>CM043705.1:71151583-72399083 GCA_023935145.1 Bretschneidera sinensis
ACTGATTTGGGTCCAGCAGAATTCAATGCGAGTATTCACAAAACTTTGCCGACTAGTGAGAGTTTAGGGCCTGCTCAAGTTTCATCGGGCCAACTAGATAAGAGGGGGGTAAAAGGAGGATATTTGCCATACGAAACTATTTCGTAATCAGTTACTTCGTCAGCTACATAAGTGGATGATGAAGTGTTTGTCATGTCTCCCCATGGATGTGACATATGGCCAAACTAAGCCGCTTGACTTAGTAGTTGGCAAGCATGAAATCGATTCATTTGATTTGAAATCGGACACTAACAGGTGACCTCGCTTTATTCAAACGATGGTTCTTTTAGCCTGTTTTGACTCAAGGTTCTCCATTGCAGCCACCATGTCGGAGCTGGGATGTAGTGTCTTCGACGTTCCATTCGTAAGAAAGTTCGGATCAAGTGTTGTGTTTCGTACAGGGCAACCACTGGATTATTTATCTTCTTGGCCCCTATTCGCATTTTCTTATCATATATTTATTTGGCGGAGCAGGGCCTAACCTAAGGTCTGCCCTTAATTCTAAGCTGTTGTATTCTGCTGTCCGGTAAAAATATAGAGGAGTCCCCTTGGAAATTGATTTATCTTTTGGTGAAGGACATCAACGGAGGTTTGGACATTGGTAAAAATTTCAACCTCGCCAGCCTCTATCAGAAGGACTGTCAACAAACCAGTCGATTTGGGGCCAAAAGGCATTAATGGTTAGGCTTGTCGATTTAATTGGTGTCCTTTTAAAACTAGATACTCATTTAAACCAAAACAAAACCGACTTTCAAAAATTTTCAAAAAGCTAAAGTTTTCTAAACAAAATATTTCAAGGTGAATTCACACCGTATCCATATCAAAACAAAGGACTAAAACATGTCCTAAGTTGAAGAAACTAAGAACATTAGAAATCTGTAAGGGAGGCCATGGCTCTCTTTGGCCTAACATAAGGTCCGCCCCTAATTCTAAGGTGGTATATTCTGCTGTCCAGAGAAGAGAGAGAGGAATCCCCTGGGAAATTGAGTATTTTTGGTGAAGGACATCAACAGAGCTTTAGACATTGGTAACAATTTCAACCTAGCTGGCTCCTATCAGAAGGACTGTCAGCAAACCAGTAGATTGGGTGGCAAAAGGCATTAATGGTTAGACTCTTGTCCTTTCAATTGGTTGTTGTTTACTTCTCATCCCCCAATCCCCAGGCTTTAATCCTTGATATGTATTGCTCTGTTGGTGTTTGATTTTAATCCTTAACACAAGGTCCATGCGTCAGCATCGCATTGTGGACGTTGCATACTAAGCTTCTGTTAATTTTCTACAGGTCATTAATAGTTGAAATGTACTTGAATTCACAAACAAGAAAGGATACGTATTTTAATTCACAAAAACAAGAAAGGATGTGCACTTGAATTCACAAACAAGAAAGAATATGCACTTGAATTCACAAACAAGAAAGAAATGTACTTGAATTCTCCATTGCTTGCTTCGCAGATACAGAGGCAATTGATTTAATATCAAAGGCTTACGGTGAACTCCTCAAATAACCCTATAGGATCATATTTGGCACCTTTCTTAAGATCAAGAATATGTAGTTGTCTTATATTCTTAAAGTATACTTAACTTCATATATATACCCAACTTAAACCATGCATGTGGAATATATACTTGGTGAAAGAGCAAAGTCATTCCAATTAGTTATACTATATAATGCTATATATGTTGATACCGCCTCACAATCATTCAAAACCTCCATCTTTGTTTAGCTAAATACCAATTACGACAACTTGGTTTCTAGCATTTCCACCTTAATTTTATTTCAAAACATGGCTGCATCTGTGTTTGGTGTCGCCAACAAAGTCTTGGAGAAGCTTGGAACTCTTGCTTACCAAGAGATTTGCTTGGCATGGGGTGTCAAAACCGAACTGCAGAAGCTTCAAATCACCATGACTACCATCAAAGCTGTGCTCTTAGATGCTGAGGAGAAGCAAGGAAAAGATCCTGCGCTTAGCAACTGGCTAGGGCAGCTCAAAGATATCTTCTATGATACTGAAGATGTGTTGGATGAATTTGAAGTTGAAGCATTCCGCGGGCAAGTGGCCACTCGTGGGAGCCTTGAAACAAAGGTACACTGCTTTTTTTCACACTCAAATCCACTTGTATTCCGCTTTAAAATGGGCCATAAAATCAAGGAAATTAGAGAGAGGGTAGATGAGATTGCAGCCCTTAAGGCTAAATTTGATCTGAAGGATCGATTTGATGATAGGTCTCTCTTACATAGGGAAAGGGAGATAACCCACTCCTTTGTACAAGCTTCTGAAGTTATCGGAAGAGATAACGACAGAGAGATCATCATAAACAAGTTAATGCAATCTAGTGATCACAATATTGGTGAAAACCTCTCTATTATTCCTATAGTTGGAATCGGAGGTTTGGGGAAAACTACACTGGCAAAAATGGTGTACAACGATGAAAAGATAGTGAATCACTTCCAATGAAAAATGTGGGTGTGCGTGTCCGATAATTTTGATGTCACTAAAATTGTTAAAGAAATGATTAAATCTGCAACTGGTGAAAGTTGTGATAATTTGGACATAGATCAGATGCAAAAATATTTGAGAGATACAATGCAAGGTGTGAGGTTTTTACTCATCTTGGATGATGTTTGGAATGATAACCGTGTGAAATGGATGGACTTCAGAGATCTTTTAAGAGATGGTGCTAGTGGAAGTAAGGTTGTTGTGACCACTCGTAGTCCATGAGTTGCCTCAATAATGGCCATAGATTCATCAGAGCACTACAACTTAAAAGGTCTTTCCCATGAGGAATCAATATCCTTGTTTGTAAAATGGGCATTTGGGGAAGGACAAGAGTATCCACACCTTAACAATTGGTGATGAAATTGTTAAAAAATGTGGAGGGGTTCCTCTTGCTGTGAGAACTTTAGGGAGTCTACTTTATTCCAAAACTGATGAACGTGATTGGATGTCAATAAAAAATAACGGGATTTGGGAGTTAAAACAAAAGGAGAATGATATCTTACCAGCATTAAGATTGAGTTACGATGAAATGCCATCTCATTTGAAACGATGTTTCGCTTATTACTCATTGTTTCCAAAAAATTATGAATTTGATAGCGAGGATCTAATCCAATTTTGGATGGCACATGATCTCATTCAATCACTGAATGGAAATCAAGATTTGGAATATACAGATGAGCAATATGTGGAGGAGTTGAGGTTGAGATCATTAATTCAAGATGTTCGTGATTACGGTAACTATGTTAGGTTTACAATGCATGATCTCATTCATGATCTTGCATTGTCAATGGCACAGAGCGACTGCTCTATAGTAAACTTTGCAACACAAAATGTTTCTCAGAGTGTTCAACATTTGTCATTTTCTAAGGTTGATCAGGGGACTGCAGGCCAACGGGTTCCAGACTTTTTGCTGAAATTACAAAGTTTCCGTACCATTGCTTTCCCATTCGGTGGCGTTAGTCAATCCCTTGTATATACATGCATACGCAGATTCAGGTATCTTCGACTATTAGATTTAAGCTGTTCATCTTTTGAGGTGTTACCAAGTTCCATTGGTAATCTGAAACATTTGAGGTTTCTCGATCTATCTATTAATGCTAGACTTGAGAAACTTCCTAGAGCTATTTCTAAGCTCCAGAGTCTGCAAACTTTACAATTTATAGGCTGTTGGGAACTTGAAAGTTTGCCAGATAATATGCAAAACATGATCAGCCTCAGATATTTGGCAATAATCACACAAGAGAAGCATCTACGAGAGAATGGAATAGGAAACCTGACTTCTCTTCGAAGTCTGATGATTATGGGATGCGTCAATATGGAATATCTGTTCGAACAAGGGATGCATCACCTTACAGTCCTACGACAGTTGTCTATTGAAGATTGCGCAAGTCTGGTTTCTTTACCGCGTGGTCTAATTAACCTTACAGCATTGGAGACTCTGATCATTGACAGTTGTAGAAAGGTTGATCTTAATATCTCAACAGAATCAGAAGACCATCCTAGTGGTGGTGGGCTCCTGCGACTTCGAACACTAAAGCTTGTTGGATTGCCAGAGATGATGGCATTGCCCCAGTGGATTCAAAGATCTGCTAACACTCTACAATATATGCGCATTGCTCATTGTTTCAACTTGACAGAACTGCCAAACTGGCTGCAAAATCTCTCATCACTTCAGACACTTAAGATTAAATATTGCCCAGAATTGAAGTCTCTACCGGAAGGGATGCAACAGCTCACCTCTTTAAAAAAATTAAACATTACTGGTTGTGGTGCATTGTCTCGAAGATGTCAAAAGGAAACAGGGGAGGATTGGCCCAAGATTGCTCATGTCCCTCATATCCGTCTTGACTATATCGAGATTAAATCAACTAAATAATTAACTACTGGTAAAGAGAATATTTATCTCTATCAATTTTCCTACTCTCTTTATTGAGTTTATCATTCACGATCATGCATGTGTTTATTCTTTTTCCATTTCTTACTTTCTTTTATGTTTTCTAATTTAGTTGGTAGCTAAATTTTTGTAATTGTACATTGTTCCTACTTTGTAATTGGTTCTTGACCCAAATAATCTATGGTTCCGTTAATCAGTTCCACTGTAATTCCTTTATGCCAAATGCTGCAATATTAACCAGCTCATGGTCCAACTTAATTAGAAATGATGCAAACTATGTAATATGCAGATATACTTTTTTTTTTTTTTCCTTATCATGTTCTTCCTTCCCCGTTTCTCCACAAGGAACTCTCATAATTTTTTTCTTACAGGACACAGAGGTAACCTAATAGTAAATGGATAATTTATCAATAATAAAATTGATTTAAGATAAAATTCATCGTGGTCATGTCAGTAACATCTCCTAGGTCTTTATTTCGGGGACAGTTAGTCAGAGAGGCACTAAGTCCCATATTTGTACTTTTTGTAATCCTTGCATCTTTGAGGTGGCAGGTTTCATTGGAGGTTGATAAAAATTGTCTATAGACATGGGAGTTTAAATCAATTTGAAGTTTTCCTTTGATGGTGAAATGTTAATGCATGCCCAGCTATATCTTCCGAGTTGTTGAATAATTATACCTTGAATTAGTGGTGGATCAAAAATTGTTTAAAGTTGAGTCAACTTCTTGCATAATTTGTAGCTTTTGTTTGTGGGTCAAAAGCATCTTCTACTTTAGGCCATGATGGAAGACAAAGTTCACTTTGGTATAATTGAAGAACAAAATGATGAGTAACAAAATGATGAGCATTCATTGTTGTTTGTCCTTTGGAACTTTTGTGAGCCTCCAATTTGAAGCATTCCATCATCAAGTAATATCAAGAATCATCAAGTGAAAGAGAAGTTAAGAGAGAAATTTGTGAGATTGTGTGTATTGGCTAAAGCTAATTTTGTAAACACTCTTTGTATATTCTCTCACTATAGTGAAATTTTGCCAGCTGGTCTCTGCTCGTAGAGTAGGCTTTAAGCCGAACCACGTAAATTTGTTGTCTCCCCTTTTATCTTACTTTATTGTTTTGTCATTATTACTCGATCAATTTACGATCCTGTCACGATCCATTTCTAACATGAGTACCGAGTAAATTTTGTTTTTTTGGATTAATTGTGTATTCATATTTACCAATAATATTCAACTTCTCAAATTCTACTAAGAAAGCATGGTATATATCCCCACAAAATTATACATGATGTATCCTTCCTCGAGATTTTAGCCCTATATGCTTAAACTCTTGTTTTTCAAATATTGCAGGTCTCGTTGTGGTTCAGCCAATGTGCACAGCCAGGTGATAGTGTCCACCAAGTTCTGTTCAGAGTCTGTCGTTTACATATATAATGTCTTTATTTGTATATATGTTATTTCCATCATATGTTTGATTTGTACAAAGTGTGGAATAAGTTCAAAGAGTTATGTATATACTCTGTTCAGACTGATTTAATACCAAATTATCTCAAATTCTGTTGTATACTTATTCCACTTGTCGTGCTTGATGCCGAATAATGGAAGAGGACAACTAAAACACAAGATAAATAGTTGTACACTACAAATGGATTCCACCAAAGCATAGTTGCATGGTGAAGCGGATGAAGGAGAAGATGGGATGATGGACGGATCTAATCTGGATGACCAGCTTTGTGTGTCTTGCATACATTATTAGATGTTCGATTTGGTGTCTATTCCTTAAAATATATTAAAAAAAACTCTTCTCAGATGTATAATTCTTGTTTAAATATATAACTTAAATATTTAAATAAATCTACTCCAACTATCTTTTTTTTACTTTTTTTCTCATTCAATATTTAAATAAGAATAGATATGTTACTAAACTTAACATTTTCACTCTCATTATCTTTGTCATTTTCAATCCACGTTTTTCTCACTTTTTTTATTTCTCATATTCAACTCACGTTGATTCTTTTTTCCTCTTTATTTTTTCTTTTATTCCATCTTAATTGATCAATGCAACATATTATTTCGCCAAATAGAAAAGCATATTAACATGTGCTCAGTGTGTGGTGAGTTACTAGTATACATAAAATATCAATGACTTTTGATAATTTGTAATAATTCATTTAGTACCAAGTTATTTTGAATTATACTTAGCACAAAAAAAAAAAAAAAAATAGTGCTAAGGCTTAACAACCTTGTAATCATGATTTATCGGAGTGATTTTCCTCTAGTTAATAGTTGAGTACCCCTTCCCATCCATTCTTTTTCCCTTCTCTTATTCTCTCCAAGTTAACTAGTCCTCCTTGATACTTTTACCTCGGTGTAAACACCTTTTGTCTTTATTGCTAAATGAGTGATGCTTGGGACATAAAATAAGAGGAAAGTTTATGTTTAACCTAATTATTGAAAGTTTATGTGTACACCTATTTAATTTTTTTCTTTATCGAAAGAAAATCAATTTTCATCAAAATTACTTCCTTTGTTGATAAATTATATTTTCATCAAAATAAGAGGAATTTCTTGGAGTATATTTGTTGAATGGAAAGACTTAGATGAAGAATAAAAAAAAGTAAGACTTAGATGAGTTTCTTATTATATTAAGTTTGTGAAGTTTCATTTAAATTTTTCATTTTACGACAATAAAATAAATTATTGTGACCATCATTTAACATATATTCATGAGAATTTTAAAATTATAAAAAATAAGTATGTTTTGATAAATTATAATCTACAATCTATACTTTAGTTTTCATACAAAATTTGATAAGTTTTAA
Organism: Bretschneidera sinensis; assembly: GCA_023935145.1. Taxonomy (NCBI): domain Eukaryota; kingdom Viridiplantae; phylum Streptophyta; class Magnoliopsida; order Brassicales; family Akaniaceae; genus Bretschneidera; species Bretschneidera sinensis. The sequence goes on from CM043705.1 coordinate 71,158,833, forward strand.
ATTGTTGATGAACTATTGATTAAATTATATATTAAATTGATAATTTTAAATTAAAATTTTATATTTGATCTATTACATAAGTTTTACATAATAGTAAAGTCAAATATTAAATTTTATTTTTGAAAGTATTATTTTTCAATAAATTTTCATGAACTCCATATAAAAAAATATAAAAAAATAAAACTTAATATAAGTTATACCTTTGGTTAAATAAGCAAAGAATATGATAATTTGGGCTCATTTTTTTTGCCAAATAACTCGATTTTAAAATTCAAGCATTTGACTTTTAGACTATAATCTTCATAAGTATAAAATCTCGGATGGTGGGTGTTAAGTGTTAAAGAACCTTGTTCAAATAGCTTTAATTTGACATATTTTATGGGCTTAATTTCAAGAATTATCTTTCCTTTTTTATATGGAACTGAAGAACTATCATTTGAGATTTAGAAACAAAAATTCTATAATGTATCAAAATATACTTCGCATTTATGAGTGAGAAAATCAATTATGTTTTATTTTGGGGGAAAATTGAGACGTTGTGAGATCTTTATTATGAAAAATAGAGGAATTATCAATTGAAGAGACTTGAAAGAGAAATTTGGTTTATGTTCACTGATTGCTTAATGTTGTAGCAGTAGAAGCTCATATTTATATAGTATGTATATCAGAGTGCCCTAATAGGACTATGTTACATCAAAGTGTCCTAAAAGGATAAAGGTTTCCTATTTACAATAGACTAAAATTTCTTAATATAATTTACATTAAGAATATATATATATATATACCCCCTCAGTCCGAATGGGGTGAAACCACAAAGAGGTTGATTTTATGTTGAAGAAATCGAGAGGATAACAATCTTTTTGTGAAGATATCTGCAAGCTGTGCATCAGTAGGAATATACCGGATCTGAACATCTCATTGAGCTATTTTTTTCACAAACAAAATGAAAATCGATCTCAATATGCTTGGTACGAGCATGGAATACTGGATTTGCAGCAAGATAAGTGACACAAATGTTACCATAGTAAACTCGAACTGGAGGAGTTAAGAACACATATAAGTCATAGAGAAGCTATCGAATCCAGTAGGTCTTAGCTACAGCATAGGCAAGGGATCGAAATTCAGATTAACAAGACACAGTAAGTTGTTTCTTTGCTTTCCAAGAAATAAGATTTGGTCCAAAGAAGACAGTATAACCTGTGGTGGACCGACGACTATCAACGCAGCTGGCCTAGTCGGTATCTGCATAGCATGAAAGAGAAAAATCCTTTGTAGAAGCAAGAAGCAACCCATGATTAGTAGTACCACATAAATATTGAAAAATGCGTTTGAAAAGCTGAAAATGAGCTATGTGGGGAGCATGCAAAAACTAATTAGTTAGATTAACATCATATGCAATATCAGGTCGGGTCATGGTTAAGTACTGAAGACCGTCAACCATACTCCTAAATTCATAGAGATCTGCTAGTAGTTCACCCTCGTGTTGTAAAGGTGTTGTTTGGGAAGGTAGATGAGTTTTGACTGGTTTGGCCGAAAACATAGAAAATTTAAGTAAAAGGTCTTTGGAGTATTTAGTTTAAGAGAGAAACAAACCGGTGGGATGATGAATTGCTTCAATTCCAAGGAAATAATGAATATCACCAAGATTCTTCATAGCAAATTGGTTAGATAAAGTGTGAATAAAACGAAAAATAAGAGTTGAATTATTACTAGTGAGAATAATGTCATCAACATATAGTAATAAAATAAGAAGACCATGAGATGATGCAAGAACAAACATGGAAGTGTCGACCCAATTGTAAGAAAAACCAAAAGAAATAAGAAAAGAACTGAAACGATGAAACCAAACCTTAGAAGCTTTTTTCAGGCCATAGATAGCTTTGCGAAATTTACAGACAAGAATGGGATGAATGGTATCAATAAAACCAGAAGGTTGTTTCATGTATACAACTTCATTAAGAAAACCATGAAGAAAGGCATTCTTAACATCTAGTTGTCTAATTACCCACAAATGAGAAATGACTAAGGATAAAATAGTGCGTATAGTGGTAGGTTAAACAACACGACTAAAAAATTTTATGATAATCAATACTTGGTTGTTGGTTGAATCCTTGAGCGACCAACCTCACTTTGTAATGCTCGATAGACCCATAAGTTCGATATTTAATCCTGTAAATCAACTTACACCCAACTAAATTTTCATTGGATCATATGGAACGAGATCCCAAGTGTGGTTAGTTAAAAGAGCATTAAATTCGTCAGACATAGTGAAATGCCACTTAGGATCTTTATTTGCCTGAGAAAAATAAGTTGGTTTAGTGGTTTGGGTAGTAGTGGAAAGTGAGAGTAATTGTTTGGTTTTGCGAATACCAGTTTTAGAACGAGTGATCATAGGGTGACAAGGGGTAGGGACAGATGATGGAGGAAGAGTAGTGGTAGAAGGACCATCTGGTTCAAGTGAGGGAAAGACAATGGGTTTGAAAGAAGTTGAGGTTGGTGTTGAGGAGTCAAGTAAATGAGATGGTAAGGGAGTAGACTGTGGTTGGGTGGATTAGTTAATAGGAGAAGAAATGGGATCCACAGGGGTTGAGGTCGAAGGGAGAGATCACGAGGTAATAAGGATCAGTGGTGAGTAATAAGGACTAGGAACATGCGTGATTTGAGACACAGGTGGGGAGAGAGAAGTTTGATATCGATAGTAGTAAGGAAAAGTGGAGGAGTGGGATAATGGTTAGCTGTAGTGCAGGGGACTGGTGTAGTAAGGGTAGGATAGGCAAAAGATAGTTCATGGAAGACAACGTGACGATAGGTATAGACACGACCAGTGGTGGGATCGAGACACCTATATCCTTTATAATTTTGAGAATAGCCTAGGAAGACATATTGTTTGGATCTAGGTGCGAGCTTGTGTGGAGCATTGACAGTGAGATTAGGATAGCAGGCACACCCAAAGACACGAAAGGTGGAGTAATCAGGAGTTTTAGAAAACATTTTTTTTTTATAAGGAGCTTGATTTTACAAAATGGGAGTACGTAGATAATTGATGATGTAAAGTGTAGTATATGTAGCATCAACCCAAAGGACTCAGAAAGAGATGAGTGAATTAAAAGGGTACGTTCCATTTCACTAATGTATCTATGCTTACGCTCAGCAACACCATTTTGTTGAGGGGTGTTCGACTAAGACATTCAAGAAGCAATACCATGGTGAGCAAAGAATTATTTAAAAGGCGTTCGAAAAAATTCTTTACCACCATCACTTTGAAATTTTTTTTTTGGTAGAAAATTGATTTTCAACAAAAGCTTTAAAAGTACAAAGTGTTGAAAGACTTTGGATTTTTTATGCATAGGATAAATCCAAGAGTGACAGGAAAAATCATCCATAAAAATAATATAATTTCAATAACCCAAATTTGATAAAATAGGCGATTGTCAAACATCATAATGTATTAAAGCTAAAGGTTGGGCAGTACAATGCTCAACAGAATCAAAAGGTAAATGTTTAGACTTGCCCAACTAACACTCCGAACAAAAACTAGAATGCCAAATATTCTTGAGGGTTTGTAAAAAAGAAAACATATGGAGACCTAAATGACTGAGCCTATAATGCCAAATATCACCCGAGACTTGACGAGAGACCAGTGCTAGAGGAGAGAGAATGATCGAATTGGGTGGAAGGGGATAGAGATCACCATCACTAGAGGATTTGAGAAGAGTTCCTCCCGTACTCTTGTCCTTTATAACAACATAAGAGGTATCAAAGTTAGTAGAATTGTTATCAGAGCATAAATGTTTAACAGAAAGTAAGTTGTAAAATAATTGTGGGACATGCAAGACGTTTTAAAGGTGAATAGGTTTAGTGGAGGTGCGTAAGAAAGTAGAACCAACATTATTTATATCAAGTAATTGTCCATTACCAACCAAAATTTTAGTTTTTCCAAAATAAGGTGTAAAGTTAGTAAGTATACCTGACTGAGGAGTCATGTGAGCTAAGGTGGCTGTATCAAGGTACCACTGAGCTGCACTAGACTCACCAAGGGATACAGTGGCAAATGATTTTGGCAAGTCATGGGAGACAACAACATGATTGAACCGCTGAGGACAAGTTAAGGTAAGGTGACCAGTAGTATGACAAATTTTTTATTTAAGGCAAACAGATAAGAAAGCACCGGTCAAATCTGGTCGTCAGTCAACGGTCATGGTGAACGGGCTATCATGGCACTTGGTCAAATCTGGTCGTCGATTAATGGTCAACGGTGAACAGGCTGAAGTGGCAAGATGCTGGTGCCAAAAATTGAGCGGCGGAGGCGGCCGTTAGCCCAAAGCAACAGTGACGGAGGACCAGAAAATTTGGGCAGCGCGTGAGGGAGCATGCAAGCTCCGATAAAGCTGTACTCAGTGGTTCTGGAACGGTTGTCTTCTGACATTTCAAGCAGTATTGACACCTGCAAGAAACAATGAGAGAAAGATGAAGAACTGCTTGAGATAGAGCAGTAAAGTCACCGAAAAACGCTAACTTGCGCCGGGAAAAGAGAGAACAAAATTTGGGTTTTGGTAATTCTAATTTAAGAAGCAAAGCTCTAATACCATGTTAAGAAAGATATTGTATTAGAATCACACAAGAATTGATATACAAGGGATTCCTATATATACAAGCCAATAAGAGAGGCAAAGCTATACATAACCGATGTGGGACTAAACAAACAAAGCAATAACTAAGTTATACATAATCTAACATGTTGAGAAAGATATTGTATTAGAATCACACAATAATTAATATACAAGAGAGTCCTATATATACAAGCCAATAGAAGAGGCAAAGCTATACACAACCGATGTGAGACTAAACAAACAAAGCAATAACTAAGCTATACATAATCTAACAGCCCCCCTTAAACTCAAGGTGGAGTACGAGAAACCAACTTGAGTTTGGAAACAAGATCACGAAAACGCCTTGGAGGATGTGACTTGGTAAAGATGTCTGTGAGCTGATCCTTGGATGTGACAAAATGAAGCTGTAGGGAGCCCTGAATGAGATGATGACGGACAAAATGACAATCAATCTCAACATGTTTGGTCCGCTCATTAAACACATCATTATGAGCAATCTGAATAGCACTCTTATTGTCACAGTATACAAGAGTGGCAGCAGAAAGTGATACACCCATATCTTGTAACAACCATCGCAACTAAAGAAGCTCAGAGGTAGTGTTAGCTAAAGCATGAAATTTTGCCTCAGTACTAGATCGAGCAATAACAGTTTGTTTCTTACTACGCCAAGAGATAAGAGAGGTGCCAAGTAGGAAACAATAACCGATGGTAGAACAACGATCTGAAGGATCACCTACCCAATCTGCATCAGTATAAGCACACAACTGAAGAGGAAACCGAGAGGAGAAAAGAGCCCATGAAATAATGTCCCCTTTAGGTAACGAAAGATGTGAAGAACAGTACCAAAATGAGTAGAGCGAGGAGCAGCCATAAACTAACTCACTTGATGAACAACATACGAGATATCAGGTCGAGTAACAGTAAGGTAGACAAGTGTAACGACCCATCCCGGGTTGGCCACCCCTGAGACGGTGTCATCACATTTTGAAAATCCCAGCACGACACATATATGCAACAATAAAGCACAATAAAACTAACAAAATTTTTTACTGTAACCCTCAACAGGGGAGGTACATCAATCTGATATAATTTAAACATAATTTACAACTTAACATGCATGAATATTTACAAATAAAGTTTTTGTTTTTAATTTTCTCATTTGTCTGAGGATATTGGCACGTACATAGCTTACAGCAAATGATTTCGTCTGACTTTCAACCCACCAAACTACTAGTCCTGTATGCTACCTGAAATCATTGTACAATGAGGAGTGAGCTTCACAAGCTCGGTGAATTAAATTTACTAGAAGTACTCATTTATGTAAACAGTCTTTTAATATTTAAACCAATTTATATCTCATACACTTGGCACTAGCACTCCACTATCACTTCACATGTCATCATATCCATTATCTATCAATATCTTCCTCTTATTTATTGGTTCACTTTAAGACCATCAATCATCTCATAATTACCTCATAATGAGGTTCACATCATAAGGTCTACCATTTAGATGGTTCTTATCACCATAATTGTTTCTTTGTGAAACTCATCCATCTATAAATAAATTCACAATCACACACCACACATCAACGTTTCAATAATGCAAGCAATAATTAAATCAGATGCCATGCATGACTGATTATGATGGGAACGTCTTCCCACCTTATTATCTTAGACAGACCCCTTCTCGGTTCTTTACAGCTTATCCTGGCTGACACAGAATTTATTTCCAGCATATACCGGCTGTCACAGTGTCCCTTTTATTTCCAGCATATACCGGCTATCACGGTTATTTCATTAGACTAGCCCCTTCCCAGTTATTTCGGTTATCTCATTTAATGCATATGCATATAAATAATTATATGAATTATGCATCTGAACAATGATATAAAAAAAATTAATTCAAATTTTTTTAATCTTATTAGACCGGTTGTTTTCCCGGTTCTTTTATTCTTATTCAGATATGAGTATGCATATAAATAATAAAATAAAAAAAACAAGCATGTATTCAGACTAGCTATCCTGATTTTTCTCAAATTTATATAACAAAAATTCCACTAAATTCCTCCTATCCCAAATCACATCAAATCATCCATTAAATCTTGTCAAGATCTACTAAATTTCATCCCAAATCACATCAAATCATCCATAAAAAATGGTCAGGATCCACTAAAATTCATCTCCTCAAAATTCGTATCAAAACATCAACCATAGCTCATCAAGAATTTCACTTATTGCTTTTATTATTAAATCAATTTATTATTCCAAAAATATCTCTTTTCACATAATACTAGTCTACATGTCCAATATTTATACCATACCTATCAACCAAATATTTATTTATCACCAAAACATAAGCTAATAATTTATTTTAATATTACCACTAGATATTTGAAATTTTTTTTTATTTAGATTACTTAAAGTAAATCCAACTCACCACGTAGCTTTTAAAGCTACCCATGGATCACCTCTTTGTATTTCACGTTTCTCTCAGAAATTTCTCCTGGTTGTAGATCGTCAACACCTGACATCGTATTTATATTAAATTTATAATTTATTCTTCAATTTGTTATAAACCACACACTTTGAAAATTCTCACTTTGAATTCAGGGAAACTTCATAAATGTCAGAAATTCAAAAATAAACATTAAATTATTACTTTATATTTTTCTGATGGCTTCTCATGATTCTCTATGAAATTCCACAGTAAACTTCTTCAAAATTTTGCTCTTTCAATCTTTCTTTGGGTTCCCAAGTGTTTAAAGAAAACATGTAATTGAAAGAAAAATTAAACGAATCGGTAAGTATATATTTGCGGTTATGTGTGTGTGTGTGTGTATATATATATATAGCCAGTCAAGGTTTACTTGACATGCCTTTTCTTTTCTTTTTTTTTTAAAGAAAAAATATAATTAATTAATTTTTTATTTATATTTTTTTCCTCCTTTTCTTTCCTGGATGTCTTGCACGTCCCTTTTTTTAAATATAATTATTATTTTTTTCTTTTTCTTTTTGTCATTTTGTTGGACGTTTTTTTTTCCTTGGCAACTATGCCTCCACGCATCCATTTTTTTTAAAGAATCATTTCATTCAATATTAAATCCTTCGTATAAAAATATTATTTTAATTTCATGTCATATTTATTAAATTACTTCTTTATCCTTACTTTACAATTTTAGGTATTACAATTCTACCCACCTAACAAAAATTTCGTCTCCGAAATTTTCTTACTTTACTCAAGAAACAATTCTAAATAGTATTTCTTCATAGTTGCCTCACACTTTCACGTCATCTCTTCAATATCCTTATTCCGCCACAAAACTTAAACTAATGAAATTTATTTATTATACAATACTTGTTCTTTTTGTCTAAAATCCTCACTGATACTTATATATGAGCCCAAACTTTCTGATTTCTATAACTTAACTCGAAATATCATGTAAATACACTATTAAAAGTGAAACATGAAATACAATATATAAATTTTTTAATTATGAACGCAAATCTAGGCTACTCACAACTAGCCTAACTTTCTCAATAACCTCATAGGGTCCCACTGACCTCAGACTCCAGTTCCCTTTCTTTTTGATCCTCAACACACATTTTCATGGAGATATTTTTAGTTACACCCAATCACCTACTTGAAATTCAAGAGATCTTCTTTTATTATCAGCATAGCTATTCGGTCTACCTTATGCCGCTTTACGGTTCTCTCTAACTAATTTGATCCTCTCAGTTATTAACTCAATACTTGATGGACCAGATATATTTCTCTCTCCCACTTCTTCCCAACATATAGGAGTTCTACACCTCCTACCATACAATGTCTCAATTGATGCCATCCCAATACTAGTTTGATACTGATTATTATAAGCAATTTCAATCAATGGCATATAAACATCCCAACTTACTGAAAAACTCATCACATTTGTCCTTAACATATCTTCTAGTACTCTAATAATCCTTTCTGTCTGAGCATGAAAAATTATATTAAATTACAACTGTGTACCCGTGGCTTTCTAAAAGCCTCTCCAAACCCAAGATGTAAATCTAGTATTGCTATGCTCACTGGTACTCTATACAACCTCACAACTTCAGTTACATCTTTCTTCAATCTTGACCACCAAAATTTTTGTCTAAATTCTCTATACATCTTATTGTTACTTGGTTGCATCGAATATACATCATCGTATACCTCTCTCAATATCTTCTTCCTCAACTCCGCATTTATTGGGAACACAAATCCTATGTTCCAATACTAAACTACCCTTACTTCAAATTTTGTACTCATATTGCTTTCTTGTAAGCACTCAATGCTTAATCTTTCTATCTCTTCATCTCTACCTTGCATCTCTAAAGCATATTACTATAGATGACTGTACCACCATATTCGTTAACCATGATCCTCTATCATTGATATTCAACTTCATTCTTATCTTTCTTAAATCTATCATTAATTTCACATTAAGACTCCCAATATCAGTTAACCTTCTTGTAGACTTTCTACTTAATGCATCAGCTATCACCTTCGTATTTTCTAGATGATAGTGAATTGTACAATCATAATTACTAATCACTCCATACACCATCTTTGCCTCAAACTCAACTCTCTCTCAGTAGGTAAGTACGTCGAACTCTTATAACCCATGAATATCTTACAAGTGGCTCCATACAAATGATGTCTCCAATCTTTAAAGTAAACACTATAGCAGCCAACTCTAAGTCATGAGTAGGGAAATTTCTATCATGATTCTTCAATTGCCTGAAAGTATGGGCCATAGCTTTCCTATGTTACACATATCCCAATCATTGATGTGACGTATCACTATATACCACAAATCCTTCATCACCAGAAAGAAACACAAATACTAGAGCTGCAGTCAATTTCTCCTTTAGTAATTGAAAAAAAAATTTCACACTTCCCTCACCAAACAAATCTCACATCTTTTCTAGTCAATCTATTCAAAAGTATTACAATAATAGAAAATTCTGAAAGAATCTTCTATGATAACCAGCTAACCCCAAGTAGATTCTAATCTCAGTCACATGAGTTGGTCTCTCCCAACTTAACATTGCCTCTACCTTTTATGGATCAACTATTTTGCCATTTCCCGATATTACATGTTCCAAGAAAATTATTTCATTTAGCCAACACTCACACTTAGAAAACTTTGCATATAATTTCTCTCCTCAGAATCTTCAACACACTGTCTAATGTTTCACATGTTATTCTTTCTTCTTAGAATATATTAGGAAGTCAAATACAACCATAAACTTGTTAAGATATAGTTTAAACACTCTATTCATCAAGTCTATGAATGTTTCTGGAACATTAGTTAATCCAAATGACATCACAAAAAGCTTATGACCATAATGTGTCCTAAAAGCAGTCTTAGGCACGTCTCCATTCTCTATCCTCAATTAGTGATAACCTGATCTCAGGTTTATTTTAGAAAATACTCTCACTCCTTGCACTGTTCAACAATTTATTTATTCTGGGGAAAAGATATTTGTTCCTATTCAACTATCTGTAGTCTATACACACTCTTATTATTCCATCTTCCTTCTTCACAATAACATAGGGGCTCCCCAAATACATTAGGTCTGAAAAATTGTTTATCCAAAAATTTCTTTAAATTGTACGTTCAACTTTCTCAATTCAACTAACGTCATTCTGTAGAGTGCTATTAATTATAGGTGATGATCCTTGTATTACATCAATGGAGAATTAAATCTCCCTACTTGGAGGTAACCTAGACAACTCATCAGGAATTACATTAGAATAATCTTTCACCACTAAGATTTATTCTAACTTCTTATTTTTTTCTTTCTAGAATCCATTATATATGCCAAATACTCCTCACAGCCCTTCTTCAACCATCTTCTAGTGGTCAGAGCAAAATAAGATAGTTCGAGAGTATCTTATGTTCTCCCTGAAAGTTAAACTCTTCATGTTCATATCTTGAACACTATCATCATTCTAGAACAATCAACCCAAGCGTAATACGTCGACAACCAATTCATTCTTAAAAATAAATGAAATTATATCATATTCAAAGATAATAAATTAGCTTCTGATTCTCTATCACTGATATGAATCACACAACCCTTGTAAACATTTATGATTATCACTCTATCTCTAGTGGGAACTTTAATAGAAATATTTTGCATCAAATGACTAATACATACTTCAATAGACTACATATGAATACTGGATGCAAAGGAATGAGTTTCACCAAGATCAACCAACATTGATATGTCCACATTTTCTATATACCAAGCATCTCAAATTAGAACAGTTATGAAATAAATGTCTTATCTGAATATATCTATGACAAGCTTTTATCTCTCAATCATACATCAGATTACCACTTCTCCTTGGTGGCATACTTACTTCCTCTGCCATGACTCTTAGTTCCCATAACCTGTCTCCCAAATCTAAGGGTCCCACTGATAGTATCCTAAGCTACAGAACTAACAGATCTTACTTGCGTCTGACTCTGTACTTTAGTCCCCTGTAACAAGGAATGCCTCATCTGGGTGGTCCCCAACCCTACACATTCATACTAGTACCACCTCTAGGCTTCTCAAATCTAGACTTCTTCCGCCAATTCCTCCTTCCTCTAAATTCTATCACATCATTCTCAATCTGAAGTGCTATATCCACCAATTTGACATAATTCATATGCCTAATGTAAGATAGTTTTGATCAAATCCTAAAATATAGTTCATTTATAAACCTCTTACACTTCTTCTCCTCTAGGTCTATCATTTTCGGTACAAACCTTGACAAAGCCATAAATCTCTTATCATACTGAGTCATAGTCAATACATTTACCTTTAATAAAATCTCTATCTTGTTGGGCTCTCAAGGTCTAAGGAAAATATTTATCAAGGAAAGCCTCATTAAACCTATTCCAGGTTAAGAGTCTATCAACATCTGCATTTACCCTGGGAAGAATATCCTCTCACCATTCCAGGGCCCTTTGTTTTCTAACTTGAACATAGTAAAGATGACCCTCTGCCTATTAGTCATTGGTAAAATATCAAAAAATCTCTCCACATGTTTCTCCAAAACTCAAACTTAAAATTATTCATAGATCCTTTAACAAGACATTTAACTTAATATATCAAACAAAACAATCTCTCTGCATCTCGTGTATAAACTCATTTTTCCCTTTTTGATCATTTACCATTATTGGATTAACAACCTCAGGCACTGCTCTAGCCTGTTCAACAAGTCTATGCTATAAGCTACCAACTTTATTATCTGTTACATTCATTTTCTCAAGAGCATGTGTAAAGCTTATCTTAGCTCATCTCTTTCAACTTCATATTCTCTCATACCTTTACCAATATCAATCATATTGTCAACACATTCCTTTCTAGGAACCACAGATTATTGGGGACTTACAACGCCCTCTCAAATCAACAACTCTAACTCTAGCTCTAGTGCGTCCACGTGTCATCCTCAGACTATTCATTAAAATATAATTTATTTTAATCTTTCATTTTCTTTCTTTCTATGCAGTTTATAGAATCATAAAACCTAATACTCTGATACCAAAATTATAATGACCCATCCGGGGTTTGCCACCCCCGAGACGATGTCATCACATTTTAAAAATCCCAGCACGACACATATATGCAACAATAAAGCAAAATAAAACTAACAAGAATTTTTACTGTAACCCTTTACCCTCATCAGGGAAGGTACATCAATATGATATAATTTAAACATAATAGACAACTTAACATGCATGAATATTTACAAATAAAGTTTTTGTTTTTCATTTTTACATTTGTCTGAGGATATTGACACGTACGTGGCTTACAACAAATGATTTCGTCTGACTTTCAACCCACCAGACTACTAGTCCTGTCTGCTACTTGAAATCATTTTACAATGAGGGGTGAGCTTCATAAGCTCAAAGAATTAAATTTACTAGAAGTACTCATTTGTATAAACAATCTTTTAATACTTAAATCAATTTATATCTCATACACTTGGTACTAGCACTCCACTATCACTTTACATGTCATCATATCCATTATCTATCAATCTCTTCCTCTTATTTATTGGTTCACCTTAAGACCATCAATTATCTCATAATTACCTCGTAATGAGGTTCACATCATAAGGTCTACCATTTAGATAGTTCTTATCACCATAACTGTCTCTCTGTGACACTCATCCATCTATAAATAATCACAATAACACACCACACATCAACATTTCAATAATGCAAGCAATAATTAAATCAGATGCCATGCATGAATGATTATGATGGGAACGTCTTCCCACCTGTTGATAGGTTGTTATTATCTTAGACCAGCCCATTTCCAGTTCTTTACAGGTTATCCTGGCTGTCACGAAATTTATTTTCAGCATATACTGGCTGTCACGGTGTCCCTTTTTATTTCCAGCATATACCGCCTATCACGGTTATTTCATTAGACCAGCCTCTTTCTCGGTTATTTCGATTATCTTATTTAATGCATATGCATATGAATAATGATATGAATTATGCATTTGAACAATGATATAAAAAAAACATTAATTCAAGTATTTTTAATCTCATTAGACCGGCTATCTTCCCGGTTCTTTTATTCTCATTCAGATATGAGTATGCATATAAATAATAAAATAAAATAAAAACAAGCATGTATTCAGACTAGCTATCCTGATTTTTCTCAAATTTATATAACAAAAATTTCACTAAATTCCTCTCATCCTAAATCACATCAAATCATCCATTAAAGCTTGTCAAGATCCATTAAATTTCATCCCAAATCACATCAAATCATCCATCAAAATTGGTCAAGATCCACTAAAATTCATCTCCTCAAAATTCGTATCAAAATATCAACCATAGCTCATCAAGAATTTCACTTATTGCTTTTATTATTAAATCAACTTATTATTCCAAAAATATCTCTTTTCACATAATACTATTCTACATGACCAATATTTATACCATACCTATCAACCAAATATTTATTTATCACTGAAACATAAGCTAATAATTTATTTTAATATTACCACTAGATATTTCAAAAAAAAATTATTTAGATTACTTAAAGTAAATCCAACTCACCACATAGCTCTTAAAACTACCCGTGGATCACCTCCTTGTATTTCCCGTTTCTCTCAGAAATTTTCCCAGTTGTAGATCGTCAACACCTGACATCGTATTTATATTAAATTTATAATTTATTCTTTAATTCGTTATAAATCACACACTTTGAAAATTCTCACTTTGAATTCAAGGAAACTTCATAAATGTCAGAAATTCAAAAATAAATATTATATTATTACTTTCTATTTTTCTGATAGCTTCTAATGATTCTCTATGAAATTCAGCAGCAAAACCCTTCAAAATTTTGTTCTTTCAATCTTTCTTTGGATCCCCAAGTGTTTAAAGAAAACATGTAATTGAAAGAAAAATTAAACAAATCGGTAATCATATATTTGCGGTTATATATATATATAGCACCAGTTGCTTACTGTTTTACATTTGTAAATCATGCAGCAAGCAACTGCCACTGTTTTACAAATGTAAAACATGCAACCAGTCAAGGTTTACTTGACACACATTTTTTTCTTTTTTTTAAAGAAAAAATATAATTAATTAATTTTTTTATTTATATTTTTTTCCTTTTTTTCTTTCCTGGACGTCTTGCATGTCCCTTTTTTTTAAACATAATAATTATTATTATTATTTCTTTTTTTTTCTTTTTGTCATTTTGTTGGACATCAATTTTTTTTTCTTGGCAACTATGCCTCCACGCGTCCAGTTTTTTTTAAAGAATTATTTCATTCAATATTAAATCCTTCGCATAAAAATATTATTTTAATTTCATGTCATATTTATTAAATTACTTCTTTACCCTTACTTTACAATTTCGGGTATTACAACAAGACTGCTAACCAAATGTCGATATAAAGTAAAATCACGAAGAAGTTCACCATCATGAGGTGTAAGACGAGCATTAAGCTCAATTGGTGTGTCAACAACCTTACTGTCTGTGAGATTGGCTCGAGAAAACATATCAGAGACATATTTGGCTTGTGTCAAATAATAACCATCAGAAGAAGATGAAATCTCAAGACCAAGAAAATAGTTGAGAGGACCAAGATCTTTCATCTCAAAGTGTTGACTGAGAAACTGTTTAAGTTCTTGAATACCAATGGGATCATCCCCGGTGATAATCATGTCATCAACATATAACATAAGAAGTATGATGCCCCGGTATGTACGGCGAACAAACAAAGCTGAATCATAGGAGCTGATGGAATATCCAAGGCTAGACATAGTGTTGCTAAACTTAGCAAACCATGCTCGAGGAGCCTGCTTAAGTCCATATAGAGCTCGGTGAAGACGACATAGCTTGTTTGTGGCATTAGATAATCCATAAGGTGACTGCATATAGACTTCTTCACTAAGATCACCATTAAGGAATGCATTTTTAACATCCATTTGAAAAAGTGACCAATGGCGAGAGGCTGTAACAGCCAGCAAAGCGCGCACAGAAGATAGACGAGCAACTGGAGTAAAGGTCTCCTCATAGTCCACACTATACTCCTGAGTAAAACCCTTGGCAACAAGTCGAGCCTTATAGCTGTCAACAGTACCATCTAAACAAGTTTTAATTTTTTAAACCCACTTACTACCATCCACAAACTTTCTTGGAGGCAAGTCAACCAAATCCTATGTATTATTCTTGTGTAAAGTATCAAGTTCCTCTTTCATCGTAGTCTGCCAAAAAGGGTTAGTGGAAGCCTCACGATAGGAGTAGGGCTCATGTAAAGTAGCTAAAGCATGAAAGCAATGAAAATCCTAGAGATGGGATGGAAGAGATCTTACTCTGGTGGATCGGCAAAGGTCTAGAGGGAAAGTGTGAACATGATCCTCATATGTAATAGACCCTTGGGGCTCAGGCGAAGTGACATCGAGAGTATCAGGTGAAATGGAATCGAGAGTATTAGGTGAAGGAGACTCGGGCAAGACATCACTAGTGTGAGTAGGAGAAATAGGAGGCTCCATAAGTGTGGTAAAAAGGGGGAAAAGATAGCATGCTGAATTTGCCAATTTCATGAAATAGTCTATGCTCGCAGAAAACTACATGACGGGAGATGCGAAGATGACCAGACACAGGATCATAACACTAATAACCTTTTTGTTCAATTCCATATCCAAGAAAGCAACACATTCAAGAATGAGGCTCGAGTTTCGTGCGCTAATGAGGTTGGAGTAAAACAAAAAAAGCAAAACCAAAAACACGAAGATGGTGATATGAGGGACCAGAGCCAAACAACTGCTCGTAAGGAGTGCAATTATCAAGGATATGGGTAGGCAGCCTATTGATCGTGTAGATAGCCATGAGAGTGGCTTCACCCCAAAATGGGGTAGGAACAGATGTGGAAATGAGGAGGGTGCGAACAGTGTCTAAAATGTGCTTAAGTTTACGTTCAGCTCGACCATTTTGTTGTGAAGTGCCAGAACATGACAAGTGAGGAACAGTGCCATAATTTTTTAGGATGGCTTGAAAAGCATGTTGAGTATATTCTAAAGCATTATCAGAAGGAATAATTCAGAAGGAGATTTCATTAAAAGTACCCAAGTATAACGAGAGAAATCATCAACAAAAATTACAAAATAGTGTGAACCACTCATACTAGCAACAGGAAAAGGTCCCCAAACATTAGAATGAATTAAATCAAACGAAGCAGTAGTATGAGACTTACTATTATTAAAAGGTAAAACTGGCTGTTTTCCAAGTTGACACGAAATGCAATCAAAAGAACTTTTAGACACTGACCCTAACAAACTTTTTGAAGCTAACAGTTGTACCCGAGATACAGATGCATGACTAAGACGCGAATGCCAAAGTGCAAGGGATGGTGGTGACAAGGAGGCAGCATCAGAGACGTTGGAGGTGGAAAAATGTAAGAATGAGAGTTCGAACATGCGCTTAATTCTACACCCAGTCCCAAGGGTCTGACGAGTATGAGGATCCTGCACAGTCACACCAGAAAAGTCAAAGACAAGTCTATATCCAAGTTCACACAATTGCCCAATAGAAAAAAGATTATAGGATAATTCTGGCACATAAAAAACTTCAGGAATAAAAAGAGAACGACTATTGATGGTGCCTATAGTTTTAACAGTCATAGTGGAGCCATCAGCTGTGCGAATGAATGAGGAATGAGGTGAAGGTGTAAATATGGTAAATGAAGCTGGGAAAGGTGTTATATGGTTGCAACAAGTGGAATCAAAAAACTAAGAGGCAGAATTACCTGGCAGGGTTGAGAGGGCAGAGGAAGATGCATTACCAAAATGAGACCGGATGACCTGATTAACTATTGCCTTGAAGTCAGCTGCAGATAAGGTGACAGTAGATCCTGATGACCCGCCAGGGGGTGCAACTGAAGATGTAGTTGTAGCTGGAGATGGATATGGAACAACTGAACATAAACCTTTTCCTGAATGTAAACTTTTTCTGCCATCCAATACAAATTGAACATGATGAAAAATATATTTTTCTGTCATCTACAAATGCAAAAGGCACAGACGAACCACAAAAATTGAATTAGGGAGAGAAAACTAAGAAGAAAACACTTGGTCAAATCTGGTCATTGGTCAACGGTGAATAGGCTGACGTGGTACCTGGTCAAATATAGTCATCTGTCAATGGGTCAATGGTGAACAAGCTGAAGTGGCGAGATGCTGATGTGGCACAGATGCTGGCACTAAAAATTGAGCAGTGGAGGCGACCGTTAGCGGAAGCAACAGCTACGAAGGAAAAGAAAATTTGGACTGCGAGTGAGGGAGCGTGCAAGCTCCGATGGAGCTGTACTCGGAGGCTCTGGAATGGTTGTCTTCTAATGTTTCGAGTGGTGTTAACTCCTGAAAGAAACGATGAGAGAAAGATGAAGAACCACTTGAGACAGAGCAGTAAACTCGCCGAAAAACGCTAACTTGCGCCGGAAAAAGAGAGAACAAAATTTGGGTTTTGGTGATTCTAATTTCAGAAGCAAACCTCTGATACTATGTTGATAAAGATATTGTATTAGAATCACATAAGAATTGATATACAAGGGAGTCCTATATATACAAACCAATAGGAGAGGCAAAGCTATACATAACCGATGTGGGACTAAACAAACAAAGCAATAACTAAGCTATACGTAATCTAATATGTTGAGAAAGATATTGTATTAGAATCACACAAGAATTGATATACAAGGAGTCCTATATATACAAGCCAATAGGAGAGGCAAAGCTATACACAACTGATGTGGGACTAAACAAATAAAGCAATAACTAAGCTATACATAATCTAACAGCCCCCTTCAAACTCAAGGTGGAGTATGAGAAACCAACTTGAGTTTGGAAATAAGATCACGAAAATGTCCTGGAGGATATAACTTGGTAAAGATGTCTACAAGCTGATCATTGGATGTGACAGAATGAAGCTGTAGGGAGCCATGAAGGAGATAATGATGGTCAAATGACAATCAATCTCAATATGTTTGGTATGTTCATGATACACATCATTTTGAGCAATCTGAATAGCACTCTTATTATCGTAGTATACAGAAGTGGCAGTAAAACGTGATACACCCATATCTTATAACAACCATCGCAACTAAAGAAGCTCAGAGGTAGTGTTAGCTAAAGCACGATATTCTGCCTTAGTACTAGATCGAGCAACAACAGTTTGTTTCTTACTACGCCAAGAGATAAGAGAGGTGCTGAGTAGGAAACAATAACCGGTGCTAGAACGACGATCTGAAAGATCACCTGCCCAATCTGTATCGGTATAAACACACAATTGAAGGGGAGATCGAGAGGAAAAAAATAGCCAATGAAATAATGTCCCCTATAGGTAACGAAGGATGCGAAGAACAACAACAAAATAAGTAAAGTATATCAGAGATATATTTGACTTGTGTTAAATAATAACCATCAGAAGAAGATGAAATCTCAATACCAAGAAAATTGCTGAGAGGACCAAGATCTTTCATCTCAAAGTGTTGACTGAGAAACTGTTTAAGTTCCTAAATACCAATGGGATCATTGGGCTCTTAGCGGAAGCAACAGTGACGGAGGACCAGAAAATTTAGGCGACGCGTGAGGGAGCGTGCAAGCTCTGATGGAGCTGTACTCGGTGACTCTAGAACTGTTATCTTCTGATATTTCAAGCGATGTTGACACCTGTAAGAAACGATGAGAGAAAGATGAAGAACCACTTGAGACAAAGCAGCAAACTCGTCGGAAAACGCTAACTTACGCCGAAAAAAGAGAGAACAAAATTTGTGTTTTGGTGATTCTAATTTCAGAAGCAAAGCTCTGATACCATGTTGAGAAAGATATTGTATTAGAATCACACACTAATTGATATACAAGGGAGTCCTATATATACAAGCTAATAGGAGAGGCAAAGCTATACATAACCAATGTGGGACTAAATTAACTAAGCAATAACTAAGCTATACATAATCTAACAAGTTTGATGCATAGGATGAGTGCAAAGAGTGGATTATGGAACCGGACAAGTTGATTGAGGTAGGCAGAGGGACATTGGGGAGGGTGAGGGTTTTCAGTGATGTGTCGTGTTGGGAGAAGGATGGGAGGTTGGATTGTGTGTGTGTTGAAGCTTGCAAAGTGATATTAGAGAAGTAGTGCACTGTGGGATCAGATATAGGGATTAAGGCCGGCAAAGGGACGTTGGGTAGGGTGAGGGTTATCGGTGACGTGGTGTCTTGGGAGTGAAGAATCATGCTGACAACCGGATGGTGAGTGGAGGATGACATCATGCTGATGAGTTAAAGCTGAGAGGGTGTTGACAACAGCAGAATGATGGATTTCGGTGAAAGGATTGGAAGAAGACAAGGGAGCAGTGTTTTTCGTGTTTTTTAAGGTTTAGAGAGAGCAGTGTTTTAGGGTTTAGGATCTTACTACTCTGATACCATGAAAAGACTTGAAAGAGAAATTAGGTTTATGTTTACTGACTGCTTAATGTTGCAATAGTAGAAGCTCTTTGAAACTGATAAAATTGAAATCGACAACGATGACTTTCCAGAAAATGGATACTCAGTCTAAAGAAACTGATATGGCTCATACTTAATATATGTCATTTGAATTTCATCTTGTTGATTAACCAGGTAATCCAAAATTTGAGGATGTAAACCTAGATTGTGGTCATGTATGTAAAACCACATGTTTGATTATAAATAATATTTTGACGATATGAGAACCCATCTAATTCAAATTATACAATATTACTTGTTGTATAGAACCAATCAAACACCTCTAAAAAGTAGTTTATGAAATGAGCTAATGCTGAAAAATATTTTTAAAGAATTTTTGTTGTTGTTTTATTAAACATTAAATAATTTTTTTATTGTTTTATCAAAAACTGTTAACCGTTTTATAAATCATAAACTTAAAATACTGTTTAGTGATAACTTATGGTTATTAAATTGTACTATCTCTTATGGAATTTAATTGGCTTCACGATTATTGTACAAGACAAGCATACAGGACTAGTTCCAGCATTTGAATTCGAGAGAACTTGCTAATGAAAACATGAGAAAGCAATTTTTGCTGCTTCTTTGAGAATTTGTTTTTCATTGAAGTCGAGAACTTACCCCAAACGAAATGATATATTTTAAGTTATTGTTGTCTGAGCATTAAGGGTGAGCATAATTCAGTTAAAACCGAAAACCTAATCAAACCGTTCAATTTTTAACAATTCAGTGCTTTAAATTCGATTTTTCGGTGCTAAACGGTTCGGTTTTTTCTTTAAATTCGGTTATTCGGTGAACGGTTCGGTGCAATTGCTTTCGAACAACACCGAGCTGAAAAACCGAAGTTCACTTGCTATATTTCTTAAGTTGTTTATTCCTAAATCCCTAAAATCCAAAAGGCTATTCCTTACAGATCGCTGCGCTTTGCTACTCTTCTTCTCCCTCTCATCTCTCCTCCAGTCTCCACTCTCTTCTCACGTCTCCCCCGTCTAAGAGTCTCTGGCTCTCTTCTCCCATCTCCCGTCTCTCGTCTCTCGTCTCCGGTCACCTGTCTCTTTTCTCCCTTCACCCTTCTCATTTCTCCCTTCTACCATCTCCCATCCCCCTCACATCGCCCATTTCCCTCACATCTTCCATCTACCATTTTCGGTGTGTATTTATGTAATTTATGTTTTAGGTTAGTGAGTTTGGGAATTCGGATTTCGAGGTGGAATTTGGATTGGAAATAGAATCTATTGAATAAAAAGGTGTTTTGTTCAGTTTTGAGTTTCCACTTTCTGTGTGCTTTCTTTTTGCTGATTTAAGAGTTTCAGCTTTTGGAATTTTCTATCTTTTTTAGTTAAATTTTTTATGGAGAAACTTCATTTTACGGAAATATTCTACGAATCCGAACTAGTTATTGAGTTGTGATTTACAGAAGGGGAATTCATGTATGATTTATCTTTTCAGTTAAGTTTTAATTTTTTTTTTTAATGTGAATAGAGCCATGTTATGCTGAGAATTAAATGTAGTTCGTTTGAAGCGCGTGGTGGATTTTTTAAGTGAAGAAATATTTTTATGGTGATTTCACTTTGAGCTAAAACGGAGTTCATAGTGTAGGAATTGAGTTTATTGTATGGTTGATATTAGCAATATCTTTGTGGAAGAGGGTTGGTGATTAATAAAAGTGTTTGATCATTAGTTATTATTATTATCATCACAAAGGCTCCATCATTGATTTTGGGGGCTAAAAACCCAATTTTTTTGCATTTGGATGATGAATGATGCATATAAAACCGAATTACTTAAAAAAAAAAACGATCAAAAATAATTGAAATTACAAACCGAACGACATATTATTTGGTTTGGTTCGGTTTAAATTTTTTAAACCTAAAAACTGAATTTTTTTACGCCGTATCGAACCAAAAAACCAATTACTCATCCCTACTGAGCATAGTTCAAGTGGTACTTGGTAGGAGAGGTATCAGAGCTTGCACTAGTTGAAAATGTGGAACCCCACCTACTGCGCATCCTGATGCTCAGTGCCCGGTTACGGTTGGTCCGACGAGAGAATATAACACTAAGGATGGTTACACTTGATTTTCTATATGTGTTTCTATTGGAAATCACCTTGACAAGATGCCCAGGTGGTGATCTTCCAAACACCCAAGTCTTGAATGACTTGTAAAGAAAAGATACAGCAACCGAAAGCAAGAAAGAAAAGAAGATAAGTGATTTGTTATCGAGGTTCGGTAATAGCCTACGTCCCTGTGAGTTCCTCTGAACTCTCTGCACTAAATCAATAGTTCTTTTACAATCACAGCAACCCTCTTCAAGAAACCTCAAGTTCTTGAAGAAACAAAGATGAGAAGAAAGAAAGTGATAGGACTATTACAAAAGCTCTCTACCCACAATCTATACTACATCTCTCTTTACAACCAGCCTCTCTACAATGAGTCTCTCCTGTGTTTAGTGTCTTTGCACTCTCACACACCACTCATTCACATCACATGTCTCACAAGTTATATCACATTTTTATGTTGAGATTGAACCTAGGTGACCCTTTATATAGTGCACCACTTCTTGAACCTATCTTAAAAGTCAATCTCCACCCTTAGATCTTGATGACCACTCAACTATGGCCCTCCATCAATCCTAAGTGACGCTGTGCATTTTAACCTTGTACCCATGTGCTTAACAAGAGGCTGAATCAAGTTAATCATGTGTGCATCAGTGTGCCTAGCGTTGCGGCCTTGAACAAGGCATGCTGTGGCGCTAGGCAAAACACCCTTTTTCACCATTGCTGGGCGCAGTGGCCTTGGTGAGGGAGAGGTGCGGCACTGACCTTCTTCTAGCACCTCCCTTGCTGGGCACTGCAGCCTGGGAGGAGGAGGGCTTCAGTGCACACTATAGCTAGACCTCCTGATGCTGTGCACACTTCTTTGTCTTGCTGAATGGAGGTGTGCACACACACCCAAAGTGATGCGCACACTTGTGTGCACTCCTTTAACATGTTGAAATTTATTCTTCCAACCTTGTTTAAACCTTAGAAAAATATCAACAATCTCTATCTTTGTTTAAGCATTTAAACCCGAACCATTGCGCAGAGAACTTCAGGATCCAAACTCATCTTGAGTCATCAATCAACGGACTCCAATCCTAAGAAGTTTAAGGCAATGATTGAACCTTCTTAGAGGTAGAACCTTGGTACCTAAATCTGTAGGACTTTCTTCGGTGGCCATTTTATCCGAAGACACCACCACTTGCTCTTTTAGGACCATCCACTCGTCCAACAACCTTTTGCACCACATAGCCTTCTTTATGGCTTCCATAACTACTATGTACTCAGCCTCAATTGTTAAGAGTGCTACCACCGGCTGCCATTGAGCCTTCAAATACCTCAACAACCACTTCATCCCAAGGCAAAGCTCCTTTTCGGGACTACTCACAAAACTGCTGAGAACACCCATTGCCCAAGAAACCCTTACCCAGTTTCTCTCCTTTTCTTGGATTATACACATCCCAAGGATCTTTTGTGTAAGGCTGAGATCCTTCCTCTCGAACTCCTCACTGAGTTGAGATGTAAACCTTTCCATCCTCTCCCTATTATTCTGAACCAATAGCATATCATTGGCATAGATGAGGATAATCACCACTTCATCCACCTTATGTCCAGGTGAGAAGGTTTCTGTGAAATCTATGCTTCCTCTTTGAGTGAACCCCTTTACCACCAGCCTAGCCTTGTTCCAGACTTCATCTCCTGGAGGGTACCCTTCTTTGATCTTGTAAGTCCACTTACAATCCACAACTCTCTATTATCCAGGAATGTGCACCAATTCCCAGATGTTGTTCTTCCTCAAAGAATCCATTTCTTTCTTCATAGCTAGCTTCTATCTTGGAGAATCCTTACATCCCACGGCACCAATGTAAGTCTTTTGTTCACTCATCTCTCCTTCTATCCAAGGAGCTGCTGCATCTGCAAACCCATATCTTGAAAGTGGTTCGACTAGCCTTCTTTCCCGATTTCTTGTGGGTTGATAGTCCTTCTGACTTGCTGCATCATCCTCTTTTAGTTCAGCCTCCTCATGAGTGTCCTGAGCTTGGCATTCATCAATGAGCTCTACCTGGTCCAAACCCTTTTGCCTTCCTTGCTCTACCTGAACCGAATTCTCCTTGATGCTATGCTCCACAAATACCTAACTGGTTTGCTCACTAGCCCCTGCAGGGTTAGTTTCTTCCAAATAGGGAAATAATAATTCATTAAAAATGATATCCCTATTTATTATGAGTCGCAATCCTTCTTTCTCTAAGGACCACAACCTATACCCCTATACCCCTTAGCCCCTTCCCCATATCCTAGAAACACATATTTTCTAGATCGTGGGCTAAGTTTATCATCCTTTTGTTGTACATATGCAGCACACCCAAAAGTTCTAAGGTTGTCCAACTCAAGGGATTTTTTACTTCACATCTCTTCAAGAGTCTTATAGTCCACATCCCTAGAGAATGATCTATTTACCAAGTATGCAATATTAGATACCGTTTCCCCCCAAAAATATTTGGGTAATCCGGATCCATCTAACATGCACCCAACCTTTTCCATAAGAGTCTTATTCATCCTTTCGGCAACTCCAATTTGCTGAGGGGTTTTCACAACCATTCTATGTCTTAGAATGCCATTTAACCTACAGAATTAATCAAGTTCTTGGTTAAAAAATTTTAAGCCATTATCGGTTCTTATCACCTTAACTACTCTACCCATTTGAGTCTCCACTAGCTTTTTCCACACCACTAACTTATTCAAAGCATCTAATTTATTTCTAACCAAATAAACCCAAACCTTTCTTGAATAATCATCAATTAAAGACAGAAAGTAAATGTTACCTCCCTGTGTTGGTGTCCTTGCTGGTCCCCAAAGGTCTGCATGAAAGTAGTTAAGAATGCCCTTAGACTTGTGCACTCCGGTGTTGAAGCTGACCCAGTGTTGCTTCTCAAGAACAAAAACTCGCAGAAATCAAGTTCCTTTACTTTGTCTCCTCCAAGTAAACCATCCTTGCTAAGAACTTGTAGGCCCTTTTTGTTCATGTGTCCCAAGCGAGTGTGCCAAAGGGTTACCCTACCCATCTCAGCCATCAAGCTTGCTGCTTGATCCTTGATCTCCATGTCTCTGATCATCTCATAGAGTCCATCCTTCATTACTGCTTTGATCACTACCAAAGATCCTTTGGCTACCTTGATCTTTCCTCCCTCTATCTTGCATGTGTATCTCATGGAATCCAGCTACCCTAATGAGATCAAATTTCTTTTCATATCTGGAAGATACCTCACATTCTCTAGCATCCTTGTCATTCCATCAAAAATCCTCAACTAGATGTCTCCAATCCCCCTCACTTGGCAAGAATTATCATTTCCCGGTGAGTGCACTCATCATTGGTTTCCTTGAAATTCTTGAACCAATCCCGGTGAGGGCACATGTGATGAGTGCACTCGATATCCAAGATCCATTTCCCGCTGCCTTCTTGCCCCTTGCTCACACTTGAGCACATAACAAGAACCTCATCATCTTGTTGTTCTGTCTTGGTAACCAAAGCCTCTCTATTCTTGGTATGGCTTCTTCCTCTATCCCTCATCTTCTCTTTGCAATCTTTCTTAACATGACCCTCTTTATGGCAGTAGAAACATCTCCTATGGCTCTCTCCTCTACCTCTGTCCTAGCAGTAGCCATGAATGTTGCTGTGCACTCTCCCATGGCTCTCTCCTCGACCTTTGTCTCGATAGTAGCTATGTATGTTGCTGTGCACTGTTCCATGGCTCTCTCCTCTACCTCTGTCCCAGTAGTAGCTATGTATGTTATTGTGCACTCTCCCATGGCTCTCTTCTCTACCTTTGTCCTAGTAGTGCCATATATGTTGCCATACCAAGTTGTTGATCTTCTTTTAAAGAACAACCCTTTACCACTTGATGCACTCCTCATCTTGGCATCAAGATTATCTTGCAACTCTTTCTTAGGATAAAATTTAAAAGCAAAGATTTGTTTATGAAGATACTTCTTATTAGGGAGAGTCTTGGCAAGAAACAATTCATCTAGTTTATTCCAAATTGCAGTTGGATCTTTCGAGTCTCCGCACTCCCTTGTAACATTATCCAGCAAGTGCAAGAAGATGGTGTTATATGCCATCTTCTTCATCTCATTCCGCTGGTCCTCTGTGGTACTTGCTAGAAAAGTATCATCTTCTCCAAGAGCCAAGTCCACTTTCTGTTGCACTAGAATCGCCTTGATCTTCCACTTCAATAGGGAAAAATCTCTCTTTCCATCAAACTTCTCAATACCAAAATTTGAGCTCATCTTGCGAAGATAATCCCTTGATTTATACAGCACCCACAAAAGCTTTCCAACTTCTTCTAAACTTCAAGAACACATATCAAAGATTGATCTCAATACCGTTCTTGAATCAACCTCAAGAACAAGATCAGATCTTGATCTTTACTCCGTTCTTGATTTACCTCAAGAACACGATCAGATATAGATCTTAACTCCATTCTTGAATCAACCAAGAAGTTGACCTTCGATTCTTGGAGTCTTGACTCCGTCACCTTCTTGTTCTTGCTCCGATACCCAGCTGTGCAAGCTCTGATACCATTGTAACCAAGCTCTGATACCACTATTGTGGTATTTCCTCTAGTTCTGATACCACTGTCGAAAATCACCTTGACGAGATGCCCAAATGGTGATCTTCCAAACACCCAAGTCTAGAATGACTTGTAAAAAAAAGATACAGTAACCCAAAGCAAGAAAGAAAAGAAGATAAGTGATTTGTTATCAAGGTTCAGGAATAGCCTACGTCCCCGTGAGTTCCTCTGAACTCTCTGAACTAAATCAATGGTTCTTTTACAATCACAGCAACCCTCTTCAAGAAATCTCAAGTTTTTGAAGAAACAAAGACGAGAAGAAAGAAAGTGATAGGACTATTACAAAAGCTCTCTACCCATAATCTATACTACTTCTCTCTTTACAACCAGCCTCTCTACAATGTGTCTCTCTTGTGTTTAGTGTCTTTGCACTCTCACACACCACTCATTCACATCACATGTCTCACAAATTATATCACATTGTTGTGTTGCGATTGAACCTAGATAACCCTTTATATAGTGCACCACATCTTGAACCTATCTTGAAAGTCAATCTCCACCCTTAGATCTTGATGACCACTTAATCATGGCCCTCCATCAATCCTAAGTGATGCTGTACATTTTAACCTTGCACCCATGCACTTAACAAGAGATTGAATCAAGTTAATCATGTGTGCATCAGTGTACCTAGCGTTGCGGCCTTGAACAAGGCATGCTGCGGCACTAGACAAAACACCTTTTTTCACCATTGCTAGGCGCCGCGGCCTTGATGAGGGAGAGGTAAAATATTGGCCTTCTTCCAGCACCTCCCTTGTTGGGTGCTGCAGCCTGGGAGGAGGAGGGCTGCAACGCACACTGAAGCTAGACCTCTTGATGCTGTGCGCACTTCTTTGTCTTGCTGAATGAAGGTGTGCACACACACCCAAAGTGATGCGCACACTTGTATGCTCTCCTTTAACATGCTAAAATTTATTCTTCCATCCTTGTTTAAACCCTAAACCATGTTTAAACCTTAGAAAATACCAACAGTTTCAACTTGTGAAAATTATGAGCTTTGTGATGATATTGTATTTTGGAACAATAAGTTTTGTTCATTCACTTCTTATTTCTTTGAAAATTTTGAGATTTAGCTTGCAATTATGTTATATTTTTCAAAAATCTAGCCGCACTTTATATTTTGTTATATTACGTTCAGTGTACAATTATGACCAATGTTTAATAAATGATTTGCTAAAAAATGATTTTTTTAGTGAACGCTTCTTAGTTAATTAAATTTTTTTTCAAGATGAAGAAAGAAACCCAATTTTCTCTCTTATTTACTACGACGAAGCAAAATCGTATTATCACTATATTTATTCTACTTCTTCGATCTTCCAAGTGTAGGATAACCGCAAGGGGTTGAGGTTTTTTCAACCAATTGGAGTCCTTTCACCATTTCTATGAGGATGGTCTAGAGAGTTCATAACTACTTTTTTTTTTTTTAACTATAGAATGTTTATCTAGCCAACATTTAGATCTTTACTCAAACTTTTCTAGTTCAACCCAACATTCCCCACTTGTCTGACTATTGCTAGGCGGTTTTTGGATATCAAACCCTCTCCAAAATGTAATTTTATGCAGCCGATTTCCCCTCTTTTGCAATCAATTTTGCTACAGCACCTGCTGCTGTAACTAATTGTCCACCATTTTCAAGTGTGATTTAGATATTATGTAGGGTCATGCCTAAGGGCATATCGGTTGAAGTTAATGCATACTTATACCCGATTAAAAGGAAAAGTTGTTACTTACTAAACAGAGCTCACCCTTTTAATTTTTATTTTTCAGATTATGAGCATCATGTTTTCGCATGCGGGAATACTGGGTATGAACGCTAAGACAATGGTATATATTTTCTCTATATCCGAGATTTGATTTAGACAAAGTATGTAAAGCTAAATCTCCAAAAGATTTGACAAATGTGGATAAATTTTCCTAGTTACTTTATATGAAGGTAGAGGTAGCTATTGCTTTTGGGTTTACCTGTATAGTGTTGGTAAAAAAATATGAAGGTAAAGGTTGAGGATAACAGGTGGGATTGAGTGGGTGCAGGCAATTGTTTACAAAAAATATCTACTTTTAAGTGGGTTTAGTTTTCTACACTCATATTTGATCATTTTTTCGAGGGTGAATGTTGGGATGATTATCTACCTAAATAAATACGCAAATAACCATCCTAGTTTTACTTGAAAGTGCACAAGGTCAGTGGTAGCATAGTGTGCAAGTGCAAGATCATTTCCACAGGGATTGGTGAATTTCGTTTTAGAATTAGTTTCTTCAAGGTAAAAAGAGAAATAGCTGTTGATTATGAGTGAATAATAATAATGAGAACATAGGACTACAATATCCACCACTAATTATACTTTCCCACTAAGTAAGGTGTCAATGCTTTAACCTTATCAAGAATATCTAATGGTTGCCAACCTAAGGGCTTGGTCCACACCTTAGGCTATTGATCTCCCTATGTAACAAGTTAGGCATGGTGTATACTCTAACTCTTTTCTCTCTTAAGGGATTCAGCATGGGTTTATACTGAGTGGTTCCTTAAGAGAGCATGAAGGTTGTGGAGATCGACAACCACACGGGACCTAGGGCTTGGTCCGCGCCCGGTTTCCCATGTTGATTAACCCGGGAATCCGGCGTGGATATCCCTTGTTACTAATGTCGAACCCATGACTCAGTCATCCAAATTGATTCGACTAACTTATCCATACCACATGCATACGTTGATCAGACACACACATATGAGGAATTTAAATACAAACAGACATTAATCAAGTTAAACATTCTAACAAGGCTATAGCAAAGATAATCAATGAATAAACATGTGGAAAAGCATAACTAGGGCTTCAATCGAGCCCTATAGGAGTTTAGTTACACATGCTAGTTAAACTAAACATTCTAAACATAATGAAATAAAAATAGAAAACTAAAACCGAAGAAGACTCGAGAGACGAGTCGTCAATTCCTCTCCTAAGCTTGCTACTTCGAATCTCAAACAAAAGGTATGGTTTATGTGTTTTACAGGGCTATTTATAGGGTCCTCATGGTGTCCCGAAACCCTAATTTCCTATTTGGAGTCTAGAGACTTCTTTCCATAACTGGCTCTGCCGCCTCTGGAGTGATTGCACTTGAGCGTATGCGGGATGCACTCGAGTGCATGTGTGCGCTCGAGCCTTCTTCAAGTGCGCTCGTGAGCTTGTGCGCTTGATCACAAGGGAGGTGCGCTAGAGCGCACCTTGCTGGATGGCAGAACATGACTTTTGCTCCTAAAAGCTCAAATTTATCATTTTTTTGTCCAAGTCCTATGAAAAACACATAAAACACGAAAATGAAGTAGAATCCACAGAAATAGATATATAAAGAGCCTAACAAGTGTAAATTAAGGGGCTTAAATATGACTATTTAAGCACTTATCAGTGAACGTTAATTTTTTTAATATTAAATACAAACAGTATAAAATCATAAATTCATATTCAAGCCAATTTCACTGTCTAATTCTATGTTTCTATCATAATCGTTTTCGATCCAGCCATCCAGGAAGTGAATTCTACATCAGGAGACGATAATGAGTTGATGCATCAAACAGTGTAGCACCAAATTGATGGGCAAAAATGAATTGATCTCTACGCCGAAATAATTTTTTGGTTTTCTCTCTTTAATGGAAATTTTTTTTTCTTTTAGGTCTCATTTTTTAATAAATTTAATTGGGACTTTTAAATGTTAGTTCTTATTATAATAAAAATTTTCAGATTTGTACAAGCAAATCTGAACTACTACGCCAAACAACGGCAGGGCTTCATCTTCAACCTTAGCTGAAGAGTCTAGCCACTCATAACTATGAAACTACAATTCATAATAAAAGTGCTAAACATTTAAACTAAAAAAACTAAATGTAAAGAAATAAATAAATAACTTTACATGGGAGAAATTTCACTCGCTGACGGGCGGCGCTTCCCCTCGTGGTGACAAAGCCTTCGAGATCCACCAGAATGCTAGTGGACGTCCACTGGTAAACACCAAAGTGGCTCAGGAATTGTACGCTGAATGATGAAGTGGAGTGGGTCTTATATAGGCAAATACCACGAGTGCAATGTGTTTCCAATCCGATGTGGGATGCTACAGATTCAAGTTTTTGCTCTTTGACCTTTGTCTACTAAAACTGCCATAACTTTCTCTAGAAAAATCATTTTATTGATCCGTAAAATTCCCCATAAAATAGACATCGGGATCTTTCCAAGCATATATGGGTAATTTTGTGGTTCTTCCTGAGTCAATACAGTTAAATCCTAAAAAAAGGCTGATCTGTCACGCTGAAATCATGCACAGCCTGACCTTTGTCTACTAAAACTGCCATAACTTTCTCTAGAAAAATCATTTTATTGATCCGTAAAGTTCCCCAGAAAATAGACATCCGGATATTTCCATGTATATATGGCTCATCTTCTGGTTCTTCTTAAATCAATACAGTTTAATCCTAAAAAATGGCTGATCTGCACGAGCAATTCTGGCAATTTAGTGAAACTTCTTTCCAAGCTTGTAAACCTGTAAAACAACGAAAACAACTCAAAGTAACAAATTCCTAAGCTAACAAATTTAAATTAAAGGGCCAAAATATGCAATATTTGGCACTCATCAAATACCCCCAAACTTACAATTTGCTAGTCCCATAGCAAAACAAAATAATAAAAAAAAAACCTAAATGAAAAACAAAGAACATAAAGATAAGTTCATCACTCATGGTATCCAAAAATTTAAGGAGCACACATCACCATGATATTCATTCATAAGCAAGCTTAAAAAGATAAACTCATCTTCGCAATGAATAGAAAAGTTAAAATCTAATTACTTACAAAAGGCAGGTTAAGGCATCACAAGTCTGACACTGTGTAAAGTATAGAAATGAAGCTTCCAAGTGACTCCAATGTGTAAGGTCTCCATGTCTCAAGATTCACCAAATTTCCCATCAAAATGAACGAAAAAGGCATAGTTTTAATTTTTTTAATTTTTTTTTATAAGGCACGACTATGTCTAGTTCCCTTAAGCTTTCTAATTGACCCATGTAGCGAGTGTTGAGTCAATGACTCTAAAACCAGATGGTTTTAGGGTATTAGGTGTAAAGACACCCCTAAGGACTTACTAACTCGAGTAAAAAAGGCTACGAAATTAAACTGGCCTTGATACTACCAAGCAAAATTCCACCTTTTGACGTGAACACTCACTGCTTACTGAGGCAGGAGATCCAGTTACTCAGCGGAAAGTTTCGCAATGATCATTATGAATAAAATTCCCACCTTTTGACGTGAACACTCACTGCTTACTGAGGCAAGAGATCCAGTTACTCAGTGGAAAATTTATTGATGATGATCATTATAAACATTAGTAGTAATTTATTTTTTATGCTTTTCTATGCCCAAGAATTCATCCAACAAGTCATCCAGTTTCAGTTAAGATAAGGAAAAATACACATTAAAATCACATGTCATACCTCACATAAATTGTGCTAATGTGCTCGTGTTAGATTATGTCAAACATGTGAATTATCAAATGCCTAAGGTAAGTAACTAAATTATAAAATTTATCACCAGATCATGTGTTCAAAATGTTAAGCTCACCAATGACATCACATCACATAAATTGTTTAGATCAACCAAAATTTTACGATAACATGAGCATGCATTTATCTCTACGACGAAAAGACAACAAATTAGGACAAAGTGTGTGATGTGTCTCCCATACCCCCAAACTTAAATTACACATTGACCCCAATGTGTGACTAATATGGAACGAGCTGACCTGAGATATGGAAAACTAGCTGGACTGGTATGGCTCATAGCATACCCCCAAACTTGAACTGAAGTACGTGTTGTCCCTGAAAAATAAAAACTGGAAAACAAAAAATACTGGAAACAAACATTAATCATAAAAATGCGAAATAATAAATAAACAGAAAAGATAAGCTGTGGGGTGCCTCCCATGAGCGCTAAGTTTAACGTCTTCAGCCAGACCCAACATTAGTAAACATGCCCAACTAAGCGCTCCACCATCTGATCAATAAATAGGAATGAAAAAGATCAGGCCTAGTGGCAGCATTCAACTTACGATAGTCTATACTCACTCTCTCTCCTGACTGAACACGAGTTGGCACCAACTCGTCGTCCTCATTCTTCACTACCGTTAATTCAGCATGTTTGGGCACGACTTGAATCAGGCTCACCCACTTGCTATCAGAGATGGGATAAATGATCCCTGCCTCTAATAGCTTAATATCTTCTGCCCTCACAACCTCTTACATAGTAGGGTTGAGCCTTCTTTGTGGCTCCCTCGATGGCTTGGCATTCTCCTCCAACTGTATCGTGTGTATTACCAACGAGGGGTTGATTCCCTTGACATCCTCAATAATCCAGCTTATAGCTTCCTTATGCTCTCTTAAGACGTCCAATAATTTCTCCTCTAGAGCATCACCCAAATCTGAAGGTATAATCACAGGCAAACTATCGACTGAACCTAAGAACTTACACTTAAGATTATCTGGTAAAGGCTTAAGTTCATTCTTGGGGGTTTCAAGTGCGGCGGTCTCCTCCGTCTTATTGCTCTTCCGAGGAGGAGACTCCAAAATGGCATTCACTTGCTCAAGTAATTTATCTAAATCCATATCCTCTCCAAATTGAGCAAAGCATGCCTCTAGGGGGTCCTCAATGCGGGATTCATCCACAGTCTCCTCTGTCTTACTGCTCTCTCGAGGAGCAGACTCCAAGATAGTATTTGCTTGCTCAATTAACTTATCTAAGTCTAAATCCTCTCCAAACTGAGCAAAGCCTGCCTCCATAATGTCCTCAGAATTCCCTTCTTTCTTGGGCGCTTGTAGTCTCTCAGGGTAAGGCGCTTTAGGTAAAAACAACCTAGAGAGATCCTTAATAATAGGTGTGGCTGTAGATGGTTCAGTATCTCTCTTTTTCTTGTTGCCACTTTCTTGCCCTTGTTGCATAGCAGGGTTCTCCTCCACTTGATTGTCTACTTGTCTCCCAGACAAGTATGGGACAGTTGATTGCACTTGTTCCTGCCAATGCATAGGAGTTGATGAATTTCCCACCGCAAACTGTTCCTTTGGGTTAGGCTCAGGTTGACTGGGGAACTCTCCATTCTCTTCTTCACCCACGTAACTTGTGATTTGATCAATTTGACTCTCTAGCTTGGCAATCGCTTGGGTGTTTTCTATGGTTGCACTCATCACTTCACTCATAGATTGGCTAGTCGTTTTCATGAAATCATTGAAAGCGTCCTCCAATGACTGTGAAACCGACGCTGGCGCTTGAATGGGAGCTTGGTAAGCGGGTGATGGTGCTGGATAGACATAACTTGGGATTGGTGGAGGAAATTCGGGAGGGTATTGATTGTGAGCATGATAAGGGGCTCCTCCCTGATTCATCAATTGGTTCTGCTCCCATGAAAAATTAGAGTGGTTCCACCACCCTGGATTGTATGTTTCAGAGTAAGATCCATTTGATTCCCAACAACAGTCATTGAAAGCATTCATTTGTTCCATGGGGAACTCGGCACATGCCGGCATTGATGGACAATTCTGTGCTAGATGCATGGGACTATCACAGATGGAACAGCTATCAACATTGAATGTGTTGGCAGCATTGAGGGACGGGCCGGTCATTTTCATGTACTCCTTAATGGTGTCCTCTAAAGACTGTGAAACCGGCGCTGGATTCATCCACATATATATATTTTGGATAACTAAGTAGTAGAAAAATAAAATCAATTCAGACCAAAAATTTTCACAAACCAAACAATTCCCCGGCAACGGCGCCAAAAACTTGTTGTGAGTTTTAAATTACTCGCAAGCGCACGAGTCGTTTGCAGTATAGCGTTGTGCAAGTGCGATGTCGAATCCACAGGGAATTGCGTTGTGAAAGTATATTTTCAATCTAAAATAACTCTATCTTAACCTAGTTCCGAATTTCAGATGATAATTTGCAAAAGAAATTAAAATTAAACTAAATTGATTTTTAAAAAATAATAATTAAAACACTAAGGTTTCCAAATCCACCCCACCAAAGTTAAGCATATATGTTCTAAAAATATAGCCTATCAAAACATTTCATGAATCCAACTATAAGACAAAAAACAAAGAATATCCCAACTAAACCAAAAGTGTCCAATGTATCCGCTCTCAACAAATCACAAAGGAAATCCAATTTAATCGAAAAGCATTCAATGTATCCATCAGATGAAACACAAGGAATATCCAACAGACAATTTAAACTCAATCCATTATAAGATTAACTCAAATAATTGACAGAACATTTATACTAAAAATTGTCAGATTTGTACAAGCAAATCTGAACTACTACGCCAAACAACGGCGGGGCTTCATCTTCAACCTTAGCTGAAGAGTCTAGCCACTCATAACTATGAAACTACAATTCATAATAAAAGTGCTAAGCATTTAAACTAAAACAACTAAATGTAAAGAAATAAATAAATAACTTTACATGGGAGAAATTCCACTCGCTGACGGGCGGCGCTTCCCCTCGTGGTGACAAAGCCTTCAAGATCCACCAGAATGCTAGCAGACGTCCACTGGTAAACACCAAAGTGGCTCAGGAATTTTACACTGAATGATGAAGTGGAGTGGGTCTTATATAGGCAAATACCACGAGTGCAATGTGTTTCCAATCCGATGTGGGATGCTGCAGATTCCAGTTTTTGCTCTTTGACCTTTGTCTACTAAAACTGCCATAATTTTCTCTAGAAAAATCATTTTATTTATCTGTAAAATTCTCTAGAAAATAGACATCGGGATCTTTTCAAGAATATATGGCTCATCTCGTGGTTCTTCCTGAATCAATACAGTTAAATCCTAAAAATGGTTGATCTGTCACGCTGAAATCATGCACAGCCTGACCTTTGTCTACTAAAATTGCCATAACTTTCTCTAGAAAAATCATTTTATTGATCCATAAAGTTCCCCAGAAAATAGACATCCGGATCTTTCCATGTATATATGGCTCATCTTCTGGTTCCTCCTAAATCAATACAGTTTAATCCTAAAAAATGGCTGATCTGCACGAGCAATTCTGGCAATTTAGTGAAACTTCTTTCCAAGCTTGTAAACCTGTAAAACAACGAAAACAACTCAAAGTAACAAATTCCTAAGCTAACAAATGTAAATTAAAGGGTCAAAATATGCAATATTTGGCACTCATTTATTAGGAAATTGATGTTTTTAACCTGTATCATTTGACCCGCTACCAGTAAACCATTTTCTCACCTAAATAGAAGAATTTTTGTCAATACCTGTTTTGACCCATTACTGGCTCGCTAAAACACAAGTATGGACATGAAAAATAAAACTCATTAAAAAATGAATATTTTTAACTCGTATCAGTTAACCCGCTATTTGTAAAACATGATCTGTACCTGACCATTTCCCACCTGATCGAGTATCCAAGTCCAAAAGAATTCATAAGTAGCACCGTTTGGACTTACCAACATCATTCCTATTTCCTCACTTGAAAAATAAAAAATATATCTAAATTTCACTTGCCAGAAGTAGGGGTGGATTCGAGCCGAATCAAGTCCGAAAACTATGGTATTTGAGCTCGGCTTGAGCTTAAATGAACCGGCTCAAGTTCGAGCTCGAGTTCGAATCGAGCTCGAGTTCAATAAATTTTATAAAGGCTCGAGCTCTATTTCCTCAATTGAGCTTGAAATATAATTTCAATACATAAAAATATTAAATAAATATTGGTTCGAGCTTGATAATACCTTATCGAACTGTTTGAGTGTCTTTCGAGCCAAACCTTAAGATATTCGAGCTTGGGCCGATAAGGTATTCGAGCCGTGCTTTAATCGACCTCGAATAGTTCGATAAAAGCTCAGCTTGATTCCATCCCTAGCCAAAAGTTTCAAGAAGGACAGCAAGAAACTGTACTAATAAAACAATAAAAGGTATCGGCTCCTTAGAATTTAGATCCATCCACCTCCTCCTAATACATCTATTCTGGTGAGTCTATGGCTTCTCTCTCTCTATTTTTCTTTCTTAGGGTTTCATATTGTTGGGAATCAACCCTCAATGATCCTAGGATGTGATCCTCCAACACCCAAGTCTAGAATGACTTGTAATGTATCAAAAACAGAAACAAAAATCAAAGAAAGAAAGACACGAGCAATTTGTTATCGAAGTTCGGCAATAGCCTACGTCCCCGTGAGTTCCTCCAAACTCTCTGCACTAAATCAATGGTTCTTTACAAATACAGCAACTCCTCTTCAAGAATCCTAAGTTCTTGAAGAACGAAAGAGAAAGAAGAAGAAGAAAAAAAAAGTTATAAGAACTAACCCTGGAATTTTCCCAAAAAAAATTCCTCTTACAAGCCCTTGAATCCCCTTTCTATTCTACTCTCTCTCTCTCTCTCTCTAAACAACCAGCCTCACTAACAAAGAATCTCTCTTGTGTTTAGTGTCTGTGCACTCTTACGATTGATCTCTTGTATGTCACACTTGTATTATGATTCACGTTGTGCTGAAATTGAAGCTAGGTGACCCTTTATATAGTGCACCAACTTCTTGACCAATCTTGAGGGTCAATATCCTCCCTTACATCTTGATGACCAATCAACCATGGCCCTCCATCAATCCTAAGTGAAGCTGTGCATTTTGAACATGCCTCACGCACTCAATAAAAGACTGAATCAAAAGGTATCAGTGTGCCTTCAAGCCGTGGCCTAGAACAGGGTATGTCGCGGCCTGGAGTGTGCTGAATATCTTCCACAATTGTAACCATTCTAGGCGCCGCAGCCTGAGGGAGGATGAGCTATGGCGCACACCTCCTCTAACACTCCTCCTTGCTGGGGGCCGCACCCTAGAATGAGCTGGGCCACGGCGCACACTGGTGTGCACCCATGTTGATTTTTCATTCTTCCTTGTAACCGTTTAATGCTTAGACAAATACCAACAATCTCTACCTTTTTCTAACCAATTAAACCCAAACCTTTGTGCAGAGAACTCAGGATCCAAACTCATCTTGAGTCACCATATCAACTTACTCCAATCCTAAGAACTCTAAGGCAATGATTGAACTTCCTTAGAGGTAGAACTTTAGTACCTAAATCAGCGGGATTTTCTTTCGTGGCTACCTTGTCCACATGGATGCATCTTCCATAACATTTTCCCGAATGAAATGGTACTAAACATCCATGTGTTTTGTCCTCTCATGGAACACCGGATTCTTACACAAGTGTAATGCACTTTGGCTATTCGAATACACTACCACCTGCTCCTCTAGTACCTTAAACTCTTACAGCAACCCTTTACACCACATAGCCTCCTTGATGGCTTCCGTAGCCGCCATGTACTCAGCCTCGGTTGTTAAGAGTGCTACCACCAACTGGAACTGAGCCTTCCAACTTACACAACATCTGTTTAAGTTAAAGAAATAAAAAGTAATCGATCTTCTCTTATCTCGGTCTGCTCCATAGTCCGAATCAGCATAACCCTCAAGACAGATGGACTTACCCCTCTTCTCATAAATCAGCCCCATATTTGGGCTTCCCTTCAAGTACCTCAGCAACCACTTCATCCCAAGCCAATGCTCTTTTTCAGGATTACTCATAAACCTACTGAGAACACTTATTTCATGAGCAATATAGGGTCTAGTGCTTACCATGGTGAACATTACAGATCCAACCGCACTAGAGTAA
The DNA here is from genome assembly GCA_023935145.1 of Bretschneidera sinensis. Classification (NCBI taxonomy): domain Eukaryota; kingdom Viridiplantae; phylum Streptophyta; class Magnoliopsida; order Brassicales; family Akaniaceae; genus Bretschneidera; species Bretschneidera sinensis. The sequence continues at coordinate 71,196,838 of CM043705.1, forward strand.
GGGACTTTTTCCATTTCCTTCTTCTCCTCATCCGATCTTGGACATTGATCGCTGGAGAACTTGAAATGACCAACAAGGGGAACCTTCACTGGTTTGCTATCTTCCATAGAGAACTTAGATATCATCTTCTCTATGTAGGAAGCTTGAGAGATCTTCAATCTGTTTCTCTCCCTTTCCCGGATGATTACCATCCAAAGGATCTTCTGTGCATGGCCAAGATCCTTCATCTCAAACTCCTCACTAAGTTGAGCCTTCAATTTTCTTATCCTCTCCATACTGCTCCCAACCAGTAATACATCATCAATATAGATGAGGATAATCACCACTTCCTCCATCTTGTGCTCCTTGTAATACAAGAATGAATCATAGTAGCTCCTCATGAAACCCAAACTGGTTACAAAGGAATCAAACCTCTTATTCCATTTTCGAGGTGATTGTTTCAGGCCATAGAGAGATTTCTTCAATTGGCATACCAACTCTCCCTGCCTTCCTTCCTCATAGCCTTCGGGTTGCCTCATGTAGATGGTCTCATCAAGCTCTCCATGTAAGAACGCTGTCTTCACATCCATTTGCTCGATTTCCCAATTGAATTAGACCACCATTGCTAGCACTATCCTTATCGTCTTGTATTTCATAACCAGTGAGAATATTTCGGTGAAATCTATGCCTTCTCTTTGTTTGAACCCCTTCGCCACCAACCTAGCTTTATACCGGACTTCATCCCCTGGAGTGTTCCCTTCTTTGATCTTGTAGATCCACCTATAATCCACAACTCTATGTTTTTCTGGTTTGGGCACCAATTCCCAAGAGTTGTTCTTCTTCAAATAATCCATTTCTTCCTCCATAGCTAGCTACTACTTTGACGACTCCTTACATGGACCATTCCATAGCTTCCATATAAGTTTCTAGTTCAACCATCCCTCATTCTATCCAAGGAGCTGCTACATTAGCATCCGCAAACCCATATCTCAAAGGTGGTCTAACCACCCTCCTTTCTCGGTCCCTTGTGGGCTGATAGTCATTCAGACTTTAACTTGGCCTTTATAAATGGGCTCTACCTGGTCTGAACCCTCTTGCCTCCTCTACTCTACCTGAACTAAATTCTCTTTGATGCTATGCTTCACAAATTCCGGACTGGTTTGCTCACTACCCTCTGCAGGGTTAGTTTTCTCCAAGTAGGGAAATAACAATTCATTAAAAATAACATTCCTACTTATTATGAGTTTCATTCCTTTTTGTTCTAAAGACCACAACCTATATCCCTTAACCCCATCACCATACCCTAGATATACACATTTTCTAGACGTTGGGCTAAGTTTATCATCCTTTTGATGTGCAAATGCAGCACATCCAAAAGTCCTAAGGTTATTCAACTCATGAGGTTTTCCACTCCACATCTCTATGGAAGTCTTAAGGTCTAAAGCCCTAGAGGGTGATCTATTACCCAAATATGCAGTTGTAGACACAGCTTATCCCTAAAAATATTTTGGTAATCCGGATCCTATACACCTAACCTTTTCCATAAGGGTTCTATTCATCCTCTCAGCAACTCCATTTTGCTGAGGTGTTTTTACAATCGTTCTATGCCTTAGAATGCCATTTAACTCACAGAATTTATCAAAACCCTTATTACAAAATTCTAAGCCATTATCGGTTCGTAAAGCCTTAACTACCCTACCCGTTTGAGTCTCCAACAACTTTTTCCACACCACAAATTTATTCAAAGCATCTGATTTATTTTTAAGAAAATAAACTCAAATCTTTCTTGAATAATCATCTATTAAAGATAGAAAGTAAAAGTTACGTCCCTGTGTTGGTGTTCTTGCTGGTCCCCAAAGGTCCAAATGAATATAGTTAAGAATGCCCTTAGACTTGTGCACTCCAGTGTTGAAGCTGACCCAGTGTTGCTTCCTAAGAATGTAACACTCACAGAAATCGAGTTTCTCTACCTTGTCACCACCAAGTAGACCATCCTTGCTGAGAACTTGCAGGCCATTTTTGCTTATATGTCCCCAAGCGAGTGTGCTAAAGGGCTGCCCTATCCATCTCAGCCATCAAGCTTGCTGCTTGATCCTTGATTTCTGTCTCTCCGATCATCTCATAGAGTCCATCTTTTATTGCTGCTTTGATCACTACCAAAGATCCCTTGGTGTAATGACCCATCCCGGGTTGGCCACCCTCGAAATGGTGTCATCGCATTTTGATCATCCTAGCACGACACATATATGCAACAATAAAAAATAAATAACACCAAAAGACAATTTTTACATCAATCCGATCTTTAAACCTTCTATACAATATAAAATGCATGAATATTTACAATTAAATTTTTCATTGTATTTATCTCGTTAGTCTGAGGATGATGACACGCACGTGGCTTACAGAAAACGATTTTTTCTGAACTTCAACTCACCAAACTATTTGTCAAGCCTGCTACTTGAAAATCATTGTACAATGAGGAGTGAGCTTCACAAGCTCAATGAATTAAATTTACTAAAAGTAATCATTTGTATAGACAGTATTTTAATATTTAAAACAATTTGTATTCATACATTTGATGTTAGCACTCTACTATCACTCCACATGTCATAATATCCATTCTCTATCAATCTCTTTCTCTTATTTATTGGTTCACCTTAAGATCATCAATTATCTCATAATTTCCTCGTAATGAGGTTCACATCATAAAATCTACCATTTAGATGGTTCTTATCACCATAACAATAACACACCACACCTCAGCATTTCAATCATCTTATCGCCATAACTATCGCTTTCTGTGAGAGTCAATCATTTATAATTATATTCACAATAATACACCACACCTCAACATTTCAATAACCTTATCATCATAACTATCTCTTTTTTGTGAGACTCAATCATCTATAATTATATTCATAATAATACATCACACTTCAGCATTTCAATAATCTTATCATCATAACTGTCTCTTTCTGTGAGACTCAATCATCTATAATTAAATTTACAATTAATATATCACACATCAAGATTTCAATAATGCAAGCAATAATTAAAACAGATGCAACGCATGAATAATTATGATGTGAACGTCTTCTCACTTATCGACAGGATGTTATTATCTTAGACTGGCTGCCTTCTCGGTTCTTTTATTCTCATTTAGACTGGTTGCCTTCCCGGTTCTTTCATTCTTATAAGACCAGCTGTCTTCCCGGTTCTTTCATTTTTATTAGACCGGCTGCCTTCCTGGTTCTTTTCTTTTCATTTAATGCATATGTAAATGAACAATGATATGAAATATGCATATCAACAGTAATATAAAACAACATATAAATTCAACACACTTAAATTGACTATCCTGATTATTCTTAAATTTATATAACAAAAATTCCACTAAATTTCTCTCATCCCAAATCACATCAATCATCCATTAAAGCTTGCCAAGATCCACTAAATTTTATCCCAAATCACATCAAATCATCCTGATTTTTATTAAATGATATAAAATTCCACTAAATCCCTCTCATCCAAAATTCACATCAAACCTTCTATTAAAGCTTGACAAGATCCACAAAGATTCATCTCCTCAAAATTTGTATCAAAACATCAATATAACTCATCAAGAATTTTACTTATCGTTTTGATTATTAAATCAACTTATTATCCCCTAAAATATTATTTTTCTCCTAATAATTTTCTATATGTCCAAAATTCATATCATAAATATCAACAAAATCTTTATCTATCACCATAACATAAACTAATAATTTATTTTAATATTATCACTAAATTTCTTATTTTTATTTGGATTACTCAAAGTAAATCCAACTCACTACGTAGCTCTTAAAGCTATCCGTGGGTCACCTCCTTGCATTTCCTATTTCTCTCAGAAATTCTCCTAGTTTTAGATCGTCAACACCTGACATCATATTTATATAAATTTTCTAATTTATTCTTCAATTCAATATAAACCACACACTTTGAAAATTCCCCCTTTGAATTCAAAGAAACTTTATAAATGTCAGAAATTCAAAAATAACCATTATGTTCTTACCTTCTGCTTTTCTGATAGCTTTTCGTGATTCTTTATGAAATTCCGTAGAAAACTCCTTCAAAATTTTGCTCTTTCAGCATTTTTTTGAGTCCCCAAGTATTCAGAGAAAAACAAGAAATTGAGAGAAACTATATAAAATCGTAAACAATTTCACAGAGGTGTATATATATACAAAAAAATTTTCTTTGGCCTCAGCAGCCCCCCTCCTAAAAGTCTCCACGAATTTGCAACATGCAGCCCCAAAATTTTTCAACTCAACGCACACACACATCCCCCCCATTTCACTGCCACGACATTAAAATGTGTCAAGCAAGCCATTTCCTTCATTTATCTTGGCAGCAGGTTTTGCCACCTGCTGCCACTTGTTTTTCACTTTTTTTTTGAAAAATAATATTTTATGTATATATATATATTTTTTTTTCTTTTCCTTTCTTCTTTCTGGATGTTCAGGTCCATTTTTTTTTCTTTTAATGATGTCCATGTCCCCGAATTTTTTTTTTCAAAAGAACTATTTTATTCAATACTTAGTCCTTCACGTAACTATATTATTTAAACTTCATGTCATATTTATTAAATTACTTCTTTATCCTTACTTTACGAATACGGGTATTACACTTGGTCACCTTGATCTTTCTTCCCTCAGCTTTGTATGTATACCCCATGGAATCCAGCAGCCCCAATGAGATCAAATTCCTCCTCAAATCTAGGAGATACCTCACGTTCTGCAGCAGCCTCGTGACTCCATCGAACATCCTCAATTGGATGTCTCTTATCCCCCTCACTTGGCAAGAAGTTTTATTACCTAAGAAAACCTTTCCATCATTGATTTCCTTGAAATTCTTGAACCAATCCTTGTGAGAGCACAAGTGATAAGTGCACCCAGAATCCAGGATCCATTTCTTGCTGCCTTACCTCCTGCTCACATTTGAGCACACAATAAGAACATCATCTTGTTGTTCCCCTTTGGCAACCGAAGCCTCTCCATTATTGGTATGGCTTCTTCCTCTCTCATCCCACAACCTCTTATTGCAATCTTTCTTGAAGTGACCCTCTTTATTGCAGTAGAAGCATCTATTTCCTCCAAATCTTGATTTGGAATGTGCTCTCCCATGGCTTTGCCCTCTACTCTTTTATTTCTCTCGGTAGTTTCCATGAATACTATTGCCATTCCGAGTTGCTGGCTTTCATCTAACGAACAGCCCCTTTCCACTTGATGCTTCCCTCATCTTGGCTTTGAAATCATGAGCCCTTATAGCATTGATCACAATTTCCTTGGTTAGTGTATCTCTTCCATATTCAATAGCATTAATCAAACTCTCAAAATAATTAGGAAGAGAATTTAATAACATAACAGCCAATTATTCATCCGGGAAAGTTATACTACAACTAGCTAAAACCTGAACTAGTTTATTAAAGACATCAAGATTATCTTGCAACTCTTTATTAGGATCCATTTTAAAAGCAAAGATTCTTTTAAGAAGATAAATCTTATTAGGGAGAGTTTTGGTAAGAAACAACTCATCTAGTTTATTCCATATGGCAGCTGGATCTTCCAAGTCTCCGTACTCCCTTGTGACACTATCTGAGATGTGCAGAAAGATGGTGCTATACGCCATCTTCTTCATCTTAACCCGCTGGACTTTCGTGATACTTGCTGGAAAAGTGTCATCTTCTCCAATAGCCAAGTCCACCTTCTGTTGCATAAGAACAGCCTTGATCTTCCGCTTCCAAAGTGCAAAGTCTCCATTTCCATCAAACTTCTCAACAATGAAGTTTGAACCCATCTTGCGGAGAAAATCCTAGATTTAGGCAGTACCCAAAATTGCTTTCCAACTTCTTCTAAACCTCAAGAACCCGATCGAAGATTGATCTCAATACTATTCTTGAATCAACCTTAAGAACACGATCAGATCTTGATATTTACTCCGTTCTTAAATTACCCAAGAAGTTGGCCTTTGATTCTTGGAGTCCTGCTCCGATACCTTCTGTTCTTGCTCTGATGCCCAGCTGTGCAAGCTCTAATACCACTTGTAGGGAATCAACCCTCAATGATCCTAGGATGTGATCCTCCAACACCTAAGTCTAGAATGACTTGTAATGTATCGAAAACAGAAACAGAAATCAAAGAAAAAAATACACAAGCAATTTGTTATCGAGGTTTGGCAATAGCCTATGTCGTCGTGAGTTCCTCCGAACTCTCTGCACTAAATCAATGTTTCTTTACAAATACAGCAATTCCTCTTCAAGAATCCTAAGTTCTTAAAGAATGAAAGAAGAAGAAGAAGAAGAAAGTGATAAGAACTAACCTTGGTATTTTCCCAAGAAAATTCCCCTTACAAGCCCTTGAATCCCCTTTCTATTCTACTCTCTCTCTCTCTAAACAACCAGCCTCACTTACAAAGAATCTCTCTTGTGTTTAGTGTCTTTGCACTCTTACAATTGATCTCTTGTATGTCACACTTGTATTATGATTCACGTTGTGTTGAAATTGAAGCTAGGTGACCCTTTATATAGTGCACCAACTTCTTGACCAATCTTGAGGGTCAATATCCTCCCTTAGATCTGGATGACCAATCAACCATGGCCTTCCATCAATTCTAAGTGAAGATGTGCATTTTGAACATGCCTCACGCACTCAACAAAAGGCTGAATCAAAAGGCATCAGTGTGCCTTCAGGCCGTAGCCTAGAATAGGGAATATTGCAGCCTGGAGTGTGCTGAACATCTCCACAACTGCAACCATTTTGGGCGCTGCAGCCTGGGGGAGGATGAGCCACGACGCACACCTCCTCTAGCACTCTTCCATGTTGGGTGTTGTACCCTGGAATGAGCTGGGCCACGGCGCAAACTGGTGTGCACCCAAGATGATTTTTTATTCTTCCTTGTAACTATTTAATGCTTAGACAAATACCAACACATATCTTTAAATGTGTTTTCCACTTTGTTTGGTTACTGAGAAAACACATCATTTGGTGTCCATGCCAATTTCTAGCTCTTTGGTGTCCCTATTATTTCATACGGAGTATCTCCCTACAGGGATGATTAGTTCGACCACTTTAATCTCTCAGTATATTAAGAAGACAAGAAGATATCAAGATTTTTAAAAAAGGTATCATCCATGTGATCAAGTGATAGGTGCTTAAATATTCATATTTAATCCCCTTTATTTACATTTGTTAAGTCCATAGTTATGTTAATTTAGTTCTTTTTTACTTCATTTCTGTGTTTCACATGTTTTTATAGGGTCTTGGAGAAAAAGAAGCAACTTTGGCACTTAAAGGAAGAAATTTGGAAATCCTGGAGCAGTTGTTGGCTAAAGTATGATCGAGCGCACTATTTGGTACGATCGAGCACACAAACGCTTGTGCACACACAAAGAATGATCGAGCGCAGCCTTACGATCGAGCGCACAACGAATATGATCGAGGGCACATGTATGGGCGTGAACAGTAAAACGGCAGAACCAGTTTTGGAAATAGAGGAGGTTTTACGTTTTAGGAAGTTTAGGGTTTCTAGAGTCTTCTAGGGTTATTCAACCCCTATAAATACACTTGTAAACACACACAAAAGACATCCCTTCTTTTATCTTTTGCTTGGCTCGAAGTTGTAAGCTTTGGAGAGGATTAACAACCTGTCTCCACAGTATTCTCTGGGTTTTGTATTTTATGTTTAGTTTATGTTATGATGCTTATCTTAGACAGCATGTGTAACTAACTCTTTATAGGGCTCGATTGAAGCCCTAGTTATGCTTTCCCATATATACATTCATTGATTATCTTTGCAATAGCCTTGATTATGATACTTAACTTGATTAATGCCTATATTTATTTAAATTTCTCATATGTGTATGTCTGATCAATATGTGCATGTGGTATGGATTAGTTAGTTAAGACCAATTTGGATGACCGAGTCCTGGGTCTGACAATGGCAACAAAAGATATCCACACCGAATTCTTGGATTAATCAACATGGGAAACTGGGAGTAGATACCATGCCTTAGGTCTCATGTGGTTGTCGATTTCCATAAATCTTATGCTCTCTTAAAAAATAACTCAGTAGATACCATGCTGAATCCCTTAAGAAAGAAAAGAGTTAGAGTAGATACCATGCCTAACTTGGTGCTTAGGGAAATCAATAGTTTAAGGAGTAGATACCATGCCCTTAGGTTGACAACCACTAGGTATTTATAGTATGGCTAGAGCATTGACATATTACTCATTTGGGAAAGTATGATTAGTGGTGGATATGAAAGCCCTATGTTCTCATTATTATTAATTCACATTCAATAGTTCTTTTTATCTTCTTTCATTAAGAAACTAATTCTAAAACGAAATTCACCAACCCCTATGGAAATGATCTCGCACTTGCACACTATGCTACCATGGATCTTGTGCACTTGCAAGTAAAACAAGTCCGATTATTAACTTATTTATTTAGGTAGATAATCGCACAACAAGTTTTTGGCGCCGTTGTCGGGGATTGAGCTAAATTTCCTTTTAAGAATTATTTTCGTTTAGTTTAATTATCGTTATTCTTATTTTATTCTACTTTAATTTTTCTAAAAAAATTTAATTTTTTGTTTTTCGTCTTTATTTTTATTTTTATCAAACCCTAATCGATTTCTTTTGTATTTCAGGCACATCAACAGAACTTTCTGTGACACTTGCGACCGAGCGCACCCTCTTGTGCGATCGAGCACAATTAGGGCAGAGAGTTACCCGAGTAGTAGTGTTAAACTGCTGCACTGAAGCTGTTTTACTTTATTCATGCACGGACTTCGATCCCGACATCCAACATTCTTTCCCTTCGATCCTGAGCTTGAGCAGATCATCCGAAAAAGGCTTGAAAACAACTTCGAGGAGAACGAAGAAGAATTCGAGAACGAAGCACCAATGATGGAACAACTCGAAAACCAGCAACCACCTGCACAAATATCGATGAAGCAATCTTTCATCCCATGGAACCTTGATCAGCCATCATGTATTGCATATCAACCTGAGGCAGAAGGCAACTACTACATATCTCCGCAAATATTGAGTACATTAACTCACTTTAGGGGTACACCTAATGAGGATCCACACTTGCACCTTCGAGAGTTCTTCCATCTTTGCAAGTTCTAGCACATCCGAGGCCTAGACCAAGAAGGAATAAGGTTAATTTTGTTCCCTTTTCCCTTAAAAGATAATGCTAAACTGTGGTACAATTCTTTGCCTGCAGTTTCTATCCACACTTGGGAGGAGTTGGCTAGCAAATTCCTAAGGAAGTTTTTCCCAGCCCAAAAGATGAGGCAAATAAGGAAAGAGATTCAATCCTTCCAACAAAAGGATGGAGACCTATTATTTGAAGCATGGGGACACTTCAACGAGCTACTACTCAAATGCCACATCATAACCTACCTCAAGATGAGCTGGTACAAGCTTTTTATGAAGGTTTGAGTGATACTAACAAAAGTATTGTTGATTCAGGTTGTGGAGGAGTACTGATGGAGAAAAGAAGTGAATAAGCTATGGAGCTCTTCGAAACCCTAAACAAACACACTCAGTAGTTCTCCTCTCGAGGCAGACATGTAACCAAGAATAAGGGTATGTATAAAGTAAATTTAAATGGAGGATCAGCCACTCAGATAGCTGCTGTAGAGAGGAAACTAGACCTATTGGTTAAAGCCATGGCTGCCCAGAATGCCTCATCTAACCTACCAGCTACACCACTCCAGGTATGTGTGATATGTTCCCAATTTGATCATTATACTGATACTTGTCCTTTGTATTCATCTACAGATTCGGAATAAGCAAATTATGTGGGACCTAACAACTATCCACCAAAGAACAACCCATATACAAACACTTACAACCCTGGATGGTGAAACCACCTAAATTTCTCTTGGAACAACAATCAAAATACCCTTAACCAGCAAGAGCAGCAATGAAACTCCCAACCAGCAGCCTATACTACTCCCGAACCAAAGAAAAACGACCTCAAAAGTCTTGTGAGACAATTAGCCACTCAGCAACAACAATTAATGACCTCATAAGATCAGTTCATGGCAGATGAAAGGCAATTCTAGATTTAACTAAGACAAACCACAGCAAAACATGAACAAGCCATCCATCGGCTAGAGGTACAAATGGGACAACTGGCTAAAGTGCTAAGTGGCAGAAAGCAATGTGAGCTTCCAACTCAAACATTACCCAACCTTGGGGGGCATCAATAACTGAAAGCTGTCAGAACCTTGAGAAATGGCAAGGTGATAGGGTCCGATGAGTCTAAAAGAGCATCTATAGAGAAACCATCGGCATCAAAGGTAAGTGAGACGGAGAAGGTGAATGCACCACCCTTCCCGCAAAGGTTAGTAAAACAAAAGAAAGACAATAAACTGATTGATATTTTTGAAACCTTGCAGAAAGTTGAAATTAACATTCCTTTATTAGATGCAATTCACCAAATACCTGATTATGCTAAGTTTCTGAAAGATTGTTGTACTCATAAGGGAAAGTTTCAAGAACATGAGACTATAGCCTTAACTGAAGAAGTAAGTGTTGTGCTGTTAAGAAAACTCCCACCAAAACTGAAAGATTTGGGTAGTTTTACTATTCCTTGTAGAATAAGTGATCAGTTGTTTGAGAGAGCATTACTAGATTTGGGAGGGGGTGTAAACTTACTACCATACACGGTATTCGAAACCCTAGGTTTGGGGGAGCTACAACCGACTTCCATTACTTTGCAATTTGCCAATAGAAGTATCAAAAGACCTAGGGGTATTCTTGAGGATGTTTTAGTTAAGGTGGGAGAGTTCATTTTACCCACTGATTTCGTTGAGCTAGATATGGAGGAATGCCCTATGCCATTACCCTTGCCCATCATATTAGGGAGACCATTCATGAGAACTGCCAATACTAAGATTTGTGTGAAAAATGGCATAGTGAGTATGAGATCAATGGTGAGAAAATAGAATTTAAAATATTTGAAACATTAAAACTACATCAAGATGATTTGAAATGCTTTAATGTATGCATGATACAAAGTTTTGTTGACCAAGCTTTTCAGGTCTAGTACATTGATCCATTGGAAACTACTATTACCCATAGCTTCACGGAGGTGGAGATTGAGCAAGAACCTGAAGATGTTACTGATAACATCAGCACAACTGTGCATCTCCTTGAGGCCTCTCCAAAACACTCGAGTCAGTATACCCCTCCATTTGAAACTCTAATACTTACTAATACTACTCTTCTTTCTTCTATTATCCAGGCACCAACATTTGAATTAAAGCAGCTGCTCGAGCATTTAACATATGCCTATTTAGGTGAAAAGAAGACTTTACCTGTGATCATAGCTGCTAATTTGAGTAGTGGAGAATAAGAGAAGTTATTAAGAGTTCTTAAGGAGTATAGATCTGCCATTGGATGGACCATTGCTGACATTAAGGGGATAAGTCCAGTCAAGTGCATGCATAATATTTACCTTGAAGATGAAGCAAGACCCACTCGAGATGCTCAAAGAAGACTTAACCCACACATGAAAGAGGTAGTAAAGGCCGAGCTATTGAAGCTACTAGATGTTGGCATTATCTGCCCCATATAAGACAGTAAATAGGTGAGTTCGGTCCAAGTTGTTCCTAAAAAGAGTGGGATTACCGTTGTAAAAAATGAAAATGAGGACCTCATACCTACAAGAAAAACAACGGGTTGGAGGGTATGTATTGATTACCGGAGATTGAACAAAGTAACCAGAAAAGATCATTTCCCCCTACTATTCATTGATCAGATGTTAGAAAGATTAGCCGGTCACAGCTATTACTACTTATTGGATCGGTACAGTGGGTACAACCAAATTGCCATAGCACCCAAGGATCAAGAAAAGACTACCTTCACATGTCCTTTCAGCACATTTTCTTATCGAAGAATGCTATTCGGTTTATGCAACGAACCAGCCACTTTTCAAAGATGTATGATGAGCATATTTTTCGATATGGTGGAGAAGTATATTGAGGTATTCATAGATGATTTCAGTGTCTTTGGTTTTAATTTTGATGAATGCCTAAATCGTTTAGAGAGTGTCCTAAAGAGATGTGAAGAGAGCAACTTAGTGTTGAATTGGGAGAAATGTCATTTTATGGTTCAACAAGGCATTGTGTTGGGTCACTCCATCTCCAACGTATTGAGGTAGACAAGGCTAAAATAGACATCATTTCAAGCTTGCCTACTCCTCTCTCAGTCAAGGGAATTAAAAGTTTCCTTGGACATGCCGATTTCTATAGAGGATTTTTCTAAAATCTCAAGACCTCTTTGTGCATTGTTAGCTAAAAATACCAAATTTGAATGGAATGATGACTGTATGCAAGCTTTCAACACATTGAAGGATGTTCTCACCTCTACCCTGATAATGATGGCATCAGATTGGAGTCTTCCATTCGAATTAATGTGCGATGCTAGTGACTTCGCCTTGGGAGCTGTTTTAGGTCAAAAAGTCAATAAGGTACCTCATGCTATTTACTATTCTTCTAGAACTTTAAATGATGCTCAACTTAATTATTCTACTACTGAAAAGGAATTGTTAGCTGTTATTTTTACTTTAGAGAAGTTTAGATCATATCTTATTGGTTCTAAGGTTATTGTATTCACTGACCATGCTGCTTTGAGATATCTGTTTTCTAATAAAGATGCAAAGCCTAGATTAATCAGATGGGTACTCCTATTACAAGAATTTGATTTGGAGATCAAATACAAGAAAGGCAGTGAGAATGTGGTTGCAGATCATTTGTCAAGGCTACCCTATGAGAATAACGAAAATGAGCTGCCTTTGAATGAGCACTTCCCTGATGAACAACTATTCGCACTAGAGGTGAAACTTCCATGGTATACTGATATTGTAAATTATCTAACTACTAAGGTTTTTCCCCCAGGCATGACCACACAAGGAAAGGAGCGGCTGATATCTCTATCTAGACACTACCATTGGGATGACCCTTACCTTTTCAAATTCTACCCTGATCTAATCATCAGACGATGTGTCTCAGAAGATGAGCACTTGAGCCTATTACAACACTGCCATCAGTTTGCTTGTGGAGGACATTTTAGGGCTAAACGAAAAGTTTTAAGGTATTACAATCTAGTTTTTATTGGCCTAATCTGTTTAAAGATGCTTTCTCTTTTTGCAACTCATGTGATAGATGCCAGCAGACAGGTAACATTTCTTCCCGAAATCAGATGCCCCTACAGAATATTCATATAGTAGAACTTTTTGATGTATGGGGCATTGATTTCATGGGTCCATTTCCTAACTCCTTTGGTTATTTATATATTTTTGTGGGTGTGGATTATGTGTTCAAATGGGTCGAGGCTATCCCCTCAAAAACTAACAATCACAAAGTAGTTGTAAAGTTTCTACAGGCTAACATCTTTACACGGTTTGGGACTCCAAGAGCAATCATCAGTGATGGGGGTAGCCACTTTCATCATCACTCTTTTGTCGAACTACTCTGGAAATATGGGATCATTCATAAAGTTGGCACTCTATATCATGCTCAAACCAGTGGCTAAGTAGAGATAAGCAACTGAGAGATTAAAGGAATCTTACAGAGGACAGTGAAGCCTAATCGGAAGGATTGATCTTTGCGACGAAATGATGCTCTATGGGCATATCGGACAGCTTATAAGACTCCAATTGGCATGTCTCCATACCGCCTAGTCTTTGGAAAAGCATGCCATCTCCCGGTAGAATTAGAGCATCGAGCATATTGGGCCATAAAGCAGTTCAATTTTGACATGAAACAAGCGGGTGAGAAAAGGAAGCTGCATTTAAATGAGCTAGAGGAACTAAGGTATGATGCCTATGAGAATGCCAAACTCTACAAAGAACGGACAAAAGCATGTCATGACAAACAACTGGTTAAGAAAGAGTTTCATGTGGGACAAAAGGTATTGCTATACGACTCAAGGTTAAGACTGCTCCTGAGCAAGCTCAAGTCCCGATGGTATGGTCCTTATGTGGTCACCAAGGTCTTCCCTCATGGTGCCTTAGAGATCTGTGGTCCCAACGGAAATCAGCCCTTCACGATAAATAAACATAGAGCCAAACCATTCCTTGATATTAATTTACCTCCGAGAGATGAAGACTTGGCACTTCAATCTATATAGTATATAACTGAACTACAAGCACTTGAGCCACAAAAAGGAAGGCTCTAAATGCCTCCTTCAAAAAGAGTAGCACTGCAGCACGAGAGTGCTTGAGCAATTCATATTCTACAACCTATTAAGCTCAAACGCCTCTATTGAGGTTAGTGGCATTGAGGCCACTAACGCACGGTAAGGTTGTATTGTTCTTGTTTTATCATTCCAGCCTTGGTAAGTTTTTATTTTGTCCATACATACTGCTTGCGATCGAGCGCATCATTCAGTGTGCTCGAGCATAAGAGTGCGATCGAGTGCACTCGTGGCAGATAGCCATGTGATGAATTTAAACAGTTCACTCTCTACCTTCACTCACTCATACTCTCTCCACATCTTACCCACACTTTCTGTCTCCACTCACTCGCACTCTCCCTTCTGCAACACACCAATCTCAAACTCTCGACTCCGGCACTCCACCACGCTAACCACCATCACCATCCTACTGTCACCTAACACACCGCCATGTCCCCTTCCTCATTGCATATTCCTTCCATACACAAGGTAACTCATTTTGTTCTCACACACGGTTCTTAATATTTAATTTACATTTTCATTCTATATATATGTTATCTTGTGTGTGATTGGTTCTTATTTTGTTTACAGGAGGTTAGGAACACAATGCAAAACCACAACACCATAGCTTAGTCTTTTGTCGCCCATAAGCTGTTCGACAAAAAGTCTGACCATGTGCGATCGAGCTAACGACGTTTGCGATCGAGCGCAGAGTCCAATGTGTGATCAAGCGCACATATTCGTGATCGATCGCAAATTTAACAGAAACTAAGCTAAACATATCAAAACAATCTGCTTCCACCTCCCGTGCTTTGAGCAGTCGTGCCTAGTCATCCCGGCCAAGCTTCGAGCAAAGGGAGCTCTTATTCGAGACCACTTTCGATGAAGTCTTCAAGCATATGGACACCACTCAATGGGCAGTCTAAGCATTTAAACATTGGGGGTTAAAGAGGCTTTTTAAACCAGCTTGCTCGACTGCTTATACCCAGCTTGTAGTCCAGTTCTATGAGAGCCTGTCTTTTGACTGCAGCAGACCAGGAGTATTGACTTCTTCAGTCCAGGGCACATCCATCGAGGTGACTAGTGCCGACATAGCCACTGCTCTTCATTTCTATGATGAGTCCCCTCCGGAGGACACCAATATCGAGGAGCAACCAGAGTCTTTTGACCTGACCACGATCATTGAGGACATGTGCGCTGGCCAGTACGCTGATAGGCACAACAACGCGGCAAGCTGGTCAAAGTTACCTCCACGGCTCTGGCTCGTGGGCACCATCCTCCAGATGAATGTGTGTCCATTGGGGCACAAGACACAGAGGAGAGACCAGTTTTTACAGACATTGTATGCCTTCCATAGAGGCCACTGGTACTCTATCCCCACTGTTATTTGGAGTCAGTGTTGTACAATTATCCACCTAAATAAATACGTGAATAATCGTACTTGTTTTACTTGCAAGTACACAAGGTCAACAGTAGCATAGTGTGCGAATGCAAGATCATCTCCACAAAGATTGGTAAAGTTCGATTTAGAATAAGTTTCGAAATAATGAAATAAAAACAAGAGAAATAAATATTGAGTTTGAAATAATAAAGATAAAGGTGTAGAGACTTGATGTCCACCACTAATCATGCTACCACAATAAAATAGTATGCCAATGCTTTACTCATGTCATGAATATCTAATGTTTGTCAACCTAAGGGCATGGTATCTACTCCTTAAGCTATTGATCTCCCTAAGCAACGAGTTAGGCATGGTATCTACTCTAACTCTTTTCTCTCTCAAGGAATTCAGCATGGTGTATACTGAGTTGTTCCTTAAGAGAGCATAGGATCTGTGGAAATCGACAACCACACGGGACCTAGGGCATGGTATCTACTTCCGGTTTTCCATGTTGATTAACCCAAGAATCCAGTGTGGATATCTTTTGTTACTATTGTTGAACCCAGGACTCGGTCATCCAAATTGATTCAACTAACAAATCCATACCACATGCATACGTTTGATCAGGCACACACTGTAACGACCCATCTCGGGTTGGCCACCCCTGAGATGGTGTCATCACATTTTGAGAATCCCAGCACGACACATATATGCAACAATAAAAATAAATATCACCAAAAGAACTTTACATCAATCCGTAAAATGCATGAAAGTTTACAAATAAATTTTTATTTCCATTTTCTCCTTAGTCTGAGGATGATGACACGTACGCGGCTTACAAAAAATGATTTCTTCTGAACCTCAAATCACCAAACTATTTGTCAAGCCTGCTACCTGAAAATCATTGTACAATTAGGGGTGAGCTTCATAAGCTCAGTGAATTTAATTTACTAAAAGTATTCCAAATTCCATAAATAGTCTTTTAATATTTAATCTTTTATTATTCACATAACCTGATGACAACTTTCTACTATTATTACACATATCATAAGATTCATTCTCTACCAATCTCTTCTTCTCAATCATTGGTCCACCTTAAGACCATCAATTATTTCATAATTACCTCGTAATGAGGTTCAAATCATGAAGTCTACCATTTAGATAAGTCTTATCACCATAACTGTCTCTTTCTATGAAACTTAACCATCTATAATTAAATTCACAATAATATATCATACCTCAGCATTTCAATAATATTATCATCATAACTGTCTCTTTCTGTGAGACTCAATCATCTATAATTTTTATTCACGATAATACATCACACCTCAGCATTTCAATAATATTTTCATCATAACTATCTCTTTCTGTGAGGCTCAATCATCTATAATTTTTATTCATCATAATACATCACACCTCAGCATTTCAATAATATTTTCATTATAACTATCTCTTTCTATGA
This sequence comes from Bretschneidera sinensis, assembly GCA_023935145.1. Lineage (NCBI taxonomy): Eukaryota > Viridiplantae > Streptophyta > Magnoliopsida > Brassicales > Akaniaceae > Bretschneidera > Bretschneidera sinensis. Next base: position 71,213,894 of record CM043705.1, read on the forward strand.
GACTCAATCATCTATAATTATATTCACGATTAAACATCACACCTCAACATTTCAATAATGTAGTAATAATTAAAACATATGCAAATGCATGAATGATTATGATGGGAACGTCTTCCCACCTGTCGACAGGTTGTTATTATCTTAGATCGACCCCTTCCCGGTTCTTTACTTTGCAACTTGTCCCCGTTGCCACAGAATTTTTCCAGCATATACCAGCTGTCACGATGTCCCTTTTATTTCCAGCCCATATTGGCTGTCACTATTTCTCAATTAGACTGGCTGCCTTCTCGGTTCTTTTCTTTCTCATTTAATGCATATGCATATGAGCAATGTTATGAAATATGCATATAAACAGTAATATAAAAACAACATATAAATTTAAAACACTTAAATTGTCTATCATGATTTTTCTCAAATTTATATAACGAAAATTATACTAATTTCCTCTCATCCCAAATCATATCAAATCATCCATCCAAGTTTGTCAAGATCCACTAAAATTCGTCTCAAATCACATCAACTCATCTATAAAAACTTATCAAGATCCACAAAAATTCATCTCATTATAATTCGTATTAAAACATTAATATATCTCATCAATAATTTATTTATCGTTTTTATTCTCAAATACAATTATGATTTCCAAAAATATCATTTCTCACCGAAAAATATTTCTACATGTCCAAATTTCCTATCATACCCATAAATCAATTTTTCATCTATCACCCAAGCATACATCAATAATTTATTTTAATAGTATCACTAGATATTTTATTTTTTTTATTTAAACTACTTAAAGTAAATTCAACTCACCACGTAGCACTTAAAGCTACCCGTGGGTCACCTTCTTGCCTTTCCGATTCTTCTCAGAAATTTCCCCCGTTGTAGATCGTCAACACTTGACATAATATTTGTATTAAATTTCTAATTATTTTCTTCATTTCTTTATAAACCACACACTTTGAAAATTTTCACTTTAACTTCTTGGAACTTTCATAAATGCCAAAATTTTAAAATAAACATTACCTTATTACCTTCTGCTATTCTGATAACTTCTCGTAATTCTCTATAAAATATTCTCGAAAATCCCTTCAAAATTTTGCACTTTCAGCATTTCTTTGAGTCTCTAAGTATTTAAAGAAATCAAGAACTTAAGAGAAACTTAAACGAAATTTAGTGAGCAACTCTTAACGTTTATATGGTAGTGTATATATAAGCTCGCTGCAACAAAATTGTCGGCAACCAAGGATTTTTATTTTAACTCATGAGCTCCCTCCCCAAATCTCCAATTGCCAGACAAAACCCACTATTTGAGACATAATCATTCCTTATCTCCACTTTACACCATTTGAAACAAAAAAACAATGATTGCCTTTGGCAATCATCCTTCCTCTTGGCAGCCATTTGCTGCCACGATTTTGGCTCTCTTTTATTATTATTTTATTTTTTTCTTTTCTTTCTTCTGGACATCTCTGAGCATCCAGAAAAAAAATTTTCCCTTTTTTTTCCTTTTCTTTTAATGACATCCACGTCCTAAAATTTTTTTTTCTTCAAAAGAATTATTTTATTCAATACTAAATCCTTCGTGTAACTATATATTTTAAACTTCATGTCATATTTATTAAATTACTTATTTACCTTTGCTTTACAAATACAGGTATTACAATTCTACCCACCTTACAAAACTTTCGTCCTCGAAATTTCTTTACTTTGCTCTAGAAACAATTGTGAATAATACTTCTTTATAATTGTCTCATACTTTCCCATAATCTTTTCAACATCTTTATTCCACCACAGTACTTGAACTAATGCAATTTCCTTTATTATACAAAACTTGTTCCTTTCACTAAAATCCTTATTGGTACTTGTATGTACACCCAATCTTTCTGAATTTCTATAGTTTAGCTCGAAATATCATGTAAACACTTTCTTAAAAGTGAAACATGAAATACATTATATAAATGTTTTAATTCTGGAGGCAAATCTAATCTATTCACAACTAACCCAACTTTCTCAACAATTTCATAGGGTTCCACATACTTCGAATTCAGCTTTCCTTTCCTGTTTAAATCTCAATACACATTTTCATTGAGATATTTTTTTTCAATACACCCAATCACCTACTTGAGACTCAAGAGGTCTACTCTGGGTTGCTTTACGGGTCTCTCTAACAAATTTGATCATCTCAATTGTTAATTCAAAAATTAATGGACCATATATATTTATTTCTACCACTTCTTCCCCACATATAGGAGTTCTACACTTCCTTGCATACAATGCCTCAATTAATGACATCCCAATTTTAGTTTGATACTGATTATTATCAGAAATTTTCAATTGCTGGCATGTAAGCATTCCAAACTTATTGAGGATTCATCACACTTGCCCTTAATATATTTTCTAGTACTCTAATAATTCTTTCTATCAGCTACATCCCTCTCCAATCCTGACCATCAGAAAAATTTTATCTCAATCCTGTATATATCTTATTGTTACTTGATTGCATCAAATCTACATCATTATGTGCCTCCTTCCTTATCTCTTTTCTCAACTCTGCATTATTGGGAACACTATTTCTATTATCCAAGACCAGAATACCATTATTTCAAATTTTTGAACTTATATTGCTTTCTAGTAAGCATTCAATGCTTAATCTTTTCTATCCCTTCATCTCTACCTTGCATTTCTAAAGCATTTTACTATGGATGAATGTATAACTATATTCTTTATCCATGATTCTCTACCACTGTTATTCAACTTCATTCTTATCTCTTTTAAATCTATCATTAATTTCACATCAGAACTCCCAATAACAGTTAAATTTCTTATAGACTTTCTACTTAATGCATCAGCTATTACTTTCGCAATTTTTTTCTGGATGATAGTGAACTATACAATCATCGTTACTTATCAACTCCATCCACCATCTTTGCCTCAACTTCAACTCTACCTGGGAAGATAAGTATGTCCAACTTTTATAACCCATGACTATCTCACAAGTGGCTCCATACAGGTGATGTCTCCAATATTTAAAGTAAACACTATAACAGCCAACTCTAAGTCATGAGTAGGGAAATTTCTTATCATGAATCCTCAATTGCCTAGAAGTATGGCTGACAACTTTCCTATATTACACATATCCCAATCATTGCTCTGACATATCACTATACACCACAAATCCTTCATCACCAGAAGGAAACACCAATAATGGAGCTGTAGTTAATTTCTCCTTTAGTAATTGGAAAATTTTTCTCATACTTCTCTTACCATACAAATCTCACCTCTTTCCTAAGTCAATGATACTGCAATAAAAATTTATGGATAAATCATCTATAATAACCTACCAACCCCAAGAAACTTCTGATCTCAGTTACATTAGTTTGTTCTTCTCAACTCAACATTACCTCTATCTTCTGTGGATCAACTGTTAACATGCCCCAAGAAAGTTATTTTATGCAGCCAACACTCACACTTAAAGATCTTTGTATTTCTCTTTCCTCAGAATCTCCAACACACTGTCTAATTGTTTAACATATTGTTCTCCCTCCTTAGAATATATCAGGAAATCAAATACAACCATAAACTTGTTAAGATATGGTTTTAACACTCTATTCATCAAGTCTATGAATGTTTCTGGAACATTAGTCAACCCAAATGGCATCACCAGAAACTTATGACCATAACGTGTCATAAAAGCAGTCTTAGACACGTCTCCTTATTTTATTATCAAATGGGTGATAACCTAATCTTAAGTATATCTTATAAAACTTTCTCACTCCTCGCAACTGTTCAAACCATTTATTTATCTTGGGAAAAATGTATTTGTTCTTATTCAACTATCTGTAGTCTATACACACTCTTATCGTTCCATCTTCTTCTTCACTAACAACACCTGACTCCCCAAATATATTAGTTCAGATAAATTGTTTATCCACAAATTCTTAAAATGGTATGTTCAACTCTCTCAATTTAGCTGACGTCATTCTGTAAAGTGCTATTAAATATATGTGATGATCCTGGTATTACATCAATAGAAAAATTAATCTCCCTACTTGGAGGCAACCTAGGCAACTCATCAAGAATTTCATTAGAATAATCTTTCACTACCAAGATTTATTCTAACTTCCTATTTTCCTGTTTAGAATCCATTATACATACCGAATATTTCTCACACCCTTCTTCAACCATCTCCTAGTGATCAAAGCAAAATGAGATAGTTCAAGAGTATCTTATATTCTCTCTGAAAGTTACACTTCTCATGTCCATATCTCGAACACTACCTTCTTTTTGGAACAAAGAAACTCAAGCGTAATACGTCGAAAATCAATTCATTCTCAACATTAAATGAAATTATATATTTAAAGATAATAAATCAGCTTCAGATTTTTCTATCACTGATACGAATCAGAAAACTTTTGTAAGAATTTATGATTATCACTCTATCTCTAGTGGGAACTTCAACAGAAATGTTTTGCACCTAAGGACTAGTACATACTTCAATAAACTTTATATGAATAATGGATGCAAAAGAATGAGTTGCATCAAGATCAACCAACATTGACATGTCCATTTTCTCTACACATAAAGCACTTTAAATTTTGAAATTTCTGGGATAAATATCTTATCTGAATATAATTATAATAAACTTTTATATCCCAATCATACATCAGATTGCCACTTCCACTTGGTGGCATACTTACTTCCTCTACCATGACTTCCAGTTCCCATAATGTGTCTCCCAAATCTAAGAGCCCCGCCAATAGTACTCTGAGCTACAGAAGTAATAGATCATGTTTTCCTCTGACTTTGTACTTCAGTTCCCTGAGACAAGGAACGCCTCTTTTGGGTAGTCTCCCACCCTGCACATTCATACTGCCACTACCTCCATAACTTTCATGTCTAGGCCTCTTTAACCACTCTTTCTCTTTTCCTTAAACTTCATCACATCTCTCTCGATCTGAAATAATATATCCACCAATGTAACATAATTCATATGCCTTATGTAAGATAGTTTCGATCAAACCTTAAAACATAGTTCATATTTGAACCTCTTACATTTTTTCTCCGCTTGATCTACCATTTTTGGTACAACCACTGATAAAACCATAAATCTGCTATCATACTGAGCCACAATTAACACATTTACCCTAAATAAATAATATCTCTATCTTGTTGAGCTCTAGAGATATAAGGAAAATATTTATCAAGACAAACTTCCTTAAACCTATTTCAGGTTAAGGGTCTATCAATATTTGTACTTTCCTTAGGAAGAATATCCTTCCACCATTCACAAAACATCTATTTCTAACTCAAACGAAGTAAAGGCAATCATCTGTCGTAAAATACTAAATAATGTCTCCACATATTTCTCCGAAACTTAAGTGTAAAAGTATTCATAGATCCTGTAAACAACAAAACATTTAGCTTAATTATATCTCCCTGCATCTTATGCATAAATCCACTTTTCCCCCTTTTTAAGTGTCTACCATTACTGGATTAACAACATCAGGAACTGGTCTAGTCTGCTTATCAAGTCTATGCTATAAACTATCCACTCGATCATCTGTTACATTCATTTTCTCAAAAGCATGAGTAAGAGCTTAGCTCATCTCTTTCAACTTCAGATTCTCTCATACCTCAATTATATTACTAATATCAATCATATTATCAACATGTTCCCTTCTAGGAACCACAGATTCAGACTTAACCTCGACTTATCAAAAATATTGTGGGCCTACCACGCCCTCTCAAATCAACAATTCTAACTCTAGCTCTAGTGCGTCCACGTGTCATCCTCAGACTGTTCATAAAATATCATTTATTTTAATCTTTCACTTTTTTTCTTTTTTATGCAGTCTACATAATCATAAAACCTAATGCTCATATACCAAAATTGTAACGACCCATCCCGGGTTGGCCACTCCCGAGATGGTGTCATCACATTTTGAGAATCCCAACACGACACATATATGCAACAATAAAATTAAATATCACAAAAAGAACTTTACATCAATCCGTAAAATGTATGAAAGTTTACAAATAAATTTTTATTTCCATTTTCTCCTTAGTCTGAGGATGATGACACGTACGCGGCTTACAAAAATATGATTTCTTCTGAACCTCAACTCACCAAACTATTTGTCAAGCCTGCTACCTAAAAATCATTGTACAATGATGGGTGAGCTTCACAAGCTTAGTGAATTTAATTTACTAAAAGTATTCCAAATTCTATAAATAGTCCTTTAATATTTAAACTTTTATTTTTCACATAACTTGATGACAACTTTCTACTATCATTACACATATCATAAGATTCATTCTTTATCAATCTCTTCTTCTCAATCATTGGTCCACCTTAAGACCATTAATTATCTCATAATTACCTCGTAATGAGGTTTAAATCATAAAGTCTACCATTTAGATAAGTCTTATCACCATAACTATTTCTTTCTATGAGACTCAACCATCTATAATTAAATTCGCAATAATATATCACACCTCAGCATTTCAATAATATTATCATCATAACTGTCTCTTTCTGTGAGACTCAATCATCTATAATTTTTATTCACGATAATACATCACACCTCAGCATTTCAATAATATTTTCATCATAACTGTTTCTTTCTGTGAAACTCAATCATCTATAATTTTTATTCACGATAATACATCACTCCTCAGCATTTCAATAATATTTTCATCATAACTATCTCTTTCTATGAGACTCAATCATCTATAATTATATTCACAATGATACATCACACCTCAGCATTTCAATAATGCAACAATAATTAAAACAGATGCAAATACATGAATGATTATGATGGGAATGTCTTCCCACATATCAACAGGTTGTTATTATCTTAGACCGGCCCTTTCCCGGTTCTTTACTTTGCAACTTGTCCCCGTTGCCATGAAATTTTTCTAGCATATACCGGCTGTCACGGTGTCCCTTTTATTTCCAGCCCATATTGGCTGTCACTGTTTCTTAATTCGACCGGCTGCCTTCCCGGTTCTTTTCTTTCTCATTTAATGCATATGCATATGAGCAATGCTATGAAATATGCATATAAGCAGTAATATAAAAACAAAATATAAATTCAAAATACTTAAATTGTCTATCATGATTTTTCTCAAATTTATATAACAAAAATTCTACTAATTTCCTCACATCCCAAATTATATCAAATCATCCATCCAGATTTGTCAAGATCCACTAAAATTCATCTCAAATCACATCAACTCATCCATCAAAACTTATCAAGATCCACTAAAATTCATCTCATCATAATTCGTATTAAAACATCAATATATCTCATCAACAATTTATTTATTGCTTTTATTCTCAAATACACTTATGATTTCCAAAAATATCATTTCTCACCGAAAAATATTTCTACATGTCCAAATTTCCTATCATACCCATAAATCAATTTTTCATCTATTACCCAAGCATACATCAATAATTTATTTTAATAGTATCACTAGATTTTTTATTTTTTATTTAGACTACTTAAAGTAAATTCAACTCACCACGTAGCACTTAAAGCTACCCGTGGGTCACCTTCTTGCCTTTCCCGATTCTTCTCAGAAATTTCCCCCGTTGTAGATCGTCAACACCTGACATAATATTTGTATTAAATTTCTAATTATTTTCTTCATTTCTTTATAAACCACACACTTTGAAAATTCCCACTTTAACTTCTTGGAACTTTCATAAATGCTAAAATTTTAAAATAAACATTATCTTATTACCTTCTGCTATTCTGATAACTTCTCGTAATTCTCTATAAAATATTCTCGAAAATCCCTTCAAAATTTTCTTTTTCAACATTTCTTTGAGTCTCCAAATATTTAAATAAATCAAGAACTTGAGAGAAACTTAAATGAAATTTAGTGAGTAACTCTTAACGTTTATATGATAGTGTATATATAAGCTCGCTGCAACAAAATCGTCGGCATCCAAGGATTTTTATTTTAACTCAGCAGCTCCCTCCCCAAATCTCCAATTGCCACACAAAACCCACTATTTGAGACATAATCATTCCTTATCTCCACTTTACACCATTTGAAACAAAAAAGCAATGATTGCCTTTGGCAATCATCCTTCCTCTTGGCAGCCACTTACTGCCACGATTTTGGCTCTCTTTTTTTTTTCTTTTTTTTTTTTAACTTTTTAACCTTTTGACTTTTTGACTTTTTTATTATTAGTTTTTTTATTATATTTTTTTTCTTTTCTTTCTTCTGGACGTCTTTGAGTGTCTAGAAAAAAAAATTTCTTTTTTTTCTTTTCTTTTAATGACGTCCACGTCTCAGAATTTTTTTTCTTCAAAAGAATTATTTTATTCAAGACTAAATCCTTCGCGTAACTATATATTTTAAACTTCATGTCATATTTATTAAATTACTTATTTACCCTTACTTTACAAATACTGGTATTACACACACATATGAGGAATTTAAATAAAAACTGGTATTAATCAAGTTAAGAAACACAAACATAAATATCGTAAAGGCGTCAATACTGAATTATTGAATAAACATAATTAGGGCTTCAACCAAGCCCTTACTAAAAGTTTAAGTACACATAATAAAAATAAAGGAAAGAAGAAACCCGAGAGAAGAGTCATCAATTCTCCTCCACAGTTTCCTTCTCCGATCTCCCGAACAAAAACTAAACTAAAAGGAAGATAAGTTCCTCAAAAGGGAGATTAACTAAAAAAGAAGCTCCCTCTTCTGTGTTTTAGAAGGCTATTTATAAGGTTTGAGCAATCCTGGAAACCCTAGGAGTTTTAAAACAAAACCCTAATTTATTTCTAAAACAGGTTCTGTCATTATACTGTTCTCACCCGTACATGTGTGCTCGATCGCATGCGTGGTGCACTCGATCGCATACTGGTGCGCTCGATCGTACCGAGGAGTGCACTCGATCGCACTCTAGCCAGCAACTGCTCCAGGATTTCCATATTTCTTCCTTTAAGTGTCAAAAAGGCTTTTTTTTCTCTGAACTCCTATAAAAACGTGTAAAACACAAAAGTGAAGTAAAAAAGACTAAAACGTATAGACAAAGAGCTTAACAAATGTAAATTAAGGGGCTTAAATATGAATATTTAAACACTTATCACACCCCCAAACGTACATATTGCTAGTCCCTTAGCAATACGAAACTAAAATTAAATGAAAAACAACAAAGATAAATTCAGCATTCATGTTTTATTTAAAAACTTAGGTTGCACAGAAAACCATGATGATAGTTCATGAGTAAGCTTATAATAAAAACACATTTTTGCAATGAATAAGGATTTTAAAAGTTCATGTTACTTACACAAGGCTAGTTTAAGGCATCACAAGTTGACTTAGTGTATGTGGTGGATTAGCACATAAAAGATGGAACTTCCAAATATTTCTAATGTATAGTGTTTCGGTGTCCAAACCTTCATCGAATTCCTTGTTAGACAAAACAAAAATGACATAGTTTTTACTTCTTTTCTTTTTCTTTCATCATGAGATCTTTGCCATGTTGAGTTCCATTAAGCTTTCTAATTGACCCTTGTAGCGAGTATTTAGCCACTAACTCCCAAACCAGATGGTTCTAGGGCATTAGGTGTGAAGACACCTCTAAGGACTTATTAACTCGAGTAAAAAAGGATATGAAACTAATAAGTCACAATGCTTCCAAGCAAAAACCCCCACATTTTGACGTGAACACTCACTGCTTACTGAGGCAAGGGGTCCAGTTACTTAGCAGAAATTTTTGTGATCATTAAATACTTAATCCCCACCTTTTGACGTGAACACTCAATGCTTACTGAGGGAATAGGTCAAGTTACTAAGCGGAAATTTTATTTAATGATCATTAAGAGCATTTTATTTTCTCATTTTGCATGATGGACATTTTTCTCTTTATTTGTCTATGCCAAAGTGTTTATCTAACAAGTTATTTGATTACGGTTAAGTCGTGGAAACATATATATTAAAATTATATGTCATACCCCACACAAATGCGTGCTAATGTGCTCGTGTCAGATCTGGGTCAAACTTGTGAATTCTTAAGTGCCTTGATGTAAGTAACTAACTTTTAAAATTCTTATTACTAGACTATGTGTTCTAGATTTTAAGATTACTAATGAAGTTTTATTATAATATTTGTTGTAAACAACCAAAAAAATTTTTTCATTAAATATGAATGTGTACTTAACTAAAAAAAACTGGGACAAAGTGTGTGAATGTGTCTCCCATACCCCCAAACTTAAATTACACATTGTTCCCAATGTGTGAATAACATGGAAAGATCTGACCTGGGAGATAGAGAACTAGCTGGGTTGGCATGGCTCATAGCGTACCCCCAAACTTGAACGGATGCACACATTGTCCCTAAAAAAGAAAAACCAACGTAATACAGGAAAACAAGAAGTACTAAAAATAAATAAATAACAATAAATACGTAAAACAATAAAAACAATAAAAGGATAAGCTGTGGGGTGCCTCCCATGAGCGCTAAGTTTAACGTCTTCAGCTGGACTAAGCCTAATTTTTCCTCAAAACTAAGATTGGCAGCAACTAGCACAGGTATTGTCTCATTCTCTCCCATATAAGCATAAGTCAAATGCGTCGGCAATTGCTTCAACTCCAAATTTGGTTCCTGGATAATAGAAGGAAAAAAAATAGTATTAGTAGGCACATGAGGTTCAAATGGATCAGTGTACTTACTTGGATGCTTTGGAGAAACCTCTAGAAAGTGCACAGTTTCAATGATGTCATCAGTAACATCCTCAGATTTTGGCTCAACATCTGATCCTTTGAAACAATGGGTGAGAGTGGTCTCCAATGGATCAATGTAATGGACGTGAAAAACTTGCTCAACGACACCTTACTATCATTTACTCAGCTCCTTAGCCAATTGCCCCACTTGTACTTCCAATCTTTGAATGGCTTGTTCATGGCTTGTAGTGGTTTGTCTTATCTCAGTCTGAAATTGCCTTTCCTCTGCCATAAACTGATCTTGTGAGGTCATCAATTGTTGTTGCTGAGTTGCCAACGGCATCACAAGACTCTCTAGGTCATTTTTCTTTGATTCGGGAACTGAGTGGGCTGCTTGTTGGGAGTTCCTATATTGCCCTTGAAAGTTCAAGGCATTTTGATCGTTGCTCCATGAGAAGTTCCACCATCCAGGATTATAGGTATTTGCATAAATTTTGTAGTCTTTCGGTCCCACATAGTCCGCTTACTCTTGATCTGCAGATAAATATAAAGGGCAAGTGTCAGTAGTGTGATCAAAACAAGAACATATAGCACATACCTAGAGTTATTTGGCTCGTGGACTAGGTGAGATATTGTGAGCAGTCATGGTGTGTATAAGCATATCGAGCTTCCCCTCTATAGCAGCTAGATAAGTATATGTAGCTTCCACCATTGGTGCTTCTCCTTCGAAGGAATTAGTTGAAAAGCTTCAGTGCAGCAGTTTCAGTACTGCTGCTCGGGTACTCTCTGGAGCTTTTGCACTTAAGCTCACCAAGAATAGGGCTCGATCGCATTGGGCTTGCGATTGATCGAACCAAGTAGTGCGCTCAATCGCAATGAGGACAGAAATTCCTCCTCTGCACACCTGAACAAAAACAGAAAACGAAAAGAAGGAATAAATCTGATTTTTGATAAAAATAAAAAATAAACGGAACAGAATAAAATAAAATAAAATAAAACGAACGAAAAATAATTCCAAAAATAAATTTAGCACAATCCCCGGCAACGGTGCCAAAAATTTGTTGTGCGATTATCCACCTAAATAAATACGCGAATAATCATACTTGTTTTACTTGCAAGTGCACAAGGTCAACAGTAGAATAGTGTGCGAATGCAAGATCATCTCCACAGGGATTGATAAAGTTCGATTTAGAATTAGTTTCAAAATAATGAAATAAAAACAAGAGAAATAAATATTGAGTTTGAAATAATAAAGATAAAGGCGTAGGGACTTGATGTCCACCACTAATCATACCACCACAATAAAACAGTATGCCAATGCTTTACTCATGTCATGAATACCTAATGTTTGTCAACCTAAGGGCATGGTATCTACTCCTTAAGCTATTGATCTCCCTAAGCAACGAGTTAGGCATGGTATCTACTCTAACTCTTTTCTCTCTCAAGGAATTCAGCATGGTGTATACTAAGTTGTTCCTTAAGAGAGCATAGGATCTGTGGAAATTGACAACCACACGGGACCTAGGGCATGGTATCTACTCCCGGTTTCCAAAGTTGATTAACCCAAGAATACGGTGTGGATATCTTCTGTTACTATTGTTGAACCCAGGACTCGGTCATCAAAATTGATTCAACTAACTAATCCATGCCACATGCATACGTTTGATCAAACACACACATATGAGGAATTTAAATAAAAACAGGTATTAATCAAGTTAAGAAACACAACATGAATATCGCAAAGGCACCAATACTGAATTATTGAATAAACATAATTAAAGCTTCAACCAAGCCCTTACTAAAAGTTTAAGTACACATAATAAAAATAAAAGAAAGAAGAAACCCGAGAGAAGAGTCGTCAATTCTCCTCCACAGTTTCCTTCTTCGATCTCCCAAACAAAAAATAAACTAAAAGAAAGATAAGCTCCTCAAAAGGGAGATTAACTAAAAAGGGAGCTCCCCTTTCTGTGTTTTACAAGGCTATTTATAAGGTTTGAGTAATCTTGGAAACCCTAGGAGTTTTAAAACAAAACCCTAAATTATTTCTAAAACAGGTTCTTCCGTTTTACTGTTCACGCCTGTACATGTGCGCTCGATCGCATGTGTGGTACGCTTGATCGCATACTGGTGCGCTCGATCGTACCGAGGAGTGTGCTTGATCGCACTCTAGCCAGCAGCTGCTCTAGGATTTTCAGATTTCTTTCTTTAAGTGTAAAAAAGGCTTCTTTTTCTCCAAGACCCTACAAAAACGTGTAAAACACAAAGGTGAAGTAAAATAGACTAAAACATATAGGCAAAGAGCTTAACAAATGTAAATTAAGGGGCTTAAATATGAATATTTAAGCACTTATCAGCCAGCTGCATAAATTTTGGGATCATGTCTATGGCCGTCAGACCACCACGGCCAATGCATGGGGGCTCCCATTCCCGTTCTTACTATCATACATTCTTAAGAAAAAAGGAATTAAGAAGACCACCAGCGACGGACCAGTGCGAGAGCATCCTTTCTTTGGGAAGGCTCAGTGGACACATAGCCTCTCGCACATACCTCGAGGGCTCCCAGCACCAGCACCAGCACCAGCACCTGCACCTGCACCTGCACCTGCAGCTGAGAGAGTTGAGGAAGATCATATGGAGACAGAGACTCCTGCAGTTAGCCCATTGCAAGAGGAGGACCATCCGGACATGGGACCCACTGAGTCCCAGCACTTTCTCGCTGAGCTGTCATCCTTCCGAGGTGAGGTCTCTGCAGCTACATCACTAGTGCACTAGCGCATAGATAGTTTGGAGGTGCGGTTTGCACGACAGGAGGTGATGCTACAGGCCATCCTTGATCGCCTACCTCCAACGCCCGGTACCTCCTCGATTGCACCACCTGACAATCAGCAGTGAGAGGATACCCCGTCTGGCTGAAGACGTTAAACTTAGCGCTCATAGGAGGCACCCCAAAGCATATCCTTTTTAGTATTTTATTTTATAGTTAGTATTTACTTTTCTATATCTGTTTATTATTACTTGTTTATGTTTGTTTTTATGTTTCAATGACATAGTCAGTGCATCCAGTTCAAGTTTGGGGGCATGCTACGAGCCATATCAGCCATTGCACTCTACATCTCCTAGGTCAGATCCTTCCATGCTTCTCACACATTGGGAACAATGTGCAATTTAAGTTTGGGGATATAGGGACACACTCACACACACACACTATGTCCTAATTTTTGTTTTTATAGATAAATGCATGTTCATTCAATTCCAAAAATTTTGGGTGATCTAAACAAACAATATGATTTAACTTCTTAAGTGAGCTTAACACCTTGAATATATGGGCTAATAATTAAGTTTTGAACAGGGATCACTTACTTTTAGGCATTTAAGGATTCACAAGTTTGACCTAAACTAACACGAGTACATTAGCACATAATTGTGTGGGGTATGACATGTAATTTTAATTTGTATGTTTCTTTGGCTTGACTGTGAACCAGATGACCTGTTAGATTAACATTTTGGCATAAGAAAATAGAAAAAGATTGTTATTGCTAAAAAAGAAAAGTGCTCCTAATGATCATTAAACAAACTTTCCACTGAGTAACTGGCCCTCTTGCCTCAGTAAGCAGTGAGTGTCACGTCAAAATGTGGAAATTTTGCTCATAATGATCATTAAAAAGAACTTTCCACTGAGTAACTGGCCCTCTTGCCTCAGTAAGCAGTGAGTGTCACGTCGAAAGGTGAAAATTCTGATTGGTAACATTAAGACCAGTTAGTTTTGTAGCCTTTTTTACTCGAGTTAGTAAGTCCTTAGGGGTGTCTTTACACCTAATGCCCAAAACCATCTAGTTTGGGAGTCATTGGCTGAACACTCGCTACATAAGTCAAATAGAAAGCTTAAGGGAACTAAACTTGGCAAAAATCTAACAAATAAAAGAAAATAAGAAAAAATATACCATCTTTGTTGATTCTAATAGGAAACTTTGTGAATCTTGAGACATCGAAACACTACACATTAGAATTATTTGGAAACCTAATCTTTTATGTGCTAGTTCATCACACACTAAAGTCGAACTTGTGATGTCTTAAACTGCCTCATGAAAGTGATTTGCGTTCAAAACTCTTATTCATTACAAAGATATGTTTATATTTGTTAAGCTTGCTCATGAATGCGCATCATAGTTTTGTGTGAGACCTAAACTTTTGTGGACACCATGAATATTGGATTTATCTATGTGTCGTTATTTTTCATTTTAGTTTTGTATTGCTAAGGGACTAGCAATATGTAAGTTTGGGGGTGTGATAGGTGCTTAAATATTCATATTTAAGCCTCTTTATTTACATATGTTAAGTCCATAGTTATGTTAGTTTAGTCCATTTTACTTCATTTATATGTTTCACATGTTTTTATAGGGTCTTGGAGAAAAAGAAGCAACTTTGGCATTTAAAGGAAGAAATCTGGAAATCTTGGAGCAGCTGTTGGCTAAAATGCGATCGAGCGCACTATGTGGTACGATTGAGCGCACAAGCGCTCATGCGCACACAAAGAAGGATCTAGCTCAGCCTTGCGATCGAGCACACATGTACGGGCGTGAACAGTAAAATGGCAGAACCAGTTTTGGAAATAGAGGAGGTTTTGCGTTTTAGGAAGTTTAGGGTTTCCAGAGTCTTCTAGGGTTATTCAACCCCATATAAATACACTTGTAAACACACATAAAAGACATCCCTTCTTTTATCTTTTGCTTGGCTCGAAGTTGTAAGCTTTGGAGAGGATTGACAACCCGTCTGCACAGTATTCTTTGGGTTTTATATTTTATGTTTAGTTTATGTTATGATGCTTATCTTAGACAACATGTGTAACTAACTCTTTATAGGGCTTGATTGAAGCCCTAGTTATGCTTTCCCATATATACATTCATTGATTATCTTTGTAATAGCCTTGATTATGATACTTAACTTGATTAATGCCTGTGTTTATTTAAATTCCTCATATGTGTATGTCTGATCAATATGTGCATGTGGTATGGATTAGTTAGGTAAGACCAATTTGGATGACCGAGTCATGGGTCTGACAATGGTAACAAAAGATATCCACACTGGATTCTTGGATTAATCAACATGGGAAACCGGGAGTAGATACCATGCCCTAAGTCTCATATGGTTGTCGATTTCTATAAATATTATGCTCTCTTAAGGAACAACTCAGTAGATACCATGTTGAATCCCTTAAGAAAGAAAAGAGTTAGAGCAGATACCATGCCTAACTCGGTGCTTAAAGAAATCAATAGCTTAAGGAGTAGATACCATGCCCTTAGGTTGACAACCATGAGGTATTCATAGTATGGCTAGAGCATTGACATATTACTCATTTGGAAAAGTTAGTGGTGGATATCAAAGCCCTATGTTCTCATTATTATTAATTCACATTCAACAGTTCTTTTTATCTTCTTTCATTAAGAAACTAATTCTAAAACGAAATTCACCAATCCCTGTGGAAACGATCTCGCACTTGCACACTATGCTACCATGGACCTTGTGCACTTGCAAGTAAAACAAGTTCGATTATTTACTTATTTATTTAGGTAGATAATCGCACAATGTCAAGATTTTTGGAAAAAAATTGCTACTGAAGTTTCCAAATTATGAATAATATTTTACATTGTTAACTAGTATGATTTTTCGTTATTGTTTTTCAGTGTGTTTTAAACTTCAAAACTAACTGCCAAAGAGGTCTTGCTCAATGGTTAACACTGAGGCCTTGACCCTGAGTCCTAAAGGTTCTAGGTTAGAGCGGTGTGTCTTACCAATAAAAAGAAAAAAAAACTTAAAAATTAATGATACTATATAAATAAAAGTGTAAGCTGATGGTGTGTCTATCTATGTTGTTTTCCTTCAAGCATGAAAAAAAAAAAACCATAGGATTATGTTCCCTACCAGATTTCTGGAAGAAGGGAGTCATGGATATATCATTCAATTCATGTATGGAAAATGTAATACTCCCTTAGTCCCAATTTATGTGTCATCGTGCATTATTCACTCATTTAAATTTTTTTCTTTAATTTTCACAGTAATTAATATTTTTCATATATAGTTTCATAAAATTCACAATTATTCAAAAATTATTTATTTACAATTTTAAAATCATTAAATATTCATTAATAATTAAAATCAAAATTGCTTGAAAAAGTCAACTGTGATACATAAATTGCGATGCCCATCTCTTTAATAAATATGGAGTAGGTTATACTTGGTGATATATTTTCTGCCATGTATGTGATGCATTTTATATTTTTTAACTAAGCTTATTCTGTTTGTGATTAAGAATGATTGTTTACCACCCACCCACCCTTTCTTTTGGTTTTAGGAAAAGGGGAGGCTTGGTATAATAGGTAGTGAATTTTTTGGATAAGTAGAGGGTAATGGCCTAATGGGTGGTTATTACATATTAGTTGGTTATCTGGAACGTAGGTTTCAACCTCAGGCCTTCTTTACCATGGCAAAAATACTTCATTAGATCAGTTCTAAAACAATAGAATAAGTGTGGGATCTAAAAAATGATATTATTAGTGGAACTCTCTAAAATCACCAATGAATTTTCGGACGGATATAAAACTAATGTTTTAGACTCGATCTAACCAAGTATTCCTCCTACCATGGTAATAAAGCATTGCCTTGTAAGTCATGCCTTTTGCATGCAACATCTGTAAAAAAAAATGTGAAAGTAATGCATTAGAATGAAGGATTTATTGGATGGTTCGGGTCTAAACTTAATGGTTTAGACCAACTGGAAACTCTATTAGTAATCTTAGAAATTTTACTGGTAATGTTAATTTTTAGGTCTCACACTTATATTGATGTTATCAATTAAACTCTTCAAAATTACCAGTCAAGAATTTTTGGCCAGTAACAGGGGCGGCTGGGAAGTGTACAGAGATGGAACAAGAGATGGTCCTTGGAAGTCGATGACTTCCTTTCTAATGGGGACACCTTTCTTAGTAAGACAGATGGATAAGACTATAAGAATCGCCTTATCTGATTAGACATCGGGGACTAGTTCTCATTGGTGCTTTATTTCTGTCTGCTTGCTCCCACTTTATCCCGTTTAATAGGTCTCATGCATTGTAATGCATCCAATTCTGTAGCTCAGAGTTATCGCTAATAGGCGTTTGATTTGACTGCTTTGCTTCATTCCTTTTGTGACAATGGAATTCTTTGTTGTTTCAGTTTGACAATGGCAGCCAAGTATATCATTTCTGCTACATTGGGATCATTTGTGACATATGTATCTGACCAGCTTGTTGCTGAAAAGAAGATATTTGGAGGCAAGTTGTTATTTTAGAAGCTTTGCTATACAGCAGTTGAACAGGTTTAACATTATTAACTAATTCCATCCCCACCCACCCTAACTCAGGAACTACCCCGAAAACTGTTTCAAGCAGGGAATGGTGGGAAGAAACTGACAAGAAATTTCAGGCATGGCCCCGAGCTGCAGGTCCACTAGTTGTCATGAATCCTATCAGCCGCCATAATTTCATTGTCAAGTCCCACTCTGAGCTGGTCATTTCAGTTGCTTGGGTTTTCTCTGCATGTGATAATTTTTGGTTCCAAACAATGTTTACATGGCTTGATACTTGTAAAGGCCACTCTTAGTCAATGATACTGGCCCTTGCTTTATTTTCTTCCTCATTTTGGAGATGGGTTTGGTTGAGAATTATGTTCCGTAATTGGATTTAAATAAATTTCAATGAGACAATATGGAACTGCCCATTAGATTTTCCTGATACCATGTTTAATGTCTTCCATGGTACATCCTAAAATCTGGCATCAAACTATATATATATATATATATATATATATATATATATATATATATATATATATATATATATATATATTTGCAAGTGGGGCTGTTGATTGATTACTTCTCTGGGCATCGTTATATTCTGGGGCAAAAATTAGTTGCTCAACGTTTGCATTGCATTAATGTCATTGCTCTGATGTTTTTGTGTGGTAAGGTAGCATCATTATCAATTCCATTTGCTTGCTCTGGTGATGTTTCTTTGGTCCGTTTGAATGACAATGTAATGCATGGAGTAAGAAGTTGTATTTTTAAAAGAATGATGTTGCCCCGTGTAAACTCAACAGCAACCTGTTTCAGAAGGAACGAAGAATCTATACTTGAATTCAGAAGGGATGAAGAATATATGCTTGGATTCACAATGTGGCTTGCTTTGTAGATGCCTGACTACGTAAAGCAATGGGAAGTCTCGTGAAATAATAAGCTTCCATGAGACTGCGGTATTTTATAAAGCTAATAATTAAAGCAATACAAGTTACAAAATCACGCTGCAGATTTTATTTCAAAATCTCATCACTAAATTTACTAAAGATGAGTTATCACTAAATGAATTAATATTAAAAAAGTTGGAAAACAAAAAAAAAAATTGTTTTTTTTTTCCAAAATCATATTGGAAATAGAAGTGTTATTTTTCAAGTTATGTCAAGAATGTTTAAATTGTTGAGCTAAGTGTTTAAAAAAATAGATTCGAAAATTTTTCATTACTAAAGCACCTTTACTTTTGCAGCCTAAAATTCTAAATTCCTTTTTGGCTTTCTCAGAAGTCAGGGTGAAAGAATATATACTTGACTTGACTTCATATCTAGCTTCACCATTGTCGCATATTTGGTGAAAACACTTGTAATCCTAACTGCTATATAATGCAATGTCCATAGTTACTTGTTCTTTTACCAAAACTCACGATCATTTGAACCACCACTTCCATTTAGCTAAATTCCAATAACCTCAACTTTATTATGAGCTTTTCCACCTCTCCCGTGCATAACATGGCTGCATCTGCCTTCAGTGTAGCTGAGAAAGTCTTGCTTAAACTGGGGTTCCTACTTCACCAAGATATTTGCTTGGCATGGGGTATCAAAATTGAACTGCAGAAACTAGAAAGCAGCTTGACCATCATTAAAGCAGTCCTCTTGGATGCCGAGAGAAGCAGGCAACAATTCTTGAGCTTAGCATCTGGTTGGAGCGGCTCAAACACACCCTTTATGAGGTTGAAGATGTTCTGGATGAACTAGAGGTTGAAGCTTTGTGGAGGCGAGCCACGAGCACCCAATGGAAGGTATGCAACCTCTTTTCACAATCGAACCTACTTGCATTCCGTCTTAAAATGAGTTGTAAAATCAAGAAGAAAAGAGAAAGGCTAGACGGGATTGCAGCCCATAAGGCTAAATTTCCTCTTAGCTAGCGACTTGAGGATAGACCTCTCGTGCACAAGGAGAAGGAGCTGACCCACTCCTTCGTACGAGTTTCCGATATTATCGGAAGAGATGATGACAAAGAAAATATCATAAAGCATTTATTGTGCTTAGATGATGGAGCTGATCATGTCTCTGTTATTCCTATAGTTGGAATTGGAGGCCTTGGGAAAAGTACACTGGCCAAAATGGTGTTCTTCGATGAACAGGTTGTTAGGCACTTTGAACGAAAGATGAGGGTGTCTATACCGGAGGATCATTTGGATGTCACTAAGTTGGTGAAAACTTTGATTACATCCACAGCTGGTGAATATTGTGATGATTTAAACACCAACCAGTTGCAAACTCGTTTGAGGATTATATTGAATGATAGGAGATTTCTGCTCATCCTTGATGGTGTTCGGAACACCGACCCTGTGAAATGGAGCGAGTTGAAACAATTATTAGTAGGCGGTGCTAGAGGAAGTAAGATCAGACACGTAGTCCATCAGTTGCCTCGTTAATGGGCACTGTGTCTCCATACAACTTATCAGGTCTTTCCCACAATGATTGTTTATCCTTGTTTATAAAATGCGCTTTTGAGGAAGGACAAGTGGGAAAACATTCAAATCTCTTAAAAATTGGTGAGGATATTGTTAAAAAAGGTGGAGGGGTTCCACTTGCCCTAAGAAGCTTAGGAGGCTTACTTTATTCAAAAGCTAATGAAAGTGATTGGTTGTTTGTAAGGAATAATGAAATATGGGATCTAGAACAAAAGGAGAATGGCATCCTACCAGCATTGAAATTGAGTTACAATCAAATGCCGTCTTGTCTTAAACCGTGTCTGACTTATGTTTCAATGTTTTCAATAGGAACTGTATTTCCGAAGTCTAGTTTAATCTTGTTTTTGATGGCTCATGATCTCATTCTACCATCAGAAGAAAATAAAGATGTGGAAGATGTAGGTGAGAAATATTTGAAGGAGTTGCTGTTCAGGTCATTCCTTCGTCCTGTTGAGTATCACACTCACTATTATTCAATTGCAATGCAAGATCTCATTCATGATCTTGCATTATCAGTGGCACAAAGCGAGTACTCGACGATAAACTGGCACAACGTTTCTGAAAATGTTCGACATTTGTTGTATGTAGCATATTCTGGCGCTGACAGGTTCCAGTATCTTCGAAGAAATTAAAAAGCGTGCGCACCCTTTTATTGCCACCCCTGAATGAAAAGGAGACACTTGCTTGCAAACCCTTTATAGATATGTGCATATCCAAATTTAAGTATCTGCGATCTCTTAGTTTAGATGATTCGTCCTTTGAAGTGTTGCCAAGTAGTATTGGTGCCCTGAAACATTTGAGATACCTCACGCTAGCAGAGAACAGGAGAATCAAGGAACTCCCTAAATCTTTATGTAGGCTCCAAAGTGTGCAGACTCTAGACTTGGACGGTTGTGTACGGCTTAAAATGTTGCCCGATAATATTTGAAGCATGATCAGCCTCCGATATTTGATAGTAACCACACAAGAGAGGCATTTACCAAAGAATGGGATAGGATGCTTGAGTTCACTTCGACATTTGCAATTTTCTCTGTGTCGCAATCTGAGTCTTCTGTTGAAGACATGCAACGCCTCAAAGCCATTCGATCACTTGTTATTCAAAACTGTCCATATCTGATCTCTTTGCCAAATGGTATCAAATATCTAACTGCATTAGAGACTCTGGTTATATGGGATTGTGAAAGCCTTAATCTTAATTTAACAGCGGTCGGAGAAGGGGAAGACAACCAAAAAGATGGGGATGGACTCTCTAGCCTACGAGAATTGGTGATTCAAGGATTACCAGAGTTGAAGGCAGTGCCTCAGTGGCTTCTCCAACGATCTGCTAACTCTTTAAAGAATATGGAGATTGGCTTTTGTCCAAAGTTGACAGCATTGCCTGAGCGGCTGCAAAATCTATCGTCGCTTCAATATGTCAAGCTTATGCATTGCCCGGAACTGAAGTCTCTGCCATAGGGTATGCAACGCCTCACTGCCCTTAGAGAGTTGAAGATTTTTTTATTGTCCCACGTTGAGCAAAAGATGCCAGCCCAATACAGGCCAGGACTGGCCCAAGATTGCTCATGTCCCAGAGATTTATCTTGACGGGATACCCATTGATCCACGGAATAATTAGGTAAGAAGCAATCTTTCTCTGTTTCTTCTTAATCTTCTTAAAAAGTTCCATTACCATGATTATTGTTCTTACTTTTCTTTTTTTCCTTAGGGAACATGGTTGTAGAATATGGGGTACGACTCTGTTTTCTGATATTAACTCAAACGCAAATGCTTGTAAATGTAAATTAATCCTACTATATTTATTAGTTGATGGTCCAAATTTCAACTCTTGTTTTGTTGATCAGATCTACAACAAGTATTCTATGTCAGAAGCTGCATTGACTGGTTTATGATAAGGCAACTCATTAAATCTTCTCACCCTAGCATCTGAAATTCCAAAATAAGATCACGAATCACTGTTTGACTGTTGACACAATGATCATGATTTTGCATACCATTTTCTTGTTTTCATTAATGTTGCTCCTATTTTAATCCTTTGTAAGAAATTTTCATAATCATTTCAGGGCACACTTGGTGCACCGGATGAAGGATCGAATATGATGATTTTCATCTAATCCAGTATCTGGTTAAGCGGATGAAGAGGCAGATGGGATGACCACAGATTTCTAATCCGGCAATGACCAGATAGGTCATGGAGTGATGTTGCAGCTTTGTGTTTGTTGCATACAGTATTTATATACATAAAGCATCAATTTCTCTTGTATACTATCAATTACTTTTGTTAATTTGTACTTAATTCATTTAGTGCCAAGTTATTTCTAATTAAACCCTATAAGCATGATTTATCTGAGTGATTATCATCTCGTTAATCCCCCTTCCCATTCATTCTTGTTTCCCTTTCTCTTCTGCCCTCCAAGTTAACTAGTCCATCCTTGATGCTTTTACCTTGGTAGACACATCTTCTTTTGTCTTTATTGTTAAATGAGTGAAGCTTGGGCCATAAGATGGAAAGCTTATGTTTTGAGCTAAATACAAGCTCTATCTTGAGGTTTAGTAAAATTAGGTGTTAGTCTTTTTATTTCATTTTGTTAGGAAGTCAAACTTTAATATCTTCCATATTAAGAATAGATGATCTGTGTATATTAGCTTTCTTATTGTAATACCTGACTTATAGCTAGACAACCTATAATGTAGTAACTGATTCCTAACTTGTAGGAATGATTAGAAATCTCCCCGTACAAATACACAATTCAGTATCAATAATTATTATTCCAGCAAATTCAATCTTTCTTTCATCCTTACATGGTATCAGAGCAGAACTAAGATCCTGACCCATTGCTGCACTCTAATCTCTCGTGTAGCATCTCTCCTTTTCAGCCATCATGGCCAATGATGAAGTACCATCAACGCCTCATGTCCCTAGCAAGGAAATTACCGATCCCAACACTTTTACATATTCTTCAAAGGCGAATCTCTCAAATCCCTATTTCACTCATCATTCAGATCATCCGGGTTTGGTTTTGATTTCCAAACCCTTGAATGGAGACAATTATTTTACTTGGAAAAGGGCTATGACTCTGGCCTTAAATTCCAAAAACAAGCTAGGTTTTGTCAATGCTCAATCAAAGCCCCTTTAGAAAAAGCTGATCCTGAAGGTTATGCGACTTGGTCTCAATGTAATGATATGGTCCACTCCTGGATCGTCAACACTTTCAGTCCGAAAATTTCAGACAGTGTGATCTATTACTCTACTGCTCATGAAGTTTGGGAAGATCTTTGTGAGTGATTATCTCAAAGCAATGCACCTCGCATCTTTGAGATTCAGCGAGATATTGCCTATCTTCGACAAGAACAACTCTCTGTCTCTGCCTATTACACAAAATTGAAGGGCCTATGGGAAGCTTCCTACAGCGATGCAGTACATGGGGCACAACAAGATCAACAAAAATTGATGCAATTTTTTATGTAATTGAATGATTCTTATAGTGCTATTTGTGGACAAATCCTCCTGATGAATCCCCTTCTTTCAGTTCGTCAAGCATACTCCTCCGTCTCTCAAGAAGAAAAACAGCGTCTCCTGAGCTCAACGCACGTTGTAAGTGATTCTGTCGGCAGCACCGCCATGACAGTTCGAAGCAACAGCAGCAAACCCGCTCCATCGGCGGGTACAAGGAGGTCCGAACGGTCCAACCACCCATATAGGTCACAGGATTTTCGATCGCAAGAGAAGTCGCCAGAGAATTTCAGTTGAGGACACCGATTTGACCAAGACAGGCGTCGTTTTATCTTTGGAAGAGGACGCCCTCATTGTTCCTACTGTGGAGAATTGGGCCATTGGGTCTAAACTTGTTATGAGCTACATGGGTATCCAACAGGCCATTCAAAGGCAAAGTATAATTCAGGCCCAAGATGTTTTAGCAACAATAACAAGCCTACAACTAATCATGTGTCTGAGGGCTTTTCTAAAGAAGATGGAAACCAAGTTATTGGGATTTCGGAGGCTCAATTGAAGCAGCTCTTATCGCTTCTTGATGACAAAAATGAAGGATCTAGCTCTCAAGAAAATGTTGTAACCAAGTCAGGTTTGTCTAAAATCGCTTCCTGCAGTTGGATCATTGACAGCAGGGCGACGGACCATATTTCTTCATCATCTAAATAATTTTTCCGCAAAGATAAAAATTGCTCATTGCCTCCCGTACTACTGCCTATCGAAGAAAAAGCTAATATTGTTACAAAAGGATCATTGCCTCTGAATTTCGTCTATAATTTGCATCATGTGCTATGTGTACCTACATTCAAAGTTGATTTGATGTCAGTTAGTCATCTGACAAGAGGCCTGAATTTTTCAGTAACTTTTTTCCCTTATTGGTGCATTTTGCAAGATCTGACTATAAGGAGGATGATTGGTTTGGGTAAACAACGTGACGGACTATACTATTTGGTGGCACTAACGATGAAGAAATCCATGACTAACTCTTCCTCACCCATAAACCATCCAGCCTGTAATCTCACCATATCATCCACCGATCTCTAGCATAATCGTTTAGGCCATGTATCACCTCCTCGTTTAAGTTTCATTACCAAGAACTTTTTAAATTTTTCTGTTCAATCCAATAATGCTTGCCCTATATGTCCTTTGGCTAAGCAGAGTCATTTACCTTTCAGTCCTAGTGTAATTTCTTCTATAAAACCTTTTGAGATAATTCATTGTGACATTTGGGGTCGTTATCGACACCCTTTTCTTTCTGGTGCTTATTACTTTCTTACTATTGTTGATGATTATACACGTTTCACATGGATTTTCTTGATGCGACACAAAGATGAAGCACAATCACTTTTAAAACTATTCTTCAGTTATGTTCTCACTCAATTTGAGTCTCACATTAAGACTTTTCGATGTGACAATGGTAGGGAATTTATCTCACTTCGTTCTTTTTCCCAAGATAATGGTGTCGTTTTTCAGCAATCTTGTGTTAAAACACCTCAACAAAATGGGGTTGTGGAACGCAAGCATCGCCACATCTTACAAGTAGCTTGAGCTTTGAAATTTCAAGCTCAACTCCCTACCCAATTTTGGGGGGAGTGTGCTCTTACTACTATACATATCATCAATCGACTCCCTTCTCCGGTTCTCTCTTTCAAAACTCCTTTTGAACTTCTATACTCAAAAATACTTTCTTTTTCTCATCTCCGTGTCTTTGGTTGTTTAACCTATGCTACTAATGTCCATACTTCTCACAAATTTGACCATCGTTCCATACCCTCAATTTTTATTGGCTATCCCATCGGTCAAAAGGAATACAAATTATTCGATTTGTCGACCAAAAAGATTTTCACTAGTCGCGATGTGAGATTTCACGAAAATATTTTTCCTTATGCATCTGTCAAGCCCAATTATGCTCTTTCTCCTTCAAACATAGATTCTGGCCCAATTCCTCTTGTGGCCCACGACACGACTTATTATTTTGATTCCAATCCAAACACTTCTCATCCAAACACATCACCTCCCAATCATATAGTCACTCCTTCTTCTTCTACAAATCCACAACCCACACCTACTTTGTCTCCTCCGTCGGAACCACCATCTCCCCATCATCTAGCCATCCTACGCACATATTCACGTCACCCCAAGCCTTCTACTCACTCTGACCCGCTCGATCGTTATGACCCAATCGATCGTTATGACCCATCCTCTCTCATCGTCTCTGAAAGTCCATCACTACCATCCACTTCACCCTCTCTGACGCCAAAATCCTCATCAAATCCCCTCCCCAATCTGTCTTCACAGTCACCTTTCTTCTCATCTGAACCTGATCCCAAACCCGCTTCGCTTCATCGCTCCAGCCGCCAAACCGGTCCGCTGGTCAAGCTCAACGATTATGTCTGCTCCAACGTTTGCTTCGACCAATCAGCCTCCTTAATGCCAGATCCAACCAAAGGTGCACGCTATCCACTAGCCAATTATGTTTCATATCACAGATATAAGCCTGCATATCGATCTTTTGTTGCTCAAATCAGTAATATCACGGAACCCGGGTCTTATTCAGAAGCCGTCGCTCATCCTGAGTGGCAGGAAGCAATGCGTTCCGAATTGCAAGCTCTCCAAGCCAATGACACTTGGTCTCTCACTCCACTACTGGTCGGTAAGACACCTATTGGCTGTAGATGGATGTATAAAATTAAACACCGTTCAGGTGGGTCTATCGAGAGGTACAAAGCCTGATTAGTTGTAAATGGCTTCACACAACTAGAAAGTGCCGATTATCAGGATACCTTTTCCCCCACTGCCAAGATCATCTCAGTTCGCTGCTTGCTTGCGTTGGCCGTAGCTCATGGCTGGTCCCTTCATCAAATAGATGTCAACAATACCTTTCTTCACGGTTACTTAGCTGAAGAAATATATATGTCTCTGCCGCCAGGGCTTCGCGATAGGGGGAGGAAAACTTGGTGTGTCGCCTTTATAAGTCATTGTATGGTTTGAAACAAGCATCTCGCTAGTGGTTCGCCAAGTTCTCAAAAAGTATTCGCTCAGCTGGTTATATACAATCTCGAGCCGACTATTCTCTGCTCACCAGAAAACAAGGCAAGTCCTTTACTGCTCTATTAAAATATGTTAATGATATTCTGATTACTGAAAATGATCCTGTTAGCACTGTTGCAACTAAAAAATTTATGCATAGTCATTTTCATCTCAAAGATCTTGGTGATTTGAAATACTTTCTTGGTATTGAGGTTTCTGCTGCTAAGAATGAGATTTTATTTCCCAACGTAAGTATGCATTAGAAATCACTAAGGATGCACGACTGTTGGGCGCAGCCGCTATTGATACTCCTATGGAATGAGGCTTGAAATTATCGAACAAGAGCGACTTGCTCAAAGATCCGGGTCAGTATGGAAGATTAGTCGACAGATTAATTTACTTGACTGTTTCGAGGCCAGATATAACATATGTTGTACATGTCTTGAGTAGATTTATGCACCAACCTCGAAAACTTCATATGGAGGCAGCTCTTCAGGTTGTCCGATATCTAAAAGGTGCACCTGGCCAAGGCCTATTCTTCTCTTCGAATAGTGATTTCAAGTTAAGGGCTTATTATGACTCGGATTGGGCATGTTGCCCACTCACTAGGAGATCTACTACAGGTTATTATGTCTTCCTTGGACCTTCATTGATATCTTGGAGGTTGAAGCGACAGAAAACAGTTTCACTCTCTTCTGCTGAGGCGAAATACCATGCAATGACGGGAGCTTGCTGTGAGTTGACATGGCTCCGATATCTATTGAGGGACTTGGGACTTTCACACCATGAATCTGCCTTACTATATTGCGACAACAAGACTGCCTTACACATTGCAGCCAACCCAGTTT
Source organism: Bretschneidera sinensis (assembly GCA_023935145.1). NCBI lineage: Eukaryota > Viridiplantae > Streptophyta > Magnoliopsida > Brassicales > Akaniaceae > Bretschneidera > Bretschneidera sinensis. The sequence goes on from CM043705.1 coordinate 71,241,757, forward strand.
TTCATGAGCGAACTAGATACATTGAGATGGATTGTCATTACATTAGAGACAAGATCCAAGATGATTCCGTGACTACAAGATATGTAAATTCTGCACATCAGCTAGCAGACGTCTTGACTAAGCCCTTGGAGAAAGAGATATTTGTTCCTATGGTTCACAAGTTGGGAGTGTAGGATATCCACTCTCCAACTTTAGGGGGAGTGTTAGGAAGCCAAACTTTCATATCTTCCATATTAAGAATAGATGATCTGTGTATATTAGCTTTCCTATTGTAATACCTGACTTATAGCTAGACAACCTATAATGTAGTAACTGATTCCTGACTTGTAGGAATGATTAGAAATCTCCCTGTACAAATACACAATTCAATCTCGATAATTATTATTCTAGCAAATTCAATCTTTCTTTCATCATTTTTTGATTTTATCAACATTGCATTATTATGAAGTTTAGTGAAATTATATATTAATCTATTTATTTTAGCACATTGTATCATTATATCATTTTGATTTGTGAGGTTTAGTCAAATTATATGTTAGTTTGTCTATTTTATTCGATCAACAATGCAATCATTGACTTATGACTCCAACTATTTTTACCGTTTCTTTTTCAAATGACATGTCAATCAATCTATTTTTTTAACCAATATTGTAATATTTGACAACCCCTATTGATTAGACTCCAACATTTTTTACATTTTTTTAACCAATATTGTAATCTTTGATAACCACTATTGATTAGACTCCAACCTTTTTTACTATTGGACTGCTAAGTTGACTGATTTAAGCATTTTTCATACTTAAACTATCTTTACCGATCGAAAGATCATTTTTAGAAACTCTAGTCCTTGACATACCTTAGTATAACTTTCATTTTACTCGGTTTGCTAGAACATCTAAAAAATCCCAACACTCACTCTCTCTCTCTCTCTCTCTCTCTCTCTCTCTCTCTCTCTCTCTCTCTCTCTCTCTCTCTCTCTCACAAAATAATTCAAAAGTTTTGAAATATATGAACTTATTCAAACGTTTGGTTCACTTATGAACTGAAATAAAGTATTCAATTTCAACCTCAATTCCACAAGCAATCTAAAATTAAAGCTTGCTTGAATTAAACTATTGTATTTTCAAACAAAAGTACCCACGGTAAAAAGACATTATTCCAAACTTACCATTGCCACCTCTCTCTCTAATTTTTAAGACTTTTATCCCTCTACCTTATCTCTGCTCTCACCCACGCCTCTCTCTTCCCCTCTTTTCCCCATCTTCCAACTCCCTCTATTCTCTTTCTCTTCCCAGTATCTTTTGTAGCAGCAACGTGTTTCTGCCACCGTAGCAGCAACGACGCACTGCCTCCATGGCCGTTTTCTTTTTCTGCTCTCCCTTAAAGCTTTTCACTCTACTTTTCTTTCATAACTTTTTGCATCATATCTGAATATTTGGGTTGTGTATGAATAAATTATTTGCTAGTTTTTTTGGATTTGTATTGTGAGTAAAGGAAATAGATATGGGGCTGAATAATTGTGGTTAGGGTTTCCTATATCATCTTGTTTCATGAAAGAGATGATGAACAGTGACAATTCAAATTGGACCAAATTTCAATATTTGTTCAGCTAAAACAAGTGTTTGTTTAGCAACATATCAAGTAAAATAATAGTATTTTTATGCTATAAAATTTCAATGTTAATATTTTTGGAATAAATTTTTATCTTATGAAGTGGAATAAATGGTAATTATATAATTTTAATGTATAAATATTAATCTAATTTAATTTGTGTTAAAATGAATTATTCTACGGGTAGTTCATAAAATACCGATTATTTCATCTTTTTATGTTCTTTTTAATTTAAAACAAAAATTTTTAGTGTAATGGTATACTAGTCTTCTAAAGCATATATCAACTCTATTTTAGCTTTAGTTTTGCTAACCAAATATTGGAATCAAGTTAAAATTATTAATTCAATCTAACCAACCAAACACTTTTGTCCGTTAAGGCAACTCAAGCTACTAGATCCTTTAGATGAAAATAATGGTGAAAAACCATTTGATCCATCTCTGAATGTATACCCAAGTAAGCTACTAATATAAAAGAGAGTAAATGATGAAAACTAAAAGAACGATTTAAGGTGACATTAAACCACCCCAAAGCCAAGTCACTGTGGTAGTACGTATCCTATAAAAGTTGTCCCAATCATTAATAGGAACAAATTTCCTAGGAGTGCTATAACTCGCATGATATAGACCATGAAGAATATGAAGGTAAACCACAATGAGAAACATTCTTACCCCATTAGCATGCATATAATGAAGCAACCAATCCCCTTCGTTTGTTCAAGAGAAAAGAGGGACTTTCTTTTATTTACCGGCCTAAACAAAAGAGTATGCCTCTTGATCGATCAATTGATTGGATTGAAATACGAAGGAGTTGATTGAAGTGTGAAATAAACCCAAGACTAAGGTTGACAACTAAGTACCGCAGGATTGGACGTCTATCTATCTCACCAGCCTTGGGTTTGAAATAAAAAATTTAGAATTTGATTTGAATTTCCTTTTCCACCTTTTTTTGTCCTTTAGCCTTTTCCCAAGGTATGGAGTCGACATCACAGAATATTATAATCCTTTTCCCAAGGATTGGACGCCGTCTGACTTGCAACTACCAATGACTGCCATCTTGTATTGATGCTGCTTCTTAGGATGAATTACATGTTTCCTTATTTTTTCTAGCCTTATATCCCTTCAGAATGGTTATTGGACTGGATTGAATTGGATTGGCTTTCTTGGAACATAACACCTTTACCACCTTACTGGCCTGGAGGCTCCAAGTGACTAGGATACTTTGATGAACCAATACATTAGCACTTTGCTTATGGCATTATCGATCGCCAACTGGTTCGTCAACACAGGCAGGTATGCTATTTGGTTAATCCAATAATCTGGGATGATGAGATACGATGACCAAAGATCATATTCAGTTTGAAGTCCCTCACGAGGAATGACCAAGTGCGAGAAAGAGAAAACGAAAATGAGTCCTCGGAGTCAGAGGATGGCTGAAGCGAAGTGAAACTATGAACATATAACTCGATCTTGGACCTCGTATTATTATATGAAAGTGCGAAGGCTCGATACATATAAAAGTGGGATGGATGAGGTTTTTTCTTGGTTCACTCAAGATGACCTTTTCAGTAATCAATGAAAGACCTAGCTGAACTGGGAACGACATGGATCAAAGGTATGAAATGAGGAAAGAAAGTCAAGGATAGGAGAATGAAGTGAAACTTAAAAAAATGAAAAGAAGCAAAAATCAAAGGATAATGAAAGCCCACCGAACCATGAGAAAACACAACCAATACGCTATGGGCCAACATCCTAACACCAAACAAATAAATATATTGAGGGGAATGGAAGAATCTATGACAAAACTAGGGCAATGGCACTATGTAAGTTAAGGGTGTCTGGGAAATTACTTGGTCGGGCGGGTTAGGTTGTTCCTAATCGAGCTTTAGTCACCAAGATTTTGGTGGCTAAGCTTCCTTTGTGGCGAATGCTTAGTTGGAGAATAGGAACGTCGTGGGATGGGATCCCATGTTCCATTTCCTACTTTAAGTATTTAACCTTATTGAGGTCTTTAGTTGTTCAGCTAAAGGTTATCAAACTTATAGGTCACAACTTGAGGTGCCAACCAATGGTCCTCCAAGAAGGGCTCCAATTGGGTGAGTCTCAGTTGGGTATCTCTTATGAGATTTGGAAATAATCTGAGCATTCGAATTCATGGAGATGACGCAGAAACCTCCCTTGTAGGGGAAGGTCTTCGGACCTCTCTCTTGCAAAATGAGATTTTAGTCTTAAGGACCCCAGTAAGTAAGAGTTATTAAGAAGCCACGAAAAGGTTATTTCAATCTCTCATCAAGATACATCGAATTGAGTGGTAGAGAGTTTTGGAATAATATATAGGAATGAGGTCCTATTTATTGAAAATAGTCGTCATTGATGCTGACTGCTTGACCAAAGAGCATTGTATAGTAGCTTACTTGTTTGCTAGGATAGTAATAGCAATTGTTAGTTTTAAAGAATGAAAGAACAAGAGTTTACTTAGGACAAGGAGAAAATGGAGGAAGATACACAGGAAATGTAATCTGGAATTCTGTTTTCATAATGCATCAGCTTACATTATATATAAAAACTGAAAAGTAAAACTGCAGAAAAAAAATAAACAAAAATAACTAATACATGGTACAGCACACATGGGTAGAGAACATGGTAGTAATGCAGTAAACATGGAGTAGTGGTACAGCAGCTAACAAGGAGTAGTGGTACAGCTGCACACATGGGCTGTAAGGACAGAGAACATGGTAGTAACACAGAAAACATAGAGTAGTGGTGCAGCAGCTAACAAGGAGTAGTGGTACAGCAGAACCTAATGCGGATAACTTGATTTGTGTATGCTTGTGGATGTCGTTTGGAAGGGGAGACTTGATTTGTGTATGCTTGTGGATGTCTCTTGTGTCTGTTCCCAGTTCCACTTTTCATCTTCATTGAAGAACATATCTCTACTAACAATTAACTTCCCTGTTTGAGGTTGATATACCTTGTAGGCTTTAGAGGAAGAACTGTAACCCACAAAGATGCCTGGTTCTGACTTCTTGTCAAGTTTATCACGCTTGACCTGTGGAACGTGAGAGAAACACATATAACCGAACACTCTAAGAAAATCGAAAGAAGGTTTATAGCCATTCCAAGCCTCGAATGGAGTTTTATCCTCCAACATCTTAGTAAGCAATCTGTTCTGCAAGAAAACAGCCGAACTTGCTGCCTCAGCCCAAAGCTTCTTTGGAAACTCCTTGTCATGAAGCATACATCTGGTCATCTCCATTATGTATCTATTTCTCCTTTCACTAACTCCGTTTTGTTGCGGAGTATATGGAGCAGTAAGCTGGTGTTTTATGTCTGCTTCCTCGCAAAACAGATTGAATTCTTCTGAGGTGTATTCTTTTCCATTATCTGACCTTAGAGCTTGAATTTTGCAGCCACTTTGGTTTTCCACCCTCTTCTTGAACTTCCAAAACACTCCAGCCACTTCTGACTTGAATTTTAAGAAAAAAATCCAGCACATTCTTGTAAAGTCATCAATGAAGGCAATGTAATACCGACTACCTGCTAATGACAGAGTTCTTTGAGGACCAGATACATTTGTGTGGATTAGCTGTAACTTGTGAGTGACTCTCCAGGTTGACTTTGGGAATGGTCTCTGTTTTTGTTTACCGTATTGACAAGCATGACAAATCGGTAAGTAATCTCCAAATGTTGGTAAGCCAACTGTGAGCTCCTTTTTTCTTCATGAGCTACATCCTTTGCAAATGACAATGACCAAGTCTCTTGTGCCATAACTCGGTGTTGCTAGCTTCGGTTGAAAATGTAGCAAGTTCTTCTTTGATGGGATCAAAAGAAAAACTTTTGCCCTTCATCCTCACTTTAAGAATTTCCTGACCCGTGACATTAAGAATGTGACAGAAACTATCTTCAAAGATCACTTTAAATCTTTTTTTAATCAATTGACCTACACTCAACAAGTTTTGGTCAATTTCTGGTACGTAGAGAACATCAGAAATTCTCTTTATGCCTGCAGTGCTAGTTATGGCGATTGTCCCTTTCCCTTTGACAGAGATGTAATCACCATTGCCAATTCTGACTTTAGTAATGTCAGTTGGCCTCAAATCTCTGAAGAGTTCCTTGTCATTGGTCATGTGGTTGGTACAACCGCTGTCAATTAACCAACTATCAGTCGAACTACTGCTTGCAAAGCAAGATGCCATAAAAAGCTGATCTTCATCCTCTTTATCTGCAACTTGGGCTTCAACTTCCTGCTGCTGAGCTTTTCCTTTGCAAATTACTGCTTCATGTCCAAGTTGATTGCACTTGGAACACTTAGCATCAGGTCTTCTCCAGCATCTAAACGGAGGATGACCCTTCTTTCCGCAGTGTTGGCAAGGTGGAAAGGATTTCCTCTGATTTTCATTATTTCCTTTTGCGATGGCTTATGCTGTACTTGCTCCATTTCCTTCAAAATCTTTCTTCTTTTTCTCTTTGTTTTGGCCATGTTTTGATGCTTGTCTGCCAAAGCTCCTTTGATTGTTGCATCCTCCCTCATCAGTCTTCTTTGCTCTTGTGCTTGCATTGCGTTAAGCAATTCTACTAAGGAGATTTTTGACAGATCCTTGGTATTCTCTAAGGTAGTGATGGTTGCTTCATGTCTTTCAGGTACTGTAACAAGAATTTTTCTACAATTCTTGAGTCAGTAAACATAGATCCAAGAAGCCTCACTTTGTTTGCAATGCTAAGAAGCCTGTCTGAGTAATCTTTAATCGTCTCGGAGCTCTTCATTCTTTGAAGTTCGAATTCCCTTATCAAGTTCAGGACTTGCATCCCTTTAATTCTTTCATTTCCTGCATATTCTTCCTTGAGATAGTCCCAAATAGCCTTAGCTGTTTTGAGAGACATAATTCTGGTAAAAATTGTTGGTGAAACCGTTGCAAATAGACATGCCTTCGCCTTCGATTTTCTTGTCCTTTTCTCCTTTTGTATCTTGATCTGTGCCACAGTAGGATTTGCTGGGAGAGGCTGAACTTCATGATCTTCTTCTACAACCTCCCACAGATCCAACGCGTCCAGGTAGGTCTCCATACGAACCGCCAACATTTGATAGTTGTTTCCATCAAAAACAGGTGGAGCCATTGATGAAAAACTGGATTCTCCTTCCATTAGAACACTCAAATGAACTCACAGATCCCTCAAGAATACAGCTCTATACCAATTGTTAGTTTTAAAGAATGAAAGAACAAGAGTTTACTTAGGACAAGGAGAAAATAGAGGAAGATACACAGGAAATGTAATCTGGAATTCTGTTTTCATAATGCATCAGCTTACATTATATATAAAAACTGAAAAGTAAAGCTGCAGAAAAAAATAAACAAAAACAACTAATACATGGTACAACACACATGGGTAGAGAACATGGTAGTAATGCAGCAAACATGGAGTAGTGGTATAGCAGCTAACAAGGAGTAGTGGTACAGCTGCACACTTAGGCTGTAAGGACAGAGAACATGGTAGTAACACAGAAAACATAGAGTAATGGTGCAGCAGCTAACAAGGAGTAGTGGTACGGCAGAACCTGATGCAGATAACCAACAGCAATGATACGGAAGTCTTGAGAGTTGCATGTTGCACTTTATTTAAAGAAATGTTCATCATCACTTCAGACAGCCTAAGGTGGCGTTAAACCCCACCCACCCACAGAGCTACTACTTGTCTCAGTATCCCTCAACAGGTTAGGTTATCTTAGGGTTATTCCCTCTTTTCATCGAAAAATAATCATGAAGAGAGTGAAAAGGTCTGATGTGCTGGTAAAGATTTATTTATCTTTCTTTAGCTTATATAAAATTATTCTTCATGCTAAGAAGATAAATAAAGATGCTTTTTCCAGGATGTTGGACTCCAATAGTATGAATATGGACGATTGGATTGATTTCAGGATTGGAATCGAGTCCTTGATCCCATAGTATATTTCTAATATCTCAACAATTCCCCTTGAACAAGGGATTGTATGGGAGCCAACCTGGAAAGCAATTTCATTTTATTCCCAATTATCTTTGCTTTTGCAGAGATACTTGGGAATGTCAGAGAAATAGACAAGAAGGTCAAAGTCTAGCTTTCTTAACTATATTTTGGAGCTAGATGTCTATCGTTTCTATAACTAAATAGAGCAGGAGGAAGACCTTTTTAGTAGGTATTCTTATGCTCGATATGCACTCATCCAAATAATAGGTGATTTGGCATTATTTGAGAGTTGATAAATGAAATTTAAATCATCAAAATTTAAAATTTTAAAGTTAAAAATTTTAAAAATTTTAAGTTTTGATGATTTACTCGTTTAGGTCCAGCAGAATTCAACATGAGTATTCACAAAACTTTGCCGACAAATGAGAGTTTAGGGCTTGCTCAACTTTCACAGGGCCAACTAGGTCAGTCTATTGAAAGAGGGGGAGGGGGGGTAAAAGGAGGATATTTGCCATAGTAAACTATGTTCGTAATCGGTTACTTTATTCCCTACATAAGTGGATGATGAAGTGTTTGTCATGTCTCCCCATGGATGTGACACGTGGCCAAACTAAGCCGCTTGACTTAGTAGTTGGCAAACATGAAATTGATTCATTAGATTTGAAACCAGACACTAATAGGTGACCTCGCTTTATTCAAAAGATGGTTCTTTTAACCTGTTTTGACTCAAGGTTCTCCATTGCAGCCACCATGTCGGAGCTGGGATGTAGTGTCTTCGACTTTCCTTTAGTAAGAAAGTTCGGATTAAGTGTTGTGTTCCGTACAGGGCAAGCACTGGATTATTTATCTTCTTGGCCTCTATTGGCATTTTCTCATCATATATTTATATGGCGGAGCAGGGCCTAACCTAAGGTCCGCCCCTAATTCTAAGGTGTTGTGTTCTGCTGTCCAGTAAAGATATAGAGGAGTCCCCTTGGGAATTGATTTATTTTTTGGTGAAGGACATCAATGGAGGTTTGGACATTGGTAACAATTTCAACCTTGCTGGCTCGTATCAGAAGGACTGTCGATTTGGGGGCAAAAGGCATTAATGGTTAGGCTTGTCGTTTTAATTGGTGTCCTTTTAAAACTAGATACTCATTTGAACCAAAACAAAACTGTGCTTTCAAAAATTTTAGAAAGAGCAAAAGTTTGCTCAATAATATATTTCAAGGTGAATTCACAAACTTTTCTAGTTCACCCCAACATTCCCCACTTGTCTGATTGTTGCTAGGCAGTTTTTGGATATCAAACCCTCTCCAAAATGTAATTTTATGTGGTTGATTTCCCCTTTTTTGCAATCAATTTCGCTACAACGCTCGTTGCTCTAACTAATTGTCCACCATTTTCAAGTGTGATTTATATGTTATGTATGGTCATGCCTAAGGGCATATCGGTTGAAGTTAATGCATGCTTATACCCGATTAAGAGGAAAAGTTGTTACTTACTGAACAGAGCTCACTCTTTTAATTTCTATTTTTCAGATTATGAGCATCATGTTTTTGCGTGCGGGAACGCTGGGGTATGAACACTAAGACAATGGTATATATTTTCTCTGTATCCGAGATTTGATTTAGACGAAGTATGTAAAGCTAAGTCTCCAAAAGATTTGACAAACGTGGATAAATTTTCCTAATTACTTTGTATGAAGGTAGAGGTAGCTATTGCTTTTGGGTTTACCTGTATAGTGTTGGTAAAAAAATATGAAAGTAAAGGTTGAGGATAACAGGTGGGATGGATCGGGTGCAGGCAATTGTTGACAAAAAATATCTAGTTTTAAGTGGGTTTAGTTTTCTGCACTCATATTTGATCATTCTTTTGACGGTGACTAATTTTTTTAATATTAAATATAAACAGTATAAAATCATAAATTTATATTCAAGCCAATATCATCGTCTAATTCTATGTTTCCATCATAATCGTTTTCGATCTGGCCATCCAGGAAGTGAATTCTACATCAGGAGACGATAATGAGTTAATGCATCAAACAGTGTACACTACAAGAAAAAAGGTTAACGCTGGTGCTTTTTTTTGTATATTCCAACGTTTTAAAGCGTCACAATATGAATTTTCAACGCTTTTTGCAAGCGCTGGATAAAGCACCGGTATGTATAGTGTCGAAGTGCAAATACCGACGCTTCCTGTAAGCACCGCAATGTGTCTATTTTTTCGGTGCATTTAAGCACCGATATTTACTGGCGCTTACAAGCGCCAGTATATAAAATTCACGTATTTGGGCTTTGCCGGCGCATTTAAGCGCCGCAATATACTGGCCGCAATAAATAACTATTTTAATTTTATTTTTCCGCATAATTTTGGTTTAATATTGTACAATAAAATAAACCTTTCAATATATAAAATAATGTACCATAAAATTTTCAAATGTTCTTCAATATATAAAATATATCATCATCCATCAAAATTGTTTTTTTCAGTACAAAAGTCATATCATGTACAAAAAAAAACAATCATAGGACATCACACTTGACATCAATTTTGAGGGCCTCTACTAACCAATTGTTTTAGTAAAGACTTCAGCTCATCCATTTGGGATTGCATGCTATTCATTTGATCATTGTGCTTAGATGTAATTTCTTGAATCTGATAGGACTGTTGTTCAATCTGATGGGACTGCTGTTCAATCTGATGAGATTGCTGTTCAATCTTATGCGCATACTGTTCAATCTGTTGCGCATGATGTTGATTGATTTCTTCCATTTGTGCTCTCAGACTATTAATCGCTTCAGTATAAGCCCCTTGATATCCAATTTCATTCCTCATTTGAGCTGAAATACCAAACACATCAGAGGGTGTAACTCCAAAACCCTGCCCTCGGACACGACCGGAACTCTCTTCATCCATAAGCTCGGTGAAGACTTCATTTTGTATTGCTAAATTATTGCTAGCATCAGATGAACTTGAAGCTGCAACAAGTGCAGCAACACGAGCTTCAGCTGTCACCTACAATTAGGAAACAATAAAGATTAAACTTCTCCGAATATTTAGTAGCTAATTACAACGAAATATACATAAAACAAAAGGTGCGTTGATTTTATAGAAAAACGGACAGAATTTTCCCTATTTTTCCATAAAACCTCCTGCAAGAAAAACAAATATACAATCCATACAATGTAGCCAATTCACAACCAATTTTAACTGCTTCCTACATTTCTATGTTTCCTACTTCAAACATTTCAAAATAAAAAGAAGAAAGCACTACAAGGGGAAACCAACCAAAGTTCATTTGAAAAGAACCAAAATCTTAATATGCCATGGACTAAGAGGCTGCATATTGATTGATCATCCAAAGGCTTAAGGCCAAATGACATGGAAACATTACAATTAAGCAAAACCGCAAGATGATCCATAATGCTCAAGAGTAGCTCTTAAATTTGCACAAAGTACGAAAACATGTCATGCCTTTTACATGGTAAAATGCCACAACCTACCAACGCACCACACACCTTTTCGGTATACCTCAATCTACAAGTTCAATCTAACTTTCCAGTTAAAGTAGTGACTGCATTATGCAGCATCTCATTCTATCAATTGGGAAGCATCTTTTTCTATTCCTTAATTAAATAAAAATCAATACTAGAAAGATAGATAAACTTAGTTGATTATATTCATTTTGTAGAGTAAATACTGCCAGATATATCAATCTATGCCAAACATTCAACTATCCTTCATCAGTAGATTGTAGATTATTCTATTACAGTTTGCTGCCTTCTTGGGGGCATTGGATACCAAGAGAAGAATTTATCTCATCATTCCTAGAAAGGCAAAATCCTGGATACAAAACAGTAGTGGGAAGCAGATCCTAGGCCTTTTAAATTCACATAGGCCCAGGAAGCCACTGCAGCAAGGACAACTCCCCACAGCTCATATGCATTCCATGCAGCAGCCACAATCTCAAATTACTCAAGGGCAGTCTCATGATAATCAAGTGAATCCACAATTGCAATCAATGAACTTACAAGGATCAATTGAAAGCAACACTATCACACACAGAGAAACACATAAAAGGAGAGAAAAGAAAACAATTAAAACTCACATGAGAGTGTTATCATACATCGGATTCCAAATTATATATATTTCAAAAATATTTTTATATTAAAACAAATAAATATATACAACTTTTATTTAGGCGTGAAGTATCGAAATTTATACACCGAAACTCAAACGCTTGGGCTTAAAACTACACTTGAATACTATACAAAAATATATATACATCTCCATATTCTTGACGAAAAATTTATAGCTACCAACCACCACCACCCCCTCCCAAAAACAAAAAAGACTACTTACTAGCAAGAATAAATATGTCTATAAGACCAGCAATGATAAAAACAAATTTAACATTTGAACCTTCAAACATAGCAAATGTGAAAATGACCTTCCCCACATTAACAGTAAACTAGTAATAATAATATTGCTAAAATAAACAAGTAACTGCAGTTGGTGTCTTACTAATCACTAAAGCTTAAATTAGGAAAGACATTAATAAGTTTCATCTTTGATCAACCAACCAATGTACATTGAACGTACCATAAATTCTCGTGATGCATCATCAATAAAAGTCTCATCCTTGCGTTTATGAGTTTCAGCAAAAAACTCTATGCGACCGGGCTCATTCCCATGTGTCATCTCTTACCAATTATGAAAAAAGAGATCAAAATGGGACTCAATAAACTACATCTCAAATGAAAGATTGGATGAATGAAACAACTTAACTCACATATTCATCCCGTCTTCTAGCAAAACTCTTTGAACCAGACGTGTGAGGACATTGTTGTCTTTCACGTGCCGCTGTCCCTATAGTAGAATATTTCTACACCAATAATAAACCAATTGAATAATCAGTCATTATTAGAAAAAATAGAAACAATGAGAATCCAAATCAATATAATTATCTTAAAACAACCTCACTCTGGTCAGAGAACCAGTAGTTCACCAGTTGCTTCCACTGGTCTTGATCTACGCCTTTTGAAACATCATTGCTCAAAAATTGTTGTTTTGTTTTGTTCCTCATGTAGTCCCTTTTCAGCACATATCGGTAGTCCTTCCATTTTTTTCCTATCATCCTCAACAAAATCTTGTCTATCACCTCAATCGTTGGGTAATGGAACTTCCTCTACCACAAAGAAAGTAAATCTTTGTCAAATAAGCATTATTGGTGTTAAGGATTATGCATGTAGAACACCACGAATACAAAAAAACAAAAAAGTTGTTTGATGACGTGCATTGAAGTGTACCTCAATTACTTACCCGAATCAATATAACAAGGTCCTTCTTGTAGCTAGAAGGGACCTTCTTTCAATCCGTGTAATTGAGTGGACAAAGGTTCCCTCTCTTCGCAACCTTGCCCAACCAGCTACTTAACATTTGGCCACCTTTCTTAATAGGTTGATGACGTGCATTGAAGTGGACCAGTATTTTTTTCCCACGTTCAAGGGACCACACTTGTGAGTTTCTAAGGAGATGTGTTTGCTTCCTCACCCTCCCTTCAGAATCTATACATTGAAAACATAAATCTTATAATTAGTATAACAATGTGGTATTAAACTAGTTATAGAGATATTGTATTCTAATACAAAAATTACCAATTATCTCGTACTGTTCACTGTCATTGTGATCACTTCCCATTGTTATTGGATCAGTCTCAGAATCATTTTGCGAGTCATGATCATCATCAAGGTGATACTCATGCTCATGGTGAGTATCTTCTTGATGGTGTGAAGACTCAGCTGCATACTGGTTTGACATGTTATCTCTAACTGATGGAGGGATATTTTTTGACCTATACATCTTGCAATCTGTATACATAAAAACATTAAAATGATTATAACTTCAGAGTACCTGCGAACAAATGAACAAGTAAGTGATTCAAATAGGATTTAAATAACAAGCAATAATCAATGATACAACCAAAATAGAAATTTACGACATGCTAAAGTAGCATTCCACAAAATGTACGTAAAAATGTTCAAGACTCTTGTTATGTGTGATACAAAGCAATAGTAACCCGATAAATTACAGTAAAACATTACAAAACTCGTTGACAAACATGTCCATCACATAAATACACATCCAACTATAATTACACGGAAATGCACATAACACTAGTTGGTATCTTCGTCAATGTCCATCCTAGCCCAAGTTGAGATACAATCTAATTGATCATCTACCACTACATTAGAAGGCATGCACTGATTGTAAGTGTCATCATCCTCTTCCTGCGTTTTTTCCCCCATTTCATATAGATCCCTTGGCTTTGTGATCACAACATGATACCATTCCTTTATTGTTGGGTCTTCCACATAAAACACTTGTTTTGCTTGAGATGAAAGTACGAACGGGTCATCCTTCAATAACTGACCAGTGTGTATTAACCTATTCAAGTTCACGAGAATGCACCCACTTGCATCTTTCTTTAAACCCCTGGGTGAATTAATATCCACCCAATCACAACGGAACAACACAATCTTAAACGTCCCATAGTAATCCAACTCGATGATATCGTTGAGCACACCATAATTCATTTTATCATCCGCTTCAACCATAACTCCCGAATTTTGAGATCGTCTAGACCTTTCACGTTCCTTTGCATGGAATTTAAAGCCGTTGATGTTGAATCCATTGAATCTCCTAACAACATTATTCGGACCTCGAGCAAAGGTAATTAGTTCGTCTGAATAATTGTTATCCACCATCAATGGCACCTAAACATTTTCCAACAATTAATATGAGACAACATTATTCAATGTTTTAGTTAAAAAACTTATAAAAATCGAAGACTCTTGTTATTATGCCTAACCTGTCTCATAAGCCATGAGGAAAATTTCTCAACCAACCACTTTTGTTCGGGACTTTATATTGGTCGATTGGAACGGTTGGTTAGCCTTTGAGCAGCCAAAAATTCGCTGCAATAATTGATGTTTTATGTAACTATTAGCCATCAGAGAGATAACAATAGTTCATAAAAACTCAATTTAAATTGATGAGTAGTAATTAAGTTCCTTTATTGATACTAACCAACGAATGTCAGAAAGTTTATCATTATGGAGCAACACATAACGATGTGCTTGAGCCAATGACATGTCATCGAGCTCAACACTCACAATCTTTCCCATTAGCCGTCCACCAGAGGAAAAAATGTATTCATCCGAAAAATTTACAGTATCATTGTTCTTTTGGGGCCGGTTGAATCTTGTCTCTACACCTTTAAAGTATTGGGAGCAATATGTTAGACACTCTTCCCCATTGTACCCTTCAGCAATTGACCCCTCGGGTCGACTTCTATTATGTACGTAAGATTTCAAGCGCACTAAATACCTTGCAAAGCCAAAAAATTATAGATAAATTAAGTATCCAATATATCAAAATAATAAAACAATGCACAAAATAGCTTTGAACATCTAACCTCTCAACAGCATACATCCACCTGTAGTGTACGGGACCCCTAAGTCTAGCCTCGGAGGCTAAGTGAATGATAAGATGAACCATAATGGTAAAGAAACCTGAGGGGAATATTTTCTCCAAATGGCAGAGTGTCAAAGCAACACGCGACTCCAATAAGTCAAGCTCATGGGGATCAAGGGCTTTATAGCATAAAGCTTTGAAAAATGATGATAACTCAGACACAACTGCTAGAACATGTCTCGGCAAAGATGATCTTAAGGCAATTGGAAGGATTTCTTGCATCAATATGTGACCGTCATGACTCTTCAAGTTTAACAGCTTACGATCCTTTAGGTTGACATATCTCGAGATGTTTGATGCATACCCATCAAGAACTTTAAGCTTTGCCAAAACTGTCAAGAAATTCTGCTTCTGCTTCATGGACATAGTGTAGCATGCTGGAGGCAAGTGATCTTTTCCATTAGGAAGAACAACTAAATGGAGGTCTTTCCTAATACCAATTTCCTCGAGATCGCGGCGTGCCTTCTTATTATCTTTAGTCTTACCATCTATATTCAATATTGTTCCAATCAAATTATCACATACATTCTTCTCTATATGCATCACATCTAAATTATGACGCAATAGATTGTCTTTCCAATATGGTAACTAAAAAAAATGCTTCATTTTTTCCACACCGTGTCTACAACTCCCTCATCCATGGGAATATCCTCATTATCAAAATTTTCAAGGAAATCATCCACACCCTCGAAAAGGTTATCAACTTCATCCTCTAGCACTTGCCCCGTAGAGGTACCAACATCCTCTCTTGCCCTCTTCTTAGAAGGCTTCGAGGTTTTACCATAGCTATAGTTTCCACCCTCTAGTTGTCTTAAAACATCATGCCCAGATGGTGGAACAGGAGCAGATCCCAACTCTATGGTGCCATCAAACTGATCTTTCTGAAAATGAAACTCATGGTTTTATGCTAACCATCGACGATGACCCATATAGCAAAACTTTCCCCCGTGCTTTAACCATACAGAATGCGTAGATTCCCCCACAACATGGACAAGCAACCCACCCCTTGGTGCTTCAACCAGATAAGTTTGAATAGGCTGAAAAATCATTAATGGTCCAAAGAAGAGAAGCGCGAAGCTTAAAGCTTTGATTGGTGGATGCATCAAACGCATCAACACCGTCCCATAATTGTTTCAACTCTTCAATTAGAGGCTGCAAAAAGATATTAATATCATTACCAAGGCTTCTCTCACCAGGAATCACCATTGAAAGGATGAAGGATGTTTGCTTCATGCAAATCCATGGTGGCAAGTTGTATGGGACCAAAAGAACGGGCTATATACTATAAGTTGAACTCATTGTTCGAAATGGATTCAACCCGTCACTAGCTAAGCCAAGCCTAACACGCTGAGGATCAGCTGCAAAATCGAGATACAATCTATCTAATTCATTCCAGGCTACTCCATCCGCAGGGTGTCTTAAAATCCCATCCTTTGTCCGATCTTTGTCATGCCATCTCATCAACAAGGCCGTTTTAGATGACATATATATCCTCTTCAATCTCGGTATTAGCGGAAAATAACGCAATACCTTAGCTAGCTTTTTCTTTTTCGATTAACCATCCATTTCATTCAACGGATCCTCATCATCAACTGTGTTTTTTACCCACCGTGCCAATCCACACGCATGACAAAATTCATCATTCAAATGCTCACCCCAATACAGTGTGCAGTCATTAGGACAAACATGAATCTTCTCATACCCAAGACCCAATCCTTTGATAATCTTCATGGCTTCATAATAATTTGATGGCAATGGTGCACACATCGGAAATGCCATGTTGATAAACTCAAGCAACGTAGTCAGAGATTTCCCAGACCACCCATTCAAACATTTGAGGTGTAGTAGATATAACATGAAACTTAACTTCGTGAAATTCTGACAACCGGGATAAAGTTCAGTATCGTAATCTTTCATCAAATTGTGATACTGAGTCGTCTCATCAATAGCAGAATGAAATTAATGTTCGACGTCTGAAGGATCACCACAATTATTGAACTCAAACCCACCATGAGCCTGTTGCTCTTCCCCATGCTCATTTGAAGATCCCACTTCGATTCCTAAACTTAATGGTTCATTGTTTGGGTTTTCACAAGTACCCTAGAAGGTACCTCGGAGCAAACCTAACACGTCATCTCGTCCCATGAAGCCACCTGGAACACTAGTGGGTTGTAAACTAGTGTGATTGTGGTCTATACGAGAGACTTTCTCCCCATGAAAAACCCACTCGGTGTAACCTGGACTAAACCCATTATACAATAGATGCTCCTGAACAATTTCTGGTTCGAATGAATAACAATTACCACATCTCCTACATGGACAAACAATAGTACTATGACCACAAGCTTTCTGACACGTAAATCTAATGAATTTTGCAACACCATCCATATAAGCATTACTCGACCTCGGTTTATCTATCCAACTTTTATCCATTTTTAGATGACGCCGATAGACTTTCCTAAAACAATGTTAATAAAGTCAGTATTGTAATATTTTTGGCAAAAGAAGGCATAATCACAAACTTCGATTTGATTGGTAAGTGGATGAATGTTGAGCGATTATCTACCTAAATTAATGAGTAAATAATCGTACTCGTTTTACTTGCAAGTGTACAAGGTAAACAGTGTAGTATAGTGTGTGAATGCAAGATCATCTCCACAGGGATTGGTAAAGTTCAATTTAGAATTATATTCGCAATATAAAATGATAGAAATAATAAAAGTGTTGAGAAATAATAAAGATAAAATACTAAGGATAAAGGCGTAGGGACTTGATATCCACCACTAATTATGCTACCACAATATAACAGTATGCCAATGCTTTATTCATGCCATGTATACCTACTGGTTGCCAACCTAAGGGCATGGTATCTACTCCTTAAGCTATTGATTTCCCTAAGCAACGAGTTAGGCATGGTATCTACTCTAACTCTTTTCTTCCTTAAGGGATTCAGCATGGTATCTGCTTGAGTTGTTCCTTAAGAAAACATAAGTACTATGGAAATCGACAACCACATGAGACCTAGGGCATGGTATCTACTCCCAGTTTCCCATATTGATTAACCCGGGTATCCGGATAAGATATCCCTTGTTACTAATGTTAGACCCAGGACTCGGTCATCCAAATTGATCTAACTAACAAGTCCATACCACATGCACATATTGATCAGACATATACATATGAGGAATTTAAATAAAAGCGGGTATTAATCAAGTTTAAGCAACACAACATAAATATCGCAAGGCACCAATACTAAATTTATTGAGTAAACATAATTAGGGCTTCAACCAAGCCCTACTAAGAATTTAATTACACATAATAAAATAAAAAGGAAAGAAGAAACGCGAGAGAAGAGTCATCAATTCCGCTCCACGGTCTCCTTCTCCAAGCTAAAGAAAAAGATAAAAGAATGGATAAAAGAAGTGATCCCCCCAAGAGGTGATCCCCTTTTGTGTGTGATTTACAAGTGTATTTATAGGTCTTTGAGAAGTCCTAATCGGCTCATGAGTTCCTAAACTTTCCTAAAACGCAAAACTCCTTTATTTCCAAAATAGGGTTATTTCCAAAACAGGGTTCTGTCGTTTACTGTTCACGCCCGTACATGTGTGCTCGATCGCATATGTGGTGCGCTCGATCTCAATGTTGCGCTCGATCGCACAGAGGAGTGCACTCGATCGCATGTGTCCTTGTGCTCGATCGCAATGTGCGCTCGATCCTACAAGTGTGCGCATGATCGTATGTGCGCTCGAGCGCATTGCATGTGCACTCGATCGCACTTTGTCCAAAAAGTGCTCCAGGGCTTCTAGATTTCTTCCTTAAAGTGCCAAAACTGCTTCTTTTTCTCCAAAACCCTATAAAAACGTGTAAAACACAAAAGTGAAGTAAAATAGACTAAAACATATAGATAAAGAACTTAACAAATGTAAATTAAGGGGATTAAATATTAATATTTAAGCTCCTATCACACCCCCAAACTTACATATTGCTAGTCCCTTAGCAATACAAAACCAAAAACTAAATGAAAAACAAAGACGCAAAGATAAATTCAATGCTCATAGTGTCCATCAAAAGTTTAGGTTTTACACAAAACTATGATGCGCATTCATGAGCAAGCTTAACAAGTATAAACACATCTTTGCAATGAATACGAGTTTTGAATGCAAATCACTTTCATGAGACGGGTTAAGACATCACAAGTTTGACTGAATGTGTGGTGGACTAGCTCATAAAAGATTGGGTTTCCAAATAATTCTAATGTGTAGTGTTTCGATGACTCAAGATTCACCAAATTTCCTATTAGAATCAACAAAGATGGCATAGATTTTTTTCTTTTCTTTTATTTGTGAGATTTTTGCCAAGTTAGTTCCCTTAAGCTTTCTATTTGACTCATATAACAAGCATTTAGCCAATGACTCCCAAACCAGATGGTTTTAGGGCATTAGGTGTAGAAACACCCCTAAGGGCTTACTAACTCGAGTCAAAAAGGCTACGAAACTAACTGATCTTAATGCTACCGATCAAAATATTCCACCTTTTGACGTGACACTCACTGCTTACTGAGGCAAGAGGGTCAGTTACTCAATGGAAAGTTCTTTTTAATGATCTTTAGGAGCATTTTTTTTTCTTTTCTTTTTGAGCAATAACGAACTTTTTTTATTTTCTTATGCCACCGCGTTAATCTAATAGGTCATCTGGTTCACAGTCAAGCAAAAGAAACATACAAATCAAAATTACATGTCATACCCCACACAACTATGTGCTAATGTGCTCATGTTTAGTTTAAGTCGAACTTGTGAATCCTTAAATGCCTAAAAGAAAGTGATTATGGTTCAAAATTTAATTATTGGCCCATATATTCAAGGTGTTACGCTCACTTATGAAGTCAAATCATATAGTTTGTTTAGAACACCCAAAAATTTTGGAACGGAATGAACATGTATTTATCTATGAAAAACAAAAAAAAACTGGGACAAGGTGTGTGTGAATGTGTTTCCCATACCCCCAAACTTAAATTACACATTGTCCCCAATGTGTGAATAACAAGGAAAGAGCTGACCTGGGAGATGGAGAACTAGCTAGGTCGGCAAGGCTCATAGCGTACCCCCAAACTTGAACAAATGCACACATTGTCCCTAAAAAAAGAAAAACTAACGTAATACGGGAAAACAAGAAGTAATAAAAATAAATAAATAAAAATAAAAGGATAAGCTGTGGGGTGCCTCCCATGAACGCTAAGTTTAATGTCTTCAGCCGGACCAAACTTTATTTTTCCCCAAAACTAAGAGTGGCAGCAGCTAGCATAGGAAGTGTCTTATTCTCTCCCATATAAGCATAAGATAAGTGCTCGGGCAACTGCTTGAATTCCAAGTTAGGTGCCTGTACAATAAAAGGAAAAATAGTATTAGTAGGCACATGAGGGTCAAATGGATCGGTGTACTTACTTGGATGCTTTGGAAAGGCCTCAAGGAGGTGCAGAGTGTCAATGATGTCATCAGTAACATCCTTGCATTTGGGCTCAATATCTGATCCTTTGAAATAATGGGTGAAGGTGGTCTCCAAGGGATCAATATGATGGTCATGAAAGACTTGTTTAACAACACCTTGCTTTTGTTCACTTAGCTCCTTAGCCAATTCCCCCATTTGTACTTCCAATATATGAATAGCTTGCTCATGCTTGGTATTGATTTGTCGTTGCTCAATCATGAACTGTTATTGTGAAGTCATCAGTTGCCTCATAAGACTCTCTAGGTTACTATTTTCTGATTCCGGCACTGGTTGGGCAGCTGGTTGGAAGTGTCGTTGCTGTCCTTGAAGATTCAAAGCATTGTGATTGTTGCTCCATGAGAGGTTGGGGTGGTGCTTCCATCCAGGATTGTAGGTATTTGTATATGCATTGTGCGGTCCCTCATAATTTGCTTGCTCTTAATCTGCATATGAATACAAAGGGCAAGTGTTAGTAGTGTGATCAAAACGAGAACATATAGCACATACCTGGAGTGGTTAGCCTCGCGGACTAGGTGATATGTTTTGACTACTCATGGCATATATGAGCATATCTAGCTTCCTCTCCATAGCATCTAGACAAGTATATTGAGCTTCTGTCATTGGTGCTTCTCCCTTTGAATGAATTAGTTGAAAAGCTTCAGTGCAGCAGTTTTAGTACTGCTGCTCGGGTACTCTCTGGACTTTTTGCGCTCGAGCGCACCTTGAACTGCGCTCGATCGCACTGGGCTTGCGATCGATCGCACCAAGTAGTGCGCTCGATCGCAATGAGGACAGAAACTCCTCCTCTGCACACCTAAACAAAAACAGAAAAAGAAGGAATTAATCTGATTTTTGATAAAAATAAAAAATAAAACAACACAGAATCAAATAGAATAAATTAAAATAATAAAAAAAACTAACAAAAATAATTCCAAAAAGAAATTTAGCACAATCCCCGGCAACGGCTCCAAAAACTTGTTGAGCGATTATCTACCTAAATTAATGAGTAAATAATCGTACTCGTTTTACTTGCAAGTGTACAAGGTCAACAGTGTAGTATAGTGTGCGAATGCAAGATCATCTCCACAGGGATTGGTAAAGTTCAATTTAGAATTATATTCGCAATATAAAATGATAGAAATAATAAAAGTGTTGAGAAATAATAAAGATAAAATACTAAGGATAAAGGCGTAGGGACTTGATATCCACCACTAATTATGCTACCACAATATAACAGTATGCCAATGCTTTATTCATGCCATGTATACCTACTGGTTGCCAACCTAAGGGCATGGTATCTACTCCTTAAGCTATTGATTTCCCTAAGCAACGAGTTAGGCATGGTATCTACTCTAACTCTTTTCTTCCTTAAGGGATTCAGCATGGTATCTGCTTGAGTTGTTCCTTAAGTAAACATAAGTACTATGGAAATCGACAACCACATAAGACCTAGGGCATGGTATCTACTCCCGGTTTCCCATGTTGATTAACCCGGGTATCCGGATAAGATATCCCTTGTTACTAATGTTAGACCCAGGACTCGGTCATCCAAATTGATCTAACTAACAAGTCCATACCACATGCACATATTGATCAGACATATACATATGAGGAATTTAAATAAAAGCGGGTATTAATCAAGTTTAAGCAACACAACATAAATATCGCAAGGCGCCAATACTAAATTTATTGAGTAAACATAATTAGGGCTTCAACCAAGCCCTACTAAGAATTTAATTACACATAATAAAATAAAAAGGAAAGAAGAAACGCGAGAGAAGAGTCGTCAATTCCGCTCCACGGTCTCCTTCTCCAAGCTAAAGCAAAAGATAAATGAATGGATAAAAGAAGTGATCCCCCCAAGAGGTGATCCCCTTTTGTGTGTGATTTACAAGTGTATTTATAGGTCTTTGAGAAGTCCTAATCGGCTCATGAGTTCCTAAACTTTCCTAAAATGCAAAACTCCTTTATTTCCAAAACAGGATTATTTCCAAAACAGGGTTCTGCAGTTTACTGTTCACGCCCGTACATGTGCGCTCGATCTCAATGCTGAGCTCGATCGCACAGAGGAGTGCGCTCGATTGCATGTGCCCTTGCGCTCGATCGCAATGTGCGCTCGATCCTACAAGTGTGCGCATGATCGTATGTGCGCTCGAGCGCATTGCATGTGTCCTTGCGCTCGATCGCAATGTGCGCTCGATCCTACAAGTGTGCGCATGATCGTATGTGCGCTCGAGCGCATTGCATGTGCGCTCGATCGCACTTTGTCCAGAAAGTGCTCCAGGGCTTCTAGATTTCTTCCTTAAAGTGCCAAAACTGCTTCTTTTTCTCCAAAACCCTATAAAAACGTGTAAAACACAAAAGTGAAGTAAAATAGACTAAAACATATAGATAAAGAACTTAACAAATGTAAATTAAGGGGCTTAAATATGAATATTTAAGCTCCTATCAATGAACTGAAATTGATAACAACAAATTGATACAAACTGATGTTGGCAATTGGTCTCAGCAAATAATTAATATTAATAATTATTACAGTCTTACTATAAATTAGTAACATAAAAATTATTGAAATAATAATAGTAATACTATAATAATAATAAATATATATAAGTTTTTATAATAATTGTATTATTACTATTATTAAAATATGATTATTACTGACTTCTTATTATTATAATAATTTATGAAAATAATATTATATTATTTTTATTCACTAATTGATAATACAAGGAGCAATGGCTGGACAAGAGCTAAGACACATACACACCAAACAGACAAAGGGAGAGGGTAGTATTTAGAAAAAAAACATATCATCAACAACAGTTAAGCTAAACCAAATCAGCAAATCATGCCATAAATTTTGTTAGTTGAATTTACAAAATGCAAAATTAGCTATTCTATAATAGTCCACACTGTTTATTATTATACAGCATACCCCTTCCAGGGTATGCTCTTTAGGCATTTTTCCCCTCTTCCTAAAATTATCTTAGATATTATCACACTATGCATATGTTAATACATTGAGGTGTTTTAGACAGATAAACTACTTTCCAGTATTTATAAACCTTTCCACTACCCCACAAAATCAATGTTGAACGTCTATGTTTGTAGAATATTTTTAGTTTGAAGTGAAGGCACAAGGCTCTAGGAGTAATGTATTTGGGCATTACTCCACCACATATTCCTAAGAGAAAAAGCTTTTCTGAATTTTATTATGCATTTGAAGCCATTTTACCAAGAGATGGGAGGTACTGATTTTTCCTTATTCAAGTCAATGTTTAATAGTTGAATGCTTGGAAACAAAATTTAGATGACAACAAAGAGGAAGGAAAAAGAAAATCCAGTTTCTGAAATATTAACTAACCTTCAAGGGAGGCTTTAAGAGGCTCAATAAACTCTGATAACTCGATTTCTTCAAGTGCTTTTAACACATCATTGGCATGCAACGTTTGCCTCTTTGATTCCTTGCATATGTCAGTAGCCCTGCAAGTTGATTTTATTCAATATACACTACCATGTAACAGTAATCACCAATATGAACCATGATTTAATTACTTTAGGCATCCCTAAATCTTCACTTAATTTTCCATTTTCCAGAAAACTGCGATATCAATCTGGTAGTATACCTATCTTGGAGCAGTGGTTAGCATATAATATGGCCAAGATGGGACTGAAGTATCATAGATAGTAGATACAAGATGCATAAGAAAATACAAAAGTAACAAATTATCATCATACTGATTTAGCAATGGGATAACCTTGATTACAACTACCAAACACTAGAAAATTCAATTAAAATGTTAGGAAAAGTCAGAAGTAAACTTTATTAATATATAGCACAGATAAAAAATCCAAGAAATAAAGTCCATTGTATATGTTCTCCTATGAAAGAAAGTATCTTATTCTATTACATACATGGATGGGAAAGCGATCGAAAAGAGGAAGGAAAAAAGAAAACAAAGACCTTGGACAATAATCTTTACGAATATGTTCAACTGTACCATAAGACACTCACCAAACTTGTTTCACCACCTTCTAATAAAAAGTCAACCTCAGACAAAGTAAATGGAGAAATGTCAGAGCTCATTTCCCTGCAGTAATTTTGGGGTGGGGGAGGACAAATCAGCAGTCAGAACATGATGAAACAAGACGATGAGAAAAAATTACAGAAATATATTGACCTGATAAGAAAATCATTTAGGAAAGAGTTACTCATACATACCCACTGGTAGCCTCTTGGAGCTCAATGCTTGAGCTATCAGTACATACATCATTATTGAAATTTTTATTACCCAATTTTAAGAATTAATTTCACAGTTATACAAGAAAATAGAAGGAATATATAATTGTAGCAGAGAATATAAAACAAACTGATAGTAGTTTACCAGATTTCATCTCATCAGATGCTGCAGAAATTTCACATATTAAAGAAACACTAGATAAGGAAATAGAGATTTGCAGAGGATTTCTAAATTCGATATCCACTTTTATTGCTTCTGCAAAAGTAGGAAGAGAAAACTATTAAATTAATATATCACCACAACATCGTAAAGTATATATTTTAACAATTTCAATTACAAAATAATCAAACATTTTACAATCAAGCCCACATAATATTTCCTATACTCAGTCATAGGATAACCATGTTTTAGAGTAAAAGCTGAACCCTGACACCCTGAAGATAGCACTGGCACAGAAGAACTAGTAATTGAACCATCGTTTTCCTTATATAATATCGCATGTTTGTTTGCTATCAATTTAATTAAGCTAATCTATCGAAACGCAAAACCAAACTTTGCTAATTTCATAACCTAATGAAGAGTAATCCACCATAAGAAAAGAACTAGTAATTGTCTCAAAAACCAAACCCTAGAAAGAGAAGAAGAAGCGAATTAAAAGGGGTGAAACTGATTAAAACGAATCTTGGAAAATAAATTGCAAAAAATAGGATTTTGTATATTTGCTTACGTAGCATAGAGGTAATGAATAAAGATGCGCGCGCTCTCTGAGAAAGCGAGGAGTGCTTCTTTGTGAACGTGAATGTCGTAGTCGGGAGAGCACTCCAGTAGCTACTTTTGCAGTTTGTGGAGCTAAGGGCGGAGCAGCGGAAATTTTGGGGGAAACGGCGTGGTGGAGCAGGGCAAATTTTTTGAGAGAACGGCGCGGGGGAGGGAAGGGCAGCAGAAAATTTTTAGGGGAAAATTTTGGCGCTATATTATATATATTGGAAATTACCGACGCTTTAAAGCGCCGGAATATGCCCATTCCCATATTTTGGCGCTTTTAAGCGCCAGTATATGCAGTTTACCAAATCCTAACGCTTTAAAGTGTCGGGATTTAGCGGCACTTCGAAGCGCCGGTATTTATATTAAAATTCATGTATACCGGCGCTTTGAAGCGCCAAAATATGCTCTCTGTATATTGTAGCGCTTCCTTGAAGCGCCACAAAACAAGCGCAGGGGGTTCTTCTATTGCGGCGTTTTTGGGAAGCGCCGGAATTGAAGCACCGGTATATATCAGTTCTGTTATAGTGGTAGCACCAAATTGATGGGCAAAAATTAATTGATCTCTACACCAAAATAATTTTTTGGTTTTCTCTTTTTAATGGAAAAAAATTTTCTGTTGGGTCTCATTATTTAATGAATTTAATTGGGACTTTTAAATGTCAGTTCGTATTAAAAAAAATAATTTTAATAAAATTTTGATATTAAAAAATTCAAACCAATAGAGGTCTGTGTTAGAGATAGGAATTTTAACCCGTACACATTTTTTATCTGCTATCCGTTTATTAAAACACGTGTATGAACTTGAAAAACAAGGCTCATTAATTGACATTTTTAACCCGTATCATTTGACTCGCTACCAATACACCATTTTCTCACCTAAATGGGAGAATTTTTGTCAATACATGTTTTGACCCATTACTGGCTTGCTAAAACACAAGTATGGACATATAAAATAAAATTCATTAAAAACGAATATTTTTAACTCGTATCGGTTAACCCACTAGTTGTAAAACCTGATCTGTACTTGACCATTTCCCACCTGATCGAGTATCCAAGTCCAAAAGAATTCATAAGTAGCACCGTTTGGACTTACCAACGTCATTCCTATTTCCTCACTTGAAAAATAAAAATATTTTTAAATTTCACTTGCCAGAAGTAGGGGTGGATTTGAGCCGAATCAAGTCCGAATACTATGGTATTTGAGCTCGGCTCGAGCTTAAATGAACAAGCTCAAGTTCGAGCTCGAGTTCAATAAATTTTATTAAGGTTCGAGCTCTATTTCCTCAATTGAGCTCGAAATATAATTTTAATACATAAAAATATTAAATAAATATTGGTTCGAGCTCGATAATACCTTATCGAACGATTCGGGTGTCTTTCGAGCCAAACCTTAAGGTATTCGAGCTCAGGTCGATAAGCTATTTGAGCCTAAGTTTCTAGCTCGAGTTCAAGCTCGAGCTCGATCGAGCCAAGCTTTGACCGAGCTCGAATAGTTCGTTAAAAAATCAGCTCGATTCCAGCCCTAGCCAAAAGTTTCAAGAAAGACGGCAAGAAACTGTACTAATAAAACAACAAAAGGTTTCGGCTCCTTAGAATTTAGATCCATCCACCTCCTCCTAATTCATCTATTCTGGTGAGTCTATGGCTTCTCTCTCTCTATTTTTCTTTCTTAGGGTTTCATATCTTTAAATGTGTTTTACGCTCTGTTTGGTTACTGAGAAAACACATCATTTGGTGTCCATGCCAATTTCTAGTTCTTTGGTATCCCTATTATTTCATGCGGAGTATCTCCCCATGGGGATGATTAGTTTGACCACTTTAGTCTCAGTATATTAAGAAGACAAGAAGAGATCAAGATTTTTGGAAAATGTATCATCCAAGGGATCAAGATTTTTGGAAAAAATTTCTACTGAAGTTTCCAAATTATGAATAATATTTTACATTGTTAACTAGTATGATTTTTCGTTATTGTTTTTCAGTGTGTTTTAAACTTCAAAATTAACTGCCAAAGAGGTCTTGGCTCAATGGTTAACACTGAGGCCTTGACCCTGAGTCCTAAAGGTTCTAGGTTAAAGCGGTGTGTGTTTTATCAATAAAAAGAAGAAACAAAAACTTAAAAATTAATGGTACAATATAAATAAAAGTGTAAAAAAGTAAAATCTGATGCTGTGACTGTCTATGTTGTTTTCCTTCAAGCATGAAAAAAAAACCATAGGATTATGTTCCCTACCAGATTTCTGGAAGAAGGGAGTTATGGATATATCATTCAATTCAAGTATGGAAAATGTAATACTCCATTAGTCCCAATTTATTTGTCATCATGCACTATTCACTCATTTAAATTTTTTCTTTAATTTTAAAATTAATTAATATTTTTCATATATAGTTTCATAAAATTCACAAGTATTCAAAAATTATTTATTTACAATTTTAAAATCAATAAATATTCATTAATAATTAAAATCAAAATTGCTTGAAAAAGTCAATTGTGATACATAAATTGCGATGGGGGAGTACATCTCTTTAATAAATATGGAGTAGCATGTACTTGGTGATATATTTTCTGCCATGTATGTGATGCATTTTATATTTTTTAACCACTTTCCTAAGGTTTGGCAATTAGTTCTTAGGTTATTTTGCAACATCCGTGAAACGAGCATGTTAAGACGCTTAAATAAGCTTATTCTGTTTATGATTAAGAATGATTGTTTACCACCCACCCACCCTTTCTTTTGGTTTAGGAAAAGGGGAGGCTTGGTATAATAGGTAGTGAATTTTTTGGATAAGTAGAGGGTAATGGCCTAATGGGTGGTTATTACATATTAGTTGGTTATCTGGAACGTAGGTTTCAACCTCAGGCCTTCTCTACCATGGCAAAAATACTTCGTTAGATCGGTTCTAAAACAATAGTATAAGTTTAGGATCCAAAAAATGATATTACTAATGAAATTCTTTAAAATTACCAATGAATTTTCGGACGAATCTAAAACTAATGTTTTCGACCCGATCTAACCATGTATTCCTCCTACCATGGTAATAAGGCGTTGCCTTGTAAGTCATGCCTTCTGCATGCAACACCTGTAAAAAAAAAAAAAATGTGAAAGTAATGGGTTAGAATGGAAGATTTATTGGATGGCTCGGGTCTAAACTTAATGGTTTAGACCAGCTGGAAACTCCATTAGTAATCTTAGAAACTTTACTGGTGATATAAATTTTTGAGTCTCACACCTATATTAATGTTATCAATTAAACTCTTCAAAATTACCAGTAAAGTTTTCAGCTGGTCTAAACCATTGGTTTTAGACCCGAGCCAGTCAAGAATTTTTGGCCAGAAACAGGGGCAGCTGGGAAGTGTACAGAGATGGTCCTTGGAAGTCGATGACTTCCTTTCTAATGGGGACACCTTTCTTAGTTAAGACAGATGGATAAGACTAAGAATCGCCTTATCTGATTAGACATCGGGGACTAGTTATCATTGGTGCTTTATTTCTGTCTGCTTTCTCACACTTTATCCCATTTAATAGTTCTCATGCATTGTAATGCATCCAATTCTGTAGCTCAGAGTTATCGCTAATAGGTGTTTGATTTGACTGCTTTGCTTCATTCCTTTTGTGACAATGGAATTCTTTGTTGTTTCAGTTTGACAATGGCAGCCAAGCATATCATTTCTGCGACATTGGGATCATTTGTGACATATGTAACTGACCAGCTTGTTGCTGAAAAGAAGATATTTGGAGGCAAGTTGTTATTTTAGAAGCTTTGCTATACAGTAGTTTAACAGGTTTAACATTATTAACTAATTCCATCCCCACCCACCCTAACTCAGGAACTACCCCGAAAACTGTTTCAAGCAGGGAATGGTGGGAAGAAACTGACAAGAAATTTCAGGCATGGCCCCGAGCTGCAGGTCCACCAGTTGTCATGAATCCTATCAGCCGCCAGAATTTCATTGTCAAGTCCCACTCTGAATAAAGTCTACTCTGAGCTGGTCATTTCAGCTGCTTGGGTTTTCTCTGCATGTGATAATTTTTGGTTCCAAACAATGTTTACCTGGCTTGATACTTGTAAAGGCCACTCTTAGTCAATGATACTGGCCCTTGCTTTATTTGCTTCCTCATTTTGTAGATGGGTTTGGTTGAGAATTATGTTCCGTAATTGGATATAAATAAATTTCAATGAGACAATATGGAACTGCTCATTAGATTTATCTGATATCATGTTTATTGTCTTCCATGGTACGTCCTAAAATCTGGCATCAAACTATATATATATATATATATGCAAGTGGGGCTGTTGATTGATTACTTCTCTGGGCATCGTTATTTTCTGGGGCAAAAATTAGTTGCTCAACGTTTGCGTTGCATTAATGTCATTGCTCTGATGTTTTTGTGTGGTAAGGTAGCATCACTATCAATTCCATTTGCTTGCTCTAGTTATGTTTCTTTGGTCCGTTTGAATGACAATGTAATGCATGGAGTAAGAAGTTGTATTTTTAAAAGAATGATGTTGCGCCGTGTAAACTCAACAGCAACCTGTTTCAGAAGGAACGAAGAATCTATACTTGAATTCAGAAGGGATGAAGAATGTATGCTTGTGTTGGGGAAATTACACAAATTTCCCTATAAACCAGATTGGTGAAAATGCAAAATAACAGCGGAAATAACACACACAAATTTGATAACAGAGTTCGGCCAATTGTGCCTACGTCTCCAGACCTACTGCAGATCGTTTTTACTGAAGGGAGAAAATATACAAAGTGTTTACAACACTCACAACCCACGCCCAATATATTTTTATTTTGAGCTTTTCTCTCAAGCTCTCTCTTCTCTACTTGGTGTCCTACAAATGAAAGCTAAAGAGTATTTATAGGCTTTCAAAAAGACAAATGCTGGTGGAGTTTAGGTACGCATTTATAGAGCAATTATGGACTCCATTGACAAAGGCTGAGTTAGACCATCCCTCTGTTTTGTTTGATCCCAAAAACAGGTAAGCATTTATGAAGCTTTATTGATAAAGCTTAAGTTAGGCACCCCCCCCCTGTTTTATTTACCCAAAAGCAACGTAGGTGCCGCCCACTACCCTGACAATCTTCCACTTGAAGACTAATCTCAATCTGTCTTCACACCTCGATCTATGCAGCAGATCTTTCCGGTCTTGTTACTCTTGCAGGCCAACTGAAGTTGAACACAACTTCAGTTTGTCGATAGCAACTGTCTTTGTCAACATATCCTCTTTCACCCGGTACACCCATTTGTTGTGAAGTGCCTTCTTTCCCATGGGTAACTCAACTAGTTCCCATGTCTGGTTGGAGATCAGAGACTTCATCTCTTCTTTCATGGCAAGCTCCCACTTGCTAGCATCTCCAGTCTGACTAGCTTCATCATAGCATTCAGACTCCCCTCCATCGGTTAACAACAAATAATTCATGTATCTCCTGTTAGGCACATGAGGTCGAGAAGACCTTTTCAATAGAGGAGCTGGAGTAGGAGGCTGCGGTGTGTTGGACTGCTGCACACTGCTCTATCCAACGAGTTCCTCTAGCTGAGGATTTGCTACAACTGCTTCCATCACAGGACTATCTAGGACATCATCTGCATCTACAAATACTGGCACACTCTGCTCTGAGTTGCTAGCGTCAGTTTTATGCATGTCCTTGTACATCACTCTTTCGTTGAAAATCACATCTCTGCTGCGGATCACCTTTTTGTTTTCGTCATCCCAAATGTGGTAGCCAAACTCATCCTCGCCATAGCCGATGAAGGTGCATTTCTTGGATTTAGGATCAAGCTTATTCCTGCCTTGATCACTAATATGCACATATGCTACACAACCGAAAACTTTGAGATGCGATAGTTTTACCTCTTTTCCGCTCCATACCTCCTCTGGTATTCTATGCTTCAATGGAATCGATGGGCCTCGGTTGATCGAGTAAGCTGTTGTGTTGACTGCTTCTGCCCAGAACTGTTTCGATAGACCTGACTATATACGAATGCTTCTGGCTCTTTCTGTCAACGTTCGGTTCATACACTCAGCTACACCATTGTGTTGAGGCGTACTTGGCACGGTTCTCTCCATTCTGATCCTATGCTCATAGCAGAACTTCTTGAGTCCGGTGTCTTCATATTCACCACCATTATCTGTTCTAAGCTTTTTAATCTTCATACCTGTCTCATTTTCAGCCATTGCTTTCCATCTCCTGAAAGCCTCAAACACTTCAGACTTATTCTTTAGAAAGTAAACCCATACTTTCCGAGAGTGATCATCAATGAAAGTCACGAAGTAGTGTTTCCCACCAATGGATGAAATGGTCGTTGGTCCCTAAACATCATAGTGGACGAGCTCTAGTCTTTCCTTCTTTGGGGTACTGCCACTTGTCTGAAAGCTGACCCTCTTCTGCTTTCCATGTATGCAATCTTCTCACATGTCTATCTCAACTGACTGTAGACCTGGAAGTTTCCCTTTTGAGTGCATAATTTTCATCCCCTTCTCACTCATGTGGCCAAGTCTCTGGTGCCACATATTAGGATTTTCATTTCTTGCTGTAACTGCAATTGAACAGCACGTCCCTATTGTCATGTAAAGAGTACCACTCTTTTTGCCCCGATCAACTGTAATTGCGCCCTTTGAAATCTTCCAGTCATCACCATGAAAGATCGTAGTGTAGCCTTCACTAGCTAATTGCGCTACTGAGATTAAGTTCTTTCTCAGGTCGGGAATATGCCTGACATCCTTCAGCTCCCAAACAGACCCGTTCAACTTAATCTTCACTACACCTTTACCAATAATAGCACAAGGTTAATCATCACCAAGGTATACATTGCCAAGGTTTTCGGGGACATACCTTTCGAAGAATTCTTTCTGTGAAGTAGCATGGAATGATGCTCCAGAGTCTAACACCCAAGACTCATCATTGCTCTCCAAAGAGCATATCAACGCATCATCTCCTCCTGAGGTGGAAGTAACATTTACTTCTGCCTTCGCCTCCTGGTCCTTCGGTGCACTCTTGCACTGATTTTTATAGTGTCTGGTCTTCCCACAGTTCCAACACTCGACAGTCTTCGAGCTATGGTAATTATTGGGATTTCTGGATTTGGACCTCCTGTCCTTTGATCTGCCACGTCCATTCCATCTGGTTGAATTTCTTCCTCTTGAATCTGTATGTAAAACTGAAGAGGTTGACGATTCACCCGACTCTCTCCGTCGGATCTCTTCACTGAGAACCAGATCACGAACATCATCAAATTTCAACTTATTACTTCCCGACGAGCTACTCACAGCCGTGACAGTAGCATTCTAACTTTCTGGTAGAGAAGATAAAAATATTAATGCTCGTACTTCTTCATCAAATTCAATTTCAACTGAACTCAACTGGGTTGTGACTATATTGAGTTCATTGAGATGTTGAGCTACCGATGCGCCTTCTGTCATCCGCAAATTGAATAACCGCCTCATCAAGTGAACTTTGTTAGAGGCTGATGGCTTCTCATACATACTAGAGAGAGCCGCCATAAGACCCACCGTGGTCTTTTCCTTTGCTATGTTAAAAGCAACATTGCGGGATAACATCAACCGGATAACTCCAAGGCCTTGTCTGTCGAGAAGAGCCCAGTCTTCATCCTTCATAGTTTCTGGCTTTTCTCCTAAGAGAGGTTGATACAGATAATCCTCTATCTGCATTTTCCAGAACCCGAAATCTGCGCCATCGAACTTCTCGAGTTTCATCTTCCCTTCATCTGCAGCCATCGCTCCCACTCGAATCTGACTTTATCTAGATCGTTTCTGACTATTCCTGCGAACCTCTGTGTATTAGAACACCGTTGCCGATGAATCAGTATCACCGACAAAATTTCACTATTCACTATTCATGTGAATAGTAACCTCACAGAAAATTGACAAAATTCACCACCAAACGCTCTGATACCAGTTGTTGGGGAAATTATGCAGATTTCTCTATAAACCAGATTGGTGAGAATGCGAAATAACAGCGGAAATAACACACAAATTTGATAACGGAGTTCGGTCAATTATGCCTACGTCTCCGGACCTGCTGTAGATCGTTTTTACTGAAGGGAGAAAATATACAAAATGTTTACAACACTCACAACTCACAACTCACACCCAATATATTTTCCTCTTGAGCTTTTCTCTCAAGCTCTCTCTCTACTTCGTGTCTTACAAATGAAAGCTGAAGAGTATTTATAGGCTTTCAAAAAGACAAATGCTGGTGGAGTTTAGGTAGGCATTTATGGAGCAATTATAGAGCTCCATTGACAAAGGCTGAGTTAGGCCATCCCCCTGTTTTGTTTGATCCCAAAAACAGGTAGGCATTTATGAAGCTTTATTGACAAAGCTTAAGTTAGGCACCCCCTGTTTTATTTACCCAAAAGCAAGGTAGGTGCTGCCCACTACCCTGACAGCTTGGATTCAAAATGTGGCTTGCTTTGTAGATGCCTAGCTACGTAAAGCAGTGGGAAGTGTACAAAGCTAATAATTAAAGCAATACAAGTTACAAAATCACCCTGCAGATTTTATTTTCAAAATCTCATCACTAAATTTAATAAAGATGAGTTATCACTAAAGAATTAATATTTAAAAAGTTCGAAAAAATTGTTTCTTTTTTTCCAAAATTATGTTGGAAATAGAAGTGTTATTTTTCAAGTTATGTCAAGAATGTTTAAATTGTTGAGTTAAGTGTTAAAAAAATAGATACGAAAATTTTTCATTACTAAAGCACCTTTACTTTTGCAGCCTAAAATTCTAAATTCCTTTTTGGCTTTCTCAGGAGTTAGGGTGAAAGAATATATACTTGACTTGACTTCATATCTAGCTTCACCATTGATGCATACTTGGTGAAATTAACACTTGTAATCCTAGCTGCTATATAATGCAATGTCCATAGTTACTTGTTCTTATACCAAAACTCACGATCATTTGAACCACCACTTCCATTTAGCTAAATACCAATAACCTCAACTTCATTATGAGCTTTTCCACCTCTCCCGTGTATAACATGACTGAATCTGCCTTCAGTGTAGCTGAGAAAGTCTTGCTTAAACTGGGGTTCCTACTTCACCAAGATATTTGCTTGGCATGGGGTATCAAAATTGAACTGCAGAAACTTGAAAGCAGCTTGACCATCATCAAAGCCATCCTCTTGGATGCCGAGGAGAAGCAGGCAACAATTCTTGAGCTTAGCATCTGGTTGGAACGGCTCAAACACACCCTTTATGAGGTTGAAGATGTTCTGGATGAACTAGAGGTTGAAGTTTTGTGGAGGCGAGCCACGAGCACCCAAGGGAAGGTATGCAACCTCTTTTCACAATCGAACCAACTTGCATTCCGTCTTAAAATGAGTTGTAAAATCAAGAAGATAAGAGAAAGGCTAGACGGGATTGCAGCCCATAAGGCTAAATTTCCTCTTAGCCAGCGAGTTGAGGATAGACCTCTCGTGCACAAGGAGAGGGAGCTGAGCCACTCCTTCGTACGAGTTTCCGATATTATCGGAAGAGATAATGACAGAAAATATCATAAAGCATTTATTGTGCTTAGATGATGGAGCTGATCATGTCTCTGTTATTCCTATAGTTTGAATTGGAGGCCTTGGGAAAAGTACACTGGCCAAAATGGTGTTCTTCGATGAACAGGTAGTTAGGCACTTTGAACGAAAGATGAGGGTGTCTATACCGGAGGATCATTTGGATGTCACTAAGTTGGTGAAAACTTTGATTACATTCACAACTGGTGAATATTGTGATGATTTAAACACCAACCAGTTGCAAACTCGTTTGAGGATTATATTGAATGATAGGAGATTTCTACTCATCCTTGATGGTATACAGAAAACCGACCCTGTGCAATGGAGCGAGTTGAAACAATTATTAGTAGGCGGTGCTAGAGGAAGTAAGATCATTGTCACAACACGTAGTCAATCAGTTGCCTTGTTAACGGGCACTGTGTCTCCATACAACTTATCAGGTCTTTCCCACAATGATTGTTTATCCTTGTTTATAAAATGCGCTTTTGAGGAAGGACAAGTGGGAAAACATTCAAATCTCTTAAAATTTGGTGAGGATATTGTTAAAAATGTGGAGGGGTTCCTCTTGCCCTAAGAAGCTTAGGAGGCTTACTTTATTCAAAAACTAATGAAAGTGATTGGTTGTTTGTAAGGGATAATGAAATATGGGATCTAGAACAAAAGGAGAATGGCATCTTACCAGCACTGAAATTGAGTTACAATCAAATGCCGTCTTGTCTTAAACCGTGTCTGACTTATGTTTCAATGTTTCCAATAGGAACTGTATTTCAAAAGTCTAGTTTAATCTTGTTTTTGATGGCTCATGATCTCATTCTACCATCAGAAGAAAATAAAAATGTGGAAGATGTAGGTGAGCAATATTTGAAGGAGTTGCTGTTCAGGTCATTCCTTCATCCTGTTGAGTATCACACTCACTATTATTCAATTGCAATGCAAGATCTCATTCATGATCTTGCATTATCTGTGGCACAAAGCGAGTACTCAACAATAAAAAGGCAAAACATTTCTGAAAATGTTCGACATTTGTCGTATGTCAAATATTCTGGCGCTGATATGCTTGGCCAACAGGTTCCAGTATCTTCGAAGAAATTAAAAAGCGTGCGCACCCTTTTATTGCCACCCCTGAATGAAAAGGAGACGCTTGCTTGCAAACCCTTTATAGATATGTGCATATCCAAATTTAAGTATCTGCGATCTCTTAGTTTAGATGGTTCGTCCTTTGAAGTGTTGCCAAGTAGTATTGGTGCCCTGAAACATTTGAGATACCTCACGCTAGCAGAGAACAGGAGAATCAAGGAACTCCCTAAATCTTTATGTAGGCTCCAAAGTGTGCAGACTCTAGACTTGGACGGTTGTGTACGGCTTAAAATGTTGCCCGATAATATTGGAAGCATGATCAGCCTCCGATATTTGATGGTAACCACACAAGAGAGGCATTTACCAAAGAATGGGATAGGATGCTTGAGTTCACTTCGACATTTGCAATTTTCTCTGTGTCGCAATCTGAGTCTTCCGTTTGAAGACATGCAACGCCTCAAAGCCCTTCGGATCACTTGTTATTCAAAACTGTCCTTATCTGATCTCTTTGCCAAGTGGTATCAAATATCTAACTGCATTAGAGACTCTGGTTATATGGGATTGTGAAAGACTTAATCTTAATTTAACAGCGGTAGGAGAAGGCAAAGACAGCCATCAAGATGGGGATGGGCTCTCTAGCCTAGGAGCATTGGTGATTCAAGGATTACCAGAGTTGGAGGCAGTGCCTCAGTGGCTTCTCCAACCATCTGCTAACTCTTTAAAGAATATGAGGATTGGCTTTTGTCCAAAGTTGACAGCATTGCCTGAGCGGCTGCAAAATCTCTCGTCGCTTCAATATGTCAAGCTTATGCATTGCCCGGAACTGAAGTCTCTGCCAGAGGGTATGCAACGCCTTACTGCCCTTAGAGTGTTGAAGATTTCTTATTGTCCCACGTTGAGCAAAAGATGCCAGCCCAATACAGGCCAGGACTGGCCCAAGATTGCTCATGTCCCAAAGATTTATCTTGACGGGATACCCATTAATCCACGGACTAATTAGGTAAGAAGCAATCTCTCTCTTTTTCTTCTTATTCTTCTTAAAAAGTTCCATTACCATGATTATTGTTCTTACTTTTCTTTTTTCCTTAGGGAACATGGTTGTAGAATTTGGGGTACGACTCTGTTTTCTGATATTAACTCAAACGCAAATGCTTGTAAATGTAAATTAATCCTACTAAATTTATTAGTTGATGGTCCAAATTTGAACTCTTGTTTTGTTGATCAGATCTACAACAAGTCAGATGCTGCATTGACTGGTTTATGATAAAGCAACTCATTAAATCTTCTCACCCTAGCATCTGAAATTCCAAAATAAGATCATGAATCACTGTTTGACTGTTGACACAATGATCAAATTATATTTATTTTATGAGAAGTTATTTAATCATGATTTTGCATATCATTTTCTTGTTTTCATTAATGTTGCTCCTATTTTAATCCTTTGTAAGAAATTTTCATAATCATTTCAGGGCACACTTGGTGCACTGGATGAAGGATCGAATATGATGATTTTCATCCAATCCAGTATCTGGTTAAGCGGATGAAGGAGCAGATGGGATAACCACAGATTTCTAATCCGGCAATGACCAAATAGGTCATGGAGTGATGTTGCAGCTTTGTGTTTGTTGCATACAGTATTTATATACATAAAGCATCAATTTCTCTTATATACTATCAATTACTTTTGTTAATTTGTACTTAATTCATTTAGTGCCAAGTTATTTCTAATTAAACCCTATAATCATGATTTATCTGAGTGATTATCCTCTCGTAATCCCCCTTCCCATTCATTCTTGTTTCCCTTTCTCTTCTGCCCTCCAAGTTAACTAGTCCATCCTTGATGCTTTTACCTTGGTTGACACATCTTCTTTTGTCTTTATTGTTAAATGAGTGAAGCTTGGGCCATAAGATGAAAGCTTATGTTTTGAGTTAAATACAAGCTCTATATTGACGCTTGGTAAAACTAGGTGTTAGTCTTTTTATTTCATTTTATCAAAATTGCACTGTTATGAAGTTTAGTGAAATTATATGTTAATCTATTTATTTTAGCACATTATATCATTGTATCATTTTGATTTTTGAGGTTTAGCAAAATTATATGTTAGTTTGTCTACTTTATTCAATCAACAATACAATCATTGACTTATGACTCTAACCTTTTTTACCGCTTTTTTTTTCAAATGATCTATTTTTTTTAACTAATATTGTAATCTTTGACAACCCATATTGATTAGACTCCAACCTTTTTTACTATTGGACAGCTAAGTTAACTAATTTAACCATTTTTCATGCTTAAACTATCTTTATCCACCGAAATATCATTTTTAGAAACTCTAGTCCTTGACATACCTTAGTATAATTTTCATTTTACTCGGTTTGCTAGAATATCTAAAAAATCCTAACACATTGAAAACACCCATAAAAAAAACTATAAACATCAAGTACTTGATTAGTTAATTGTTTTAATGGTGAGAGGTATGTTGGTAATGAGTTATTTAATTATTTTATTCAATAATATATCAACACGTGTCACCCATTATACTAGACATACAAATTGTTTAATGCTTTGGGTGGATAAGGGTGGTTTAGGTGTGGAAAATATTTACATCAACTGAAGTGTTAATTGGGAGTGTTAAAAGTAGAGTATGTCAAGGTTTCATAGACTAATATGTAATCTTACTAAACATCAAGAAAGAGTAATGTTAATCAGATAAAATCACATTTGGTTCAATGTAATTACAAAATAATTCAAAAAGTATTGAAACAAAGCTTGCTTGAATTAAACTACTGTATTTTTAAACAAAAGTACCCACGGTAAAAAGACATTATTCCAAACTTACCATTGTCACCTCTCTCTCTCTCTAATTTTTAACACTTTATCTCTCTACCGTATCTCTGCTCTCACCCACGCCTCTCTCTTCCCCTTTTTTCCCCATCTTCCAACTCCCTCTATTCTCTTTCTCTTCCCAGTATCCTTTGTAGCAGCAACGTGTTTCTGCCACCGTAGCAGCAACGACGCACTGCCGCCATGGCCGTTTTCTTTTTCTTCTCTCCCTTAAAGCTTTTCACTCTACTTTTCTTTCATAACTTTTTGCATCATATCTGAATATTTGGGTTGTGTATGAATAAATTAT
The DNA here is from genome assembly GCA_023935145.1 of Bretschneidera sinensis. Taxonomy (NCBI): domain Eukaryota; kingdom Viridiplantae; phylum Streptophyta; class Magnoliopsida; order Brassicales; family Akaniaceae; genus Bretschneidera; species Bretschneidera sinensis. The sequence continues at coordinate 71,281,067 of CM043705.1, forward strand.
TTGCTAGTTTTTTTGGATTTGTATTGTGAGTAAAGGAAATAGATATGGGGCTGAATAATTGTGGTTAGGGTTTCCTATATCATCTCGTTTCATGAAAGAGATGATGAACAGTGACCATTCAAATTGGACCAAATTTCAATATTTGTTCAGCTTAAACTAGTGTTTGTTTAGCAACATATCAAGTAAAATAATAGTATTTTTATGCTATAAAATTTCAATGTTAATATTTTTGGAATAAATTTTTATCTTATGAAGTGGAATAAATGGTAATTATATAGTTTTAATGTATAAATATTAATCTAATTTAATTTGTGCTAAAATGAATTATTCTACGGGTAGCTCATAAAATACCGATTATTTCATCTTTTATGTTCTTTTTAATTTAAAACAAATTTTTTTAGTGTAATGGTATACTAGTCTTCCAAAGCATATATCAACTCTATTTTAGCTTTAGTTTTGCTAACCAAATATTGGAATCAAGTTAAAATTATTAATTCAATCTAACCAACCAAACACTTTTGTCCGTTAAGACAACTCAAGCTACTAGATCCTTTACATGAAAATAATGGTGAAAAACTATTTGATCCATCTCTTAATGTATACCCAAGTAAGCTACTAATATAAAAGAGAGTAAATGATGAAAACTAAAAGAACGATTTAAGGTGACATTAAACCACCCCAAAGCCAAGTCACTGTGGTAGTACGTATCCTATAAAAGTTGTCCCAATCATTAATAGGAACAAATTTCCTAAGAGTGCTATAACTCGCATGATATAGACCATGAAGAATATGAAGGTAAACCACAATGAGAAACATTCTGACCCCATTAGCATGCATATAATGAAGAAACCAATCCCCTTCGTTTGTTGAAGAGAAAATAGGGACTTTCTTTTATTTACCGGCCTAAACAAAAGAGCATGCCTCTTGATCGATCAATTGATTGGATTGAAATACGAAGGAGTTGATTGAAGTGTGAAATAAACCCAAAACTAAGGCTGACAACTAAGTACCGCAGGATTGGACGTCTATCTATCTCACCAGCCTTGGGTTTGGAATAAAAAATTTAGAATTGGATTTGAATTTCCTTTTCCGCCTTTTTTTGTCCTTTAGCCTTTTCCCAAGGTATGGAGCCGACATCACAGAATATCAGAATCCTTTCTCCAAAGGGCAAGGACGCCGTCTGACTTGCAACTACCAATGACTGCCATCTTGTATTGATGTTGCTTCTTAGGATGAATTGTTAAGAAAAATAGCAAGATTCGAACAATGCACACACACAAAGAATTGACATAGAGATTTAACGAGGTTCAGCAATGTGTTTATTCCTCGGATCCACACTCAAAGTATTTTATTATTTGGCAAAAGCTCAGAGAAAAAAACCAGAGCAATGCTCTGTTACAAATAAACCACACACTTGGTTTTATACAAGACACTTATACCTCACAATATTTTCTCTCTATATAGAACCCAAGGTCCTAATGTCAATTTATAAGCTTACAAACAATTGTGCATTAATGAGAGTTATTGCAGCATTTACAACTCATCTGCAGCTACTTCACATTGCATTAATAAGAGTTGTTGTTGCATTTACAACTTCTTATTAAAGGCTGCAGCTCAACATTAATGAGAGTTGGATTTCAATTAATAAGCACATGGCTTCTTTCTCCACCTTTAACAGCTCACCATTAATGATGCACATGGCTTGGAGACCTTTAACAATTCACCATTAATGATGCACATGGCATGCTGTCCTTATTGTCTCCACTTTTAACAATCTCCCACGTAGAGACAATTTGCTATTTGTAACGAAATTCCAACATAGTCAACCTAGGTGTGAGTCTTCTCCCGCTTCTTCAAACATGAAGACCGATCGAAGCTGAACATCCTTTCAGCTTCTCAATCGTAACAGTCTTGGTTAATATGTCTGCAGGATTCTTGCTGTTGTGAATCTTTTCCAGCGTAATAACTTTTTCTTCTAAAAGCTCCCGTATGAAATGGTACCTGATGTCGATGTGCTTTGTCCTGGCATGAAATGCAGAATTTTTTGCCAAATGAATTGCACTCTGACTGTCACTGTAAATCTTACAGTCCTTCTGCTCTTTGCCTAATTCTCTGAATAGACTTTGTAGCCACACCATTTCCTTACATGCTTCTGTCACTGCCACGTACTCTGCTTCTGTAGTCGAGAGAGTTACAATCTTCTGTAATCTCGAAACCCAACTCATTACTGCACTGCTCAGTGTAAAGACGTACCCTGTAGTACTCTTTCTACCATCTAGGTCTCCTGCCATGTCAGAATCGACATAACCCTTCAAACTGATCTCTGATCCATCATAGCATAAGGATAGATTAGTGGTACCTCTCAAATACCTCATAATCCACTGCACAGCCTTCCAATTCTCCTTGCCTTGATTATTCATGAATCTGCTCACGACTCCCACTGCTTGTGGAATATCTGGTCTGGTACAGACCATAGCATACATAAGGCTACCAATTGCTAAGGCATATGGTACTTTTGACATGTATTCCTGTTTTTCGACTGTCGTCGCACCTTGCCCTTTTGAAAGTGCGAAGTGACTTGCTAGTGGAGTGCTCACCGGTTTGGCCCGATCCATGTTGAACCTTTTTAGTACCTTTTCGATGTACTGTTCCTGAGATAGCCACAATCTCCGATTCTTCCTATCTCTGTTGATCTGTATACCAAGGATTTGTTTAGCCATACCCAAATCCTTCATAGAAAACTCTTTGGAGAGTTGTTCCTTCAACATAGTTATTTCCATCATGCTTGATCCTGCAATAAGCATATTATCCACATACAATAGAAGAATGATGTAGGAATCATCAAACTTCTTGAAATAACAACAATGGTCAGCGTTACATCTTGTATACCCGTTTTCATACATGAAATTATCAAACCTGATATACCACTGTATGGGTGCTTGTTTTAACCCATACAACCTTTTCTTGAGCTTAAACACCAACTCTTCCTTCCCTATTTCTTCATACCCTTGTGGTTGCTTCATGTAGATATCTTCATTCAGATCACCATGAAGGAAGGCGGTTTTCACATCTAGTTGTTCTAGATGTAAGTCTTCTACTGCAACAATGCTCAATACAGATATGATGGTACATAACTTTACAACAGGAGAGAAAATCTCAGTATAGTCGATACCTGCCTTCTGTTGAAATCCCTTGACTACCAGCCTGGCCTTGTATCGCTTAGTTCCATCATGTTCTTCTTTTAACTTGTAAACTCACTTGTTATGCAAAGCCTTTTTGCCTTCTAGAAGCTCAGCCAAATCCCATGTCTGATTTGTTATCAGGGATTCCATTTCTTTATTCATTCCAACCTCCCACTTGAGCTTATCCTCAATCTGCATTGCTTCTTCAAAGCATTCTGGTTCACCATTGTCAGTTAAAAGCAAATAATTCAGAGATATTAAATAACGAGTCGGGAGTTGACCTTTGTTAACTCTTTCTGATCTCCTCAATTCTTGAGGAGGAACTTGGGGAACAAGAGTGTGAGATTCTATATTCTTATCTCTGGGTTGTAACACTCCTTTTTGTAGAAATTTCCTCAAGTTCTACAAACTCTTTCTTTTCTGTTTTCCCTTCCACCTTTTTCATCATGTCCTTATATAGAACATTCTGGTTAAACACTACATCTCTACTTCTGAAGAATTTTCAGTTTTCTGGATCCCAAAAACGATAGCCAAACTCATTAATGTTATATCCAACAAAGACACACTTTTTGGATTTTGGGTCTAGCTTAGACCTTTCATCTGAGTTTATATGGACATAAGAGGTGCAACCAAATATTCTTAAGTGTGATAGGTTTACCTTTTTTCCTGTCCATGCTTCTTCTGGAAGTCCAAACTCAAGTGCAACAGATGGTCCTCTGTTGATCAGATAGACTGATGTGTTCACCGCTTCTGCCCAGAACTGTTTGGGTAATCTAGCATTAATCCTCATGCTTCTAGCACGTTCATTAATGGTTCGGTTCATGCGTTCTGCCACTCCATTTTGCTGCGGTGTTTTAGGAATTGTCTTATGTCTCTTGACACCATTGAGAGCACAGTATTCCTCAAATTCATCGCTGCAATATTCTCCACCATTGTCTGACCTCAGACATTTTAGCTTCCGACCTGTTTCAGTCTCAACCATAGCTTTCCACTTTTTGAAGACATCAAATACATCAAATTTATGCTTCAAAAAATACACCCATAACTTCCTAGTGGCATCATCAATAAAAGTAACATAGTATTGAGACCCATTAAGAGATGGTATCTTGGTTGGTCCCTACAGGTCTGTATGGACCAATTCCAACTTTTTCAAGTTTTGTTTTTCTGCCCGTCTTAGAAAAACTCACATTTTTCTGCTTTCCATAGAGACCGTCTTCACAGAAGCTCAGGTCCAGATGCTTCAAATTTGAAATCTTCCCTTTTGATAGCATGACATTCATACCTTTCTCATTCATGTGCCCAAGTCTGCAGTGCTAGGTGTCTGCGCTCGAATCTATTAAAGCAGCTGTTAAAACACTATTTGTTCCACTCGTCACATAGAGAGTGCCTTCTTTCTTTCTGTGAGCTATCACCATAGCCCCTTTCGACACCTTCCATGAATCGCTTATGAAATTGGTTCTGCATCCTGAATCTGACAGTTGGCCTACTGATATCAAATTCCGTGTGAGATTCGGAACATGTCGCACGTCCTTCAAATGTAGAGTAGTCCCATTCGTCAGGTTTATCTGTACATCTCCTCTTCCAGTTATGTTGCATGGTTCATCATCTCCGAGATACACTTTCCCGAAATCACCCTACACATAATTTTGAAGCATCTCCTTCTGACAGGTAGCATGAAAAGATGCACCAGAATCTATCACCCACAAATCATTACGAACAACAACAGAAAGGATCAAAGCATCATAATCTTTATCAGAAAGATTAATAAAATTTTTCCTTTCCTGATTATCATTCTGCTTTTGTGCTTTGCAATCTCTCATCAGATGTCCTTTCTTTCCGCAGTTCCAGCAACCTCCACTTCTTGATTTTGGTCCTCTTGATTTACTCTTCCTAAGTTTAGAACTTCCACGGTTCTTGTTTCCTCTATTTGAAGATCTTCCTCTTTCTTCTACGCTCAAAGCCTTCCCAAACGTTTTCGCAGATCCTGAAGATCTTCTGCGCAATTCTTCACTTAGAAGAACTCCCATAACGTCATCGAACTTTAGCTTTCCAGAGCCAGAAGAGTTACTGACAGCTATTACCAGACTATCCCAGCTATCTGGCAACATTGACAAAGTTAGCAGTGCTCTAACTTCGTCATCGAAGCTAATCCCAACAGATTCCAACTGACTTGTCAATGTGTTGAAACTGTTCAAGAGTTCAGCGATGCTACCGCCGTCTTCTATCTTCATATTGAAGAGCCTTTTCATCAAGAATACTTTATTTGAGGCTGATGGCTTCTCGTACATTTTGGACAGAGCCACCATTAAATCTGCAGTGGTTTTCTCCTTCGAGATGTTGAATGCGACAGTTGCAGCGAGAGAGAGTCTGATCGTGCCAAGAGCCTTCCTGTCCAGAACCTCCCACTGTTCATCTATCATTTTATGTGGTTTCTTTGTTTTGCCGTCAAGAGGAAGATATAGGTCTTTCTGGTAAAGATAATCCTCTATTTGCATCTTCCACAAACCAAAGTTTGCTCCATTGAACTTCTCGATCCTTGATTTACCTTCGTCCGCCATTACTCCCACTCGAATATGGCTTTCTTTGGATCTTTTCTGACAATTCCTGCGAACCTCCATGTATTAGAACACTATTGCCGATGAATCGGTACCACCGAAAAAATTTCACTATTCATGAAAATCACTATTCTTGTGAATAGTAACCTCACAAAAAAGCAGACAGAAATTTATCACCAAACGCTCTGATACCAGTTGTTAAGAAAAATAGCAAGATTCGAATAATACGCACACACAAAGAATTGACACAGAGATTTAATGAGGTTCAGCAATGTACCTACTCCTCGGACCCACACCCAAAGTATTTTACTATTTGGCAAAAGCCCAGAGAAAAAAACCAGAGCAGTGCTCCGTTACAAATAAACCACACACTTGGTTTTGTACAAGACACTTATACCTCACAATATTTTCTCTCTACATAGAACCCAAGGTCCTAATGCCAATTTATAGGCTTAGAAACAATTGTGCATTAATGAGAGTTGTTGCTGCATTTACAACTCGACTGCAGCTACATCACATTGCATTAATAAGAGTTGTTGTTGCATTTACAACTTCTTATTAAAGGCTGCAGCTCAACATTAATGAGAGTTGGATTTCAATTAATAAGCACATGGCTTCTTTCTCCACCTTTAACAGCTCACCATTAATGATGCACATGGCTTGGAGACCTTTAAAAATTCACCATTAATGATGCATATGGCATGCTGTCCTTATTGTCTCCACTTTTAACATGAATTACACGTTTCCTTTTTTTTTTCTAGCCTTATATCCCTTCATAATGGTTATTTGACTTGATTGAATTGGATTGGCTTTCTCGGAACATAACACCTTTACCACCTTACTGGCCTGGAGGCTCCAAGTGACTAGGATACTTTGATGAACCAATACATTAGTACTTATGCTTATGGCGTTATTGATCGCCAACTGGTTCGTCAACACAGGTGATGCGATGAAATTGACACTAGCAAGTGCACTAATCGTTCAAGTAATAAAATGATGAGTAAATATCGTTCCCAACGAGAACTGAGCAAATACTACAGAAATTATGATTCGACTCTTATTGTTATTTGAGCAAACGAATAATTGTCGAAGAAAAAGTTACTAACAATTAACTAAAAGAGAAAAACAGAACGCAATAGTAAATAACGAAAAATTTGCAATCTTTGGAATGAGGCCTCTTATGAACTAACGTGCTAAGGACTCGACTTCACCTAAACCATAATTGACAAGAGCTTCGAATGGACAAGTTTCGTTTAATACGTTTTTCAAGATGGTAGAATCCCCAATAAATTGGTTATCCATATTCCAGGTCTAACCACAATCTTAAGAATCATTAACTTCGAATATCCGTATTCTAGGTCTATTCTAGATTAATTCAAATTAAGAAGCATTAAGTGTTTTTGGATTCCTTTAAGTTAAATCTCTCTATTCGGTTACGATTTAAGCGGACCACATGAACTTCCTAGGATCCCTATCCGGTTACTCTTATTTCATTCATGGCATGTTTTACCCTGGCCTTTGCATAGATAACAATCCAATATCATATTTATTAGTTCAATCATTCATAAAAACATGGTTTCTCTATTCGACACATCACCATGCCCCAAGAAGGGATCAAAATAATAAAAAGCATTAAGAACAATAAAACACATTCTTTGAAAAACAAATTATATTCTACTTGTCCAAACAACAACTCAAGATAAAGGTCTAGGATCCATCTATCCTTAACACAAAAATATCTACTCCATAATCATGTTCAAACAACCCATGTTCATATTATAAAACATCAACATAAACAGAATAGAAAAATACAAAACCGGAGAAGAATGATTAAAAACTTGATGTGTAGCCTCCCGGAGTGTCTCCAAGCCTCCTTTCGTGTCTCCTCTCCTCCAAATTCTATTTTCTTTCATCTCTTTTCCGCCCCCCTCTTCTTGTTCAGCTAGGGTTTTAATTTATAGATTCAAAATTCACGGGCTAGCGCTGCAGTGCCAAGATCCCAGCGCTGCAGCGCCAAGACACACAACAAACCCTAATTCTGGCGCTGCAGCTCCAGCTTTCTGGTGCTGCGCCAACTTTCTGTCCAATTCCTTCTTTATGTCAGCTACCAACGCTGCAGCACCAACATCCTGGCACTGCAGCCTTGAGTTTCTGTCCTCTCTGTGCATTTTGGTCTTCTAGTGCTCTCCAATGCTCTAGCAAGTGTCTGCACAATAAATTTTCATGACTTAGCATTGATAAATCACTTAAAACAACTTATTAGTAAAATAAGATACACAAAACTCAAATTGCTAAAAACATATGCAACATAATTCTAATGCTTAAGAACAATACCAAAAACGTGCCTAAAAGTAGTATAATAACATGATTTATTCAGAGTTAACACACCCCCAAACTTATGTTTTTGCTAGTCCTCGAGCAAACTAGAACAAAATTCTATGCACACACATCCTAAGAGTGCGAGATGGTTTGATTAGATTTGATATAACATGCCTCAAAGATTGCATAAAAATTATAATGCACAAAAAACTTTCCAAATGCTGCCAATGTCTAGAATTTCAAATTTATTACTAGCCTTATCTTACATCAAATTCTTCAAACGTGTGTGTGTGCAACACCTTTATAAACTTAATCGTCTCGCCACTCTGATCGGTTTATGCAAGCAAGTAGGATAATGCCAATCTTTCAAAGTCCATAAGCTTGCTTTTCACACCACTCTCCACTAATGTAGGCCATGACAATACCCGAGATCACCAGGACTTTATTCAGCTTATAACTTTGGCTAAGGTTAAGGTATGGTAAAAGATTGATTTGAGGTTCACATCACCTTAAGCACATCAACCAATAAAAATTTTATTTCGAACTTTCCCTCAATTATCATGGAATACTTCCAATACTTTTGCTCTTGTCACATCTTCTTCTTCTTTTTTTTTTCTTTTTTTTTTGTATGCTTGTACTATAGTAGCACTAGTCTTTGTTTCCGTGTGCATTACTGAAATTATAGCATAGCATGTACATGACGATCAAACACAGCTTTGCCAGCTACCTGTGATAGGCAGAATACAACTTGATCAAATAGTTCATGTGGTAAACCTTTTTGACTTCGATCTTTCCCTTGGTCTCTCTCGATGGGAAATATGTAATACATATCATAGCCAAGTGAAAATCGCTTTCTCTTGCTCAATCCTCTGTCACCACTTAAGAGAATAGTCCCTTTATTGATCAATGTGCTTATAGGTGAAAGGTGGAGATAAATATTTTTTATATATATATTTGAAAGGGAAATAGGTTATATGATTGGGTGACAAAACAATATGTATCCAAGCTCAAAAGGGGAACACTAAGGATAATCACATATCAAGGGTTGGCTAAAATGGCTCAAACTTTCCAAACATGGCCTGGATCCTTTCTTTGGTACTGTACTACCTAGGATTTCGCCTTGAGTGGTCTTCAAACAAGTTCTAGAGTCTAAGAGATCACAAGACTACACTGCTCACATATACGCTCTCCGAAACAGCAAGACAACAAAATGCTTAGGTGTAAGTGCTTATTGAGTTCAAAGAGTTCGATGTAAAATAAATCCAACAACAAATTCAAGCACACAGACAAACGCAAAAAAATTTCAAATTTGCAATGGCTATAATAAAGTCAATCTATTTCTCATCATCGGCAAAATCAAAATCAAACACAGACAACAGAAAACATTCAGATAAAACAAATAGAAAAATAACTAGAAACATGAGCAGTGTACACATTCAGATAAAGTTCCCACCCTCAAACTTAAATAATACATTGTCCGCAATGTATAGAATTTGAATTATAAAGTAAGAGAAGAGAACTCCCTTGATTAATCGGAGGCCGAATCAATCGTCTTTGTCAATGTCCTTATCCTCCGGATCACTGCTATGACCGGGATATGGTGGTAGTTGAGGTAGCTGCTGTGTGTCGATGCCTAAATGAGTGGCAAAAATCCTCATCATCTGATCATTGGTTTGAAAACAACCTGCAACGTAGGATGCCTGTTGCTGACTCCATTGCCGAAGCTCATAAAGCTCCGTCTCAACAACTGTTAGACGATCAGAAAGTGATATATTCCATTGTTGGCGTGCTGGAGGAGGTTGTGAGGAAGAGGCGCTTGGGCTCGGTGCTTCTTCTATATCCGTGATCCGATAGATAGTCCTTAGGTCTAGTGGATGCATTGGTTGTTTGATTTGCTCCCCTGCAGTCCAGATAACACCACACGATCCACAAAGTGCTGTTATCAAAGATGGAAAATACAACCCTGCACTGATCGAATTTGCGCTGTATAGAATGTTGTTCTGGATAATGCGTCCCACATCAATACTCAATCCTTGGTAGATGGCAAATAGAAGGATTGCTCTCTCTCTTGTGACATCAGTTAAATGAGTTGTCGGAAGCAAACGAGCGCCTATAAAGTAATGCCAAGCTTTTGCTGTCCTATCCATTGCACTTGATGGAAATGAAGTCCGCTCATCACCGGACAATTTCCATTGTGTCTCAACTTTGCAAAGAACCCGGAGTACTTCGTCGAGGTCAGGCACGCTGGCATAAGCACTGTACTCATCCATTGGAATGGTGGGGGTGTTGAGCAATTTGTTGATTGTGCCTCTGTCGAATGCCACTAATTTCCCTCTAACCTTTACCTTCATATTTGTGTGCTCTGCGACATTTGCATAAAATTCACGCACAACTGGAATAATTGCAGCTTCTGGTGTTGCACAGAATTGTTCCCATTTACGAGCAGTGATGATCCTGTGAATGAGGGGGAAGTGTCCCTTGGTGATATTAAATCCTCGTTCAGGAATTGGGACTTTCTTGAGTTGAGAACGCTCAAACCTCTGTTCTGCTTCCTTTGAGACAAAAAGCTCTGAATTGTAACTGGTGGAGCTAGGTCTTGTGCGTTTGGGAGGAGCCATTTAATCAAGACTTTTGTGCTTTAAATAATTACATTCCAAACAGCAGAAAGTAACCAAGAGCAACACCCACTCTCACACACCAATTCCCAAATAAAAATTGCAGTGGAAATTTCAATCCAAGTTGGGCAATTACTTCAATCAATTGAGTCTTGAATAACCTAGCATAATAGATTGCAAATTCAACTCATTAACATCAAAAAAATTTCAGCTACAGTACCCTTCTCTCCCAACGCACAGTCCCATGAAAATTTTTCAGCATAAACTTGTGAACATGCAACTTATCCATTCATCCTTTCCTCAATTTTTCATCAACTCACCATGTATTATCATCTACCCATAAACAACTCAAGTGATTGAACTTAAAAATATGAAGTTTGAGGGTCTCAAAGTGGAGAAATCTTACTTGATTAAAAGACCTCAATAGCACCCAAAATCACTTGAGAAGATTGATTCTCCTAGAGAATGGAAGTAATCCATGGTTGAAATTGCAGAAAAACTCTTGCTTGTGTGTTTCTATGGGAAGGAGAAGTGGCATTTTTGTGTTTTGGAGAGGGAGAGCAGCTGGAATTCTAATATTTGGACTGCCCTAACTGTTGGAGAGCTGGGCATTTAATCACCTTTGTGCGATCTGGCGCTACAGCTCCCATTTTCTGGCGCTGCAGCGCTGAATTACTGTGCTGGAATTTTTTGTGTTGAACGATCAGTTCCTGGCGCTGCAGCACTGAGTTTGTGAGGCTGCTGGGCTGATTGTGATGAAATTGAAGGCCTTGGCGCTGCAGCTCCAATTTTCTGGCGCTGCAGCGCTGAATTTCTGTCCCGGCTCCACGTAGAGCTGAAAAATACATCACAAATACTCGTCGTAAGGCTATAAAAATTGAATAACAATTAAATTAAGCAAAAACAAAAATTTAGACACCCCAAATAATTTCAAAAAGCACGAAAAAAAATTAAAAAAGTAAGACCCAAAGTGGTAGTTCTAATTTATAGTCTTTAGCTTGACTTTCAGATTTACGGTTCTTGGAGAATGGTGGTGGACGATTGAGGATCAAACGTTCCCATAATGTAGTGCTTCAATCTGTGCCCGTTAACCTTGAATGTCTCCTTGTTTTTCTCGTGTCGAACCTCAACAGCACCAAAAGGTGAGATACTTATCACGGTATACGGTCCAGTCCACCGAGATTTCAGCTTTCCCGGAAATATGTGCCTTCTTAGGACTTCCTGCAACCGTTCTTCCATTTTACCTGTGAACAAAGAAGATATTATCACGGGGAAAACATTTTTCTCTAATAAGCATATTTTAAATGAGCAAGTAAAGTTTTCAATTCAGTTATTATTATTTGTTCTTCTGGCACTTCTTTTTTCATTTCAGACTCCAAGTTCCTTGCTTCTTCTTCGATGATGAGTTTTTCAGTGGTATTAGTTCCCGATTCCATGATGCATCCCTCCAAAGTATCTTCATTTAATGTTTTCTCCTGAAACTCCTCAATAAGGTTATCAACAATATCCACTTGAAAACAAGAAGAAGTAGAAAAGCCAGAAGGGTATTTCATAATTTTATACATATCAAAAACTACTTGCTCATCATTGGCTCTTAAAGTCAATTTCCCTTGTTGTACATCGATTAGGGCTCTCCCTGTAGCAAGGAATGGACGTCCAAGTATAAGAGGTACCTCACGATCCTCTTCCATGTCGAGAACAATGAAGTCTACAGGGAATATAAATTTATTAACCTTTACCAGTACATCTTCTATAATTTGTCGTGGTCTCTTAATAGATCGATCAGCTAATTGCAATGACACTGTTGTTATTTTGATTTATTCTAATCCAAGTTTCCTGAAAATTGAAAGAGGTATAAGATTGATACTTGCACCAAGGTCACATAAAGCTTTATCAAAAAATGAATTTCCTAAAGTGCAAGGTATAGTAAAACTCCCTGGATCTTTTAATTTTGGAGGTAGCTTGTTTTGCAGTATAGCGCTGCACTCTGCAGTTAACATTACCGTTTTGTGTTCCTCGAGCTTCCGTTTATTAGACAAAATTTCCTTTAAAAATTTAGTGTAACTAGGCATCTGTGCTAATGCCTCTACAAATGGAATGTTAATATGCAATTTCTTGAAAATCTCTAAAAATTTTGAAAATTGCTTATCTAATTTTTCTTTCATACACGTTTCTCCTCTTGCTCAGTCTCTTCTTTCTCGCCTTCTTGATGAGTGATTTCTTTATGTTGTGGCTCTTCCAATTGTGTGCCACTCCTTACTGTTATGGCCATGACATCCTCCTTAGGATTCTTTTCTGTGTTGCTCGGGAGGGAACCTTGTACACGTCCAGAAATTATGTTCGCTAGTTGACCGACTTGAACTTCCAGATTTTTTATGGATGCTTCTTGATTTTGGAATCTTGTTTCTACTGTACTTAAAAATTTAGCCATCATATCCTCCAATTTGGACTTTTTTTCTTGAAGGGTATATTCAGGATGAGGTTGCTTTGCATTGCTTTGATTCCACAAGAAGTTTGGATGATTCCTCCATCCCGGATTATATGTGTTGCTGTATGGATTGTTCTGCCTGTGAAAATTTGAAACAAAATTAGCTTGTTCAGCAGATGAATTATACGCAAACTGATTACCTGCTTGACAGTTACTGCTATGGTGGCCACTACCACCACACAATTCACATATAACATGTGTAGTAGGATAAAGTCCATCTATCTTCTTGGTGAGAACCTCCATTTGTGCTATTAAAGCTGTAACAGCATCTATATTGTGCAATCCTGAGGTTTTGTTTACAGGTAACCTCTCAACTGGCCATTGATAAGAATTTGTGGCCATCTTTTCTAGCAATTCAAGAGCCTCTTCTGGAGTTTTTCTCATGATCGTGCCACCTGCAGCTGCATCAATCATATTTTAGGTTGCACTAGTTAAATCGTTATAAAAAGTTTGTACCTGCATCCAAGTGGGCAACTCATGATGAGGACATCTTCTCAAAAGGTCTTTAAAACGTTCCCATGCCTTATAGAGTGACTCTCGATCGACCTGCAAAAACATAGTAATTTCATTACATAACTTTGCAGTTTTTGCAGGAGGGAAGTATTTCCCTAAAAATTTATGTGCCAACTCTGCCCATGTTGTTATGGATCCGGCAGGCAGAGAAGTCAACCAGCTTTTTGCTTTATCCCTCAATGAGAATGGGAAAAGCCTTAAGCGAATTGCATCCTCCGATACTCCGTTATGCTTGAATGTGTCACAAATTTCCAGGAAATTAGTCAAGTGAACATTTGGATCCTCTTGTGATAGGCCCCCAAATTGTACTGAATGCTGAATCATCTGAATGTTGGTGGGCTTAATTTCAAAATTGTTCGCTTGTATAGGTGGTCGCCGAATGCTAGATTCAACACCATCCATCTTTGGCATGGCAAAATCCCACAGTGCACGTTGCACCTCTGCATTGTTTCCTTCTTCCATTGTGTCAACTGTTACTGGTGCTACTCTTCTCAAAGCGTGAAAAGTGTGCTCAATCTCTGGATTAAGTTCTGCAAGTATTCTCCCACTAGTACGTGTCATGCACTAGAAACGAAAACCCTGCAAAAATAGACTTAAAAACCAAATTAGTAAACTCTCAAATTAACTAGTTGAATCACAATGAATGTAATATTTTATTTCAGTCCCCGGCAACGGCACCAAAAACTTGGTGCGATGAAATTGACACTAGCAAGTGCACTAATCGTTCAAGTAACAAAATGATGAGTAAATATTGTTCCCAACGAGGACTGAGCAAATACTACAGAAATTATGATTCGACTCTTACTGTTATTTGAGCAAACGAATAATTGTCGGAGAAAAAGTTACTAACAATTAACTAAAAGAGAAAAACAGAATGCAATAGAAAATAACGAAAAATTTGCAATATTTGGAATAAAGACTCTTATGAACTAACGTGCTAAGGACTCGACTTCACCTAAACCATAATTGACAAGAGCTTCGAAGGGACAAGTTTCGTTTAATACTTTTTTCAAGATGGTAGAATTCCCAATAAATTGGTTATCCATATTCCAGGTCTAACCACAATCTTAAGAATCATTAACTTCGAATATTCGTATTCCAGGTCTATTCTAGATTAATTCAAATTAAGAAGCATTAAGTGTTTTTGGATTTCTTTCAGTTAAATCTCCCTATTCGGTTACGATTTAAGCGGACCATATAAACTTCCTAGGATCCCTATTCGGTTACTCCTATTTCATTCATGGCATGCTTTACCCTGGCCTTTGCATAGATAACAATCCAATATCATATTTATTAGTTCAATCATTCATAAAAACATGGCTTCTCTATTCGACACATCACCATGCCCCAAGAAGGGATCAAAATAATAAAAAGCATTAAGAACAATAAAACACACTCTTTGAAAAACAAATTATATTCTACTTGTCCAAACAACAACTCAAGATAAAGGTCTAGGATCCATCTATCCTTAACACAAAAATATCTACTCCATAATCATGTTCAAACAACCCATGTTCATATTATAAAACATCAACATAGATAGAATAGAAAAATACAAAACCGGAGAAGAATGATTAAAAACTTGATGTGTAGCCTCCCGGAGTGTCTCCAAGCCTCCTTTCGCGTCTCCTCTCCTCCAAATTTTGTTTTCTTTCTTCTCTTTTCCGCCCCCCTCTTCTTGTTCAGCTAGGGTTTTAATTTATAGATTCAAAATTCGCGGGCTGGCGCTGCAGTGCTAAGATCCCAGTGCTACAGCGCCAAGACACACAACAATCCCTAATTCTGGCGCTGTAGCTCCAGCTTTCTGGCACTGCAGCGCCAACTTTCTGTCCAATTCCTTCTTTGTGTCAGCTACCAGCGTTGCAGTGCCAATATCCTGGCGCTGCAGCCTTGAGTTTCTGTCCTCTCTGTGCATTTTGGTCTTCCAGTGCTCTCCAACGCTCTAGCAAGTGTCTGCACAATAAATTTCCATGACTTAGCATTTATAAATCACTTAGAACAACTTATTAGTAAAATAAGATACACAAAACTCAAATTGCTAAAAACACATGCAACATAATTCTAATGCTTAAGAATAATACCAAAAACATGCCTAAAAGCAGTATAATAACATGATTTATTCAGAGTTATCAACAGGTAGGAATGCTATTTGGTCAATCCAATAATTCAAGATGATGAGATATGATGACCAAGGATCATATTCAATTTGAAGTCCCTCCTGAGGAATGACCAAGTGTGAGAAAGAGAAAACAAAAACGAGTCCTTGGAGTTAGAGGATAGCGGAAGCGAAGTGAAACTATGAACATATAACTCGATCTTGGACCTTGTATTATTATATGAAAGAGCGAAGGCTCAAAACATGAAAGTGGGATGGATGAGGTTTTTTCTTGGTTCACTCAAGATGACCTTTTCAGTAATCAAAGAAAGTCCTAGCTGAACTGGGAACGACATGGATCAAAGGTATAAAATGAGGAAAGAAAGTTAAGGATAGGAGAGTGAAGTGAAACTTAAAAAAATGAAAAGAAGCAAAAATCAAAGGATAATGAAAGCGCACCGAACCATGAGAAAATACATCCAATACGCTATGGGCCAACATCCTAACACCAAACGAATAAATATATTGAGGGGAATGGAAGAATCTATGAGAAAACTAGGGCAATAGAATTATGTAAGTTAAGGGCGTCTGAGCAATTACTTGCTCGGGCGGGTTAGATTGTTCCTAATCGAGCTTTAGTCACCAAGAATTTGGTGGCTAAGCTTCCTTTGAGGCGAATGCTTAGTTGGAGAATAGGAACATCGTGGGATGGGATCCCATGTTTCATTCCCACTTTAAGTATTTAACCTCATTGAGGTCTTTAGTTGTTCAGCTAAAGGTTATCAAACTTTTAGGTCACAACTTGAGGTGCTAACCAATGGTCCTCCAAGAAGGGCTCCAATTGGATGAGTCTCAGTTAGGTATCTCTTATGAGATTTGGAAATAATCTGAACATTCGAATTCATGGAGGTGACGCAGAAACCTCCCTTATAGGGGAAGGTCTTCAGATCTCTCTCTTGCAAAATGAGATTTTAGTCTTAAGGACCCAGTAAGCAAGAGTTATTAAGAAGCCACGAAAAGGTTATTTCAATCTCTAATCAAGATATGTCAAATTGTGTGGTAGAGAGTTTTGGAATAATATCTAGGAATGAGGCCCTATTTATTGAGAATAGTCTTCATTGCCATTGACTGCTTGACTAAAGAGCATTGTATAGTAGCTTACTTATTTCTAGGATAGTAGTAGCAATGATACCGAAGTCTGGAGAGTTGTATGTTGCACTTTATTTAAAGAAATGTGCATCATCACTTCAGACAGCCTAAGGTGGCGTTAACCCCCACCCACCCACAGAGCTACTACATGTCTCGGTATCCCTCAACAGGTTAGGTTATCTTAGGGTTATTCCCTTTTTTCATCAAAAAATAATCATGAAGAGAGTGAAAAGGTCTGATGTGCTGGTAAAGATTTATTTATCTTTCTTTAGCTTTTATAAAATTATTCCTCATGCTAAGAAGATAAATAAAGATGCTTTTTCCAGGATGTTGGACTCCAATAGTATGAATATGGAGGATTGGATTGATTCCAAGATTGGAATCGAGTCTTTGATCCCATAGTATTATTCTAATATCTCAAAGATTCCCCTTGAACAAGGGATTGTATGGGAGCCAACCTGGAAAGCTATTTCATTTAAGTCCCAATTATCTTTGCTTTTACAAAGATACTTGGGAATGTGACACCGGGCAGAATAGCGATTATTCTGCAGGCTAGTCGAACAGATAGTTCACATGGAGTAACATAAGAAAAACCCTAAAACAATACAGAGAAACTACTCTGATGATTTATTTTAATTTATTCCAAAAATACAATAATGATATTACGAAACCCTAAGACCTTATTTATAAGGTCAAAGCTAAAATAGGAAAATTAAATTAAGGCCGAATTTAAATTAAATAAAATAAAAGGTTTCCTAAAAACTAAAAACTACCAATTTGAAGGTCTAAACTTTTGTTTTTGGCTTAAAAACGATAAGGCTTAGTAAATACTAAGTTTTTCCCGAAAGCTCGTTTCCAATCAGACTAGGGTCTTTAAGGCCTAATCCGAACCTATGGCCCGCTAAACGATGTAAAGCGGCTTAAGTAGCCCACTTGCCATCTGACAACTCAGCATCATCTGACTCAGATCCTCCTGTATCAGTCACCCCGGGTTGGAAAGAACTCGTCCTCGAGTTCACAATAGCCACATCAGAATCCCCAAAACAAAGACTCAAGTGTTTCACATTAAAGACCTCAGACGGCAACCCAAGAGAAAGATCCTCTGGTATCAGGTCAGAAAACTTTGCTAACAGCGGCAAATCCACTCTGAAACCGAGATCTCCATAACGATCCTCCCGACCACGGTGTTCCCCGAATCGAGCAGGATTGTAATACGGGTTTTCGAAACTGGAATCGGAATCATGATCTTTCATCTCACGATCATCGAAATTCTGCGTCGTTAGACGCTGGGTTAACTTTGCAACCTGCCTCTGTAAATCCTCAATCATCACATCCTGAACCTTACGATCACGGCGTGGGGCTTCCTCGTTCGGAACCTACCCGCGACGACCACGACCACGATCACCAGCCATGGAAACTGATGAAATCTTACCCCAGGAAGATGCTGAAGCTCTGATACCAACTGACGCCGGGCAGAATAGCGATTATTCTGCAGGCTAGTCGAACAGATAGTTCACAAGGAGTAACACAAGAAAAACCCTAAAACAATACAGAGAAACTACTCTGATGCTTTATTTTAATTTATTCCAAAAATATAATAATAATATTACGAAACCCTAAGACCTTATTTATAAGGTCGAAGCTAAAATAAGAAAATTAAATTAAGGCCGAATTTAAATTAAATAAAATAAAAAGTTTCCTAAAAACTAAAAACTGCCAATTTGAAGGTCTAAACTTTGTTTTTTGGCTTAAAAACGATAACTCTTAGTAATAGGTACTAAGTTTTTCCCGAAAGCTCGTTTCCAATCAGACTAGGGTCTTTGGGACCCAATCCGAGCTCATGGCCTGCTAAATGATGTAAACCAGCTTAGGTAGCCCACTTGCCATCTGACAACTCAGCATCATCTGACTTGGATCTTCCTGCATCAGAATGTCAGAGAAATAGACAAGAAGGTCAAAGTCTAGCTTTCTTAACTATATTTTGGAGCTAGATGTCTATCGTTTCTATAACTAAATAGAGCAAGAGGAAGACCTTTTTAGTAATTATTCAAGTGGGGCCCTATGGTATTCATATGCTCGATATGCGCTCGATCTAAATAGTAGGTGATTTGGCATTATTTGAGAGTTGTTATATGAAACTTAAATCATCAAAATTTAAAGTTTTAAAGTTAAAAGTTCTAAAAATTTTAAGTTGTGATGATTAGGTCAAGCAGAATTCAACATGAGTATTCACAAAACTTTGCCGACAAATGAGAGTTTAGGGCTGGCTCAACTTTCACCGGGCCAACTAGGGTCAGTCTATTGAAAGAGGGGGGTAAAACAGGATATTTGCCATAGAAAACTATGTTCGTAATCGGTTACTTCATTCCCTACATAAGTGGATGATGAAGTGTTTGTCATGTCTCCCCATGGATGTGACATATGGCCAAACTAAGCCGCTTGACTTAGTAGTTGGCAAACATGAAGTTGATTCATTTTGATTTGAAACTGGACACTAATAGGTGACCTCGCTTTATTCAAATGATGGTTCTTTTAACTTGTTTTGACTCAAGGTTCTCTATTGCAGCCACCATGTCGGAACTGGGATGTAGTGTCTTCGACTTTCCTTTAGTAAGAAAGTTCGGATTAAGTGTTGTGTTCCGTACAGGGCAAGCACTGGATTATTTATCTTCTTGGCCTCTATTGGCATTTTATCATCATATATTTATATGGCGGAGCAGGGCCTAACCTAAGGTCCGCCCCTAATTCTAAGGTGTTGTGTTCTGCTGTCCAGTAAAGATATAGAGGAGTCCCCCTGGAAATTGATTTATTTTTTGGTGAAGGACATCAACGGAGGTTTGGACATTGGTAACAATTTCAACCTTGCTGGCTCGTATCAGAAGGACTGTCGATTTGGGGGCAAAGGGCATTAATGGTTAGGCTTGTCGTTTTAATCGGTGTCCTTTTAAAACTAGATACTCATTTGAACCAAAACAAAACTATACTTTCAAAAATTTTAAAAAGAGCACAAGTTTGCTCAATAATATATTTCAAGGTGAATTCACACCGTATCCATATCAAAACAAAAGACTAAAACATGTCCTAAGTTGAAGAAACTAAGAACATTAGAAATCTGTAAGGTAGGACATGGCTTCCTTTGGCCTAACATAAGGTCCTCCCCTAATTCTAAGGTGGTGTATTCTGCTGTCCAGAGAATAGAGAGAGGAATCCCCTGGGAAATTGATTATTTTTTGTGATGAACATCAACAGAGCTTTAGACATCGGTAACAATTTCAACCTTGCTGGCTCCTATCAGGACTGTCAGCAAACCAGTAGGTTGGGTGGCAAAAGGCATTAATAGTTACTCTTGTTCTTTTAATTTGTTGTTTACTTCCCCTCCCCCAATCCCCAGGCTTTAATCCTTGATATGCATTGCTCTGTTGGTGTTTGATTTTATTATTAATATACTCAGTTTTAAAAAAATATAGTTGCTTAACACAAGGTCCATGCAATAGCATCGCATTGTGGACGTTGCATACTAAGCTTTTGTTAATTTTCAACAGTTCATTAATAGTTGAAATGTACTTGAATTCACAAACAGGAAAGGATATGTATTTTAATACACAAAAACAAGAAAGGATGTGTACTTGAATTCACAAACAAGAAAGGATATGTACTTGAATTCACAAACAAGAAAGAAACGTATTTGAATTCTCAATTGCTTGCTTCGCAGATACATAGGTAATTGATTGAATATCAAAGGCTTATAGTGAACTCCTCAAATAACCCTATAGGATCATATTTGGCACCTTTCTTAAGACCAAGAATATATAGTTGGCTTAAATTCTTAAAATATACTTAACTTCATATATATACCCAACTTAAACCATGCATATGGAATATATACTTGGTGAAAGAGCAAAGTAATTCCAATTAGTTATACTACATAATTCTATATATGTTGATACCGCCTCACAATCATTCAAAACCTCCCTCTTTGTTTAGCTAAATACCAATTACGACAACTTGGTTTCTAGCTTTTCCACCTTAATTTTATTTCAAAACATGGCTGCATCTGTGTTTGGTGTCGCCAACAAAGTCTTGGAGAAGCTTGGAACTCTTGCTTACCAAGAGATTTGCTTGGCATGGGGTGTCAAAAGCGAACTGCAGAAGCTTCAAATCACCATGACTACCATCAAAGCTGTGCTCTTAGATGCTGAGGAGAAGCAAGGAAAAGATCCTGCACTTAGCAACTGGCTAGGGCAGCTCAAAGATGTCTTCTATGATACTGAAGATGTGTTGGATGAATTTGAAGTTGAAGCATTGCGCAGGCAAGTGGCCACTCGTGGGAGCCTTGAAACAAAGGTACACCGCTTCTTTTCACACTCAAATCCAATTGCATTCCGCTTTAAAATGGGCCATAAAATCAAGGAAATTAGAGAGAGGGTAGATGAGATTGTAGCCCTTAAGGCTAAATTTGATCTGAAGGATCAATTTGATGATAGGTCTCTCTTACATAGGGAAAGGGAGATAACCCACTTCTTTGTACGAGCTTCTGAAGTTATCGGAAGAGATAACGATAGAGAGATCATCATAAACAAGTTAATGCAATCTAGTGATTACGATATTGGTGAAAACCTCTCTATCATTCCTATAGTTGGAACCGAAGGTTTGGGTAAAACTATACTGGCAAAAATGGTGTACAACCATGAAAAGATAGTGAATCACTTCCAACGAAAAATGTGGGTGTGCGTGTCCGATAATTTTTATGTCACCAAGATTGTTAAAGAAATGATTAAATTTGCAACTGGTGAAAGTTGTGATAACTTGACATGGATCAGATGCAAAAATATTTGAGAGATACAAATGCAGTTTTTACTCATCTTTGATGATGTTTGGAATGATAATCGTGTGAAATTGATGGAGTTTAGAGATCTTTTAAGACATGGTGCTAGTCGAAGTAAGGCTGTTGTGACCACTCGTAGTCCACGAGTACTTGCCTCAATAATGGCCATAGATTCATCAGAGCACTACAACTTAAAAGGTCTTTCCCATGAGGAATCAATATCCTTGTTTGTAAAATGGGCATTTGGGGAAGGACAAGAGTATCCACACCTCTTAACAATTGGTGATGAAATTGTTAAAAAAATGTGGAGGGGTTTCTCTTGCTGTGAGAACTTTAGGGAGTCTACTTTATTCCAAAACTGATGAACGTGATTGGATGTCAATAAAAAATAATGGGATTTGGGAGTTAAAACAAAAGGAGAATGATCAATCTTACCAACATTAAGATTGAGTTACGATGAAATGCCATCTCATTTGAAACGATGTTTTGCTTATTGCTCATTGTTTCCAAAAAAATTGTGAATTTGATAGCGACGATCTAATCCAATTTTGGATGGCACATGATCTCATTCAATCACTGAATGCAAATCAAGATTTGAAATATACAGGTGAGTAATATGTGGAGGAGTTGATGTTGAGATCATTAATTCTAGATGTTCGTGATTGCGGTAACTTTGTTAGGTTTACAATGCATGATCTCATTCATGATCTTGCATTGTCAGTGGTACAGAGCGACTGCTCCATTGTAAACTTTGCAACACTAAATGTTTCTCAGAATCACTACAAGATAAAAGGTCAACGCTGGCACTTTTTTTTGCATATTTTGGCGCTTTAAAGTGCCACAATATGCATTACCGGCGCTTATTGTAAGCGCCGGATAAAGCGCCGGTATGTGTGGTGTCAAAGCGCAAATACCGGAGCTTAAAGAAAGCGCCGCAATATGTATATTTTTTCGGCGCTTCTAAATGCGGGTAAATTTCGGCACTTTAAAACGCCGAAATATACAAACATCACATTGAGCAGCAATGTAGAGCCAACAGCGAGTCCTGCAAGTTCTCCTATCTGCATAAACAGCAGAAGAAAAAAAAATATTAATCATTTACTCTTATCAGCATACTTCATATAAATTTCAAATATAAAAACAAATAATGAGTGAGGAAATAGAACTAACCACTCTGTTATCAGTAGCAACACCGGATATAATGAACATTAGGTAGAACGTGATTATGAACTCGATCACAAAAGACTGCAAATTAGTTCCGGAAGGAGATGTTCCTACAAACACGTCGTGCTTCCCACTGCAGACTTTTTGGTTGAGATCGAATAGTAAACGAAGGGTCCCAGATGCTAATGTCGATCCAAGGACTTGAGCTGCTATATAAGCAGGAACCTAAAAAGAAAGAAATGTTGTGTAATCAGAAAAAAATAACCATCTAATTTGTACAAGTTTTTCAACAGGTGATTAATGCAACACCTGTTGATAAGCCTTTTAAACATAGTTGATGACCAAAAGACAAAAAGAAACCAAGTGCATTCTATAAACAGCCGAAAGTGCCTTTCTTACAACTACTATTGAATAAAGAAAAAGTCCATTTTTTTTATTACCCAAGTTTCTTAAACTACACTCAAAAACAAATTATCAAGAGTTGGTTTTGTTTAGCTTACCTATTTCTTAGAAAAATAAATAAATGTTTGGTATTTTTATCTTTTTTAGGAACTTCAAAATTTACCTGTTGTAATTTGTGGAGGAGAGACGGACAAGCACGGCGCGGAGCGGCAATGGAGGAAACCAGAGAGAGAGAAATGGGTTTGGGCAAAAGCACGGTCGCGACAAAGAACTGTCATATTTGTGAAATTTTTTATCATATTCCGGCGTTTTGAAGCGTCGAAATATGAAAGGAGCATATATCGGCGCTTTAAAGTGCCGGAATATACACCTTTGCATATTTCAAAGCGCCGGAATATGCTTATATTTCGGTGCTTCAAAGCGCCGGAATATGTCCCTTTCATATTTCGGCACTTCAAAGCGCCAAAATATGAAATGGGTTTCGGGCATATTCCGGCGCTTCAATATGCTCGAAACCTATTTCATATTTCGGCGCTTCAAAGCACCAGAATATGTCCGTTTCATATTTCAGCACTTCAAAGCACCGGAATATGAAATGGGTTTCGAGCATATTCCGGCGCTTTAAAGTGCTGGAATATGCTCGAAACCCATTTGAAGCGCCGAAATATGTCCCTTTCATATTTCGGCACTTCCAAGCACCAGAATATGAAGTGGGTTTCTAGCATATTCCGGTGCTTTAAAGCGCCGAAATATGCTCGAAACCAATTTCATATGGAAGCGTCAGAATATGTCTCTTTCATATTTCGGCACTTTAAACCAGCGCTTAGAATATGTAATCAGATTCACATATAACGGCACTTATGTGTTCTTTGAATATTGCGGCGCTTCATAGAAGCACCACTAAGAAAGCGTCGGCGGTTAATATATTGCGGCGCTTCATAGAAGCGCCACTAAGAAAGCGTCGGCGGTTAATATATTGCGGCGCTTTTGTCAAGCGCCAGAAATAAAGTGCCGGCAAATGTCACTTATCTTGTAGTGAGTGTTCGACATTTGTCATTTTCTAAGGTTGATCAGGGGACTGCCGGCCAACGGGTTCCATACTTTTTGCTGAAATTACAAAGTCTCTGTACCATTGCTTTCCCATTCGGTGGCGTTAGCCAATCCTTTGTATATACATGCATACGCAGATTCAAGTATCTGCGACTATTAGATTCACTACAACAGAACTAATATATGCCGACGCTTCAATTCCGGCGCTTCCCAAAAACGCCGCAATAGAAGAACCACCTGTGCTTGTTTTGTGGCGCTTCCTTATACAGAGAGCATATTCCGGAGCTTAAAAGCGCCGGTATACACGAATTTTAATATAAATACCGATGCTTCGAAGCGCCGCTAAATCCCGGCGCTTTAAAGCGCCAAAATTTGGTAAACTGCATATACTGGCGCTTAAAAGCGCCGAAATATGGGAATGGGCATGTTCTGGCGCCTTAAAGCACCAGTAATTTCCAATATATATAATATAGCGCCAAAATTTTCCCCCAAAAATTTTCTGCTGCCCTTCCCTCCCCTGCGCCGTTCTCCCAAAAAATTTGCCCTGCTCCACCACGCCGTTTCCCCCAAAATTTCCGTTGCTCCGCCCTTAGCTCCACAAACTGCAAAAGTAGCTGCCGGAGTGCTCTCCCGACTACAACATTCACGTTCACAAAGAAGCACTCCTCGCTTTCTCAGAGAGCGCGCGCATCTTTATTCATTACCTCTCTGCTACGTAAGCAAATATACAAAATCCTATTTTTTGCGATTTATTTTCCAAGATTCGTTTTAATCAGTTTCACCCCTTTTAACTCGCTGCTTCTTCTTCTCTTTCTAGGGTTTGGTTTTTGACACAATTATTAGTTCTTTTCTTATGGTGGATTAGTCTTCATTAGGTTATAAAATTAGCAAAGTTTGGTTTCGCGTTTCAATAGATTAGCTTAATTAAATTGATAGCAAACAAACATGCGATATTATATAAGGAAAACGATGGTTCAATTACTAGTTCTTCTGTGCCAGTGCTATCTTCAGGGTGTCAGGGTTCAACTTTTACTCTAAAACATGGTTATCCTATGACTGAGTATAGGAAATATTATGTGGGCTTGATTGTAAAATGTTTGATTATTTTGTAATTGAAATTGTTAAAATATATACTTTACGATGTAGTGGTGATATATTAATTTAATAGTTTTCTCTTCCTACTTTTGCAGAAGCAATAAAAGTGGATATCGAATTTAGAAATCCTCTGCAAATCCCTATTTCCTTATCTAGGGTTTCTTTAATATGTGAAATTTCTGCAGCATCTGATGAGATGAAATCTTGTAAACTACTATCAGTTTGTTTTATATTCTCTGCTACAATTATATATTCCTTCTCTTTTCTTGTATAACTGTGAAATTAATTCTTAAAATTGGGTAATAAAAATTTCAATAATGATGTATGTACTGATAGCTCAAGCATTGAGCTCCAAGAGGCTACCAGTGGGTATGTATGAGTAACTCTTTCCTAAATGATTTTCTTATCAGGTCAACATATTTCTGTAATTTTTTCTAATCATCTTGTTTCATCATGTTCTGACTGCTGATTTGTCCTCCCCCACCCCAAAATTACTGCAGGGAAATGAGCTCTAACATTTCTCCATTTACTTTGTCTGAGGTTGACTTTTTATTAGAAGGTGGTGAAACAAGTTTGGTGAGTGTCTTATGGAACAGTTGAACATATTCGTAAAGATTATTGTACAAGGTCTTTGTTTTCTTTTTTCCTTCCTCTTTTCAATCGCTTTCCCATCCATGTATGTAATAGAATAAGATACTTTCTTTTATAGCAGAACATATACAATGGACTTTATTTCTTGGATTTATTAACTGTGCTATATATTAATAAAGTTTACTTCTGACTTTTCCTAACATTTTAATTGAATTTTCTAGTGTTTGGTAGTTGTAATCAAGATTTAGGGATGCCTAAAGTAATTAAATCATGGTTCATATTGGTGATTACTGTTACATGATAGTGTATATTGAATAAAATCAACTTGCAGGGCTACTGACATATGCAAGGAATCAAAGAGGCAAACGTTGCATGCCAATGATGTGTTAAAAGCACTTGAAGAAATAGAGTTATCAGAGTTTATTGAGCCTCTTAAAGCCTCCCTTGAAGGTTAGTTAATATTTCAAAAACTAGATTTTCTTTTTCCTTCCTCTTTGTTGTCATCTAAATTTTGGTTCCAAGCATTCAACTATTAAACATTGACCTGAATAAGGAAAAATCAGTACCTCCCATCTCTTGGTAAAATCGCTTAAAATGCATAATGAAATTCAGAAAAGCTTTTTCTCTTAGGAGTATGTGGTGGAGTAATGCCCAAATATATTACTCCTAGAGCCTTGTGCCTTCACTTCAAACTAAAAATATTCTACAAACATAGACGTTCAACATTGATTTTGTGGGGTAGTGGAAAGGTTTACACCTCAATGTATTAACATATGCATAGTGTGATAATATCTAAGATAATTTTAGGAAGAGGGGAAAATTGCCTAAAGAGCATACCCTGGAATGGGTATGCTGTATAATAAACAGTGTGGACTATTATAGAATAGCTAATTTTGTATTTTGTAAGTTCAACTAACAAAATTTATGGCATGATTTGCTGATTTGGTTTAGTTTAACTGCTGTTGATGATATGTTTTTCTCTAAATACTACCCTCTCCCTTTGTTTGTCCGGTGTGTATGTGTCTTAGCTCTTGTCCAGCCATTGCTCCTTGTATTATCAATTAGTGAATAAAAATAATATATTATTATTTTCATAAATTATTATAATAATAAGAAGTCAGTAATAATCATATTTTAGTAATAGTAATAATACAATTATTATAAATACTTATATATATTTATTATTATTATAGTATTACTATTATTATTTCAATAATTTTTATGTTACTAATTTATAGTAAGACTGTAATAATTATTAATATTAATTATTTGCTGAGACCAATTGCCAACATCAGTTTGTATCAATTTGTTGTTATCAATTTCAGTTCATCCACTTACCAATCAAATCGAAGTTTGTGATTATGCCTTCTTTTGCCAAAAATATTACAATACTGACTTTATTAACATTGTTTTAGGAAAGTCTATCGGTGTCATCTAAAAATGGATAAAAGTTGGATAGATAAACCGAGGTCGAGTAATGCCTATATGGATGGTGTTGCGAAATTCATTAGATTTGCGTGTCAAAAAGCTTGTGGTCGTGGTACTATTGTTTGTCCATGTAGGAGATGTGGTAATTGTTATTCATTCGAACCAGAAATTATTCAGAAGCATCTATTGTATAATGGGTTTAGTCCAGGTTACACCGAGTGGGTTTTTCATGGGGAGAAAGTCTCTCGTATAGACCACAATCACATTAGTTCATAACCCACTAGTGTTCCAGGTGGCTTCATGGGACGAGATGACGTGTTGGGTTTGCTCCGAGGTACCTTCCAGGTTACTTGTGAAAACCCAAACAATGAACCGTTAAGTTTAGGAATCGAAGTGGGATCTTCAAATGAGCATGGGGAAGAGCAACAGGCTCATGGTGGGTTTGAGTTCAATAATTGTGGTGATCCTTCAGATGTCGAACATCCATTTCGTTCTGCTATTGATGAGACGACTCAGTATCGCAGTTTGATGAAAGATTACGATACTAAACTTTATCTCGATTGTCAGAATTTCACAAAGTTAAGTTTCATGTTATATCTACTACACCTAAATGTTTGAATGGGTGGTCTGGCAAATCTCTGACTATGTTGCTTGAGTTTATCAACATGACATTTCCGATGTGTGCACCATTGCCATCAAATTATTATGAAGCCATGAAGATTATCAAAGAATTGGGTCTTGGGTATGAGAAGATTCATGTTTGTCCTAATGACTGCACACTGTATTGAGGTGAGCATTTGAATGATGAATTTTGTCATGCGTGTGGATTGGCACGGTAGGTAAAAAACATAGTTGATGATGAGGATCCGTTGAATGAGATGGATGGTCAATCGAAAAAGAAAAAGCCAGCTAAGGTATTTGATAAGAACCATAAAATGCATCTAAACAATGCTTATTTGTTAGCATGCTAAGGTTCATCTAGGGTTTTATTACTCGTTTTTGCCTTAACAATTCTAAAGTATCCTTTTTGGATCATTGATCTATTTCAATGCATTTTCAGGTGCTTTGAGTCCAAAAGAGATAATAAAGCAATCTATGTTTAAAGCGCCAAAAGTTCTTGCATGTTGATGTTGGTATTTGTTCAAGGTTTAGACATGTCTAAACATGATTTAAAGATGATTTTCGTCTAAACCAAGATTGGAGTAATAAATTACAGTGAGTCAAAAGACTGCACACAAGTGTGTGCATCACTTTGGAGCAAGTTAAGGGTAGGCACACTAGTGTGTGCACTTCTGCATACAAGCTGACACTAAATTGCCAGAATTTCTCGTACAGATCAATCACCTTTTCAGATTAAACTGTATTTATGTAGGAAGTACAAGGAGATAAGCCATATATACTTAGAAAGATCTGGAAGTCTATTTTCTGGAGAATTTTACGGTTCGTAAAAAAGATTTTTATAGAGAAAGTTATGGCAGTTTTAGTGGAAACAGTTCAGGCCAGCACAGCAGGCCCAGATGCACAGCACGGCCCACTCGCCTCTTGACTTGATTAGGGCGAGCAAGTGCCATTTTACCAAGACCAAAATACCCCTAGCTACTACTTGTAATCTATAAATACCTCCTTAAGGAGTGTGCAGCCGATCATTCAAATAATTCAAGAGAGAAAGGAAGCAAGGAAGGAAGGAAGAGAGAAAAACAGAGAGGATCTTGGATCCCAAATCCAGCATTCTTCCATTTTATTTCTAAGTTTCTTGAGGGCTAGAAATCAAGGGGGAGAGCATCTATATTGTTCTTCCACCTTGAACTCCATGGCCAAATCAAGGAGAGAGCATCCTTATTGTTCTTTCACCTTGATTTCCATGGCCAACTAGTCTTCACACAAGGGAAAAGGATGAATCCTTAGGGATTTATTGTTCCTTATTTCCTTCTTGATTCAGTTGTATAGATTTAATGTTGAATATTGTTTTATGAATTATTCATTGATTTAGTAAGAAGGATTTGAGTTCATGTGATAGATGCACTTTTTATTCTTCTTCTTTTAGATTCTCTTAATCCGGTGATTGCATCCTTCTCCTCCATTGAGGTTATTTGGATTTGATTGATTGCAGTAGATTTATTTTACTGATTGTCCATTACTGCGATATTGTCATTGTGATATATTTTCGTTTCTTGATAATCTTTAAGATCGGTCATGTGTGCTTGAACCAAAATCAATGAGTAATTTGTAGCAATTATATTAGAGTTATAAATGTGCTTGATTGAATATATTCCGATTGTTTGTTTGGGATGTGAAACTTGCAATCGAGATAAAATCAATTGAATCAAGAGTGGAAATAGGGAACGAATCTAAGGAGGATTCCCGGAACCTTGTTATTTCTCATTTATATTTCATTTACAATTACGCAATTTTTCTTACATTATTTCACCATCAAAACTCTAAAAAATATTTAGTTTAGCTTTTATCGTTCTTTTAAGGTTCACACATTTTCCTTTGTACTTAACTTGTTTCCCTGTGGAAATCGACACCCAAAAGTTATACTACAACTACTGTGTTATACTTTGGGCATAATCAAATTTTGGCGTCATTGCCGGGGAAACGCACTTAAGTACAAGGAAACTTGTCAACTTTGAGTGTGACGGTAGAAGAATTATAAAGCAGTTTGTAAATACGATAATATTGTTCATTTACCTTTGTTTTGATTTTTTAATTTTCTTTTATTATTTTGTTTTTATTTATCTGTTTATTACTCTGTTTTATTTATTTGTTTATTATTCTGTTTTATTTGTTGGTTTATTATTATGTTTTATTTATTTGTTTATTATTTTTTTTAATTATTTGTTTATTTATTTATTACTCTGTTTTATTTATTTATTCCCCTCTAAATAAATTGGTGCATGCTTAGACCGAGAAATTCGCGAGGTAGATTCATTAGAGGACCCGAATTAGAGTTACCCTCTCCTTCCACCTTTATTGGTGAAACCTCGCCTAGATCAAACCATAGTGTACCCCCACACGAAAATTTAGTGGATTTTGTTAACATGGCCGATAATCCTAATGAAAATGTTGCTAGGGCACTTCAGGATTACCTCCACCCTACACGCACAGCCACACCATCATGCATCATGTTTCCAGCCAATACTTGCCAACTAAATTTTAAACCGAGGATGATTCAATTACTCCCTACTTTTCATGGATTGGATAATGAAAACCCATATGTGCACATTAAAGAGTTTGAGGAAGTAGTCGCGACTTTTCATAGTCAAGATGAAACCGATACATTGTTAGGCTTAAGTTCTTTCATTTCGCTTTGAAGGATAGAGCTAAGAGTTGGCTATACTCACTAAGACCACGATCCATTGGGTCGTGGACTGAGATGACTCGAATTTTCTTTAATAAATATTGTCCCAAACACAAGACCAATGTTTTAAAAAGACAAATCTCCACCTTTGCACAAAAAGACAGCGAGACATTGTATCAGTCTTGGGAGAGATTTAAAGAGTTATTGAGTATGTGCCCTCACCATGGGTATGAAAATTGGCGTTTAGTGAGCTATTTCTATGAGGGTCTTACCTATAGAGAACACCAATTTGTAGAGATGATGTGTAACGGTGGGTTCTTGGAGAAAGATCCTGATGAGGCCATAGAGTACCTCAATGAGCTTGCTGAAAAAGCTCACACTTGGACTAGACCTAGTGCTACTGAGAGCACAAATAGGTCACGACCTATAGAGAACCCGAATGGTGGTGGAATTTACCATCTTAAGGAAGAGGATAACCTTAAAGCCAAGGTCGAGATGCTCACTAGAGAACTAGAGGTATTTAAGACTAAGAGCTTAAAGCCAACACACGTGGTCAATCACGCAAAATCTTTTGAACCATGTTTTATGTGTGGCGGGGTAGACCATCTCGCCCAAGAGTGCCCCACATTTGTTGAGATGAGAGGGATGTATAAGGAACAATGTAATGCCTTAGGCATGTACACGAAGCCTTCTGCACCCTTCTCTAATACATATAATCCGGGATGGTGAAATCACCCCAATTTCAGCTGAAAGTCTGAAAACTAACAACTTGCACAACCCCCTGCACCATATCATGAACCATATCATGCACCTGTATCTTCTAGGAGTCCTTTAGAAGACACTTTGCATGCTTTTATTGAGGCACAGGGTAAGACTAATCAGAGGCTTGAATCTTTAATTATGCATGTTGTTGAAGAACATAAAGAAATAAAGAGCCAAGTGTCCAAGCTAACGAGCTACTTGAGTGTGACTGAGCGAGGTAAGTTCCTTTCTCAAGCTCAGTCCACATCCTACGGTCAGCATCAAACGCAACAAAAGAAAGAGGAGGTGAATGCCATTGAGACACTTAGTGTTAAGTCATTATGCATCCCAACACCGAACAAATCAGAGGATGTGGACGAGAACCACCAAGTATATACCCTCACTCATGGCTTCACAAGAGCATATATCGAGCCAAAATCTGCAGATGTTACTGATGACATCTTTAAAGTCTCTCCAAAGCACACAAGCAGTAAATTTAACAGTAAAGCAATTGCTGGTGCATTCAACTCATCTTTGTCTAGGAGGGAATAAGAGTGTCTGGCTGAAGACGTAAAACTTAGCACTCATGGGAGGCACCCCATAGTATATCCTTTTATTTTTATTGTTATTGTTTTTCATAATTTTTTTTCTTGTTTATTATTAGTATTTTTTTGTTTTCTAGTTTTACTTTCGTATTTCTTTTTCAGGGACAAATATACGGAGCAGTTCAAATGGTGGTGCACAATTTTCAGCTTCTGTGCACTTTTGGCTACAAAGGGAGTTTCCTTATCTTTTACTTTCACATTGAGGACAATTTCTACTTTAAGTTGGGGGTGGAGGAAACATATTCCTGTTTTTCATGTTTTTCATTGAACTGTTTGGTGTCATTTTACCGTTTTGATTGTTTTTAGCATGCTTTCTGTTAGCCTTGGAGTTTATTCACATGTCGATGATATGAGCCTAATTGAGATAGCATATAGCATTTAGAAGAAGTTAAATCTTGCTTCACTTTGAGAATAAATTAAGTGTCAATTTTTCTTTGGTTTGAGACTCTGGTTTGTGGTAAGATTGCATGATTAGTCTAAAGCATTTGGAGAAGTTTTATGTGCGATTGTTTTGTGTGAATACTTTTGCGGTCTCTACAAGCTCTAGAACTTATTTGATAATCAATTGAAGCGAAAATCATAGAATGCACACTACTTAGGATATGATGTAGGCCATTTTTGGACCGTTTGAGCCTTTTTAAACTTACCATTGTTATATTTATCACTAGTCACCTATTTGAGCCTTTTTCTTGAAAAGAAAAATTGAGCCTTGTTTCTTTCGATAAACCATTTACTTACCTTTATGAGCCTAAAAATATTTTTTCCTTAACTTTCTTTTAAAAGAACTTAGTTATACACATGTTGTGAGAAGCACTTAAAAGGAGTAAGGGTGGAAATATGAGAAAATATTACTACCATACCCAAGTACATTAAAAGAGATAAGCTGGGGGTTATGGAAAAGAAAAGAAAAGAATGAAAGAGAAGGTGAATGGTCTTATGCCAAAATAAAAAATAAAAAAAAGAAAAAAAACGAATTATGGCAAAGAAAGAAGAAAATAAAAAAAATGGTGATTTATTGCGAGAAATGTTCGAAAAATGGTTGAAAGAGTTGGGTGTTGAAGTAAGGTTATCTTGTGCTTAAAGTGGTTGTGTTTAAATTAAGAGACTTAGTTCTTTTATTTGTTTAAACTTTCCCATTCTTTCTTGACCTTTAACCTAGCTTAACGTTGCAAGCTTATTAAAGACCTATTGATCCGATGTAGTGTGGTTTTTCTACATAGCGGAGAGTGATTTGAAAAGTGAGCTTATGGAGCTTGATTTGTGATTGATGTCACGCAATTTAATATGTTTTTAGAGGCCAAGACTTCTATTCATGCTACATTGTGCATAAAATCACCCGGGTGTTCGGACTAATGTATTGTGGTAAGATGAATGTTAAGAGTCGATAACGATTCTAAGATTGACATTTGGATTATTCTTGGACTTGAGTGATGTTTAATGATTCTATGTGATGTATGTTATGCATGATTTTTGAGACAAAGATTTTTGAATCACTCTTGGTTAACGCCAGCATTGCTGTGCTTTGCTTTGATTTCTAAAAAAAGAATTCATCTCTTGTCTTTCGCTTGAATTGCTAGAGACTAGCAATAAGCTAGTTGGGGGTTGTGATAAGAACCATAAAATGCATCTAAACAATGCTTATTTGTTAGCATGCTAAGGTTGATCTAGGGTTTTATTACTCGTTTTTGCCTTAACAATTCTAAAGTATCCTTTTTGGATCATTGATCTATTTCGATGCATTTTCAGGTGCTTTTAGTCCAAAAGAGATGATAAAGCAATCTATGTTTAAAGCGCCAAAAGTTCTTGCATGTTGATGTTGGTATTTATTCAAGGTTTAGACATGTCCAAACATGATTTAAAGATGATTTTCGTCTAAACCAAGATTGGAGTAATAAATTAAAGTGAGTCAAAAGACTGCACACAAGTGTGTGCATCACTTTGGAGCAAGTTAAGGGTAGGCACACTAGTGTGTGCACTTCTGCATACAAGCTGACACTAAGTTGCCAGAATTTCTCGTACAGATCAATCACCTTTTCAGATTAAACTGTATTGATGTAGGAAGAACCAGAAGATAAGCCATATATATTTAGAAAGATCCGGAAGTCTATTTTCTGGAGAATTTTACGGTTCATAAAAAAGATTTTTCTATAGAAAGTTATGGTAGTTTTAGTGGAAACAGTTCAGGCCAGCACAGCAGATCCAGACGCACAGCACGGCCCACTCGCCTCTTGACCTGATTAGGGCGAGCAAGTGCCATTTTTCCAAGACCAAAATACCCCTAGCTACTACTTGTAATCTATAAATACCTCCTTAAGGAGTGTGCAGCCGGGCATTCAAATAATTCAAGAGAGAAAGGAAGCAAGGAAGGAAGGAAGAGAGAAAAATAGAGAGGATCTTGGATCCCAAATCCAGCATTCTTCCATTTTATTTCTAAGTTTCTTGAGGGCTAGAAATCAAGGGGGAGAGCATCCATATTGTTCTTCCACCTTGAACTCCATGGCCAAATCAAGGAGAGAGCATCCTTATTGTTCTTCCACCTTGATTTCCATGGCCAACTAGTCTTCACACAAGGGAAAAGGATGAATCCTTAGGGATTTATTGTTCCTTATTTCCTTCTTGATTCAGTTGTATAGATTTAATGTTGAATATTTTTTTATGAATTATTCATTGATTAAGTAAGAAAGATTTGAGTTCATGTGATAGATGCACTTTTTATTCTTCTTCTTTTAGATTCTCTTAATCCAGTGATTGCATCCTTCTCCTCCATTAAGGTTGTTTGGATGTGATTGATTGCAGTAGATTTATTTTACTGATTGTCCATTACTGCGATATTGTCATTGTGATATATTGTCGTTTCTTGATAATCTTTAAGATCGGTCATGTGTGCTTGAACCGAAATCAATGAGTAATTTGTAGCAATTATATTAGAGTTATAAATGTGCTTGATTGAATATATTCCGATTGTTTGTTTGGGATGTGAAACTTGCAATCGAGATAAAATCAATTGAATCAAGAGTGGAAATAGGGAACGAACCTAAGGAGGATTCCCGGAATCTTATTATTTCTCATTTATATTTCATTTACAATTACGCAATTTTTCTTACATTATTTCACCATCAAAACTCTAAAAAATATTTAGTTTAGCTTTTATCGTTCTTTTAAGGTTCACACATTTTCCTTTGTACTTAACTTGTTTCCCTGTGGAAATCGACACCCAAAAGTTGTACTACAACTACCATGTTATACTTTGGGCGTAATTAGTATTGCGTTATTTTTTGCTAATACCGAGATTGAAGAGGATATATATGTCATCTAAAACGGCCTCGTTGATGAGATGGCATGACAAAGATCGGACAAAGGATGGGATTTTAAGACACCCTACGGATGGATTAGCCTGGAATGAATTGGATATATTGTATCCCGATTTTGCTGCTGATCCTCTGAGTGTTAGGCTTGGCTTAGCTAGTGATGGGTTCAATCCCTTTCGAACAATGAGTTCAACTTATAGCACATGGCCCGTTCTTTTGGTCCCATACAACTTGCCACCGTGGCTTTGCATGAAGCAAACATCCTTCATCCTTTCAATGGTGATTCCTGGTGAGAGAAGCCCCGGTAATGATATCGATATCTTTTTGCAGCCTCTAATTGAAGAGTTGAAACAATTATGGGATGGTGTTTATGCGTTCGATGCATCCACCAATCAAAGCTTTAAGCTTCGCACTTCTCTTTTTTGGACCATTAATGATTTTCCAGCCTATGCAAACTTATCTGGTTGGAGCACCAAGGGGCGGGTTGCTTGTCAATGTTGTGGGGAATCTACGCATTCTGTATGGTTAAAGCACGGGGGAAAGTTTTGCTATATGGGTCATCGTCGATGGTTAGCAGAAAACCATGAGTTTTGTTTTCAAAAAGATCAGTTTGATGGCACCATAGAGTTGGGATCTGCTCCTGTTCCACCGTCTGGGCACGATGTTTTAAGACAACTAGAGGGTGGAAACTATAGCTATGGTAAAACCTCGAAGCCTTCTAAGAAGAGGGCAAGAGAGGATGTTGGTACTTCTATGGGGCAAGTGCTAGAGGATGAAGTTGATAACCTTTTCGAGGGTGTGGACGATTTCCTTGAAATTTTGATAATGAGGATATTCCCATGGATGAGGGAGTTGTAGACACGGTGTGAAAAAAACGAAGCATTTTTTTTGAGTTACCATATTGGAAAGACAATTTATTGCGTCATAATTTAGATGTGATGCATATAGAGAAGAATGTATGTGATAATTTGATTGGAACAATATTGAATATAGATGGTAAGACTAAAGATAATAAGAAGGCACGCCGCAATCTCGAGGAAATTGGTATTAGGAAAGACCTCCATTTAGTTGTTCTTCCTAATGGAAAAGATCACTCGCCTCCAGCATGCTACACTATGTCCACGAAGCAGAAGCAGAATTTCTTGACAGTTTTGGCAAATCTTAAAGTTCCTGATGGGTATACATCAAACATCTCGAGATGTGTCAACCTAAATGATCGTAAGCTGTTAAACTTGAAGAGTCATGATGGTCACATATTGATGTAAGAAATCCTTCTGATTGCCTTAAGATCATCTTTGCCGAGACATGTTCTAGCAGTTGTGTCTGAGTTATCATCATTTTTCAAAGTTTTACGCTATAAAGCCCTTGATCCTCATGAGCTTGACTTATTGGAGTCGTGTGTTGCTTTGACACTCTGTCATTTGGAGAAAATATTCCCCCCGGGTTTTTTTACCATTATGGTTCATCTTATCATTCACTTAGCCTCCGAGGCTAGACTTGGGGGTCTTGTACACTACAGGTGGATGTATCATGTTGAGAGGTTAGATGTTCAAAGCTATTTTGTGCATTGTTTTATTTTTTTTTATATTGGATACTTAATTTATCTATAATTTTTTGGCTTTGCAAGGTATTTAGTGCGCTTGAAATCTTACGTACGTAATAGAAGTCGACCCGAGGGCTCAATTGCTGAAGGGTACAATGGGGAAGAGTGTCTAACATATTGCTCCCAATACTTCAAAGGTGTAGAGACAAGATTCAACCGACCCCAAAGGAACAATGATACTGTAAATTTTCTGGATGAATACATGTTTTTCTTTGGTGGACGGATAATGGGAAAGATTATGAGTGTTGAGCTCGATGACATGTCATTGGCTCAAGCACATCGTTATGTGTTGCTCCATAATGATAAACTTTCTGACCTTCGTAGGTTTGTATCAATAAAGGAACTTAATTACTAATCATCAATTTAAATTGAGTTTTTATGAACTATTGTTGTCTCTCTGATGACTAATAGTTACATAAAAACATCAATTATTGCAGTGAATTTTTGGCAGCTCAAAGGCTAACCAACCGTTCGAATCGACCAATACAAAGTCTTGAACAAAAGTGGTTGGTTGAGAAATTTCCTTCATGGCTTATGAGACAGGTTAGGCGTAATAACAAGAGTCTTCGATTTTTATAAGTGTTTTAACTAAAACATTGAATAATGTTGTCTCATATTAATTTTTGGAAAATATTTAGGTGCCATGGATGGTGGATAACAATTATTCAGACGAACTTATTACCTTTGCTCAAGGTCCGAATAATGTTGTTAGGAGATTCAATGGATTCAACATCAACGGCTTTAAATTCCACACAAAGGAACGTGAAAGGTCTAGATGATCTCAAAATTCGGGAGTTATGGTTGAAGCGGATGATAAAATGTATTATGGTGTGCTCAACGATATCATCGGGTTGGATTACTATGGGACGTTTAAGATTGTGTTGTTCCGTTGTGATTGGGTGGATATTAATTCACCCAGGGGTTTAAAGAAAGATGCAAGTGGGTGCATTCTCGTGAACTTAAATAGGTTAATACACACTGGTCAGTTATTGAAGGATGACCCGTTCGTACTTTCATCTCAAGCAAAACAAGTGTTTTATGTGGAAGACCCAACAATAAAGGAATGGTATCATGTTGTGATCACAAAGCCAATAAACCTATATGAAATGGGGGAAAAAACGCAGGAAGAGGATGATGACACTTACAATCAGTGCATGCCTTCTAATGTAGTGGTAGACGATCAATTAGATTGTATCTCAACTTGGGCTAGGATGGACATTGACGAAGATACCAACTAGTGTTATGTGCATTTCCGTGTAATTATAGTTGGATGTGTATTTATGTGATGGACATGTCTGTCAACGAGTTTTGTAATGTTTTATTGTAATCTATCGTGTTACTATTGATTTGTATCACACATAACAAGAGTCCTAAACATTTTTGCGTACATTTTGTGGAATGCTACTTTAGCATGTCGTAAATTTTTGTTTTGGTTGTATCATTGATTATTGCTTGTTATTTAAATCCTATTTGAATCACTTACTTGTTCATTTGTTCTCAGGTACTCTGAAGTTATAATCATTTTAATGTTTTTATGTATACAGATTGCAAGATGTATAGGTCAAAAAATATCCCTCCATCAGTTAGAGATAACATATCAAACCAGTATACAGCTAAGTCTTCACACCATCAACAAGATACTCACCATGAGCA
Source organism: Bretschneidera sinensis (assembly GCA_023935145.1). Lineage (NCBI taxonomy): Eukaryota > Viridiplantae > Streptophyta > Magnoliopsida > Brassicales > Akaniaceae > Bretschneidera > Bretschneidera sinensis. The sequence continues at coordinate 71,319,749 of CM043705.1, forward strand.
TGAGTATCACCTTGATGATGATCATGGCTCGCAAAATGATTCTGAGACCGATCCAATAACAACGAGAAGTGATCACAATGACAGTGAACAGTACGTGATAATTGGTAATTTCTGTATTAGAATACATTATCTCTATAACTAGTTTGATACCACATTGTTATACTAATTATAAGATTTATGTTTTCAATGTATAGATTCTGAAGGGAGGGTGAGGAAGCAAACACGTCTCCTTAGAACCTCACAAGTGTGGTCCCTTGAACGTGGGGAAAAAATTGCGGTCCACTTCAATGCACGTCATCAACCTATTAAGAAAGGTGGCCAAATGTTAAGTAACTGGTTGAGCAAGGTTGCGAAGAGAGGGAACCTTTGTTCGCTCAATTACACGGATTGGAAGAAGGTCCCTTCTAGCTACAAGAAGGACCTTGTTATATTGATTCGGGTAAGTAATTGAGGTACACTTCAATGCACATCATCAAATAACTTTTTTTGTTTTTTTGTATTCATCGTGTTCTACATGCATAATCCTTAACACCAATAATGCTTATTTGACAAAGATTTACTTTCTTTGTGGTAGAGGAAGTTCCATTACCCAACGATTGAGGCGATAGACAAGATTTTGTTGAGGATGATAGGGAAAAAATGGAGGGACTACCGATATGTGCTGAAAAGGGACTACGTGAGGAACAAAACAAAACAAGTTTTGAGCAATGATGTTCCAAAAGGCGTAGATCAAGACCAGTGGAAGCAACTGCTGAACTACTGGTTCTCTGACCAGAGTGAGGTTGTTTTAAGATAATTATGTTGATTTGGATTCTCATTGTTTCTGTTTTTCTAATAATGACTGATTATTCAATTGGTTTATTATTGGTGTAGAAATATTCTACTATAGGGACAGCGGCACGTAAAAGACAACAATGTCCTCACACGTCTGGTTCAAAGAGTTTTGCTAGAAGACGGGATGAATATGTGAGTTAAGTTGTTTCATTCATCCAATCTTTCATTTAAGATGTAGTGTATTGAGTCCCAATTTGATCTATTTTTTCATACATGGTAGGAGATGACACATGGGAATGAGCCCGGTCGCATAGAGTTTTTTGCTGAAACTCATAAACGCAAGGATGGGACTTTTATTGATGATGTATCAAGACAATTTATGGTACATTCAATGTACATTGGTTGGTTGATCAAAGATGAAACTTATTAATGTCTTTCCTAATTTAAGCTTTAGTGATTAGTAAGACACCAACTGCAGTTACTTGTTTATTTTAGCAATATTATTATTACTAGTTTACTGTTAATGTGGGGAAGGTCATTTTCACATTTACTATGTTTGAAGGTTCAAATGTTAAATTTGTTTTTATCATTGCTGGTCTTATAGACATATTTATTCTTGCTAGTAAGTAGTCTTTTTTGTTTTTGGGAGGGGGTGGTGGTGGTTGGTAGCTATAAATTTTTCGTCAAGAATATGGAGATGTATATATATTTTTGTATAGTATTCAAGTGTAGTTTTAAGCCCAAGTGTTTGAGTTTCGGTGTATAAATTTCGATACTTCACGCCTAAATAAAAGTAGTATATATTTATTTGTTTTAATATAAAAATATTTTTGAAATATATATAATTTGAAATCCGATGTATGATAACACTCTCATGTGAGTTTTAATTGTTTTCTTTTCTCTCCTTTTATGTGTTTCTCTGTGTGTGAAAGTGTTGCTTTCAATTGATCCTTGTAAGTTCATTGATTGCAATTGTGGATTCACTTGATTATCATGAGACTGCCCTTGAGTAATTTGAGATTGTGGCTGCTGCATGGAACGCATATGAGCTGTGGGGAGTTGTCCTTGCTGCAGTGGCTTCCTGGGCCTATGTGAATTTAAAAAGCCTAGGATCTGCTTCCCACTACTGTTTTGTATCCAGGATTTTGCCTTTCTAGGAATGATGAGATAAATTCTTCTCTTGGTATCCAATGCCCCCAAGAAGGCAGCAAACTGTAATAGAATAATCTACAATCTACTGATGAAGGATAGTTGAATGTTTGGCATAGATTGATATATCTGGCAGTATTTACTCTACAAAATGAATATAATCAACTAAGTTTATCTCTCTTTCTAGTATTGATTTTTATTTAATTAAGGAATTGAAAAAGATGCTTCCCAATTGATAGAATGAGATGCTGCATAATGCAGTCACTACTTTAACTGGAAAGTTAGATTGAACTTGTAGATTGAGGTATACCAAAAAGGTGTGTGGTGCGTTGGTAGGTTGTGGCATTTTACCATGTAAAAGGCATGACATGTTTTCGTACTTTGTGCAAATTTAAGAGCTACTCTTGAGCATTATGGATCATCTTGCGGTTTTGCTTAATTGTAATGTTTCCATGTCATTTGGCCTTAAGCCTTTGGATGATCAATCAATATGCAGCCTCTTTGTCCATGGCATATTAAGATTTTGGTTCTTTTCAAATGAACTTTGGTTGGTTTCCCCTTGTAGTGCTTTCTTCTTTTTATTTTGAAATGTTTGAAGTAGGAAACATAGAAATGTAGGAAGCAGTTAAAATTAGTTGTGAATTGGCTACATTGTATGGATTGTATATTTGTTTTTCTTGCAGGAGGTTTTATGGAAAAATAGGGAAAATTCTTCCCCTTTTTCTATAAAATCAACGCACCTTTTGTTTTATGTATATTTCGCTGTAATTAGCTACTAAATATTCAGAGAAGTTTAATCTTTATTGTTTCCTAATTGTAGGTGACAGCTGAAGCTCATGTTGCTGCACTTGTTGCAGCTTCAGGTTCATCTGATGCTAGCAATAATTTAGCTATACAAAATGAAGTCTTCACCGAGCTTATGGGTGAAGAGAGTTCCAGTCGTGTCCGAGGGCAGGGTTTTGGAGTTACACCCTCTGATGTGTTTGGTATTTCAGCTCAAATGAGGAATGAAATGGGATATCAAGGGGCTTATACTGAAGAGATTAATAGTCTGAGAGCACAAATAGAAGAAATCAATCAACATCATGGGCAACAGATTGAACAGTGTGCACATCAGATTGAACAGCGGCCTCATCAGATTGAACAGCAGTCCCATCAGATTCAAGAAATTACATCTAAGCACGATGATCAAATGAACAGTATGCAATCCCAAATGGATGAGCTGAAGTCTTTACTAAAACAATTGGTTAGTGGAGGCCCTCAAAATTGATGTCAAGTGTGATGTCCTATGATTGTTTTTTTTTTTGTACATGATATGACTTTTGTACTGAAAAAAAGAATTTTGATGGATGATGATATATTTTATATTGAAGAACATTTGGAAATTGTATGGTACATTATTTTATATATTGAAGGGTTTATTTTATTTTACAATATTAAACCAAAATTATGCGGAAAAATAAAATTAAAATAATTATTTATTGCGGTCAGTATATTGTGGCGCTTAAAAGCACCGGTAAACCCCAAATACGTGAATTTTATATACCGACGCTTTTAAGCGCCGGTAAATACCGGCGCTTACAGGCCCCAGTATTTACCGGCGCTTACAGGAAGCGCCAGTATTTGCGCTTCGACACTATACATACCGGCACTTTATCCGGCACTTGCAAAAGGCGCCGAAAATTCATATTGTGACGCTTTAAAGCGCCGTAATATGCAAAAAAAAACGCCAGCGTTAAACCTTTTTTCTTGTAGTGATTTAAGCTGTTCATCTTTTGAGGTGTTACCAAGTTCCATTGGTAATCTGAAACATTTGAGGTATCTCGATCTATCTGGTAATGCTAGACTTGAGAAACTTCCTAGATCTATTTCTAAGCTCCAGAGTCTGCAAATTTTATAATTTATAGGTTATTGGGAACTTGAAAGTTTGCCGGATAATATGCAAAACATGATCAGCCTCAGATATTTGGCAATAACCACACAAGAGAAGCATCTACGAGAGAATGGAATAGGAAGCATCACTTCTCTTCGAAGTTTGATTATTATGGGATGCGTCAATATGGAATATCTGTTCGAACAAGGGGTGCATCACCTTACAGTCCTATGAAAGTTGTCTATTGGAGGTTTGCCCAAGTCTGGTTTCTTTACTGCGTGGTCTTATTAACCTTACAGCATTGGAGACTCTGATCATTGACAGTTGTAGAAAGGTTGATCTTAATATCTCAACGGAATCAGAAGACCATCCTAATGGTGGTGGGCTCTTGTGACTTCGAACACTAAAGCTTGTTGGATTGCCAGAGATGATGGCATTGCCCCAGTGGATTCATAGATCTGCTAACACTCTACAATATATGCGCATTGCTCATTGTTTCAACTTGACAGAACTGCCAAACTGGCTGCAAAATCTCTCATCACTTCAAACGCTTAAGATTAAATATTGCCCAGAATTGAAGTCTCTACCGGAAGGGATGCAACAGCTCACCTCTTTATAAAAAATTAAACATTACTGGTTGTGGTGCGTTGTCTCGAAGATGTCGAAAGGAAACAGGGGAGGAGCCAAGATTGTTCATGTCCCTCAGATCCGTCTTGACTATATCGAGATTAAATCAACTAAATAATTAACTACAGGTAAAGAGAATATTTACCTCTTATCAATTTTCCTACTCTCTTTATCGAGTTTATCATTCACGATCATGCATGTGTTTTTTCTTTTTCCATTTCTTACTTTCTTTTATGTTTTCTAATTTAGTTGGTAGCTAAATTTTTGTAATTGTACATTGTTCCTACTTTGTGATTGGTTCATGACCCAAATAATCAATTCCACTATAATTCCTTTATGCCAAATGCTGCAATATTAACTAGCTCAAGGTCCAACTTTCTTTCCCCGTTTCTCCACAAGGAACTCTCATAATTTTTTTTTTACATGACATAGAGGTAGCCTGAGAGTAAATGGATAATTTATCAATAATAAAATTGATTTGGATAAAATTCATTTTGATAGCGTCTACCAAGTTTTATTCAGAGTCTTATATATATATATATATATATAGTCTTTCTTTGTTTTTATATGTTTGATTTGTACAAAGTGTGGGATAAGTTCAAAGAGTGATGTATATACTCTGTATAGACTGATTAAAAACCAAATTATCTCAAATTTAAATATATGTTCTGTTGTATACTTATTCCACTTATCGTGCTTGGAGTGACTTAACTATATGGAGAACTAAAGTGGTTCAAAGAATGTGACGTCTCGGTTTACACAGTTTTTCAAACAGTCTTTAGGGGCGTTTAGTTCTACATAATAATTTTTTATTTTTATCTTTATTTTTTTTAATATTTTGTCAATATTTTTATACATTTTAACATAATTTAAAAATTAATTTTTTTATTTTTTATTTTTTTTCAACATAATTTGAAAACCATTTTTTCATTTTTTCTAATATTATTTTAAAAATAAAAAAAAAATTATTTTTCAAATTATGATAAAAATATACAAATTATTAAGTAAAATGTTAAAGAAAATGAAAAAATATATTTTTTTTCAGTGTCTCGGGCATACATGTTACCACATTACACTCATATTCAATTTTTACATTTTTTATTTATAATAGATTTATTATTTCTTTTTGTGCATAGCACAAAGTTAAAGGGAATCCAAATATGCTAATAAGTTAAAGAAAAAATCTTAACAAAAAATTCCTTGCTCCTTACAACATTGACGAGTCAGGGTAGGCTTTCATCGATTGGGTGCTAGAGTAATTAGTGTGGATATAAAGGATTCCCAATCCTCTAAAATCAATTTAAACTTTTGGAGTGGTGCTATACTTTTCCCTTATTTCAATCCTCTAAAATAGACGCAAATTAAAACTTCATTAAAAAAAAATTACAACACTAGTGAAATCTAAAGGGTCGAACCAAAATTTTCCCTAAAATATATTTTATGCAAAAATTTTGCGTACACCCACTATGACAAGTCATGTTTGGACCGTGAAAACTACACCAGTAATTTTTGGAAGTTTCGTTAGTAATACTAAGATTTTTTAATTAGATTTGCACAGATGTTACTAATTAAGCTTTCAAAATTATCAATAAAGTTTTCACACTATATAGATACGACGTCACACCTGATGCAAACAAGAAATTCACATGCTAGCTAGAAACAGTATAGGCTATCACATCTGTTCTATCATAACTCTGTGCATTGCACTTTCTCAGATGCTTCACTCACAAGCATTCCGTAACTGTCCCTAACACTCCTCTTCCTACTGCAACATTCTAATTTCATCAAAAACATCCCAGAAAATAATGTAATATATTGTCATCTGACACTCATTACTCATAAAATAAGAATCATCAGTACGAGGAAAGGGTTTTTTGATTTATCTTGGGAGACTGCTTTCTAAACATAAATTAGCAATCTATAATGTAAATTCTTTAATAACATGGGCATTCATGCGCCAAACTTCACGGCATAGAAATGTCACCCAGAAAGTGGCATACAAAATTCATCCAGCATTCCTGATATAATCCAATCTAAAAATTACTCTGTTGAAGTGAGTCAACCTTTGGATGTTTTCTCCCTGAAAACTTAATTCAAATTGGAGTGAAATGGCCATTATCAGAACTGTCAAAAAATCCTCCACAGAACCGATTAAACACAAGTCTAGAATGAATTATTTAAGATGTAACATTGAAATGTGTCTAAGAATCTTCAGCAAAAAAACGAAATATAGCATGGCTAGAATGAAATTAACCTGAAAATGTCATTGTTACGAAGACTGGCTGCAAAATTACTGACAAATAGGTAGGGTACACTTCAAGCATAGGGCATTCACTGTGAATGTGAAAAGAAGGTAGTCAACTTTCACATACTGAGGACTGAATGCAAGCAATGCTTTGACAGAGTGGTGTTGGGCATATAATAGCATAACAACTGCAAAGGTCATAACCATAAAGAGAAAATAACTAAAGAAACTCACAATGGCTCAACCTTAAATGGTAATATCCAACCCGGAAAAGCAAGAGAATATTTAGGCCACTGAGCTACCTACCTACAGACTGAAGTTCGGGGAGCAAATATGATGTAGGAGGATCCGAGTCAGATGATGCTGAGCTGTCAGATGGCAAGTGGTCTACCTAAGCCGGTTTACATCATTTAGCATGCCATAGGTTCCGATTGGGCCCCGAAGACCCTAGTCTGATTAGAAACGAGCTTTCGGGAAAAACTTAGTATTATGTACTAAGCCTTATCGTTTTTAAGCCAAAAAACGAAGTTTAGACATTCAAATTGGCAGTTTTTAGTTTTAAGAAACCTTTTTTTTTATTTAATTTAAATTCGACCTTAATTTAATTTTCCTATTTTAGCTTCGACCTTATAAATAAGGTCTTAGGGTTTCGTAATATTATTATTGTATTTTTGGAATAAATTAAAATAAAGCATCAGAGTAGTTTCTCTATATTGTTTTAAGGTTTTTCTTGTGTTACTCCCTGTGAACTATCTGTTTAACTAGCCTGCAGAATAATCGCTATTCTGCCCGGCGTCAGTTGGTATCAGAACTTCAGCGTTTTCAGATTTCATTAGTTTCCATGGCTGGTGATCGTGGTCGTGGTCGTCGCGGGCAGGTTCCGAACGAGGAAGCCCCACACCGTGATCATAACGTTCAGGATGTGATGATTGAGGATTTACAGAAGTAGGTTGCAAAATTAACCCAGCATCTAACGGCATAGAATTTCGGTGATCGTGAGATGAAAGATCATGATTCCGATTCCAGTTTCGAAAACCTGTATTACAATCCTGCTAGATTCGGGGAACACCGTGGTCGGAAGGATCGTTATGGAGATCTCGGTTTCAGAGTGGATTTGCCGCTATTAGCAAAGTTTCCTGACCTGATACCAAAGGATCTTCCTCCTGGGTTGTCGCCTGAGGTCTTTAATGTGAAACACTTGAGTCCTTGTTTTGGGGATTCCGATGTGGCTATTGTGAACTCGAGGACGAGTTCTTTCCAACCCGGGGCGACTGATGCAGGAAGATCCGAGTCAGATGATGCTGAGCTGTCAGATGGCAAGTGGGCTACCTAAGCCAGTTTACATCGTTTAGCATGCCACAGGTTCCGATTGGGCCCCGAAGACCCTAATCTGATTGGAAACGAGCTTTCGAGAAAAACTTAGTATATACTAAGCCTTATCGTTTTTAAGCCAAAAAACGAAGTTTAAACTTTCAAATTGACAGTTTTTAGTTTTTAGGAAACTTTTATTTTATTTAATTTAAATTCGACCTTAATTTAATTTTCCTATTTTAGCTTCGACCTTATAAATAAGGTCGTAGGGTTTCGTAATATTATTATTGTATTTTTAGAATAAATTAAAATAAAGCATCAGTTAGTTTCTCTGTATTGTTTTAGGGTTTTTCTTGTGTTACTCCCTGTGAACTATCTGTTTAACTAGCTTGCAGAATAATCGTTATTCTGTCCGGCATCAAAATACCACAGTAAGAGCTTGCAAAGCCTATGCACGCCTAGTTACAATTTGTTGTTGCAAGATATATGACTAAAGAAATTTATGAAAAGAAAATATTAGATTTCACCTCCATCAACTTGTAAAAATTGCAGCTAACATTATCCACAATTCCACCTATACCATAAATCATTATTACCGTTAGCCATTTTTCTGTGGACTATCATTAGCTGACAAACAGAAAGAAGTCAAATCCAAACCTACATAAGCAGAATCATGAACTGCACCAAGCTGAGTGATGCCAAAAATAAGTGACTGGTACTTCTGCACCAAGCAGAAAGTACTAGTGTATCACTATGCAAACAAAGGATAAACAAATACCTTTTCTTCAGTGTTCAACTGGCTCATAACAACTTTGAAAACCAGCTGCATACTCCCCATCTGAATCTGTCTTTGAGCAATATTCGCCATCAAAGAGTTGGCAGTTCTGTCTTTACTGCTTTGTTTTACTTCTAAAAGTAGACAAGAATTCCAATTTTTTTGAAGGATCACTCTTCGAACCTCCATGAACACTACTATTCTTTGTATCCTTGTTACTGACAGCCAGAGAGCTGTTGGCAGACCTATTTATCTTCACTTCAGATTCAAACTTTGCGGCAAATGTTAGAGTTGACATGAGTGTCTTCTGAGTTGAGTTTAGCATGTTTTCACAGTACACACTTCCTAACTGGTCTAAAGACTGACCCGAAGTGAGGGGAGAAGTTGGCTGTTTCTGTTGCATTGCACTTGGGTTTTTATGTTTATCAGAAGCATTTCCATTCTCCAGAACATATCTACTGATACCATTATCCAAACTGGAAGGCAAGCTAGCTTGTTTATCACTCCTAGAGTGATCTATTAAATCTCTTCCAAAAGGTTGCGTATTTTTCAGCATCTCATTACAGTGCCCATTTGTGCTTGGTACACTTTCTGTTGTCTGGTTGCCAAATTTGACACTATCATCTCTGCTGGATGATGAGCTAGCTTGTTCATGCAGATTGAAATATTTTGATGTGTCAGATGCACTTTGCTTGGTCTGATTTAATCCAAATGATAGAAAATTTAATCCCTTTGGTCTCGCAGCTAGTGGAGTTCTTATTGGAATCTCATTCACATTTTGAACTGTATCGGATGCACTTTGGTTGGTCTGATGCCCAACTTTTCCACTTTCATTGATCTTTGGAGATCCTTGGTTAGGTTTACTGGATTGAACCCACAATTTCCCAACAAAGGGAGAACTAAAACCTTTGGTTTGCAGCACGGGTGGTTTCAGCAGAGTCTCTATTACATTCTGTTCAGTACTTTTGCAAGACAAAACTCCCAGAGAGTGGGATGAGACATCAACATTCTGATGGGATGGTCCACTGATGTTCACTCGCTTCTGAGAATGTGAGATACCCAGCAAGGATGGAGGGTCTGCTTCAGGCTTGCAAGCATCTGAAGGAGATGGAGCATCTTCTTTAAGCGGTACCTGAAGCGAAAAATATAAATTAAATACTCAACACAGCTATTGTGAACAAGCCCTTAACCTAACTGATTGCAATAAATTAGGTACTGCATTTCAAACTATATTCGTGGCTCAAAAAATTGCACCTTATAATATAAGGGTAAGAAGGTACCTTTTGTTTTTAAAAAAATTTGGGCAAGAAGGTACCTTGTGTGAGAACATACACTCATTGCCTGTGCAGCAAAAACCTTTGGTGACATAATTGGTGCAGGGATACTTCGAGAGCTGATGATCAAATGGACATTCATCCCCTTTCATGCATGAGTTACGTGCAAAATGACAGCACGGCTGCAAAACCAGAATGAACATGAGAGAGAGAGAGAGAGAGAGAGAAGGCTTTACAAAGCTGGCCTCAACCTAGGTAACATGTACAGGAACTCATCTTTTCCCATTAAATGGAATTAATGATATGTCATCATTGCAGGTTCACTTTTCTAAGTACATACTGACAGAAACTCAACTATACATGCCAAGCCAGTTGTAATTAGCCATGAACCAAGAAGGAGAGGAACAATCTGAAATCAAGAACTTGTCAAGGGAGCCTGCAAGAAGCTAGGAGAAAATGCAAACCCAGAAAGAGTACCTAATTTTGAGAAAATAGAAGATTTCATGTTTAATTTTGAAGCTTCTAGAGTTCTGGGTTTCGTTTTCGGTGGTTATTATTCTTCATTATTTTTTTTAAATAACAGTAACATTTTAAGAAGAAGCCGTTGTGTGATTTTCCTCAAAGGGGCAAGAACATAATCTCACTTTTAAATTTTATCGAACTTAACATTTATACTACGTTTTACAGATCTTTTGCAGAATATACTTTTCAAGGGCTGCAGTGTTGGATGGAAAAAGTAGATGTCATTTCAGATAAATACAAGGAGCTGTGGTGTAATTTACTCTAAAAAAAAATTAAAAAAATTTAAGCGGGTCATGTCAAGCAGGCCGTGTTTGTTGTTGATATTTCGTGTTAGGCCAAACATGACTTGTTTAAAGCATGGTATGCTTGTCGTGTAGTGTTACCCGTGTAATAAACGGGACATATTCTGTTTGGGCTTTTGGCACAATTATTTAATCGTGTCATGTTCATGTCGACCCAAATAGTGTCATACCCAACCCTCAACACGACACACTAACACAAATTGCCACCCTACTACTAGCTGCTCAACCTAGTCATAACAAATTGCTGAAATAGAATGCAGCTATAAGCATCACAATAGGAAAAGTAGTAAGTATCAAGTCAAATTATTATTCCTTGGATTTTGTTAAAGGTAGCGAGTATCAAGTCGAATTATTATACCTTGGATTTTGTTAAAGGTATTGTATCATGTGAAAATTTGCACTTGTCACCCTGCAAAAAGAAGTAATAAAAATCAGATGAGATGACAAGGTGAACAAAAATCTAAAAGAAACTAGATAAAACACCAAATCGAAATAAAATACATCTTTCAGAAACTATATTAAAGGAAGAAAATCAGGAGGAAACAAAGCAGCAGTTTTCCTTTCCCACCCTTTCCTTCCTGCTCATCCTATCTTTCTGTTTTGCTTCAATTTCTATCCCCCTACCTACCGCAAGGAGTGTAAGGGGCTAGTCTTCATCAAAATTTTGTAGGTTAAGTAATCATTCCGACAAACCCACAGGTTGATAAGGGGATAGTTTGGGGAGGGGGTGGGGCGGTAGCAGAGCCATCAAGGTCAATTATCCTAAACAATGATAATAATTACCTGGAAACATCCTTGTACACTATGGAACATGTACCAACCTTCATTTTTTGATGAGTTGAATCCCTTTTTTCCTTTCTCACCCCACCTTCCTCTTAATCTATCTAGTATGACACAATGACCCAGAAACTAGTTCGCAACCCAATCATATGAAATCAATATAAGCATTTCCAGTTAGGCAATTGAAGTTGAAAGAAAGCAACTAATTGAATTTGGCTCTATTGTCAGTCAGCCATAATATGTAACTTTGAAAGTACTCAAAGAGCAACATGAAGATCACATGAATATTAGAATGTAGAACACCATAGAACCTCATGGCATCTTCCCTTGAGATAATGGCGACAATATGTTACAGGTTTTGGATTCACAACTGAACACAATTTCAGCCTTTTAATGCCAAGCTGCCTGTTCTTTTCTGCTCGTTTCTTTCTTTTATTTTGCTACAAAATAGATTATGATGAATAAACCAGTTATTTACTTCAAACCAGATAAAATAAATGGGTAACGTACATGGTGAAGCTTTAGCAAAGAAAAGAAAAGAAAAATTATGCAGAAGAAACATATATAACACCTTTTTCTTTGCTTTTTTCTCCTTAGAAGGTGTACCCCGCTTTTTCTTCTGATAGATGCCAGCACCCGACTGTAGATGACCAACAGCAAACCACAACGGTTATATGTGGACAAAAATCACCTAAAAATTCCATTGTGGTCAAATAATTTGAAACCACCTAATTTTAGACTCTCTCCTGAGAGAGTGCGAGTGAGAGAAAAAATTCCATTATGGTCAAATAATTCTAAACCACATAATCTTGAGAGATCAATTAAAGGCAGCGACTCTTTATTCTTTTTTGCTGAGTTACCAGTTAAATGCACCCTAATAGTCATTAGTAAGGGAACTTTTATGCCAGCTATTCAGAACTATAGTAGCCCTTTGAAAGTGAGAACAAGACCTAATTCACTATATTTGGTGGCTAAAAGTCATGTAGTCAGTGAAACAAACAATCATGGTCTTGAATTTTGTGCAATGAACTCATGGTTATCAATGACAATACGAAAGACTGATACGAAACCACAAATCTTCTTAGGACACTGAAGGTAGCAAATTAATATATTAGCATAGAGAAAAATAGTATGACAGAATGGACCATGTAAGTAGATGCAATGATACAGGTTCAATGGCCACCAAAAAAACAAAAATACTCACTTGTAGAAAAAGAAAATGTACCTTTTCTTTAGAAGAAATTCCTAGATCTTCACTTGCACTTTGTTCTATGATTTCTCCATGCAGTACAAAATTATTAGGACAAGCCACCTGATAGCCGATGCCTTCTGTTCCACTAGGTTTTCTTTCTTTTTCTCCAGCTGCGGGCATGCCGTTATGTCTGTCTGCCTTTTTAGCTGTTATACCATGAACAACAATTTCAGATTTAGATACCATCCTATTTGTTGCACTTTGTTCAAGTTCCATTTCTATACCACTATTGGCATCCACAGAAAAGGAACTGGTCTCAGAATCTTTTCTAGTAACTCCATTTTCTTCATTACAAGGGAACTCTCTTTTATCAATTATGTCTTCAGAAACTTGCTTCTCATCTACCTTCTCTAATGGTACAGCATCTCCAAGAAGCATACCAATTGATTCATCATCAATCTTAAAATCACCAGAAATCTCTCCCTCTTCAATGTCTCCATCTTCAATCATATAATTATTAGAAGGCAACATAACACTGGTACTAACTGGTTTCTCACATTCCATCTCTTTCTGGTGCATTTCATGCTTTCCTTCTAGCGAATTAGTCTTCAGAAAAGAATTTTTGTCTTCTTTATTCTCAGTTGGTTTTGAAAATTCACTGGTCATACTTTTATCTAAAGACAAATCGAAGGCTTCATGAATCAGTTGACTACGCTGTTCTTTATCTACCTGAAGTTGAGCTTCACTACCAGGTTCCTCCATCACAATTTCTTGAAGATCACGTTGCTGTTCTTTGTTATTCAGTGACGATGCAACCACACCAGCGCCACTCTGGTTCTTAGCCAACAATGTTGCCAAGAGATTAATATTATTATCTTGAACAAGCTCTTCATTTCCTTTCATGATAAGCTCAAACTCATCCATTAGCATTTGTTTCTGACCAAACCCTCCATCTTGAAAACCAATGCCATCATCAACCATCAAGTATTTTTTCTTTGAAATATCTTCATTCTCTTCCATTTGCAATATGTGCTCTATCTCGTCTATAGCCTTTTGTGTCTCACTAAACCCTTTTTCTTCAAAACATGTAGCTTCTAAATCTTTGTCAATGACTATGGCTTCCTGAGGTTGCAAATTCTCACACTCCGTGATATGAGGACCAACAAACTGGCCAGGCTTCTCGGTTGCTTGCTCTGATTCATTGTAACCATTATCTTCAAGAACAACAAACAATATCAATAAAAACCAAACAATACGATGAAAAACATAGAAGAAAAATTATATGTAGACACTACTAATAAAAATAATTATTATAGGCACAATCTTCTTCTGCATTGTAAAACAGTTTTTTTTTTTTTTTGGTTCTATCAACGTTCTCAACCAAAATTATAAAAATATTTTCATAATGCTAACAAATTAATGCATAAAACCCTTCGGTGAAAAATTTCTCTTGATTTTTTGAGCAAAAAACCAAAGCAAAATTTTGGCTGTTGAAAGCTGTTGGAAACCGAGATTATGTTAGCGAGATTTAGGGGATTTGGTTATTGTAAAGTCTGTAGTATATTCATTAAGATTTAGTCAATGCGCTAAAATAAGAAAGTAGTTAGGTTGTTTCCTTTTCTTATGCTTTGTATTCACCTATTTATAGGTGCACGATGTACATGATCTTTTTATCAGGAAATAGAGAATCATTTTATTCTCAACTTTATTCTTTCTTCATGGTATCAAAGCAGTGACTTATTCTTTATAAAAAAAAAAAAAAAAAAAACTTAGCACCTTTAGCCGCCATTCACAATGCCCTTCAAAGTCATATCCGAAACCCCCAAGAAAATTCCAGAAACCCTTCCTCCCAACCTTAATCTTGATTCTCATTTTGTCCAAATTACCAACATCAAGTTGAATGGTGATAATTTTCTGCGATGGTCTCAATCCATCCGAATGTACAGTCGGGGCCGTGGGAAAATTGGGTACCTGCCTAGAGACAAGCAAGAACTGACGAAGGAAGATCCATCCTATATGACCTAGGATGCTGAAAACTCTATGGTAATGACCTGGTTGGTCAATTCCATGGAAGAATAAATCAGCTCCAATTACTTATGCTATTCAACAGCCAAGGAACTCTGGAAAAATGTTAGTCAAATGTATTTGGACTTGGAAAATCAGTCCCAAATGTACGAATTGGCAATAAAACTCGGTGAAATCCGTCAAGGAGAGGATAGTATCACCAAATACTTCAATTCCCTGAAGAGGCTGTGGCAAGATCTGGATTTATTCAACAATTACGAGTGGAAGTCACTGGAGGACTGCAATCACAACAGGAAGCCGGTCGAAGACCATCGAATTTACAAGTTCCTGGCGGGTCTGAATATATAATTTGATGAAGTCAGGGGGAGAATTATCGGTCATCAGCCATTGCCATCTATCGGTGAGGTCTTTTCTGAGGTTAGAAGGGAAGAAAGTCGCAGGAACGTGATGATTGGAAAAAAAGGAATTGCTGCCCCAGTGGAGAATTCAGCTCTGATTGCATCCGATTCAATTGCAAACAAAGTCTTCAATCAACGAAGGCAGAATGAAAGGCCTAGGATATGGTGTGATTTTTGCAATAAGCCACGTCATACCCGAGACAATTGTTGGAAGATTCATTGGAAACGGGAAAACTGGAAGAGCAACAAGCCAACCCAAGGAACCTCCTATGCAAATGAAGCCGAGACAAGTCTTTTCTCTAAGGAGCAGATGGATCATATTCTAAAACTGCTAAAGTCCAATTCACTATCCGGTACTCCTAGTAGTGCTCTTGCACAAATAAGTAGCAATTCTAGTGCTCTATCTTGTAGCCAAAAATCTGCCCCGTGGATCATTGATTCAGGGGCATCTGACCACATGACTTCTCTTCCCGATTTATTCCATAAATATTCATGTTTATCTAAAACAGAAAAAGTTATGATTGCTGATGGCAGCTTTACACTTATTGAAGGAAAAGGTCAAATTAAACTCTCAAAAAATATAACACTTGAACATGTTCTTTATGTTCCAAAATTAGCCTGTAATTTGCTATCTGTTAGTAAAATCTCCAATGACTCTAATTGTCGTGTTATTTTATTTGATTCTCACTGTGAATTTCAGGACAGGAACTCGGGGAGGATGATTGGCAGTGCTAGAATGGTCAACGGTCTTTACTACTTTGATGAATATTTTTCCGAGAATAAAAATGCTCAAGGCTATAGTGGCAGTGTTAGTTCAATTTCTACTCGTTACAAAATAACGCTTTGGCATCTTAGACTAGGACATCCTAGCTTTCCATATTTAAAACATTTATTTCTTGATTTGTTCAAAACTTTGGATTGTTATTCCTTTCATTGTGAGAGTTGTTTTCTATCAAAAAGCCAAAGAGCTACTTATTTGACAAAACCATATCGTCCCTCTAAACCATTCTATTTGATTCACAGTGATGTCTGGGGTCCCTCTCGGATCACTACTATGACAGGAAAAAAATGGTTTGTTACTTTTATAGACGATCATACTCGTCTTTGTTGGGTGTATTTGATGAATGATAAATCTGAAGTTAAATATGTGTTTCAAGTTTTTCAAAAAATGGTTGAAAATCAATTTGAATCAAAAATCTGTGTGTTTCATTCGGGATAATGGGAAAAAGTATTTTAATGAATATCTAGGAAAAAAATTTCAAGAAAAAGGCATTTTGCATCAATCCACCTGTCGTGACACTCCTCAGTAAAATGGTATTGCTAAAAGAAAAAACAAACATTTACTCGTGCGATAATGTTTTCAATGCATGTTCCAAAATAATTATAAGGAGATGCTATCTTAACTGCCTCATACTTAATAAATCGCATGCCTACCCATGTTCTGCAATATGTCACACCTCTAGATTACTTCAAAAAAATCTTTCCCAGTTGTAGGATTACTTCAGATTTGCCATTAAAAATATTCGGATGTATTGCTTATGTTCATATACCCAGTATCTTTAGATCTAAATTGGATCCTATGGCTGAAAAATGTGTTTTCATTGGATATGCTTCAAACAAAAAGGGATATAAGTGTTACAATCCTCAAACAAAAAAAGTTTTTGTGAGTATGGATGTCTCCTTTGTGGAAAATCAATCCTATTTTTCAAAAAATTGTCTTCAGGGGGAGATAGAGAATGAAGAAAATTTTAATTTTGGGGAACCAAATCTTATTATCTCATCTTCCTCTTTAGACATTGAACAAAATCAAAAACAGAATGTTCAACATATGGAGAATGAAGGAGATTACCTAGGATCGCCAACACCTGATGACTCACGAGCAGGGGGAGAAATGCAACAGAAGGAACAAAATGTTCCCAAACCTGAGTACTTGGTTTATACTCGGAAAAAACACAAGAATAAAGACCTGTCAACTGTTCTACCACAAAGTCAATCAGAATCCCTGGAAGAGGGTCCAAGCAATTCAGATAATTCTAGTCCTAATCCAATTCTTTCTTCATCTTCACTTCCTTCTGTTGATGTTCCCATTGATCCTTATCTCCCTATAGCCATTAGAAGAGGAGTCCGAAAGTGTACCCAATCAAAAATCTGTGTGTTTCATTCGGATAATGGGAAAGAGTATTTTAATGAATATCTAGGAAAAAAATTTCAAGAAAAAGGCATTTTGCATCAATCCACCTGTCGTGACACTCCTCGGTAAAATGGTATTGCTGAAAGAAAAAACAAACATTTACTTGAGGTAGCTCGTGCGATAATGTTTTCAATGCATGTTCCAAAATAATTATGGGAAGATGCTATCTTAACTGCCTCATACTTAATAAATCGCATGCCTACCCGTGTTCTGCAATATGTCACACCTCTAGATTACTTCAAAAAAATCTTTCCCGATTGTAGGATTACTTCAGATTTGCCATTAAAAATATTTGGATGTATTGCTTATGTTCGTATACCCAGTATCTTTAGATCTAAATTGGATCCTAGGGCTGAAAAATGTGTTTTCATTGGATATGCTTCAAACAAAAAGGGATATAAGTGTTACAATCCTCAAACAAAAAAAGTTTTTGTGAGTATGGATGTCTCCTTTGTGGAAAATCAATCCTATTTTTCAAAAAATTGTCTTCAGGGGGAGATAGAGAATGAAGAAAATTTTAATTTTGGGGAACCAAATCTTATTATCTCATCTTCCTCTTTAGACATTGAACAAAATCAAAAACAGAATGTTCAACATATGGAGAATGAAGGAGATTACCTAGGATCGCCAACACCTGATGACTCACGAGCAGGGGGAGAAATGCAACAGAAGGAACAAAATGTTCCCAAACCTGAGTACTTGGTTTATACTCGGAAAAAACACAAGAGTAAAGACCTGTCAACTGTTCTACCACAAAGTCAATCAGAATCCCTGGAAGAGGGTCCAAGCAATTCAGATAATTCTAGTCCTAATCTAATTCTTTCTTCATCTTCACTTCCTTCGGTTGATGTTCCCATTGATCCTTATCTCCCTATAGCCATTAGAAGAGGAATCTGAAAGTGTACCCAACATCCCACTGCAAAATATCTATCTTATGATAGGCTTTCCAAAAATTATAGAGCTTTTATTTCCAATATGTGAACCTGTTTGTTCCAAGAACTAAGGAGGCACTGGATAACCCGAACTGGAAGCTAGTAGTTATGGAAGAGATGAATGCTCTGGAAAAGAACGAAACTTGGGAATTGGTGAGACTACCGGAGGGAAAGAAGACCGTAGGTTGCAAATGGGTGTTTACTGTTAAATGCAAAGCCGATGGGAGTGTAGAAAGAAATAAGGCAAGACTTATGGCAAAGGGGTTTATACAAACCCTTGGAATTGACTACCAAGAAATGTTTGCTCCAATCGCTAAGATGAACTCAATTCGAGTGCTTCTGTCATTAGCTATGTTAAAAATGCTTTATTGAATGGAGATCTTGAGAAAGAAGTATATATGAACCTGCCTCCAGGTTTTGAGAAGAAGTTTGGTGAAGAAAGAGTGTGTAAATTGAAGAAATCCCTATATGGTCTTAAGCAATCTCCAAGAGCGTGATTTGAACGCTTTGAAAAAGTTGTTAAGGATCATGGTTACTGCCAAAGTCAAACACTATGTTTTATAAACACTCAAGAGAAGGTAAAGTGGCTATCTTAATTGTTTACGTGGATGACATTATCTTGACAGGAGATGATATTGGCGAGTTGGAAAGATTGAAGAAGCGACTTGCCAAAGATTTCGAGATAAAAGACCTAGGAACTCTAAAGTACTTCCTCGGTATGGAGTTTGCAAGGTCCAAGGATGGTATATTCGTCACTCAACGCAAATATACACTTGATTTGATTAGTGAGACAAGTTTACTTAGATGTAGAGCGGCTAAAACTCCAACCGAACCCAATCAGAAACTTCAACCTGCTAAACCCGAAGACGTGGTGGATATAGAGCAGTTTCAAAGGCTGGTTGGAAGATTGATTTACTTGTCCCACACACGCCCTGATATAGCGTTTGCAGTAAGTAGAGTGAGCCAATTCATACACTCACTAGGACAAGAACATTTTGAGGCTGCATACAGAATCCTAAAGTATTTAAAAGGAACTCCTGGAAAAGGGCTACTATTCAAAAAACAGGGACACCTTCGGGTCGAAGTCTACACCGATGTAGATTGGGCTGGATGCATCACTGATCAAAAATCTACCTCTAGCTACTGCACATTCGTTGGAGGGAGCTTGGTTACTTGGCGAAGTAAAAAACAAAGTGTAGTGGCGAGAAGTACTGAAGCTGAATTCAGATCTGTGGCTCATGGAATTTGTGAAATCTTGTGGATCAAGAGGTTACTAGAAGACCTAAGAATTCAAAGCTCTTTACCAATGAACGTGTATTGTGACAAAAAGGCAGCAATTGTAATTGCACACAACCCTATTCTTCACGACAGAACTAAACACGTGGAAGTTGACAAGCAACATCAGAGAGAAGACTGAAAAATGAGTGATTAGTATGACCTATATACCTAGTGCTGAGCAAATTGCAGATGTTCATACAAAAGGATTGTACAAGGGACAGTTCAACTACTTAATTGGCAAGCTGACTATGGAAAATATTTTTTTCAAGCCAGCTTGAGGGGGAGTGTTGGAAACCGAGATTATGTTAGCGAGATTTAGGGGATTTGGTTATTGTAAAGTCTGTAGTATATTCATTAAGATTTAGTCAATGCACTAAAATAGGAAAGTAGTTAGGTTGTTTCCTTTTCTTATGCTTTGTATTCACCTATTTACAGGTGCACGATGTACATGATCTTTTTATCAGAAAATAGAGAATCATTTTATTCTCAACTTTATTCTTTCTTCAAAAGCATTAAAAGTACTTCCAATTCGCCAATGTGGTAACTTTTGACTATCAAAACATCAAATTCAGTGACAAGAGAATGAAAGAAAACTCATTATCCTTAACTTCAATGCAATTTCTACATAAAACAAATGCAACATGTGAATAAAAAATCGAGAGAAATCAAAATGAAAATAGAAACAAAGTAACAATTCATGATCATAAATCAAAGCAAAAATTTCCAATTTCCTAACCAAACAACACCTGGTAATCAAAAAGTCACGCACTACTTTATCCACTTCAACTCATCATCGACTAAACAAAGCGAATAAATCAAAATACTCATGAATAAAACAAACCAGAAACAGACAATAGGCACAACTAATCAAAACATTCCTTAATATATTTCATCTGATACCTGGTCTTATTAGCTTCAGAAGAGCAATAGGAGTGGCTAGAGAAACTTGAGATTGGCCATAGCAATGAGATAAAATGCGAACAAGAGTGCAATAAGTTTCGCTCTTCAGATGCGATCGACAATAAGGAAGGAAAGAGAAAGGTGGAGTTTCAAGAGAGGGATTCTGGGTCCTAATTTCTGGTTTCTCCATTTGCTGCCAAAGAATTTTGTATCCTCAGATTAATCGCAAAACCTCAGTGAATAGTTTCGATTACCTTTTGAGAGTGTTCTTCACTGCGTCGAGAGCGAGACATTAACCGCCTATAAGCTTTCAAAACGCCAGCATTTGACGAGATGTTCAAATGCTAGCAACTGGTAGAGAACATGTGCTCCACACGTCTTTCACACGCTAGATTGCAATAGGGGGAAACAATACCACTTCCAATATCAACTACCAAAGGTTGGGCTGGATTGCAATAGGCAGCTTTCCAATCAATTTTGATTGGTATGCCTGCACAAAGCATCAATACTTCTAGAAATCAGAATAATACTCTAAAAACAATACTATACAAACCCAAACTTTTTAGCAACTTTTGCCTCGTGAAGTGAGAATTGGAAGTAGATCCTTTAACTCCTGTACATGAAAGGATAAATTGAAATTAATTGGCCTTCAGAAGACCCGGAGACTTGGATAGATACTACCTAAGAAGTATGCAATTGAAAAGCATCGACTCACTGGCTCTTGCCGTTACACTACATCATTGTCTAGAAAGGAACAAAAGTCTACAGCAAATGTGATTAACACAAATATATAGGGGGGGGACTGGAGAGGAGCAGGTCATACCTTTGAGGATTTTCTCTTTTGACACAAGCCCAAATGTGAAAATTAAAGTGACTTTTATATGCCATATGCTAACATTAATATGTGCACTGATATAACAAAAACCACAAACTTTCCTAGGTGTCTCATTCATATTGAATTGATGTGGCCAGACTTCTATTGTCCCATATAAACGTAACTAAGCCTTAATCCCAAAATAGTCAACATGTACCACAACCATCATGGTCAGATTTCCTCTAATCTTATTCTTGGTAAGCCATAGATGAGTTATTATTCATACACATCAATGTGATCCAATGTTCCAAAGCGCATTATAAAAGACAGTCTACAAAATTGGTTTTTAACCACATTATAGATAACGTGGCCAAGATCATTGGTTTATATCAACTTTTCCTCTAAGAAATCTTACAAGGAAAACCTTTCAATGGCAACTCTGAACACAATGGGGTGTGGCACAACGCAAGAGACAAAAGGACAAATTCATTCAATTATGTAGTTCTTAGTGCAAAATTTTCTTAACTCAAGTATCTTACATTAAGAAAAAAAAACTGTCACATGGTACACCCAAACATGATGGTATGATCACACACAAATGTAAGTGACAAAATCATTGATTTCTATACACTCATATAATAAGCCATCGTAAATACTGATAGCATCACAAAACAAAATTAAATAGCCAACGGATTTCTTCGGTTGGAAGTAACAATTATGCCTGAAAATAGTAAGGATAATCTTTTCTTGCTTACCTTGCATCTAGTAAGAAAAAAGTTTATTACTTCCAGTGACCTAGGTGCATTTTACGATATGATCGTTCAAAATTTTAAACCAAGAAAACAGACTCTTTTTTTTCTCATGATCAGAATAAACCCAGAAATCAGAAATCAATTTCAGGGAAATTTGGACAAGGGATGAATAAAAATACAGATGGATTATGTCAAACACTCCTAATTCTCTTGCTCTCCCGCTACAAAATACCATGAGAAATAGGGGAGATAAGGCTTACCTGAATTACAGAACCCTAATTCCTTTCCGATGAAGCCAAAAAAAAAAATCCAGGGAAACAAACAGGCAGGTCGGTGAGAAGGGAAGAAGAGAGTAAAGACCAAGAGAATATATGAGACTTCCTTCTTGATCAATTAACTGTGTCATCATATAGAAGAGGAGTGAGGCGATTTTGGTGCTGCTTTGAAACATGATGCCGTTTATATAAACAGAGAGTAATAATATCAGAAAAGATGACAGAGAAAAATGGTAGTGAAAGAGAAAGGCATGAGAATACACAAAATTAAATTTTGTTTCTATCCGAATTTCCCAAGAAAATACTCAAGGCTATTATCCCTCAACACTAAATCAACCCCCAGAGTCAACCCAAACTTCAACCAAAAAATGACGAATCCAGATCACACAAATGCAAATCAACGAGAAAATCAACCCATCATCTCTTAAAAAGGAAAGTATAACAGGATGATCACATCTAATGGAAGTTGAAATTTCTCATTTCCTATTGATTTCAAAAACAAAACAACCATTGTAAACCAAGTCAGCCATAAAAATAAATCTCAACTTGGAAAAAGAAACGCCTTCTTGAAATCAAAGTCAAATGCGAAGCGAAATTCCCACCTATTAACATTATAGGACCAAATCACCACTGCAATTCAAATCGAAACAACTCAGCCAATAGCTTTCAAAATTTATGGGTTGAAACAAGAAGAGTCGCACTTGCATGTTGAGTGTATCTAACCTGGGTTCTTGCTCGAACTTGAAGTCCATGAATCTTTGGAGCAATTTTCTTGATTTTTCAGGGAAAGAGTCAGGTGGGTTGGGGCTCATCAGTTTGCATGTTCTTAATCTTTCTTTCAATAAGATTTCGGGCTCAAATGTGGTCCCTTGGATTCTCTATCGCGACTGTGATCACACGAGGCAATTGGCTTTGAAGGGAAATAAAATCACTGGTGATATTGAAGTATGAAATTGCAAGAATCTGTAGTACTTGGATCTCTCATCGAATATTTTCTGTGTTATGGTTTCCTTCTTTGGATTTCTATCGAATTTTGAGAGAGTTAGATGACTTTTGGAAAGTAAGAAAGAGAGGGAAAATGCTCGACTCTATGGCGTTTGGAGGGTGAGAAAGTGCGGGAAAATCAGGAGATTTTTCATTGTTTTCGTCACCCTTTCGCGTCTTTTCGTTGGAGTTCAGAAATTTTCGTTACTCACTTTCGTGCTTGCCAAAAGACCAAAATTTTGGGATAAAATAGGTCAGAGAGGGAGCGAAAGAGAACAAAAATAATGGGGTTGCAGCCGGAGGTTGCGACCAAGGTTAATGAGATGTAGATGGGGGAGATAGGGTAGAGGAAATTGGACATTTCAATTATCTCCAAGGCGACTCAACCATTTTCGTTTATTTTAATTGAGAGTTAATAATAAAGATTAAACTGTCAAAAAAATAAAATCAAAATACTGAACATGACAAAGTTTAAAGATAAAAAAAAAAATAATTTATTTAGTCAATTAATTTGAAATTGATTTTCGAATAATAACCTTATGTTATGTTACGAATTCGATTTTGTTGTAATTATTATTGAATTAAAAAATTTTATTAATAATTATAAAAAACTATGATAGTAATTTAATTATCATAAAAATAAAAATTTTATTGAAAATTATAAAAAATATAATAATAATTAAATATTTAAATATTTTATTTTATTCAAATAATTACAGCAAATTTTCTGGATTCCGTCTTCGACTCCCACGGAATCAAAATTCATTAATTGTATTGCTTCTCACCTAAGAGTTCTACATAAGTGCGGCGGTCAAGTCCATCCAATTGTAAAGCAAAAGGAAAAACACAATGTATATTTCCCTATTGATTTTTTCCCAAAGTGGTCACCCATGTTTAGTTCACACTCCACGCATGACACTGTTATAAAAACAAAAACTTTGCACTTATACACATCATCTTCTTTTGTTTTCAAGCAAATAATACGTACAAACATTTATCCGTTTCTCGTTTTCTTCTTATTCAGGGTATAGTAACGACAAATAAACGCCATTACTAAGCAAACCCAAATCTCCCCCTCTAAAACTCCTCTTTTTATAACTTCTCTCGCTAGGCATTTCCGGACGAACCTTCTAAAACTTACATCTTTACATTTATAAATTTTTTATGAGTTGGAATCTAAATTTTAAAATTTTTATTAATAATATTAATTTTTAAATTTTATAATTAACAAATTTTTTCAAAATTATTAATAAAATTTTCATTTGATTTAAACAATTGGTTTTACACTGGGACCAACTAAAAACTTTTGCTTTACAACACCCTCTCTTTCTCTATCACTTCACTGTAAACTCCCTCTTTCTCTTTCTATCAAAAATTACGGTGTGTAAGAGATATAAAGGCCTCAGTTCAAATGTTGATGTGGCTGACGCTGAAGGTATTGATTACAGGGTGAGCATGGCAAGGAGAGGGTTGTCTTTCTTTTTGTTTCTTGTTTTTCTTTCTGGGATTTCTCTGTGTTATTCTGGTTTGCTCAATTCTAGTAATCTGTTTGATTTTGGGTTTCATAATCTTCTGACTTTGCAATGCCACTTAGGTAACAAAGCTCCAATGCTTTCCGTTGACTGGCTCTGTTGTGGCTTTGATTTCCTTTGATAATGGGTGTTGGTTGAGGAATGAAAGCTTCAATTCTGATTATTGGGTGACTTCGTTTCAATGGGATTTGAAAAATATTTATTAAAATGCAAGAATTTTGTTTGTGTAATTAATATATTTACATGATGGCTTAACTTGTTTTTTTTTTAGATGTGGCAATGAAGATTTATTCAAATGAACTTATGTTAATGTTTATATACATACATATTCTATGTACTGTGATGTGGTTTTAAGTTAAACACTTTTTTTTCATGTCAATCTTTCCACTACATTGTCGTGGGATTTACTTTATCATTTCAGATAGTTTTTACTTTTCTGAATCCTAGTTTCATGAGAGAGTTTTTGTAATACCGCAATTTTGTGATGTGATATTATAGTTTTTAAAATGGAAATATGAATCATGAGATGTGATTCATAGCGTTTGTTTGGGGAGGGTTTTCAAAAACCCTTTTCAGTGTTCAAACACTGAAAACTCTTTTCAATCACTGTAGTAACATGTTTGGCTGTAATTTTGAAAAACAGTTTTCAAACAGAGTTTTATAAAATTGGGTTTTCAAACACTGATTTTCGAAGGAGTTTTCGGTTTTCATTTTCAATTTTCCAGGCCAAAATCAATGCTCTCTGCTCTCTCTTTTTTGTTCTCTTCTCTCGATCAAACATCACCCTCTTTGCTATTTGCTTTCGTTGTCATCAGAAGATGAACAAGATCATCCTCATAACACCGCCCCGAAATCACCAACGGCGTCCACAACAGAGATGACCAACCCACCCTCTGCCACCGCCACTAAACCTCAGCTACAATCTTCTGATTTCCTCTTTGGATCTGCAGAGATGACTGCGACACCCACCAACACAGAACCCAGATCAAAACCCATAAAAGACAGCGTTAAATCCCCCATCGCGTTAAATCCCCCGCCACCACCACGACCACCTCCTCCTTCACACGCCAAAGATGCAAAACCCGAAGAAACCCACTTCTTTACCGACCCCAAACCCGATTCAAAGACCAACCCCAATCACCCACCCTATGGCCAAGACGTGGCCCATCCACCGTTGCCATCAACCACTGCGTCCTTCCTTCAAACAACCGCGAGGAACCACGGTGTAGCTTATGCAAATCCCAGCGCCGCATCCAATAGGGGAACCAACAACGTTATCGACGTCGTTAACGGCAGTATAGTCGCCGCCATCTCCTCTCCAACGCCGGTGATTCACGAAGCTGCATAAAACCTTCACTTGTTCTGCTGCTCCTCTTCAATTTATTAGATCAGATTGGATGGAAATGGTACAGACAAGCTCACATGGTTTACATCTAAAAGGAATATAATATTTATTATAATTATCATATCTTATAGCATATCAGACAAGGTCACATGGTATTCTATTATTATATATTATATTATTTACTATAATAGTATTATTTTACTATATTTAGTATAACATTATATTAATATTTAATTTATGGTATTCTATTATTATATATTATATTATTTTCTATAATAGTATTAGTTTATTATATTTAGTATAGCATTATATTAATATTTAATTTATAAGATGTGAGGATGACAAACCAATCAAATTGGGTAGTTGAGGCAAAACTTTTTGCACGAAGAATATATGGTATCATTTTTATCAATTTATCAAAGTTGTATTTGATCAATGAATATTGTATCTTAAAGTTGTCATCAACTAACTTATTTTTAAGAAGAAAAGTATGTCATTTTTTAGATATTGAACAAACTTAAATATTGTATTTGACGGGTTGGTTGTTCATATTTTATCAAATTGTGAAAGTTATATTGTATTTTTTATTTTTATTTTTTTAGAATTTATTTAACAAACAAACATGACATGACCAGGGGAAGAGTGTTGTCATGTTTGATTGATGATATATAATAGAATCAATAGATTTCTCACTACCCTCAAATGATCTATAATTCCTCCCTCCCACACTAACCTAAAAATTGAGTGTGGAATCATTAATAAAGCTTTTTTAACCTCCTTTGACGCCTGCACTCCACTCCAAGCCCAAACCTCAACTTTCATGGATTCCACTACCACCCAAGAAACCCTCAAATTCCTTATAAACGAAGTCCTTAACTTTTTCCTTAACATTGTATGATTCATTCAAACCTAAGAACTCACTCTTATAATTCACTTGTCATATTGTTAAGACCAAACATGTGTTCATCGTGTTCATTAATTTTACAAAACCAATTAATTCAAGAAAGATTATGTGCACTTGGATGGAGATGAAATGTGAGCTAGGGTATTTAAGGCAATCCTCTTGGTCATGTCAACTTGTGATATGAATAAGTTGGTTGGAGGCTAAAATTACACCTAGTTTTAGAATAAGGTAGCTTTACTAACTCTTGCTCGGCCATTTGATTTGAGCACTCACTCTTGGTCATGTCAACTTGTGATATGAATGAGTTGGCTTAGGCTAAAATTATACCTAGTTTTAGAATAAGGAAGCTTTACTAATTCTTGCTCGGCCTTTTGATTTGCGTATTCACCCTTCTATATTTTCAAATTTTAATTCATTTCCCTCATGATGCTATAAATGGACTGCACATGATTAACATTGCCCATTTTCTTACAATTTTAAAGGTAGATTTCAAATATTTTTAGTTATATTGTTTTTGTTTGATTAAACAAGATATACATAAACTTGGTTCAACCTTTCAACTTGGGTAAATGAATATAGTTATTTTCATGAAGGTGGGGAAAATAAAATGCTTATTGTGTTTTATCTATTAATAGAAAAAAATGCATTATACATATAGAAAATTCACCTTGCAACAACTCAATGGAAAAGAAACATAATTTAATTTTATGATTTAGACATAATCATTATCAAGAAGGAACAAACAAAACATTATCATATCAAAGCCAAAATTGATAACTTATTTTCCAATGAGACTCAGAAAGATAAAACAACAACGAAATGGAGACTCAACAATAACAATAACTATCATAACAAAGACACCAACTACAATGGTGCTAACAATTGGTAATTTGACTCAAGAACAGAACCACTAATGCTATTAGGACACCGCTAATTAAGGAAATGAACTTCAGCGACATGCTAATGGAAGAACATGCATACATATAGTATTGCACTCTTTATGATCTTCTTGATTCTTAGAATTTCAATTTCGAATAGATGTCATTAGAATCATCTGAGCTGCTACTATCGTCCTCGGTTCCATGAGGCAAATCAATCACATCAGGTAAATACTCTGGAGGATGTAATGTAGAACCATCGTTAGGAGGAGTTTCGTTAATCTCTCTACGCTCAGAGTGACATGTAGGCCCCATTAATGATAGGTTGACTCTGTGTGTTGCAGATGATGATGAAACATGAGGCATGCTAGGAATTAAAGGGTGGCCATCAAGTTTCTGGTAGTTTCTTTGGATAAAGGGATTGAGGGAAAAGGGTGGGCGTAACCCAGAAAGACCTAAACTATGGGAAGGATTGATAAGAGGATATCTATGAGCTCGGTTTTGAGAAAATGTGAACTCATTGGTCCTTATCATGTGAGCATCATAGTGGCTCATGAGAGCTTCAAAGGAAGAGGCTACATAATTACATATTGTGCACCGATATTGCCCAGGACCAGTACCTTTGCTAGACATGATGAAGGAATGATCAATTACTTCAAGAAACAGAGGGAAGTTTACACAATAGTTTATGACCTTTGAAGGAAGAGGTGGAAGAATTTATAGTGAATTTTGTTGCTCCTAATAAGGATTATTTTTATGTTTTCCTTGTCTGTCATTTTGGATCAGTGTGACCGTCTGTCATTTTGGATCAGAATCACCGCCTTCATGTTAGCTTTATATTAATTATGAAATCTAAGCACTTGGATAGAGATAAAATGCTAGATTGCGCATTTATAGTAGCCTCGAGATCATGCCAATTGAGGGTTTGAATGAGTTGACTTATGGTTGGAAGTTCATTTTAGGACAAATTACATTACTTGTAATCTTAAAATGTACCCTCTCCAAACATTTCTATTTTTTTAGGTATTATTAATTTTCTAATCTAATTAATAAGTACATTATGAGAATCTAGAAACTATGAGATATCGGCACTATCGTATTATATATTATGTCATTGAATTATATAATGTTATAGATTATTTTATAAATTTAACTTAATTAATCTATTTTAGTCCATACAAACATGTTTAAACTCTTTGTCTAAGGTTTATCTATATATTGATGAAGTGTACACAATATATGGTTTTTGAAAAAAGATTATCTCCTCTTTACTTTAGTTTTGTATAAAAATGCAATGATTAATTATGAATAATATTATTATCAACCCCCCCGGAGTAGCCCAGTGGTAAAGGCGAATTTTGAGCTATGTGGTTAGGCGCACGGTCCTGGGTTTGATTTCCCCTGGGATCATATTCGCAATTTAATTGGGAGGCCGCGTCAGGGTTTGGCGTGCTATCTTCCCTCAGTTTGGACCTGTAGGGCCAGGTCCAAAGTGGGCCTGGTCTTAGAAGTTTCTGTGTTATAAAAAATATTATTTCCAAAAAAAAATTATGATTAATATGTTTCCACAGTAATATGTTTCAACTTTATCTATATATTGATGAAGTGAAAACAATATATGGTTTTTTAAAAAAAAAGTATCTCCTCTTTACTTTAGTTTTGTTTAAAAATGCAATTATTAATAATGAATAATATGTTTCAACACTAAGCTTTATGACATAATTCTTTAATGGATTTGAGTTTCCCTTATTATTTTCGATTAATCTTTACCAAAGTCTCGCAATCTGAAAAAAAAAACGATTGATATATACCGTATGATGGTTCTTGATGTTTCATGGTTCGCAAGTTTTTAAAATGAAAAAAATATTAGTGAGGCATTTCTAGGATAGGCCTCAAGAACATGGATAATCATATATAAATAAAGAGAGGTTTGGATAGCTTCTGCCTTCATAAAATCACACAATAGCCTTCACATAATAATTAGAAAATATAATATTTGACTATGACATCAACATTTATAAATGATTTACTAACGGATTCATGTCCGTAAGGATGTGTAAGTGTTGCATTTTGAAAATACATGGATAAAAATATAATCAGGACCAAATCTCAAGATTTAATGTGTAATTTACCCTTCCTTTATTTTCATATGATTATATATATGGGAAAATACATAAAATTACCTTGTGGTTTGACTAGTACCAAAGTTTTAAAAAGTTAAGTTTAGGTGCCTTGTGATACCGCCCTTAGAAGTCAATGGGCGCAAAGTCAAACGTACCCCCACTTTGCTATGCTTAAAGAAAACTTTAAATTTAGAAACACAAAAAATTAAAAAACATAAAAACCTAGAGTAAAATATAAATTCTTTAAAAAAAATTTGATGAGTAAAAAGCAGGGTTAAAAAATGGAGGGGTGCAGTACGAGGACTTTTCAGGAGGTCACTCATCCTAGTATTACTCTCGCCCAACCACGCCTAACAAAAAACACATTTCCAATTATGTGGACGGTATATTCGACATTGACCCAAAATGGTTAACAATTCTAAATGACAAGCAATCAAAGAAAAAATTGTTTTTCCAATGTCTGATTGTAAACCTGTGTTCTAAAAACAGAAGAGGTAAATGGGTAAAATATTGCTAGAAGCGATGTTTGGAGGGGCACACTACTGCATCCACAAACGTGATGTCTGGAGATCCCTAGCAACACCCCTCAACCTTTAGCAGGGTTGTGAAGCGGGTCACACACTAGATCGTGGGTCAGTAACTGAACCAATAAATTCTTGAATTTATCTGATTAATCACTTAATAAATAACCATATCTTGATGCTAAGTGTCCAAAAAACTAAATTCCATGAATAAATTTCATCATTCAAGAAAATAATTGGCGGATTTAAGCAAGAAATCGCAGAAACCCTTCTTTAACCTTTAGCCAAACTTTAGTACTGAATATAAACAAAGTCAAACCACATGGTACTTTTGTGTATTTTCCTCCACATATATTTATAAGTTTATGACCAAATAAATGAACTTGATTTTAAAATAGTAGCATTTACATGAATATAAAAGCTAATATGATTGACAAATTTTGTAAAAGAGAACCATTTTAGACGCTTTTGTACTTAACAAATTATAAATTATTAGAGATATTTTTGTAAAATAAATCATCAATAGTGCATTTTGTTTGGACTTTTATATATGGCATCAATATGCATTGGGAGTGCAAGGTAATTTTGTATGTCAAATGTTTTATTAATATTGTAGAAGTGAGAGGGTAGAGTGGAGGGAGAGAGGAAGAGAGAGAGTGGTGTTTAGAGTGAACTAGGTTACCAACCTTGAGGCTAGTGTATATATATATATATATATATATATATACACACACACACACTCTCAACACTCCCTCAAGTTGGAGCATATATATGCACAAACTTTTATTTTTTCTTGTCATTTTTTAAGTATTTATCCAGGATTACCTCCAAGGTCCAAATAAGGACTCCATGATACCATGTTGTAGAAGAGAGAGAGGGATTGAGTGGACAGAGAGTACTGTTAAGAGTGATTGTTAACAGTGAACTTGATTACTAATCTTGAGGTTAGTAGTCATATATATACATATAAAACATAATAATGATAAAATACATAAATACCCTCAAAATTCATAACCCTAACACTCATAATAATTGATTTTTTATAAATAAAAATAAAGAGCACTATGATTTGATTAAGATAAGAAAGAGAAAGAAATATCCAATATGGTGATGTAATTTTTAATCTGAAAACAAAAATCTAATCAAATATTTAAATATTGTTATATAAAAATATTAAATTTAATCCTTATCCAACATTACTTTATTGTCAATTTAATGGATTTAATTACATGATAATAATAAATTCTTTGTGTAAAACTTGTTTATATAAAATAATGAATTGTTTATAGAAGACTTGTTTATATAAAGTAAAACAAAATCCTAATTTTATAAAAAATAAATACATAATATGCTAAATAGTTCTTGGCTAGGTAATGTTTTTTTTTTTCCATGAGTAAAATAAAAGAAGAATACTTCATAGAATAAATAATTATTAAGCAAAGACATTTTTGTTCAAGAGACATTTACAATACATTGATACTTTTATATATAGTATAGATATGTTGTTGTATTGTAAATAATCCAATATACTGATGAATTTATTAATCAAATAAATATCTAATTATTATTATTTTAAATAGATAACAAAGATGACTGATTTAATTTTAATCAATGTAGGTTTATGGTCAATTTATAAAATGTATTTATTTACATAGTAATGAATTATTTGTGGAAGATTTGTTTATACATATAGAAAGGGTGTGGGGGGGGGGGGGGGGGGGGCGGGGAGAGGGAAGAAAAAATACTTAAAATAATAAATCATTATTAGGCAATGGGTATTTTTGTACATCAAATAAAACTAAATCATAATTCCAAGTATTATGCAACTCTTCTTTCAATGGGATGCACCAGCAGTGGCATTGAACAATCCATGGGAATTGTAATTCTCTTTAGAAATGAAATGGTTTTTAGAGGCAGACGGTTTGATTGCTGCAATCTAGTTGAAAGCTAGATGTGGGCATGCTCTATTTCTGCTGTGTGATTGGTGTGTGAGATGGGATAGTGAATTTTTAGTAGATTTCAATTTTGCAACTTGAATTTAATAAACATGGCCT
Organism: Bretschneidera sinensis; assembly: GCA_023935145.1. NCBI lineage: Eukaryota > Viridiplantae > Streptophyta > Magnoliopsida > Brassicales > Akaniaceae > Bretschneidera > Bretschneidera sinensis. The sequence continues at coordinate 71,352,479 of CM043705.1, forward strand.
GGTAGTCTTACGGTGCCTTTTTCATTCCCTGAGCATGTTTGCACCATTAGAGCTTTTGTTCTCGATTTTGTTAGGTTCCATTAGAGGCGCCTGCACTTATGTAGTAAAAAGAGACAGGAGTTTGAATTGGGGACAGTACAGCTATTGTCTTATCATCAAGACATTTATCAAACCAGAGAGAGATTTTCTCCCTATTGCCAAACCTCCATCTAAGCCCATGTATTTTGTATCGATCAAAGAAGGAACTCCATGACTTCGTGTAGTGTAAGAATCATGACCCTTAGGCAACATTGTTAAAATATCTAAGCCCTACAAGTACTTCTCTAATGAGGCCCTCACCCATAGGTAAAACTAGGTTTAATTCTAGTCCTAAGCCAATCCCTTTTTTTTGTGTAGATTTGTCAACACAACTTGGTTAGAAAGGCGTCATTGCATAACCTAGATTTTCTCAGACCCAGCAACCATGTCCCTATGTCATGCATACCTTCTCACCTGCCATCTAACAAAAACATTCCGCACCCCTATCACCAACCTCATTTGTAGACACCTCTCTGAACAAGAAAATATCATATGCAAAAAAGAGATGCGAGATGCTCATGCCACCCGACACACCCTACTCGGCTTGCACTTATTTGCTATAACCTTATAATGATCATATGTAGCAGTCTTTCATGCAAAAGATAAACAGATAAGGGGATAGCAGGTCCCCGAGCCTAAGCCCCTACTTCAGTGAAAGAATCAAGTAATTCTCGATTCCACATAACAGAATACTCGACAAAAGACATAAAAAAAAATAACACTAACGAGAGAAGGCAGGAAATTAGAAAAGAAGACCTCAAATTTTTCCTTGCCATTGTATGATTCATTCGAAGCTAAGAACCCACCCTTATAAATCATTTGTCATATTGTTAAGAAAGAATAAGCGTTCATCATGTTAATTAATTTTACAAAACCAATTAATTCAAGAAAGAACTTGTGCAACCAGATAGAGATAAATTGTTAGCTAGGGCATTTAAGGCAATCCTCTTATTAAGATAAAATGATCGTTCATCATGTTAATTAATTTTACAAAACCAATTAATTCAAGAAAGAATCTGTGCACTTGGATAGAGATGAAATGTTAGCTAGGGCATTTAAGGCAATCTTCTTGGTCATGTCAACTTATGGTATAAATAAGTTGGCCTGAGGCTAAAATTACATGTAGTTTTAGAATAAGGTAGATTTACTAATTCTTGCATGACCTTTTGATTTGCGCACTTACTCTTGGTTATGTCAACTTGTGACATGAAAGCTTGGAAAGTAATTTGGTGTCCTTATGCCCCCCAAAAGTAAGTTTTTTTTTTTTTTTTTTGTGGGAGGCCCAAGATCCTTGACAATTTACAAAGAAGGGGAAGAGTGTTTGTTAATAGATGTTCCATTTGTAAAGATTGCGCCAAGTCCTTGTCTCATCTTTTATTAGAGTGTTCGTTGGTTAGAAGCTTGTGGGAGATAGTGTATAGTGTGTTGGGTGTTCCTTGGGTGGTTGTTGGCTCTGTGAAAGATGAAATGTGGGTTTTGAGTGATTTACGTGCTTCTAAAAAACTTAAGAAGGCTTATTCTTTGACCCCACTTTCTATTTTTTTATTGTGTGGAATGAGAGAAATCGAAGAGCTTTTGATGGAGTGGAGAGGCCTAATAGAGTAATTAGTGATAGTTGATTCAATATCCTTAATTTTTGGTTTAAAGGGATATCTTCTGTGAATGATGTAGATGTTTTGGATTTTATGGAGCTTCTTCCTTGTGGATAGCCTTGTTTACGTGTTGCACCCCTTCGGTGCTTTTTAATACAATTTTACTTAGAAAAAGAACTAGTTTAGGCCTTTATAGGTTACGCCCACCCTTTTCCTATATTAAAAGAAACCACTATAAACTTGATATCTAAGCACCACAAAGGATTAATTCCTCTCCAATTCCTAACATATCTCATGCTTCATCATCATCCACATCACCTAGAGTCAACCTATCATTAATGGGGCCCGTATCACTCTGAGCGTCGAGAGATTAATGAAAATCCTACTAATGATGGTTCTACATCACATCCTCATGAGGTTGTCCCTGAAGGGCTGAATGTTCCCTCCAACAACATCTCACATCTGATAAAGTCTTAATGTTGCTAGGGCTGATTTGGATTTGTGGTTGAATAGGGAAGAGTCAATGCTTCGTGATAAGGCTAGGGATAAATGGCTTAAAGAATATGATAGGAACACTAAATATTTTCATGCTTCGATCAAGGAAAAACAACTTCGTCCAAAAATTAAATTTCAAAACACTTCTGGAGATTGGATTATGGACGAAATCTTAGGCCAAACAGTGTGTGATTACTTCCAGCACCTCTTTACAGCAACTCCAACTCACTCGAATGACTTTGACCTCTTAGAGTGTCTTCCAAATGTTATCATGGATGAGAAGAATGTTGAGTTATGTTCCATTCCTCAATAAGCTGAAATTAAGAAGGCAATGGGAGAGATTAATCCAGACAGCGCCCCAGCTGTTGACTACAACGGCCATTTTTTTCTCTCTTGTAAGGAGATTATTAGCAAAGACGTTAAAGCTGTCCAAGATTTTTTCAAGGGAGGAAATCTTCCTCGATCATTTACAGCAACCAATATCATATTACTTCCAAAGGTTGACAACCTGAAGTCTCCATCGGATATGCGACCCATTAGTCTTTGTACATTCATGTACAAAATAATCTCTTAGATCCTTTCTTCGATACTTGCTCCCCTCCTTCCTTTATTCATTTCCGAAGAGCAATCAGGATTTGTAGCGGGAAGAAGCATTCATGAGAATATATGTTTAGCTCATGAGCTCGTGCACGACATCGACAAAAAAGTTACGGGCTCTAATGTGGTTTTCAAGATAGATATGTCGAAAGCCTATTATAGGGTTGATTGGGGTTTTCCTCTTCGGGTTTTAAGAAAGTTTGGCTTCTCGGAGACTTGGTGCGATTGCATCTTTAGATGTTTGTCTAATGTTTGGTGCACCATCTCTTTAAATGGTGGACAGCATGGGTTCTTTCAATCTTCAAGAGGTTTGAGACAAGGAGATCTCTATCTCCTTTGCTCTTCATTGTGGTGGAGGAGGTGTTCTCTCGTAATTTTAATGAATGGATGAACGAAGCTTTAATCGGGCGCTACTCAGTTTAAGGACCAGCAATAGGAGTCTCTCATCTACTCTATATGGACAACATGTTGCTATTTTTGAATGGGAAAAAGAGTTTGGTTGATGCTTGTACTAAACTTCTAAAATTATATGAAGATGAATCGGGGTAGCGTATCAATTGGGAGAAAAGCTCCTTCATAGTGAGCAGTAAATGGTATCGTACAAGAGTTGATATGATGCAAAGATGGTCCTCTCTCAAGCGCTCTCTTCTTCCAATCAACTACTTGGGTGTTCCTCTCTTTCATGGCAGGTGTGTTGGTAGATATTTCATCCACTTTCAAGATAAAATCCAGCACAAAGTCGCTTCTTGGAAAGCTAAATTCCTATCCCTTGGAGGTAAGCTCACTCTTTTTAAAAGCATTCTAAGCTCAATCCCTATACATATCCTTGTGGTTATATCTATCCCAAAAGGACTTCTTCATTCTATAGAAAAAATGAGTGCAAATTTCTTTTGGAACTCAGCTGACCTTGAGAGAAAAAAATGGATTTCATGGGACAAAATTTGTAAGCTTTTAGAGGAAGGTGGTTTGGGTGTGAGGCGTCTATTTGAAGTTCACAAGAGTTTTCAAGGTAAATTGGCATGGAGTTACTTACAAGTCAATACCTTATGGGGCAGATTCATGAAGAATAAATATGGAAAACATATTGATAACTCACGGGTTCCTTGGTATAGTTCAATTTTTTTGAAGAACCTAGCCCCAATCATTCACTCTTTAAAGGAGCATTCGACTTGGATAATTGGGAGAGATATTTCTTTTTGGGGTATGAGATGGCTACATGAGAGTCTGCCTCTGCGCACTCTTCCTTTTGCCTCTTATTCTGTAAAAGATGTCCTGATTGATAGTGAGAAAATGTGTATTTTACCGCATCAATTCCCATCCTTTTTTTAAGCTGCGAAGAAAATTCAATTAAAGGAGAAACTGGATTTTTAATTTGGGATCACAATGCTTATGGTACATTTTCATCAAAATATATTTGGGAGTTTATCCGGGTTAAAAGCCCCAAGTTTAGATGGGCAAAAAAGACATGGGACAATTGGGTTCCTAGTATGATTAATTGTTTTTTGGTGCAATTTCGGTTGATAGTAGGGTGATAAGTATTGGGATAAATATGGCTTCTAAGTGTAATTGCTGCACCCATGGCTATTTGGAAACCATGGAGCATCTCTTTGTTAAAAGCCAACTAGCTAGCTCGGTTTGGAATTATTTCAGCACTCGGCATGATGTAAGGGTAGAAAATTCCATGCAATTCTTGTTTAAGAATTGGCTCCATAAGTGTAGTCTAGCCTTGTAATGACCCATCCCGGGTTGGCCACCCCCGAGATGGTGTTATCACATTTTGAGAATCCCAGCACGACACATATATGTAACAAACACTAACAGAAAATTTTATTTAAAACTTCATCCCTCGACATGGAAGATATGTAAATTTGATATTAATTTACACATAATATACAATGTAAGATGCATGAATATTTACAATTAAAATAATTATTTCATTTTCTCAATAGTCTGAGGATATTGACACGTACGTGGCTTACAGAGAATGAATTCATCTGACCCTTAACCTCACCAGACTATTTGTTCTGCCTACTACCTGAAATCATTATGCAATGAGGGGTGAGCTTCATAAGCTCAGTGAATTAAATTTACTAAAAGCATTCCATTTTCATAAATAGTCCTTAAATATTTAATAATTTGTTTCTCCTAAAATTGGATAATAGCATAATTTCTAACATTTAAATAATCACCATATTATCATATTTTGAGTCTTTTTCTCTGTTCTCATTGTAACTGTCTCTCCCTGCAAGACTCATCCATTCATAATTAAATTCATAATAATATACCACACATCAGCATTTCGATAAATGCAAGCAATAATTAAAACGGATGCAATGCATGAATGCATATGATGGGAACGTCTTTTCACCTGTCAACAGGTTATTATTATCTTAGACCGGCCCCTTTCCAGTTCTTTACAACTTATCCCGGCTGTCACGGAATTTATTTCTAGCATATACTAGCTGTCACAGTGTCCCCTTTATTTCCAGCATATACCGGCTGTCACGGTTGTTCCATTAGACCGGCCCCTTCCCGGTTCTTTCGGTTATATTATTAAATGTATATACACATGAACAATAATATAAAATATGCATATGAACAGTAATATAAACACTACATGAATCCAAAAATATTTAACATAACTTTCTGGTCTTTCCTCAACTTTCTGCTTACTAAATTTTATTTTTTCTTCTCTTCATATATCACATCAATTTATTCACCAATTAGTCAAAATCTCTTTATCACCATCATTAGTAAGTCAACTCATTGTTCTAATAATATTTCATTTCACATACTAATTTTCTACGTGTCCAATATTCATATCTTACAAATTAATTTAATTTTTATCTACCACCAAGCATAAGTTAATAATTAATTTTACTATTATTACTAAATACTTAATTTTTCTATCTAGATTACTTAAAGTAAATTCAACTCACCACGTAGCACTTAAAGCTATCTGTGGATGAATTCCTTGCATTTCTCGTTCTTCTCAAGAATTTTCTCCAATCACGGTTCGTCAACACCTGACATAATATTAGTATTAAATTTCTAATTATTTTCTTAAATTCTTCATAACTACACCCTTTGAAAATTCCTACTTTTACTTTAGAGAATTTTATAAATACTAAAATTTCAAAAATAAATATTATATTATTACCTTCTATTTCTTCCAATAGCTTCTCGTAAAATTTCCACCATAAACTCTTTCAAAATTTTGTTATTTCAACCTTTCTTTTGGTCCCCAAATGTTTAGAGAAATAGAGTAGTGGACAGAAAACTTACAAGTGTGATAAGCGCTACTGTTAAGTTCACGGAAGTGTATATATACCAAGTTGCTGTATAAAAATCTCTTCAGCAAATTCTTTATTGAAATTGGCATTCTCCTTAAGCTTGCTACCTTAGGGACACTTGTTAGGCCTTACCTTGTCTTCTTTTACACTTGTCAACAAAAATCAAGCCACCTGCTGCCACATTTACTGTTCACGGAATTTTTTTATTATTTTACTTTTGTCTCCTTCACCTTTTGTCTTCTCCAAACTTTTTCAATCTTTTGGGACATTTAAATACTAATAAACCTTCCACATAAACTTCATTTTAAATTCCATGTCATATTTATTAAATTACTTCTTCACCCTTATTTTACAAATACGGGTATTACAATTCTACCTACCTTACAAAAATTTCGTCTCCGAAATTTCTTTACCTAAAATTAAGAAAAGAGTTGGGGAAACTCCTTCCTCATTCTTGCTTCACTCTCCCATGTGACTTCTTCAACATTTTTATTTCTCCATAATACATGAATCAAAGAAATGATTTTATTACGCAATACATGTTCCTTTCTGTTTAGGATTCTGACTGGTGCTAGCATAAAAGTCAAATCTTCTTGAATTTCTATTGCCTGATTCGAGACACAACGGGATTCGTCGAGTAAGTATTTTCTCAGCAGTGATACATGAAATACATTATGTAATTGCTTCAATTCTGGAGGCAAATTCAAACAATATGCTACTAGTCCAATTTTCTTGATCACTTCATACGGCCCCACAAATCTCAGGCTCAGTTTTCCCTTCTTCTTAAATCTCAACACTTCCTTCCACGGAGATATCTTCAAAAATACCCAATCACCAACTTGGAACTCGATAGGTCGTCTTCTTTTATCTGTATATCATTTCTGTCTGTTCTGAGCTGCTTTAAGGTTCTCCATATCTAGTTTGATCCTCTCAGTAGTCAAGTCTATCATTTTTTGGCCATATATCTTTCTCTCTCCAATTTTTTCCCAGCATACTGGAGTTCTACACCTTCTACCATACAAAGCCTCGAAATGTGCCATTCCAATACTAGTTTGATACTGGTTATTGTATGCAAACTCGATCAAAGGCAAATAAGCATCCCAGCTCACTGAGAAACTTAATACACTTGCCCTCAGCATATCTTCTAGTATCCTGATAATTCTCTCCTTCTGCCCATCAGTTTGTGGATGAAAAATTATACTAAATTGTAATTGCGTACCCATAGCTTCTTGGAAACCCTTCCAAAATCTAAAGGTAAATCTAGAATCTCTATCTGATACAATACTCAAGGGTACACCATGTAATTTCACTATCTCTGCCACTTACAACTCAGCTAACTTTTCTGGACTCCAAGTAGTTTTAATGGGAAGAAAATGTAAAGACTTAGAAAGTCTATCCACTATAACCCACACAGCGTCATGTCCCCTCTGGGTGCGTGGAAAACTAGAGACAAAGTCCATACTTACATTTTCTCATGGCCACTCAGGTATTGGAAAAGGTTGTAATAAACCTGTTGGATGTCTATTCTCAGACTTTACCTATTGACAAGTCAAACATCTAGAAATGTATTCTGCTACATCTTTCTTCATCTCTGACCACCAATAATTTTGTTTCAATCCCTTATACATCTTATTATTACCTGGGTGCATGGAATATACAGAATCATGAGCCTCCCTTAATATCTCTTTTCTCATCTCCACATCATTGGGAACACAAATTCTATGCCCCAATACTACCATACCATCTTCTCTAATTCTAAACTCAATCGGCTTCCCACTCAACACTTCCTGCCTGATCTTTTCTATCCCCTCATCTTTACCCTGTAGCTATAATAAACGATCAATAATAGGAGATTGTATCACCATATTTGCCATCAATACCCATCTATCATTGACACTTAATTGCATCCTCATTCTTCTTAATTCTATCATCAGGCTAGTATTATGACTCTCAATAACAGTTATCTCCCGGTAGTCTTTCTACTCAATGCGTTAGCTACTAAATTAGCCTTTCCAAGATGATAATGAATGGTACAGTCATAATCACAAATCAATTCCATCCACCTTCTCTGCCTCAAATTCAACTCCTTCTGGGTTAGTAAATGCGTCAAGCTTTTATGATCAGTAAAAATTTCACACTTGGCTCCATATAGATGGTGTCTCCAAATCTTCAAAGCAAAAACTATGGCAGCCAATTCTAAATCATGAGTCTGGTAACTCCTCTCATGGTTCTTCAGTTACTTAGATGCATATGCTATAACTCTCCCATGTTGCATCAACACACATCCCAACCCCTGATGTGATGCATCACTATAAATCACAAATCCCTCATCACCATAATGAAGCACTAATACCGGGGTAGTAGTTAGTTTCTCTTTCAACAGCTGAAAACTCCTCTCACATTCCTCAGTCCACCTAAAGTTCACATCCTTCCTGTTCAACCTAGTCAAAGGTTCAGCAATCATAGAAAAATTCTGGATAAATCTCCTATAATAACCAGCCAACCCTAAAAAGCTTCTAATTTCAGCTACACTCGTGGGTCTTTCCCAATTTAATACTGCTTCTAATTTTTGTGGTCAACTGTTATCTCTTTCCTAACACAACATGCCCCAAGAAGGATATTTTGCTCAACCAGAATTCACACTTTGAGAACTTTGCATACAGTTTCTTTTTCCTCAAAATCTCCAACACTATCATCAAATGTTGCATATGCTCCTTTTCATTCCTGGAATATATCAAACTATCATCAATAAATACAATCATAAATCTATTCAGTAATGGTTTAAACGCCCGATTCATAAGGTCCATAAATGATGCAGGAGCATTGGTCAACCCAAAAGACATCACTAAGAACTCATAATGGCCATAACGTGTCTTAAAAGCAGTTTTACGCACGTCCTCCTCCTTTATGCTCAATTGATGATAACCCGACCTCAAGTCTATCTTAGAAAACACTCTAGCTCTCTGTAACTGCTCGAATAAGTCATTTATCCTAGGCAAAGGATATCTATTCTTGATGTTGATCTTATTCAATTGTCTATAAGTAATACACAACCTCAATGTCCCATCATTCTTCTTGACAAATAACATAGGGGCTCTCCAAGGTGACGTACTAGGTCGGATAAACTGTTTATCTAGCAACTCTTGAAGCTAAACTTTCAACTCTCTCAATTCAGCTGATGCCATCCTATAGGGTGCTATAGATATGAGTGCTGATCTAGGAATCACCTCAATAGAAAACTCAATCTCTCTATTGGGAGACAACCCAGTCAACTCTTCAGGAGAAACATCAGGAAAATCTTTTACTACCAAAATTTCTTCTAACTTCTTACCCTCTTTGCTAGAATCCACCACATATGCTAAATACCCCTCACACCCATTCCTCAACCATTTACTAGTAGTTAAGGTGGAAATAAGACAATTAGCAAGGATCCTACGTTCTCCCTGAAAATTAAACTCTTCCTGTCCGGGTATTTTGAAGACCACATTTTTCCTAAAACAATCTACCCAAGCACGATATACAGATAGCCAATTCATCCCCAGAATTAAATAAAATCTATCATACTAAAGGTAATAAATCATTCTCTATTAGCAATATTAATCATACAACCTCGATAGATTGTTCTGATAATAACCTTATCTCTCGTAAGAACCTTAGCAATAATAGCGTGCATCAAAGGACTAGCACTAGTACCAATAGATTTCATATAACTACTAGATACAAAGGAATGTGTTGCACCAGGATCAATCAATAATCTAGCAGGCCTATCAAGGATAGAGATCGTACCCATAACAACATCAGGTGTGACTTGTGCATCCTGTTGGGTCAATGCATAGACTCTGCCCTCTCTGGACTGACTCTGACTACCACGTCCTCGCTCTGCTATTAATCCTCGACCTTTGCCCCGTATACCCCCTGATCCACATTATCTCTCAATCGATCTCCTCCCAACACTTCCCCTACCTACGTCAACAAATTTCTCAGCTGGACAATCTACAGCCACATGTCATCCCTTACCACATACAAAGCATATCTGCATAGGGCAATTCTGAGCCAAGTACCCTACCTGATTACATTTAAAGCATACCCTTGCTTCTCGATCATACATCATGTTACCACTTTCCCTTGGTGGCATACTTATTCCTCTACCATAACTCCCACTTCCCATAGTTTGCCTCCCAAATCTAGGAGTCCCACCAGTATTGCTCTGAGTTACAGAAGCAACAGATTCTACCTACCTCTAACTCTGCACTGCAGTTCCTTGTGACAAGGAACACCCCCTCCAGGATGGTCTCCCACCCTGTACACCCATACTATTACCTCCTCTAGGTCCCTCAAATCTAGACCTCTTCAGCCAATCCCTCCTACCTCTCAACTCTATCAGATCCTTCCACTGGATTTGCTGATCCTCTAAAAGACTGAGGTTTAAACTTAAGAAATCTCACAAAACAATCTCTTTGCATCTCATTTGCAAATATCCCTCTCTCAGGAACCCCTTGCCTTATCACATCCGGTTCTCTTTTATCTATTTCCTTTAATCTTCTCTGCAAATTAGCAGCCCTTTCTTCAGCTGCATTCATCTCTCTAAAGCACGATTAAGAGCCTCTCTTAACTCATCATTCCTACCCTCAGATACTCTCCCAGCTCTACTCGTACTAGCTACACTATCACCATGTTCCCTTGTGGGAATCACCGACTCAACTTCCTCCTCTGCTTCAGTCCTTCTAAAAATTGGGGGTCTACTATATCCCCTCTGATTCTGAACTCTACCTCTAGCTCTCGCACGACCACGTGTCATCCTCAGACTCTGCATTTAAGAATATAATTTATTTAGATCTTCCACTTTTTAAGTTCTCATGTAGTCTACAGAATCTTAAAACCTAATGCTCTGATACCAAAATTATAACGACCCATCCCGGGTTAGTCACCCCTGAGACGGTGTCATCACATTTTGAGAATCTCAGCACGATATATATATATAACAAACACTAACAGAAAATTTTATTTAAAACCTCCTCCCTCGACAGGGGAGATATGTAAATTTGATATTAATTTACACATAATATACAATGTAAGATGCATGAATATTTACAATTAAAATAATTATTTCATTTTCTCAATAGTCTGAGGATATTGACACGTACATGGTTTACAGAGAATGAATTCGTCTGACCCTTAACCTCACCAGACTACTTGTCCTACCTGCTACCTGAAATCATTGTACAATGAGGGGTGACTTTCACAAGCTTAGTGAATTAAATTTACTAAAATCATTCCATTTTCATAAATAGTCCTTAAATATTCAATAATTTATTTCTCCTAAAACTGGATAATAGTATAATTTCTAACATTTAAATAATCACCATATTATCATATTTTGAGTCTTTTTTTCTGTTTCTCACTGTAACTGTCTCTCCCTGGGAGACTCATCCATTCATAATTAAATTCATAATAATATACCACATATCAGCATTTCGATAAATGCAAGCAATAATTAAAACAGATGCAATGCATGAATGCATATGATGGGAACGTCTTCTCACCTGTCGACAGGTTATTATTATCTTAGACCGGCCCCTTCCCGATTCTTTACAGCTTATCCCAGTTGTCACAAAATTTATTTCCAGCATATACTAGCTGTCACGGTGTCCTTTTTATTTTCAGCATATATCGGCTGTCACGGTTGTTTCATTAGACCGATCCCGTCCCTGTTCTTTCGGTTATATTATTAAATGCATATGCACATGAACATAATATGAAATATGCATATGAACAGTAATATAAACACTACATGAATCCAAAAATATTTAAAGTAACTTTTCGGTCTTTCCTCAACTTTCTGCTTACTTCAATTTTTCTTCTCCTCATATATCACATCAATTTATTCACCAACTAGTCAAAACCTCTTTATCACCATCATTAGTAAGTCAACTCATTGTTCTAATAATATTTCTTTTCACATACTAATTTTCTACGTGTTCAATATTCTTATCTTACATATCAATTTAATTTTTATCTACTACCAAGCATAAGCTAATAATTAATTTTACTATTATTACTAAATACTTGATTTTTTTATCTAGATTACTTAAAGTAAATTCAACTCACCACGTAGCACTTAAAGCTACCCGCGGATCAATTTCTTGCCTTTCTCGTTCTTCTCAAGAATTTCCTCCGGTCACGATTCGTCAACACCTGACATAATATTAGTATTAAATTTCTAATTATTTTCTTGAATTCTTCATAACTACACCCTTTGAAAATTCCTACTTTGACTTTCCAAAATTTTATAAATACTAAAATTTCAAAAATAAATATTACATTATTACCTTCTATTTTTTCCAATAGCTTCTCGTAAAATTTTCACCGTAAACACTTTCAAAATTTTGCTATTTCAACCTTTCTTTTGGTCCTCAAATGTTTAGAGAAATAGAGTAGTGGAAAAAAAACTCACAAGTGTGATAAGTGCTACTATTAAGTTCACGGAAGTGTATATATACCAAGTTGCTGCATAAAAATCTCTGCAGCAAATTCCTTATTGAAATTGACATTCTCCTTAAGCTTGCCACCTTAGGGGCACTTGTTAGGCCTTACCTTGTCTTCCTTTACGCTTGTCAACAAAAACTCAAATTGGCAGCAGGTGGCTGCCACCTGCTGCCACGTTTACTGTTCATGGATTTTTTTTTTTTTTTAACTTTTGTCTTTTCCAAACTTTTTCAATCTTTTGAGACATTCAAATACAAATAAACCTTCCACATAAACTTTATTTTAAAATTTATGTCATATTTATTAAATTACTTCTTTACCCTTATGTTACAAATACGGGTATTACAAATCTATCTTCACAATTGGGTCTAATAAAAGTATGCACACTTCTCTTAGGCTGTTGGCACATTTGGAAAGCAAGAAATGTTGTTCATCAAGGTGGGCAGAATGTGTGCGCTAATATGGTAATCAGTAGAATCAGCAATGACTTGATTGACATAAACAACATGTTTATGCCCAAATCAACCATGTACTTCCATGATATGCTATGTGTTGACACTATAGGTGTTTCAATTAAGTCTCCTATTAAAAAAAGGAATTTGGGTAAAATGGAACCCGCTGGAGGAGAAGAAGGTTAAATTGAATTTAGATGGTTCGGTCTCTCGCCTGGGCAGTGCTGGTGGAGGTATTTTTAGGGCTGGTCCCGACCTTCTATTAGCCTACTCAGTCTCCTTTGAAGAATGCTCCATCACTCATGCTGAAACAAAGGCACTTTTAGCCGGCCTTCATCTTATGCGCACTCACAACATAAATCTATCCGCAATCGAATGTGACTCAAACTAGTTGGTGCAAGTTATCTTGGGAAATTGCAAAATGCCCTTGGGAGATAGAATACGTAATTTGGGAGATTATCTCTCTAATTCCTACAGGGGTCATTTCCCATGTGTATAGGGAAGCAAATTAGGTTGCGGACAGCCTTGCTAGACTTGGTCCTCTTCACGGTAGCACCAAAGTCTTCAAGGATATGTTCGAACTACCTTTATCTTGTTGCAAATTAGATATGAATAATTTGTACTCGTATAGGAAATTGTAAATGCTTTTTCTAAGGTTTGGCTTAGGTCTTATGAGCCTTTTTAGGTTTGGGCCCTTTTGTCTTCCCATTTGTTTGTATATTTGTTTTTTTTGCTATTAATAAAATTGATGGAGGTCTTAGTAAAAAAAAAACAAGAGTCCTTTTCTTTGAGGTCAAGTAATCCTTAACCAATTGAAACTAATCCCGTTTAGAAAACTTTCTAGTTAGGAAAATACTTAATAAACAAAACTTTCAAGATGTGGACCACATTATTCTTACCCTACGTCAACTTTCCTAGCCTGTAGAAGACTCAACCTCAAGTCTTGATCGTCTTGGTTGGATTTGTAAGGACAGTTAGAGGCATGGATCTTGGAGGTACAACCGATGGGCAGAGAGGAGTTTGATGCCAAAATCAAAGGCTATTCTTGAACAGTATGGTGGTGGTGATGGAAGACAGCAGGGGCTGGAACTTTATGAACTCGATTAGGCATATCAAGTTTTTTTTTTCCGTTCGTTATTTTTTCATTCAACTAGCGGTAATTGTTCTATTCAGCAACAAATCATAAACTGTGGTCGGATACCAACTAAAATCGGATGGGTTTGAAAGAAACCGATTAGAGAGAGGTTAAAAACCTAAGTACGATATCTTTCATGATCAAAATCACCACTCTGAAAAGCCGATCGAAGGATACAAGACTAAACACTACCTTGGTGGGGGGTAACACAAAGAGAATAAATTCACTCAATATATTAATTTGGAAAACTGAAATAACAACTCAAGTAAATAATATTAAATACTAAATAAATGAAACACTAAAAATATATGAACCACATTATTTTCACTCGGTGTTACTCATGCCATTAAGATGGTAGCTAGAATGAAAAAGGGAATAAATGAATGCAAATCAAAGTATTTGATATCATCTACCATTTACTGTGTAAATTTTTCAGTCTCCCTCTAATATTCTTTACCAGCCTTCCTATGATCCTACTTATAATTTCCTTTTTCTACTAAAAATTTCAGGCACAACTATGTACCACCTCGGTGTGGTTTTGTTTCTTTTCTCTTGTTCCTCTACTATGTGGTTTTTATTCTCTTGTAGTCAGTTGCTACTTTCTTCTTTGGTTATAAAACATTTTGTTTAGCCCTTAAAAAATAATAATATTTGAAAACATATAATTTGATCGTGAATCTAGAAACGTAATATCACTTAAACAGTGACATGGCAAGCAATAGCATTTAAGTTAATAAGGATCAGGAGTCATCTGCGTAGAATTCATTCCTCACCATGAAAGGTAGAGGGCATTTAATATGAGTAAAATGTACTAAGAAGAACAGAAGATGATCATGAAAATTGTGACAAATCCCCTTATTAGAAAATAATGATAACAATATTATATAAAATAAATTGCAGAAAATGTGAGTCATGCATTCATACCTTATAGTACAGAACACTGAAAGAAAATCTAGCTAGTCTTCTAATTTTTTTTCCCTTAATAAAATGAAAAAACCATGCATGGCATAAAACCTTAAATTTTTCTTTCCTAAGTTTCACAACTTCAATGTCAAATCCAGAAAATCTGAATCAGAATTGCTATTGTCATCATGACTCCCCTGCAGCTGAACTATATGTGGCATGGTTCGCTCCAACTGAAGAAGAAACGGCTTGGTGCAATCACTATAAGGAGGTTCTTGCATTACTCTAGGCGGCTGCAGTGCTTGCAGGGCATAATTCACGTGTTGTTGCTGGCCAAGTTTGAAGCTGTTCTGGGCCAACAATGAAGGTTGTGATGGTGATGGTGTTATCGGTGCCGAGGGAGAAAGAATGTTATTCTGAGAATTAACACCAAGAAAAGGGATTCTTTCTTGTAACAACGGTGAATAAATGTGGGAATTTTGTATTTGTGGCTGTTTTTCTCTTGTAGGCGTTAGCAAAGAGAAGTTTGGTTCAAGAAAAGGGTTGGAAAAGAGGTTTCTTTGGGAGGCGATGAGAGTTGATAATTCATGTTGCCTTCTTGTGGCTGCATTCTCCGCTTCTTTCATATGAGACTCAATGTGGCTTATGAGAGCTCCAGTACTCATAAACACTTGATTACATACTCGACAAGGGATTTGTCTAGGAGGATAAGGGCTTTGACTTGCATGGTTAGGCCCTTGCATGTTGCTCAAGCCCCAACTGAATCCTGCAGCCATTGATATTGTCAAGAAACTCTAGTTGAAGATCAAGGGCCGAGTATATGCAAACTTGCGAAGGAAGAAAAGAGATAGAGAGGAGAGATTCACTGAGGGCCATTGGCTGCTTAGGAATTTAAAGGTAAATTTGGTTACCATCTTTAGGTTATGTAATATGATTCAGTGGCTTTCAGCACATTGAAAAATTGATATGGAGGTGTGTATACTGTCTCTGCATACTGCATAGTGCATTTTGAATTCCCCAAATAAGGTTTGACTCGTTTACTTGTCATATTAAAGCAATTAATTAAGGAAAGAATAAACTGAAAGTACGTTGGATAAGTGAGAAATTCTTGGGTAGATTAAGATTACCATGTCATCCTTAGATTAATGGAGCCATATTTTATTGCAACAGCTATTATTTTAATCATTGTCAGAATGACCAAGTTAACTTACCCAAGAATTTCTCTAGATAACTGTAGAATCTATGCGCAATTAATTCTTTATAATTTCTTTGGTAAGTATCTCTCATTTCTGATGACATTGACGGAGTAAATATTATTACGATGTTTTCATTTTTCCCTCTTGTACTTCCTATTTTAAATATTAATGATATCATTGCCAACATTTGTCTTACTATATGTTGATATTGACAAATAGGGTAAATATTGTGAGGACATCATTCGTAATATTAGAATAATATTATTTAAATTGATAAAATTATCAAAATAAAAATAATTATTTAAAAATAAAGATATAGATATTGATATTCCACAAATAGTTATTGACACTTCAACCATTTTTTTATTGTTGAATTTTATAATAATACCCTTAATTAAAATTAAATACTCTTTCGATTTTTAAAATATAAAATAATACTATAATGTATTCTATTCACAAATTTTTATAATACAAAACTTTCTATTTATATTTTCCTCATTCTTTCCTTCAATTGTTGTTGAGAAAAATTTAATTTATACTATGAAATTAATTTCAATCCATAATTTACAACTCACAATTCCTTACTCGTATACATTCAGCTACCTACCCTTTGGATCACATATGCTCACCTCCATCGTTTTAGAATACAAAGCATGCTCAAGCACTGTTTCAGTTTCATCACTCCATTAACTCTACCAAGGGCCGGTCAATGTCCTTCTCAAACATTTTGTTTTACGTCCCCATGGTTGATTCATCTTCTCTAAATGAATTTTTTTTTTTTTTTTTTTGCATTTCTATAATAACTTCACTGTGTTTTCTCTATAATTCTTGATTCACTTCTTTTAGTTTTGGAACTCCGCCTTCCAGTCCCAATTTCATGGATTCAACTTCTGAAAATCTTAAAAACATTTAATCTTTTCATTTAATGATTTTAAATAAATCGAATAATAAGACAATCATTACAGTTTTGAGAATTTGTAATGTTCGAAGTGGAACATGTATTCTATTGTTATGAACAAAAAAAAAAAAAGAAGCCAAATTAAAGAAGAAAATTTTAAAAACAAAAAGCAAAAGTGAATAGATAAAAAGTTATAGATGAATAAAAGTATTAACAAAAAGTTTTATATTATAAAAACTTTGAAGAAGGAAGAGAATATATAATAATATTTTATATTTTTGAACCGGTAAAGTCGAGCTGACATGTTGCTGTAGATGAGCTGTCTTGGAACTGTAGCTGCTTTTTATCCGGCTGAGAATCTTGCTGCTTTATGAGTTGGCTGATATCGTCTTGGCGTTTTGTGTCGGCTGTGGATAACTTTTGCTTTTGCTTTGGCATCTGTCGGCTACGGATAGCTTTTGCTTTTTGCGCTGGCAGATACTATTTGCCTTTTTTTTTTTTTTTTTTGGTCGTTAAGGCTGCTTTTGCGTTGATTGACTTCAACTTTTTCTTTTTGCAGGATTTAATGGGGGCCTTTAATGCTGGCGAGATCATAATCAATGTCGGCATAAGGATCTTGGGCCCAGTAGTCTGGAGCGAGAGGAGGAGATGCAGAGCTGTCATTTTCACTTTTCTCAGAGTCAGAAATTTGTGATAACTGGATGAAAGTCTACGCCTAATAAATTATTAGGAGTTTTGGAATCTAGACTACGTCTAGGGGGTAATATCTGAGGATCATCATATAAAGGAAGGGTTTGTATCAGAGCCATGTTTGCCATGTCTGTGTTTTCTTTTTGATTCTGTTCATCTTCCTGCTTTGATTATATTACTCTTAGATTACTGTTATTCTGGTGGTTGTGTGGTGGTAAGGCCATTGTGGTGGTAAGGCCGTTGGTCAACCCTTTGTAAGTCCGTTGGTCAGCCGTGTTAGGTGGTCCCGGTTGGTGGTCCCGGCAGTCACTAGGCAGTCACACTATTCACTTGTCGTAACAGTCCTCTTTTAGTCATATTTTCAAATCATCAAGTATGGATAGATTATTTAGAAGACGTAAACAGGGTGATGACTCTTCATCATTTGTTTCAGAATCTAACCCATCATCTCCTCCACATGATTATCCCACTGATAATCATGACCCAAATTACACCATAAATAGTCAAGAAATAAATATTGCTAAGGTAGAACAAGATCTTCTGAACTGGCATATACCCAGTCAGAAAATCAATAGAATTTACCAAGTCGGTAGTTTTGACTTTAGGTCATACTACTCAATTAAAACAACTGAACAAACCTATAGTATTAGTAAAGAAAATGAAAGCATTAAGTTATTATCTCTAGTAGCTTCCAATATTCATAATGGTCCCGTTTATTTTAATTGTTATCCAAACTTTTCAGTAGATTTGTATGATCCAAATCTTATTGATACTCTCACTTTGGATATACAATTACAAGGATTATAATTAAAAACTGGAACCAGAAACTTGAATATTATTTATAAAATATATTATAAAGTAATGACAACTAAAATTAACCCTAAAGCTTTACTCCAAACAAAACCAGGAGAGACCCTCCTATTAGAAGCCAACATGTTTCATGCTAATACCATAACCCCAAAGTTATTAAAATGGAATCAAATAACTATTCCAGAATGTTGGAAATTTGAATCTCTTGTTCCCCCCAGGGAATTAAGAAATTCAAATGTTTCCCAAATTCAAGAAACCAATGATGGAAATGTAATTATCAGATTTGCTTCTGATAATTCTTCTTCATCTTCTATTCCATCTAGAAGATCCATATCCAATAGGATTAGAACCCTTCCTTTATATGATGATCCTCAAATATTACCCCCTAGACTACGTCTAGATTCCAAAACTCTTAATAATTTATTAGGCGTAGACTTTCATCCCACTATACCTCGTGGTTATTATGACAATACTTCCTTTAAGACAGCCTTAGAGGAACCATTAGGAGAAACCTCTAATGTTCAAGACCCTCTTCATAATCCATCTCCTACCAAGTCAGATATGTATGAAGTAAATGTCATTATGAGTACTACATATGAAATTAATAAAGATTTATTAAGAAAAGATTTTTCTGCAATACATAACAAAGAAAAAGTAAATTGGTTCTTTCAAACATTTAATAAAGAACAACAAGCTCAAATCCGTAAAGAATGGTATGATAAAATGAATGAACTTCATTGTGATATATTATTCTTTGACTGGTTTGACTTATATACTTTCAATAATAAAATTTATAATCCCTTTGCTCCTAATCATCCAGACCAAATTAATAGTCAAATAGACACTATCACCAAGCTAGATCAAAAATGGACTTCCTCTACCAAGGAAGTTATATCTTCAATCCATCATCCATTAGGCAATTTACATCTTCAACCACCTGGCTATAGAGACATTATTCCTGCAGCACCCTTTAAAGTTATTGATAAAGATTATAATCCCAGACACGTTGCTGAAAAAATAGATATAGCCAATCTACATGAACAAAATAACTATACCAACCAAAACTTAGCCACTTTATCATCCCATCTCAATTCCCTGGACGCTACACTTACCACTATTGATCAGAAGATTGGCCATCTTCCTTCCAAAATTCCTCGGGGAGAGAGTGTCACATCATCTTCTGCCTCAAAATCTGCTTCTACGTCATCATCAAACTTACCATCAACATCATTTACTCTTACTTCACCCATACAAAAACCTCTAGTCATTACTCAACCCATCTTTACCCCTCATATAGAAACAAACATAGTCACCTTAAGTGATGATGATATATTAGCCTCTATTAATAAAAAATTACAACAATTAAGTTTAAAAGATATTTCCACAAGCTCCCAAGAACAATCAGGTTCTCAAGAAAATATTAATGAAATAGATAAAGATTTAATAGGTGAAATGCAAGAATTTAATGAAGTCAACAAAATAATTAGAAACAGAGCACCCTTACCCACAACTAGGAATTTTTATCCTAGACCAACACCTCAAGATCTTCAATTTGAAGATAGATCATTAGTTGTCCAAGCTAAATATGATTGTGATTCAATTTATGAATGGAACATTGATGGTGCCAGTGAACACATCATTCTTGATATTCTTCAAGAGATGTCTATGGCAGCAACTTCCTATAGAACAAAACCTACCAATACCAATAAAGGCATCACCAAGTCTATCATTGCTGGGTTTACTGGAACCCTAAAAGGATGGTGGACTAATTATCTTACAGAAGAAAATAGATTAGAAGTATTAGAAGCCACTAAATTAGGAGAACCTCAATTCATTAGAAACCCTCAAACTGGTGAAATTACCATTTTTACTCCCCAAATAGAAAATGCTTTCGAAACCCTTATATTTGCAATAACAAAACACTTTATAGGAGATCCAGAAAGATGGATAGCCAGTTCTACAGAGATTCTTCTCAATTTGACCTGTCCTACCATGCAAGATTTTAGATGGTATAAAGATGTATTCCTTGCAAAAGTATTTACCAGGAAAGACTCCAACCATGATTACTGGAAAGAAAAATTTATTAGTGGACTTCCCAAACTCTTTGCCGAAAAAGTAAGGCAAAGAATTAGAGATACCAATAATGGAAATTTACCATACGATGAACTCTCATATGGAGAAATCATTAGTTACATTAATCACGAAGGATTAGCTCTTTGCAATGATATTAAGTTAAAATCGAAAATGAAATCAGAACTCCATCAGAGCAAAAAAGAATTAGGATCCTTCTGTGCTCAGTATGGATTTGAGACTATTAGAGCCCCATCTGCCATTAAGAAAAAAAGATCTAAATCCATTAGGAAACAGAATTATAGAAAGCCTTTTAGGCCCAACAGATATTTAAAAGACAGCACAAAACCCAGTACTTCTAAATCAAAGCCCAAGAGGAAAAACCCAAAAGCCCAAAAAACAAACAAGTCTTCAAAAACTTGTTTTAAATGTGGTCGTCTTGGTCGTTGGGCCAAAGACTGCAGAGTAAAACAAAAAATAAATGAATTAGAAATAGAAGACTCCTTAAAACAACAACTGTCAAAATTAATGCTTAATGACTCACAGTCTGAAGAAGACTCTTCTTCTTCTGAAATTGATGATGTCATTTATACGTTACTGTAGGTCCAAAATATACTATGGCAATACCCAAGAGGGGGTGAATTGGGTATTAAAAAAATTAAATACTTTTTGCAATCTCAAATAACAAAATATATGCGGAATTAAATCTTTCTAAATTACTAGCACAAAGATGAGAGAGTTTATTGCTTAATATAGAAATGATAATTGAATTATAAAATAATTAAGCAATCAATCTCATTTACTTGAATAATAAATAATTATAAGCAAGTAATTATGAAAGTAATTAAGGAGATAGAGTTAGAGAGATGCAAACTCGATTTATAGTGGTTCGGCAATATCGGAATCCTTCCGACCCTACGTCCACTCTCTTCAAGGATCCTCCTTGAAGTCTTTCACTAAACCAAGCAACTTACGGGTGTTGCTCAAACCGAAACACAAGCAACTTACGGGTGTTGCTCAAACCGTACAATCCCCTTCCTCTCGGAAGTAATCCCCTTCCTCTCGGAAGTATCCCCTTCCTCTCGGAAGTAATCCCTTTACAATAAAAGCTGTAAAGTAAATGGTAGAGAGACAACAAATGAAAGCTTATAAAACTGAATAATGTCTCTCTTTCAAAGAAAAGCTTGAAGAATAGCTCAACATGAGTATTTCAAAGCTTTTTTGAGTTTCAAAGAATGAATGACTTGATTGTGTGTGTTATTCTCTTTTTGAATGTCTTCTCCTACTTCTTGAATGCTGAATTGAGTGGGTTTATATAGCAATCAATTAATATGGCCGTTTAGGACTTTAATTTGAAAAAGATTTACTTTAAAACGTTCAGATTTGGAGTCCAACGGTCATATTTTTGAACTACCAGTCGACTGGGTCGTGATACCAGTCGACTGGGTCCTCTCAAAAATTCACATTTTTGCTGCTATAGTGTTACCAGTCGACTGGTAAGTCATACCAATCGACTGGGAACCTTCTGCCACTTTTACCAGTCGACTGCACTATTCACCCAGTCGACTGGGTCACTGTTAGAGCGCTGCTACAGTGATTTCTGGATGAACAGTGTTTTCAGCATAATTTTCTTCATATCTCTTTATTCTTTTTGGATTTTTGAGTTCCAAAAAATCTCCTAATTTAATCAAACTTTCTTGCACATTAAACACACAAGTTAAACACTTCAAAGGTGTTTTGTTATCATCAAAATTAATCTAATCAATTTCTTGATTGAGGCATTTTTGATGATGACAAAACATATTACAAATTTAAGCATAATGTGTGTGCTAGATATATGAAGAATGATATATTACAAATGCTCAAGTAATTTTCTATGCCAACATAAATTCTTTTTAAATTCAATTAGAGAATGTTAAGTATTGAGCCCAAAGAATTTATTTGCATTTAATAAAATCACTTGGAGATTTTATATCTTCAATTAATTAAGACTATATAATAAAATGCAATGCAAATATAATTAGCTCCTAACAATTGAAATGACATCAACATTGATTCACCAATTTCTACAATCTTGGTCTCCTTTGATGTATAAGCACTATTAACAATCTGTATTACTTAAGTAATATTCATTAGTGCTTTATTAAGATTTTTGTTACCATCAAAATCATTCAGGGTCAACAATCTCCCCCTTTTTGATGGTGACAAAAATCTTAAGAATAAGGTCTAACAAAATCTCTAATATTCTTATTTTTCTCCCCCTTTTTGTCATAATAAAAAAGGGTGGATTTCAAAGAAGAGCTCCCCCTCAAAATATGCTATTGAAAATATTTTGATGAAACATTTTGAGAAAAGAATCATTTTACAAGATATCAAGAAATATAAAGCTTTTAAAAGAGTTCCTTTAGAACATAGAGATAAAATTCTCAAGATATAATAACCAAATTTAAAACAAATCCAAAAGAGTTTATCAAGTATTTAAAACTCATTTGAGTAAAACGATTTTACCAAAGGTTTTCTCTTTTATCAATAAATCAGATTTTCTCCCCCTTTCAAAAAGTCTAAAGTAATTATTTTTAACTTTTAAGAGAAATAAAATTGGATAAAACTTAACAGGCCTTATTGGTAGTTAATTGATTGAATAATCAAGACAAAGAGCTCATCAACTACTCAAAAAGATGTTCAAATTGGAAATATCTATAAGTACTTGAAAAAAAGTTACTTCCCTTGCATATATGCACCGAAATATAATTTTCAATTATCAATCAAATATCATTTTCAGGGCAAGTTAGATTCAATAATTAGATGATTATCAATTCAATGCAAAGATAATCATTAATTTCAAACTCAAGCTTATATAATAGAAAGTTTCATATTCAACTCATGCTTGATAGATAAATAACTCAAAAGTGATTCTCAAATCTAAATTCAAGCTCATCACTTTATTTATCCAAAGCCAAATCAAAGAGAATTTATCAAAGAAAAATTAATATTTGAGTATTAAATGGCTCCAAACAAGGTCTGATTTTATAGACGACTGGAGAAGACTTACCAGTCGTCTGGAGTTTTTGGCAGAGAGTTACCAGTCGACTGGGTCAAAATTACCAGTCGACTGGACAATCAGGCAGTGACTTACCAGTCGACTGGGTCATATTTACCAGTCGACTGGATAAAAGGGCAGTGACCTATCAGTCGAATGGGATAGAGTTACCAGTCGACTGGGCCCTTAAGAAAATTTTCAGTCTTGAATTTGCAGTACAAAATTTGTTTATCTATGACATCTTGAGTGAGGGAGATATTTAACCAAGGATTAATACTCTTTCACTCAATGTCAATCATGCATATGATGAATTGTAGACGCAATCAAACATTTAGTTTATTAAAATCAAACAATCCCATCAACATTCTAATCTTACAAAAACTAGCTTCACTTAGGGGTTTTGTAAGAATATCAACTATTTGATCTTATGAGGGTATGAATTCTAATCTTATATCACCTTTTTGAGCATGGTCTCTTTAAAAAATGATGTCTTATTTCTATGTGCTTGGTTCTAGAGTGCTGAATAGGGTTCTTGGTTAGGTTGATAGCACTAGTATTATCACAAAATATAGGAATATTTTTTAGGTTCATGCCATAGTCTTCTAGTTGTTGTTTCATCCATAATACTTGGGCACAACAACTTCCAACTGCAACGTATTCCGCCTCGACGGTTGATAGTGCAACGAAATTCAGTTTCTTGGAAAACCAAGACGTTAACAGAGCACCTAAGAATTGACATGTTCCACTTGTGCTTTTTCTATCTAACCTACATCCAGCAAAATCAGCATCTGAATATCTTACAAGCTCAAAAGATGATTCTCTAGAGTACCATAATCCTATGGTTTGGGTTCCTTGCAGATATCTAAGAATTATTTTTACTACAACTACATGTGATTCCTTAGGATTAGCCTGAAATCTAGCACACATGCATACACTGAACATAATATCAGGTCTACTTGCAGTTAAATAAAGCAAAGCACCTATCATGCTTCTATAATACTTAGTATCTACCGGTTTACATCCTTCATCAAGATCAAGCTTTGTAGATGTGCTCATTGGAGTTCCAAGCGACTTTGAGCTTTCCATCCCGAACCTCTTAAGTAGGTCCTTGATGTACTTTGATTGATTGATGAAGATGCCTCCTTTTAGTTGTTTGATTTGAAGACCAAAGAAGTAGGTAAGTTCTCCCATCATGCTCATTTCAAATTCACCTTGCATGTACTTTGCAAACTCTTGACACATAGATTCATTAGTAGCACCAAATATAATATCATCAACATATATTAGAACTATCAAAGTGTCATTTTTATGAGTTTTTGTGAAGAGAGTTGTGTCTATTCTGCCTCTTACAAAATCATTGTCAATAAAAAATTTACTTAGTCTTTCATACCATGCCCTTGGAGCTTATTTTAACCCATATAGAGCTTTAGAAAGCTTGTAGACATGATTTGGAAGACTAGGATTTTCAAATCCAAGAGGTTGCTCAACATAAACCTCTTCTTCTATAAAGCCATTTAAGAAAGCACTTTTTACATCAATTTGAAATAGCTTGAATTTATTAAAGTATGCAAAGGCTAACAACATTCGAATAGCTTCTAATCTAGCTACGGGAGCATAGGTCTCATCAAAGTCTATTCCTTCTTCTTGATTATATCCCTTAGCAACTAGTCTAGCCTTATTTCTAGTTACTATACCATTTTCATCCATCTTATTCCTATAGACCCATTTTGTTCCAATTATGGAATGATTCTTAGGTCTTGGAACTAGATTCCAAACCTTGTTTCTCTCAAATTGATTAATCTCTTCTTGCATTGCAATAATCCAATCATTATTTTTTCAGCTTCTATAAAAGTCTTAGGTTCTACCTGAGACAGATAAGCTACATAATTGCAAATATTTATAATAGAAGAGCGAGTTCTTACCCCTTGTGAAGGATCACCAATCACTTGATCAATTGGGTGATAGTTCACATACCTCCAATCTTTAGGAAGTCCATCCACTTGTTGGCTTGTAGATGGTTGGTCCAAATTATGAGCTTCCAGCTCTTCATTTGCTTGAGTTGGATTCTCCTTTGGGTCAACAATAGGAGTAGGAGTTTCCGTTTTTGGAAAGAAATCTGCATTATCATTAATAGAACCGTCTCTACTACTAATAGGGTTAGACTCATCAAGAGTTACATGCACATATTTTTCTACCACTAGAGTTCTCTTATTGAAAATTCTATAAGCCTTACTCGATGTAGAATATCCTAAAAATATCCCTTCATCGATCTTAGAATCAAATTTACCCAAGTTAGTTTTATTGTTATTCAGGATGAAGCATTTGCAACCAAATGTACGAAAATAGAAAATATTAGGCTTTCTTCCTTTCCATAGTTCATATGGAGTTTTATCAAGTATAGACCTAATTAAAATTCAATTTAAGATATAGCAAGAAGTGTTCACGGCTTCAGCCCAAAAATATTTTGGTAAACTATTTTCACAAAGCATTGTTCTTGAAAATTCTTCTAGAACTCTGTTTTTCCTCTCAACAACTCCATTTTGTTGAGGAGTACTAGGAGCTGAAAAATTGTGATTGATTCCATTCTCATCACAAAAATTTGAAAAGTTTTGGTTTTCAAATTCTTTTCCATGATCACTTCTTATGCTGGAAATACAATTTCCTTTTTCATTTTGAACCTTTTTGCAAAACTTTTCAAAACCTTTGAAAGCTTCATCCTTGTAAGCAATAAAAATAACAAAGGTATATCTTGAATAGTCATCAACAATAACAAGAGCATATTGATGGCCACCTAGACTAATGGTATTTATTGGACCAAACAAGTCCATATGCAGAAGTTCCAAAGGTCTAGAAGTTGAAACTATATTTTTTGCTTTAAAAGAAATCCTGGTTTGTTTTCCCATTTGACAAGCATCACATACTTTGTCTTTTTCAAAATTGATTTTAGGAAGACCAATGACTAAATCTTTTCTTGAAACAATTTTCAGCAAGTTCATGTTTACATGACCAAGCTTTCTATGCCATAGCCATGGATTTTCACTAAAAGCAGGAAAACATTTTTCATTTTCGAAATGCAAAGATTTCAAATCAACTATATAGACATTTTCATGTCTATGGCTAACAAATCTGATCTTATTTCTCTTGATGTCTATAACTAGACAATGAGAGGTCTCAAATGTGACTTTGTTGCCTTTATCACATAGTTGACTAATGCTAAGTAAATTTGGCTTAAGGCCTTGTACTAGCAATACATTATCTATGGTAGAGAAATCATTACCAACTTTTCCATGCCCGATGATCTTTATTTTGGTGTTGTCTCCAATGGTGACATATCCACCATCTCTTAGAGTTAGCTCTTGAATACACTTTTATCATCGGTCATGTGCTTTGAGCATCCAATATCAAGGTACCAACAGTTACCTTTCTCCTTTGTGTGGAGACATATCTATAGCACACTAGGATACACGATGGCATTTTTAGGTACCCAAAATTTCTTGGGTCCTTTGAGGTTAGTCCTAGAAAACACGGATCCTTTTGGGACCCATACTTTCTTGATAACATATGGAGTTCTATAGACATGATGATGCACAATCCTAGAATAATAGTTACTAAAATTTCTAGGATTTCTTAGTTGTGCATGTCTATAATTCTTAGGATAGGAGTTCCTAGGATACATGTTTCTATTGTAAGGAATATGAATATGCATGCCATTTTTAGAAAATGTATGATGATAATTTCTAGGATACATGCTTGTATTATTATGAATATGCATATTATTTCTAGGATAACCATGATGGTAATTCCTAGGATATGTATGTGCAGTGTGCAAGTTTTGATTATACATATTGTTTTTAGAATGCATATTATGATTATTTCTAGAATGAGTATAAGCATTTCTTGAATGAGCATACATATAAGCATGTGTATTTCTAGGATGCTTCATTCTTGTATAAACATTAGAATTGGTATTTCTAGACTTGCTAGCATTTATAGAGGGAGTGCTTTTAGCCTTGTTAGAGATTTTAGAAGTAGAAGCTTCATTCACACCTGAGGCTATAATGAATAAAGTCTCTTTTGATGTTTGTTTGCCTAATGGAGAATAACCTAACCTAGATTTTTCTTTATTTAATATTTGGCAAGATAGTACTTCATCTAGCTTTTCTTTTCCAAGCATAAGTCTAGATATAGTATCATTTAATTCTATTATCTTCTTCTTTAAGTTTTCATTTTCATCTTTAAGAAGATATTGAGAAGAATCATAAAGTAATGAAGATAGTTTATCTTTTTCTTCTCTTAAACCTATCATCTCTTTAGAAAGAGATGACACCTCTTTTTTAAGAATGGTGTTCATAGAATCGAATTTTTTCAATTCTTCATATATTTCATTTATAACTTCTATCAATTCTTCACTACTGCTAACAATGTTATTTTTTGAAGAGGAAGAAGTTGATACCTCATTTTCGTCGTCGATTGCCATAAGACATAGGTTGGCAATTTCCTCGCATTCAATCTCTTTATTCGAGGAGACTTCTTTTTCTTCATCACCATCACGATTAAGATCTTCAATTTCCATAAAAGGTAAGGATGTGGTGGAACCATCAATTTTGTAATCCAAGTAGCTTTCATGCTTCTTGAAGGATTCCACAAGCTCTTCTAAACTTTCACATGTAGAATGCTTTGTCAAAATAATTTTCCATTGATTTGACAAAGATCTAAGAAATATTCTCACAAGTTCAAGGTTAGAATAAATTTTACCCATGAAAGATAAAGTTTTAACAAGTAGGGTAAAACGAGTTTGCGAATCAAAAATTGATTCATTTTCATTCATTTTAAAATGCTCTAAGTCATGAACAAAGTTTTTTAATTTGAAATTCTTTTCTTGCTCATTTCCTCCATGTATGACTTCCAATAAATCCCAAATTTCTTTTGCAGTCTTACATGAGGAAATTTGATCAACTTCGTTTTGATCAAGAGAACTATAAAACATGTTCATAACTTTAGCATTTAGTTGAATGAATTTGCTATCATTTACATCAAAGTCATTTTCATTTTCAAGAATGAAATACCAAGCATAATAATCATGTGCTTGAATAAAAATCTTCATTTGAGCTTTCCAATGGGTGAAATTTGTTCCATGGAGAAGAGGAGGACTAGAAGGATTTCTTCATTTTAAAAATATAGTTGCCATAGGATCAACTCAAGGACATTAAGCCTAAAATTGAGAACGAGGCTCTGATACCAATTGTAGGTCCAAAATATACTATGGCAATACCCAAGAGGGGGGTGAATTGAGTATTAAAAAAATTAAATACTTTTTGCAATCTCAAATAACAAAATATATGCGGAATTAAATCTTTCTAAATTACTAGCACAAAGATGAGAGAGTTTATTGCTTAATATAGAAATGATAATTGAATTATAAAATAATTAAGCAATCAATCTCATTTACTTGAATAATAAATAATTATAAGCAAGTAATTATGAAAGTAATTAAGGAGATAGAGTTAGAGAGATGCAAACTCGATTTATAGTGGTTCGGCAATATCGGAATCCTTCCGACCCTACGTCCACTCTCTTCAAGGATCCTCCTTGAAGTCTTTCACTAAACCAAGCAACTTACGGGTGTTGCTCAAACCGAAACACAAGCAACTTACGGGTGTTGCTCAAACCGTACAATCCCCTTCCTCTCGGAAGTAATCCCCTTCCTCTCGGAAGTATCCCCTTCCTCTCGGAAGTAATCCCTTTACAATAAAAGCTGTAAAGTAAATGGTAGAGAGACAACAAATGAAAGCTTATACAACTGAATAATGTCTCTCTTTCAAAGAAAAGCTTGAAGAATAGCTCAACATGAGTATTTCAAAGCTTTTTTGAGTTTCAAAGAATGAATGACTTGATTGTGTGTGTTATTCTCTTTTTGAATGTCTTCTCCTACTTCTTGAATGCTGAATTGAGTGGGTTTATATAGCAATCAATTAATATGGCCGTTTAGGACTTTAATTTGAAAAAGATTTACTTTAAAACGTTCAGATTTGGAGTCCAACGGTCATATTTTTGAACTACCAGTCGACTGGGTCGTGATACCAGTCGACTGGGTCCTCTCAAAAATTCACATTTTTGCTGCTATAGTGTTACCAGTCGACTGGTAAGTCATACCAATCGACTGGGAACCTTCTGCCACTTTTAACAGTCGACTGCACTATTCACCCAGTCGACTGGGTCACTGTTAAAGCGCTGCTACAGTGATTTCTGGATGAACAGTGTTTTCAGCATAATTTTCTTCATATCTCTTTATTCTTTTTGGATTTTTGAGTTCCAAAAAATCTCCTAATTTAATCAAACTTTCTTGCACATTAAACACACAAGTTAAACACTTCAAAGGTGTTTTGTTATCATCAAAATTAATCTAATCAATTTCTTGATTGAGGCATTTTTGATGATGACAAAACATATTACAAATTTAAGCATAATGTGTGTGCTAGATATATGAAGAATGATATATTACAAATGCTCAAGTAATTTTCTATGCCAACATAAATTCTTTTTAAATTCAATTAGAGAATGTTAAGTATTGAGCCCAAAGAATTTATTTGCATTTAATAAAATCACTTGGAGATTTTATATCTTCAATTAATTAAGACTATATAATAAAATGCAATGCAAATATAATTAGCTCCTAACAATTGAAATGACATCAACATTGATTCACCAATTTCTACAATCTTGGTCTCCTTTGATGTATAAGCACTATTAACAATCTGTATTACTTAAGTAATATTCATTAGTGCTTTATTAAGATTTTTGTTACCATCAAAATCATTCAGGGTCAACAGTTACAAGAATCCTCTGAAACAGAATCCTCTGTTGAATCACAATCCTGTAATTGTGAAGAAGGATTTTGTCAATGCAAATCTGTCAACATGATATCCTCCCAAAAAAAATTCCTATTAGACATCATAGAGAAAATTGATGACCCTATAATTAAAAAAGATTATTTATTAAAATTAAGAGATCTTATTTGCGAAGAAAAAAGAATTAGAGACCCAGAACCTTTCAATTTGTCAAAAATTTTAGAAGAAAAATTTAGTAAACCAAAAACTGCTAATATCCAAGATTTACAGTTAGAAATTAATAATATGAAAGAACAAATAAAGACAATTCAACAAGAAACTATAGATCTTAAGGCAAGAATGATTAATATTGAAATAAAAAATATTAAAGACTCAATTTTATCCCCATCAAACAAAGGAAAAGCTGTTATGGATAATCCTGCTTCCTTACCTTCAGAACAAATAGAACCTTTATCATTAGATGAAAGCTTTATTAGCCTCATAGAAAGAATTAATTACCAGAAATTGTATATTAGGATTTCTATAGTCATTAATGAAGAATATCACATTAACACAATAGCCTTAGTATATTCTGGTGCAGATCAGAATTGTTTAAAAGAAGGATTAGTTCCAACAAAATATTATGAGAAAACCACAGAACGTCTAAATACTGCCAGTGGTTCCAAACTTAATGTAGAATACAAAATAAGCAATTCTTACGTATGTAACGATGGTTACTGCCTAAGAATCCATTTCATATTAGTAAAAAATATCCATCAAAACATTATTCTAGGAACACCATTCCTCACTCAAATATATTCCTTCACAGTTAGTCATTTAGGGATAAAAACCCATTTATTAGGCCACAAACTATTCTTTCCTTTCCTTCAACCAATAGATACACGTGATTTAAACCTATTACAAGCCAATAGCTTACATAGACAAATTAACTTGGTCCAAAATAAGCAATCCCATATTAACTTTTTAAAAGAAGAAATTTATTATAAAAAAATAGAACAACAATTAGATTCAACCCAAATCCAAGCCCAAATTAAAGATTTAGAAGCCCTATTCAAAAGAGAAATCTGTGCTACTATCCCAAATGCCTTTTGGGAAAGAAAAAAGCACATCGTATCTCTTCCTTATGAGCCCGGCTTTGATGAAAGGAATATTCCTTCCAAATCTAGGCCTATTCAAATGAATCAAGAATTAGTAGCCTATTGTCAAGAGGAAATTAAAGGATTATTAGTAAAAAATCTTATAAGACCTAGCAAATCCCCATGGAGTTGTTCAGCCTTTTATGTCAACAAACAAGCTGAATTAGAAAGAGGAACTCCTAGGTTAGTCATTAATTATAAACCTTTAAACAAGGTACTTCAATGGATTAGGTACCCTATTCCCAATAAAAAAGATCTTCTTAATAGACTTCATGACGCTGTTATATTCTCAAAATTTGATTTAAAATCAGGATTTTGGCAAATACAAATTAGTGAAGAGGATAGGTACAAAACTGCTTTCAATGTTCCCTTTAGACATTACGAATGGAATGTAATGCCCTTTGGTCTCAAAAATGCTCCCTCAGAATTTCAAAATATTATAAATGATATTTTTAATAAATATTCTAATTTTAGCATTAGTTATATTGACGACATATTAATCTTTTCAAAATCCATAGATCAGCATTTTAAACATTTAAAATCTTTTTTCCAAATTATTAAAACAAATGGTTTAGTTTTATCAGAAACAAAAATGAAGCTATTCCAAACTAAAATTAGATTTTTAGGACATATAATTCATCAAGGAACTATTAAACCCATAGATCGATCCATAGAATTTGCAAGTAAATTCCCTGATGAGATCAAAGATAAAACCCAATTACAGAGGTTTCTAGGATGCCTTAACTACATCTCAGATTTCTTTCCTCATATGAGACAATTACGCGAACCTTTATATAAAAGGCTTCGTAAGAATCCAGAACCCTGGTCCTCTCTTCATACAGAAGTAGTCAAACTCATTAAGACAAAAGTCATTAGTCTTCCATGTTTAGGTATCCTGTCTCCTTCAGCTTCAATTATTATTGAGACTGATGCATCCAACACAGGATACGGTGGTATATTAAAACAGATCCTTCCAGGTCAATCTGTTGAACAAGTTGTCCGTTATTACTCTGGTATATGGCTTGGAGCACAAAAAAATTATTCAACCATTAAAAAAGAAGTTTTATCAACTGTTTTATGCATATCTAAATTCCAAGATGATTACGCATAGATTGCAAATCAGCAAAAGAAGTTTTACAAAAAGATGTTCAAAATCTTGTTTCAAAACAAATCTTTGCAAGATGGCAAGCAATACTGAGCGTCTTTGATTTCCAAATAGAATATATCAAAGGAGAGCATAATTCCCTTCCTAACTTTCTTACTCGGGAATTTTTACAGGACAAAAAAGACGATGTCATCATCTCAAAAGGGAAAAGAGAAGGCTAGCCCTTCTCAACCTCAACAACTTTCAGATTATTACACCTCTCCCAGAAAACATGCAAGACCTCCTGTAGCTCCCATTATTCCACAAAAAGCCAATAGATTTTCCCCACCGGAAGATCTACAAGCCTATCCAGAATTACCACAACACCCTTCTTACTCCCAAATATTATCATCCCAACCATCTCAACCAAAAACCCCTCCTACCCAATATTTTGAGAAACCTAACTAAGAATTTATTCGAAGTACCACTCTCCCTATTCCCTCTAATGAAATTGACCAGAACAAAATTTTAAATTGGTTATATGCTAACAAAATCTTCCCTAAAAGTTTTCAATATGTTCCAGAGGATATTCATAAAACTCAGAGGTTTTATGAATTAATATTAATTGACTCTAAATCAGTTGAAATTACTCATACCCATGATCCCTAGACCATTCCAGAATTGTTTATTCCAAATGCAAGATCTTAAGAGTCATTAATCCTGACCATATTCCTGATCACTATCTTCCAAAGCCATTTTCCATTTCCTTTGTACCTCCTGCTTATACTTATCATGATTATCAAATGACCTGGTTCAACATGTTTTTCATAAAACCAAAATCCCATTCCTGGTTCATTTTTTTCGACAAAAAAGTCTGTTTTGAATTTCCAACATGGTTTTTGATTGGTGGTCCTTCTTTGGATTCCATTCTATTATCTTTCCAGAAAAAACCCAAGAATCCCTTAATTATTTTATATCTCACATTTCAGATAATAAACCTTATGCTCATGAACTCATCTTTGTAGCAATATTTGCCATCCCTTGGATTTTCGCTTGGGATTATGCTATTACTCCATCCCACTTGGGACTTCATGCCCTGAAAAGAACCTTCAAAATAAAATGGTGGGCAAACTATAATTGCTCTTATTCTGATATTACCACCATTAAAACTTGGTTCCATGACAATCCTTTGCATCTCAAAAAGATTTCCAGAACCCCATCAGTGTCCAGTTCCTCCAAAAAAGAAAGAAGGAGAAAACTTCTCGAAGAGTTATCACAAATTTCTGACTCTGAGAAAAGTGAAAATGACAGCTCTGCATCTCCTCCTCTCGCTCCAGACTACTAGGCCCAAGATCCTTATGCCGACATTGATTATGATCTCGCCAGCATTAAAGGCCCCCATTAAATCCTGCAAAAAGAAAAAGTTGAAGTCAATCAACGCAAAAGCAGCCTTACCGACAAAAAAAAAAAAAAAGACAAATAATATCTGCCAGCGCAAAAAGCAAAAGCCATCCGTAGCCGACAGATGCCAAAGCAAAAGCAAAAGCAAAAGTTATCCACAACCGACACAAAACGCCAAGACGATATCAGCCAGCTCATAAAGCAGCAAGATTCTCAGCCGGATAAAAAGCAGCTACAGTTCCAAGACAGCTCATCTACAGCAACATGTCAGCTCGACTTTGTCGGTTCAAATCATAAAGTGACAACGCATCTGCAATAATGCAAGAAAGATCAAGACTAAGTTGTATATAAGTAGATTTTGTAAATCTGCCAGAGGCGGAGTTTTTCTTTCAGAGTTTTATTTCGAATGTTTAAGCTTTCCCTGTAAACACGAGTGTGAAAAAGTGAATATTTTACAAACGTGCCCTTCTCCTTGTAAAGCACTGTAAGAATCTCTCCCTGTATAATTGCAATCGATATCTATAAAATATTTCTTTCATTAAAAACTTGCATAATTTTACTTTGTTTTTATATTGTTTTTATAATAGCGATCCTGCACAATTTTTAATAAGACAATCGTTACAGTTTTGAGAATTTGTAATGTTCAAAGTGGAACATGTATTCTATTGTTATGAAAAAAATAAAAAAAAGAAGCCAAATTAAAGAAGAAAATTTTAAAAACAAAAAGCAAAAGTGAATAGATAAAAAGTTATAGATGAATAAAAGTATTAACAAAAAGTTTTATATTATAAAAACTTTGAAGAAGGAAGAGAATGTATAATAATATTTTATATTTTAGAAGAATATTTAATTGTAATTAGGCGTATTATAAAAAGATTTAACATTTAAATAGCTAATTGAAGTGTTAATAACTATTCGTGGAGTGTCAATATCAGTATCATAAAAATAATCTATCATTTTAAGAAATTATTGTTTTGATAATATTACCATTTTTAAAAAATTAATATTTTATATCTAACTATCTGAAACATGAGATATCTTTCCATAAATGAATGAAAAAAAGGTTGATTCTCTAATTTAGTCCACACTGTTATAAAAAGAAAAACTTTGCACTTATACACATCATCTTCTTTTGTTTTCAAACAAATAATACCTACAAACATTTATCCATTTCTTATTTTCTTCTCATTCACTGTAGAATAATGACAAATAATGGCCATTACCAACCAAACCCAAATCCCTCTCTCTAATTAACTCCCAACTCTTTTCTCTCTCACTAGCCGCTTCAAGACAAACCCCAAACCCTCTAAAACCTTCAACCCCCGTCTTTCTCTCTCACTTCATAACGGTGTGTAAGAGATATCAAGGCCTCAGTTCAAATGTTGATGTGGCTGACGCTGAAGGTACTGCTTAGAGGGTGAGCTTGGCAAGGAGAAGGTTGCCTTTCATGAGCAAGGCGAGGGGCTGGTTGATCTCGTCGGTGACACCCAATGTGATTGGTGAGGATTTGTCTATATCCCCTGCTATTTTTCTCCGATAACGAGTTTGTTGCAAAGAGAAGAAAATCTGGGGAACCTTAGCCAGCCCAGCTTTATGTTCTGCATCTTTTTCTCTATAATTTTACTTTCTTTTTGTTTCTTGTTTTTCTTTTCTGGGGTTTCTCTGAGCTATTGTGGTTTGCTCAATTTAATTACTTGCTAGTAATCTGTTCGATTCTGGGTTTCTAATCTTCGTGACTTTGCAATGCGACTTAGGTAACAGAGCTCCAATGCTTTCCATTGACTCGCTCTGTTGTCGCTTTGGTTTCCCTTGATAATGGGTACTGGTTGAGGCAGGGAAAGCTTCAATTCTGATTATTGGGTGGCTTTGTTTCACTGGGATTTGAAAAATATGTATTATAATGCAAGAGTTTTGTTTGTGTAATTAATATCGTTACATGATGTCTTAACTTGTTTTTTTATGATGTGGCAATGATGATTTATTTAAATGAACCTATATTAATGTTTTTGTACATACACACTCTATGTACTGTGATGTGTTTTAAAGTTGAGCACTTTTTTTTTCATGCATATCTTTCCAATACAGTGTGGTGGGCTTTACTTTATCATTTCAGATAGTTTTTACGGTTCTGAATCCTAGTTCCATTAGAGAGTTTTTGTAATATTGCAAGTTTTGAGATGTGATATTACAGTTTTTAAAATGGAAATATGAACCATGAGATGTGATTCATAGTTTTCCATAGTTTGAGGCTACACAGTAATGATACATGGAACAATGGTTATGTTAATGAGGTCTTGTTGCTCTAGTGCTACGTGTTGTGGTGATGTTTGTTCTCGTTAGGAACTGCTTTTTTTATATTTTTTTTCTTAGTCTTGTATGGATTAAATAGAGCTTCTCTATATCTACTAATTTGTTTCCTTTTCTAAGTGGCTTCTAAACTGTTCATTTGGTATTTATATAATTATATTAATCATAGTAGCTTTTAGTGTGTTTACTGTTTAATAAGCATTAAACTGTTTCCCCCTTATTGCTTCAGTGACTTTAACTACCCTTTCCACTTTGGGTTTTAGCTCTCAATTAATTTAGCACACTACCATTTTTGATTTGAACAAAAGGGGTTATCCCATAAATGTATTTTGAAATGGAAATGGTAATGGTTATGGGTTTATCCAATCTGTTTATAACTCTTTTTTTTTTGGTTACGCTGTCTATTAGTCATTTATAATCATTTTTAGTGACTTTAAAAACATTGTTGTTTGTTTCGCCAAGTGATGTTAAATAAATTGAAAAAAAATACAAGGATATTCACATTTCTTTGCCTGCTGCATGAGTGCAATTTTATGAACTGTTGAAATACTGCATTTTGATTTTTGGTAGCCTTGGAGATGTCTTTTATATTTTATATTTCTAGAATATATTTTTTTAACCACTAATATGAACATGCCTTGGACAATGATTGTGCTGTTAAACTAACTCTGTAATTTACTCTATTCGTTTTGGCTTGCAGTTTAAATTCAACTTTGAGTTTTCAAACCTTTGACCAAAATTTCTGTGGAAGACAAAGGAAATAAAGAAAAGAGAAAAGTGAAGCAATTTCCCAGGTAAGTAGTTCTTAATTGACAGAAATCTCTTATAATTTACTCTTAGTTGTGCTAATCATTAGTTTAGGTCCAAGCATGTTCAACTAGAATATTTATGTCTTGTTACTTGGTGTCTCTTTGTTGTGTGTTAACAAGCTAGCTCTTGTTGTGATGATACATGAGCTATTAATTGTTATCTCTCTTTTGATTGTTTCCTAAACCAGCTAATTATTGTATTTGCATGCTCTCTCACATTAATTTATTACTAGCATATCAACACGTGCGTATATGCTCTTCTATGAGACTAAATAAAAAAAATTATAAAAATACAACCAAAAGTGTGAAGTTTTTGAGGAAAAAAGACAATCACACTCCACTCTAAACCGAAAACTAAATTACATAAACCAAAGCCATGATATGAATAACATAATTATTCAAACCAAAAAATAATTGAACAAATTCTGTATTATTTTTTCCCTTTAAAAAAAATAGTCAAACCCATGCCTAAGAAAAACAAATAATACGTACAAACATTTATCCATTTCTTAGTTTCTTCTTATTCACAGTAGAATAACGACAAATAAACGCCATTACTAAGCAAACCCAAATCTCTCTCTCTCTAACTCCTAAATCTTTTTTCTCTCACTAATCACTTCACGACAAACCCCAAACCCTCTAAAACCTTCAACCCCTCTGTCTTTCTCTCTCACTTCAGAGTAAACCCCACTCTCTCTTTCTATCTAAAATTGCAGTGTGTAAGAGATATCAAGGCCTCAGTTCAAATGTTGATGTGGCTGACGCTGAAGGTACAGGTTAGAGGGTGAGCTTGG
Organism: Bretschneidera sinensis; assembly: GCA_023935145.1. NCBI lineage: Eukaryota > Viridiplantae > Streptophyta > Magnoliopsida > Brassicales > Akaniaceae > Bretschneidera > Bretschneidera sinensis. The sequence continues at coordinate 71,390,593 of CM043705.1, forward strand.
CAAGGAGAGGGTTGCCATTAATGAGCAAGGCAAGGGGCTGGTTGATCTTGTCGGTGACACCCAATGTGATTGGTGAGGATTTTTCTATAGCCCCTGCTATTTTTCTCATAACGAGTTTGTTGCAAAGAGAAGAAAATTTGGGGAACATTTGCCTGCCCAGCTTTATGTTCTGCATCTTTTTCTCTATAATTTTACTTTCTTTTTGTTTCTTGTTTATCTTTTCTGGGGTTTCTTTGAGCTATTCTAATTTGCTCTATTTAATTGCTTTCTAGTAATCTGTTCGATTCTGGGTTTCATAATCTTCGTGACTTTGCAATGCGATTTAGGTAACAAAGCTCCAATGCTTTCCATTGACTCGCTCTGTTGTGGCTTTGGTTTCCCTTGATAATGGGTATTGGTTGAGGCAGGGAAAGCTTCAATTCTGATTATTGGGTGGCTTTGTTTCAATGGGATTTGAAAAATATGTACTGAAATGCAAGAATTTTGTTTGTTTAATTAATATCATTACATGATGTTTTAACCTGGTTTTTTTAGATGTGGCAATGACTATTTATTCAAATGAACCTATATTAATGTTTATATACATACACACTCTATGTACTGTGATGTGTTTTAAAGTTGAACACTTTTTTTTAATGCATATGTTTCCAATACAGTATGGTGGGCTTTACTTTATCATTTCAGATTGTTTTTACTGCTCTGAATCCTAGTTTCATGAGAGAGTTTTTGTAATATTGCAAGTTTTGAGATGTAATATTACAGTTTTTAAAATGGAAATATGCACCATGAGATGTGATTCATAGTTTCCCATAGTTTGAGGCTACACACTAATGATGCATGGAACAATGGTTATGTTATTGAGGTCTCGTTGGTCTTGTGGTTGTGTTTGTTCTCGTTAGGAAACTACTTTTTTATATACATTTTTTCTTAGTCTTGTATGGATTAAATAGAGCTTCGCTATATCTACTAAGTTGTTTCCTTTTCTAAATGGCTTCTAAACTGTTCTTTTGGTATTTATATAATTATATTGATCATAGTAGCTTTTAGTGTGTTTACTGTTTAATAAGCATTAAACTGTTTTCCCCTTATTGCTTCAGTGACTTTAACTACCTTATCCTCTTTGGGTTTTAGCTCTCAATTAATTTAGCACACTACCTTTTTGAGTTGAACAAAAAGGGTTATCCCATAAATGTATTTTGAAATGGAAATGGTAATGGTTATGGGTTTATCCGATCTGTTTATAGCTCATTTTTTTTATTAGTCATTTTTAATCATTTTTAGTGACTTTAAAAACATTTTTGATTGTTTTGCCTAGTGATGTTAAATAAATTGAAAAACAAATACAAGGATACTCACATTTCTTTGCCTGCTGCGTGAATGCAATTTTATGAACTGTTGAAATACTGGATTTTGATTTTTGGTTGCCTTGGAGATGTCTTTTATATGATATGTTATATTTCTAGAATATATTTTTTAACCACTGATATGAACATGCCTTTGACAATGATTGTGCTGTTAAACTAACTGTAATTTACTCTATTCGTTTTGGCTTGCAGCTTAAATTCAACTTTGAGTTTTCAAACCTTTGACCAAAATTTCTGTGGAAGACAGAGAAAATAAAGAAAGAGAAAAGTGAAGCAATTTCTCTGGTGAGTAGTTCTTAATTGACATAAATCTCTTATAATTTACCTTTAGTTGTGCTAATCATCATTTTAGGTCCAAGCATGTTCAACTAGAATATTTATGTCTTGTTACTCGGTGTCTCTTTGTTGTGTGTTAACAAGCTAGCTCTTGTTGTGATGATACATGAGCTATTAATTGTTCTCTCTCTTTTAATTGTTTCCTAAACCCGCTAATTATCGTATTGGCATGCTGTCTCTCATTAATTTATTACTAGCATATCAACATATGTGTGTATGCTCTTCTATGAGACTAAATAAAAAAAATTATAAACATACAACCAAAAGTGTGAATTTTTTGAGGACAAAAGACAATCACACTCCACTCTAAACCGAAAACTAAATAACATAAACCAGAACCATGATATGAATTATTCAAACCAAAAAATAATTGAATAAATTCTGTATTACTTTTTCTCTTTAAAAAAAATAGTCGAACCCATAGCTAAGAATGGAATTAGCATTTTTTTTCTTACTTAATAAACCAATTTAAGTTTAAATATGAAATGACTTATTTACCCTCCATTTAATATAATTTTTTCTATATTGTTGTGTGTTTTTTTACTACTTTTCACCAACTGAGTTGATCTCCACCGAGTTGGTGGAGACCAATTAAGCTTTTCCCTTAATAACGGTATGGATATTTCTTGGTTAAATTATTCTAGACAATGAGATTTGCTTTTCAAACTGTCCTTTATATCTTGGTTTCTTTTAAACATTATCATATGCTAATTAAATAGAACCCAGAGGTTCCGTCCATTAGCTAATGCTTTAGTTTCAAAATTAAAACAACTAAAAATTTTAAAAAAATCCCTCCAAATTGAAACATCAAAATAAAACTGCATGTCCATGGCTGGCTGTTCGCTGTTGAGCACATGGCTTGGCTGACATGCTAAACATACATTTTTTTTTAATTCATTTTATTGTTTTATTTGAATTTTTTAATAAAAAGGTTAGTTGTTTTAATTTTGAAATATGTTATTTATTTTACTAACAATATTAATCCCTATGCTAAAGGGTTCGATTTGCCAAGACGTTTTTTTCAAAATTTACAATGAAATCCGCCCAAGCCAAATGGTGAAATATGTAATCAAGCCTAAATTTTATAATTTTATAATTTTTTTTAATAAATGAAAATTGGATTAACAAAGCACTAATAGGGTGCAATTGTAAGCCAAGGGCTATTTACAAGAGAGGAAATTTACAAAAATCCAAAAGGTCAATGTCATTTACAAAATAATTTCCTAACCCAAAAGTTAAGGGTGTTGAGTCAACTATCTCTAATAATAGATTTCTCACTATCCTCAAATGCTCTACGATTCTTTTGCTTTCGCACTAATAAAAAAATTGAGTGTGGAATCAACAAAAAAGCTTTTTTAACCTCCTTTGATGCCTGCACTCCACTTCAAGCCCAAAGCTCATCTTTCATGGATTTCACTACCACCCAAGAAATCTCCAAAATCCTTAGAAAAGAAGGTCTCAAGTTTTTCCTTAACATTTTATGATTCATTCAAACCTAAGAACCCACTCTTATAAATCACTTGTCATATCGATAAGATAGAACATGTGTTCATCTTGTTAATTAATTTTACAAAACCAATTAAGTCAAGAAAGAATATGTGTGCTCCCGTAGAGATGAAATGTTAGCTACTTATAAAAAAGGAGATGAAATGTTAGCTAGGGCATTTAGGGCAATCCTCTTGTTAAGACAAAATGGTCGTTCATTGTGTTAATTGATTTCTAAAACCAATTAATTCAAGAAAGAATATGTGCACTTGGATGGAGATGAAATGTTTGCTAGGGCATTTAAGGCAATCCTCTTGGTCATTGTCAACTTGTGATATGAATAAGTTGGTCCGGGGATAAAATTACACCTAGTTTTAGAATAAGGTAGCTTTACTAACTCTTGCTTTGCCTTTTGATTTGGGCACTCACTCTTGGTCATGTCAACTTGTGATATGAATGAGTTGGCCTAGGGCTAAAATCACACCTAGTTTTAGAATAAGATAGCTTTACTAATTCTTGCTCGGCCTTTTGATTTGCACAGTCAACCTTCCATATTTTCAAAATTTAATTCATTGCTCTCATGATGCTATAAGTGGACTGCACATGATTAACGCTGTCGATTTTCTTACAATTTTGAAGGTAGATTTATAATATTTTTAGTTATATTGTTGTTGTTTGATTAAAGAAGATATAGATGAACTTGGTTCAACCTTTCAACTTGCAATGTACATAGTTATTTTCATGAGGGTGGGGAAAATAAAATGATTATTGTGTTTTATCTATTCATAGAAAAAGATGCATTTTATATACAGAATATTTGCCCTTACAATAACTCAATGGAAATGAAACATAATTTTATTATATGATTTAAACATAATCTTATCAAGAAGGAACAAAACAAATAATCATATTAAAGCCAAAAATGATAGCTTGTTTTCCCTCGTGTCAAAAAGATAAAGCAACAACAAAATGGAGACTCGACAATAACAATAATTATGAAAACAAAGACACCAACAACAATGGTGTTAACTACTGGTAATGACTCGAGAATAGAACAAAAACGACTAACGCTATTAGAACACCACTAATTAAGGAAATATACTTTAGCGACATGCTAATGAAAGATCATGCATATATATAACATTGCGTTCTTTATAAGCTTCTTGATTCTTAGAACTTCAGTTTCAAATAAATATCATTAGAATCCTCTGAGTTACTTCCATAAGACAGATCAATCGCATCAGGTACAGCCTCTGGAGGATGTGATATGGAACCATCGTTAGGAGGATTTTTATTAATTTCTCTACGCTCAAAGTGACGTGTAGGCCCCATTAATTATAGGTTGACTCTGTGTTGTGGATGATGATGAAGCATGAGACATGCTAGGAATTGAAGGGGGATTAATCCTTTGAGATGCTTGGCCATCAAGTTTCTGGTGGTTTCTTTGTATAAAGGGATTGAGGGAAAGGGGTGGGCGTAACCCAGAAAGACCTAAACTCTAGGAAGGATTGATTAGAGGATATCTATGAGCTCGGTTTTTAGAAAATGTGAACTCATTGGCCTTTTTCATGTGAGCATCATAGTGGCTCATGAGAGCTTCAAAGGAAAAGGCTACATGATTACATATTGTGCATCGATATTGCCCAGGACTAGTACCTTTGTTAGACATGATGAAGGAATGATCAATTACTTAAAGAAACAGAAGGAAGTTTACATAATAGTTTATGACCTTTGAAGGAAGAGGTGGAAGAATTTATAGTGAATTTCATTGCTCTTAATAAGGATTATTTTTATGTTTTCCTTGTCCGTTATTTTGCATAAGTGTGATCGTTCGTCATTTTGGATTAGAGTCACTGCTCGTCATTTCTGCTTTAAATGACCGCCCATCATGTTAGCCTTACATTAATTATCAAATCTAAGCACTTAGATAGAGATGAAATACTAGATTGCGCATTTACAGTAGCCTCAGGATCATGCCAATTTAGGATTTGAATGAGTTGACCGGTGGTTGGAAGTTCATTTTGGAACTTAATTAATTTATTTTAGTCCATACAAATGTTTCCATATAGATTATGTGATATGAATACTTGGAAAGCAATTTGGTGTCCTTATATACCGCAAAAAGGAAAAAAAAAAAAATTGTGTGGGAGGCCCTTGGAAGAAGATCCTTGACAATTTACAAAAAAGGGGGAGAGTGTTTGTTAATAGATGTTCCATTTGTAAAGGTTGCATCGAGTCCGTGTCTCATCTTTTATTGAAGTGTTCGTTGGTTAGAAGCTTGTGAGAGATAGTGTATAGTGTGTTGGGAGTTCCTTGGGTGGTTGTTGGCTCTGTGAAAGATGAAGTGTGGGCTTGGAGTAGTTTACATGCTTGTAAAGAACTTAAGAAGGTTTATTCTTTGATCCCATTCAATTTTTTGGATTGTGTGGAATTAGAGAAATCTAAGGTCTTTTGATGGAGTGGAGAGAGCTAGTAGAGTAATTAGAGATAGTTGGTTCAATACCCTTAATTTTTGGTTTAAATGGATATCTTTTATGAATGATGTAGTTATTTTGGATTTTGTGGAGTTTCTTTCTTTTAGATAGCCTTGTTTGCTAGTTGCATCCCCTTTGTGCTTTTTTATACAATTTCACTTTTAAAAAAAATTAGTATAGGTCTTTCTTAGTTAAACTCACTCTCTTCCTATATCCAAAGAAACCACCATAAACTTGTTGGCCAAGCAGCGCAAAGGATTAATCCCTTTTCAATTCATAGCATGTCTCACACTTCATCATCATTCACATCACCTAGAGTCAACCTATCATTAATGGGCTTATGCATCACCCTGAGTGTGGAGAGTTACTGTAAATCCTCCTAATGATGGTTTTACATCTCGTCCTCCTAAGGTTGTCCTTGATGTGGTTGATTGCTTGATGGAAACGAGTATGATAGAAGTAGCAAAGAAGATCCTAATGACATCTATTCGAAACTGAACTTCTAATAATCTAGAAGATTATAAAGGGTGTAATGCTATATATATGCACGCTCTTCCATTATCTCGTTGCTAAAGTCCATTTCTTTAATTAACTGTGTTCTATTATAGTGTTGGTCGTTTTGGTTTTGTTCTCGAGTTAGATTACCCGTGGTTAGCACCATTGTTGTTGGTGTCTTTGTTATCGTAGTTATTATTATTGTCAAGTCTCCATTTTGCTGCAGCTTTATCTTTCCTAGTCTCAAGAGGGGAAAGTTATTAATTTTGGCTTTGATATGGTCATTTGATTTGTTCCTCTTGATAATGATTATGTCTAAATCATAAAATAAAATTATGTTTGTTCTCCATTGAGTTGTTGCAAGTGAATATTCTATATATAAAATGCATTTTTTTTCTATGAATAGATAAAACACAATAAGCATTTTACTTTCCCTGCCTTAATGAAACTAACTATATCCATTTACCCAAGTTGAAAGGTTGAACCAAGTTCATGTATATATTGTTTGATGAAACAACAATGATATAACTAAAAATATTATAAATCTACATTTAAAATGCATAAATACCCTCAACACTCCTAACCTAAACTCTTCTAACCATTAATCTTTTTATATATTATGAGGAAAATATAAATAAAGAACACAATGATTTGATTGCGATTAGAAAGAGAACTAAATCTCTAATACACTCATGTAATTTTTAGTCTAAAAAAAATCTAATCAGGTATTTAAACATTGTTGGATAATAATTTATAGTTTTAATCCTTATTAATCCTTACTTTATTGTCAATTTAATGGGTTTAATTAGATGATAATAATAAATTCTGTGTAAAACATGTTTATATAATATAATAAATTTTTTTTATAATAAAAGTTTTATATAAAAAGGCACCAAGGGGGTGCCACCCAAGTAGAAAAAATCTATCTACAAGATAGAATCTCAAAGAGATCTGCAATATCTTCCTCATATAAAAAAATTCTCATTAAACCAAAACCCCATACTTAGCCACAATCACCTTGTGTCGCAAATTGTCTTTCTCCACCATAATTCTCCAAAGCTACTTTCCTAAAAGGGCTTTGTTAAAGAGCACCAACGACTTGATACCAAGGCCACCTCGATCAAAAGTTTGCTTAACAATTCCCCATCTCACCTAGTGGAACTTGAAATCTTCCTTGAAATTGCCCCAAAGGAATCTTCGTTGAATTCCTTCCAACCTCGTAGCAACCTCACCAGGAATAGGGAAAAGAGATATAAAGTAGATGGGAAGACTCGAGAGGGTGATCTTAATAAGTGTTAACCGTCCTCCATTCAATAGGGAGTGGCTTTTCCACCTGACTAACTTCGTTTCAAACCTTTCCATTATAGGTGCCCACATACTCGTCTTTAAATTTGGTGCACAACGGAAGTCCCAAGTAGAAATCAGGAGGGATCCGACTTCACACCCCAGCAAATTTTTGAACGACTCCCCATTATTCCTTCTCCAATAGGAGTCAAAACACTTTTGCTTAGGTTCACCCTCAACCCGGACACTCCCTCAAAACAAAGAGGTAAACACCGAAGATAGAGAATTTGCTTCACCTCTGCTCCACAAAAAACAATAGTATCATATGCAAAGAGAAGATGAGAACTTTTTCCTCCTCACTATCACCCACCATAAACCCATTAATAAAACCCCGATCCCACCACTCTAACGATCAGCTTACTCAGAGCTTCCATGACCAAAGAGAAGAGACGCTTTGTCTAAGGCCTCTAGAAGCTTTGAAGAAACTGGATGAGCTCCCATTGACTAAAATGGAGAAGAAAGTGGAAAGATGCACTTCCTAATCCATTTCCACCATAAGACACCGAAGCCCATCCTTTCCAACAAAAACAAGAGAAAATCCCAACACACATGATCATAGGCTTTTTCAACATTAAGCTTACAAATACCCCCATTCTTTCCACTTTAAATGAGCATTGACCACCTCATTTACAATCAAAGCGGCATCCGTAATTTGTCTTCCTTCAATAAAAGCATTTTGGTTCAGCCCAACCACTTTTCCAATGACCTTCTTCAATCTAGGATCTTCAATCTAGGAGTACGAATCTTGGAGAGGAGTTTATAAATACACCCAACTAAACTAATGCACCAACCTTCTTAGGGATTAAAACAATAAAAGTGCCATTGAGACTATCAACAAATTCCCCTATTGCGAGTAATTCAGTAAAAAAGATAGAAGAATTGTTTATATAAAGTAAAACAATATCCCAATTTTATAAGAAAAAACTAATGCATAAATGTAATAAATAATTATTAGCTTGGTAATGGTTTTTTTCCATGAGTAAAATTAAATCCTAATTCTTTGAGTAAAAGAAAAGATGAATCCTTAGTCAAATAAATAATTCTTAAGTTTGTTCAAAATGATTTTATAGCACCTTGATACTTTTATATTTAGTATAGAAATGTTGTTGTAATATAAATAAAATCCAATATGCTAAACAATTTATTTATCCGATAAATATCTAATTAATTTTTTAAAATATATAATAAAGATGATAGAAATAATTTTGATCAATGTAATTTTTTGGTCAATCATATAAAGTATTTATTGACATAGTAATTAATTGTTTGTGGAAGACTTGTTATATATGCACACACACACACACACACACACACACACACACACACATACATATATATATATATATATATATATATATATATATATAGAGAGAGAGAGAGAGAGAGAGAGAGAGAGAGAGAGAGAGAGAGAGAGAGAAGAGAGAGAGAGATAGAGGGAGATGAGAGTAACAAATTATTTGTAGAATACTTGATTATATAAATTAAAACAAAATCCTAATTTTATGAGGAAAGGATAAAATATTTAACGTAATAAATCATTATTAAGCGATGGGTATTTTTGTACACCAAATAAAACTAAATTTTAATCTAAATGCAACTTTTCTCTCAACGGATGCACCAACAGTGGCACTGAACAATCCATGAGAATTGTTGTTTTCTATGATTGTATGGTCAAAATGATTATTTAGAAATGAAATGGTGTTTACAGAAAAACGGTTTGAGGGATGAGCTACTGGAAATGATTAAATTAGGTTGAGATATGCATGGTGGATGAATGCCATAGGAGAGCTGAGTTGTTCTTCCCTCTCTAACTTGGTTCAAAATTTCTTTGTAATTCAATGCATCATAGCAATAACTGTAGAAAACAAAGCCTCTTTCCGTTGTGCGACTAATATTTCTGATGTGGTCTTAAAATTTATTGGGGGTAAGTTTTTTATGATTATTTGGAGAAGCTCCAATCCTAGCACGTGGACCGATGGAAAAGCTACTTGTGTCATGATTCCCGTAAAATGGACTTCAAGGTACCTAGTAATACCAATATCCCACGTACATCCTTGGAACCACTCGAAGGTAATGGTTTAGAGCTGAAGAGTGAGGTACATCTTGGGTGCGTGAGGTGCATATTGTTCATTTTCAGGCACATTGTGGTCTTCGGTCTTCCTAAAGAACATAGTGTTCCTCGTAAAGGATTAGTGTCCCTTGAATGTCCAAGACCCCACCGAGGTACCCATGTCTTGTGATACTAATACCCTTTACATATTAGTCGCCACGTGTCCTTTAGTACAACCTCATTGTAGTTGACACGTGCCCAAGGGTATTATGTACTATTAATGCCCTTTTTATGGCACATTTTAGAATATTCATTTTCTATTCTAGTGATAGAATTGTTTCATACTATTCTGTTGGGATTGTGACCTAGTACATGGCTGCACGTATCTCCACGATATCTAACCATGGGTTCTAGGCTTCTATTCTCTTTCAATCATTGTTCACCTAGTGGTTCTCTATGATTGGTGTATCCTAACACTCTCTATATTTACTCAAAACATTCTTCCCAGAGGAATTTTTCGTGGTGGTCGTTGTGTGGGTGTTTGATAAGTTGCACAAGCAAGGATTGGTCTAGAACCATTATCTCTTGTCAATATTTTTTTTATCCTTCGATTAAGACTGCACATGATTAACACTGCCCATTTTCTTATAATTCTAAAGGTAGATTTCTAATATTTTTACTTGTATTGTTGTTGTTTGATTAAACGAGATATACATGAATTTGGTTCAACCTTTCATCTTGGGTAAATGGATATAGTTATTTTTATGAGGGTGGGAAAAATAAAATGCTTATTATGCTTTATCTAATCATAGAAAAATGGAAAAAAAACATAATTTTATTTTATGATTTAGACATAATCTTATCAAGAAGGAACAAAACAAATAATCATATCAAAGCCAAAAATGATAGCTTGTTTTCCCCTCAAAGATAAAGCAACAACGAAATGGAGACTAGACAATAACAATAACTACGATAACAAAGACACCAACAATAATAGTGCTAACCACTGGTAATGACTGGAGAATAGAACCAAAACGACTAACGCTATTAGGACACCACTAATTAAGGAAATGGACTTTGACGACATGGTAATAGAAGATCATTCATATATATAGCATTGCATTCTTTATGATCTTCTTGATTCTTAGAACTTCAGTTTAGAATAGATGTTATTAGAATCTTCTGAGCTGCTGCTATCGTCCTCAGTTCCATCAGGAAGATCAATCACATTAGGTACAGACTCCGGAGGATGTGATGTAAAACCATTGTTAGGAGGATTTTCATTAATCTCTCTACGCTCAGCATGACGCGTAAGCCCCATTAATGATAGGTTGACTTTGTGGTGCGAATGATGATGAAGCATGAGACATGCTAGGAATTGAAGGGGGATTAATAGGTACTTGGCCTTAAAGTTTTTGGTGGTTTATTTGGATATAGAAAAAAAAAAAAAACTAGTTTAGGTCTTTCTGGGTTATGCTTACCCTCTTCCTATATCCAAAGAAACCATTAGAAACTTGATGGCCAAACATTGCAAAGGATTAATCCCTCTTCAATTCCAGCATGTCTCATGCTCCATCATCATCCACATCACCTAGAGTCAACCTATCATTAATGGGGCCTACGCGTCACCCTTAGTTCGGAGATATTAATGAAAATCCTCGTAATGATGTTTCTTCATCATGTCCACCTAAGCTTGTCCTTGATGTGATTGATTGCCGGATGGAAACAAGCATGATAGAAGCAGCACAAAAGATTCTAATGACATCTATTCGAAATTGAAGTTCTAAGAGTCAAGAAGATTATAAAGGTTGTAATGTCGTATATATGCTTGCTCTTCCATTAGCTTGTAAGTAAAGTCCATTTCTTTAACTAGCTATGTCCTAATAGTGTTGTCGTTTTGGTCTTGTTCTCGAGTCAGATTACGAGTGGTTATCACCATTGCTATTAGTGTCTTTGTTATCGTAGTTATTGTCAAGTCTCCATTTTGTTGTAGCTTTATCTTTCTTAAGTCTCGAGAGGGGAAAACAAGTTAGCAATTTTGGCTTTGATATGGTCATCTAATTTGTTCTTCTTGATAATGATTATGTCTAAATCATAAAATAAAATTATGTTTCTTCTCCATTGACTTGTTGCAAGGTGAATATTCTATATATAAAATGCATATTTTTCTATAAATAGATAAAACACAATAAACATCTTATTTTTCCTGCCTTCATGAAAATAACTATATCCATTTACCCAAGTTGAAAGGTTGAACCAAGTTCATGTATATATTGTTTAATGAAACAATAATGATATAACTAAAAATATTAGAAATCTACCTTTAAAATTGCTTGAACCATAAATTGTAAGAAAATAGAGAGGATGTGGCTGGGCTGTTTACAAGTGATTTTCTCCTTCACTTTCACAACTCGTTTTAAAGTTCTGGTTGGCCAAAGCGGACAATATTGTGCCAAGTGGTTGTGGTATCAAACTTGACCTTCGAAAGCTCGACTGTGGGTTTTGTGGGGCCACAAAGCAAAACAAGGGGAGATTATGACGCTCCAAAATGGGGTCAAATCTTGGTATCTCACATCACTTAAAGGGGATGTGACTGGGCTGTTTGTAAGTGATTTTCTCATTCACTTGCACAACACATTTTAAAGCCGTGAGGTCTGGTGTGCCAAAGCGGACAATATTGCAACAATTGGGAAATCAGGTCATTATAGTAAACATATAGGTTTTTCTTTTGTTTTTTAGTTATTTTATTGTTTTGATTCGGATTTTTTTTAATTAAAAGGCTAGCTGTTTTAATTTTGAAATATGTTAATTATTTTACTAACAATATTAATTGTTACGCTAACGGGTTCGATTTGGCGATAAATGTTTTTCAAGATTTACAACAAAATCCACCGAAACCACATGGTGAAATATGTAATTAATCCTAAATTTTATAAATTTTTTTATAAATGAAAATCATATTAACAAAGCACCAAGAGGGTGCAACTATAAACCAAGAGCTATTTATAAGAGAGAATTTATAACATCCAAAAGGTCAATGTTGTTGACAAAAAAACTCCCATACCCAAAATTAAGGGAGTTGAGCCAACTATCTTTAATAGAGTCAATAGATTTCTCTCTACACTCGAATGCTCTACAATTCCTATCATTCCACACTAACCAAAAAATTGAGTGTGGAATCAACAAAAAAGCTTTTTTAACCTCTTTTGACACCCACATCTCACTCCAAGGCCAAACCTCATTTTTCACGGATTCTGCTACCACTCAAGAAATTCCCAAAATCCTTAGAAAAAAAGGCCTTGACTTTTTCCTTAACATTTTATGATTCATTCAATCCTAAGAACCCACTCATATAAATCACTTGTTATATTATTAAGACATAACAAGTGTTCATCATGTTAATTAATTTTACAAGACCAATTAATTTAAGAAAGAATATGTGCACTCCGATTGAGATGAAATGTTAGCTACTTATAAAAAAGAGAGATGAAATGCTAGCTAGGGTATTTAAGGCAATCCTCTTGTTAAGACAAAATGATCGTTCATCGTGTTAATTGATTTTTCGAAGCGAATTAATTCAAGAAAGGATATGTGCACTTAGATAAAGATGAAATGTTAGCTAGGGCATTTAAGGCAATCATCTTGGTCATGTCAACTTGTGATATGAATAAGTTGGCCAAGTGCTAAAATTACACCTAGTTTTAGAATAAGTTAGCTTTACTAACTCTTGCTAGGCCTTTTGATTTGGGCACTCACTCTTGGTCATGTCAACTTGTGATATGAATGAGTTGGACTGGGCCTAAAATTACACCTAGTTTTAGAATAAGGTAGCTTTACTAATTCTTGCTCAGCCTTTTGATTTGCATACTCACCCTTCCATATTTTCTAATATTTTTTGTTATATTGTCGTTGTTTGATTAAACATGATATACATGAACTTGGTTCAACCTTTCAACTTGGGTAAATGGATATAGTTATTTTCATGAGGGTGGAGAAAATAAAATACTATATTTTATCTATTCATAGGAAAAATGCGTTTTTTATATAGAATATTTGTCTTGCAATAACTTAATGGAAAAGGAACATAATTTTATTTTATGATTTAAACATAATCATTATCAATAAGGATTATATCAAAGCAAAAATTGATAGCTCGTTTTCCCCTCCTTAGACTCAAAAAGATAAAGCAACAACGAAATGGAGACTGGCAATAACAATATCTATGATTACAAAGACACCAACAACAATGGTGCTAACCACCGGTAATCTGACTCAAGAACATGCATATATAGCATTTTATAATCTTCTTTATTCTTAGAACTTCAGTTTCGAATAGATATCATTAGAATCCTCTGAGCTGCTACTATCGTCCTCGGTTCCATCAGAAAGATCAATCACATCGGGGACAGAAGCCGTAGGACGTGATGGAGAGCCATAGTTAGGAGGATTTTCATTAATCTCTCTACGCTCAGGGTGACGCGTAGGCCCCATCAATGATAGGTTGACTCTCGATAACGAGGATGATGATGAAGCATGAGACATGCTAGGAATTGAAGGGGGATTAATCCTTTGAGTTAATTGGCCATCAAGTTTATGGTGGTTTCTTTGGATAAAGGAATTGAAGGAAACGGGTGGGTGTAACCTAGAAAAACCTAAACTCTGGGAAGGATTGATAAGAGGATATCTATGAGCTCGATTTTGAGAAAATGTGAATTCATTGGCTCTTATCATGTGAGCATCATAGTGGCCCATGAGAGCTTCAAAGGAAGAGGCTACATGATTACATATTGTGCATTGGTATTGCCCAGGACTAGTACCTTTTCTAGACATGATGAAGGAATGATCAATTACTTAAAGAAACAAAAGGAAGTTTACACAATAGATTATGACCTTTGAAGGAAGAAGTGGAAGAATTTATAGTGAATTTCTTTGCTTCTAATAAGGATTATATTTATGTTTTCCTTGTCTGTCATTTTGGATCAGTGTGAATGTTTGTCATTTTGGATCAAAGTCAGCACTCGTCATGTTAGCTTTAAGTGACCGCCCGTCATGTTAGCTTTACATTAATTATGAAATCTGAGCACTTGGATAGAGATGAAATTCTAGATTGCGCATTTAATGTCAGGATCATGCCAATTTAGGATTTGAATGAGTTGGCCTGTGATTGGAAGTTCATTTTAGGACAAATTACTTTACTTGCAATCTTAAAATGTGCCATTTCTAAACACTTTCTATTTTTCTTAGGCATTATTAATTTTCTAATCTAATCAAAAAGTACATTATGAGAACCTAGAAACTATGGGATATTGGCACTGTTATATTATATATTATGTCATTCGATTATATAATGTTATAGATTATGTTTATAAATTGAACTTAATTAGTTTATTTTCGTCCATACAGACATGTTTAAACTCTTTGTCTAAGCTTTATCTATATATTGATGAAGTGGAAACAATATATGGTTTTTGAAAAAAATTGTCTCCTCTTTACTTTAGTTTTGTATAAAAATGCAATGATTAATTATGAATAATATTATTATAAAAAATTATGATTAATATGTTTCCACAGTAATATGTTTCAACTTTCTCTATATATTGATGAAGTGGAAATAATATATGGTTTTTGAAAAAAAAAATTATCTCCTCTTTACTTTAGTTTTTTTTTTTAAATGCAATTATTAATAATGAATAATATGTTTCCATGCTAAGCTCTATGACATAATTCTTTAATGAATTTGAGTTTCCCTTATTATTTCTAATTAATCTTTACCAAAGCCTCTCAATCGGAAAAATACGATTGATATATACCGTATGATGGTTCTTGATGTGTCATGGTTCATAAGTTTTTAAAATTAAAAAAATGTTATTGAGGCATTTCTAGGATCGGCCTCAAGAACTTGGATAATCATATATAAATAGAGAGAGGTTTGGATAGTTTTTGCCTTCATAAAATCACACAATAACCTTCTCGCATAATAATTATAAAAAATAATATTTGACTTATGCAGTAAAAAGAGACAGGTGTTTGAAGAGGAGACACTGCAACTATTGTCTTATCATCAAGCCATTTATCAAACCAGAGAGAGATTTTCTCCCTATTGCCAAACCTCCATCTAAGCCCATGTATTCTGTATCGATCAAAGAAGGAACTCCATGACTTAGTATAGTGTAAGAATCATGACCCTTAGGCAACATTGTTAAAATGTCTTAGCCCAACAAGTACTTCTCTAATGAGGCATCTCACCCATAGGGAAAACTAGGTTTAATTTAAGCCCTAGGACAACCTCCTCTTTTGTGTGTAGATCTGTCAACACAGCTTGTTAGAAAGGTGTCATTGCATAACCTAGATTTTCTCAGACCTAGCCAACCATGTTCCTATGTCACGCATACATTCTCACCTGCCATCTGACAAAAACATTCCGCACCTCCATCACCAACCTCATTTGTAGCCGCCTCTGTGAACATGAAAATATCATTTGCAAAAAAGAGATGCGATATGCTCATGCCACCCGACACAGCTTACTTGGCTTGCACTTATTTGCTATAAACTTATAATGATCTTATGTAGCAGTCTTTCATGCAAAGGATAAACAGACAAGGGGATTGCAAGTCCTGTCTAAGCCCCAACTTCAGTGAAAGAATCATGTAATTCTCAATTCCACAGAACAGAATAGCTGACAAAATACATAATAAGACTAACCAGAGAGGGCAGAAAAATAGAAAAGAAGACCTCAACTTTTTCCTTGCCATTGTATGATTCATTTGAAGCTAAAAAGCAACTCTTATAAATCATTTGTCATTGCTAAGACAGAATAAGCGTTCATGTTAATTAATTTTACAAAACCAATTAATTCAATAAAGAATTTGTGCACTTGGATAAAGATAAAATGTTAGTTAGGGCATTTAAGGCAATCCTCTTGTTAAGACAAAATGATCGTTCATCATGTTAATTAATTTTACGAAACCAATTGATTCAAGAAAGGCTCTGTGCACTCGGATACAGATGAAATGTTTGCTAGGGCATTTAAGGCAATCCTCTTGGTCATGTCAACTTGTGATATTAATAAGTTGGTCTGGGGCTAAAATTACACCTAGTTTTAGAATAAGGTAGCTTTATTAATTCTTGCATGGCCTTTTGATTTGCACACTCACTCTTGGTCATGTCAACTTGTGATATAAATGCTTGGAAAGCAATTTGGTGTCCTTATACCCCCCAAAAAGTAAGAATTATTTATTTATTTTTGTGTGTGTGTGTGTGTGTGTGTGTGTGTGTGGGAGGCCCTTGGAAGAAGATCCTTGACAATTTACAAAGAGAGGTGAGTATCTGTCAGTAGATGTTCCATTTGTAAAGGTTGCACCGTGTCCGTGTTTCATCTTTTATTGGAGTGTTCGTTGGTTAGAAACTTGTGGGAAATAACATATACTGTGTTAGGTGTTCCTTGGGTGGTTGTCGGCTTCGTGAAAGATGAAGTGTGGGCTTGGAGTGGTTTACATGCTTCTAAAGATCTTAAGAAGACTTATTCTTTGATCTCACTCTCTATTTTTTGGATTGCGTGGAATGAGAGAAATCAAAGGGTTTTTGGTTTAAAGGATTGAGAGGAGAGACCTAGTAGAGTAATTAGAGATAATTGATTCAATACCCTTAATTTTTGTTTAAAGGGATATCTTTTGTGAATGATGTAGATATTTTGGATTTTGTGAAGCTTCTCTCTTGTAGATAGCCTTGTTTACGGGTTAAACCTTGTTGGTGCTTTTTTATACAATTTTACTTAAAAAAAAAAAAAAAAACTAGTTTAGGTCTTTATGTGTTATGCTTAATCTCTTCTTATATCCAAAGAAACCACCGGAAACTTGATGGCCAAGCACCGCAAAGGATTAATCCATCTTCAATTCCTAGCATGTTTCATGCTTCATCATCATCCACATTACCTAGAGTAGCCTACATGTCAAATTAATGAAAATCCTCCTAATGATGGTTGTACATCACGTCCTCCTGAGCCTGTCCGTGATGTGATTGATGGCCTGATAGAAAGGAGGATGATAGAAGCAACATAGAAGATTCTAATGACATCTTTCGAAACTGAAGTTCTAAGAATCAAGAAGATTGTAAAGGGTGCAATACTAGATATATGCATGCTCTTCCATTAACTTTGTCAATAAAGTTCATTTCTTTAATTAGTTGTGTCCTAATAGTGTTGGTCGTTTTTGTTCTGTCCTCGAGTAAGATTACCCGTGGTTAGCACCATTGCTATTGGTGTCTTTGTTATTGTAGTTATTGTTATTGTCGAGTCTCCATTTTGATGTAGCTTTATCTTTCTCAATCTCATGAAGGGAAAACAAGTTATCAATTTTGGTTTTGATATGATCTTTTGATTTGTTCCTCTTGATAATGATTATGTCTAAATCATAAAATAAAATTATGTTTCTTCTCTATTAAGGTGAATTTTCTGTATATCAAATGCATTTTTTCTATGAATAGATAAAACACAATAAGCATTTTATTTTCCCCACCCTCATGAAAATAATTGTATCAATTTATCCAAGTTGAAAGGTTGAACCAAGTTCATGTATGTCTTGTTTAATGATATAACTAAAAATATTAGAAATTTTAAAATTGCTTGAACCATAAATTGTAGCATTAATCATATGCATCATGAGAGTAATGAATTAAATATTGAAAATATGGAAAGGTGAGTGTTCAAATCAAAAGGCCGAGCAAGAATTAGTAAAGCTACCTTGTTCTAAAACTAGGTGTAATTTTAGGCCCAGGCCAACTCAGTCATTTCCCTAATTAGTTTTTTTATGGTTCCTTGTCCATTAGATCAGAGTCACCGCCCGTCATTTCAACTTTAAGTGACAGCCCATCATGTTTGGTTTAAATTAATTAAGAAATCTGAGCAATTGAATAGAAGTTTGCTTTCCAGTCAGTAGCCTCAGGATCATGCCAATTTAGGACTTGAATGAGTTGGCTTGTGGTTGGAAGTTTATTATAGGACAAATTACTTTACTTGCAATCTTAAAATGTACCTTCTGCAAACACTTTCTATTTTTCTTTAGGTAATATTAATTTTCTAAACTAATCAAAATGTACGTTATGAGAATCTAGAAACCATCGGATATGGGTACTGTCCTACTAAATTTTATGCCATTCAATTATTTATTGTTATAGATTATGCTTATAAATGAACTTAATTAATCTATTTTAGTCTATACATGCGTGTTTAAACTCTGTCCAAGCTTTTTCTATAATTTGATGAAATGGAAACGATATATGGTTTTTGAAAAATTATCTCTTCATTACTTTACTTTTGTTTAAAAATGCAATGATTAATCATGAATTACTTGTTTCCACAGTAAGCTCTATGACATAATTCTTAAATGAATTCAAGTTTTGCTTATTATTTTGATTTAATTTTACAAAAGCCTCTCAATAAAAAAAAAAATTACAATTGATATATACCGTATAATGGTTCTTGATGCTTCGTGGTTCACAAGTTTTAAAAAAGAAAAGAATATTACTAAGGCATTTCTAGGGTCGACCTCAGGAACATGGATAATCATATGTTTGTGTGTATATATAGAGAGAGAGAGAAGAATATAAATAGAGGTTTGGATATTTTCTTTCTTCATAAAATCACACAATAACCTTCACATGTAATAATTAGAAAAAATAATATTTGACTATGATGTCAACATTTATAAACGTTTTACTAACAGATTCATGTCAGTAAGGATGTATAAGTGTTGTATTTCAAAATGCAGGGATTAAAGTATAATTAGGACCAAATGTCAAGATCTATTGTGTAATATACTCCTTTTATTTGCATATGACCTGAAAGGGTAAATTTATCATTTATATTTGTTTTTATACACATCTAAAGCACGTTATTGAAGGTGGAGAGGCAGGGCTAACGACAGACTACAATGGATGCAAGACCTGGGTGCTATGCGAGATGGACGTGCAAGGACAGCAGCTGTCTAGGTTGTGGACGATGCCAGAAAAAAGACCACGGATAACGGTAGCTAGAGACCAACTGATTTGTGGTAGCATTGTGGTTGTATTAGCTTTAGGGTTTCTATTTGGGGACCGATGGAAGAAGATGAGAATCTATATTTTTTCGTCTTTCTTAGGATTTATCTGGTCCCAAGGATGCTTTGATACCATTTTGTAGAGAGAAGTGGAGAGAGAGAGTTGTGTTAAGAGTAACTAGGTTATTAATCCTAAGGCTAGTAGTCATTTGTATGTGTATATATATATTACATAAATACCCTTAACACTCCTAGCGTTAACACTTCTAACAATTAATATTTTTATATATAATGAGGAAAATATAAATAAAGAACACAATGATTTGATTACGATAAGAAAGAGAAATAAATATCCTATATGTTGATGTAATTTTTAGTTTGAAAAAAATTCTAATCAAGTATTTAAATATTTAGATAATAATTTATAGATGTAATCCTTATCAGTTCTTACTTTATTGTCAATTTAATGGGTTTAATTAGATGATAATAATAAATTCTTTGTGTAAAACATCTTTATATAAAATAATTAATTGTTTATAGAAGACTTGTTTATATAAATTAAAACAATATCCTAATTTTATAAGAAAAAACTAGTACATAAACGTAATAAATAATTGTTAGCTTGGTAATGGTTTTTTTCCTAGAGTAAAACTAAATCCTATTTCCCTGAGTAAAATAAAAGATGAATACTTAGTCGAATAAATAATTATTAAGTAAAGCCATTTTTGTTCAAAATAATTTTAAAGCAGATTGATACTTTTATATTTAGTATAAAATTTTTGTTGTAACGTAAATAAAATCCAATATCGTAATGAATTTATTTATCCTATAAATATCTAATTAATTTTAAAAAATATATATAACAAAGATGATGGATTTAGTTTTTATCAATGTAATTTTATGGCCAATTATAGAAAGTTTCTAATTAAATTGGGGTTTGAGAAATTGTGGTTGAAAAGCCTTACCTGCTGTTGAAACTTCAGGGGTATCGTTATTATGTGGGACATGAAAGTTCCTGAGATGATCGATGTTTTTGTCTGAGTGTTTTCAACGTCTTTTGTTTTTAAAGGGCTTTTGACAATTGGAGAGTGGGTTATAACTGGTGTGTATGGGCCAAACGACACTGGAATTAGAGGTCTGTTTTGGAGAAGTTAGCAGAAATTAGAAGCCGTTGGAGTCTTCCGTGGGTTGTGGGCGGCAATTTCAATGAGGTTTTATACCCTCATGAGAGAATCAGGGGTTCTGTTGAATCTAGTTCGATGAGGGAGTTTTTGGAATTTTTGAGAGGCCAAGATCATATTATTTTGCCTTTGTCTAGTGATAGGAACACTAAGTTTTTTCATCGTATGGTCAATGCTCATAGAAGTTATAATTTTATTAACTCCATAGAGGTTGATGATAGGGTTTATGAGGAGGAGGATATGAAGTGAGGGATTTGTGACTTCCATAAGAAGCTCTATGTGGAGACCAGTGATTCGAGACCGAATTTGGATGGCTTAAACTTTGCGTGTGTTGAGAAGGGGAAGCTGGGTGGTTGGAATCGCTCGTTTGATGAAGAAAAGATTGTCAAAGCTCTTAGAGAGTGCAATGGTGATAAAGTGTTTGGTCTGGATGGTTTCACAATGCATTTTCTTGCTCATAATTGGGAGGTTTTCAGGAGATTTTTTTTCAGTTTTTTGAAGAATCTCATTCGGTGGGGGATTTTGTGGGGTCTCAATGCCACTTTTGTCATGCTCATTCCGAAAAAGGTTGGGGCTTCCGATGTTAAAGATTTTAGGCCTATTAGCCTTGTGGGGTGCATGTACAAACTTTTGTCGAAGGTATTATCTGCTACATTAAAGTCTGTTCTTCATAAAGTGGTAAGCCCTCATCAAAATATCTTTGTTGATGGAAGGCAAATTTTGGATGCCGTGTTGATAGCCCATGAATTGGTCGATGCCCATTTATTGGAAGGGGGGAGAGGGATGTTGTGTAAGCTTGATATGGAAAAGGCTTATGATCATGTGTGTTGGAGTTTTGTCATCTACTTTGAGAATGATGGGTTTCGGGGAAAAATGGTGCAAGTGAATCTTTAAATGCATCTCTTTGACATCTTTCTTTATCCCCGTTAATGGAAGCCCGACCAATTTTTTCAAAGCTTCAAGGGGCCTTAGACAAGGGGATCCATTGTCTCATTTCTTATTCACTTTGGTTATGAAAGCTTTTAGTAAGATGTTGATGAAAGCGGTGGAGAGGGGATTGTTGAGTGATTTCAGAGTAAGAGGCATCAGAGCTAGTTTGAATGTCTCTCATCTGTTATTTGCTGATGACACTCTAGTCTTCTGTGGGGCTGAGGCTACACAAATGTTGCACCTTCGTTGTGTGCTCCTTTGCTTTGAAGTTGTTTTCTGGCCTCAAGATCAATCTTTGCAAGAGTGACCTTATCCCGCTTGGAGAGAATATTATGGTCATTTTCTTGCAAACTTATTGGGATGTAAAGTGGGGTCACTTCCTATCACTTACTTTGGCCTCCCTCTCAGGCTAAATTTAAAGATGAGTGTTTGGAGCACGATTGTGGAAAAGTTTGAGAAACTTTTGGCCGTATGGAAAAATCGTTGCCTTTCAAAGGGGGGATGCTTACTCTTATTAAGAGCACCCTTTCTAGTCTCCCTCTCTACTTTATGTCTCTATTCCCTATCCCCTCTTCGGTGGCTAATTAGTTGGAGAGGATTCAAAGAAGTTTCCTTTGGGGTAATACGGGAGAGGATTTTAAATATCATTTAGTGAGATGGGGTGTGGTCAAACTACCTTTGAAAAAAGGGGGATTGGAGATCAAATCTCTTTCCTTTTTTAATAAAGCTCTTCTTGGAAAATTGCTATGGAGATTTCTAGTGGAAAGGGATCATCTTTGGAGGAAAGTGGTGGTTGCTAAAGTTGGGCTAGATCTTAATGGTTGGATGACAAAGAGGGGCTTTTGAGGTGGGAGTGTGGAAATGGATTCGAAAAGGGTGGAGGATTTTCTTCCTCATGTTTCGGTGATTGGAAATGGAGAGAGAACTCGTCTTTGGTATGATATTTGGTTTGGGAACACCCCTCTAAAAGATCAATTTCCGAAAATTTTTAACATTGTGAGGAATAAGGATGCCCTTATTAGATCTTGTGTCTCCTTCACTTCTGATGGGATTCTTTTGGATGTTCCACTCACTCGTAATGTCCATGATTGGGAAGTGGGAGGACTTATTAGATTCTTTGAGACTTTATACAATGTGAAGTTGGATGGGAATAGAGAAGATGTGGCTAGATGGGGTCCTAATCCGGATAAGAGTTTTGAGGTGAATTGTTTCTATAATATTTTGGCAAGCGGGGATCATTCGGTAGGACGGTGCGACTTTCCGTGGAAAACAATTTGGTGTTCCTGTGCTCTTAGGAAAGCAAGTTTTTTTGTATGAGAGGCTTCTTGGAAGAAAATTCTTACTAGTGATAACTTGCAAAGAAGGAGGAGAATAATTGTGAATAGGTGCTTTATTTGCAAGAAAGGCAATGAGTCCGTTTTTCATCCTTTAGTGGATTGTCCGTTGGCTAGAAGTTTGTGGGAGTTGGCCTATAAGATTTTGGGGATTTCTTGAGTGGCAGTGGGTTCCATGAAAGATGAAATTTGGGTTTGGAGTGGATTGAAAACGTCAAAGGATATCAAAAAGGCTTATTCCTTGATTCCTCACTCGATTTTTTGGATATTGTGGAATGAAAGAAATCATAGGCCTTCGATGGTAGTGAGAGAAATTTTGAAACTATTAGAGATAGATGACTAAATACACTTAATTTTTGGGTTAAAGGGAATTTTTTTGTCAATATTTTTGATCTTTAGGATATTGTGGATTTTCTCTCTTGTAATTAGCCTTTGCTTTTTTTTTTGTGCACCTTAATAAAATTCCTATACATATCAAAAAAAATTGTTTGTAGAAGACTTGTTATATTTGCACGTGTGTGTGTATATATATATATATAGAGAGAGAGAGAGAGAGAGAGAGAGAGAGAGAGAGAGAGAGAGTAACAAACTATTTGTAGAATACTTGATTATATGGTCAATATGATTATTTAGAAATGAAATGGTTTTTAGAGAAAAACGGTTTGAGGGATGAGCTACTGGAAATGATTAAATTAGTTTGAGATATGCACGGTGGATGAATGCCATAGTGGAGCTGGGTTGTTCTTCCCTCTCTGACTTGGTTCAAAATTTCATTGTAATTCAATGCATCATAGCAATAACAGAAGAAAACAAAGAATTTGTTCTTGCATCTATGGATAGGATGGTATTTTTCATCTCAGGTATAGCAGAGTCCTTTTTCCCTTCTACTATTCACCTCAGCAGGACTGATTCTTTGTTGTAGAGGTTTATTGGTGGGTGCAGTATTAAAACCTGCTCTATTGAAGGACAGTAAGGTGTTCTCGAAATTACCTGGAGTGAAACGGGTGGTTGGAGCAGTGTGACAAGGAGGTTTGAAGGACTGTCTTATATCATTGTACTTGCTTTCATGCAATCTTGCCATGGCCATTGCTTGGATGACAGGAGGGTTGAAGGAGCAGTAATTCTCTTTTCAACTTTGGCTTCAATCCAGATATGAAAAGACTAACAAGAAGTGAATCTGATAAGCCATGAACTCTTGTGGCTAATGCTTCAAAGTGTGCTTGGTACTCAGCAACAGTGGTGGTTTGTTGTAATTTTGCCAATGAACCTTGAGGATCTTCTTAAGTTGCAGGGCCAAATCTCATCTTGAGAGCTTCCAAGAATGGAGAAGACCTCCTTTGTGAACCCACTGAAACCAAGAAAGGGCGGGGACTTCCATGTGGAAAGAAGAAATAAGTACCCTCTGATTGGAAGGTTTTGTGTGATAGTCAAAAACTATTCTGCCTTGAAGATCCATCCTTCAACATCTGAACCATCAAACTTTGGGAATTCCAACCTGAAATTCCGAAGAGGTAAAGTACAAGATGTACTTTCTTGGTGTTGGGAAGGACCAGCAATTTCTTGTCTAACTTGAGTCTGTGCAGGAAGAGTAGTCTGACATAGCTGTTCCCATTTCTGATCTTGAGAAAGCATGTAAGCGTTTAAGGTCTTGTTGAGATCTGCAATCTGAGAATCCGTACTCCTTTTGTATCAGAGATTTGTTGATATTGAGTGGTTTGGAACTGGTGAACATTATCTATTTGAGTTTGTGGATTCTTAAAGTGGTCATCCACTCTGCTGTAAGTTCTGGTGCCTTCTGCCATGTCTAAGTGACTGATTGTGGAGGAAAAGGTGTGGAAAAGTGTCTTGAATGAGGGAAAGAAGTGGGAATAATGAAAGCACCAATGTTAGGAAGGCTCTAGCGTAAAAGAAAACAGAATAGGAATCAAGAAAGAAGAACAAAAATGAATGGGATTGGGAAAAAAAGAATGGAGAAAGAAAATATGTTGAAGTATGAAGAATTGCCACTTTTCAAGCAAATGGATAGCTCCTACTCATTTCAGAAGAAATGCTTTGAGAATTCTTATTCAATAATCTTTTCAGAAAGGATTACAACTATTTATACAGATGCATATACTGGTCTGTTAGTTACAGTCCTATGACTAACTGTAACAGAATAGTAACTCTAACTACTGTTGAGCGGTCTACATTGAAGAACCTTGATCCTGGCACTCCTCCTGAATGTTGGCACTCCTCCTAGACCAGTGGGCATGTCATCTGAGTTGTGTTCCTCAGCGTGCACCTGATCAGTGTTGTGCCCACCAGTGTGCACTGGTCCAGGGTCTGTATCATGTGCAGTATCCCTTCTAGTGTGCATTGAGTCTGGTTGGTGTTCACCAGTGTGCACTGGTGTATCGAGGTGCAACCAATGGGCGGGAAGAGCTTGATGCCAAAATCAAAGGCTTTTCTTGAAAAGTATGGTGGTGGCAATGCAAGACAGCAGAGGCTGGAAAGTGATGGGGCATATTAAGTTTTTTTTTTCTCTTCGTTATTTTTTCAGTCAACTAGCGGTAGTTGCCCCATTCAGCGACAGATCACAAGCCGTGCTCGGATACCAATTAAAATCGGATGGGTTTGAAAGAAACTGATTATGGGAGATTAAAAACCTAAGTACCATATCTTTCATGATCAAAATCACTACTCTGGAAAGCCTATCGAAGGATACAAGACTAATCACCACCTTGGAAGGTAACACGGGGAGAATAAACTCGGTCAATATATTAATTTGGAAAACTGAAATACCAACTCAAGTAAATAATATAAAATACTAAATAAATGAAACCGTAAAAATATAAGAACCTCATTATTTTCGCTCGGTGTTACTCATGCCATTAAGATGGTAGCTGGAATGAAAAAGGAAAGAAAAGAATGCAAATCAAAGTATTTGATATCATCTACCATTTACTGTGTAAACTTTTCAGTCTCCCTCTAATATTCTCCACCAGCCTTCCTATGATCCTAGTTTTAATTTCCTTTTTCTACTCTCAAAATATCAGAATTTCCGGCACAACTGTGTACTACCTAAGACAAATTGTTTATATATCTCTCCTATAATTTGAAGAGACACACTTGCTAAATCATTCAGTTAATTAACAGTATCACACTCACTCTCCCTTGCACAAACACCTCCCTCTATGTCTTAGCTTTAATGTGCACAGTGCACGCAAGACTGAAATTTTTTTAATATGTTTAAAGCCAATTCTTTCAGGCTATACTAAATTTCACATGCATTAAAATGAAAAAAGGTCTCCTTGCTTTGTGTATTTGGTTTCTTGAGTTTGAATTATCTTCTGAGAACCATATAGTGTTGCGACAAACTGGCAACAATGCAAGTACAGAATGTCGCTTGAGTGAGTGATTACAAGTTAAATATCAGGGAATTAAGTTGAGGAATTCACATGTAAATGCATTACAATAATGTTAAGATTGAAGAAGAACCCAATATTGTTAGGGCAGGTTTAATAAGTGATCAAATCATATATAATTTGTTTACAGATGCAGAAAATATATAAAATAGAGTGTGAAACATGTTTGGTAGGATTTTTTTTAATATTGTTTTATGATTAATTTAAAAAAATAACTTTATTTTGTAGAACGACATAGAGATGTTTTTTTTTATAAAAAAATTGGATTTACCTTCCAATGTTTATACAGCCAAACCTATTTTTAGAAAACAAACTGGATATTGTTAACGAACATATTTTCAAATATATGCAAGAGATCAAAGAAAATATTTTTTATCTTGAAAACTAATCGGTTCATATTTGAGAACACGTGTTCCTTTTTACCTCGGTGTGGTCTTAGCGTCTTACTGCCAGCCCATTCTGGAGACTTCCGCTGATCTCGCTTCTTAGTTTGGTTTTGTTTCTTCTCTCTTTTATTTATTTTTTGGATAACGGACCATTACGATCGCCCCCACAATTCTTGTCTTAGGATCTTGTGGAGGATGTAAATCGCGGGATGTGCAGCACAGTGACAGAACTCGAACCCGAGACCTCACGGTGAAAGCCATCTCGAAAGTCGAATTTATCACTGCGCCATATGCTCTTGGGACTTGTTTCTTCTCTCTTGTTCCTTTACTATGTGGTTTTTATTCGCTTGTAGTCAGTTGCTACTTTCCCCTTTGGTTATAAAACATTTTGTTTAGCCCTTAAAAAATAATAATATTTGAAAGCATCTAATTTGATCATGACAGACCCTAAACTTCTGCAGGGAGGGTAGCTAAGACTGCACAGTTAACAGAAGCTTTATTTTTGGAAGTCACTTGCCAATTTACAGTTCACTGAAGTATTTTCATGTATACATGAGAAGAATTCATCTCACTCACTATATTTATAATATTTTGTAGGAGTATAATATCACTTAAACAGTGAGATGGCAAGCAGTAGCACTTTAGTTAATAAGGATCAGGGGTCACGGGTGTAGAATCATTCCTCTCCGTAAAAGGTAGAGGGCATTTAATATGACTAAACTGTACTAAGAAGAACAGAAGATGATCATGAAAATTGTGACAAATCCCCTTATTAGAAATTAATGACAACAATATTATATAAAATAAATTACAGAAAATTGGAGTCATGCGATCATAGTACAGAACACTGAAGGGAAATCTAGCTAGTCTTCTAATTTTTTTCCCTTATTAAAATGAAAAAACCATGTATGGCATAAAACCCTAAATTTTTCTTTCTTAAGTTTCACAACTTCAATGTCAAATCCAGAAAATTTGAATCAGATTTGTTATTGTCATCTTCACCCCCTGCAGCTGAACTATATGTGGCATGGTTCGCTCCAACTGAAGAAGAAACGGTTTGGTGCAATCACTATAAGGAGGTTCTTGCATTACTCAAGGCGGCTGCAGTGCTTGCATGGTATAATTCACCTGTTGTTGCTGGCCAAGTTTGAAGCTATTCTGAGCCAACAATGAAGGTTGTGATGGTGATGGTGGTGTTATCGGCACCTAGGGAGAAAGAATATTATTCTGAGGATTAACACCAAGAAAAGGGATTCTTTCTTGTAACATTGGTGAATAAATGTGGGAATTTTGGATTTGTGGCTGTTTCTCTTGTAGGCGTTAGTAAAGAGAGGTTTGGTTCATGAAAAGGGTTGGGGAAGAGGTTTCTTAGGGAGGCGATGAGAGTTGATAATTCATGTTGCCTTCTTGTGGCTGCATTCTCCGCTTCTTTCATATGAGACTCAATGTGGTTTATGAGAGCTCCATTACTCATAAACGATTGATTACATACTCGACAAGCAATTTATCTAGGAGCGTAAGGGCTTTGGCTTGCATGGTTAGGCCCTTGCATGTTGCTCAAGCCCCAACTGAATCATAGGGGAGCGCACCTGTTTACACAATTAAAAAATCTATAGAACATTTGTTTTTAGTATTTTATCTATGGAGATATACTCATTATTTCCTTATAATTTCTTTGGTAATTATGTCTCATTTCTCATGATATTGACAATCGAGTAAATATTTTTATAATGTTTCCATTTTTCCCTCTTATTTTCCATCTCTGTTTTAATTATTTATAATATTATTGCCAACGTCTGTCTTACTATGTGTTAAGTCTTACTGTGTGTTTATATTGACAAATGGGGTAAATATTAACACAATGACAAAACAATATTATTTAAATTGATAAAAATTATTGATATAAAATTAACTGAAAAAATAATTGTGTAAAAATAATATATCATTTTAAGAAATTATTGTTTTATCATTAACAAATCATGTTCCGGCAATATTACCTTCTTAAACTAAATTAATATCTACAACATGCAATATTTTTTCATAAATGAATGAAAAGAAAGATTGATTCTTTAATTAGGATTTCATGCATCACCGATAAAATAAAATAAAAATTAAGATGGCATACATTAAAGGAGCTAACAAATTAAATTTTTAAGTTTTGGTGGCTAATTAATGACTATATTAGAAATTTTAAGTGATACAACTAATTATAGTTGTAGTAAATATTATTCCCTAAATTGGTTCAATACGGTGCATTCAATGTAACTTTATGATGTTTCAAGATGGAGGTCAAGTATTGATCTCTTATATTAGTTAGAAAGGATGCGATTAGGTTGTTTATAAGTGATTGTCATCTCTATTTACATAATATTTTTTAAAACCGTGAAACTTGATGTGTGAAAACGAATAATATTAGTTTTAGCGAATTACACATATAGTAACTTTAAAGCACCAATTATTTATATGTAAAATAATACTCTTTTTTTTTACCTAATTTGTCTTTTTTATAAAAAATTTCAAATAATATTTTTTTTAATGTTAGTCTTTTGTTTTATGACAAAAGAAACTTGAATAGATATTTAGTTTTATTTGACTGGTAAAGTACAGAAGTGCTAATTCATCTCAGGTGCAAGGTCTTAGTCTACAAGTATTTGTTTTGCCGCCGAGAATATTTGTTAACAATCGCCTGCATTCAACACCGTTATAGGAAACAGTATTCCTTTTATAAAAACATGACATGTTTTTATTAACAAGTCTTGGGCCAAATGACCATGATCCTTCAACAAGTCGGCCTTCTCTGCCTTAAGAACATCAACCTGCCTGAATGCGCCTTTGAAGAAAGCCAGGGCCTGAACATGGAAGGTCAGAACAAGGGCTAATCTTATCAAGCAAGCTAAATGAGAAAAATGGAGGTTACCCAAACATTGGTCTCCCGACCCTTGAAAGACATTTTAAAATATATAAAATATTCTAATATTATTAATGAGTTTCCATTAATTTTTATAGCTTTGTATTTATAAAATGGATTGGATTGAGTTTATGAGATTAACTTTGTGGATTTGACATTTACTTGATCTCGTTGGTGGATCAAATACATCTAATTGATTTAGATGTGATTAAACAGTAGTACAGACTCGATAAACCTAAACGTTCTATAAACGTTCTATTGTAAATTGTTGTATTTGAGTTATTAGTCAAACAAGCAGTGTGAAGGCTTTACCACTATGCATTCAAAAACTGGTTCCATATTTTAAGAGTTCTTAATTTTCATCATTAACGTGTGGTAACCGAGCAAATATAACACTTACATAATTATCATTAATTATTACATAACGTTTATTTTGAGAGTTATGTAAACTTTTGCATGTTAAACCTTTGGAGCTTCGTGGGCTCTTGTTGGCTTGGGGAGCAATATTGGGTGATTGTGCTTACAATTGAATGGTCTCTCTAAAATGGGAGTTATTGACCTAGTCTCACTATATTAATTATAACATTTATAGATCAAATGTTAGGGGAGTGAATTATTATTAATTATAACATTTATAACAAACAATGTTCCAAACATCGTTATTCACGCCCCAAACATCGTTATTCACGTAAATATTTTTGTAAGAAAAGTTTATGCCACTGTATCCAAAGTTTGACTTAGGTATACAACATAAACATTATATATTGTAAACGTTATACTATTTAATAATATTATTAACGTAATTATTATAATACACAGTTTATAATTCTTACATGTTTATTATACTGTAAACATTATATCACCACAAATCAAACCTATAAATTAACACTATTGTAACATTCAAACTTTTAACTAAAAAGTTGAAGGGTTTTTGACCTATCCATTAAATAAATAAATGTATGGCATGAAAGGGAGTTGAACCAGTCACTCCTTACCCTTGTTGTGTTTAAGCTAAACTCTCAGCTAACTAGGTTAGGATGCTTTTGTTAAATTTATTCTCATTTAATATATTTTATGTTGATTTAGAATAAGTTAACAATTAAAATAAAAATAATATAATAATAATTTTGAGTCTCGGTTTGAAATAATTTTAAAGATTGAAGTGGATGGTTGCCACCAAAGTGGTCTATTCATTAAATTTTTAGAATTATTTCATACCTATTGGGACTTAATTAATACATTCAATCACTTGCCCAATGGGAGTTATTGTGTCTGTTAATAATTGATAATCATGAAACTATTTGTTTGAATGTGGTTTGTTCGTTAAATTTTTAAGACTTATTTCATACTATCTAGGGTTAGATTAATACATTTAATCATCTGCCCAAAAGGGGTTATTGCATGTGTTAATAATTGATAAGCATGACACTGTTGTATGAATGTACACTAGTCTAGAGTATTTTATCAACCCAAAGGTGTTAGATATTTCGAAGATTGGTATGCATTCAATTATTAGTTTCAAGTAGGAAAACCTAAATGTGTATTACATTCTTCGCCCAAAGGGAGTTTGTAATGATGTGTTTGGAGTCCTGTTGTTTTACCACTCAAATTCGTTAACATAGCTGCCTTATATTTTTCCTTCATCAGTTTCATTTGCTGTTAGCAATGGTAATGCCTCAGTTAAGATCCTGATTGGATCAAATTACAAGAAATGGAAACAAGATATCAAGTTTGCTATAGGAATTGTGTCCATTGACCTATCTCTTCATAGTGATAAACTTGTTCTAGAAAATTCTTTTTACGATCCATGCTTTAGACGTAATTTAATTTCTATTTCAACGTTAGACAAATCTATATATTCAATTAATTTTGAAGATTAAAAAAATGTTGAATTGTTTCTCAATTCTAAAATTATTGGTAAATGTTTTTTTTGTCTGATGATTTGTATAGAATGCGTTTGATTTTTAAGAACTGTAGACTGAGGTTTCAACCCAAGAAGGGGGTGAATTGAGTTTTTAAAACTTCTTCTAATCAAACACAAGTTTATAAAAACAGATAACAGATAACACCACAAGCATATAAACAAGTAATATGTGCTGTAAATAAAGAGTTTAAGGAATAGAGGATCCAAACTCAGTTTATAGTGGTTCGGCAATATCGGATTCGTTTCGACCCTACGTCGACTCTCTTCAAGGAACCTCCTTGAAGTAATCCACTAAGAAACTTAGTCGTGCAACTTCATGGGTGTTGCACAAACCTTACAATTCCTTCCTCTTGGAAGCTAACCCCTTCCTTTCGGAAGCAAACACCTTCCTCTCGGAAGTAAACCTCTTCCTCTCGGAAGCAAATCCCTTTAAAATAAATGTTGCAAAGTAAATTGTAGAGAGACAACAATGAAAGCTTACACAACTAAATAATATCTCTCTTTCAAGGTAAAACTTGAAGAATGGCTCAACTTAGATATTTCAAAGCTTTTTGTGCATCAAGGAGTAAAAACTTGATTGTATGTGTATTCTCCTATGTTTGAAATGCTCAATAGTGTGGGTTTAAATAGCCTTGATGTAATATGCCTGTTCTGAATTTATTTGGAACGTTTTGGTACAATTTGTGCTGAAATCTCGCGTCTCAATGGTCATATTTTTTAAACTACCAGTCGACTGAGTCCACTTTAAAAATCACATCTTTAAGGTTGTTGAAGGTACCAGTCGACTGGGTATGACTTACCAGTTGACTGGGAACCATCTGCCCAAAGTATCAGTTGACTGGGTTGTTCTTACCAGTCGACTGGGGACTTTCTGTCCAAAACACCAGTCGACTGGTATGAAGCATGCAGTCGACTGTGGACATACTGTCCCATATACTAGTCTTCTGGTATATATACCCAGTCAACTGGGTTGCTAGTTTTCATGTTTTGAAGAGATTTTAACTTTAAAATATTTGATTAAAAGGTTATGTTAAAATGGTTTTAAAAAAGATTCATTAGACAAGCTAATTACCTGAACAAGTGAGACTTACAACTTATTTTAATACCTTAGACCTATACTAGTTCTTCTGTCTTCACTTGATGTTTAATTCGGGTTGAGTTCTTGCACCTTGATCCTTGGTTGAATGCTCTTATAGCTTAATACACTTAAATAGCATCGTTAGTATAATAAGAGTTGTGTTTTATCATCATTAAAATATAGATGAGGATCAACAATCTCCCCATTTTTGATGATGACAAAACTCATGAGAAAAAAAAAATGTTTTTAAAGAACTAAGTGTTGAGTTTTTTGAAAATTGAGTAGAGTCTCCTCTGTTTTTTGAATAAAACCAACCTGTAAAAGGTAAAAAACAGTTTATATAAATCTCAACCAATCAACTCAACATATATAAGCACATATCAAGATCTTTGGAGCAATGCTCCCCCTAAATCTATGCATTAGCTTGAGTTTACACTTAGTTTTCACATTTTCTCATTTTTCTCCTCCGTTTTGATAACAGCAGAAAAGGGAGTATAAAACCAAAAAATAAGCTATATATCCACTATAGTCATCAAGAGCATGCATAAAAAGACTTGTACATGAAAATTTGACATCATTCGGAGTTTGGAAGCCTTCCCGAGAAGAACCAAAAATTTTCATACAAGCAGAAGCAGTTTTAAAGCATATATCTGAATTTAAAGAATTATAAAGCATGCAGACATATGTAAAACAAGTACATGAAATAGATCAAAGTCGAAACAAAAGTCATAGTCATATACATATAACAAAATTCTATACAATGTAGGCTTCGTAGAGCCGAACAAAAAGATAGAAAAAAAGAAACTACATCAACATGAAGATATGTCCATGCTAAGAACAATGAAAAATCTACATCAAAAACTACATCGAGATGAAGATAGTAAAGCGACTCATGGAGCGGGAGAGTCTGAGCCATCACGAATGAGATCTTGAATCTCAGCCAGAGAACTCTCAGTGCGCTCTCGGTGCAACTCAAAGTCATCCCAGAGGGTCTCAATAGAGGAGCTCAAAGTCTGGAATCCGGACTGCATGGTCAGCTGGAGGCTCGTGATAGCCTGAAGTAGATCGTCGTACCCAGCCTGACCAGCACTCGAGTCACCCATAGGAGGTGCTCGGGCATCCGTATCCATATTAGTAGCAGCACCTTCGTCCTCGTCATCACTGCTGTTGTCCTCTCCAATCCGAATGTGCTTCCTGGCCTTGGAGTAGATGAAGCTGTCGCGGACCGTGCATCCCATCTTCTTCAGAGATGAAACATTGATGATTTCCTTTAGCCTGATATCCTTAGCCTCGGAGGTGGAGAGAGGCACTCGAAAGTGCTGAAGTATGAACGTGATGAGCATCCCATAGGGAAGAGATCCAGAGTCGTTCACTTCACCAGTAATCATATTGGCTAGCAGTATAGGGTATATATTGAAGTGGTGCCCGGTTTTAAGGCACCAAATCAATACGGTATCTATCTTAGATAGACACCCCCAACTCCCTAGTCTTGGGTGGATGGTCCAACTTACAATGAGGTTGAACAACTTCGAGTCTAGGGGCATGTCACTACATGTGTGAAATGTAGTGGGTTGAAACACATTGTTAGGGTCACCCCTAACTATCCGACATGCCTTCTCAACCTCGAAATTGTCTAGACGTCCATCTAGACTCCATTGGATCCCTCTCATAGGGATCCTCAAAATGCTCATCAAGAGGTCAGTATTGATCTCAAACTCCACACCCATGACACTGGTTCTGAACCTCAGAGCCAGTGGACTGGGTTTCAGCAAGTTCGCATAGAACTGGTGAATCAGTCTAGGGTAGTACTTCTCATGAATCTTGACCAGTGGGGTCAAGTTAATAGCCTCAAAAGCAGGCAGTATATCAAAGTTACCATGACGAATAGAGTCTAAGTCGACAACTCTACCCGTCATGATTTTCTTAAGGTGGATAATGGAATTATACCTGGCCTTTACCGCTGGGCTAGAAAATAGAGTATCATCCAGCTCTGTTCTGAGCTTCTTGTTAGATGAGCTCGCCACACCCTTCCCCCTCGAATATGAAACCATGGATTTGGTGGACCTTGGCCTTATAGGTGCATTTGGTCCCCCAGTGGTGTATTTAACTCGGATTCTATCAGTCATTTTTGGGAAAAATGAGTTTTTGGGTAAAATAAGTTTTTGGTGGAAATATGAGATTTCAACCGTAGAAAGTTGAAAAAGAGGTTTTGGATGAGTAGATCGATATGTTTAGGTAGTGTTTTGAAGGTTTTTGAATCAAAATGATGAGATTTTATAGAGAGAGAAAGCTAAAGTTTTTGAAAATGGCATGAAAATATGAGTGACCTTCAAAACTGTTGCACCTCAACGAGGATCAAAGCAAATGGTGTCGGTTCCACTGGAACCACGGGCAAGACACAGAGAACTACTTAGCCTTGAAACACCAAATAGAAGCCCTTATCAGCAAGAGGTAGTTCAAAGAGTTCACCAGACTCTAACATGAGAAAGTTCCAGAACGACCTTAGAGAAGTCCTGAGCGCCTGTCCAATTGAAACGGGATGAATTAGACCTCTTAGAGAAGTCCTGGGCTGAACCATGGAGGGCCCAACCAAAGTAACCTGGAGGTCACCGTGACCAAAATCATCAAGACTATCTGCGAAAGCCCCGCTACCAGAGGCACCTCGGGACACTGCAGGAAAACTTACACCCGGTCAGTGGCCTCAGTTACTGGACCCCACAAACGAAGCAAGGCGGACCAGGCAACCACTTTCAAGGAAGAAGATCTGGAGGGGGTCCAAACCCTACATGATAATGCCGTGGTCATCTCCCTTCTCGTGGCAAACCACGAGGTCAGGCGCATCTTGGTCGATAATGGGAGTTTAGCCGACATCCTATTCTACGACATGTTCCAACAAATGCTGTTGGAAGATGCTCAGCTAGATCTAGTTTTCACCCCACTCTATGATTTTTCAGGGGGCTCGATATTTGCTGAGGGTAGCATAGTTCTCCCAGTCACCGCAAAAATGAACAACCTATTTATAGAATTACGATACCAGTCGACTGCGGTAAGGATACCAGTCGACTGGGGTAAGGATACTAGTCGATTGGGTCCGTTGTAGAGATAAAGGATTTTACATACCACTCGACTGGATGAATTGACAGAAAGATACCAGTCAACTGGGGCGATAACTGAATTTCAAAAATTTGGCTCCAAACGAGGTCTAGTTGAACCAGTCGATTGGTATTGGCTTACCACTCTACTGGGAAATTAGGTAGAGACTTACCAGTCGACTGGGACAGACTTACCAATCGATTGGACCCTTAAGAAAATTTTCAGTCTTGAGTCTTAGCAAGAAATTTGTTTATCTATGCCATCTTGAGTAAGGGAGATATTAAATAAGGATCACTAGATGTCAAGTATCCATAATGATGAATGATAAAACAATTAGACATTCAGTTTATTATAATCTAACAATCCCATTAACATTTTAATCTTGCAAAAACTAGCTTCACTTAGAGGTTTTGTTAGAATGTCAGCTATTTGATCTTCTGAATGTATGAATTCTAGACTTATATCACATTTTTTAACATGGTCTCTTAAGAAATGATGTCTAATTTCTATGTGTTTAGTTCTAAAGTGCTGAATAGGGTTCTTGGTTAGGTTGATAGCACTAGTATTATCACAATGTATTGGTATACTTTTAAGGTTCATGTCATAGTCTTCTAGTTATTGTTTCATCCACAACACTTGGGCATAACAACTTTCAGCTGCTACATATTCCGCCTCGGTGGTTGATAGTGCAACGGAGTTTTGTTTCTTGGAAAACCAGGAGGTTAACATTGCACATAAGAATTGGCATATTCCGCTTATGTTTTTTCTGTCTAACCTACATCCAGCAAAAGCAGCATTTGAATATCCTATAAGCTCAAAAGATGAATCTCTAGAGTACCATAATCCTAGAGTTTGAGTTCTTTATAAATATCTAAGGATTCTTTTTACTGTAACTACATGTGATTCCTTAGGATTAGCCTAAAATCTAGCACACATGCATACACTAAACATAATATCAGGTCTACTTGCAGTCAAATAAAGTAAAGCTCCTATCATGCTTCTATAATGTTTAGTATCTACACACTTACCTCCTTCATCAAGATCAAGTTTTGTAGATGTGCTCATAGGTGTAACAAGTGGCTTTGAGATTTCTATCTCGAACCTCTTTAGTAGGTCCTTGGTGTATTTAGATTGATTGATAAAGATGTATCTTTTCAATTGTTTGATTTGAAGTCCAAGGAAGTAGGTAACCTCTCCCATCATGCTCATTTCAAATTTACCTTGCATGCACTTAGCAAACTCTTGACACACAGATTCATTAGTAGCAGCAAATATAATATCATCAACATATATTTGAACTAGCAAAGTGTCATTTTTGTGAGTTTTTGTGAAGAGGGTTGTGTCTATCTTACCTCTTACAAAGTTATTGTCAATCAAAAATTTACTTAGTCTTTCATACCATGCTCTTGGAGCTTGCTTCGACCCATATAGAGCCTAGAAAGCTTGTAGACATGATTTGGAAGACTAGGATTCTTAAATCCAAGAGGTTGCTCAACATAAACCTCTTCTTCTATAAAGCCATTTAAGAAAGCACTTTTTACATCCATTTGAAATAACTTAAACTTACTAAAACATGCAAAGGCTAATAACATTCGAATAGCTTCTAATCTTGCTACGGGAGCATAGGTCTCATCAAAATCTATTCCTTCTTCTTGATTATATCTCTTAGCAACTAGTCTATCCTTGTTTCTAGTCACTATTCCATTTTCATCCATCTTATTTCTAAATACCCATTTAATTCCAATTATTGTATGATTCTTAGGTCTAGGAACTAGATTCCATACATTATTTCTTTCAAATTGATTTATCTCTTCTTCCATGGCAATTATCCAATCATTATCCTTTTCAGCTTCTATAAATGTCTTAGGTTCTACTTGAGACAAATAAGCTACATAATTGCAAATATTTCTAATAGATGAACAAATTCTTACCCCTTGTGAAGGATCACCAATTACTTGATCAATCGGGTGATAATTTATATACCTTCAATCTTTGGGAAGAGTGTCCTCTTGTTGGCTTGTAGATGGTTGGTCCAATTTGAGAGTTTCCATCTCTTCATTTGTTTGAGGTGGACTCTCCTTTGGGTCAACAATGGGAGTAGGTGTTTCCTTTCTTGGAATAAAATCTGCATCATCATTAAAAGAAACTTCTCTACTACTAATTAAGTTATACTCATCAAGAGTTACATGTATGGATTCTTCTACCACTAGAGTTCTCACTAGAGTTCTTTTGTTGAAGACTCTATAAGCTTTACTAGAAGTTGAAAATCCTAAAAAAGATTCTTTCATCGGTCTTAGAGTCAAATTTACCCAAGTTAGTTTTATTGTTATTTAGGATGAAGCATTTACAACCAAAAGTACGAAAATAGGAGACATTATGCTTTTTACCTTTCCATAATTCATACGGAGTTTTATCAAGCATAGGCCTAATTAAAATTCTATTCAAGATATAGCAAGAAGTGTTTACTGCTTCAGCCCAAAAGTATTTTGGTAAACTATTTTCACAAAGCATTGTTCTTGCAAATTCTTCTAGAACTCTATTTTTCCTTTCAACAACTCCATTTTGTTGAGGAGTTATAGGAGCTGAAAAATTGTGATCAATTCCATTTTCATCACAAAATTTTGAAAAACCTTGGCTTTCAAATTCTTTTCCATGATCACTTGTAATGCTTGAAATACAAATTCCTTTTTCATTTTGAACCTTTTTGCAAAAGTTTTCAAATCCTTTGAAAGCTTCATCCTTGTAAGCAATAAAGATAACAAAGGTATATCTTGAATAGTCATCAACAATAACAAGAGCATATTGATGGTCACCTAGACTAATGGTACTTATTGGACCAAATAAGTCCATATGTAAAAGTTCTAAAAGTCTAGCAGTTGAGACTATATTCTTTGATTTAAAAGAAATCCTAGTTTGTTTTCCCATTTGACAAGCATCGCATATCTTGTCTTTTTCAAATTTGATTTAGGAAAGTCCAATGACTAAATCTTTTCTTGAAATGATTTTCAGCAAGTTCAAGTTCACATGACCAAGCCTTCTATGCCATAGCCATGGATTTTCACTAATGGCAAGAAAACATTTTTCATTTTTGGAATGCAAGAATTTCAAATCAACTATATAGACATTTTCATGTCTATGGCCAATAAATATGATCTTGTTACTCTTGATGTCTATAACTAGACAATGAGAGGTCTCAAATGCGACTTTGTTGCCTTTGTCACAAAGTTGACTAATACTTAGTAAATTTGGTTTAAGGCCTTGTACTAGCAATACATTATCTATGGTTGAGAAATCATTACCAACTTTTCCATGCCCGATGATCTTTATTTTTGTGTTGTCTCCAATGGTGACAAGTCCACCATCTCTTAGAGTTAGCTCATTGAATACACTTTTATCACCAGTCATATGTTTTGAGCATCCACTATCAAGGTACCAACAGTTACCTTTTTCCTTGGTGTAGAGACATATCTACATCACACAAGGATACACAATGGCATTTTTAGGTACTCAAAATTTCTTGGCTCCTTTAGGGTTAGTCCTTGAAAATATGGTTCCTTTTGGGACCCATACTTTCTTAACATCATATGGTGATCTATAGACATGTTGATAATGCACAATTCTAGGATGATAGTTATTGAATTTTTTAGGAGTCTTTAGTTGAGCATGCCTATAATATTTAGGATATGAGTTCCTAGGATACATATTTTTATTGTGAGGAATATGAATATGTATGTCATTTCCAGAAAATGTATGATGATGATTTCTAGGATACATGCTTGCGTTATCATGAGTATGCATATTATTTCTAGAATAACTATGATTGTAATTCCTAGGATATGCTTGTGCAGTGTGCAAGTCTTGAGTGTACAAATTGTTCCTAGGATGCACATGATGATTATTCCTAGCATGTGCATAAGCATTCCTTGAATGAGCAAACATATAAGCATAAGTATTTCTAGGATTCTTCAATCTTATATAAGCATTAGAATTAGTATTTCTAGACATGCTATCATTCAATGTGGGTGTGATTTTAACCTTTGAAGTAGAGGCTTCATTCACACATGAAGCTTTCATAAATAAGCTCTCTTTTGATTTTTGCTTGCCTAATGGAGAGAATTCTAAACCAGATTTTCCTCCACTTAATCTTTGGCAAGAAAGCACTTCATCAAGCTTTTCTGTTTCAAGCATGAGTCTAGATATAGTACCATTCAATTCTAATATCTTCTTCTTTAAATTCTCATTTTCATCTTTGAGGAAATCTTGAGAAGCATCATAAAGCAATGAAGATAGTTTTTCTTTTTCTTCTCTTAGACTTATCATCTCTTTAGAAAGGGATGACACCTCTTTCTTAAGAGTAGAGTTCCTAGAATCAAATTTCTTCAATTCATCATGCATTTCATTTATGACTTCTAACAATTCTTCACTACTACTCACTATGTTATTTTTAGAAGAGGGAGAAGATAATACCTCATTTTCATCATCAATTGTCATAAGGCATAAGTTGGCAATTTCTTCGTATCCGACTTCTTTATCCAAGAATTCTTCTTCTTCTTCTTCTTCTTCTTCTTCGTCATCACTCCAAGTGGTTACAATCATAGCCTTCTTCTTAAAGCTCTTGTATGGTTTGCTTGTGGCCATATAATTGGCCTTGATGTGACCAGGCTTCTTGCATCTATAGCACACAAGTGGTTCCCTTTTTGAGATGGGATCCTTGGTGTATAGTTTCTTGCTTTTCTTCAAGAATCTATGAAACTATTTGGTGATTAAAGCCATTTCACCATCTTCTTCGCTGCTCACTGCCTCTTATTTCGATTCCTATTCTCTGTTGTATGTAGAGGCTTTGAGAGCAATCAAATTTTTCTTCTTCTCATCACCATTGATAATGGGAATCATTTCTTCCATCTCATATATCAACAATGACCCAAGAAGTGTCTCAACATCAAGTTTGTCGAGATCGTTGGCCTCCGTGATAGCAGTCTTCTTTGCTTTCCATGTGGATGGCAAAGATCTTAAGATTTTTCTTGTTAGTTCAAATTCCTCAATGTTCCTACCAAGAAGCTTCAAACCATTAACAACAGTTATGAAATGTGAGTGCATTTGAGAAATTGTTTCGTTAGGAAACATTCTAAAAGATTTATATTCAGACACTAGCATATAGATTTTTGATTTTTTAACCTCACTGGTTCCTTCATTTGTAACTTACAATTTATCCCATATTTCCTTAGCTGAAACACATGCAGAGAATTTATTATATTCAGATATATCTAAAGCACAATGTAAAATACTTGTTGCTCTGCTATTGAAAGACATCATTCTACTATCCTCATCATTGTATTCAGTTTTGAGTTTAGGCATTGTATGATTGATTTCTCCAATAGTGATTTCCTTTGATGGAATTTTAGGTCCCTCTTCAATGACTCCCCATAGATTATAATCTTGTCCTTCAATAAAAATTTTCATCATGTTTTTCCAATAGTTATAATTGGAGCCATTGAACAAGAGAGGCCTAGTGTATGAGTGTCCCTCAAAATAGTTATTTGCTGCCATCGGATCAACTCAATGATATTAAGCCTAAAATTGAAAACGAGGCTTTGATACTAATTGTAGACTAAGGTTTCAACCTAAGAGGAGGGTGAATTGAGTTTTTAAAACTTTTGCTAATTAAACACAAGTTTATAAAAACAGATAACAGATAACATCACAAGCATATAAGCAAGTAATATGTACTGTAAATAAAGAGTTTAAGGAATAGAGGATGCAAACTCCGTTTATAGTAGTTCGACAATATCGGATTCGTTCCGACCCTACGTCCACTCTCTTCAAGGAACCTCCTTGAAGTAATCCACTAAGAAACTTAGTCGTGCAACTTCACGGGTGTTGCACAAACCTTACAATCCCTTCCTCTCCGAAGCCAACCCCTTCCTCTCCGAAGCAAATCCATTTACAATAGATGTTGCAAAGTAAATGGTAGAGAGACAACAATGAAAGCTTACACAACTGAATAATATCTCTCTTTCAAGGTAAAGCTTGAAGAATGGCTCAACTTAGATATTTCAAAGCTTTTTGTGCATCAAGGAGTAAAAACTTGATTGTATGTGTATTCTTCTATGTTTGAAAT
Source organism: Bretschneidera sinensis (assembly GCA_023935145.1). Taxonomy (NCBI): domain Eukaryota; kingdom Viridiplantae; phylum Streptophyta; class Magnoliopsida; order Brassicales; family Akaniaceae; genus Bretschneidera; species Bretschneidera sinensis. The sequence goes on from CM043705.1 coordinate 71,432,528, forward strand.
GTTCAATAGTGTGGGTTTAAATAACCTTGATGTAATATGCCCGTTCTGAATTTATTTGGTACAATTTGTACTGAAATCTCGCGTCTCAACGGTCATATTTTTTGAACTACCAGTCGACTGGGTCTTAGTACCAGTCGACTGGGTCCACTTTAAAAATCACATCTTTAAGGTTGTTGAAGGTACCAATCGACTGGGTATGACTTACCAGTCAACTGGGAACCATCTGCCCAAAGTACCAGTCGACTGGATTGTTCTTATCAGTCGACTAGGGACTTTCTGTCCAAAACACCAATCGACTGGTATGAAGCATCCAGTCAACTGTGGACATACTGTCCCATATACCAGTCTTCTGGTATATGTACCCAGTCGACTAGGTTACGTAGCATCCCAGTTTTCATGTTTTAAAGAGATTTTAATTTTAAAACATTTGATTAAAAGGTTATGTTAAAATGCTTTTCAAAAAGAGTCATTGGACAAGTTAATTACCTGAACAAGTGAAACTTACAACTTATTTTAAAACCTTAGACCTATACTAGTTCTTCTGTCTTCACTTGATGTTTGATTCGGGTTGAGTTCTTGCACCTTGATCCTTGGTTGAATGCTCTTATAGCTTAATACACTTAGATAGCATCGTTAGTATAATAAGAGTTGTGTTTTATCATCATTAAAATATAGGTGAGGGTCAACAAGAACATTTATAACTCCTTGAATGTTGAGAATGTTGTTTCTAAAAGGCTATTACTTAAGGAAAAGTCTTCAATGCTGTGGCACAAAAGGTTAAGTCACATTTCTAAGTAAAGGGTGGAGAGATTAATCAAAGATGATATTCTTCCTTCTCTCGATTTCGGGGACTTAGAAACTTGTGTCGATTGTATTAGAGGTAAGCTGACCAAGATAAAAAATAAAAAATAAAAAAAACAAACAAAAGAGCATCATTTAGTTCAGATCTTTTAGAAATAATTCACACTAACATAAGTGGACTTTACTCAACCACTTTGTGTGGAAACAAATACTTACAAGAGTTTGGGATTGTTGCCCAATACACAATGCCTGGTAGTTCTGAACAAAACAGTGTGCCTAAAAGGCATAATCGCAAACTTATGGATATTATGAGAAGTGGGACTAACTTACTAGAGTACCTTTGGGGTGAGGCCATTAAAACCACTATTTACATTATTAACTGAATACCCAGTAAGTATGTGCCTAAAACACACTTTGAGTTGTAGGTTGTGGAGAAAACCTAGTCTAAACCACTTTCATGCATGGGGTGTCTTGCTGAGATTAGAATGTATAACCCTTCTAAAAAGAAAATAGACCTTAGTTCTACCTGTTTTTTATTAGGTATCTAGAACACTCTAAGGGATACAAGTACTATTTTTCTCTAAGTGGTACAAGAATTGTAGAGTCTTATACTGTAAAATTCTTGGAATATGATATTGGTGATACTTCTGATGTTGTTGTCCATTCTTATCGAGTTGATCAGGTTGAGCAAACTAGTTTTACATGAGACTATTGTACCTATACCTATGGATGGAGTAGTTGTTGTGAATTAGGAACCTATGGATGGAGTTGTTATTCCTGATGTTGATACTCAACCACATGATATTATTGTTGAGGTACCCTTGAAGAGGTTTGTGAGATAGAGAAGATCTATTATTATAGGTTGTTATGTTTATCTATATGATAGTGATTTTGATATTGGTCATGTAGTTGATCTAGTTACTTTCTATAATGTTGTTAGCAGTTCATAGTCTGCTATGTGGATGGATGTGATGGCTGATGAGATGCAGTCTATGGCTCGTAATAAGGTTTTGGATCTTGTTGAGTTTTTTTAGGGTATCAAACCCATTGGTTGTAAGTGGGTGTACAAGACAAAACTTGATTCCAAATGTAAGATAAAGAGGTTTAAGGTGAGACTGGGTACTAAAGGAAATACACCGATACATGGTAACTAGCCTGGGAGATTTTTTAAGGCTGAGAAAGAACATATAGTCACTAGTATTTCAAATAAAGTTAATTTTTACATATATCTCAAGGTCAATGGAAGTAAATTTATCTTTCTAGTCTTGTACATTGATGATGTTCTACTTGCCAACAGTGACTTGGGTTTTCTTCATGAGACTAAAAGGATGTTGTTCGAGGTCTTTGAAATGAAATATCTTGGAGATGTTGCCTTTGTTCTTGGGATAGAGATTCACAGGGATAGATGTAAAAAACTTTTAGGTTCGTCCCAGAGAGCCTACCCTGATCGTGTTCTTACTAGGTTCAACATGTAGAGTTGTAACCCTAGCACCACTCCTGTGTGTAAGGGAGACAAATTGAGTAAGGACCAATGTCCCAAGAATGATCTTCAAATGGAGTCCATGAAAAATATTTCATATGCTAGTGCAGTTGGGAGTTTGATGTATTCTGAGGTCTGTACGAGACTGGACATTGCTTATATACTAAGTATGCTTGGCAGATTCTTTGCTAATCTTGGTCGTGATCTTGGACATCTTTAAAGTAAGTTATGAGGTATTTTCAAAAGACCAAGGATTACATGTTAGTATACCGACAGGTTGGCCACTTAGAGGTCATTAGATACGCAGATGCTGGCAAGGTGAGCACTTCAGTTGATGGCAAATCTACCACGAGTTATATTTTCATGTTAACAGGAGGTGTTATCTCATGAAAAAATGCTAAACAGTCATTTGTTACCTCATCCACTATGCAGGTTGAGGTTTTGGCTTGCTTTGAGGCTGGTGCACATTCTAAACGGTTAAAGAACTTTGTTTCAAGGTTTAGAGTTGTAGATTCCATCTCTGGACCACTATAACTTTTCTGTGATAACATGGCTACAGTGTTTTTTGCAAAGAATACTAAAATTTGGGCTATGTAAAATACATAGAACTAAATTACTTCAAGATTAGAAAATGGGTTGACAATTTGAGCATATTGATACTGGGGCTATGCTTGCTGATCCTTTGACCATATTGATACTGGGGCTATGCTTGCTGATCCTTTGACCAAGGGTCTTGGGCTTTTAGATTTTGTCAAACATGTAGACAACATAAGTATTGTTAGTTCTTTTGATATATTTTATTAATGCAAGTATGACTTTTATATTGAGACTTTATGTCAGTTTATATGTTGTTTTCATTTAGACATCTTTTGAGATGTAATAAAATATTATCGATGATCATTGTTTTCTTTGATTGCTATCATATTATGAGTATTTTGTGCACATTATATATATATATATATGTGTGTGTGTGTGTGTGTGTGTGTGTGTATGTATATATATATGACATGATACATTAAAATTTTAAGATGTGTTAATGTCTTAAGAATGACTTTATATATATATATATGTGTGTGTGTGTGTGTGTGTATATATATGACATGATACATTAAAATTTTAAGATGTGTTAATGTCTTAAGAATGACTTTTATATCATTATTGAGTATGTTTCGTAACACCATGTTGCAAATTTGTGTTCAATTGACTGAGACATACTGGATTCTTGGTGAAGCGATGGGGTTGCTCAAGCTTCTAGGTGAAGCCCTAGGTTTTTTCTAGTTTCTGGGTGAAGCAGATTAATAGAGGAACTTGGGATTTCTCTAGCTTCTGAGTGAAACAAGTAATTGTTGTGCGATTATCCACCTAAATTAATGAGTAAATAATCGAACTTGTTTTACTTGCAAGTGCACAAGGTCAATAGTAGCATAATGTGCAAGTGCGAGATCATCTCCACAGGGATTAGTGAATTTCGTTCTAGAATTAGTTTTGCAATAATAAAATAAATATAAGAGAAATAAATACTGAGTTGGAATTTAATAAAGAAAAAGGCGTAGGGACTTGATATCCACCACTAATCATGCTACCCCAACAAAACAATATATCAATGTTCTACTCATGTTATGAATAACTGTTGGTTGTTAACCTAAGGGCATGGTATCTACTCTTTAAGCTATTGATTTCCTTAAGCAACGAGTTAGGCATGGTATCTACTCTAACTCTTTTCTTTCTTAAGGGATTCAGCATGGTATATACTGAGTTGTTCCTTAAGAGAGCATAAGATCTGTAGAAATCGACAACCATACGAGACCTAGGGTATGGTATCTACTCCCAGTTTCCCATGTTGATTAACCCAAAAATCCGGCGTGGATATCTTTTGTTACTTATTTTTGAACCTAGGACTCAGTCATCCAAATTGATTCAACTAACTAATCCATACCACATGCATATTTTGATCAGCAAACACATGTGAGGAATTTAAATAAAAACAGGCATGAATCAAGTTAAGCATCACAACACAAATATCGCAAAGTCACCAATACTGAACTATTGGGTAAACATAATTAGGGCTTCAACCAAGCCCTTACTAGAAAATTAGTTATGCATAGTTGTGATGCTAAACAATATCATAAAATAAAATACAAATGAAAGAAGAAACTTGAAAACACTATGGAGAAGAGTCGTCAATTTGTCTCCACAATCTCTCTTCCGGGCTCGTCCGGCCTCCGTCCTCCCCGAACAAAAACTAAACTAAAAGGGAGATACTGTTTCTGTGTTTTACAAGTCTATTTATAGGGTTCTAAGGACACTTAGAAACCTTAATTTCCAAAATAGGTCTCTAACCTTACTTTCCAAAATAGGAACTGCCGTTTTGATGTTTTACTGATGTGTGTGTGCTCGATCGCGTGAGTTTGTGCTCGAGTGCAAGGTTGCACTCGAGCCTTCTCCTTGTGCGCATGAGTGCTTGTGCACTTGATCGCACTCTTCTGTAGCTCCCAGTTCCAGTTTTGCTCTTTGAGTTCCAAAATGCTTCAATTCTTCCAAAAACCTATAAAAACATAGAAAACACAAAAAATGAAGTAAAATGGAATAAAATACGCAAACTAAGAGTTTAACAAATATAAATTAAGGGGCTTAAATATGAATATTTAAGCACTTATCAAGTATCTACTCCTTAAGCTATTGCTTTACCTAAGCAACGAGTTAGGCATGATATCTACTCTAACTCTTTTCTTTCTTAAGGGATTCAACATGGTGTATACTGAGTTGTTCCTTAAGAGAGCATAAGATCTGTGGAAATCGAAAACTACACGAGACCTAGGGCATGGTATCTACTCCTGGTTTCCTATGTTGATTAACCCAAGAATTCGGCGTGGATATCTTTTGTTACTATTGTTGAACCCAAGACTCGGTCATCCAAATTGATTCAACTAACTAATCCATACAACATGCATATGTTGATCAGCAAACACATATGAGGAATTTAAATAAAAACAGGCATTAATCAAGTTAAGCATCACAACGTAAATATTGCAAAAGGCACCAATACTGAATTTATTGAATAAACATAATTAGGGCTTCAATCAAGCCCTTACTAGAAAATTAGTTACACATAGTTGTAATGTTAAACAACATCATAAAGTAAAATAACAAAGGAAAGAACAAACCCGAGAGAACTCCCTAGATAAGTCGTCAATTCCTCTCCTCTTTGAAATCCCCTCCGGGCTCATCCGGCCTCCGGTCTCCCTGAACAAAAACTAAACTAAAAGGGAGATACTGTTTCCGTGTTTTAAAAGTCTATTTATAGGGTTCTAAGGACACCTTGAAACCCTGACTTCCAAAATAAGACCCGAACCATTATTTCCAAAACAAGTTCTGTCGTTTTTACTATTCACTGTCGTACGTGTGCGCTCGATCGCAGCCTCTTGCACTCGAGCGCAGTTTTCTTCTTGTGTGCGAGCGCAGATTGCACTCGATCCTAGCTTGGGCGCTGGTGTGCTCGATCGCAACTCCTCTGCACTCGATCGCACTAAACAACTGACAGATTTTCCAGATTTGCTCTTTGAGCTCCAAAATGCTTAATATTCTCCAAGAACCTATAAAAACCCATAAAACACAGAAAGAAAGTAAAATAGCATAAAATACGCACACTAAGAGCTTAACAAATGTAAATTAAAGGGCTTAAATATGAATATTTAAGCACTTATCAGTAATAAAGAAATCGAGAACCCCATAGGGTTTTCTCTAGCATTTAGGTGAAGCAGGTAATAGAGAAACCCTGGATTTCTCTAGCTTCTTAGTGAAACATGTAATAGAGCAATCAAGGACCAACAATGGAATGAAATTTTTGAGATCACATATTGGTGCTATTTTATTTCCACACTACTATATATGGATCTAAGTCGGTGAAGTTATTAGCATTTGTGATTATGGATTGGTCTTATGTCAATTGAGATATAATAGCTGTCATGGTCCTGTGTTGATGACTTTATTGGACTTGATCATATTTAGGTGTTGTCTTAGGAACTTGTTTTTCAAAAATTGTGGCCACATATTTAAATCAGTAATTCAGTCCGAGAGTCATTTTCTAAAATGTTTTTTAAGACATCCAAAAAACTACAAATAATGTTTGCCCAAGTGGGAGAATGTTAGAATATATAAAATATTCTAATATTACTGATGGGCTTCCATTAGTTTGTAGGGATTTATATGTATAAAACGGATTGGATTGGGTTCCTGAGATGGATTTTGTGGGCCTGACATTCACTTGATCTAGTGGGTGGGCCAGATACACCTAATTGATTTAGATGTGGATGGGTAGTGGTGTGAGCTTGACAAACCTAATGGGCTATAATGGGCGGTCCATTGAGTTTATTATAAATATGAGCTAGGTCTCCTCTCCTCTCTTAACCCTAAGTGAGTTTTCCTCATTATAAAACTGTCGTATAAAATAGGAAGAGTAAGGAGAGGAAGAACCCTAGCTAGACAGTCTTGCACATATTGATGTGTTGAGATCTCTGTGTTGTTCTCGGAATAACAGTATATCACAAACATCAGGTATGTAATATTCAATTTATTAAACTAATGATCTAACACATGTAATAGATCCTTAGAATATTATTAACAGGACAACCTCCAAAGGCAACAAGTTGATATAAGACTGATCATTAGGCTAGAAAACGTAGTCTATTAATTATCAGCGGTGTACGGGTCGCCTAGGCAAGTGCCTGATACTTTGATGGGCCACCCAGAAACATAACGAGCAGGGTCAAAAGGCTAGGAAGAGCCCACAGAGGTGTGCGTGGTAAGCTGGTTAGTCTTCACGTCAGTTAAAAGAGACTTACTCCGACGCTTACGCTCACTGGAAAGTGACCGGCCATTCGAGGGAGAGCCATGATATGAAAGGCTAAAGGAGTCAGCCCTCCGCAAGCCGCCAAGCCGGAATTAGTGTAACGACCCATCCCGAGTTGGCCACCCCTGAGACAGTGTCATCGTATTTTGAAAATCCCAGCACAACACATATGTGCAATAATAAAAATAATACTAACAAAAAATTTTATTTTAATCCTCAACCCTCAACAGGGGAGGTACAAAAATCTGATATTAACTTAAACATAATATTCAACGTAAAATGCATGACTATTTACAAATAAATTTTTTTATTTCATTTTCTCTTTTGTCCGAGGATGTTGACACGTACGTGGCTTACAGAAAATGATTTCGTCTGACTCTCAACCCACCAAATTATTTGTCATGTCTGCTACCTGAAATCATTGTACAATGAGGGATGAGCTTCACAAGCTCAGTGAATTAAATTTACTAAAAGTATTCAATTTGTATGTGGTCTTTCAATATTAAATCAATTATATTTCACATAACTTGATAATAGCATTCTACTATTACTACACATATCATAAGTCTCATTCTCTATCAATCTCTTCTTCTTATATATTGGTTTGCCTTAAGATCATCAATTATCTCATAACTACCTCGAAATAAGGATCACATCATAAAGTCTACCATTTATATGGTTCTTATCATATCATACTTCTGTGTTTCTTTCTCACTATAACTGTCTCTCTATGAGACTCATTAACCTATAAATAAAATTCACAATAAGACACAACACTCCAACATTTCAATAATACAATCAATATTTAAAACAGACGCAATGCATGAATTATTATTAGGGAACGTCTTTCCACATGTCGACATGTTTTTATTATGTTAGACCGGCTTCCTCCCGGTTCTTTCATTCTCATTTAGACCGGCTGCCTTCTCGGTTCTTTTATTCTCATTAGAACGGCTGCCTTCCCGGTTCTTTCATTTTTTATTTAGACCGACTGTCTTTACAGTTCTTTTATTTAATGTATATGCATATGAACAATGATATGAAATATGCATATGAACAGTAATATAAAAACAACATGAATTCAAATATCAAATTTAGCTATCATGTCTTTCCTCGAATTTCTGCTTAATAAATTTAACTAATTTCTTATCCTCATACATCACATCAATTTATTAACCAAAACTCGTCAAGAATTTTATTTATCACTATCATTATTAAATCGACTCATTATTCTAATAATATTTCTTTTCACATAATAATTTTCTACATATCCAATATTTAGATCATACCTATCAACCAAATTTTATCTACCACCAAAGCATAAGCTAATAATTTATTTTTAATATTATCACTAGATATTTCATTTTTATTTAGATTATTTAAAGTAAATCTAACTCACCACGTAGCACTTAGAGCTACCCGTGGATCACCTATTTGTCTTTCCCATTCCTCTTAGCAATTTCCCCTAGTTGTTGATCGTCAACACCTGACATAATATTTATATTAAATTTCTAATTTATTCTTCAATTCTTCATAAACTACATCCTTTGAAAATTCCCACTTTGAATTTCGAGAAATTTCATGAATGCTAAAATTCAAAAATAAACATTATATTATTACCTTCTGTTTTTCTGATAGCTTCTCGTGATTCTCTATAAAATTCCTCTGTAAACTCCTTCAAAATTTTGTTCTTTCAACCTTTCTTTCGGTCCCCAAGTGTTTAAAGAAATAAAGTAATTTAAAAGAAACTAAACGAAATTTGGTAAGTGTAAATTAACATTTATATATATATATATATATATATAAAAGAAATTTGTTTTGGCTTCAGCAACCTCCCAACATTTCTCAAGCTGCCACGTTTTTGTGACTTGGCTTACATGCAAATAAGGTTTGGCAGCAGGTTGCCACCTGTTGTCACGATTTTTTTTTTTTGCAAAACTTTTTTTTTTTTATACTGCTCACGTTTTTTTTTATTTTAAGAATTGCTTTATTCAATACTAAATCCTTCGCGTAAATATATTATTTTAATTTAATGTCATATTTATTAAATTATTTCTTTACCTTTACTTTACGAATACGAAAATTACAATTAGAATGCTTACTCTCTTCCAAACTAGCTTATTGACTCTTCTAGGAAGAAGAACTTGATTCGGAGGATATGTTTTCGGTGTTGTTTGAATGGATGTTATGACAGAGAATGCTTGGTTAGGCTTGCTTTTGAACGGATTAATGGGGAGAATTTACGATAGATTCTAGAGAGAGAAAGTGAAGAAGAATAATGGGTTTTGATCTCTGAATGCCCTCCTCAATTTCGAACAATTACCAAAAAGACTAAAAAGTTAAAATTCCTCAAACCCAAAAAAAGTGAGAGAAGCTTCCTACGTGATTTCTTTAAATTTGATTGAAAAACTAGTGTCAGGCAACTTAAGGTTTTATTTTGAATTGTGCAGGATCTTAGTAAACTGTATTCAGAAATAGAGAAATATGTGATACCACGTTATACATTCTAATCCAAAACAGTAAGTTCACTTGTCCTTTATTGTATTGATGCCAAATCTGTGGTTTTTTCACCAACCATGATAAATTTTGTTGGATCTTCCACGAGAATCCATGTCATTTGCAGACCTCAAAACTTACAAAGTATTGTAGTACAGCTGAATGTCTTTGTGACATGGAAAGTTGCCTTGGCTTTATCAGCCAAATAAGTTGATGATTAACTTGTAAAAGAGTGACACAATATCACGTTTTCTTCCTAGGTCATTAATCTTTCCATGATGCTTCTCCAAAAGAGTTCTTAAGAACAAAGCTCCCTCTTCTTATTTAATCATTTTGTGGTCTGTCAATGCCTCCCAATTCACATCCATAATTAACATTTGATTTGGCTGCCTTTTCTTCTTTGTTAACCCACTGTGACTAAAAGTTGCTACTGAAAATTGGCGTTAAACAGCTTGTGCAGTAAATGAATCAATGGAACTGACGTTTGTTTTCACAAACTTGAGTTTATCTGTGATTCACTTACAAATGCACGAGCGTTGCAAGTCACTTACCCACATATCAAGTTTATCCACCATTCACTTAAACAATTATGGCAGCACTGTTTTTTTTTTCCTTTTAAGGCAATAGCAAATATTATTTGACCAACAGAGTGAAAACAGAGGAAGCACGTAATTTAACAACTAGAAACAGAGAAGGAGAATCCTACGCAGCCATACAATGGACACCAAGTCTACGGGAGCCAAGAGAGAACCAATGAGAAAGATAAGACAAAGGAGTTTAAAATAATTAGCAACGCAATAAAAGACCATTCAAAGCCAAGCAACCATGCCATGTGTTAATGTATTATATGGGCTTAGTCCCACATTTGTTGTGTATAGCTTTACTTCTCCTATTAGCTTATATAAATAGGATAGCTCCCTTTGTAAGCAAATCACACCATTCAATACAATTTTTCTTTTTGTATTGTCTCACTTCCTCTTTTAAATTCAACATGGTATCAGAGCCATAATGGTTCTCGGTATTTTAAGAGTTGAGTATGCTCTGTGATTGCCACTATTAGTGGATCTTTCACATCAAAAATTCTCGGTATATTAAGAGTTGAGTATGCTCTGTGATTGCCACTATTAGTGGATCCTTCACATCAGAAAAACTTCTAGTATATCCTTTTCATACCTGTCGGGTCATCACTATAGTCGGAGTCTCATCGACATCATCTCCGCTGCCGCTCTTGTTTCAGAAACGCTGCTGCCACGTCAGCCCTAAAAGCCACATCAACGCCACCTCACTGCCACATCAATGCCATGTCACCTGTTGACATCACATCCACTGTCGCTCCTGTTTCAGAAATGCTGCTGTCACGTCAGCCCTAAAAGCCATATCAACGCCACCTCACTAACACGTCAGTGCCACGTCACCCGTTGACCACCACATCATCAGTTGACCGCCACGTCACCGGTTTCTTGGAGGTTCACCTTCCTCTTTGTGCCTATGGTTGAATCGTACTTACCCCGGGTTATTACTACCGTTCTGGATGAATCTAATTATGTTGTGTGGGCTCAAAAAATGTTTGGTTTCCTCCGTGGACATAAATTGTGGCGTTACGTGACTGGAGATATCACTGAACACAAGAAGGACTACGAAGATGCTAACAAATATGTTGACCGTCTAGAAGACTGGGATAGTAAAAATCACCAGATTCTCACATGGTTTCGTGCCACTATTATTGCAGAAATCAAACTTCAATTTGGTACACTCCATACAGCTAAAGAAGCTTGGGATCTTCTCCAACACCGCTACACCAGGGCAGACATCTCAAATCGGTATCGTCTTCTTTCCATCCTTCATAGCATGCGCCAAGAACCTGGACAAACTATCAACAGCTTTCTATCTCAGATGACTACCGTGTGGAACCAGTTAGCTCTCACTGAGCCAACTTGGGAATGCACAAAAGACGCTAATGTTCATGGAAAGTACCGAACTGAGACACGCATTATGCAATTCCTGATGGGCTTGAGAGAGGAATTTGAACCTGTACGAGCTTCAATCCTACAGAGAGGCGCTATACCTCCCCTAAACGACGTCTTTTCTGATCTACTCAGTGAGGAAACACGTCTCGCCACATTACAAGGATCTCATACAGATGTTGCCCTTGCAGCACCCGTTGCTCTTGCCACACCAGCTGCCAAGACAAACCCATACCAGAAGCCCTTATATTGCAAGTATTGTCATTCACAAGGGCATGAATTGCTCAAATGTCCTTCTCACCTATGTAAAGTCTACAGAGAACCAGGTCACTATCTTGCAGACTGCCCTAAACTTCTTTCTAGAAATCAGTCAAATGGGAACCAATATCGCTCACGAGGCTCATACAATCGATTCTATTCCAAGCCAAAGAATACTGCTGCTGTAGCCACGGATGCTACACCAACTTCATCCAGCTCTTCACCTGATTTGAGTGGTTTATGCACCATTCTTACCGAGGCTCTAACTAAAACTGGTAACAATATAGCCATGTCAGCTACACCAGGTACATCCCGATGGTATTTTGATTCTGCTTGTTGCAATCATATGACTTCTGATGCCTCTATATTTTCCTTGAAAACCCGTGATGAGCATGAACCTACTATTCACACTGCCAATGGATCAAATATGTTGGTCAGCCACACTAGACATGTTGACAGTTCTCATTTGTCTCTCCCTGACACATATTTGATTCCTAATCTTACGCTTAACCTTATATCTGTTGGACAACTATGTGATCTTGGACTTGATTTGCATTTTTCTTCTACTGGTTGTCGTGTGCAGGACCCTCAGACAGGAAAACTCCTTGGAACCGGCCGTAAAGTTGAACGCCTCTTTGAGCTTACTCACCTCCAAGTCTCATCCTCACCATCACTAAACCAATCAGCCGCATCCATCCCAGCACTCTCTCCCGTGGAATTGTGGCACTCTCGGTTAGGTCACACTTCATCCAGCCCTCTACGTTCTCTTATTTCTAGTGGTCAGTTATGATCACTTTAGCATGAGTCTTTTAATTGTATTCATTGTCAACTTGCAAAACAATCAGTTTTACCTTTTAATGAGAATCAGTCTGTTTTCCTTGCACCTTTTGATTTAGTACATTCTGACGTTTGGGGGCCTTTTCCTCATACATCAATGGGTGGTGCTCGTTATTTTGTTATATTTGTGGATGACTATTCTCGTTATACTTGGTTGTTTCTTATGAAAAGCAGATCTGAACTCTTTCAAATATATTCTTATTTTTCTTCTATGGTTCAAACTCAATTCTCTCGGAATATCAAAATTTTTCGTTCAGATAATGCAATGGAATATAAAGACCGTGTTTTTCTAAATCTACTTCACAAAAATGGCACGCTTCCCCACCGCTCATGCCCTGGAACCTCCCAACAAAATGGACGAGCCGAATGCAAACATAGATATATTCTTGACACTGGTCGTGCTCTACTCATTTCGTCATCATGTCCTGAACGTTTCTGGGGTGATACTGTCTTAACCGCAGTGTACACAATCAATCGTGTCCCTTCCGCTACAATCCAAAATCAGTCTCCATTCGAGCGCCTTTTTGGTAAACCTCCTGATTACTCTAACCTCAGAGTCTTTGGTTGCGCTTGTTTTGTTCTTCTCAAACCACATGAACACAATAAATTACAACCAAGGGCTCATCTGTGTTGTTTTATTGGATATGGTATTGAACATAAGGGGTATCGGTGCTGGGATCCTATATCTAAAACTCTTCGTATCTCTCGTCATGTCATTTTTTGGGAACATCAAATGTTCTCTTCCTTACGGTCATTTGACATGTCAACCATCACTAACTCCAGATTCTTTACTGATCCATCTATTGAGTTATTTCCTGAGAATCCAGTTTTAGGTACTGTTGAGTCCACCTCCGAATCACCAGCCGATATCACCCCTTCCGTTCCGGACCCAGCTCCAGCTCCAGAACCCTCAACTGACCTCACCTCTCAGACTCAATCGGTCGTGCCCGAGGATTTTCCTATGTCTAATGAGTCTGCACTAACTCCCTCTGAGAGCCATCCTCCAGATCACCCCCGCAGATCTACCAGGGTAACTCATCCCCCTTCTCATCTTGCTGATTACCATTGTGATTATTATTGTTTTTCCACTATACTTCATTTGCATGAGCCTCAATCCTATAAGGAGGCTAGTACTAATCCACTTTGGCAGAAAGCAATGGATGAAGAACTTCAGGCCTTAGCTAAAACTCATACCTGGGATATTGTTGATCTGCCCCCTGGAAAAACTCTTATTAGGTGCAAATGGGTGTTTAAGATCAAGACACTTTCTGATGGCTCTATTGAACGATATAAAGTCCGACTTGTTGCCAAGGGATTTGCTCAGGAATATGGCATTAACTATAAAGAGACATTTGCTCCAGTGGCGAGGCTCACATCTGTCCGTACACTCCTTGCTGTCACCGCCATTCGAAGATGGACTCTATTTCAAATGGATGTCAAAAATGCATTTCTCAAAAGGGATCTTCTTGAGGAAGTCTATGTGCATACACCTCCCGGCTTGGATGCCCCTCGAAACAAAGTTCGTCGCCTTCGTCGTGCCCTATATGGTTTGAAACAAGCTCCACGTGCCTGGTTTGCCAAATTCAGCACTACCATTCATCAGTTTGGGTTCACACCGAGTGCTCATGATTCAACTCTGTTTATCCGCCATACTGTCAACAGTATTATCATTCTTTTACTATACGTGGATGATATGGTTATTACTGGAGATGATCTACATGGTATTTCTGAACTCAAAAAGTTTCTCAGTGGCCAATTCGAGATGAAAGATCTTGGCGTGCTCACCTATTTTCTTGGCCTCAAAGTCTCATCTAATTCTGATGGATTTTTTCTCTCTCAAGCCAAATATGCCTCGGACCTCCTTTCCAAGGCTGGGATCACTGACTCAACCACTACCACTACTCCTCTCGAGTCGAACATCAGACTTACCCCACTCGATGGTTCACCTCTTCAGGATGCCACTCTATATTGTCAACTGGTTGGAAGTCTTGTATATTTTACTGTCACTCGCCCTGACATTGCCTATGCCGTTCATCAAGTCAGTCGGTTCTTGTCCGCTCCTCAGACCACCCATTACTCGGCTGTTCTTCGTATTCTTAGGTACGTCAAGAGTACTTTATTTCATGGGCTTCATTTCTCAGCACAGTCTGCCCCCGTTTTACAAGCTTATTCTGATGCCAATTGGGCTGGAGACCCCACCGACAGACGTTCAACCACTGGTTATTGTTTCTTTTTGGGCAATTCTCTCATTTCCTGGCGTAGTAAGAAACAAACTGTGGTTGCTCGCTCCAGTACTGAAGCTGAATATCGTGCCATGGCTGATGCAACTCAAGAACTTCTCTGGCTTCGATGGCTACTCGCTGACATGGGTATCTCTTCTCCTGCTGCCACTATCCTACACTGTGACAACATGAGTGCTATTCAGATCGCTCACAATGATGTCTTCCACGAGCGTACAAAACACATCGAGAATGATATCCACTTCATCCGTGATCACATTCTCCAGAATACGGTTCGTCTACAATCCGTCAGTTCAGCCGATCAGACAACTGACATTTTCACTAAGGCTCATCCACCCGGACGCTTTCACTCTCTGGTTTCCAAACTCAAGTTCACCTCCCACTTACCACCTTGAGTTTGAAGGGGGATGTTAATGTATTATATGAGCTTAGTCCCACATTGGTTGTGTATAGCTTTACTTCTCCTATTAGCTTATATAAATAGGATAGCTCCCTTTGTAAGCAAATCACACCATTCAATACAATTCTTCTTTTTGTATTGTCTCACTTCCTCTCTTAAATTCAACACCATGAAAATTTAACCAGTAAAGCAATCACAGACCATTCAAGGCCAAGCAACTACGACATGAAGTCTAAAAACACCAGGTGAAAGAATTCACATACATATTTGCTTCCCTTGAAATGTTATTTAATCTAGCACTTATTAGAGAAAGCATTTCTGAAGCGATTTGGTTGAATATGAAATTCTAACACCAAGGAGGAATACTGACTACCTTTTCATTCCAGGAAACCGCCACCATTGAATCACTTCCAATTATGAGATGAAACTGCTCCTTGCCTTCAAAAGAAGAAAACACTGATATAGCCTATTTTATAGCTAGAAGTTCAGCAAAGTTGGATTCTGGAACACCTAAATTATAGGAGAAGATTCCTCTGGACCTCCCTGAAATCACACAGAACCCCCACCTATGGCAGCGGGTCCGGACTTAAGTCTCGCGGATCTGTGAACATTGAATTTCATCGACAAGAAACTTGACATGAACTACAGTTGTGTGTCTTCCCAGTAGATAAATAGAACGCTAAGGCATTTGACAAGAAATCTGATATAGAATATCATCAGACCATTTCGCATTGACCATTTATCCTAAATGGAGCTTAATGCTGCCAACAGAGATTGAACTCAGGTTTATTTATGAAAATGGAATAGTTGCATGGAATCCAAATACACCAAACAATGGAAAAGAAGAGCATTTTTCGCATATCTCGAATTTCTTTAAGACAGTAAAGAGATTCTATTGTTTAAAACAACTTTGAATATCATTAGGAATACACCATTAATCCCCCCACCACCCAAGACATTGACACCAATGAATATCATTAGGCAAAGAGCACTGTTTTGCTTCACATAAGGAACCAGAAACCAAAATAAAAAGAAAACATGTATCATAAAAAGGGCTCGCAAAGTCTCCATTGCTTTACAGCTTCACTCAAACGACTCGGGACTGCAGAAGACCACGAAGTCAGATCTGGCAAGGGTCCTGTCAATGCAAGAAAATTTTGACCTTGGCTTTCTGGCATTCTCTTCCAGCTTAGCTGTGTCAAGCAAATTTCAAACCATAAGCTTTCTTCCTTCGTAGGAATAGCTCTAAGCAACCAACCACACAACAGGCACATTAGTAAACTCAGCTGGCAACACATGCAGAGAAATGCAGAAATGTTTGGGACTTGTGATACTGGGCATCATGCAAAAGCTATATAATTACCAGTCTTTTCTTCTTTCTTTCTTTTTCCTTGAGCTGCAGATAGGGAGCCTTATTGATATTTCATTCAGCTATCTATGTTAGGAGAACGGAGGATCAAATGATCACTTAATTTCAGTCCATTCGAATGTTTTCATGGGTGTGTTGAGGCGTTAACTTTTAGGTATTTTTCCAACTGGACGTACATTTACACCTTAGTGACCGGGGCATACGTCAGTTTGAGTTGTTTTAAAAAACCTTAAAATAAAAAAATACAAGTCAAAGGTTCAAACCCATATCCAAATGAGTAGGAATACAAGTCGTAACCGTTGAACTACTTGTTCTTATTGTGATATTATTGCATTTCATAAATATTTATTACTACATTATTTGGTTTAATAGTAACTACTTCAAACTATGTAATCACTTACAAGTTACAACAATATAAAAATAAAAAATTAAATATAATTTTTATATATAAATATATTTATATTTATAAAATAAAAATTACAATATATATATGCTCTAGAGATTTAGTAAATGTATTAAAATTTGTTGAAAAATAATTTAAATTTGAATTATTTTTTTAATTTTTATATCATTTATATTATTTTAACTAATTATTTATTATTATTTTATTATAATTTAGAAACACCCCAACATCCCAAAAATTTTACACTCCAACGCCTTCGTCTCTGAAAACACTGCATATGAAGTACTTTTTTTTGGGGGGTGGGGGTGGGAGGAGGATGACATGTTTGAAAATTTTAGATGTAGTTGTATTTATGACTCAACATGAGGGATGTAGTTATAATTTGCCCTGAGTGAATTATAAGGAAAAATTCTAAGGCCTTCCAATCTTATCATATAACTCTGTGAATGGAAACGCAATATTTTAAAATTTTCAAAAATGTTTTGGATTGGAAGTATCCATGGCTTTCCATAAACAACAGCACTCCAATTCAATAGGTCAAAGTTTGATTATGTGCAACAGTTTAAACATATTGCAAATATGCCAACCTAGCAGAAAGGAAAAGAAAAAAAAACAAGGAAAGCTCAAAGTGTAAACCTTGTCCGGATGTTTTTACAATTTGAGGACTATAATATTAAATTCAATTTCTTTATTTGTTTTTTTGGAAAAAAAAAAAAAGTGAACAACACCAGAAATGCCAAGGGGTGTCCTTAAATAATATTATGATTTTAACATTCTAAGAGAAAAACCCTACAACACTTTCACATCTTTTTCTTACTCTTCTCCTTTCATCATTTCTTCCCTACTTGCCTCTTATCTCTATCTGTTAAGTCTTAACAACATCAATCTATAGGCACCTTCATCTTCAAGGACAATTTGGTCACGTGGTCACATGGCACCTTTATCTTCAATGTCTATTATTGATAATGAAGGCAATAATCAGACAGTCAGACTTTTGGCATTTCCCAGGAATTCATTTTCATCGTTTCCTCATAATTTAAATCTTAGTCTTCCTTTTCCTTTTTTTTAACTGATAAGTACTAAATAAAATAAAACAATAAAATATAAGTAAAATATTTTGAAGGTCTCGAACCCAGGCAGAATTTTAAATCTTAGTTCGACTAAAGTCTTATTTTATATTTTTTTTATGAATAAACAAATTTATTAAAGGCACCAAAAGAGTGCATCTCAAAGCCAAAAGCTATTTACAATGGAAAAATCCACAAAATCAAGGAAAATATTATTATTTACAAAGAAATTCTTTTTAAACCAAAATATAAGAGTCTCATTTTATATATTTTGTACAAATATTGCGTACTAAAAATGAACTACAAGGAACCTTTTAAACAGTATGCCTAAAAAATTCATTTATAACCACTACATAAAAATATTTTCAAGTACTAATTTATTATAAAATTATAATTTTTTTTTCACTTGTATAAATTATAATTATTATCATCATCATTATCATTGGCACTGTTGTTGTCGTATTTTTTTTTTAACAACATAGTAACTTTTATTGAATCAATAGAGCTGGTACAAAAATACTAAGCATATGTAACAAAGCATCAAAGCACCCGAACCCCAAAACAACTAAATAAGGACTAAATTTTCCAAAGAGGACATTCGTCAAACACCTTTCAGGCCACCCTCTTTAGATGACGTAATTTCCAGTCTGATAAGTGAACTCCACTATGAAAAACAAATTAAAAATCACTGGATTAAGAAAAATTCAATATACCAGCACAACTTCCTTAAATTAGAAAACTCAAGAAACCCCATTTCCTTGATTATTCCGCACTTTCAGTGACCTATGACTATATCATCAGCAAACTATAGATAACAAGGGACCTCTTGGAGAGCATGCCTAAAATATTCATCTACAGCCACTATAAAAAGATATCTTGAATTATTATTTTCAATAGTAATATTATTCTTAAAATCTTAAATTGATCCTGAAACTTGTAAAATGAAACACAGACAAAAGAAGAGCCCGCAACTGAATAACTATTGGACCTCGAATGTAACAATGAGCTCAAAAGTAGCTCGTCCTCTTGAGTTTCTTATCCGATATAGTAATAAATTTTGTATGTTACATTTTGTTGAGAATCAGTTAAAAATAATGAAGTTTATACAAAAATATCACTAGAAATAAGATATATCATACATATATCTTAAAAAGTAATTAGGGATTGCTAGAAGGGAGAAAGGTAATTTAATAGGGAGGGTTGGTACCTGAAATATCACACCCAATGTTTTCTCAACGTTCTGATATAAATAATTTATCGTAGCATCATCATGAAAAAATTACTTGGGTGGCCCTTCCCAAGAGAATTTATTTTAAATAAATATCCTAGTATGAAACACAATATATTTTTACATATATGTTTGGATTAGTGTTCTATTTCTACATGCAATGCATGTAATAAATACTTCTTAAGAGTTGTAGTGTGAATAGGTATATAAGATATAAATTATGAATACAATAGTAATTTTAGATAATGGTTATCCCTTCCCTTGCCCTCCCCACAACCCCAACCCAATTAAAAGAAGAAAGTTCCTAGCTTTATCCTCAATTGTAATATCTGCAATCAAACAAATGTAATTATTCAATGGAAGAATAACATCAAGGAAAAACTTACTTGTCCACAAAATGCTTTAGATAATGCCTTGATGGTAGAATTTTGTACCCAAGTGGCATCAACTGATTGGAGATGTTGTTTTCCGTCTATAGTATCAGATGCTCCATCAATGCCACCACAATTCACCATGAGGCGACCATTGGGCATCAATCTGTCATTCAATTCTAACCAGGTTGCAGCCTGCCAGAAATAGTCATGGATCATGTAAGTGTGAGGAAAGTAATATCTAGATACTAGAGAAGTGAATGGTGTCTACAAACTGATGTTTCTAAAGAACGTGAATAAGTTCATATGTTCTAACCCTAGACATTAATGCGGAGGAAAGGTTTAAAAGGAAGAGACATTCAGTAAGGAATTGCAACAATCGAAGACAAGGAGATTAAAGATTTTTGTGTTGAGCTACAAACAAACTTCGGCACCAAGGATCAGGTAATACTAATGTGCATACCTCTTGTAGCTGAGTCAAAACCTTTCCATCCGAAAACAAGTCAATGACAATCCCTGAATATTACTTGTTCACATGAGTTAGCAAAACAAAGGGGTAAGAAGTCCAGCAAGGACATGAATAGATGAATATCATGCTTTAGTTGAAGATAGAACAAGTAACAGCCATCAAATTAAAGGGAAAGTACGAATCATATTGTGTCACAAAAATCACTGTAACAAATTACTTGTTTAAATTAACTGGTTGAAACACCTTCAGCCTAGCAAGGACTTTTGTTTGTGAAAAACCACAATGTGCCTAATCATATATATGATCTAAGCCAATGTGCCTGTGTGCACAAATTTTTTAATAAACATTTGTATACAACAATAAATTACCTGATTAATAAAACTCAATGGAACAGCCACCCTCTTTGGCCAAAGAAGTTGTGTGTGACAAGGAAATATCTGTATGTAAGAAGTAAATATTTGCATGCATGCGATAATCAGAAAAGAAAGACTGTAAAACTACAAGCAAATCTCACCAGCATATCTTCCAGAAACATATTCTGAGGGAGAAAGGGCATCATCAACATGAACAAGAAGTCTGCCGCCGGCTTGAGTAGGCTTCTCGAGATCAGATAGCTCTAGATATTCTCTTGCTTTATCAATCAACTACTATGCACAAAACATCTAGTAAGGATCCAATAATCCGGAGAACCAAATGCAACTGTGATTTTGATTAACGATTGTATGATTTCTGTGATCAAGAAACATCTCAATATAACTAACATTTATGAACACTTTAATTCTACGATAACATCCAACATTGCTGGTACACCTAACATGTTCTTTTCATCACATCTTTGAGTAGGTAATCAGGAGACGACAATTTTGCCGATGATTCAATAACTATTTCAACATTTTGTTTCATTTCTTTTCCCTTGATTACCCAAATATGGATCTACAAAAGGGTGTTTGCATCTGGAGATTATGATATTTTCTCCCTTTCGGTAGATAAGATAAACAATCTGAAACTTGATTTGAGAATATTAGAATTCTGTAACCTAGGAATTGAATTGGTTGATTTCATATTGCATGATCAGTTAACTCACAGACATAGCATGTTTTGTATATTACAGACAACGTGCCACTGAGCCATTTTGGTGCGCCCATTCAATTTATGTTAGTTGTTTTGGTATTACTTGGCTCAAAAATAGGTGTTAGTTGCACCTTATAGAAGGCTATTTTAGGGCTCTTAATACATGGGGACCCGTGTGTTAAATTGAGGAGGGACCTATATGCTTCAAAGGTTGAGTGATAGTGTATCAAGGGTTAAAACAGTATAAATCTAATTTTTCATTCGAAAGTCATTAAGGTCAATGTGCAGTTCTGGGATCATATTTTCCTAAAACCTATGCAGATTTTTTTACTTTTCAGTTCCTAATCTTTGTGTATTCAGAAGTTTAATATATCAAACTGGCCCTATGCTACAAACCACCTTTATGCCACTGTGATGATAAGCACAAGCTAACATATTTGTGAATGAAAAAAGACTTACAAGAAACATCTGAACGCCCAATAAATGATATATAATCCTAGCAAACCAGTATATTTAGGGCAATGGCAAGCATGATTTGGATTCAACCAAAAGTTGATATGCGAATTTTATAGAAAAGATTCTTAGTCTTCCTTACAATTTCATCAATCTCCCAACCTTCAAGCTGCAATGAAGGCCACAAGTCAAGCATCAAATGTGCTGCTGTTCCACCACCCTGAAAGATACAGAAGGTATAATTTCAGCCACAAACTCTATATTTAAAGCTTTTATGAAGATTTATCAAGAATATACCCACACCATGGCAAGATCAGGTGTGTTACCAAGCCATAGATTGCAATTGGACCTTTTGGAACAATAGCTGGCAAACTAGAAAATTCATCCTGCAAGATAAAAGAAGAAAAAAAATTCCACAAAATCAGGTAGTGAATATATCAGTTCCCACACACAATACACAATAAGCTAAATAGGGTAGCACAGTTCTTATTCATTGCACCACTAAATTGCCCTCCTGATAGCTATTTCCAATAACTTAATGAAAATTACGGAGAAACTGTAGGGTAGTGGTTCTTTGTGATGACATGACAAAAGGGAATAGAACTGAAAATTGAAAACTACAGGAATGTATTTTTGTCTAGGAAAGCTTCAAAAAATCTTCCACAAAAAGAAAAATACACGAATAGTTGAAAGAAATTCATGGGCCAAGAGTTGCATTTCAAGATTGGAAACTATAGGTGAACTAATTAGTTGATTAGGGAACTTTTCTGTGGATGTGCTACCATGTTAATTGTTGGCATAGATTAATTGCAGTGAATAATAAGGAAACGTGTTCATTGGAGCGGAAGCCGATAGGAGGGAAGCGCTGAGAAACATAGTATATAAATACTCGTAAAAAAAGAGAGAAGACTCAGATACCCAATAGGAACCAGTCCATTTCTGACCTCCCTTGTTAAGAAGGCTGTGGACATTATCTGCATAAATAAACATTAAGACGTTTTGACGACAGGTTTCAAAGCAAATGCTATATATAATTGATGAGTTAATGACAATGAAAGAATGAATTAATGATAAGAAAAAGAGACAGAGAGGCGTACGAGTGGAGTCAAGGAGAAGAAACCTCGAACTAGGAGTATCCACTATTACTATCTCATTGTATTTGCTTCTTATGGATTTTAATACTTGAAACTCTTCTTCTTCCTCCTCCGGTTTCGCATTCGCATTGGCATTGGCATTATTCAGACATGAAATTGATTTTGATTTTAACAGTAATAAATTTTTGGATGGAGATTTTGAGGATAAACCTCCATCACCGCCAACAGCAATTGTTGAGAAGAAGAAGCACTTGTTGAATTTGCAGCACTGCCTCTTATAACCACCTATAACTGGAGTTGGGGATACTATTGCTACCAAATTCCTTACAGCCAACAAACCCATTTTCACAAATCACAATCACTTCTCTATATCAGCATAACAGACAGCCTTATCTTCTTTCCTTTCCCGACTTCTTGGTTGGTAGCTGGTACTGACTTGTGATGCCCACCTTATGGACTTTTATGGGCCCATATTAGTTCGCCTCGTCACAAGTTGAAGCCCACATTTTGAAAATACTTGGGTTGTGTTGGGACCAAATTAAAGTAGGATATCGGCCTACCCATTTATCCTTGCCTGCACCCGCTGCAAGAGGAGAGAACCGGTGCATCAAGCCGTTCACAAAGAGAGGATATTACACGGAAGATATACCCCTCTCGCTCTCTCGGTCACCGTGCCTGTACAGCACAAGAACGGAGTCGTAATCATTCCTCGACGGAAGAATAGGAGGTTCGTTTTCTTCCATTATCGATACTCACTTAATTTTTATCTTTTTTGTTAAACTATACAAAAGTTGTGCATGATTTGCTGCAATTTCTCCGTTTAAAATGAGTAACCAGAATAAAAAAATTCGTTAAAATATCCTTTTTCCTTTAATTAAATTTTCCTTCTTGCGTAATATCCAAAAAAAATTTGCCTTCCTGCGAGTCCTAGAAATTGAAATCCAAAGGCTGCCATTCGTTCTGCCTTCCCCTTCCATCTAGTCCAGAATGTGCTTATTAGCTGATGTTTCGTGGAGAAATAGTGAAAATACTCCCCCCTAACCCTAAATATTCAATCAGTTGGCATATATATGATTTTTTTTTTCAAATTCAACTCGTATTTATTTTTCATCAAGAACCTTAAACGTTTCTAATCTTCGTGGATTTTTTTATTTCCTATACTGTGGTAAAATGTTGGGAAGTTTTGAATTAAAAAGTGGTGCCTGAGCCTCCATACTTTTATCACGTTTTTTATACTGTAATTTATGCGGCATTATTGTCCTTTTTTTCATAATGGGAATGTGTGATTTTGACAGGCATGGAACTAAAAGAGAATTTAAATAAATTCATAGCTGGGGATCTGCCGACACTGGTATACATTCCCGAATTCATCACTGACAGTGAACAAACCCAGCTCCTAAATAATGTAGCTATTCCTTTATATCTTTCATTTGATATTATTATATTTTTCTTTTCTTTTCTAGTGCTTTCTTTCTTTCATTTTACCTTTTATATTATGGGTTCTGTGCTTATTTATAGATTTATGGAGCACCTGTATCGAAGTGGAAGTCTTTGAAGAATAGAAGACTGCAGAATTGGGGTATGTTAGAATTTCTATACTATTTTTTTATAGAAAAAGGACAGAAGAAAAGAGCCTCTTCTTTTATATTGATGTTGAATTTGTTTTCTGTTCTATGCATATTGACAGGTGGTATAGTCCATGAAAAGGGTCTTCTGCCACAAGACTGTAAGTGGGAACATAACTGTGTCTCGTTACAGTTTCCAGACCTGGAAAATGACAATACTTGTTAGCTTTTGAGTGCTCTATAAAATTGCTAGCTATCTTGTTTTTTATACATTAGTCTTTTTTTTCATACTAGTGCATTTCTCACTCCCCATGTTGGTTACCCAAGTGATGCCTTTATATTTTAATCAATACCTGCATGTTCATTCTTCCCATCCATCTCCATGGATGTTCAAATACCCCAAATTCTTTGCTGATAGTTTATGTAATTCGGTTCAATTTTTTTTCTTCTTTTATAAGTACATTCCGTTCAATTTTTCTAGTTCATTTTTAAATTTATGTAAAAAAAAACAATCAAATCATTAGTTATCATGGTTTCAAGGAGTGCAAATCTGCAACCTATTTGCAGCCTTTAATTCTCATATGCAACTCTCAAAATGAGTGTTACATAGTGGGCAGTAGATATCTTCCTGATAGAATTGGGTTAATTGGAAAAGCACTGACAGGGAAGAAGAGATGGGGGTGGACGTAGGTATTGCCCTATGTACTTGGTAGTAAACGAGAGGCTCCAAAGTAAACAACATAGATAAAACTTAAAAGAATCCAAAAACTCTTTTACTAAGGGCCAGCATGTGTATATGAAAGTAAATTCACTACTGAAGAGAAATAAAAAGGATGCCTTAAGAATGGATGCTATCAAAGTTACTGATTTTTTTTGTTTTACATATTGGAATTTCTTTAGAGAAATGCTTTCATGATCGGAGCGCACACTATTTTTTTAGCAAGCTAATTTTGATCAAATTTGGACCACATGGAACACGGGATTCCTTAAATATTCTAATGTTACGCACGCTGAGTAATGTGGAACTGCAATCCCCGGAATGGCTTTCGCTGCAACTTGCCTACTTTCCTAGCTGTTAAAGACTCCTTTCCTTTCCATGGCAAGGCTTAGTTAAAGAATCTTCTCGCAACCAAATTGCTTGCTGTTAGATTATTTTTAAGGACTGTTGTTCACAGAAAGAATGAGACCTTAATAGGAACAGCAGGTTGTGGACAGCCTTCTGTGAGAACGCGCATGCTCTACAGTCTACTGCACCAAGGCCTTGAAGGAAGAACTTATGATGAAAATACTATTTATGCTTGGTCACCAACACACAAGAACTTTGCTCGAGATACAAAAGAGCTTTGCACCTGCTCTAACTCCAAAGTTTGCATTGAGGATTCAAACACAATTTTCTAGTATGACACCCTCCTGATAAATCCATGGACCTACCTGCTGTTTCTCTTTTATTACACACCGCATAAGTAGACCTCTACCTTGTACAATTGTGTTTTGCAAGTAATAAGAAATCGAATTTAATAAGAAATCGAATTTAAAGTAAGTGATACAGTAAGTGATACAGTAATGTGTATATTATCTACTTAATTTTAAAGATGCTTTGAGTTAAGGCCCACTAAACAAGTAGTAAGTAGATGATAGCTAGTCATGAAAACCATTAGTGATATGTTTTGGATTTTGCAACAAGAAAGAGGGGGAGGAGGAACAGCTCTGGAAATAAAATCTTGCAGAAGTTTAGAACTTTTCTGCTTGAAATTGGGGTACAAGATACATTGTAGCCTCTCTTAGTAGTTAATAATGCTTTTTCTACTTTTGAATGCTAGTCATGAGGGAATATAGTATTGTTGGAACTTATTGGCTGCTAATTGAGGCAAAACGCACGAATAACCCAATGCCTCTGTCTCTTTCTCTCAGTGCCTCCTTGGCTGACAAAGATTACACTAAGAATATTTGAAGACTCAGGACTGTTTCCCTCGGCAATTAATCATGTTCTCATCAATGAATACCTTCCTAACCAAGGGATAATGGTTTGCGCTGAACCCTCCTATACCTTCCTTTTGTTTTCTCATTGATTTTATAAATATATATATATTGAAGTTTGAAAAGCATTTTAATTGAATCATTCATTAATGATATGTTACGATTGGGTATCGTCTGGATTCACGCCTTTAACTGCTAGTAAATCAGTATGATATCGAATGATCAGTTTTTGCTATTTTGTTGAATTTATAATGAGATTAAATAATGGTGGCACCAGTTCTTATTGCCATAGTTATCTACATACTACATACAGCCACATCAGGATGGCCCCGCTTATTTTCCGGTAGTAGCAATTCTGTCTCTTGGATCACCTGTTGTTATGGACTTCACTCCGCATCCAAGATTAAGATTGTGCACTAACACATGGAAGGACAACATTGAAGATCAAAGTTCTGATGGAAAAGCTTTTGAGACAGATAATTGGAAGGATAATCACCATCCCTTTTCTGTCTTGTTGATGCCTCGTAGTTTACTGATCTTCAAGGACGATGTGTACTCAAGTAAAGTCATGTGTCTAGTTGCTTTTGCTTATATTTAATATAGGATTATTGTTTGCATAAAAAGATTTGATAATCTTATGTTTGGTTTTTCCAGACTATTTGCATGGTATAAAAGATAGTGAGATACAGCAGTATGATGGGGTAAGATACCATTCTAGATGGGAGTATTTGATATTTGATATTAAATTAATTCAATATAACAGAACTGAGATGTCTGCCTTGAAGAACTGCCATGCTCTTTACATATTTTTCGTGTTTCTGTTTCAGATTATAAATGAAATTGAAGCTTTGCAATTGTCAAGCTCAGGAAAGACGGTTGAAGTAATGAGAAGTGGAGATCCCAAGATTATTTGTAGAAGTACAAACAGAATTTCATTAACATGCCGTTTGGTATTAAAAGTTCACAAAAGATTGTTCAAGTTTTAGAGTTTTCTTAGATGAACATTATGTGTCTGGATGAGAGGGCTAGTTTAACTTCTGAGATTTTGCCTTAGAAGAGTCTTGGGTTACCATCTGAAATTTGTAGTCAGTGGTTTCCCAAGGTGATATGGGTTCTATTCATGTTGTTAATGATATTTAAGTAATTAAGTCCTCGAGTAGTATTTTATTACAGGATTGAAAGTGATCACTTACTAAAAGCTCGAGTCATTTTTTTTATTTATATTTTATTTAGGAAGAAGCATAAATATTGAATACGACTCTATTGTGTCAGTAAAAATACATATTGTAAACTTTTGATTCGGGCCAGATTCATTTTCGGTGCGTGAAAACTGAAATAAATACGGAATTAGGACACAAGGGAAAGAAAATAGCTAGTTAGTTTATTTAGTAAATTCGCTCGGCCTTCTTTAAAAAATGAGTTTGAATCTTGCTTAAATAAAAGATTAAAAGATAAGAGAAAAGAGAGTTTCTTCCATTGAGCGCAATGGAAATTTGATGAAAAAAAATAAGAAAAATAAAACATAGGGATCGGTTGAATACATGCAATTGAAGAAACTCTCATTTAGGAACGGCCAAACCACAAAGGGACAATGTGTTATTTTCCTTAATGATTTAGCTTAAATTGTATCTACACATGCAGAGATCCAATCCTAAATTGTCCTGAAATTCTTTCTTTTTCCACCCGAAACGAAGAAGAGGCAGCCTGCACATGAAGACGGATCTTATGCAAGGGGTTCCTCACCACCCTTGACAGAATCTGTTCCTCTTCTGAAAGCTCACAAGAACACCAGTCAATAAAATTGATGTCCCAGGATCTCACTCATGATTTATGATCAACCCCTTTTGCTTCTTGTATACAAACTATCTAGTTACCAATCCCATAATCCACCGGATCCTCTTGTTTACATCATTTCAATATTCTTATTGTACCTCACCACATTGGGACCACAATGATTTCTAGTTTCCTATCTTCACCATTACCAGGTCTAAAACACTCTAGAACCACTTACATCCTTCACCCAAGGATTTTTCTCTCAATTTTTCATCCTCTGTTTCTCTCTGCTCTGCAGTGGCTTTCAATAGCCATCCCCGTCCTCTTGAAAGGCCCCAGAAACTTGCAACACTCACAAGCATCATTCATCACCGATTGCAATGCCTCTTCAAATATCCTGCCAGTGTCACGTAAGGATACACTAAAAATTTCACTTATACAATATCTATATAAACGAAAATCAGAGTAGGTTCTATATGTGAGGCATAACTTATCCTGTCTTCCTCTTCTTTTATTTCTCTATCTTCGTAATTTTTTTTCTATCATAAATTACAACTTGGACAGACAATACACATCTAGTACGTCTTTACAACTTCATAGGTCAAAGTGTATTTCTTTAGTAGCCTGTAACTCAGGAGTTAAATGTCGTAGCCATGCCCTTTTAACAGACAAAAATGTGTAACAGTTCTTAACATCAACACATTCTTAACAGTACAAACACAAAGGCACTCTTGGAAAAGGTTACTAAAAGTCAAAGTACAAATGAACTGAATGAAATTTTCGAAAAAAAAGAGACAGACCATGCATGGAGCTCAAAGGGGAGGACCTCATCTTGTGACTGCCGCCTAGGAAAACAGCAAGAGTCAGCAATCTAGCTGAGAAATTTTGAAGCTTCTTTCATTAGATGCTGCAGATATGGGAACATCATATCCACATGTGATCCATAATACTGCGAAAATATTAGACAAAGTCGGTTTATGCTGTCAGCAGCAGTACAGTCACCCAAGGAAAGTTGAATGGATGAAAGCTTCACCAGTTCATATCCAATGACAATGTGATTACGATCATACAGTTTTTCAAGTATCTGTAAACAAAACCATTTAAGTCTCATTCAGATAAAATTACTACAACTTTTTTACCAAGTTATTAATTCCAAGCAACGTCATACTATATTTAGTTCCACATGTCCAGGCAAACAGAAAATAACAATTTATTACATTAAATTTAAAGAATACGAATCAACTCACATTCAACATAAATGACATTCAATGAAACACTTAAAAATTTAACAGTGTTTTCATTCAATGAGATACTATGTTGAAGGAATTAGAAGAGGCAAGAAGAAGAAAAAGGGGAGGACTTCGATGGCAAGAGGGTTATGAATTGTGCTAAAACCTGGCATGTGACGAGTAAACTCCAGATCGAGACCACTGCAGTCAGAGAAGCTTTGAGATGGTCACAATTCTTTTTTTAATGAAATGTAATGAGAATTCAGAACCAAGGACACAGATTGCTCACCAAATATTAAAAATGGGTAGGGACTCCACTGGGCTCTTGACTCTTGAGCCTACTTTGTTTGATCGTTTTCTTAGGATAAATCTTTGTAACTTGAGCATTTTCTTTCTGGGAAGTTCTCATGAGAGTAACACATTATCCCTGGCAGTCAATGCTTTCAGAAGTAGAAAGAGTATTTACTGGAATCAGTAACAGTTCTTTTTCTTTTTCTCTTGTGTTTTTTCCTTCTATGCTTGTACCAATGTCCTCCTTTTGTTTCTAACCGAATTTTTTGATCTCTTACCAACAAAAGGAAAAATTAACAATGTTTATTAACCCTACCTGCACTGAACTGTGGAATAATTTACGGTAAGATTATGGTAGTTCTCTCTTCTTGATTTTTGGAGTGTTTATCCCTGTTGACATGTTTAACAGATTATAAGAAAAAGTGATTTTCTGTAATCCTAATCTTTAAATGTACAAAAACTATCTATATGAGAGATATTCCACAAGATCTACTATATCTATCTCATTTACAAAATAATTCCTCTTGACCCAAAAATTAAGTGCATTGAACCACCTTTCCCTGATTACATCAATAGGTGTCTCAATGCCATCAAAAGCTCTACGATTCTTCTCATTCCAAATAATCCAAAAGATAGAAAGGGGATTAAAAAGTAGACTTTCTTGAGGAAACACCATCTCTCACGGAGCCGGCAAACGCCCAAGAAACCCCAACACCTTATATGCCATCTCCCACAAAGCTTTTTCCATTGAACACTCCAATAAAAGACGAAACACGGACTCGTCAAAAACTTTGCAAATGAAACACCGATTCACCAAAACCTTCTCTTTTTTTTGTAAATTGTATAACTGAGAATCTTCCTCCAAGTAGCTTCCCAAGCAAAGAAACTTACTTTCTTTGGGAGGCCAAAACCCCAAATAGCTTTCCAATGGAAGTTGAGAGAACCATCCAAAGGGGTCCCAGCCCAAAAAAACTTATAGAAAGATTTCACCTCAAACCCTTTACTCGGATTATCCTTCCATTTAATTGCATCCTCATTAGATAAATTCATTCTATAACTATACAAGTTTCATTCTATCCTAATCTTTAAATGTTTGAATTAAAACAACGAAAACTTACTTCAAATGAATTATTTACACAATTTTTAGAACTTGGGCAAATAGCCAAAAGAGGTGTCTTGAGCAAGAGTTGAATGCTACAGGAAATTATACAATGATTCTCGTTAGAAGCAGAGCATTCACAAGGTATCCATGTTCTAAGCATGTGACTTTATTTGAAGAGACTAAGAGAGTAATCAGGTTTGAAGTCCTTGGAGAACACTAACTAAGAAGATAAAGGAGCAATCAAAGCTTTCCTTTTCTAAATAACCATAGAGCAGAATTTCCACCCCGAGACAAACTCTTGGTTCTTCTACTCAACCCACTTCCATTATTCATTGCGAAGGATAGATGTACAAACTGCTTTCGAAGAGGAATTTATTTGCTAGTGGAAACCACTAGTTTATAAGCATACTGACTTCTAAACAAGAAGAAAATAAAGGGGGGAAACGAGAAAAGAACAGAGAAGAAGGGAAATACCAATTCAATATTTTATTTCAAATCAACCAAATCTTTATTATTCCAATAATCAAGTCTACTAGAACCCTAATACAGGTGCTTTCATACAGGCACCAAACACAACCTGAACAAGGAAACTAAACTCCTAATAATAAAACCCCCAACAATGTGTTTGGGAGGGGGATTTTGAGGGTTAAGTGAGGAAAAATAAAGGGTTAATTAAAAATTGTTTGGGAGATTTTTTCACAAGGAGGGGAAAGGTTTGAGAGTTTCCTATAACCTTCCAAAACCCCGCAAACTGTCATTTTTTTATAAGTGAATAAAATATGTAAAAAAAGAAATGCGCACCAAGGGGATGCAACCCATGTACAAGGTTATCTATAGGAGAACTGTCAATTTTTTTAATACCCCAAATTGGCGTAAAAAGTGAACTTGTTTGCCTTCTTTTACTTTATAAAACTCCCAAATAGGGTAAAGTTTTCAACCCCTCCTTTACTCTACTTTTCCTACCCTTCTTTTCCTTTAAAAACCCTTCCTTTCCTTTCCACCAAAACTCCCAAACACATTGTAAATCACTAAATATCCATAATAATATAAAATTGTTAAAATTTATATATTTATATATTTTCCTTAGAACCCAATTACCTATAATACATAAATTAAAAACCCTAATACCACTAAATAAAGTCACATGGCTCCTACATCATTCTCCCCCATTTGGAGGAAAATCGATCTCGAGTTTTGAAATGGTGAAGTACCAAGATTTGTGATGCTTAGACAAGCACAACAAAGTCTCATCTCGAAAACTTTCTTGACTTGAAAACTCCAATAGAAAATGAGAATGATACCAAAAAGTAAAAACACCCGTTTCAAAGGAGCTTGAAATCAAGTAGATAGGACAAAATCTAGTATGAGGGAGGGGTGAACAGAACTATAGTCTCATAACATGACTGGATGTGAAAAGTCTAATTTTAACAAAGCTTTATTAGGGAAGTAGCTTTGGAGATTCATGGTGGAAAGGGATCACTTGTGGCGAAAGGTTACTGAAGCGAAATTTGGGATGGAGCATAATGATTGGATTGTGAAGGACGGTCATGGTCCTTATGGTGTGGAGTTTGGAAGCAGATTAGAAAGGGTTGGAGCGACTTTCTTCCCTATGTCCTCTTTGAACGTGGTAATGGTAATGGCATATGGTTTTGGCATGGTAACTCCACTTTAAAAGATCAACTCCCGGATGTTTTCTCTATTACTCGAGATAAAGAGACCTTGATTAGCTCGTGTGAAATTTCATAATGAGGAAATTGTGTGGGACATTGCTCTAAGTAGAGATGTTCATGGTTGGGCAGTGGCGAGTGTGAGCAGCTTCCTTGAACATATTTACAAGGCAAAAATTAACTCGCTTTTGGAAACAACACCAAGTGGAGATTGAGTTCGGGTTGAAAGTTCAAGGTCAAATCCTACTATAAGACCCTTCTTTTTCACGAGTCCTTGGAAGGCAAGGATAACTTTCCTTGGAAAGCGCTTTGGAAAAATTTTGCTCTTTTGAAGATAGCTTTCTTTGCTAGGGAAGCGTGTTGGGGAGGCATCCTTACAATCGACAATCTTCAAAAAAGAGGAAAAGTGTTGGCCAACAGATGTTTTCTTTCTAAAGAGGAGGCCAAATCCGCTTTCCATCTTCTTTTAAGGTGACCTTTTCACTAGACAATTATGGGATTTGGCTCTTAACGTGGTAGGAGCCCATTGGATAGTCGCCGGATTCATCCAAGAGCAAGTGTGGGCAGAGGGTTTAAGGGTTCAAAGCAAAAGAGAAAGGACTTTTTGCTTAATTCCCCTCTATTTTTTGGGTTATTTGGCGTGAAAGAAATAGGAGAGCTTTTGATGGCATGGAAAGATCCTTAACATCCATCAAGGATGGATGATTACATACTTTTGGGTTTTTGTTTAAAAGGAATTCTTTTGGAAATGAATACTATTTTGTAGATTTCTTAGAGATACTTTCTTGTAGATAACTTTTTGCAATTGGATGGCAACAACTTGGTGCCTTTGAAATGCAATTTTTTCTTTATTTATCAAAAAAAAATAACCGATAAAATTGTTAAAAGTTACATATTTTTCCTTGGAACACAAATAACTGATATATCGATAATCGTTGTTATTAGAATTTTCCGATTTTGCGATTCGACTCGAACGATTCGGTTCGATTCACCCACCAAACGATTCGAAATCGATAAGTGAATTGAAATTTACACAGAATTGTTCTCGAATCGAAGTTGAATTGAACGAATCAATCGATTCCTACGATTCTCTACCAATCGTGTCAAAGTGGTTAAAACCTTAAAAACAATCATTTTGATTTATTTTTTAAAAGAAAATACTACACATACCTTTTCAGCAGTCTCAGTCACAAACAATACTCATTGCCTTCTCAGTTCTCTATGTTAAGTTTTGAAAATTAGTCTTTGAGTCTTCTCGGTGAAGAAGACAGTAACGCTACAAGTGAGGTCTCTATTGGTATTTTCACTCTTTAGACTACAGTAATGGGATATGGGTATTATTATATGTCTATTATACCACAAGTTCACAAGACTTCACTGTTCATCTTTTCTTTTGTTCTTTAATAGTAGCTTAGTGATCCCTTCACGCTTCATCCTTTAAAACTGTAGTACTATAGACTTTAGTCAGTACTACTTAATGTACTATTGTTTATTACAGTATATTATTATAGTTATACTGATTTGTTATATTATTTAGTTATTTTATTATATTATTGTGATAGTCCATTAGTGGCTTAGCTCACTAATTACTCATTAGTGCATACAGCCTTACTTGTTACTAATTTTTATTTATTTTATGAGTCTCAAGTACTTTTAATACTTGCCTTATTTATACATATAGAGTATATGACTATACTATGATAATTAGGGTAGACCATAGTAAGATTTGGATTCACATCACTTGCTTTAGAGGCAAACGTCTTTCCAATTGACCACATGATCATTTAATATATGTTAAAAAAATCAATTTTAATGCATTTTGTTTATTTTACATATATACATGTCAATTTAAATTGATTTTAAGAATTTGTGCCGAATCTTACGATTAGATTCGATTCTCGATTCACAAAATCGAGATTTCGATTCACGATTCGAATCTTGATTTGACAACTACATCGATAATACATAAATTTAAAAACTTTATAAAACTAAGCTTAGTCCTTCATAGCTCTTACATCACATTACAAGCATTAGGAGCTGTTGATTTATATTTGGACTACCCCGAACTTGCATAACTTAGTTGGAGTCGACCAAGCAACCTTGAGTTAAAAACAATCTATCATTTCTAGGTCAGTAATAGGTGCTTAAATATTCATATTTAAGCTCCCTTATTTACATTTGTTAGGTCCTTAATTACGTTAATTTTATCTCTTTTACTCCATTTGTGTGTTTTACATGTTTTTATAGGGTCTTGGAGAAAAAGAAGCAGTTTTGGCACTTAAAGGAAGAAGCCTGGAATCCCTGAAGCAGTCTCTGGACAAACTGCGATCGATCGCAATATGCAATGCGATCGAGCGCACATTGCGATTGTGCGTGCACAAGAGGGATCGAGCACAGCACTGCGATCGAGCGCAAGACGTGTGCGATCGAGCGCACATATACGGGCGTGAACAGTAAACTGCAGAACCCTGTTTTGGAAATAAAGAGTTTTTGTCGGTTTAGGAAGTTTAGAGTTTCCTGCACCTTCTAGGACTTCTCAAACCCTATAAATACACCTGTAAAGCACACACAAATAGATGACAACTTAGAGAACACTTCTCTTAGCTTTTACTTAGAGTTGTAAGCTTTGGGAGAGAAGTGACGCCTCTTCTCTCGGATTTATTATTCTCTTTATGTTTAGTTTATATATGATGTTTTTAGACAGCATGTGTAACTAACTTTCTTATAGGGCTCGATTGAAGCCCTAGTTATGCTTTCTCATATGTTTATTCATTGATAAATCTTTGCCAATAGCCTTTATTATGTTGCTTAACTTGATTAATGTCTGTGCTTATTTAAATTCCTCATATGTATGTGTATGGCCAACGTATGCATATGGTATGGATTGGTTAGTTAGATCAATTTGGATAACCGAGTCCTGGGTTTAACATTAGTAACAAGGGATATCTTATCCGGATACCCGGGTTAATCAACATGGGAAACCGGGAGTAGATACCATGCCCTAGGTCTCATGTGGTTGTCGATTTCCATAGTACTTATGCTTTCTTAAGGAACAACTCAAGCAGATACCATGCCGAATCCCTTAAAGAAGAAAAAAGTAGTAGATACCATGCCTAACTCGTTGCTTAGGGAAATCAATAGCTTAAGGAGTAGATACCATGCCCTTAGGTTGGCGACCATTAGGTATACATGATAAGGCTAGTGCATTGACCTATTACAATTTGGAAAGTATGACTAGTAGTGGATATCAAAGCTCTATGTCTTTATCAAATCACCTTTCAACAGTTATTTATCTCTTTTTACTTTAGAGAAACTGATTCTAAAAGCAACTTTACCAATCCTCGTGGAGATGACATTGCTTTCGCACACTATACTACATTGTTGACCTTGTGCACTTGCAAGTAAAACTAGTGCGATTATTCGCCCATTAATTTAGGTGGATAATCGCCCAACAAGTTTTTGACGCCGTTGCCGGGGATTGCACTAAAAGTTCCTTTTTAGAATTACTTTCGTTTAATTATTATTACGCTATTTTCGTTTACCATCTTTATTTTCATCAAACCTAATCAAATTGTTTTCTGTTTCAGGCACATCAAACCCTAACTCACTTTCTGTGATACTTGCGATCGATCGCAACCTCCTGTGCGATCGAGTGCATTTAGGGCAGAGAGTTACCCGAGCAGCAGAGTTGCACTGCTGCACTGAAACCAGTTTTCTTGATTTATGCACAGACTGCGATCCCGACGTCCAACATTCTTTCCCCTTGATCCCGAGCTTGAGCGGACTATCCGACAAAAGCTAAGGAACAAATTCGAGGAGAACGAAGAAGAAGTCGAGAACGAAACACAAATGGCGGAATAGCTCGAGAACCAGCAACCACCTGCACAAGTACCGATGAAGCACTCCTTCATCCCTCGGAACATTGATCAACCGTCATGCATTGCATATCAACCTGAGGCGGCGGAAAATTATTACATATCTCCGCAAATCTTGAATGTTTTGACTCATTTTAGAGGCACTCCTAACAAAGATCCACACTTGCACCTTCGAGAATTTTTCGATCTTTGCAAGTTCCAGCACATACAAGGACTAGACCAAGAAGGAATAAAGTTGATTCTGTTCCCTTTTTCCTTGAAAGATAATGCTAAACTTTGGTATAATTCCTTGCCTGCAGTTTCCATCCACACTTGGGAGGAGTTGGCAAGCAAGTTCCTGAAGAAGTTCTTTCCAGCCCAAAAGACAAGACAAATGAGGAAGGAGATCCAGTCCTTCCAACAAAAGGATAGGGACCTCTTCTTCGAAGCATGGGGACACTTCAACGAGCTGCTACTGAAACGCCCACACCACAACCTGCCTCAAGATGAACTGGTACAAGCATTCTATGAAGGTTTAAATGATACTAACAAATGTATTGTTGATTCAGGTTGTGGGAGTCCTGATGGAGAAAAGCAGTGAAGAAGCAATGGAGCTCTTCGAAACCCTCAGCGAGCACACCCAGCAATTCTCCTCTCGAGGTAGACATGTGACCAAGGGTAAGGGTATGTATGAGGTAAATGTAAATGGAGGATCTTCCCCTCAAATAGCAGCAATGGAAAGAAAACTAGACTTATTGGTAAAAGCCACGGCTGCTCAAACTGCCTCATCTAACCTACCAACTACGCCACTACAGGTATGTGCGATATGTTCCCAATATGATCATAATACTGATACTTGTCCTCTATCTGCAGATCCGAAACAAGCCAATTACATGGGACCTAACAACTATCCACCAAAGAACAACCCTTATGCCAACACGTACAACCCTGGATGGCGAAACCACCCAAATTTCTCGTGGAGCAACAACCAGAACAATCAAGGACAACAACGAAACCCCCATCCCACTGCTCATGCTACTCCCGAACCAAAGAAGAACGACCTCAAAAGTCTAGTAAGACAACTGGTGACATCACAAGAACAGTTCATGACTCAGCAAAAACAAACCACTGCAGCACATGAGCAAGCTATTCAAAGACTGGAGGTACAAATGGAACAACTGGCTAAAGAGCTAAGTGGTAGGAAGCCAAGGGAGATCCCAGCTCAAACACTACCTAACCCTGGGGGATATCAACAATTAAACGCTGTGACAACCCTGAGAAATGGCAAGGTAATAGGGTCCGATGAATCTGCAACAGTATCCAAAGAAAAACCATCGGCGTCAAGGGTAAGTGAAACGGAGAAGGTGAATGCACCACCTTTCCCGCAAAGGTTAGTAAAACAAAAGAAAGACAACAAACTATTTGATATTTTTGAAACCTTACGGAAAGTAGAGATTAATATTCCTTTGTTAGATGCCATTAAACAAATTCCTGCATATGCTAAATTTCTGAAAGATTATTGCACTAACAAAAGGAAGTTCGTGGAACATGAGACGGTTGCCTTAACCAAAGAGGTAAGTACTGTGCTTTTAAGAAAATTGCCACCTAAACTAAAAGATCCGGGTAGTTTTACTATTCCTTGCAGGCTAGGTGACCAGCTATTCGAGTATGCACTATTGGATCTAGGAGCGAGCGTCAACCTGCTGCCATATAGTGTGTAAGAGGCACTAGGTTTGAGGGAGCTTCAACCGACCTCTGTCACTTTGCAATTAGCTGACCGAAGCATCAAACGACCAAGAGGTATCCTTGAGGACATGTTGGTAAGAGTAGGTAAATTCATTATACCTGCTGATTTTGTAGTATTAGATATGGAAGAATGTACTTTACCATCACCTCTCCCCATTATCCTAGGACGCCCCTTTATGATAACTGCTGATACTAACATTAGTGTAAAAAGGGGAGTAGTCACTATGAAAGTAAATGATGAGGAGATAGAATTTAAAATATTTAATACATTAAAATCAACCAACAATGATAATGAACATTCTAATGTGAGCCTCATGCAAGATGTTGTTGAGGAAGTTTCTCAGATCCATCACACTGTTCAATTGGAGACTATCCCCAGCCATAAGGACACAAGAGTGGACATTAGGCCGGAGGAGGACAATGTGATTAAAGACGTCAATAAAGCTGTGCACCTTTTCAAGAACACACCAAAGCCTTTCAGTAAGTATGGTATTCAATTTGAACCTCATGCACTTACTGACACTACCTTTACTTACTTTATTGACCAGGCATCAAAATGGGAGATGAAGCAACCATCAAAAGCACTTGAACCACCAGATGTGGGCTCGAAGTGCTTCCTTCCAAACAACTAGCACTGTAGCACGAGAGTGCTTGAGCGAGGTCATTTCAATTATTCATACAGCTCAAGCATCTCTACAGAGGTTAGTGGTACTGAGGCCACTAACACATGGTAAGGCTGTACTGTTCCACATTTCTCATTTTTTATAACGGAGGTAAGTTTTCATTTTTGCTCATGCACACTGCTTGCGATCGATCGCAACATTCTATGCAATCGAGCGCAAGAGTGCGATCGAGTGCAAGAGTGCGATTGAGCGCACTCGTGGCAGAGGGTTCAGTTATAAGTCTGCAAATTTTCACTCACACGCACTCACTCTCTCACTGTTCACTCGCACCCTTACACTCTCTCTCACTCGCACTTTCCCGTCTACCAGCATCTTCCATATCTCTCTCCCTCGCAATCATCCACCACTCTCCATCACCACCTAAACCTATCCCCATCACTACCATCCTCCGCCATCACCACCATGTACCCCCTCCCTATTCCACATTCCTCCCATACACGAGGTACCCATTTCACGCACACACGTTTTTCATGCTTTATTTACACTTTCAGTAAATAAAAATTATCATATGTGTGATAGGATACTTGTTTTGTTTGCAGGAGGTTAGGAACGAATCCAAACCTTACAAACCGTAGCTTGGTTTTTTGGAGCACACCACCTGTTCGAGAAAAAGTCTGACCGTGTGCGATCGAGCGCACGGCATTTGCGATCGAGTGCATAGCCAGTGTGCGATCGAGTGCACCTCATTAAGAGCGATTGCAAATCAGGCAGCAACTAAAGAAAAGCATGTCTAGACCGTCTGTTTCCACTTCTGGGGCATCCAGCAGTCGTGCCTCGTCATCCCGGCCCAGCATAGAGCAAAGAGAGCTTTTATTCGAGACCACCTTGGCCATCGATGACGTATTCCGGCACATGGACGCCACTCAATGGGCCGTCCAAGCATTCCGACATCGAGAATTGAAGAGGCTGTTTAAGCCGGTCTGTTCCACTGCTTACTCCCAGCTCATAGTCCAGTTCTACGCGAGCTTATCATTTGACTGCAGCAGACCAGGAGTTCTCACTTCTTCAGTCCAGGGCACACCCATCGAGGTGACTAGTGTCGATATAGCCGGTCTCTCATTGCACCGACGAGTCCCCTCCTGAGAACACAGATATCGAGTAGCAGCCGGAGTCCTTTGCCCTGGCAGAGATCATCACAGACATGTGCGCTGGCCAGTATGCCGACAGGCATAACAATGCGGCCAGCCGGTCCAAGCTGCCTCCACAACTGTGGCTTGTCGACACGATCCTGCAGCGTAATGTGTGTCCATTGGGGCACAAGACACAGCGGTGAGACCAGTTGCTCCAGTCCTTATATGCCTTCCATAGAAGCCACTGGTACTCCATCCCGGCTGTCATTTGGGGCCAGCTGCACAAGTTTTGGGATCATGTACATGGCCGTCAGACCACCACGACCAATGCTTGGGGCCTCCCTTTCCCGTTCCTACTCTCCTCCATCCTCAAGAAGAAGGGGATTAAGGGGACCCACAGCGACGGGCCAGTGCGAGAGCATCCCTTCTTCGGGAAGGGTTAGTGGACACATAGCATCTCGCGTATGCCACGAGGACCCCCAGTGCCTGCTCCAGCAGCTGAGAGAGTTGAGGAGGATCGCATGGAGACCGAGACCCCGGTCATTAGCCCAGTACGTGAGGAGGACCATTCGGACATGGGACCCACCGAGTTCCAGCACTTTCTAGCTGAGTTGTCCTCCTTCCGAGGTGAGGTCTCTACTGCTACCATACTCGTGCATCAGCGCATGGATAGTTTGGAGGCACGGTTAGCACGACAAGAGGCTATGCTGCAGGCCATTCTTGATCGCCTACCTCCGACACCCGGTACCTCCTCGACTACCCCACCTGATGATCAGCAGTGAGAGGATACCACGTCTGGCTGAAGACGTTAAACTTAGCGCTCATGGGAGGCACCCCAAAGCATATCTTTTTCTTAGTTTATTTCATTTTATTATTCGTGGTTTATTTTTCTATCTGTTTATTATTACTTGTTTTCCATTTTATGTTTGTTTCTTTTTCTTTTTCAAGGACAGTGTGAGTGCATCCAGTTGAAGTTTCGGGGCGTACTACAAGCCAGCCATCAGTTCTCCATCTCCCAGGTCAGCTCCTTCCATGCTATTCACACATTGGGGACAATGTGCAATTTAAGTTTGGGGGTATGGAGACACATTCACACACTCACTATGTCCTACTTTTTTTCTGTTTTGTTGCTATTTTCATAGATAAATGCATGTTCATTCTGTCCAATAAATTTTTTGTGATCTAAACAGAACTTTATGATTCGACTTCATCAACTAGCTTAACACTTTGAACATATAGGCCAATAATCAAGTTTTGAACCTAGATCACTACTTTTTAGAGATTTAAGGATTCACAAGTTTGACCTAAACTATCACAAGCACACTAGCACATAACTGCGTGGGGTATGACATGTTATTTGGATGTGTATGTTTCTTTTGCTTAACTGTGAACTAGATAACCTATTAGATTGACATTTTGGCATATGAAAATAGAAAAGATTGATTAATGCTCAAAAAGAAAGAAAAAAAAATGCTCCTAATGATCAATAAAAACAAATCTTCCGCTGAGTAACTGGCCCTCTTACCTCAGTAAGCATTGAGTGTCACGTCAAAAGGTGAAAAATTCTAAGTGATCATTAAAAAGAACTTTCCGCTGAGTAACTGGCCCTCTTGCCTCAGTAAGCATTGAGTGTCACGTCAAAAGGTGAAAAATTCTAAGTGGTAGCATTAAAACCAGTTAGTTTCGTAGCCTTGTTGACTCGAGCTAGTAAGTCCTTAGGGGTGTCTTTACACCTAATGCCCTAAAACCATCTGGTTTGGGAGTCATTGGCTAAATGCTCGTTACACAAGTCAACAAGAAAGCTTAAGGGAACTAACTTGGCAAAAATCTCACAAATAAAAGTCTATGCCATATTTTTTTACTCTAATGGGAAATTTGGTGAATCTTGAGTCATCGAAACACTACACGTTTGAATTTCTTTGAAACCCAATCTTTTGTGTGCTAGTTCACCACACACCAAAGTCGAACTTGTGATGTCTTAAATCACCTCATGAAAGTGATTTGTGTTCAAAGCTCTTATTCATTGCAAAAAAAAAAATCTTTGTATCTGTTAAGCTTGCTCATGAATGCGCATCATAGTATTGTAAGATCTAAACTTTTGTTGGACACCATGAACATTTGATTTATCTTTTTTTTTCGTTTTAGTTCTTAATTTTGTATTGCTAAGGGACTAGCAATATGTAAGTTTGGGGGTGTGATAGGTGCTTAAATATTCATATTTAAGCCCCCTTATTTACATCTGTTAGGTCCTTAATTACGTTAATTTTATCTCTTCTACTCCATTTGTGTGTTTTATATGTTTTTATAAAGTTTTGGAGAAAAAGAAACAGTTTTGGCACTTAAAGGAAGAAGCCTGGAATCCCTGGAGCAGTCTCTGGACAAACTGCGATCGTGTGCGCACAAGAGGGATCGAGCGCAGCACTGCGATCGAGCGCACATATACGGGCGTGAACAGTAAACTGCAGAACCTTGTTTTGGAAATAAAGAGTTTTTGTCGGTTTAGGAAGTTTAGGGTTTCCTGCACCTTCTAGGACTTCTCAAACCCTATAAATACACCTGTAAAGCACACACAAATAGATAACTTAGAGAACACTTCTCTTAGCTTTTACTTGGAGTTGTAAGCTTTGGGAGAGAATTGACGCCTCTTCTCTCGGGTTTATTCTTCTCTTTATGTTTAGTTTATATATGATGTTTTTAGACAGCATGTGTAACTAACTTTCTTATAGGGCTCGATTGAAGCCCTAGTTATGCTTTCTCATATGTTTATTCATTGATATATCTTTGCCAATAGCCTTTATTATGTTGCTTAACTTGATTAATGCATGTGCTTATTTAAATTCTTCATATGTATGTGTATGGCCAACGTATGCATATGGTATGGATTGGTTAGTTAAATCAATTTGGATGACCGAGTCCTGGGTCTAACATTAGTAACAAGGGATATCTTATCCGGATACCCGGGTTAATCAACATGGAAAACCGGGAGTAGATACCATGCCCTAGGTCTCATGTGGTTGTCGATTTCCATAGTACTTATGCTTTCTTAAGGAATAACTCAAGCAGATACCATCCTGAATCCCTTAAGGAAGAAAAGAGTTTAGATACCATGCCTAACTCGTTGCTTAGGGAAATCAATAGCTTAAGGAGTAGATATCATGCCCTTAGGTTGGCGACCATTAGGTATACATGATAAGGCTAGTGCATTGACCTATTACAATTGGGAAAGTATGACTAGTGGTGGATATCAAAGCCCTATGTCTTTATCAAATCACCTTTCAACAGTTATTTATCTCTTTTTATTTTAGAGAAACTGATTCTAAAAGCAACTTTACCAATCCCTGTGGAGATGACCTTGCTTTCGCACACTATACTATACTGTTGACCTTGTGCACTCGCAAGTAAAACTAGTGTGATTATTCGCCCATTAATTTAGGTGGATAATCGCCCAACAGTCAGGTACAGAGGAAAAATGTAAAGGCATGGGTCATAAAGTTTGTGAGCTATGGTAATTATTTATTTTGAAGGAACTGGATCCCTGCATAGTGATATTACAAGATTCAAAATTAATAATCAACAATCATTCAATAAAAGCTTACCTCAATTGATGCTTTACAATGCTTCCTTGCAGCTTCTAGATCTCCAACCAAACAAGATGCCTGTGCGATAATGTCCTCTGCCTGAAAATGCATCATAGTGTTTCAGGTCCTTTTCATTTAGAGTTGGAAACAAGAGATACAATCATCCACTCTTTGTTCATTCCTATTACTTCCCAGTACTTAAATGGACATTTTCTCTTCTTTTATTCAAATGACAAAATCATAGCTTAAATTTCCCCTCAAAGAACAGTATGGGATTTGTAACATTTGGCTAATGGATCAAGTTGCCTATATATATATATATATATAAAGAGAGACAGAGAGTAAATTAGAGAACATAGAACTCACTTCTGCAACGCCCTTGTTATACGCATGCAATATAGATTTAAGCAGGTCGAGAGATCTCACGGCATCTGAAAGTGTAGTAACTGAGACTTCCTTGGAAACTACTGAACCCTCCAGCCTGTCAATAATGGAACATTGTGATGTACTGACAGAAGGTGAAATATGTATGCCTATTTATGTAACTATGCACATGAAGACATTCCAATCTGATTTAATTTAAAAAGCATGTGTAGATATAGGCTTGGACTTAGAAATGAAAACAAGTTTATAGCTAAGTGTCAGTTCTATCTATTAAGAATAAAAAGGAGAACAAATCTTGTGAGTGCTCAGGTAGATTAAGCAAGTAGTTAAGGGTAGTAAAAATAATAGAAAGCTTCAATGTAATACATGGTATATACCTTCTGATGTAAACCCAAGCTTTGTTCACTGCTGCATGATAAGATTTCAGGTCACAATAAGAGCCGCATT
Organism: Bretschneidera sinensis; assembly: GCA_023935145.1. Classification (NCBI taxonomy): domain Eukaryota; kingdom Viridiplantae; phylum Streptophyta; class Magnoliopsida; order Brassicales; family Akaniaceae; genus Bretschneidera; species Bretschneidera sinensis. The sequence goes on from CM043705.1 coordinate 71,476,744, forward strand.
TCAAACAACACCCAGGATCAATATAAGGGGAGCCACTCTTTTTCTCAAGTAAAAGGTGAGTCACTGTATTGACGTCAACATTACTAGTCTTGCCAACCTTTAAAAATCGGAAAACTCAGTCAATAAAAGTAAAAGTTAAATGATTCTAATATTTATGAATATTGGGATAAGTCATAGCAATGGTCCACAAGTGACTCTCAAAGCAATGTGATGCACATATAGTTTTGACTTCCAAATATCCACAATATCGTGCTCCAGATTAACTTGCACCAATATAAATTCAAAAAATCTGGTGTTCATCGCAATATTTTGTTTATAACTGATTTGTCCACAGTAAGAAGTTTTAAATGGTATGACTATCATCAGTATCTACCCACAGCTAACAACTAGTTTTTTTTCATATTTAAGAAAGAAAAAAGGAACTAGTTGGAACAAGTATCTTTTGTATAAATAGTCAGTTGAAAATTTTGGGATGCAACTGCAGAACCATATTTGAGTGCAGCTATTTCCTACTCAAGGTTTACATCAGAAAGCAATTAATATACCTGCAAATGATGTTCTAAGCTGCTTGTTTTGGGAACAGAGGAAAATTGCCTAAGTTTCTGTTCTTCACAGCTATCTAGAACCACGCCAGAACAATTCAGATTGGTACAATGAAAACCATTTAGAACAAGGTCAGACATATTAACTTCAGTACAACCACGGCACTGACACTGAAAGAAGTACTCATCTTCAAGAAACCTAATGCGGTCTTTACAGTCCCACTTTCCAACCTGTAAAACAGAACTGCAAACTGATTGGTTGGAACTATGTGCTTTTGCACCAGATTTGTCATTTCAAAATGCGAAGAAAAACACATCTAAGAAAGTTACTGTAGAATTTTGAAGTGGACACACTAAAGAAAGCAGAGTAACATTATTTCCTGGTAATGAAAAACACAGTAACTCCAAAATCACATCAAAATCCAAGAGTTTAAATGTCTAAATACCTCTGGACCATATGACAACTCCAGGGGACAACCCGCTGCCACAAACTCTGTCGTTTGTATTATAAGTTTACGTGAAAGAAAGTAAGTATGGATGTTTGGCTGGCAAGAATGGTTGAATAAACTGCCAGCTATATAAATAGCTTGACCAACTCTGACCTGATCAGGCAACGACGAAAACAAGAGGAAGCAATATTTTTAATTAACCGATACATTTGTCAATAATCTCAAACAATTTATATATGGTTTTACAAAAAGAAATCCAATTGTGAGTTACTTTGGTCAGAAGTTAAAAATAATTCTTGTCCAGCAAGGAATAAAGAACAGAAAACGTAAAACTAAATACATAAATAAGAAAAAGATGCTAATTATAGGGACTTGTTGGCCTTAGTTCCTAAAGGATCATTATGGGTTAGTTTGATTATAAAGGCAATACCGTAATTTTGATAACACTTTTGGTATTGGGGTTTTAGCGATTTAATTTAGGAATTAGATATTTTATTATTAGGATTTATCATGAGATATTTAGGTCTTACTTTAGTTTTCTTATTTAGGTATAACTAGGGCTTTAAAGCCTATATATTAGAAACATCCTTAATCCTTATGCTACTTTGAATTGCTTTCGATGAATAAACATACAATTATTGAATTGACAATTGATTGCTTCACTGTGATAGGGATTGTTGCATCCCTGTGATTGGGAATTGTTCTTTATTTTTCTTTACTTTTGATTTTAAACTCCTACTGTTTTACATCAATCATCCTTTTAAAGTGCATTGATGAGAGTTTGGTGTAGCTCTCATGGAAAGGCAATACTGTCTAACTCTTAGGGAGTGTGGTTCTCTCTCATTGTTGAAATTCATGAGTAACTCTTGACACGGCCCTTGTCAACGTAACAAATGAGAGTGATAGGGTTTTACATTCTGAGTTTTTGATGTTGGTCTGGATAGTGAAAAACTTGTATCTTGTCTCCTGTTAATATCAGTAGGATGGTTTACCTTACTGATTCAAGTTTGTTCAAAAACAGATATAATGAAAGAAAAGAGAAACTCTCATGTCCAACAAAAAAATGCAACAAACGTGAATCATACTTTGGCCTAAATCCATAGGGAAAGACAAAACAAACTTTTATATGAGTAAGGGAGATTGTAATGGAGCTTGCATCTAAAATCTTAATCCCAATACACCCAATGTATACAGGTTCCAAAAACAAGACAAAACCCCCAAATCTATATAACTTGAATAATACAGTTAACAAAAACGGAATAGCATCAATTGGGTCAGGTGAGATCCAACAGAACTGTTAAGTTGGGATTAGAAAAATGTAAGAGTGAAAAAGGCTACCAAATACTGCCTGGTTCTTTGAAATTTATATTAACATGCATATATATATGCATAATTACAATAATCCTTAACAAGAACATTCGCACTGATTACAAATACCCCCTACCCAATAAAAAAATCCAACAAAAACCAGGAAAAAATGAGAATGAAATGAATCCTTTCAAGATCAAACTTTTACCAGGTCATCTCTACCAAGCTGCACGTCGAGGGTGGGGCTCAACATGTGCTGACATGTTAGGGATACTCATGAGTCCCAATATTTGATGAAAAACTATCCCGGATCCAGCAATGAGGTGCTCCACTACAAATCCTAACACTTAAAAGGCACCACCTTGGTCTTAAAAAGGACTCTCCACAATACACAAAAGATGTGAAAATGTGATGAGGTCTCTTGGTTTCGTATTTCAATGGATTCTTATACCTGTTTTTCTACCATCCTGGACCTAATAATAGCCTGTGGGCTCTGACTAGGAATGACTCATCAATCTTTGTACTGGGTAATAATTAAAACTATGAGCAGGGATTGATGTGTCTATCTACCTTTCCTTCCCTCAAGTGGCACATTACACCTTGTTTCTTTTTTCTTTTTGGTATTTTGATGGACAAAGTTTGTCTCCGTTGAGATAGGGGTCATCCTTATATGTGATTCACAGTAAGGGCTGCTTTTGTACTAATTATGACATGTCAATAAGGCTCTGACTGGAGAAGAAAAGTGTTAAAAAGGAAAAGGGCGAGGATAGAAATATAAGAAGGGTGATGTTTTTCATATATGCAATTGATAAATATTATGGAAAAGTGAAGAAAGAAGAAAATGACAAAAAAATTTAGCTTATTTTACCTTCTACTTCTCAATCATCCCAATTTGAGAAGATTGTGATTTGTACATGTAAGAAGAAAACATAAATCATCTCATTTTTCTTCCCTACCAAACAATAGAAAAGTGCTCTCCACTCACTTTTCTTTCCTCTCTTCCTTCCTCCCACCTTTCCTCTCTACCAGTCATAGCCTAAGGGTCTCCCAATGTTCAGGGCTACACAACAGTACTACATGTACCAGTGACTACATTTGAGAGATCCAGATTTTGTCAGACTTTCATTATTTCCCCACTACAACTCAACCTAACGTTTCATTTGCCTTTTTTTTATAAGTCAAATGTTTCATTTGCCTTCTTTTCCCTTAAGCTTAGATTTTCACCATTAAATCTATTTATGCATTATACTTCAACTTCAGTTAAAAATACCTTAAACCACAACCAAATTCTAAGCTATCATAAGTAATTTGCAGCATGATTCATTAGGGTGGAGAGAGAGAGAGAGAGAGAGATGTATTATAACATATGAAAAACAACACAACTAAAACAAACCTGCTCCACGCTAGTCGTTTGAACACCTTCATCAGATGAAAATTTTCCGGATTGATTTGGTGGGGGGTACACATCACTGGATTTCATACAGACCATTGCCATAGAGTTAACCTTGATTTGAGATAGAAGTATGATAATCTACATCCATATAAAAATGAACTAAGAACTGATGACTATGTCATAAAAAATAAAAAATGGAGTTATGATGGTCCAAATATAAAAAATAGTATTAGTAGATACACTGATATCTACTTCACTATGAATATCAATCTGGAGTCATTAGACTAGTTAGCAGCGAAAATGATAATTTTAGTCAAACTTTTGAAAAATAGTTCTTGAGAAACCATAAACACATCTTATAGTTATATGTAACAAAGTGTGCATGGTGAAAATGTGTACATCATTTAGCATGTAAAGATGTAGACATTAAAAGAACGTAAAACCATAAATCCAAACCATCAAAATATCTTATGACATAGAGATACAGCTCATCAACATGTCAAGCATGCCATATAATCGACTTAACCACACATGTAAAATTAGTTTCAATAATCTGAACTCTGAACCCTACACATGAAGAATATACTAAACAATCCATCCAAAGAATAAAACCCAGAGATTTGTATTACATAATCTCAACAAACATGACCATGCTAATTGTAGATTAACAACTTCAGATAAGCCCGTTAGAAGCTGTACTTGTCTTCATTGAAGGAAGACTAATATTTGCAATTCATTTCTTTTGGATTTAATCATACGCAAGGGGAATATTGTAAGAGATGGGTATTCAAATACAAAGGGATGGAACTGCTGAGCTTTTGGATATGCTTTTGCTAAGCACGTCGACGTGAGCTTACATGTGTGTGTATTTATGCCAAAATGGGCATGGGCAGATCTTAGAGGAACTTCTGGGAAAGAAAAGGGTGGGGAAGGGATGACATTAAAAACTAGATCCATCTTCATTCATCTCAAATGATTCTAATAGTTACCCAAGCTTGAGAGAGCATTCAAGGACCTCAAGGTCTGTTCATGTGTGTGTGCATGCGTGCAGACGTCATTGTGTGTCTTAGTGCGTGCATGTACGCGTGCGTGCATGTGCGCACGCATGCATGCATATAAAGGGGAGAGAGAGAGAGAGAGAGAGAAGCAACCTGAGATACAGAAGCTCCATTTATTGGAAGTTCAGAGCTGTACGAATGCCGTAGACACCATAGCAATACAATGGAATATATATGTAATTCTAATTTGCTTTCTGGAGGCATTTTCGAGTAACTGTGAGAAAGCTCCTACAAGTAAATTATAGAGGTGTTTAGCTACTAACTACTAAGTTGAATAACTGTTGTCACTCAACTAAACTGTATACATTCTGAATATATTATTAAAACAGAGTTGTGTGACATAGCACATAACGATGATGTCTGATTTTCTGAAATTTTAAGCTTTTAGAAAGATAATAAGTATTTATAAAGGGAAAATTATTTATGAAGGGAAAGAGAAGAACAAAAATGGAAGGAACAAATCTAGAAAAGTAATAATCAGGAGACATACCAAAGTTTCCAGGAGGATGGGAACCTCCATAGAAACTCCTCTTTGCTCTACAGACTTCACGAGCACTCGACCAGCCAAAACAATGTCTGATGGTAATACTGCAGGCCAGCTCACCCCTTGACACTCATGTTGATGTTCTTGCACATGTTCCATTTCTGGATAAGAATTATTTCCTAAAGTAATGCCTGCAATATATTCTGCAAGATCATCTGAATAATTCTCATGAATATTATGTTTCTTTGAATCATTCCTGAATATTTGTCCTCCTGCTCGAACTTGGCAGCTCTCAGAGCAGTACAATGGAATTGCACATGATGGGCAGGGGACTGTATCAGCAGGTAGCTCATTCAAGCAGTAATGGCAATGAGTTTCGCGACAATGCTTCAATATGATCTGCAAGTTACTTGTTCCGTCAGCAGAAATATGATACTGACAGAATCAAAACAGCAACTATAGAGTAGCATCTTGAAAATGAATACAACAATAATACCCAAACAAAAAAAAGAAAAGCATAGAAAGCAAATGATAAAAATAATGATTTAAGAAAAATATTGACTGTGAAAAGAAGTCGAACAAAAAAATTTATAAGACTGCCACAGAAAGAATGATTACATCATAAAATACAGCACAAATCAGACTGAGTACAGAAAAAGGATATCCCATATCTATCTGAACGAGATCTGAAAATACAAGGGTAAGGGGGAGCTTCCCGTATCTAAGACGTTTTTCGAAAAAGTGTTGGAAATCACCTTGACAAGATGACCAGGTGGTAATCTTCCAAACACCCAAGTCTAGAATGACTTGTAGAAAGAATTTCAGCAATCGAACACAAGAACAGAAAATCAAAGAAAGAAAGAAGACAAGCAATTTGTTATCGAAGTTCGGCAATGTGCCTACGTCCCCGTGAGTTCCTCCGAACTCTCTGCACTAAATCAATGGTTCTTTATGATTCAGCAACCCTCTCCAAGAAACCTAAGTTCTTGAAGGAACCAAGAAGAGAACGAGAAAGTGATAGACCTATTACAATGCTTCCTATCAATTCTCTACTACCCTCTCTTCTTTACAACCAGCCTCTCTACAATGAGTCCCTCTTGTATGTCTGTGTCTTTGCACTCTCACACAATTCTCTCATTCACACACGTCTCACAAGTTACATCATCACATTCTTGTGTCTTCTTTGTTTTTGTTGTTGTTGAGATTGAACCTAGGTGACCCTTTATATAATGCACCAACTTCTTGTCCAATCTTGTGTGTCATTCTCCACCCTTAGATCTTGATGACCACTTAACCATGGCCCTCCATCAATCCTAAGTGGTGTTGTGCGTTTTAACCTTGCATTCACGCACCTAAGAGAAGGCTAAAGCATGCTGTCCATGTGTGCCGGCCAAAGCTGCAGCACCGCGCTGCAGCTTTGAGTTTCTGTCCCTTGTGCTATTCCTGCCAGGTTCCAGCGCTGCAGCTCAGCACTGCAGCTTCGAGTTGCTGTCCCCTTCACACAACACCCTTCTGCTTGGGTGCAGACGTGCGCACACTAGTGCGCATGGCCTTCCCTTGCTCCAAAATGAAGCACACACATGTGTGCAGCCTTCTAACTTGCTGAACTTTGATCCTCCACCTTTGGCTTAGACTTTAACCATCTTTGAACCATACTTGGACCTGTTCAAACCTTAACCATGTTTGAACCATGTTTAAACCTTAGACAAATACCAACAATCTCTACCTTTGTCTAAGTGTTTAAACCCGAACCATTGTGCAGAGGCCTTCGGGATCCAAACTCATCTTGAGTCATCAATCAACCGACTCCAATCCTAAGAAGTCCAAGGCAATGATTGGGCCTTCTTAGAGGTAGAACCTTAGTACCCAAATCTGCAGGACTTTCCTCCGTGGTCTTCTTGTCAACATGAATGCATCCTTTCGTACCATTTTCCGGAATGTAATGATACCGAACATCCATATGCTTCATCCCCTCATGGAACACCGGATTCCTCCACAAGTACCCCGCACTTTGGCTATCTGAAGACACCATAACCTACTCTTTTAGGACCTCCCACTCGTCCAACAACCCTTTGCACCCCATAGCTTCTTTTATGGCTTCCATAGCCGCTATATATTCTGCCCTGGTTGTTATGAGTGCTACCATTAGCTGCCACTGAGCCTTCAAATACCTCAGCAACCACTTCATCCCAAGCCAATGCTTCTTTCCGGGATTACTCACAAATTTGCTGAGAACACCCATTGCCCAAGAAACCCTCAACCGGTTTCTCTCCTTTTCTTGGATTATACACATCCCAAGGATCTTTTGTGTAAGGCTGAGATTCTTCCTCTCGAACTCCTCACTGAGTTGAGATGTAAACCTTTCCATCCTCTTCCTGCTGTTCCAAACCAACAGCCTATTAGTGACATAGGTGAGGATACTCACCATCTTCTCCACCTTGTGTCCAGGTGAGAAAGTTTATGTGAAACCTATGTCTTCTCTTCTTGTGAACCCATTCGCCACCAGCCTAGCCATGTTCCGGACTTCATCTCCTGGAGAGTATCTTTCTTTGACCTTGTAAGTCCACTTACAATCCACAACTCTCTGATTTCCCAGAATGTGCACCAATTCCCAGAAGTTGTTCTTCCTCAAATAATCTATTTCTTCCTCCATAGCTAGCTTCGATCTTGGCGAATCCTTACATCCCATGTAAGTCTCTTGTTCACTCATCCTTCCTTTTGTCCAAGGAGTTGCTGCATCCGCAAACCCATATCTTGAAGGTGGTCCGACCAGCCTTCCTTCCCGGTCTCTTGTGAGCTGATAGTCCTTCCGACTTGCTGTATCAACCTCTTCTAGTTCAGCCTCCTCTTGAGTACCCTGAGCATGGCCTTCATCCAAGGGCTCTACCTGGTCCGAACCCTCTTGCCTTCCTTGCTCTACCTGAATTGAATCTTCCTTGATGCTATGCTCCACAAGAACCAAACTGGTTTGCTCACTAGCCCCTGCAGGGTTAGTTTTCTCCAAGTAGAGAAATAATAATTCATTAAAATTAACATCCTTACTTATTATGAGTTTTAATCCTTCTAAGGACCACAACCTATACCCCTTAACCCCTTCCCCATATCCTAGAAACACACACTTTCTATATCCTGGGCTAAGTCTATCATCCTTTTGTTGTGCATACGCGGCACACCCAAAAGTCCTAAGATTGTCCAACTCAGGGGGTTTTCCACTCCACTTCTCTTCGGGAGTCTTTTGATACACAATCCTAGAGGGTGATCTATTTACCAAGTATGCAGCTGTAGCCACAGCTTCCCCCCAAAAACATTTGGGTAATCTAGATCCATTTAAAATGCACCTAACCTTTTCCATAAGGGTCTTATTCATCCACTCAGCAACTCCACTTTGCTGAGGGGTTTCCACAACCGTCCTATGTCTTAGAATGCCATTTAACCTACATAATTGATCAAGTTCTTGGTTAAAAATTTCTAAGCCATTATCGGTTCTTATCCCCTTAACTACTCTACCCATTTGAGTCTCTACCAACCCTTTCCACACCACTAACTTATTCAAGGCATCCAATTTATTTCTAACCAAATAAACCCACACTCTTTTTGAATAATCATCAATTAAAGACAAAAAGTAAATGTTACCTCCCTGTGTTGGTGTCCTTGCTGGTCCCCAAAGGTCCACATGAATGTAGTCAAGAATGCCCTTAGACTTGTGCACTCCGGTGTTGAAGCTCACCCGGTGTTGCTTCTCAAGAACACAACACTCGCAGAAATCAAGTTCCTCTACTTTGTCTCCACCAAATAGGCCATCCTTGCTGAGAACTTGCAGGCTCTCTTCGCTCATATGTCCCAAGTGAGTGTGCTAAAGGGTTGCCCTATCTATCTCAGCCATCAAGCTTGCTGCTTGATCATTGATTTCTATCTCTCCGATCATCTCATAGAGTCCATCGTTTCTTGCTGCCTTGATCACTACCAAAGATCCCTTGGTTACCTTGATCTTTCCTCCCTTTATCTTGCATGTGTACCCCATGGAATCCAGCTGCCCCAATGAGATCAAATTCCTCCTCAAATCTGGAACATACCTCACATTTTCCAGCAGCCTTGTCATTCCATCAAACATCCTCACCTGGATGTCTCCTATGCCTCTCACTTGGTAAGAAATATCATTCCCCAAGAAAACCCTTTCATCCTTGGTTTCCTTGAAATTCTTGAACCAACTCCGGTAAGGGCACATGTGATGAGTGCACCCGGTGTCCAAGATCCATTTCCCGCTGCCTTCTTGCCCCTTGCTCACATCCGAGCACACAACAAGAACATCACCATCTTGCTGTTCTGTTTTGGCAACCGAAGCCTCTCCATTCTTGGTATGGCTTCCTCCTCTATCCCTTGTCATCTTCTTGCAATCTTTCTTGACATGGCCCTTCTTATGGCAGTAGTAGTAGCTCTTCCCTCCAAATCTCAGTTTGGAATGCATTCTCCCATGGCTTTCTCCTCTACCTCTATCCCGGTAGTAGCCATGCATGCTGCTGTGCACTCTCCCATGGCTCTCTCCTCTACCTCTGTCCCGGTAGTAGTCATGCATGCTGCCATACCAAGTTGCTGGCATTCTTTTAAAGAACAGCCCTTTACCACTTGATGCACTCCTTATCTTAGCATCAAGATCATCTTGCAATTCTTTCTTAGGATCAAATTTAAAAGTAAATATTTGTTTACGAAGATACCTCTTATTAGGGAGAGTCTTGGCAAGAAATAACTCATCTAGTTTCTTCCATATTGCAACTGGATCTTCCGAGTCTCCGCACTCCCTTGTGACATTATCCGACATGTGCAAGAAAATGATGCTGTAAGCCATCTTCTTCATCTCAATCCGCTGGTCCTCCGTGGTACTCGCTGGAAAAGCATCGTCTTCTCCAAGAGCCAAGTCCACTTTCTGTTGCACTAGAACCTCCTTGATCTTCCGCTTCCAAAGGGCAAAGTCTCCCTTTCCATTAAACTTTTCAATACCGAAATTTGAAGCCATATTTTGCGGACAAGATCCCTGATTTATGCACTACCCACAAATGCTTTCTTCAACCTCAAGAACACAGATCGAAGATGGATCTTAACACCGCTCTTGAATCAACCTTCAAGAATACGATCAGATCTTGATCTTTACACCGTTCTTGAATCACCCAAGAAGTTGATCTTTGATTCTTGGAGTCTTGGCTCCGTACCTTCTTCTTCTTGCTTCGATAACCAGCTGTGCAGCTCTGATTCTACTGACCAAAGCTCTGATACCACTGTTGAAAATCACCTTGAAAAGATGCCCAGGTGGTGATCTTCCAAACACCCAAGTCTAGAATGACTTGTAGAAAGAATTTCAGCAATCGAACACAAGAACAGAAAATCAAAGAAAGAAAGAAGACAAGCAATTTGTTATCGAGGTTCGGCAATGTGCCTACGTCCCCGTGAGTTCCTCCGAACTCTCTGCACTAAATCAATGGTTCTTTACAATTCAGCAACCCTCTCCAAGAAACCTCAAGTTCTTGAAGGAACCAAGAAGAGAACGAGAAAGTGATAGACCTATTACAATGCTTCCTATCAATTCTCTACTACCCTCTCTTCTTTACAACCAGCCTCTCTACAATGAGTCCCTCTTGTATGTCTGTGTCTTTGCACTCTCACACAATTCTCTCATTCACACACATGTCTCACAAGTTACATCATCACATTCTTGAGTCTTCTTTGTTTTTGTTGTTGTTGAGATTGAACCTAAGTGACCCTTTATATAGTGCACCAACTTCTTGTCCAATCTTGTGTGTCATTCTCCACCCTTAGATCTTGATGACCACTTAACCATGGCCCTCCATCAATCCTAAGTGGTGCTGTGCGTTTTAACCTTGCATTCACGCACCTAAGAGAAAGCTAAAGCATGTTGTCCATGTGTGCTGCAGCTTTGAGTTTCTGTCAATTGTGCTATTCCTGCCAGGTTCCAGCGCTGCAGCTTCGAGTTGTTGTCCCCTTCACACAACACCCTTCTGCTTGTGTGCAGAAATGCGCACACTAGTGCGCATGGCCTTCCCTTGCTCCAAAATGAAGCACACACATGTGTGCAGCCTTCTAACTTGCTGAACTTTGATCCTCCACCTTTGGTTTAGACTTTAACCATCTTTGAACCATACTTGGACCTGTTCAAACCTTAACTATGTTTGAACCATGTTTAAACCTTAGACAAATACCAACAAAAAGCTTACTCCATCTTTGAGAGTAATATAAAAGACACTTCCCTAATCTAAGACGTTTATCATGTTGGTTAAGCAACCCTTGGAAAAGGGAGGCTTGGTCTTAAATCCCTCACTTTGTTTAACAAAGCTCTTCTTGGTAAATAGTTGTGGAGATTTATGGTAGAAAAAGATCAACTATGGAAGAAAGTGGTGTAGGCTAAGTTTGGAATGAAGCCTAACGGGTGGATGTCTAAGGAAGGGAGGGGGGGTCTATGGTGTTGGGGTTTGGAACTGAATTCGGAGAGGGTGGGATAGCTTTGTTTCGGCTGGAAATGAAGAAAGAACTTGGTTTTGGCATGATACTTGGTGCGGAGATACTTCTTTAAAAGTCCAATTTTCGGGAGCTTTTACTTTGGTGAGAGATAAGGATGCCCTTCTTTGCTCTTATTTTTCACTTCCAATGGTGGTGTTTCGTGGGATGTTCCTTTGATACGCAATGTTCAAGATTGGGAGATTAAGGTTATGGAAAGGTTTGTGGAGGTTGTGTATGACTCTAGCATTGACGTTTCTCAAAAAGACTAGGTTCGATGGAGGTCTAATTCGGATAAGGATTTTGAGGTGAAGTCCTTTTTTAAGATCCTTTTTTATGTAAAGCCGCTTTGGATGGTCATCCCAACTTCCCTTGGAAAGCTATTTGGTATATCTGCGCACCAAAGAAGATTAAATTTTTTGTTTGGGAACCTTCATGGGAGAAAATTCTAACTATTGACAATTTGCAAAAGAGAGGGAAAGTGATTGTCAATAGGTGCTACATTTGCAAAAAGTGTGCTGACGTGTATCATCTTTTGGTGGATTGTTTGCTAGCCAGAAGTTAGTGTGAAATGGCTTATACAATTTGAGGATTTCTTGGGTAGTGGCGGGATCCGTGAGTTATGAAATTTGAACTTGCAGTGGATTGAAAGCATCTAAAGAGGTCAAGAAGGCTTATTTGTTGATCTCGCACTCTACTTTTTGGTTAGTTTGGAGAAAAAGAAACCGGATAGCTTTTGATGGGGTGGAATGGCTTTTGGGAATTATTAGGGATAGCTGGCTCAATTTCCTCAATTTTTGGGTTAAAGGGAACTTCTTTGTAAATAGTGATGATTTCTTAGATTTTGTGGACTCCCTCTTTTGTAAATATCCGTTGGCTTCATGTTGCACTTTCTTGGTGCTTTTTTAACAAATTTTTTACTTACCAAAACAAATAATCTTTTTATGAGGCTCCTTTGGAGGGTTCTCACAACTTCCCTTGGAAAGCTATTTGGAATCCTCTTGCGTCTAGAAAGTTAGCTTCTTTGTGTGGAAAGCCACTTGGAAAAAGATCCTGACTATTGATAATCTTCAAAGAAGGGGGAAAGTGCTTGTTAATAGGTGCTACTTTGTAAAGTTTGCGCCGAGTCCGTGTTTCATCTTTTGTTGGGGAAATGGCCTATCGTGTTGTGGGTGTTTCTTAAGTGATGGCCAGATCCGTGAAAGATGAGTGTGGGCGTGAAGTGACATTCGTTCTTCAAAGGGGTTAAAGAAGGCTTACTTTCTAATTCCGCTCTCTATTTTTTTGGATTGTTCGGAATGAGAGAAATGGAAGAGTTTTTTATGGTGTAGAGAGGATGTAATTAGAGATAGATGGTTCAATTCCCTTAATTTTTGGTTTAAGGGTAATTGTTTGGGGGATGAGAATGAGCTTTTAGATTTTGTAGATTTACCATTGAGTAGATAGATTTGTAGATGGGTTACACCCTCTTGGTGTGTTTTTCTTTTATAATACACTTTTTACTTATCAAAAAATACTCATTGGGCAATGCATATCTAAGCAATATAAGCAATGTATATTAATATTTATACCATGGCGTAAGGTTCTTCAATATGAACCAAGGAAGCTTGAGGGATGTCAAATTCTGAAGTCATACCCCTTCCTTTATGTGGCGTTGTCACACACTGTAATTTTATTTGGTGTGGCACACTTGCATCTGTACCATCCAAATACTTATGAAATTAGAGCAGGTCACACATTCATATCTTAAACTTGAGATCAACAATTCACACTTAAAGCATTTACAGAGAAAACCACGCAAACATCAAACTCAATCATATCTAGTGACTGAGAAGCCTTAGGGTGCAACTGCAAGTTAACATAAATCCCAATAGTAGGACATTGTGATAACCACAATGAAATAAGTAAAGAAATTATACCAGTCTCTCAGTTTAGATTTTGAAAGAGATACATTCTCTACTGCAGCAGATTGCATTCAAAACAGTCACAACCCTTAAATATATGTAACATGATACATTAACCTAGATGGCCCACACATGAAGGAACATAGGTGATATTCCATGTACCCAAGTGTCTGGTCCTTTAGTTGTTTGGAGGGGGGGAGTGTTGAAACAGATTAATGAAGTGCTCCTTGTTTTTTAAATCAAGTTTTAGAGTAATCCTTTTTATAATAGACAAAGAACAAACTGTACTAAATATACATAGATGATTAAATAGTTTTAATAGTCATAAGAAATGAATGTTAGTTACTTATCAAAAAAATAGTTATAAGAATGAAAGTGATGCAGGCCTATAAAAAAAATGAAGCAGAAAAGTAAAGCCAAGTCTCACATGGGATTGTCTCCATTATCTCATTTCCTTTTTATTTTTATTTTTATAATATAAGATTTTATATAAAAAGGCACCAAGGAGCACCCAAGTACAAAAATATCTATCTACAAGATAGAATCTCAAAGAGATCTACAATATCTTCATCATTTACAAAAAAAATCCCATTAAACCAAAACCCAAAAGTATGCAACCACCCATCCTTAATAACGGCTAGTGGTTTTTTCCTTGTCATCAAAAGTTCTCCTATTCCGTTCAAGCCAAATAACCCAAAAAATGGAAAGGGGAATCAAGGAGTAAACTCTCTTCCTAAGCTTTGAGCCTCGCACCCCACACCAAGCCCACACCTCATCTTGAACCGAGCGAGCAGTCACCTACTGAATTCCCACCAAGCTAAAAGCCAACTCCCAAAGATTCCCAGTGAAAGAGCAACCCAAGAGAAGATTATAAATAAACTCCTCCCCCTCCTTACAAAGATAACATCTATTGACCAACACCTTCCCTCTTTTCTATGGTTATCAATGGTAAGAATGCCACCCCAACTAGTTTACCAAGCAAAGAAAGCAACCTTTGTTGGAGCTAGGTTGTTCCAAATCGCTTTTCAAGGAAAGTTGACCCTGTCCTCCGAATTTTGTGATAGAAAAAGTTTCTTATGATAGGACTTAACCCAAAAAATCTGTTTAGATTCAATCTCCACTTAACCTTATCTTCTCAAGCAAGTTCACTTTTGCTTTTTGGATGATGCTTTAGAAAAAACTAATCACATCTCCTAATTCCCACTCATGAGCATTTCAAGTAAAGGCAATATTCCACACAAGTTCCTCACTATGATAACACACACAAGAGCTCACCAAAGCCTCTTTATCTCGAGCAAGAGCATAGACCTTCAGAAATTACTCTTTAAGAGGAGCCTCCCCAAACCACACATCATGCCAAAACCGAATAGCAAACCTATTGCCGCACTCAAAGCAAATATAAGGAACAAAAGCACCCCAACGGCATAAGTACCACATTTCTCAATTAGAAATCCACCCATTGCCCTCTACCCTATACTTAGCCACGATAACCTTGTCCCTTTTATCAAAATTGACTACTGAACATTGATTATTTCCCAAGCAACGTTTGTTCAAGTTTTAATAGAAAAGCTAAAGCTTACTAATTAAATACACAAAAATGAAAGATATGCAAGCTAGGATACACAAAAATAAAGCCAAGTTTCACATGGACATATCTCCATGATCTCATTTCCCTTTCATTAAAATTGATTCCTGACCATTGATTATTTCCTGATTTCCATCTCCAACTTGAATTACAAGCATCATCTATTCAAATTTTTCTAGAAAAGCTAAAGTTTACTTTAAATGTCACCATTAGAATACTCTACAAATCAAAATAATTTGTTTTCCTATAATCCTTTTATTTTAATTTACGTCACTTTTTATCTGTTTAGAGGGTTTCTTAGGAAGCTTATTAAAACTGTATGATGTGTCAAGTTTTCTTAAAATGTGTGCTACGTCTATGGTGAGACAAATTCAGACAGAGAGAGTAATTAATACACTAGTTTACTATTTGAACTTTAATATTCATTTAACATCTAAGCACGGGATTTGACCAGTTGAGGTTTTTAAAATAACTATATGTAAAAAGTCCTCTCCCAAAAGGTTCCAACCTCAATGCCACAAATTCATTTTAGGAATCATCAAACTCCCACTGGCACCATTCCTTGAGATTTTTCTCGCTTGATCATGTCCAACTTTTGAATAGGAAGATGACATAATATAAAAGCCAAGATATTTTTCAAGAACAATCTCGAATTTTTCAATGAGATAATTCGTTATTATCTAGTTCAATCATATGTCAGGCAATCACTCCTAACCTTCTTAATCAATGACCATGAGACAAAAATCTTGGTTGGAAATTTAACGTTAGTTTTTCAAACTCCCTGAAACTTCTCCCAGATCAATTAAAACGCTACGCAAGAGATGGTGACAGTTGAGTTGTAATCTAGGATTTAGGTTAGATATGAGAGAGAGAAAGAGAGAAGAAGATAGAGAAGAAAGGTTTAGGGTTTATTCAATTAACCCTTCACCTGCTAACATATTATTTATATATGAGATAGATAAGTCCAAGTACAAAACTACCCTTCAGGAAAAATAATGGAAATAAAAATAATAACTTTAACACTCCCCCTCAAGCTGGAGCATACAAATCAAACATGCTCAGCTTGGAAGACAGTTGCTGGAATGATGTACGAGCAAGAGACTTTGTGAGAATATCACCAAGCTGATCACCCGAACGAACATATGGAGTAATAAGCTCCTTCCGGAGCAACAAGTCCCAAATAAAGTGACAATCCACTTCAATATGCTTGGTACGTTCATGAAAGACGGGATTATTAGGAATAAAAATAGCAGCCTGATTATCTCCAGAGGAACAGAAACATCAATACCAAGGTCACGAAGGAGAGCACGAACCCACAACATTTCAGAAGCCGTATGAGTCATAGCTCGATACTCAGCCTCAGCACTAGAACGAGCAACAATATTTTGCTTCTTACTCCTCCAAGTAACCAAATTCCCACCAACAAAGGTACAATAACCGAACGTAGACAACCGATCAGAACGAGAACCAGCCCAATCAGCATCACTAAAGCCAATGATAGAAAGAGAAGTAGAGGGTTTATACAACAAGCCTCTACCAGGGGTACCCTTCAGATAATGGAGAATACGACAAACAGCATCAAAATGAGGTTGTCGAGGGGCATGCATGTACTGACTAACGACGCCAACGGCATAGGTAATGTCAGGGCAAGTAACAGTAAGATAGATTAACTTTCCAACCAACCGACGATATCGACCAACATCAACAAACAGATCACCCTGTTCACTATCAAGTTTTGTTGCAGGGTCTATAAGAGTATCCACAGGGCGTGAGCCTAAGAGACCGGTTTCAGACAAAAGTTCAAGGCCATATTTCCGTTGGGAAAGGGAAAGACCCCGAGAAGAGTGAGCAACTTCAATCCCAAGAAAATATCGAAGAGCACCCAAGTCCTTAGTATGGAACTGCTGGCCCAAATAGCACTTCAAATCAGCAATGCCAGTTGAATCACTCCCAAAAACAATAATGTCATCCACATAAACAATCAAAACAATGGTGCCAACAATGGAATGATGAACAAAGACGGAATGATCAGAGGTAGAACGTTGCAACCCATATGCAAGAATAACAGCACTGAATCGATCAAACCAAGCTCGAGGAGACTGTTTCAAACCATACAAGGCCTCCTTTAGACGACATACAAGATGGCCATTCCCAGCAACAACATATCCTGGTGGTTGGTCCATATACACTTCCTCCTGAAGATCACCATGAAGGAATGCATTCTTGATATCAAGTTGATACAAAGGGCAAGAACGATTAACAGCCACTGAGAGCAAGATGCGAACAGAGTTTAAGCGAGCAACTCCAAGTAGTCAACACCATAGGTTTGGGTATAGCCTTTCACAACCAACCGCGCTTTAAGACATTCAATAGAACCATCAGGAAGATACTTAACAGTATAAACCCAACGACAACCCACTGTCTGTTTTCCTGGAGGAAGGGGAGTAAGCTCCCAGGTGTGGTTCTTGTGAAGAGCGCTCATTTCCTCATCCATAGCTTGTTTCCAACCAAAAGAAGATAGTGCCTACTTATAGGATGAAGGAACAGAAATAGAGGACAAAGAACAAGCAAAAGACTGCAAACAAGGTGAAAGACGACTATAAGACAAGAAATGAGCAATAGGATGTTGTGTACAAGTTCTTTTACCTCGGCATAGAGCAATAGGTAAATCATCGGTGTTCAAGGAATGAGACAAAACAGGATCCTCAGACCTTGAAGCTGTAGGAACAGGGCCATAAGAAATAACACGCCTATCTTAAGATCGGTGGTATACCTGCAATGGAAGGTTAGAAGGAACTGAGGAAACCGGAGAAGTGACCATAGGTGGAGACATGGACATCGGAAGAGTAGGAGAGGGAAAAGAACGCTCCCCCTCACGACAAGATATGAGATCTGAAAATAGACTCTCACCTTGGGAGGAAAAGAATGAAGTAGATTCAAAAAATGTGACATAAGCACTCACAAAGTAGCGACGAGAATCAGGACTGTAACAACGATAGCCTTTTTGAGTACGGGAATACCCAAGGAAGACACATTTCCGAGCGCGAGGAGATAATTTATCCTGACCCAAATCAAGCACATGAACAAAAGCAACACAACCAAAAACCCGAGGAGTGAGGGAGAAAGGAGGCTGAGCAGGATAAACAAGAGAAAAATGGGACTTATGATTCAAAACAGTAGAAGGCATGCGATTAAGGAGATAACAAGCATTTAAAACAGCATCACCCCAAAAATGTTTAGGCACCTTCATATTGAACATTAAAGTGCGAGCAATATCAAGTAAATGGCGGTGTTTCCGCTCAGCCAGACCATTTTGCTGGGAAGTGTGAGAACAACTAGTCTGATGAATAACACCTCTATCAATGCAAAATGAATTCATAATGGTCTAGGTATACTCTAAGGCATTATCAGATCGAAAAATCTTAATACGCTTATTAAATGAAACAAGAATTTCGTTATAAAATTGAAGAATAATTCTAGGCAATTCAGACCTCTCTTTCATTAAAAACAACCAAGTCATTCGGGAATAATCATCAACAAAAACAATAAAATAACGAAAACCACTCAAAGTAGCATTTCGAGATGGACCCCAAATATCTGTATGAACCAAAGCAAATGACTCAAACTAACGATCATGAGTACTACTAGGAAAAGAACTACGGTGATGCTTCCGTAGCTGGCATGCCTCACACTCTAATTTAGACAAAGGACTCAATAAGGGAATAGCAATCTTCAATTTAGCCAAATATGGATGACCCAAGCGGAAGTGCCACTGAAGAGGAGAAACTGTAGCAGACAAAGCGGATGAACTGAGAGATAGTAATTCACCGGGATCCAAAAGATAGAGACTGTCCTTCTCATGCCCTGAACCAATCTTCTTCTTGGTCTTGAGGTCCTGAAAAATACAAGAAGTAAGAGTGAAAAGAATTTCACACTGTAACACTTTTGTCAACTGACTAACAGAGAGTAAATTAAAGGGAAAATTAGGAATATAAGGACTAGAAGGTAAGGAGAGAGAGGTGGTGGGATGGAGAACACCTTGTCCATGAATAGGCCGAGAAGAGCCATCAGCTAACACGACAAGATGATTAGTAGGTGTTAAATTAGAAAGACAAGATGATAAACCAAAGATATTTTTGGTAGCACCAGAATCAATAATCCATGAAGAGGGAGAAGCTGCGACACATGCAATATTACCTGAATTGACTAAGGTAGCAGCAGAGGAGGAAGAAGGCTGTAAAGAAGGAAGTGCAATGCGCAAGTGTTGGACGAGAAGCTCGCCAAGTTGAGTACTGAACGTATCACGAGAACTATAACTAGAAGAAGCAGATCCAACAAAGGTGGGTTGTGACTGTACCATACTTGGAGACTGTGCTACACCATCACTGACTTGATTCACATAATTCGGCTTACCATATTTCTGAAAGCAATAAAGTTCAGTGTGATTTGTACCCCCACAACAATTGCATTTCCTGTCACTACGTCCACCAACGCGACCACCACCACCACGAAAATTACTATCTCCACGGCCACTGCGGAAACCACTACAAAATCCTCCACGGCCTCCACCGTTAGAGACCAAGGCAGTAGTCTCTGAAAAAGTAACAAGGGAACTAATCAAGGGAGAATGTTGTCCTAGGGAAGAACGCAAAAGTCGGGAATAGGCATTAGCAGCCGTAGGCAAGGTCTCACTTGCAAGGATCTGATCTTTAAAGCCATGAAGATCAAAGTCCCAACCAGACAATAAGCTAGTAATCATAAACTCCTCCCATTGCTTCTTCTGCTACTCTAAATTGGTGGTAAAAGGCCTATGCTGCAATAATTGATCCCACAAATTTTTAAGGGTGTTATAATACTTAGCTAAAGGTTTCCCAGACTGTTTGGTGATGAAAATTTTCTCATAGAGCTCATACGCACGAGAAACATTACTCTGATGAGAAAATGAATCTGCAATTGAGTCCCAAATTTTCTTGGAGGAGTCACAAAATTCAACAGTGGTAGCAATATCGGGATCCATACTATGCCATAGCAATCCCATAACAGCGGAATCCTCCCAAATCCAATCTTCATAAGTTGGATCACTAGCACTAGGAGGATTGTCAGTCAAATACTTCAACTTTCGATGTGCACATAAATAAACTCTAACTGCATATGCCCAAGCCATGCAATTCAGACCATTCAATTTTTTCGAAGTGATAGATTTAGGCAAATCATTGTTAACATTAAAAATGGGGAGTTTGTCTTTAGTCTTAGTGTTAGATTTCTCTTCTGCCATCTCAAACACAAGGTTCAAACAACAAAAACAGATCTGATATTAAACCAACATACTCTTAAATCAGTCAAAGAAGCAGTAACAGACTTGAGAAAAAGGCAAACCTCCCAAAACACTTGAGAAATCCACAAGAAGATCAACAAACTGATGGAAAGGCACATAAACAGCCCTCTTTACGCAGCAAGATGAATTAAAGCAAGGCTACCACCACCATACCAAAGCAGCAAAAGCAGGAAACCATGAAAGCAGAGGCCAGACTTCAAGAAAAAACACAGCCGACTCTTCAAATCATATAAAAAAACAACCAATTGTGATCCAAACATCAAAACAACACCAAAGCCACTCAAGAATCAACTAGTCGGCACCCATAGAGACTACCCCAAGCAACAAAGTCGATCCAAAGTCCCAAAAACTGGAGTTTTTTAAAAATTGCACTAAAATTTGGAAAAATGGAAGAAAAATTCGAAAACCATACCAAACGACCTTGGATCGCGACGAAACTTCACCAAAAATTTTCCCTGGGTGAGTCGACCAGATTGGGGGGATCAACTTACCTTGCTGACATCATATGCTGACATCATATGCTGACGTCAGCATCTACGTTGATGACATCAGCATATCTGTGTTGATGATTTCTTGCTGTGCTCCTCGTCTATTCTTCAGATTTGTCACACAAGGATCGATTAGGAGGCTCTAATACCAAGTTGAGTTGTAATCTAGGGTTTAGGTTAGATACGAAAGAGAGAAAGAGTGAAGAAGATGGAGAAGAAACGTTTAGGGTTTATTCAATTAACCCTTCACCTGCTAACATATTATTTATATATTAGATAGACAAGTCCAAGTACAAAACTACCCTTCAGGAAAAATAAAGGAAATAAAAAAAATAACTCTAACAGTGACAACGATCCAAGGAGAAAACAAAATTCAAATCTCTTGCATAGCGTTTTAAATTTAAATTTCTTAGTTCCATTAAATTTTGTTTTCTATTTCCTCTAACGGTGTGTTTGTAAGTTTTAAGGGAATGGAATGAAAGTTAATGGAAAGTAAGGTAAAGGAGGGTGGTTAACCTTCCCTAGTTTAGATTTTATAACTAAAGGAAAGGAATGAAAATGAGTGTAATGTAACCTTCCCTTGTTTGGATGGAGGATGGAAAGGAATGGAACAGCTAAGTTATAATAAAAAGTTACACAAATACCCTTAACTATTAATTATAATGAAATTGAATAAGGGTAGTTTTGATATTTTGTATTAAAATGAATAAATGAGGATTATTTTACCTCCAAATTGGATGTAACGGGAGGCTTTCAAGATACCATCCAATTACATTACCCTCCTTGAAAAAACTCCCAAACAAGAAGAGGTAACATAACTCCCATTATGTTCCATTCCATTCCCTCCAATCACCCCCATCCAAACGCATTGTTAGAAGAATTTTTGTTACTTCTTTTACTTTTCAAGGGAAAAAAGTGATGTTTGAATCATGTATATTATGATGAATCAAAAAACATAACATATAAAAGGAAAGAATGAGAAAATCAATAAACACAAATTGCATAAAGCTAAAGAAGTGAAACATTAACTGAAAGGATTTCACAGTACAATAAATTATCCACGGTTTCTTCTTTCTCAATATAATTTCTCAATGGTCAACCTAATAATAACTAATAATGTGACTCGTATGCAAGGCACTATTTTTGTTACACCACTAAAGGCCGAAAAGTGACTTTCCAATGAAGAGAAAATTTTTGCATGAAGCAATATACGATATCCCTGTCAAGTCAAATCATTGAGGCACCACAAAGGCAGCTGGCCATGCAAACATAAACAAAACACAATGTCAAAAAAGGTTTTTGTTAAAAGCTCTTCCTTTAAAGTATTTTAGAGAAATCACCTATAATAGACCAGTCATGCCAACACTTTTAGGTTGCTGGAAGCAAAAAAACAAATAAACCCACCTGGATCTGAATAATCCAACAAATCAGCAGCATTCAATCTCAAATCTATGCCAATAATCATTAAAAAATAAAAACAAAAATGAAAATAAAAAACTCAATCGCAAGAGAGTAGCTACCGCTGGGTAAGCTACAATGCAGCCACTCACATGGAGGTTGCTGGCATAGCTGCGACACGGCCACTCCTGTAGCTGGTGCACGGAGAGAAAGGGGTGCAGCAAGAAAGCAGAGGAAACCAAAATTAAAATTTGAGGGGGAAAAAACTAGCAACCCAGACCTAGGTTGCTAGGTCTTCAAAGCGAGATTTTGAGAGAGAAATAAAGCAGCAACGACTGTAAAACTAGTGTTAGAGGGGCATTTTTTGTAAAAAAAAAAAGGAAGCCCCCAACCATGTTGTCCCTTGGTAATTTCATATTACATGTTTTGAGTGAGGGAAATGATATTTCCCCAATAAGGGCAAATTGCATTCCCTTGGAAAGTAGGATTCCCATACGGAAAGGTTTGAGCTGTAAACCAAAAACAGTAAAGTCATATTCCCCCCACAATTTCCCAGGAAAGTTGCTAATATTCCATTAACCAAATGCCTCTTTATACTGTGAGCAATGTTTTTCTGACACTGACATGAGTATAAGTGTATTTATCAAAAAAGGAAGACATTAGTATCAAGTGTCAACATGGACACGAACTGTCCAACATAATCAAAATCATTTTTTTCTGCGGAGTGTGGATTAATAGATAACTGTAGTACTGCCTACTAAAATGTAAAGGGGAAAAAAATAAATGACCCGTTTTCTATTTGAAAGTAAAACTTAAAGGACATGTGTTTTCTATACAAAAGTCACTAAAAATAGGTCTTTAACTTTCGAACTTTGCAATTTCAACTTTTTGATATTGAATAACTCCTTTGTCCTCTTGGTTTGTCTTGTGATGATTGGCCTTTTTTGATCTTTTACAAGTCCAGCTTAGAACAGATTTGAACCAAAGCTTCTAGGGATAACAGACAAAAAATAAAAATAAAAAGGTAGCTTAAACACAAAAACAAATGGTAATAAAAACAGATTGAAAGATAAAATTGTTAAATACTTAATAGTTGTTACTCTCTTACCCAAACTTCCCAAGTTGTCTACATTTTGTTGAACCGCTGTACTACTTGTTGTCTTATGATGGTCAAAAATTATCTTCAATTCACTTTCTATCTGCCTCTTTCCACTCAATGATGATTCCATATTCTTTGCAATGGTAAAGTCATGGACTGCATCTTCATACTTTCCTAAAGAAGCATTAGTCTTGCCTCTCCTATACCATGCCTGTAATGAAGATGAGTAAATAGCAATTACCCACTAAAAACATGAGACTACTAAAACAAATAATAAAAGTAAAAAATTTCTACTGCACCAACGACCATCAAGCATTTATTTCAAACAGCTCCCTCTCATCAATGATTGCACAATCCACTGAAATATGAAAATTGTTGTAAGCACACTCACCTTTGCATAACACGGAGAAATATGAAGAGCCCGATTACAGTCTCGTATGCACTCCATCAGAAGACCAAATTTCTATAGAAAACATACAATAAAAAAAATTATGAATAAAACATACAATAAATTATTAATTATATAACTTTCTCTTTCCCAACAAATAACTTAATAGGGAAAACACAAAGGGGCATTTGTGGGATTATCCTGTAATTGTATATTTCTTGGAAATCAAGCAGGAATATTCCAGGATTCTAGGGTTTAATTTTTCCCTTTGTTGGTTATTTGTGGTGGCTATATAAGAGCACCTCTAGTAGGGTTTTAGTAGACTTGAATTTGGGAATAAAATATACTTTGGCATCTCCCCTCTGAGTATATCTTCTCTTTCCTCTAGTTCTTCCCCTTTCCATTTCCGTTATTCAATTTCTTCTTATTTGTTAAAATAAAGAAAGATTGGAGAAGAATTATTTATATTATTGATGTGTTGTGAAAGAAGAATACATGCCTATATATAGAGGCTAAGAATATAAAACCTAATAGAAATGGGAAACCTAGGGTTATAATAAACCAGGAGACTAATACATATGAAACTAGGAAACTAATATTGCAATAGAAATAGGAAATATCATATAAGTTAACACTACTATTTCTTCAAAAATTCCCTTGGAATTCTTCTACTTCTCTATTTCCCTGCTCTGCTATTACCCCTTCCCTCTCTTTTTCTTGTTCTACTTCTCCCATTAATCTATTTCTTCTTCTTCAGTTAACGTTCTACATCAATCAATTTTTTTTAGCGAGGTATGAACCATATTGTCAAACACTCATATTTGTTCAAATAATGGATTATAGTTGGTTAAAAGGATCTTCTGATCAATCATAGGTCATTTTGATTCCGTTAGTAATAAGGATTCGAAATATCACACATTCATCAATAAAAGGGAGATTCCGTTTCTTTCCTAAGAATAAAAGGGAATTTAACAACTAAAAGAAAGATCCATCTTGTGAGAGGCTTTGTTAAGTCTAACCGAATGCATGTGTTGTGACAAATACAGAGGGAGGGATCATGAAAAATGATATCAAATCAAGATCTCGCAAAACAAGTGGAAACAAATTTTCTAACTCACATGCAATACAGAAGCCCGATTCACATACAATGTTGCAACCAGATTTTTGTCCATATCGTCAGCATCAACTGGAGCAACACGCAACGCCTGTTCCTTGTGCAACGGGTAAAAAAAAGAGAGAGACACCAAGAGATAAAAGAGCAATTAAGAATGCCAATAAAAAGTAATAAATATGGAGCTGTAAATCTCTAGCAAACTAAACAAAAATCAGATAGGTTTGAAAAATAATTTTTCTTGATAGGTGCAGAACTGGAAAAAAAATCCTAAACCTATATAGCTCAGAAATTTAATGGAAACGAAATAAAAGAAACAGTTAAGGATGGAGAAGAAAGGAGTATAAATGTGACATTGGAGTAGCAACTTAGGGCCTTGTTGTGATCTCCAATCAAATAATATTGATTGCCTTTTTGTTTCAAATCCAGTGCAGCATCCCTATTCTTGCCACAACGAATTGCCTTGGTATCGGTCAAGTCTCTAACCATCTGAAAGTGAAATGAAAAAGATAAGTATAACTAAACAAACGCAAACTTGTCTACTCACGTTGAAGAGAAAAATCAATGGAAAAGGCAGGTGTGGTAGGGGACGATATTTACTTCGTGAAATCGCTGCAGCCTAAGAAACAACTCAATAAGAGAAGAAGATGTTGAATGAAGATTATCAGGAGTGCTATTTGCCACCATCCTTTTAAGATTTTCAGGAACCACAAATTTGAGCTTCTCCATTAACTAATCCAATAAAAAAGTCTTATAATTACCAAGGTGTATTGACTGCCTCTGTCATTAACAAAAAGAAGAAAAATTCATTAGCCATATTGTTTGCTGTCCAGTAAAATAAAAGTAAAAAAATTGTTGCATTACAAAGAAATGCTTAATAGAAAAATGTTCATGTTTTCATCATTGCCTTTTCATTCTAGCTATGATCCACAGGATGTTTTACCATAAATTATTAACTTTCATGAGATATGCCATTCTAGCCGTGATTCATAAGGTGTTATTTGGTATATAAATGATTATTAGATGAAAACCTTGTATGAAATAATCAAGCCTCAATTACAAGTATAACTATAAGGAATTCAACTGACTTATGTACCTTTTCTATTGTCATTTTTATTATAATTAACACACTACATTCCAAATTCAATGACCTATGTACTCTTTTCTATTGGCATTCTTTTATGGGTTTGGTTAATGGGTGCCCTTGGGCACTTGTTAAGGAATATTAAATAGGGTAGTTGCAGCATAATTAACGCAAAGTTTGATTTGAATTTACAAGTATATCATTATACATAATTCATATATACACTAATAAATGAAGGGTAAATTTGGAAATGAGTTTTGTAATAAATACAATTTTAGAATCTCAACGCATTTGCCTGGTCATTTATTGCTTGTTAACAAGTGCCCATGGGAACCCGTTAACTAGACCCTTCTTATCCACATTACATTCTGCAATTACAGAAACCAGAAACCAAAACAAGGGCAACCATAAAAATCCCAATTACATTCTCATTTTAATTTTCTGCATTTCTCTTAGAAACTAAACACACACCAAGTGCCTAGTACTCCATAAAATTTCTAACAAAAAATTCACAAATGCCATAAAATTTACATGTAACACTTGAAATGCAGAAACATAACAAGTCAATAAATTGAAAAAAAAAATAAAGAAAGAAAAGAGAGAACAGAGCAAAGAACAGTTACCCTAGTGATTTTAACAAGCTGTCCTCGTGTGCAAGGCCAAGATTGAAAGTTGGGTAAGGCTCAAAGAAATAAAGAAATATCAGCCTTAATGGCGTTCCAAGCTATAAAAGAACTCACTGAAATTGAGAACAAAAATAGACAAAAAAAAAAAAAAGAGATCATCGTGAAGTACAATGAAAATCTATTCCTGTTCTCAATTCTCATTGTAATCAAAAGACTCACTTATTTAAAATAAGGGTAAATCACACTTTTCATCCTTGAAATTTATACTTGGTTTTGATTTCATGCTTGGATTTCAAAACGTTACAATTGGGTATCAAAGGTTGTACATGGTTCCAATTGGGTTCTTTTGTCAATTCCTTGCCTATGTAGAATCCAACGTGGCCATTTTAGTGTGGGAATTGTCCCACCCATTCTCTAACAAGGAGTGTGTGATGCTAAACTCATCAGATAAAGAAAAATTTGGCCCAATCACATTGCATATACTCTACTAAACTGTTTACCATGACTTATAATAATTTATAAAAAAAATACAATTAACCAATAATGGTTGTGTTGAACACAAACTCAGATTGATCTACTGCCCGTGTATAGTTTTTAATCTTGAAAGTGAGTATAAAACTAAAACAACCCAGATTAGTTCTTTACGGCTTCACTATGTATATCCTACACTCAAGAGTGCAGCCAAATTTTATAATCACTGCATTATTAAACTTTTTTCACCTTAACTAACAATTATACAAACAGATAAAATAACCCAAATTCCTTTTCAGTCATGGCTTGGTGAATAGATCCACTAAACTCAACAAGACACCCAATTCTTGTAGGTGTGCTATATCCCAAGCACTGACTGATTATTAAGGCTAATACTTCCAAAGTAACCTATAAACTCAGCCCAATCACTGACTATTTCCCCACTAAAATAGACACGTTGAATTCCACATAGGCAAGGGATTGATGGAATGACCCAATTTGAACCATTTACAAATGTCTGACACTCAATTGCAACATGTTGGAAGTCAAGGATAAATTTAAATCAACTATAAAACTTAAGGACGAAAAAAATGTAATTTACCCTTATAAGTAGGGTGGCAATATCCAACATAAAATTTTCATAGGGAGTATGATATTACCATAAACAGAAAATTCACACAAATCCTCCAACAAAGTCTAAATTAAAACTCATATGCATCATCAAGACTAAATTTAACTATATAAGTACACCTATCAACATTGTGGCCTATCAATATGCTAACTTGAAAGTTTAAAAGCTATGAAAATGTAAGGATAAAGCTAAACAATCAAAACTCATAACAAAACATCTCCTCCGCTTTCTAAGAAGCCAAAAAAAATAGTAGAGAAAAGAAGGGGGAAGCTAACCTAACCCGCCAGCTAATCCACCTGTAGAGGAAGAGATTGACAGAGCTAAGTAGAGAATAATTTAACTGATTCAGGTATGTATCTGTATCAGGGTCAGAAATTTAAAAGGCCAAAAGAAATTGCCAGGAGAACGCTCATCTCTCCTCATCGAGACAGTAGTGAGTGAGAGGGCTTATTGAGAGAACGGGATGCATTTGGTTGGAATGAACATTTAAAATTGGGCCCACAAAGGCCAAAATACAAACTCATTGCCGTGCGAACGGCCGGGTTAGCCCAATAAGACCACTTTATTACGTGGCATTTTTGGATGACGTGAAATTTTTTTGATTTGACTAAATTTAAGTGAAACATTTAAAATAGGCAAAAACACGATTTTGGTTTTAAACTATCACAATAATTGGATTTTAGTCCTCAAACTTCTAATTATACAAATTTGGTTTTCAATCAAGTCCTGAAATTGTAGGGGTGGAATTTGCACAAATTAGCCCGACCCAATTTGGATTTGGGCAAGCTATAGTTGAATTGGGATATAGTTGAAAAATCTCAACTCGAATTAAATTTGAACTGGATTAAAGTTAGAGTTTTCTTAACTCTAACCAAACTCGTAATCTATAAACTCATATTTAATTATATAATAAATTTTTATATATATGAACTTTATTAAACTATTACAGTGTCATAACTATTTAATTTATTGGTGTTCAATATCATTAAAATAATCATGAAATGATTGGTAACCTAGACATAGAAAGCACGAAATTAATTATAGTCGTCTTCTATTTGCAACCATTCTCCTACTTCAATGACCTTAAAGCTTTAGGGTTTGAATTGAACTTTTGAAAATTGAATATTTAGAAAACATTTGAATTTGAATTTGTTAATATAGTACTTCTAAAATTTTATTTACAATGTTTAGCATTTTAAATAAAAATATATAATTCAAAAATTTAATGCGACCTGAGTCAACCCGGCTCAATCAATTCATTGTTCCTTGAAATATTTGATTCAACATAATCATGCAAGTTTTGATTCTCCTTTAATTCACAAACGAGATAATGAAAATAAAAGACTGATAATGGAGCCAATTATTGAAAAGCTTACTTCTTGAAAGACATTAAAAAATGCCATCAATATACAAAAGCAATTATCTAAAAGATAGTAAATCTAAAGTCTATGATTTCATTTTCATGGGTGGTGAAAGTCATATATTATTCATTCTTGTTTTATTTTCTAGATCTCTTCCTTCATGGTTGATCAAGGTCACAAATTATTTATTTTTGTGTTTATTATTTGGATCCCCACTTTCATGGGTGATGTAGACTTAACGAGTGATAAAAGCTTACATTTGTGTTTTTGATATTTAATATGTTTTTAAATTGGCTTGTAATTTTGAACAAAAATAGATGTATTAGCTTAATTATTTTCGGACCTACCCGAAAGTATTCTTGACTTTGCCCTGAATATGCCTATACTTTGTGGATTTTTGTTATCATGCATGCTAATTTCATAAATGTCACCGTTAAAGTCTCTTGAATATTTTACTGATTATCTTATATCAATTTCCTAACAAATGTATCTTTTACCCAACATAAATATGACAACGTTAACAATAATATAATGACCATGTCTATCGATTAGAAAGTTGAGTAAACTCCTTAGAAACGCAAATGGTTTTATTATTGAGATGCAAAACAATTTCAAAATCAAAAGTAACTTTGAAGATTGTTATAAACGAGAAGAGTTTGTACTTACTGGATTAGAAGGTTTTATTTAGAAAATTAGATGAAAAAAAGATAAGAGAACTAAAACCAAGTTTAAATTTGTTAATGAAAAGTTGATTGTTTTAAAGTGGAGATTTATTAGGTTTTAACTCAAACCTCAAGAAGATGAACTCTAAAGTAAAGAAATGGTCGGATCACAAAGAATTCGGCTAAGCTAGATAAAGACCGATCAGGGCTTGGTAACTTTGGCCGAGATGGAAAAAAAGCTGGTTGGGCCATAGAAAGCTGGATTGAGCCCAAGAGTTTTGTGGAAAGCCCAAGACATAGTTGTGGGTCATTGTAACTTGCAAGACTCGATCGAGTATAGGGAGTCCTGACCAAATGAAGGAAGATCTGATTGGAGATCGTTTGATTCGGCCTGAAGTGTTTTAAAGAGGTGGAGGCTGACATGGTTAGTTGGGCTAAATGGGGCAAAAAGAAGTTGTTTTCGTCCAAGTAGAGAAAACATAACTAAGTTTTGGAGAACTCGGCTGAAAGCTAAAGACCATGTGTTGATGCCTAAAATATGTTGCTGAGCTAGAGGTCGGCACTTCAATGGCCTGCATAGAGAAGTACGAGTGAACTAAAAGGTCGTAGGAGTAGAGGGAGGGAGATGCCTTAGAGGACACTCCGACGCTCTTGTCAGTACAAAGTTTGGCAAAAAAGGGGGAGATAATGATACTAATGTTTTCAGTAATGAGCTTAAAATTGAAGATGAATTGTGCTTACATACCTTGGTCCTTTTATAGTGTTTTGGAGGTGAGGTTGCCCATGTGGTCGGGATGAGGCAATCCCAGAGATCTCGTCCCTCTGCCAGCAGGTACAGCCGGGTGCCCAAGGATGGTTGTGATCCTTGGAATCATACTTACAGGTTTGTGTAGGGGTGTCCAGGAGTGGTAATCCCTAGAGTTATGCTTACAGCCCGGGACAGGGGAGATCGTGAGTGACAGCGATGTTGTCAACTGCTCGTCCACGTGTCATCAGTTTATTGGAGAGGGTCCGTCTGCGTGTCTTCATACTACTGGGGAAAGTTTGCCCACGTGTCCTCATATCATTGGGTGGTATTTTTTTTATCTGTATCACCATGAATGGCTGAAATTGTCAGCTTTTGACCTGGACTTGCAAATCTTTGTGTAACAATCCAATAGACTTTTTAAAAAGGGCGAATTTTACGATTAGGGTTCGAGAATTTTGAGAGTATTAAAGTTTTAAGTAAAAGTTTTTTATTTTATTTTTTTAAGTTATAATTAAAAATTAATAACTTAATTATCACTTTATGAACGTAAAAAAAAAATCATTGAATCATGTAAATTTGGTGTTCTTTTTTCTTCAATAAGAGAAGACATATTCAATGTGTCCCCAACATACAAAGCAAAATGAAGGGGGAGGGCAGAAAACCTCAACCTCTACCGCCAAACATAAGGAGGCCTAAAATTTGTTTTCCTGCATTCTTTCCTGATTACAATCAATAGAAATAGGCTCAGGAAGAGATCCTAGGGCTGAGAAAATCACCTCAGACTGATAAATGTAGGCTAGTGAGAGTGAGAGTGAGAGTGAGAGTGTGAGACCAAGAGATCATCAGGCCTGATACCTTGATATGAGAAACCATGCAACCGCAAGTTAAAAAATTCAAGCAACCTTTTAAAATGTAGTGAATCTTCCAAGCCAACGATGCCCCAGGACCATTAAATCACTTTTAACACACGTACTCCATCTTTGGTAACCCAAGTTAAGGTGGGCAACTTAAATCTACTGAACATTTATCTTTTAGTAAGGTAGGACAATTTACCTAATTAACCTTGGTTTGTCCTAAAGTTACGAGGGCTATTTAAGCCCAAAACCATATCTTATCCGAACCAAATCTTCAGAAAATCCTAGAACTTGTCGTAGCTGCTCTCCATGCACACACAGCCCACCAAATCATTCCCTGACGCCCCTCCTTCTCCCTCTATCTCCTTCTCTCTTCCCTCTCCACCATCACCACCATCTGTTTCCTCCAACAATCTTATCAAGGACACCCTCAACGGATAGCGGTGTTGAGTGGGTAGTACTGTTCAGTAGAAAAAAGAAAAAAAAAAAACGGGTAGCTGTTTTTGTAAGGGAATGGCAATTTTATAATATCGTCCACTCCATCTAAAAGCTGCTTTAATTTATTTTTGTTTTAAGACGGTCATCCAAACCTGACCAGAATAAGATTAACTTTTAACTTACATAACTTCAAACAAGTAGTTAGAGGGATTAACTTTTAACTTAACTGACATAACTTCAGCCTCCATATTAGAACCCATTCCAAAAAAATACAAAAAAAAGGCCTAGAGAATAGCCCTATTACTATCGTGAACCAAAATTTGATGTTCTTGCTCTTAACTTTACTTGCCTATTAATTGCTTTTGGTTGCTTTAATCCCAACAGAAATGAACATATTCAGGAGGACGTATATCAACCACGAGTAAGTAATAGGTTCATATATGCTTCCGAATGGTGCCTCCACAAAGTACATAATTTAGTTATACAGCATTAAGTCTTGACAAGATAAGACTCCATCCAAACAGAAGTGGGAAATTGAGAAAGAAAACAACGATTGACCATTAACTGTTTCTCCTCACAAGTCACAATACCAAGTGTAAAACGTAACCAGAAAGCCCAGAAAGGTATAATACAACTATGAAACACAACAGGCTGTCCCATTTAAAATATTGGGATTAGCTGTGTTCCGTGTCTGCAGTCCTTTTGAAAAGCTGTAATACCGACCCACACTCAAATGGCTGTACAGAGCAAATCCTAAGATACTAGTTAAAGCCCTTGGCAAAATCAGTGTCACTACAGGGAAAAAAAAAACATAGATCCTATTACCAAAGGCAGCAACAGGCCGTCAAGTGTACACACCATTGCAATAGCTGTATATACCATCGGATATCATACTTGCAGGCTTCTTTGCATTTCCATTCCGGTACACTTTCTCCCTGGGACCATTGCTAATTGGACGAGGGAGATTCTCCTGGCAACCAGAGCCTTGCAAGATAGTTTCTAATTCCCCACATGCTGCTGCTATAAGCCCTGCAGTTTACATGACAACGTATTAATTCCAAAGCTAATATTTCAGAATATGATAAGATAATTCAGCAGATCGAGTACACTAATTCAACTAAACTATGGTTCTCACTCAACGATTTAGTTCAGGCTAAAGGGATTATAGACCTCACGGCTTTTGTTGGAGAAAAACCAATCTTTAGGCTATGATTGGTAAAGAGGAAAAGTGAGAAGAAGAAAGAGGGTTTAGGAACAAAAAGCAAGAGGAATGCATTTTTCTGCTGATTGTAAGACAGACATGTAGGAAGAAAAAAGGAAGAAGAGACGATTCACCTTTTCCTCTCCAAATTATAGTTGTCAATCCTCCCAATTTGGAAGGATTGGAGAATGAAGAGTCAAATGGGCTAAATTGCTGTTTATCTCTATACCAAACACACTGGAAATATCAATCTTTTCTTTCTTCTCATTTCTCATTCCTCTCCCTTCTTTCTTATTACATTCTCTCCTACCGAACAGGCTAGTTTTGCCAGCCCAACAAACATATTGCAACTCACTTGTGCTTAAAAGCTTGGTAGGGATTGCATAAATTTCAGCCAAAAATTAACAAAAGTTCCAATCGATGTTTATATATATACAAACAGAGAGAATGGCATCAACTGGCATTATGATTTAAGGACTACAAGGGTCAAGAAGTCTCTGCCAAATTCCCTATCACCTGAAGGGGGACAGTACCATTAAAACAAAACGAAATGGATGAGGGACAGTTACCTAAGAACAAAGCAGAAGGTTTTCCTGGTCTTGATTTAAATTCAGGATGGAATTGGACACCAATATAGTATGGATGGTTAGGCAGCTCAACAATCTGCAACAACAATGATACTATATTAACTCCGAACCACTACTAAATATCATTAACATTATATTATAAGCTACAAGGTGACTAATCTTGTGATTAGAAAGGTCCATACCTCCATGCGTTGGCCAGTTTCATCCTTGCCAGTGAACAAGAGGCCAGCAGTTTCAAGGCATTCGATCATATCAGGGTTCACCTGTATAACAGAATGATTTTATCCTCACAAGCAAATAGCTAATTACATTCAAAGAAAAATATATGCATCTCGGTGCTGCTGACATACCTCATATCTATGCCTATGTCTTTCATCAATGAAGCTCCTATTTCCATATCTAACAGAATCCAGGACATAGAAGTTAGATAATCTGAGAAATATTCATTCACAGCATACCAGTAGCTACTGATCTTTTTATGCATGTAGAAGAGCCAACTAATTTGTACGCAACTACTTTTCGCAAAAAAAAAAAATGCTCTTCTCACTACATTCAATTTAAATTACAGTTATCTAACTCACAAACTTGTATATTACAATCAAAGACATAAGAATATTTATGTATATATAGTCATATGGCTTACAATTTTGCAGATTTGCAGTCCTTAACTTGGAAATATGTTCTTCTTGACCCTAAGCGCATGGTGCCTCCCATATGAGTTTTTGAGCCCTGCTCAAATGGG
Organism: Bretschneidera sinensis; assembly: GCA_023935145.1. Taxonomy (NCBI): domain Eukaryota; kingdom Viridiplantae; phylum Streptophyta; class Magnoliopsida; order Brassicales; family Akaniaceae; genus Bretschneidera; species Bretschneidera sinensis. Next base: position 71,511,195 of record CM043705.1, read on the forward strand.
TACAAAGATCAAGTAAATAGGCAAATCAGACAAATAATTTGATTTCTTTAACTCGAGGGAACAGAAGCACAAACCTCAGGCATAAATATAACACAAGGGTTTCTGGTATCAGGATCAAATTCAGTGCTGTTAGCACCTTGCAAACCAAGAACAGATCGTGCAAACTCAATGACAGCGATTTGCATTCCAAGACAAATGCCAAGGAATGGAATTTTCTTTTCTCGGGCATACTTTGCTGCAAGAATTTTCCCTTGCACCCCTCTGTCACCAAACCCTCCTGGAACAAGAACACCATCTGCACCCTGAAGATAAATTCTAGTCAGAGAACTAGCAGAAAGTTACCATTGCTACAAGGGGTACATGAAAGTTAACTTTTTTTAAAGTTCTGAAATTCCAAAAGCATCAAAACTATAAATACAAACCTTCAACAACTTCCATGCAGCCCTAAAAGCATCAGGATTCTGCAAAGGATTCATTTTGGTTAAGTTGTGAAAACAAGGTAAAATAAATAAATCTATATATGACTCGTGGACTCATATTTAATAATGACCTCCTTTTCTGTTCCATCTTCAAGATCACTAGCTGGAACCCAATTCACAATAAGTTTCTTGCGGCAAGCAACACATGCATGCAAGAGAGCCTGTAGACAGAATAAAATACCAAGGCATATCTTAATCAAGCCAATATGAAGATAATAACTTACAGAAATATAGAAGAAAAAAAATATGGTCTGTCTCATGAGATGATTAAGCTGGCACAAGAAAAGGCATTAATACATGGGAAGAAGGAAAACTGAAAGACAAGGCAAAGTTGTGTGCTTATTTCTTTTTTCCAAACCATAACATTACCAAGAGAAAAATAAAAGGAAATAATAAATTTGGACAAATGATCTTATATACCGAAACTGCATCTAATAGGAAGTGAGAGTTCAGAACACTCTCTAGAGTAGTTAATTATAAAGAATTACTCGACTTATTATTCACTACTTCCATTGCTAACTTGTTTATATGCTCTTGTGTGAACATACTATGATGGCGGTGAACCTAGTCAAATCATCTCTTGCCTTGCTTCGGACCGGTTCATAATATGTAAGCCTCAGAAATCGAACAGGTCAGTGAATCAGTGAAACAATATGATTGAATGATGTAGATTCATGCAACCTGACAAAGGAGTTAAATAAAACTCCTAAAACCTTTAGGAAGTTTTTTTCTCTCCTAGATTCTGGCATCAAACTGTCTAGCAAGACTAGAGGCCTAAAGAGTAGAGAACTCTAGGAATATTCCGTCACAAGAGAAGATGGACAGAAAACATGGTTAGCCATATTCACATGGAGTGAAACCTGCATGTTAGCCACTCAAACCTGTATGTAATGCAACAGGTGGAGAAGTCTTTTAATTCTAAGCTTCTCACCGAAAAAAAAACTCTGCTATTTTGCTTATGGCTTTTTGTGTGCAAGGGCTGAGGTTAAAAAAATTATTGTAGACTGTAATCAATCCTAGGTCATCAGTATACATTAGAGCCAAGACAAAGAAAATCAAAGTAACAAATAACCCAAAGAGAAAGTGGAAGAAAAGAATCAGCATCAGTTGATACATGCCGGATTAAATATTGCAAACATAATTCTCTAATTTATTACAACATCACAAGGCAAACAAAATTGAGAAAGCATGTTCTGTCTGCTACAGAAATTCAAGCCTCCGAAATATTATTAACTGGCTTGTACCAAGCGAGCGCACTGACACATGGTATACATAGATTATATATACACAAGGTCTCTTAGTGTCACAAAAGCACCACATACATAGCATAATCACAAAAGATTCCATCAGAGGAACACTTGAATTGCCGGTTGATAAATATATCCCGGAGTTAAAAAGTTGTACTAATTGTACCTTCAGAACAGAGAGATAGGAATCCGAAAGGCCTGTATACTTCCCAACCATGGCAATTCTAACCTGTAAATCAGTGACATACAAAGATAAGGCTCTGTAGCAAATAGGAACAGATCTAGTTTCTGAATTAGAGAATTTCTGTTGACCCACCGGCACATGTAACATGTCACATAGTTCAGCTCTAGAACTCCATTCCACTAAAGCTGGCTCCTTAGCAATACTGCACAAAATAAATAAAGATGCATGAATATCATTTTATGTCAGGAGGAGGAGATGTACAGTGGCAATACAATCCAGCTCAAGGTGAAAAAAAGGATGAGAAATGGGCATATTGAACATACCCTAGAAGGTTCAGCACTCTCAAAATTGCTTCATGAGCCTTCTGTTCCTATTAAGAACAAGCACAACATATTCATATGCAAGTTGTAAGAATTTGTAACTAAGGAAACAAATTCAAAAAGTGCTATAGAACTACTTTTTTTATAAATAGAACTACTTACTTTTAAAAGCAAAGGAATGTGCCAGATGTTGGGAACATCAAAGAGAGTCAATATATTTTCTGCCTGCAAACAAGTGGTTTAAGTAGATAAGTAACACGGCCAAAAATTAAGAAGAAGAAGAAGAAGAAAAGAAAAGCATATAAGTAAATGTTCTAATGTTATCTATGCTTAAAATTCCATTCTTATTACTTGTCAAAAGAAAGTCCATCCTTATTAACACCATACCGGAACATGGCAAAATTGAGAGAGTTTCTGCTTTACATTCTCATCAAGTGCCTGTAACGCAAGTTAAAAATTAAAACTGGAAGATAAAACAGAAAATTGTGTGTGCGCGCTGGCAGTGGCCTGTATGCGTGAGTGTAAGGTGACAGAGATAGAGACAGACAGAAAGGGATAGCAAGATACCGTTGTGCTGCGACAAGCTAAGATATTTGGTGTCAACCCCAGGCCTCTCAGTCCCCGAACACTGTGCTGGGTAGGTTTTGTTTTCTGAACACGATACATATATTTCACTAGCCTCATTAAACCGATGAGGTAATTTTTTCCTTATAATTGAAAAAAATGCATATATATTCATGATGGACGTCCGTTTAGACATACTAATTTTAAGAAGTTACCTGCTCACCAACAACATTTAATACAGGCACAAGACTGACATGAATCAAGCAAAAGTTGCCAGTACCTGGAACGAGATGGATCAATGGAAAGAGTCAATTTACTGCAAATTCTTAAATCAAGAGGACTTACAATTTTGTAATACAAGGCTGCATAGACAATATTCTCACCTACACGGTATGAGAATTGACCTAATGCCTCAATAAATGGCATGGATTCAATATCTCCTGCACACAGGAAAGTTTGCTTTTCAACATAAAGGAGGAATAAAGCTTATGCCTCACATACCAACAAAGCTGTTGTTACAGTACCTATAGTTCCACCCAATTCTATGACACAAACATCAGCTGGACCTGCCTCACCATCTACAGGTATCATTGCCACTCGCTCAATCCACTCTTGAATTGCATCTGTGATGTGAGGAACAACCTACATATTGCAGGAATATTAATTACATATAATAAACATGGTCCATGCATGTTATGGTAAGCTGTAGCTAGAGGCAGAGGGAGGAATTTTAATTTGGGGGCGCAAGCTTGTATACTTTTTATAGAAATCAAAATTTTATACATAATTGATAGGAAAATTACATAATTTAGAGGGGCCATGGACCGCCCTTTGTTACACACAAGCCGAACAAAAAAATGATGGATAGCAGTAGAGAGAAAACCTGAACTGTTTTCCCCAAGTAATCTCCTCTTCTCTCTTTATCAATAACATACTGTCACACAACAACAAGAAGTGTTAGCTTCAGTGAGTAGGTATCAGCTGGGACTAAGACTAATGATCATCAACATCTCAGTAGCAAGATATACAAAACAAATGAAAAAGTAGGCAGTTGAAAATAACTTACCTGGTAAATCTTTCCAGTAGTAATATTATTATCGCTGGTCAACTTAATATCTAGAAACCGCTCATAATTTCCCAAGTCCAGGTCCACCTTTCCAGCACAAAAAACAAGTCATTTGTTAGACTTTAAAATTGAAATGTTTTGATAACCAATTTTTTTTTTTTTGCATTTTCAATCGAAGAATACAATAACTTAATTACAGATGTCATCAGCGTTATCTCCTCTGCTCAAACCATGAAATTGATGCAGAATTCAACTTCTAATTAAAACAACGAATTGTCTACCGATTAATGTCAGTAACAAAACAGGTTTGATGAGTTTAATCATTATATATACAATCCTAATATCCTATTGATTATTGAGTGAACAGAATATTAACTGTTTCTGGGAAAATGGGGAATCAAAGGAAATTTATGTTGACAGAACAAAACACAGAAAGCCATCTGGACTTTGCACGAAATTTGCAAGAATGCAGAAAGCGAAGTTCATATTGTACCTCACCGCCATCATCTAAGACAAACACCTCCCCATGCTCAAAAGGGGACATAGTTCCCGCATCAGTGTTTAAGTAAGGATCTGAGAATTAATAAGGGGAAGATTTTGATAAGAAACATCAATATTAATTCAAAAAACAAGAAGATAATGGAATTATTTCCTCATCAGAAATATTGGCTTCTAGTTTAATAGGTACAAGTATTAGTGTGACATTGATAATTCCAAACAAGAAATACACTACTATATGATAAAAGTTAAGAAGGCACAAGTAAAACAAAGGCAAGTAAAACTCATTTGGAAGAACTAGAAAATAATTAGAACAAATTTGCAGTTGAATTTTTTTTTCCTTGTTGTTTATGCCTTAAGATAGATAAGTTTCAAAAAACCACCGTTGTGCATCCTTACAATATAAAATACATAAAGAAGAGCTGAAAAGCAAAAACAATTCCCCATCTGACATTGATTGAAGACATTGATTGAAGGCAATAGTCATAGTAACAGGAAGCTCTCAAAGGATTAAGGACTTTATTTTTCTTTTCTTCATCCAAAAAGAAATACTAAGGGAATGTTTGGATCCTGGAAACTTCGAAGGAAAGGGAAATCGAAAGAGAAAAAAATGAAACAGTTTTTCTTTGTTTTGTTTAGAGGAAAAGTAACACAAATATATATATATATACAAGTAAGAGAAAAAATTTATTTTTCTTTTTCTTCAAAACGTAAAGCATTTGTCAGGATCCAAGCATACTCAAACGATTTAGGATATTTTTTCAGAAGGGGTGGGGGGGGGGGGGGGGGGGGGAAGAGAGAGAAAAGAAAGAGTTGCACAGAAAATAAATAAAAGGTTCATACTTCATGCTCCCCACCCAGAGAAAATTTTTAAAAAAAATAGAGAAGAAAGCAGAAGGATAGACAGTGTACTACTGTGTATAGCTGCGTTGCAACATAAAGTTGCATAAAAAGAGATTAGTCCTTTAGGAGTATGGATAATTAAAAACAGTACTAAAAGAAAGAAAAAAAAGAGAGACACTACTAGTAAAGAGGGGAGAAGGAAAGAAGGAAGATACCAATCTTGATGGAAGTAACACGAAGTCCACAAGCCTTAAGAATGACTCCAATACTGCTTGCTGTGACTCCTTTGCCCAATCCACTCACTACTCCTCCTGTCACCAGCACGTACTTCATTTTCTTCATTATTTCTCTCTATCTCTCTCTCCTTCTTCTTCTTCTTCTACTACTACTACTACTTAATTGGATCGATTCTCTTCTTCTCCTGCATAACAAAATGACAGAACCATTTTAACAAACAGCTAGCTTTCAACAATTCTTAATTTACAACAAAAGCACAATACTCTATAACAAATTAAGCACAAACAGAACAATACCGAACAGAGCAAATCATATCATTGACATGATATATATAGATATGTAAGTATAGAACAAGGAAAGAATGAAAGAGAGACCTGAAGATGATGAAGAAATGAGAGAAGAAAATGGGAATGGGAGAAACAGGGAAAGAATGGGAGATTTGTTCAGACCATTGGCGGCCTTTTATAAGTATATAAACAACATTTCTTCCCAAATCCAAAAAAGAAAAGGAAAAAGAAAAAAGTTAAACTATTTCCAATTATTTTTTTATATTTTCTATAAAAAAAATTAAATTGAATAAATTAACACCAGGCATTCATTTTTCCCCCTTCGTCCTCAGCGACTGTATTAACTAATACTTGTTCTGATCACCTTTTTTAAACTAACTAGTTAAAGTTTGGATATTTTCAATCCACAATTATATGTTTTTCACTTACTTCCCTTGTTTTATTTTATTTCTTTTAAGTACTTTACATCTTTATGATTTCTTTATAGTTATATATACATATTTACTATTGAAATACTAAGGCAGATGTATGAGAATTGATTAAAACACATTTAAATCAATTCAAAACAAAAATTCTTAAATTTATTAGTTTAAATATATTTAAATCAATTTTCAAATATGATCGAATATTAAAATAATTGATATCCGAGCTGGTAAGGTTATAAAAGACTAACTGATCACTCAATTATATATTTATAAGTTTGGTATATAGCTTCAAATCCTATTTTGAATTTTGAAAAACTTTTTTTCATTAATATTTCATTCAATTATTTCTTTTTAATATGACCAATAACTTTGGCTCAAACTGCATATTGTAAGAGTCCTGTTATCACGGACCCGATTACGTGGTAACTATCAAAGAACCGAAGAACTTTACTTGTAATTACAGAAACTGCAGTAGTAATTGAATATTTAAATAATTTATTTTTATTCAATTACTATTTCAATTCCTTGTAATTATCAGTAAAATTTTCCAATGAGTCCCTATATTCAGGTTTTTGGTTGATTTTTTTTATTGTTTCGCAATTGAAATACCCAAATGTAGTTGGAGCCACCTTCTTTGTTATTTTGTTCATTTTACATTTGAAACTTTCCAAGGTAGCAAGTTAACAATTTCTACTGTAGTGAGCATGAAAATCGATGGATATGTGGATTTGATTCAGATTGGTGTAATAGGTTGAGTTAAAAAAAGTTTTGATTGACTAACTTGTTGGAAACCTCACTTATAATTTTGAAATATTTTATTGGTAACGCTAGTATAAGTGTGAGACTCAAAAAATAACATTACTTGCATAATTTCTCAAAATTATCAGTAAAGTTTTAAGCGTGTCTAAAACATAAACTTTAGACCCGAGCCAGCCAAGTATTTCTCGTTGGGTTGAGAAATTTTTTAACCCAATGGGTTAGGGGTTCGGTCACGGATTAGAAAATTTTTAGCCGACTTAAGTCAGTAACCTGGTTACTAGATAATTATATTTTATATTATATATATTTAAATAAACTTACTTTAAGAATTGATGGATTACATTCACATTTTGATAAGTTAGTTTGAATTGCAACATATATTTCATGTGTGTGTGTGTATATATATATATATATATATATATATATATATATTCTTATTTCTTTTTATTTTTCATTCTTAGAAACCCTCAAATAAAATATTATAGTTTTCATAAAAAAAAATAATTAGAATTTAATTGTGTGAGGAATATGTTTTTTTTTTAACTTTTTAGTTGAAGATCTTGTGAAATCATTTCTTTTGGATTTTTAATATGCTTTCGAAAAGCTTGTTAAATTGATTTGCTTATCATATGTTTACTCACTTTATGCTTTTTGTACGATGGAATTTAATTGTGGAGATTTTATGATTAAGTCTATACTAGTGTTGTTTTGAAGAATTTGATTGATCAACCTTTTAAAATCTAGTTTTTATTTACTTTTACATGGTTTATATTAAATTAAGGTTGCTTAAACTTTGTATAAAATTATTTAAGTTACTTAATTTGTAAATGATAACTTGTAAGATTTAATAAATTATTGTATAGATTTGATTTTGAATCTAATAAATGATGAATACTTGTAATAAAATATTATTTCTTAAGTAATATATGTACATTAATTTTTAAATAAAAAAATATTAAGTCGATGATTTAAATCGATTTGAATAAGTTATGTTAGATTGAAATTGAATGGATTCATGAATTTAATTAAGTTGAAAATTTTTAAATCTAATATAATTAAAATGAATTAATATTTTAAATCACCCTGAGCCAACCCGAGCACCTGTCTCTAACCAGTAGTTCTTGACATTCCCAATAACCATTCAGTGATTGGTTCAGTATTCTAACACATGGGGTACATTGTTTTCCTTTTCTGGTTTCCCGACCGTTGTTGAATGTATATAAAGGCAACCAAAAATGTGTCTAATCAACTAGTTATAACTTTATACTGTTTTTTTTAAGGTAGGTTTCTTTAGTTTATGATTTTTTAATCGGAAAGTCGGATCTAAGTCACGGTGGAGGTGTACAATTACATCACTCAATTTTTTAAATTTTTTTAAATTATATATTACTTTAAAAAAAATTTTAAAAATATATATTATAATTACGTATTTCCTCTAAAATAAAAAATAAACAGATAAAAAAAAATATTTCGCTTATTTTTTAAGACTACTAGTTATTATTTTCAAACTTTAAAAGAAAAATAAATAAATAATCATTTTAATTATACAAAATTAACAAAGATAAAATTAAGTAGGATGGGTAGCTCTTGAATTTCACTTTAATAATGTATTTCTTTTTACTCTTGAATTTACTGTTAAAAAACAATTAAAAAATTAAAAGTCAATTATTGATATCTAAAACTTTCTCTCTCTACATTTTTCTCTCACATCTACTAAACAAATCACCACTTTTTTTGTCTCCTACATTACATATCACCCCACTCATACGTGTAGAACACAAAAGGCCAAATAGACTAAGAGGAAAAAATTAAACAACTTTTGATTTGATTCAACAAAATCAGTCTATGGTGAAAAACAAATATTTGAAAAATTTGTTAAGTGATTGTACCATTGACCATAAGTTTTAGATCGGTCTTCATTAAAATGATTTATGGTAAAATAATAATAAAATTATAAATTATTAAATAAATACTAATTTTTTTCCTATATTTTGGATTACTAAAATCATGCGACATAATTCTAAAATATCCCTTATATCATTCTCTTTATACATATAAAGGAGATGCCGGACTCCAATCTAAAATCAATTTTTAATTAAAATTTATTAAAAATTAAATTAAATTAAATTTTATTAAATAATAATTAAATATCAATTATAAAAATAATTTAATTAAATTAATTTTTTGATAAATTTTAAAAAATAAACTTTAAGTTAAAAATTAGATTTAAATTAAATCCAATATAGTAAAAAAGCACCACAGCAGGGGGCTTTGTTCACTAACGGTGTTTTGAGACTTTTTGTTCTTCTATTGACCTATTCAAGGGTAGGTTCAAATCTAAATTGATCCTCTGGGACCATCCGGCCCTGCTTAAGAAGGAAAAGACGGGGACAAAAGCGGAACGGAGATGGAGAATTAGCAACGCGGTTTAACTTTAGGCCTGGCCAAACAAAGAAAAGTGACTTGGCTTTTTAAAGAAAAAAGAAAAAAGTGACTTTGCTTTTACAATCAATATCTCTCCCCTTATAACTAATTAGTTATAGCTTATTGCTACTATAAGCTATAGCTGGAGATCTAATTTATCAAATGTTTAATAGCAAAAATAAACACACAATAGACCATATAAATATAAATATAAATAATAATATCATAAAATTTAAAATATGATTTTAAATTTGAATTATTTTATAGCATTAGATCATTTTCGTAACATCGGTTTTCTTGTATAAATAGAAAATTGAATCCTAAAACATACTTAGAATCAAATAAAAGATCTAACATGTTTACATGCACATCAATAATCTTAGTTATTAAAAGTTTAAATGGGCATTTCATCTACGGGTCAGTATTGGACTAAAGCTTACTCTAGCATACTAACCCACATTAATAATATTAAGATGTGTACACATTAAAATCATATGATCACCAATTAATAATATATAAGCTCTTGTATTTTTTTGATTGGACCAAATCTATTGTTTTGATTTTATAAAACGAAAACCATTATAATTAATGGTAACTCACGTAAAAAAAAAAAATACAACAAAATAGGCATCGAGACAAATATTTCTCTACTAATTAATGAAATGACACCACACAGACGCAGAATAAAAATAATTTAAATTTTTTTATGTTATCATTTGATTTTTATAAAATTACTTTCTAATTTTCAGAAATTTAATAAATTTAAAAGAAAAAGAAATTATATATTCTGTTGTTGTTTCAATTGTTCGCCTTTCTGTTCAAAAGATATACGTGTACCCATAACACAGGAGTAGTAATTAATATACTTAATTAATAAGATCTACCGACCCAACAACTTTGTAATTAGCCTTTTGGACCCACCTGGAGCCATACCCCATGATTTATGGCCCTAGTAAAAGTGTCCTAGCAGCTAGGACTGTTAATTAGCTAGCTTCAAATTTTAATTTTAAAAAATTGAAACTAGCTAAATCATGAAGAAAATGTTTTTATGATATTTTTTAATATAAAAATTAAGTGTTAGTATTTTTTTATTATAAAAAATTTATCATGAAAATAATTTTTTATCTCGTAAAAAAATGACACGGTAATTCGTATACCATGTGGAACTAAAAAGTTCGTCTTGTGCTCTGCTGGAAGCAAAGTATATTCTATGTTTATAACAATAAAAAAAAGTTAATTTAGATAAGAGTTATCTACTTTCCGAAAGTACAGAAAAGGAGAAAATAAGGAAATTTAATAAAAAGACAAATTGAACTAAACACTAAAGGCTAAAAAGACTTAGTAGAAAGGAAAATAAAAAAACCCTAGAGGATAAACTAAGCAACCTAAAACGAGAAACAGCAAGGAGTATCCTTATATTTCAAGAAATCCACCTAACTACCAAACAACTTCAAACGGATCCATCAATGACTCATATATTTTTTTTTTCCTTCTTTATGCTATTACCATTAGTTAATTAACTAGTTATGGAGTATTACTGAAGAGAGATTCGTAACTTGGAATTATTTATTTTTAGTGGGGGGAAAGTTAATTGGATAAATTAATGTGGAGTTTTATGTTGATTTTTCTTTGTTTTAGATAAGATTAAATATTGAGATTTTTAAACGTAAGCGTTTTGTAGGCTTTGATCATGGGTTTGTTTTGTACCAACCGTTCAAGAGGGGACCCATTGCTTATATAGCCACCTACGATATCTTTTGGTCTAAGCTACTGTTTGGATAAACAGCATATATACATCCAATGGATGTGTGATTTTGTTCTATATTATTCTTTTGATTTCTTTTGTTCTATTTGTAATTGCTACTAGCTAGGCGATTAAGACATCTTTTGCCCCTTAAATATATGCAAATTACGTATGTTAAACACACTGACTAACAAGATTGAGACACTTAATATATCTCGAGATCATATAATTATTTTCACATCATAAACTTGATTTTTAAAATATCGAAAACACTTGATTGCATTTATAACTTTATAAAATGGAATATAATTCAAGGTATCATATTCCGAACACATTTTTTCAAGTATTTCTCTATATGTCCTCATTTCATCTATTCATGCTATTTTTAGTCATATTTGCTGACTTGACCGTCGGAGGACTCTTTCGATGAGCAAAACTGTCGAGCAACTTTAGACCTTAACAAAATGTTTGGATTAGACGTAAGAATGTACTTGACAAAATTGAAAAATTCTTATTTACACTGGGTGCAAAATAAGATTTTTGCATAGAGTGAAACTTAATTGATAAATTTTAAAAACTCCACTAATGATATTAATTGAATATATACATATATTACTAATAAAGTTATAAAAAAATACTAATCAAATTTTTTGCATGGTACAACAATCTTATTTTACATCCAATAAAAAAAAAGATCTTTATACAAAATCACATATATTTTAGAAGCGTGTGGGGTCTGGTTTCAATAAGTCATGATGACTCGTGATAACCAGCAGTAGCCGAATGAAAGCATGTGGTCTAACAAAACAAACTCACATGATAGATTTTGAACATATTTTCCAAGAGCGAAGACTTTTAAAAAAGAGTACACGTGTTGCTGACTGGTATCCTCTCCGGCAGTCGTTGCTCCACTTCGATGTAATCGTAAAGGTCGATGCATTTGTTGTTTGGTACGTGCTTATTTAACTTTAGGGTAATTTCCACGTCAACTCTACATGTCACCACGTAAGCCTCTAATGTTGCAAGTCAACTTCTTTGGAGGCAACCTCGAACCTTATTATTCGCGAGCCATATTATTTTCATTTTTTTAATAAAAATTGTTGAGTTTTTTTTTCTTTCTTTTTTTTAGTATTGATTCGTTTTTATCTTTTAAAAATTTATTAAAAAAATACTTTAAAAAATCACATGTAAAACTGATATTATATGTCAATCGAATCTTTTTTTTTTTTTGTAAAATGTGATTACTATAATTTCATTAGAGATGACAATAAGTAGATTATCCGTGAAATTTTATGTATGAGTAAATTATATAGATTTCTTTGAAAGTAACGTATAATTGTAAGCATTTATCTTATATTTTTTAAGCTTTCATTTACATTCTCTGATATGAAAATTTAATCACATAGTATCATATGAAACCAAATTTAATCTTTTCTATTAGCAAGTGCAAGTGAACGTTTATAAAATATAAAAGAGTTGTTAACAATAACACGTTACCTCAAAAGAGGTATGTGTAATTTACCTTTTATATATTCATAACTATATCTGTTTAGTTATACTGTTATTTGAATCTGAACTCGAAATCGTTAAAAACCATGAAATATTACTTGTAACCGTAAAAAACTCATTTATTTCTATTTGTATCCATTTTAATGGATACTATTCGAATTATTTAATCACGAAAAACTCGTGAATTATATCTCTAAATTTAATATTAAACACAACAAGTAGATCAAAGTTGACTATTACTCGTCTCTTTTTAGATTTAGTCGTGGGATTCACGCACTGACCAATTCTAAAATCCGGATAAGAGATAATGGTGTCTTGCATTATTATAAACTTATAATTTAACATCCTTTTAGCTTAATTTAATTTGTTTTGCAACTAACAAATGACTTTCGTTTTCAGAAGGCGTGCGCTTGAATTGTCTGACCCTTTTTTGTTGGGTGGGGGAACACATATAATCACATAAACATATAGTCCCATATAGCTTTCATAATCCGTGACATAAGGGAATCAATCCACAATGTTAAAAAATGTTTATTTCTGGTAACGAAGGAGATAGGCAAGTAGTTATGTAGGCGTTTTCGAATTCGATTCTTTTTCCTATTGATGAATCAGTATAAAAAATTATTATAAATTAAAATAAAAATTAAATATTTTCATTTTAAAAATTAAAACAACACTATTTATTTTTATTTTTAAAAAAAATAAATTCAAATAACTTAAAAATTTATGTTATAAATAATTTTAAAATAAATAAAATTATTAAACTTCTTATAATTACTCAAAAATATTTTAACACTAAGAGTATTTTGATCATCACGAAAAGTTATATAAAATTAAAATTTTGATTTTTTCAAAAAAATTTATATTTAAACTATTTGATAGTGAAAATTGATGTTTGAAGTGAATCATGAGTTTTAAAGATGTTTGGTATATTAGTGTTATTTCAATAAAAGTAAAGATAGTGCAGTGAAATTTATTTATTTATTTATTTAATTTAAATTACTATTGATACTGCCAAAATACACATCTCCAACAAGAAGACGACACGTGGATCATCTTGACCCCAAGCTGCAAGGAGACACGCGGAAGAACCAGGCTCGGACAGTTGGGCCTCCAGGTCATGACCGCCCTTCAGGGCATCATTGCCTCCCAGCTGGGTCTCCACGTCACCACCGCCCTCCAGGCCATCATTACCCAACCAAGTTGGGACGTCAGGTCGTCAAACCGCCTTAACGCATAAATGACTTCAGAGCAAGCCAGCAAGGCAAAGCCCTAATGGACGGTCCCCAGCCACCTAGCTGGGCCTCCTAGGCATCATTACCCAACCCAGTTGGGACAACATATCACTGCCGCCCTAGGCCAAATGCCGCCTTCGAAGCCCTATAAAAAGGGTCAGGTATACACTCCAAACCCGAACTTTTTGCTCAACTGCAAAAGGGAGCGCTCATCCCCTACATATTTTTGCTCTGACTCTAACTAAAGCTTCGGAGCATCCTCGGAGGCACCCCCTCCGGCGACCCCCTAACTCACCTTCCTCTCCCTGTGCAGATACGTCTGGGTCCTAGCCTCCAGCTCAACACAACACATTTTTGGCATCAACAACTATCATTATAACTGAAAAAAAATAAAAAATAAAAATGAAGGGGAGAATATAAAAAAATACACAAATACAGCAAGGACGAGCGAAAGGAAAGTGGGAGAGGAAGTTAAACATAACATGAATAGCTGAGAGTAAAGTTGTGGTTCAGGTAGTGAGCGGCTGAGCGAGCTCAGGGACCACTTCCAAGGGACCAGAAGACCGAACCACCTCAGAGCACCGGTCATATAGTAGAACTGTAGTAGTCAGTAACTCAAAATTGGGGGAGTAGGAGGTTACTGTCGGTTTTCAACAGTTGAGCCACGTTAGCGACACGTGCTTTTCTCATCCTTATTTGTTGGTTAAGCTGGTGGATGGGGCCCATCTAATGGAGTGACGGTTGACCGTTCATCTGTACGGCTGCTTTGGGCCTTCGGCCCTACTTATCTTTACCCCTGCCGACACATGCTCTCACTTTCCTTCCTTCTTTCTTTCCTTTGCTTTTTCATATATATATATATATATATATATATATATATATATATATATTCACTAATCTTAATCCATCAAATCAAAATTTTTCTGATAATTTTTAAAGTATTAATATAATTATTAAGTACACAAAAATGCATGTTTTCATCCTGTCCTATAATTTTATCCAATTTTTTAATATAAAAATATAGATAATAATGTAAGTTTGATTTTCAAAGATATCTTTCAATTAATATATCTTTGTGACAAGAAAATCCAAGCTTTTGATTTGACAGATCCATAAATATATATAAATATTAATTAAAGTTCAAAATAAATATCATAAATAAAACTTTTATAAAAATATATTTAAATATATTAGTAAAGAATCACACGCGAGTTATCTTTTATATGTTAAACATTCAAATGAACTAACTCATTAAGTTAATTGTCTTTATAATTATATTTTATAAAATTTTAAAAATTAAATCATAATAATTATTAAAAGATTGATCCAATAATTTTAAACATATCAAATACTAGTATTTTAAAAATCTGTTAATTCATATCATCATAATCAAGGTTGTGTTGCACAAAACCTTGTTTGAGAATCACTTTACTTAAAAGTGATTCAAAGCAAAATATAGTGATTTAAGTTTATTTAAAATGATTATATTTTGATTTTCGTTTATCATAAACATAGGTTAATTCAAATATTTTTAAAATAATTTATGTTTATAAAAATGGTTTTCACGATTGATTTATTAAATATTAAATAATATATAACTTTATTGTTTTTTTATATTATAAATCGTTTTAAAAGTCATAAAATAAATCATAAATGGTTTATTGGTAAATTTATCCGACCTTAATAAATTATTAAACCTGTATTCTCACACGTAAAATACACACACTACATGACTGGTCCGAAAAAGGAACACGTGAGGAGGCTTGGAGGTCACCATCTTCGCAGACAAGAAACAGTAGCTAGAGGCCACGTGACATTTAGAGATTGCAGAATTCAGACAGAGAGAGATATAAAGAGGCACGTTAGATAAGATTTGGTCAATAGGAAAGGTGCTCCTCATTCTTGTCATCGTGCCGACAAATTACCGGGATTGGCTCCGTTTCTCTCTTTTTCTCCAAAGATTCTTTTTTTTAAGGGATTTGTCAAAAGATTCTTCTTTCTTCTCTAAAAAGACAAAGCAAATTTGAAATGTTGGACAGCAGGAATAGCATGGGGGAGTCTTTCGGGCTACCGTTCTCGCCACCTAAGGATTATTGTTTTTCATTTTTAAATAATTAACTAACTGTTTGTCCAAAGAATTTTTAAAAACATGTCACAAACTTCTAAATCATCAATGAACAGTATATTGTCATTGCAAGAAACATTCTGCTTCATTTATTTAACGCTATATGTCATATTTATAATAAGTTTGATCAAATTATTATCTTTACATGGCCAACACTTTCAAATTTTCCTTTGCTTATCTGTGTCATACCATAAAGTCCATAATAATTAACATTTATATTAATCATGACTGATATTATTGCGTTCACATATTAATTTTTTATTTAATTATTTTTTTTAAAAATAAATCATGAATAATATAATAAACGATACAAATTTTAATATGTATTGTAAATTCACGAATGAATATCGTGTGTGTATATATTTGCACGGCGTAATGTTATTAAATTATAATAATATATCTTATCAATCTACATATGTAGACATGCATGCTACTTAATTTGAAGCGATGCTTTTGGCATGCGCGTTGTTGTTGCAGCCAACTTAAAGCATTAACATAAGATTAAAAAAAAACAAAACAAAACAACGGATAGCCACTTAGACCTAATTAACTGACTGATTTATAAAAACTGTTTTTCGGTTTATAATAGGTAGGTTAGTAGGTAGGTTTTAATATTTCTAATCTAGTGGAGCTTCTCTTCCACGTGTCAATGACGAACTGCATGACTCATATCACACCACGTGTCAATGACGAACTGCATTACCCATATCACACCATCAGTCATTGAATAAAGGCAGACACTGCCGCGCCTTTTGATTCGTTGGAGATTTTATATTGTTTGATTGGTCAACTTCATCACATGACCGACGCTATGCTGCTTTTCGATTTTCTTACCAGTTTTGTCAATACTTGTACCAGTCCTACTAAAATAGAGGGATCCGTTCAACTAAATATAGTTAAATGTTGGCACATTGTTTCGCCACCGGCCCCGGATACATATAACCGCTAATCTAATAAAGGAAGCAACTACCACTCCCTAAATTTTAGGGTTCTAATTAATGACGGCCAAATTTTCAGAATCTTACCTTGCATGAATGCTTATCAAGGTCACTTGAGAATTCTTCCACACAGATTAAGGTTTAATTTTAAATTTTACTTTTTTGTTTACTTGCTTTTCATTTTATCTTATGTAATTTATTTAATGATGAAATAGGCTTTGTGTTATGTTCCGTCAGCAAAAGAGATAATAGAAGTTAGTTTTTGAAAAAAAAACAGTTACTCTTAACTTTACTTTAGATGTCTTTTTTGACAAAATTCAAAAATTAAAAAAGTACATTAATTACATGTAAATTATTAAAAATTGATATTAAAATACCAATTTTACCATATAAAAATATATTAATTACATACAAATCAATTGTAATTAGAATAATAATGAAGTGTATTATTGATAGATTGATGCCTTTAACTTTTAGTAGAGGACAATTATTTTGAGATATCCCAAAAATAAAAATAAAAATATCTAAAATGGGACAGAGGAAATACAAGAGCAAAGAAGGTTTTATAATTACTAAAAAAATCATCAAGATATGAATGAAAACTGGGGTAAACCATAAAGTTCTATATGAAATTAATTTAAAAATATGATTCACATGTGTAGACGTTAACATTCGTCCACCTCTGTCTAACGTAACAAAGCATAAAATCCAATTTATTATAAAATAAACCAAAAAGAATAAAATAAATCACAAGATATTTTTTAAAATTAAACCTAGTATTAATTAAATGACAACATATAACGGCATGCACTAGCTAATGTGGTAACTTTTAGGGATTTGAAAATCATCCCTAGCTTAGGTTTTCAATTGGAGCATTCGGTTTATGATCGGATGGATATTCAAATTATTTAAAATTTAAATCAACGATTAAGATTGTACTATCAAATTTATTGTACTTAAATATCTTTATTCTATGTTAGTAATTAAAGTAGAGGGTTTTTTGGACAAAACAATTTTTTTTCTTTTCCTTTTTGTGTCGTATACAATGATAAGAAAATAAGCCCAAATGCAACCCATTGTCGTGTGACGAAACATGCGATGGATTCCATACGTATGTTGCTGTCATGTTTGCATTCCTTTTCTTGTTTTCAGCTCTGTGGGGTAGTTGGTCTCCAGCAATACACGCAGAGAATGATAGATCTAAAACTGAGCATCCTCCACACACACAAGCGGTGCGTGAGGGTGGTCTGCCAGGTGGATGACGGTGGATTCAGTATTAGAATATAGATTTCATCGAGCTTATTTCAATAGTATCAATGATGTATTTTTTCGACTACTGATTGGTTCGATATCATGAAAAGTATTCAAACATTAAAAAAAATAAATTAATAAATTTATTGAATTATGTTGAATAATTATGCCTTGAATTAGTGGTGGACCAAAAATTGTCTAAAGTTGAGTCTACTTCTTGCATAATTTGTGGCTTTTGTTTGTGGGTCAAAAACATCTTCTACTTTAGGCCATGGTGGAAGACAAAGTGGAAGACAAAGTTCACTTTGGTATAATTGGAGAACAAAATGATGAGCAACAAAATGATGAGCATTCATTGTTGTTTGTCCATTGGAACTTTTGTGAGCCTATAAAAGGCATTCCAATTTGAAGCATTCCATCATCAAGTAATATCAAGAATCATCAAGTGAAAGAGAAGTTAAGAGAGAAATTTGTGAGATTGTGTGTATTGGCTAAAGCCAATTTTGTAAACACTCTTTGTATATTCTCTCACTATAGTGAAATTTTGTCTGCTGGCCTCTGCCCGTGGAGTAGGCTTTAAGCCGAACCACGTAAATTTGTTGTCTCCCCTTTTATCTTACTTTATTGTTTTGTCATTATTACTCGATCAATTTAGGATCCTGTCACGATTCATTTCTAACAAACTGGTATCAGAGCTTGCAGGTGGTAAATTTCTGTCTGTTTTTCTGCGAGTTTACTGTTCATATGAATAGTAAATTTCACGAATAGTAAAATTTTGTTCAGGATCATTTTGTTCGATCGAGATGTCAACAATGAAGTTTGATATTGAGAAGTTTGATGGAAACAACAGTTTCAGTCTATGGCAAGTTCGTATGTTAGCCATTCTAACCCAAAATGGCTTGAAAAAAGCACTACTAGGGAAAGCCAAGATGCCTACCGGCATGAGTGATGAAGATTGGGATGACTTGGATGACAAGGCTCTATCCGCAATCCAACTGAGTCTTTCAAATGATGTCTTACAACAAGTTCTGTCAGAGAAGACTTCTGCAGACTTATGGGCTAAGCTAGAGGAGTTGTACTTGACTAAATCCTTGGCCAACAAGTTGGTTTTGAAGCAACGCCTTTATGGTCTCCACATGACGGAAGGTTCCTCTCTCAAGTCCCATATCAGTGAGTTTATCTCAATTATTAATGATTTGAAAAATCTTGAAGTTATTATTGGGTCTGAAGATCAAGCTCTCTTATTATTATGTTCATTACCACTCTCATATAAAAATTTTAGAGACACTATAATTTATGGTAGGGAAGAATTAAATTTTGATGATGTAATATCTTCCCTTATGAGTAAGGAGAAATTAGATAATGAACTTTTGTCTAGTAAGTCTGATGATCAGGGCTCTAGTCTTGTTGCAAGAGGCAGATCCAATGACAGAGGCTTTGATGGTGGCAAGAATAGAAGAAGATCAAAGTCAAGAGGAAAGCACAAAAATTTGACTTGCAATTATTGCAAGAAGAAGGGACACATCGTAGCGGAATGCTACAAGCTGCAGAACAAAAAGAAGAATGAATGGAAAAATGACAAGGGCAAGCAGAAGGAAGAAACAGCTGATGCTGATGTAGCAGAAGAAAAAGGTGATGATGTTCTATTTGCAACCAACAAGTCCAGATCCAATGACGAGTGGATTCTTGATTCTGGATGTTCTTATCATATGTGCCCCAACAGAGATTGGTTATCTACATATGATTATGTTGAAGGTGGAGTTGTGCTAATGGGCAATAATGCCACTTGCAAAACTGTTGGTGTAGGTACAGTAAAATCAAGATGCATGATGGAGTTGTCAGGACATTGACTGATGTCAGACATGTACCTGATTTAAAGAAAAATCTTATTTCTTTGGGCATTCTGGATGCCAATGGCTACAAAACTGTGATTGAGTCTGGGAACATGAAAAATTCCCGTGGTGCTCTTATTCTCATGAAAGGAAAGAAGTCTGGCAGTCTATAAACCTTATTGGGTTCAACAGTTACAGGCTCTGCAGCAGTTTCCTTATCCATGTCAGATTCAGACTCTACCAAGTTGTGGCATATGCGCCTAGGGCATATGAGTGAGCAAGGATTAGCTGTACTTAGTAAAAGAGGTCTTCTGCCTGAAAGAAAGATTGGGAAGCTGGATTTTTGTGAGCATTGTGTCTTTGGAAAGCAAAAAAGAGTCAGCTTCAACACTGCAATTCACAGAACCAAAGGTACTCTTGATTATATTCATTCTGATCTATGAGGGTCTTCTCGTGAAATTTCCAAAGGAGGAGCCAGAAACTTGCTAACGATTATTGATGATTTTTCTAGAAAGACTTGGGTCTATTTTCTCATGCACAAGAATGAGGTATTTGGCATTTTCAAGCAATGGAAGACCTTATTGGAGAAGCAGACCGGGAAGCTAGTCAAGAGACTCAGAACAGATAATGGTCTTGAGTTTTGTGATTCAGATTTTAATCAATTCTGCAAAGATGAAGGCATTGTCAGACATCGGACGGTGAGAAAGACACCACAGCAGAATGGTGTCGCAGAGAGGATGGATCGAACACTGTTAGAAAGAGCTCGATGTATGCTTTCTAATGCAGGTCTTGGCAAGGACTTTTGGACAGATGCAGTCAATTTGGCATGTCATTTGGTGAACCGCTCTCCTCACAGATCACTTGAACTTAAGACACCTGAAGAGGTATGGTCAGGTAGCATTCCTGATTACTCTAACTTAAGAATATTTGGTTGCCCTGCATATGCTCATGTGAATGAAGGAAAATTGGAGCGTAGGGCGAAGAAATGTATTTTTCTTGGTTATGCTTCTGGTGTTAAGGGTTTTCGCTTATGGTGTCATGATACTCATAAGTTTATGATTAGCAGAGATGTTACTTTTGATGAATCTGCTATGCTTCACCCTAGAAAAGAATTGCCTATTCAGTGTGATACAGGAAAGAAGAATGCACAAGAGAAGGTGGAGCTTGAGGTTGATACCTCATCATCTGCAAATCCTAATCCTATTCAGCCAGGAAGTTCGTCTCCAGGTGGAGAGACACACCATGAAGCTGAGCATCACACTCTAGCTGGTGGAAGACAAAGGAGATAGATAAAACCACCCCAACGGTACGGTTTTGAAGAAATGTTGGCTTATGCATTAAATGTTGCAGAAACCATTGATGTCACCGATCTAACCTCATACTCTGAGGCCATTAGTTCATCTGATTCAGACAAATGGCTCATTGCGATGCATGAAGAAATGGAATCTCTAAAGAAAAATGACACCTGGAAATTGGTCGAACCACCTAATGGTAAGAAAATTATCGGGTGTAAATGGATATTTAAGAAGAAGGAATGAGTCACTGGTGTTGAAGACACCAAGTATAAGGCATGATTAGTAGAGAAAGGCTACAGCCAGGTGGAGGGAGTTGATTTTAATGATGTTTTCTCTCCAGTTGTTAGACATACTTCTATTCGTGTCTTACTTGCTCTAGTTGCAATGCATAATTTGGAGTTGGAGCAACTTGATGTGAAAACAGCCTTTCTTCATGGTGATCTTGATGAACAAATCTATATACAGCAACCATAAGGTTTTGAAGTTGAAGGCAAGAAAGATCATGTTTGTCTTCTAAAGAAATCCTTGTATGGACTCAAGCAGTCTCCACGCCTGTGGTATCGAAGGTTTGACTCTTTTATGCTGAGTATTGGATTTTCTAGATGCAAGTATGATAGTTGCGTCTACTATCAAAGACTTGATGATGGTACTTTCATATATTTGTTGCTATATGTTGATGACATGTTGATTGCAGCAAAGAACATATATGAAATTAATATATTGAAATCTCAGCTAAATGATGAATTTGAGATGAAAGACCTAGGTGCAGCAAACAAATTTTTGGGAATGGAGATCAACAGAGACAGAGGTACAGGTAGATTATTTTTATCACAACAGAAATATATTGAGAAAGTCCTGAAACGTTTTGGTATGCATGATGCTAAACCTGTGAGTACTCCTTTAGCTTTTCACTTTAGATTATCAGCATCCATGTCACCACAGTCAGAAGAAGAGATAATGAATATGTCTAAAGTTCCTTATTCTAGTGCAGTGGGAAGTATTATGTATGCAATGGTTTGCACTCGACTAGATATCTCACATGCTGTCAGTGTAGTTAGCAGTTATTTGTCCTGTCCAGGAAAAACTCATTGGCAAGCTGTCAAGTGGATTTTGAGATATTTGAAGGGTACTTCTACTGCTTGTTTGGAATTCGGTAAAACTTCTGACAATCTAGCTGGATATGTGGATTCAGATTTTGCAGGTGATTTGGACAGGAGAAGATCAATTACAGGTTATGTATTTACTATTGGGACTTGTGCAGTCAGTTGGAAAGCTACTTTGCAGCCGACAGTTGCATTGTCTACTACAGAGGCAGAATTTACAGAAGCTGCCAAAGAAACCATTTGGTTAAGAGGTATACTTAATGAACTCAATTTGGAAACAAATAAAACTGTAGTTTATTGTGACAGTCAGAGTGCTATACATTTGACGAAGGATCAGATGCATCATATGAGAACTAAACACATTGATGTGAAGTATCACTTTATTCGGGATATTGTGGCTCAAGGTGATGTTATTGTAAGAAAGATTGGCACTCTGAATAATCCAGCTGATATGCTGACAAAATCTCTTCCCATTACCAAGTTCACACACTGCATGGACTTGGTTGGTGTTGCACAGCATTTGCATTAGACCCTTCAGGGTTGTTTGGCAGAGGTTGAAGCTTTTATTTTCACTATTGTCAAATTCAAGTCAAGGTGGAGATTTGTTGAATAATTATGCCTTGAATTAGTGGTGGACCAAAAATTGTCTAAAGTTGAGTCCACTTCTTGCATAATTTGTGGCTTTTGTTTGTGGGTCAAAAACATCTTCTACTTTAGGCCATGGTGGAAGACAAAGTGGAAGACAAAGTTCACTTTGGTATAATTGGAGAACAAAATGATGAGCGTTCATTATTATTTGTCCTTTGGAACTTTTGTGAGCCTATAAAAGGCATTCCAATTTGAAGCATTCCATCATCAAGTAATATCAAGAATCATCAAGTGAAAGAGAAGTTAAGAGAGAAATTTGTGAGATTGTGTGTATTGGCTAAAGCCAATTTTGTAAACACTCTTTGTATATTCTCTCACTATAGTGAAATTTTGTCTGCTGAACTCTGCCCGTGGAGTAGGCTTTAAGCCGAACCACGTAAATTTGCTGTTTCCCATTTTATCTTACTTTATTGTTTTGTCATTATTACTCGATCAATTTACGATCCTGTCACGATCCTTTTCTAACAAATTATCTAATTGCTTTTTCTGTTTGTTTAAAAAAAATAATTTTTTGAGATCATTTATAGATTATCTAACCATTAGTGGCATCTATCGCCAGCACTTCTCATTCCTTCAATACGCCAAATTGGGGTGCGGCTTCAATCCATTTTTCTAAATAAAAAGGAGATCTTCTTTTCCTTTTACATAAGATTGAAACTTGCTAATCTTTTCTCAGCAACCAAATAGAATCTGAATTGTTGGACAAAAGACTGACAAAAAAGTAGAAGAGATCTCTTTTTATTTGGCAAAAGGAGTGAAGCCGCACCCGCCGAATTGTACACGAAAACATGGGGCGCGAATTTGCATTAATTAATTAAGTTGGTTGTCTTGGTCAGTTACATGTGACCAGGAGTACTAATATTTGTGCGCAAACAAAAAGGTGTGGATAGTAAATTAGTAAATTACTACTTTACATTTTGTTATACGTGCACAGATTTACACACAAATCTTATACGTGAGGTGGTGATGTATGATTCTTGCCTTCTTGGGGTGGGCAGTGCCTTGTCAGCCACAACGCAGCTAAACCATCACTCATTCATGTTGGTAAGTTGAACTTTATGTTTTAATCCGTTAGCTTAAAGCGACATACGTTAACGTTTAGAATAATTTTATTTTTGAATTAATTTCGTAAAAACTTTACTATTTATTTTGATTTTTATTTTAAATCTTAATGATTTTTTATGAGTAAATTGGATTTCGTGTTTTGTTATGTCAAAGAGGGTTAAAATGTATTTTTTTTTATAAATTTTCATCACTTTTTTTACTATAATGTTTGTTTTATCATAAAATAAATTGGATAAAAATAAAATAAAATAAATCATTAAACCGTAAAGTATTTTTTAAAATTATTCAAAAGCTCTTTTATGATTAACATGAATAATATTACAATATTTCTCTTAAAAAAGTAGTAGTACTATACGTTAATTAATAATAAAGGGAGAATTGAGAAGTCTTCATAGAAAGCGGTCGACAGGCTCTGTCAAACGGCAAAATGATTAACATGAAGCTACAAGAACGTGAAATGGAACTTTCCAACTACCATACCTAACCCTATCTTACAGTTGAAGATTTTATGCTCTCTCTAGGCAAAAACATGTGGGTTTTGGTACCCCACATTTGTTCCTTGTCTAAATTTTTAATCTTACTGTACTGTATTTACTCTTACTACATTTTTTTTTCTATATGAAATTCACCCGTGACATGCTAAAAGCCTGAAAATAGGAAAAGAAATTGGATGGGAAAGAAACATGCACATGTTCCCTGGTTACCTTCGTCTCCATTCCTTCCAATTTAAAAATAAAATAAATCTCTGGGGCAATTTTCTCAGGTCCAGAACTTTTAGTTAAGTATAACCACTTACGGCTTAATCTTTATAAATATTAAAATAATTATTTAAAACATAAAAATTAATAAAAATAACCAATCAAATATATAAATAATGTAAAATTCTTACATAAGAAATAAAATATAGATTTTTTCTTACCCTTTTAACCTTTTCTCAAATTATTCTATCTTTTTCAATACTTTTTCTTTTTGTCTTTTTAATAGATTAGTTTCGTTGTATCCGTTCAAAAGTTGTGTTTTTTCTCTGTCTTTTGACCTTTTTTTATTCTACCGTTGTAGTGTAACTTAAGGAAAAAAAAAAGTGATACTTGAGTTGTCCAATGTCAATAGACTTTTAGGTTTCTCTTTGTATTTTTTTAACGGTGATATTCAAAGGTTAAAAAAATAACATTACAAATTTTTAACTCATTAACTAAACACCAAACTTACTTAATTTTATCTTTTTGTTATTTTTGTATAAACAAAAAATGACCTTTTATTTATTTTTGTAGTTGAAGTTGAGAATAATAAATAGTAACTTTAATAGTTACGTGGAGTTTTAAAAAATTAAAAGGGAGTTTTTCTTTGACCCAATATTTTTTATTATTTTAAAAGATGTAATTATAATATATATTTTCTTAAAACCTATATACTCTAAAGAAATTTAAAAATTTGATGACATAGATCTACCCATGCACCTCAAAATATAACACATACATACAAAATCCTAAACTCATATTCGCTCATTACTTCTTTTATAGATATGAAAGAAATATATAGTTGGATGACTAATTATTCATAAAGTTTAAAGTAACGGAAAAAGGTTCAACTATTTTAATATGCTCCTCGTGTATAAATCGAGTGAATGATGAATAGAGTTTACTCGTGGATTCAAATGATAATGTTGCAAGCTAAAAAGAGATTAATGAACTTTACACAAAAACCCAAGTGTGGATATAACAATGAGTGAAAAATTAATGAAAATAAGATTTTTTTATTACTCGGAACCAAAACTTAATTAAAATTTAATCTGATCAAATATGAGAGAGATGGTTGAGAAACTAATTATTTTAAAAATTAAAATTAATAAAAAAAAATTAAAATTTTTATTTTATATTTTAACAGAGTAATGCTAAAAAAAAATCTCAAATGACAACTGATTTAGCACCCTGCAATCAATCAGCAGTTGAGCGACAACCATGAAATCTAGATCGATAAGTTGTTATTATATCCTTTAAAAAATCACTATTTAACACTTAAGGGAGACTATTTTTGACATCCGAACGGATTTAATTTGTCGGACTATTTGTTTGACTTGGGATCTCGTTTCTCAAGGGAGTCTCCATTCCAACAGACACATGCAGATGCAGCCTTTGAGATATAAAGTCAGTACAAGTGCATGTGATCGATGGTGAAAAAGGTAATGACTGACGACCATGAATGACTTCCATTTTCAATTGGTGGGGTCTGCTTAATTTTACTGTTCATGGAATCTTAATTCATGTTACTCCTATGTGTTTTTTCAGAACAATGATTTTTTTATATAAAAAAACTCTGAAAATTTGAATAGAGTAAAGATAAACGTACATCGTAAATAAATGCACAATAAAAGATCTATCCTATTGTATTAATCAATGAATTACACAACACAAGCGCAAAATGATTTTTTTTTATCTCTTTGCATCATTAGTGGAATTCCTCTGTGTTACTAATGAAATTTTAAGGAATTACCAATGGACTTTCCAAATAAAAAATGTCCAAGACCTGTATTATCCTATTAAAAATATAAAATATTATATTATGACATAATATGATGTAAAGAATCTCGAAAAATCTTATAAAACCGATTCTACACCAAAATTACTATACAGGGAATAAATGTATTGTTTGATGTAGCTCAAAAGTGAGGAAAAGTCAAGGCCATGTGAGTTTGATTAGAAAGTGGCTGATGGAGTAACATGGAAGTATATGGGGTTAAAAGCCGACAACATACGTGGCCATGATTCACGTACGACGACTGATGATGATTATGACTAAGGCTATATATATATATCACGTACGTATATATATATATATATATATATATATATCCCCATCTCCATCTAATTATATAGAATCTGATAAGATTTTTGTGTTTTCAGTTTGCATGTTCCAGGTTCATGTTTGGAAAGAAAAAGAAGAGAGAGAGAGAGAATGAGTCAACAAAGGCAGTGCATGTGATGGGAATTAAAAGCCCCGGTAGTTATGGAAGTTATAAGTTCAACGATATCATAAAACCAAATTATGCTGATCGATCGGCTTCCCCTATCACCTCAATTCTCAACTTGTAAATATTTGCATGACTTGTAATCATATCTTTAAGCACACCTCAAACTCTTAACTTTATTCTTTTTTTTTTGATAAGAAAGGTAACAACCAACAGGATTAGCTCTTTGGAGACTGACTGCCTCCTAACAATTGATCCAGTCCCAAAGGAGGATTAACGAAGGCTTGCAGTCCTTCCTCACTATATCCAAATTTTTCCATGAAGTTAGCAACAAAAAATGTGAACAAAATAACATTTCTTGCAAATCTACATCCTTTTAAAAAAAACATATGAAAAAGAAGAGATGATTAATTATATATATATATATATATATATATATATATAGAGAGAGAGAGAGAGAGAGAGAGAGAGAGAGAGAGAGATAGAAGATTGACAATACATGTCAAATTTAAAAAAGTATTCGATTTTTTGAAAACTTGAAATGATGTTTAATCATGTATAATGTGAAACAATATTATCAAGATTATTTTTCCCATTTTCATTTGTTTTTGTTTTTAAGAAAAATAATCGAAACATATTTTTGGGACGGAAAGAAGAAAAGAGATGGTTGAATATAATATTAAAATAAAAGAATTTGTGAAAATTGTATTTTGTCTTTTTCTGTTGAGAATGGAAAAATATATATACAATTTACAATATACGAAGGGATTTGACATAATCCCATAATTATAGGAAACTAATAAAACAACAAGATACGTGTAAATCTCATTATCATAAAGATAAGATAAGATTGTAAATATTTTGCTTTAACGATGTTTGATTTGATGTTGCTTGCTATCAAATGGGAATGACTATTGATATATAAGTCCAACATGCGCCAATTTCAATAGAATACTCGGATTTTCAATTGCAAAATAATTGTAACTCTTCTTAATTAATTAAAATTTTATTTATACATATATAAATTTTATTGCATTAATAATATTTTCACAATACCATCCTTCCATTCTCTTTTATTATATTAACAATTTGCGCTAATTTGTAAGGGGAATCGGATAAACTAGTCTTTACATGTATGATTTCCTTGATGAAAGTACTAATCGTATATTAGTGGATATTGCCCACCCCAATCTTATTATTGGACCACCTACGTTCATTACCTAAATCTTAATGGACATTTAATTCCA
Organism: Bretschneidera sinensis; assembly: GCA_023935145.1. Lineage (NCBI taxonomy): Eukaryota > Viridiplantae > Streptophyta > Magnoliopsida > Brassicales > Akaniaceae > Bretschneidera > Bretschneidera sinensis. The sequence goes on from CM043705.1 coordinate 71,539,485, forward strand.
ACACCCGTTTCCAAGCCCCCCACCTCAACAAAGAGAGGAATTTGTTAGTGGGTAAATTGAATTAGCTAGTTGCAGTTTTTCCCCCTAAGGAATTAGGTAGCTTTATCCCCATACTCAATGGTTAAAGATCATGTGCTTTTCTGACTATTATGTCACCTAGTCAATTTGTGCTTCTCAAGTCATGTTTCATTAAGATACATTTTTTTACTAATTATCTATATGTACCTCTAACTTGCCGCACATCAAAGGCAACACTATTAAATTAATTTAAACCAAAATTATCCTTAACATCTCATTCAATTCAGAATTTTTTTTTTGGGTCATTCAAACATTTTTTTCTCTTTATTCAACCAAAGAAAAATGATTCGTTGAAACGCAGCGGCATGTATACGCGTGCAACTGAAGTAAACCCGATGAAATTAAAATGTTTGTTAAGCATTTATTTAAGTTTCTTATCCACTTCTGTTAAAAGAAAATACAAAGGTGAGGTTTACGCACTGCACCGCACCTGAGCCCGAACTTGTATCATATTGACGCTTTAGGTGCACTTTCCACTTTACACATGGGCATCCTTACTTAGAAGAGCTTTCGTCACGAACTTAACCTGTGTCTATTATTCGAGTTCAGATATCCAGATTTTAGATAGAAGCTCATGATTTAATCAAAAAAGTGTCAGATTAAATTAAAAAGCATCTGTTTAAATCTAAATATTGTGATTTAATTAAAGAGGTATAATTTAATTTCAATAATCGTGACTTAATAAAAAATATATCAGATTAGTCAACTATCTCTTTAGCATACACGATCTGGACCATTTAAAATTTAGAAACAGAATCTATAGGCTCATATTAAATCTGAAAAATCATGTCTTTTCAAATTGGAAAGATATATTCGTCCAGAATTGATTGAAGATGTGTCTCTACATCTATAAATACCTTCTGCCATAATATTTAGATTATTTAAAAGCATAATAAAATCCGAAATTCTTCAGATTTTGCTGTCATCAGGCTTCAACCTAGAGACTTAATTGTATCCTGAAAGACTATTCGCCTGCACTCATAACAAACTTGTTTATTCAAGTGAAAACGATTAAAAGCTTAAAGACAATGATTAATTCACGCATCTAAATCTTGATTCTCATATTTTATTCCACTTAAAAAAAAATATTACAACAGCCGAATGTCATCAAAAACCCACAAAAGGTATGTTTGGAGCTCAGAATCTTAAGGCAGCGTTTGCTAGGGCTTTTGACGGTGGATATCGATGAAATTCGATAGATTGTCTCTGACTCCAACTATGTTGATGGTGTAAATAAATTTGAGCATAATATTAACAGCATTCTCCATCTAAATCAACTGGGGCCGTCAGTTGAAAAAATATGCGACCGAGGGGTCCGAGTCCAACTTTGATTCCTTTAGCTAATTAATTTCAAGGAGAAACAATATATATATATCAACATCAAAAAGTAGGCAGTTACAAGATTAGGTAAATCTTCCTTTTAAAACCTTTTTTTCCCACCCAGCGTGCTGTGCATTCAATCCTTTCACATTAGGGTCGACAGTGCAACAAATGCAAAATTAATATCTTATCCAAATACTTGCCTTCATAATCCGATTCTGAAAGGGACCCCTGGCACTTTCTCTAATATATTTTCAAGAATGTGCTAAAAGACATAAGAGCAAGCAAACAGGAAGAAAAAAAAAATACCACTTCCAACTCCCACGTACCTCCAAACTTTAATAATACCCTTACTTTAATTTTTTTTTATATGAGGAAAATAAGGGCATCTACTATACTCCTGTTGATAATGAGAATTACTCAAAATCGTTAAAGCTTTCTAACTGATCTCAAAGTTGATAAAAGCATGTCTACACATTTTTAGAAAAGAAACACAACACTGTGATGCGAATAGCTTTCTTTTATTTTTTCCTTGAAAGAATGAGAGATGAAATTGTTCAATATAGGTTCTCTTTTTGTTCACGGGCGAAAATTATGCTGAATTGAATTAGGACTATAATAGCATTGGTTTAAAGGAAGATTGAAATTGCAGAATGATGATAATGGCTACCTTTTTCTTTTTGCACTCTTTTCATGCACGCTTTCAATTACAATAATGCGAGCTATAATAATGTTTTCACAAGGTGAATTGCAGGCGTCTGACATTCTCTCCTAACTGCACACAATCTTTTCTGTCTAGAATTTGATAAGAAGCTGTAATTTCACTTGGCGTGAGATTTGGCTTCTATCCTCATCCTTTGATCAAATGATGCAATCTTAACCTTTCATACATTATGTAAGATTCACAACTTTATGTATTATGTATAATCCATATATGTATAAATGATTGAAATTACATCATTTTCTCAAATGATGAAAACTGAACCCGAGACACGTGCTAGACACCTTCGCATGGGCTCATCTCCTTAAAAATCCAAATTGAAGAGAACAACCACTTAAGCAAACCAATTAAGCCCAACTCAGGAGAAAGCCATTACTAAAATAAATACCCAAACCCATTAATTATCACTAGTGAGCCTGATTCACTCAGAAAGGAAAAGAAGAAAATCGTTAGATTTCTGTTTCCCCTTCGTATATCTATGAGGGTAATTTCGGCGTAAAAGTTTTTATATTAGCAATTTGGTCCAAAAAAGAAAAATGGAAATCCCATAAGGTGAGACAAAAAGTAGTATTCCACACCCTTTGATGGGATAAGTTTGGTGAGGTGAAAATATGGGATTAACTAGTCCAATATCCACCCATTTCCACTGTCAATATGAACCAAATGTGCTTGCAATAATTTTTAAAAGTTACTCAGGGAGATGGGGATTTGGACAAATCTTCTCTCAGGTTTACACTTCCTTATGAAACAACATCACAACCTTGGGAAAAACTTAATAGCTAAAATCAATCAAACAGATACCATATCTTTGCAACTATGTGAAAAGAAAATACTACTAGTAACTAACGGAAAAGAACTCTTTCCCACCACAATCCCCACCCTTTTCCTTGGTAAAAAAAAAAAAGAAGAAAAAGAGCCCTACACTTGTATACATTGAGAGAGGCCTATGAACATTCCTACAACATTTATATGAGCTACCTCACGCATGGTGGAGCCCAAGACCTTCAAACAAAACAATGCCAAACCCATTTCCTATATATGGTTCCTGAAAATTACAGCAAGCTAGCCATGCAAACAAAAGTTTAAAACTTGTCAGGCCCAAGTTAGTGTGGAAACCTTGATGACAGTTTGTCAGTGTGGGAGAAAATTCCCCTCTTTCCCTTGCTACCATTCTTAGTTTTGATTGAGAAGTTATGCTCTGTATATTTTAGAACTAGTTATGTTTGGGAGACCAGATAAGGTGAAGTCAGACAGCATACCTTTACCCAATAAAATGTTTTGTTTGCACCCTATCATGGCTGGATATAATATTTACCCATTCAGATAGAAGTAAACCCTACCATATCCAACCCCTTCACCTTATTAGGTTGCCAATATTACCTAGGACACTCAAAATAATCAGCAGTTTAAGCACACTTACCCAGATACTAAATCAAATAAGTCATCAATTAAAGCACCTGATTATAATTTCAAGTTGATAATAAGCAAATCCAAGCGAAGGTGGCTTCATAGGCCACCAACGAACACACACGCAAGTACGTACACATTTACAGTTTTCATAGGCCACCCATGTCCCCGGACGCTCTCAAAACAGGGTTTATTAAAAACAATTACTGGCTTGATGCTTCAAGCATATAACAGTCCATTTAGGGCCAAAGGTTGACCAGGTGAGCAGCATCTCAGATTCTCAGGTCATTACCCACTGACGACTAGCAACCTTCTCCCAGCCTCTCATCAACATTACAATAATGCACAAAAACTCAAAATAGCAAGCAGCATCATTCACTTCCTTTTAGAGTATTTCTCAGATTTTGTCACTAGACCGTGTATGCAGCTTCAAAGATGAGAGGCAAGAGCACGTGTCCTTACTATGGGCAAGGGCTCAAGTTCACAATTACTACAACTATATAATTTCCTTGTCCCATAAAAAACAAAGAAAGAAAAAACATGAAGAGCCACAAAGCATACAAACGAAAAGAAAATGGAGTGGAAATGGATAAACACAAGAAAATACCAAGCTCAAGTTTCAAGTTTCAAGTAACATCAAAGTAATTTCATGAAGGGAGTTTGTCCTAGGGAAAAGTCAATTATTTTAAAGGGGAAAAAGTTCCAACACGAACAAATATATGACTAACATTCTCCAGGATACATGCAGGAATGCATGATCCACATCCATTTTGTTTGATCATAAATCAAGACAACGAAGTTGATTCTCCAAAGCAACAATGTAAGTGCGTACAAAATTGAAGACAACAAAAATTGATTATCCAAAATCAACAGTTTAAGGTTATGCAAGACATCCGGGTAATTTCTATTGGCTGAAATCAATTTGTGAAGTATGACGTTTGGAAACAGAAACAAACAAATGAAAGGCAACATCTATGCGAGAGTTTTGTCGTACTTCTTCTAAGTTGCTCTAAAAGTTGTAATTGCAACTTGCATAATATGCTCATGGCGACTAGCAGAACATTTATTCTCGAGACTATAGATTATTAATTTAATGAAGTTACTAGGAAAAATCATCTTTGCCTTATCATTCTGTTCATCTTTCTCTTTTTTTTTTTTTTATGTATTTTGATTTTGAAACTTTAATCACCCATAAAAATCATTATTATTCATCCTCTCTTTACAATTATGATATATTTTCTCTAATTTTTTTGATAAGTTTAACTGCATATAAACCAAGCCCACCAATAATGCCCAACTTAATTAAAGCAGAAGCAGCACCACCACCTGGCACCATGGGAACTTTGACGTTGTTGAAATTCATGTTCCTAAACACTTATAGTCTTCAAATTACGTATAGAGAGAGAAAAAGGGGGCATCTAGGATTTTTGTTCTTGCATCCTTTTGTTAAGGCTGTGTTTTTCAAGCAAACTAAATCTTCCTTGTTACAAAATGATATACTTTTTTTTATACGTGAAATGTATTAAAGAAAAGACGCAACAAGTGGGTGCAACCCATGTACAAAGGCTATCTATAAGAGAGAAACTCCACAAAATCCACAATGTCAAAGTCATTTACAAAAGATTTCCCTTTGACCCAAAAAATAAGGCCATTGAACCATTTTTCCCTAATTACATCAATAGGTCTCTTAAAGCCTTCAAATGCTCTACGGTTCCTCTCAATCCAAAAGATAGAAAGGGAGATCATAGAGTAAGCTTTCTTGAGGTTCTTAGTGGCCTAAAATCCACTCCAAGCCCTCACCTCATCTAACACCGATTGGGTGCACACTCAAGAGATCCCCAAAACCTTATAAGCCATTTCCCACAAGGCTCTAGCCAAAGAGCACTTCATCAATAGATGAAACACGGACTCACCACATCCTTTACAAATGAAACAACGATTCACCACCACCCTCCCTCTTTGCAAATTATCAAGTGTTAAAGATCTTTTCCAAAGAGGCCTCTCAAAAAAAAAAACACTTTCTTTGGGGCTTCGAAGCACCAAATTGCTTTCCACTGGAAGTTGGCGGATCCATGCACAAGAGACCCGGCTAGAAGTATCTTATAGAAAGATTTCACCTCAAAACCTTTGCTCCGGTTGTCCCTCCATCTCAACGAATCCTCTTTAGATAAGTCAAAATTAAAGCTATACAAAGTTACCAAGAAGCTTTGCACCCTCTCAACCTCCCAATCGTTAACATTGCGGATGAAAGGCACATCCCACGAGATAAAACAATTGGCCACCAAGATGCAAGAAGAAATAAGAGCTTTTTTATCCCTTGCAATTTCAAAGATCTTCGGGAATCGATCTTTAAAAGGGATGGTTCTCGAACCACGTATCATGCCAAAGCCGCGTTCTCCTTCCATCACCAACCATCACCGAAAGATGAGGACTCAAGGCGTCCCAACCATTCTGAATCCAACTCCACACTCCTACACCGTAAGTCCCCTTTCTTTTCTTAGACGTCGATCTGCAAGAATCCAATCCAAACTTAGCTTCCACCACTTTCCTCCAAAGATGATCATTTCCCACAATAAATCTCCATAACCATTTTCCCAACAAAGCTTTGTTGAACAAGGTAAGAGACTTTATGCCTAACCCCCCTCTATCTAACAATTGCTTAACCACTCCCCATCTCACCAAATGAAATTTGTGCTCCTCCCTAATATTGCCTCAAAGGAATCTTCTTTGAATATCCTCCAACCTTTTAGCTACAACACTAGGGATAAGAAATAAGGACATAAAATAGATAGGGAGACTAGAGAGAGTGCTTTTGATGAAGTGAGTCTTCCTCAATATGCAAATACAGCAAAATGATGTGGATATTTCATTTATCTTAATTATATGCTTTCTTTAATGCCTTTTTGAGAGAATAAAAGGGAAGGAAAGTTATAAAATAATTTTTTTTTCTTCCATTTAGAAAAATCGATAAAGAGACATATGGCTTGATTTATTTGTTTTTGAACACTAGTGAGCACACCATTAGGGTTAAAGACATAATTGGTTGGTGAATGCAATTATGAACGCCTAAACCTTACTCCTAAATTTATTGGGGTCAGCTACTTTTTTTCTCCAATTTGCCTTGTCTAAAATCATGAAGTTTTATCCATAATTTGTTTGGAGCTTATTGGGTACACCAAGGTTGGGGTTAGACTGTGTGGATAGGTGGAATGCTGGGTCTAGTGACAAAAAAGAGATTATGGCTTTATACAACAGCAAAAAAATGCTTAATGTGGAGTATCTGGGAAGCCAAGCTTTCAGTGGACTTGAAGCTTCTTTACATATGATTAACTTCGATCTTACTAAGAGCCCTTTTGATTGCATGAAAGACTTTTCTTGTTTTTTTATTATTCACTTTGGGATCCAAAAAGCTGTTTATCTTATTCTTAATTTGAGTTAATTTAGGTTTATGCTTCTTTTTAGGGGGGTGCAATTAGGTTTACGCTTCTGGTGTACCTAAGTTGAATTTTTCTTACAATAAGCTTATAAAAAGACCATAATTAAAAGGATTGCATAGATTTTGAACAAGTATAAGCCTTGGTGGACTGTGGACAACATCCTGCCAGTTATGCTTACAGGTCTGCGCAACTCTTCAGGAATTTAATATAACCTTTTATCTTAAAGGATAAGCCAACAGATCAAAATGTTAACAGAATGTAAAAAAGGAAGAGAAATATATTTTTGAAGCCAAAATATAAAAATAACATATTTACCTTTTGCTCACAAAAAGCTGATAATAAGAATCCTTAAAAAGGCAAGGATGGATATGATAGTCCCTCCCAAAAGACACACTTTAAGAACTTTCCTCCTCCTCCTCGGGCTCAACAAAGTAAAGTGGCATAAAGCAACCTCTAAGATAGATTCACCGTCAAGAAAATATACCTAAATAAATAATATTATGATTAGCGAAAAACAAACTTGAGGAGTCCAAAAAATTGCATGGCATTTTCCATTGCATTATTAATCATTGATTAGGTGAGATTTTAGTCATTCAACCTAACTAGCCTCCACAAGTTGCCAGCTTTCCACCTTTTGTTTCTCTCACATTGCAGACACTAGAAAGAAGAAAGGAAATTAAAAGGGGAAGAGAATAATTTTAAAAAAAAAAAAAATGTTTCAAGCAAATCTACTCAACCAAGAAAGTTTACAAGACATATAAGTTTGTCCAACCTCAAAATTTATTATTTTATTTATTTTTTCTTTTTTGATAATTGGGGTAGGGGGATTTGAACGGGACCTACTCTCTAGAGGAAAAGTTTGGTCACCAATTGGGCTATGCCCAAGCAACCTAAGTTAAGCTGATATAACCATCCTCACATTAACATATATGAAAACAATCATATCACTAACATCACCAATTCACTACTTTAAGGATAAAATAGAGGACACATTCAAGTTGAGTTTTCTATTCTTTTTGTATGATAAAAATAGAAAGCCTCAACTAGGGGAAAGGAGGGTAAAGTGGGAGGAGACATCTTTACAGCAAGACAAAAAATTATACCCAGAAGAATTATAAAAAAGAAGCAGGTAAAAGGAGCAAGCAAATTTCCCTTAAGCAAGCATGGACTTTCCCCTAAAATGTTACTTTTGGGTCATCATCTGACATCAGATCATTTGTACAGAAGATTTGTTAAAGTAATTCTCTTTTCAAAATTGTTTGAAAATATTGCTTACGTGCACTTACATGCTGGACTCTTCCAGATGCAGCCTGATATGCATATATGCTCAGTCATAACATAGACCTTACAATAAATGAAAATGGAAGAATAACTTACTGGCAAACTATTCAGAAGAGCTAGTGTCAGAGAGACATGGAATGTGCATGTCAAGCTCCTTTCCAGTACATCTGGAAGATGTGCACCAAAATCAAATGCCCAACGAGGTTGATATGCGGTTAAATGAACCGAATGCGCCATGGAGATCACGTCACCAACAAAAACAAAAGTCCCAGCACAATTATGTTGTAATTTTATAGAAGTATTAGAATCTGCACTTCTTCCAAGTTTCAAGCATTCTGGCAAATAAGGGCTTGAATACGTGATCTCAGACCACGTCAAACCTGGCAACTGAACTGGACTCAAGCAGGACTCACCCTATAAACATTGTCAAATATGTATTCAGTTATCTGAACAGTGTATTACCTTCTACAGTGCCAAGCGAATAACAAATATCTAGCTTCTATTTTAAAAGGTCCAAATAGCTACCTGTGGACATATGCAGCTGCTTCCATTGGATATAGCAGTCACCCATCCATCACCACATTTGTTAAGCTTAACAATTTCCTTTGCATTCAAACAGAACCCACCCTCTCTTTTGTTCAGCTGACCATCTTCACTGTCAGGATCATGTGACTTGATTGACTCTACGCACTGGATGGTTACAAATGCTGTGAGATCATTAGGACAAGCAGATTGGTTGTCTGCCAATTGAATCTCATTGCTTTCTTTCATCATAGAATAAGGGACACAGTACCCCTTTCTGCCACCAGATCTCCTTAAACTTTCAAGATATGTAGAATCATTTGGCCTTTGAAGTGTATGTTTATCTAACAGAGCAGCCATCTCCATCCACTCTTTTGGATTATGGATTCGAATGCCATCCAGCGACACAATTACATCCCCAACAGACAGATAACCAAACAATGGTGATGTAGAAGGTACATACAAAACCTATTAAAGGTAATTATTTAAAATACAGGTGTATGTATATGTATAACCAGAATTATGTTATGGCAGTAGTTCCAAAACCTATGATAGGTAATTATTTAAATTACAGGTGTACGTAAACATATAACATGAATTAGGTAAATGGCAGTGGTGACTTACAGTGGGGCTTTCTCCATGTAGGTAAAGGGGAAACAAGATAAAGGGCAGGAGAAATAACCACAACCCACAAACTGCAGAAAACTAGGAAAAGAAAAAAGAAAATGAGGGTGCATCAGATTAGACAAAGCAATTAATGAAATAGCACAGAAAATGCAATGAAGGATTTAATAAATAGCATAGACATAAGATTTATAATGCATGCATTGACAAGGGTATAGGGTATATGATATGGAGTGCGATGGTGAGAACTGACCACTGCATTATGCCAGATGCCGGCACAGTACACACGAAGAACAGAAAAGCTAGGTAATGCTTGCAGCAAGTCATGATTGAACGCCACTAGTGCACCAGGAAACAGAGTAGCAATGAAAATGGCAATGTACTCCAACCGTATGCCCTCACTGCTCTCCAATGAAAAGGTGCCTAAGGTTAGAAAACATGAGAAGCTAGTGCTTTTGGAGCAGCAAAAATTGAGGTTTTCTATTTCTCTCCCTTTCTTTTTTTTATATTAGTAAGTTGTATTTCTTTCCCTTTTTAAAGCTCAATATTACTTCACTAGATTAAAATAATAGTAGTTCAAGTGAAACTTCTTATCAGAAAAAGTTCAGTGAAACTTGTATAAATCGACAGATATAAGATTTTCTGTATATAATTAACAAGACTCTGCATGAAGAAATGGTATAAAATTACCAAAAATAACGGGAGAAACTGACCTAGCAGCGGCAAGAGCGTGGCCAAATTCATGGACTGAAACGGAAACCAAAGTAGAAACGAATACATAGGCAGCACCAGAAAGGGATATGTTCTGCGAATAAGATAAGGCATAAATAACTATATTAAAATAAAAATGTAGTTATGATGATAAAATGCAAATGGGTATGAGAAATTGATACCGAGAACGGCCAAAACCCAAAGAAGAAGGCAGTGAGGCGGTGAGAGTTGGGGTTGAAAAGGTTGAGCACTGTGGAAAACTCCAAGAGAAGAAGAAAAGATACGAGGAACAGGGCTGTGAGGCTGAATCCGATTCCTATGGCGAACCAAATCCTGAAACAGTTGGCGTGTCTCCGTCCCAAACGAAAGATGGGTTCGTTCAAAACACACATCTTTAAGTCACAGTACCAACAGGAGATGGTGTTGCTCAAAGCCTCATATGTATAGGAGGTAGGGCTAACCACTGGTAGCAGAGATTGGGACCCATTTCTGCTCTGTCCTCCTGTCCCAAACGTAAACCTTCTCACTCGTCTTCCTCCTTCCATCACTTGCCAGTTACCAATCGCCACTCCAATCTCTGAGCAAATTTCAAGTAATGTCATATGTAAGGCTATAGGTATTAAACAATTAAACGAACAAATATAGTGATGTAAGACTCGTGGATCTAGCATTATAGGTTTGAGCTGCCTATAATGCTAGATTATATGTGAAACTATACCACTGAACCAAATTGGTTTGGGACAAAACACAAACACCTAGAGTGCATCCGAAGCAAACAACTCCAACAGCCAACAGCAAATGGCACAAACCATACGGCCCAGTTACAAACTTTCCGAGCCACCAAAACAAAACATCAATTATATAGAATATAGCACATGCTATTCAAGAGTAAACCCGGCCAACAAATTCATAAACAATTTATTAATCAGAAGCCCAAAATTTCGTTTGAGAAATTCTTAAGAGAACACCATTTGTATCTTAACAAATCTTTGCAAACGAAGCAGACCTTGAGACGGTGTGAGGACTGAGCGGCGATCTGTGGAACAGAGAGGGAGAGAGAAGAATCAGACCTGAAATCAAATGGAAAGTAGAGAAGAAAACAGTTACTTTTGTTCATCATAACAGATAAAAAAATCGACCAGGAGAAAGAGAGACAGAGGCTTACAGCTTATTGAAACCGGGGAAGCAGCCCACGCCTGTGAGGAGCGGTTATTGACAGGAGAAGATGAGAGAAGAAGAGAAGAGAGAAGTGAGAATAGAAGAAAGGATATTGGGAAGACGTTGGGAAGGAATGAAATGGCATAGAAACGAAACATAAAAGGGCACCATGTACCTAAAACTCGTATAGTGTGACACGTGTTGTGCTGAGAACCATTGGCTTTGGTTTTGTATGGAAAAATTACTAAAACACCCATGTGGTTAGGATGTAACTACATTTGTATCCTTATAATCTCTAAACCATGGCAGATCCTGACCTACCTGAAGTTCTATTGACTTTGGAAATAGCCAAAAGTCGTGCCAAATTGCTAAGGCATTACTAACTCTCAACAGTTACTTTCATTTACACTCTCTCCCTAAGATACAAAATCATAGCAAATTCATTTGTCATTCATCTTAGCTATTTTCGAGAAATTCATTTATTTCAGTCATATTTTTTTAGCTATTCAAAAAATCACAAGAACTTAGAATACGACTTTTTACAAATAATTCTACATTACATATGTATATTAATGTCATACTTTGTAAAGTTGTCATCCGAGAACTTTCAAAAAAAATGAGAGCTTCTGCTATGATGCATGTGTACAAAATACTCAAAAAAGTTTTGGCATATTATTGCAACACCTATACGTACAAAATACTCAATATATGTATTTTTTTTCTTTTGTAATTGGGTGGAATTTTTTATTCCATACTTATATCTGTAAAGAAAAATGTGGAATTCTTAAATTACTATAGACAAATATGATTTTTCATGCAGGTCAAGAAAAAAGAAAGCATTATGCAAGTACCAGGCTGCATGATGATTTTTCCATTGACTTTCAAATCTGCATTAATAGCAGAAAGAAAAAAAAAAGGAATAAATGAGAGGTTGAGGTTGAGGAAGAAAAGGAAGATAATTAAAAAAAAATAAAGGGAAAATGGTTACTCTATGAGAAAAATGGAAATTCCTTCAAGCTTTAGGTATGCACTAATGGCAGAAAAAGAAAAAAAATAAAAGAAAGTGAGAGGTTGACGAAAAAGAATAGAAATAAGGAGAAATGATATTATGGGCATTTTTGTTCTTAAAATTTGGTTTACTGGCATGTTTTAATCATATTCGACTTTTTGCTTGTTGAGTCAGCTTTTTGATACAATTGATTAGATTCTGTCATGATGAGGGATGCAAATGTATAATAAAAAACAAGGATGATGCAAGTGTAATTACACCCTAACAAGATGGGTGTTTTAATAATTTTTCCTTAATATATCTATAAATTCTCTGTTAATACATCTATTTAGTTGTTGAGAATCTGACACATAATTAACAATTACACAATCACAATAGCAAAAATAAAAAAAATTAATATAATTTTTTTAACATGGTTTGACACACCTCTTTACTTACATCTACGGGTTTGGGAGGAAAAAAAGTTGTTAAAATTCACTACACAATAGTGCACAATTATTTTCTTTCATAAAAAATCGTATGAAAACTCTCTCCGATCCCATAACCCAAAACTCAACATATCCAATGTTCACTTAATCTTTGTATCATCGTAAAATTCTTTTTTACTAGCAATATTAATATTTTGGTTTGCTACTCTCTGAATTTGAAATTCCTCGATAAGGAACAAGGTGAATGACTACTTTTCAATGTCTATATTTTTAACCTTCAACAACTTGTTCACCAAGCCTTTTGAAATTCAATTAATGCATAGTCAAATACTTAATCAAGTTTATGTTTAATAATATGAGTTGGTATACACACCAAGAAACTATACAAAAGGAAATGTGGGGGAATTCTTACTATTGATAATTTAAATTAATGCAAAAATGTTGCTAAATAGGTGTTACTTTTTCAAGGAAGGGGATGAGTCTAGTTATCATCTTCTTTTGTGATGTTCCTTCAATAGACATTTTTGGGAGTTGGCTTTTAGTTTGGCCATTGGGTGCCAGTTCAATCCAAATTGAATTGTGGACTTAGTTCAAGGAGAGAGGCTCCAAGCATAAGAGGAACGCATAATGCTTGATTCCACTTTCCATTTTTGGATGATTTAGTTGGAACCGAATAGTAGAGCTTTTGATAAAAAGAAAAAATCATTAGTCATTATCAAGAATGTGTGGGTTTACACTTTTGAGTTTTGAAGTAATAATTTTTTTTTATAAATGATAAAAATATCGTAGATTTTTTTAATATTCTACCTTGTAGATAACTTTTTATATAAAATTGATACTTTTGATACATTTTTTAATAATATAATTTTTCATATAAAAAAAAACATAGGAACGATTATTATATTTATACCAAATATATTAGATTACACCATGTGGGCACAAAAAGAAACCATGTCAATCAGAAGTCAAAGCAGAACATAAAATCAGACCAACAAATATGCAAACTCCATTGAAAAAACAGTGGAAGAATAATTAATCACAATTGATTAGACAGTGACAGTATACATTGATTTAAACAAAAGAAAACTTTGCAGACAAAAAATATATATGTAACAAATTTCAACACCTTATAGGCAGAAGTAAGAAAAAAAGAAAAAAACAGATTTCAACACTTTGCAAGACAAGCCCACCATAAACTCTCGAGTTTCAATCTAGATTTCCACGCCCACACCTCCCGACTTATAAGCAGCGAAAAAGGTGCCATCCACATTTACTTTGATAGCCGAGAAGGGGGCGACTTCCATTGTAAAAGCTGAATAATACTGGCTTTGAGAGCCTTTGGTTGGGGCTCAACATGCTCGGAGAAGTACCTCGTTTGCAAAATTTACTAGCTGCGAGGAAGACTTGCCACCATTTCCCAAAGAAACTTGGTTACGGTTTCCCTGACTCAGCCAGGCAATAACAAACCATAAAGCTAAGCACTCCACTCTACTCCACTCTTATCTCCATTCATTTTACAGCCATTCTTTGAGCCCCTATTGACTGCACTGTCCCACTCCACTTTTTTCAAGTAAGATTGTTTTGATATTTTGACTTAAACTATCCATTTTTGTGTTTTTAACAAATCTTTTTAAGCTTATTAAAATCATATTAAAATTCATCCAAATTTAGAAAATACTTTTAAGTTTTACATTAAAAAATATATATAAAACTTACTATTTGCACAAAATTTCATCGGGATGCCACGTAAGCATATTGTCAAATAATATATAGTAAGTATAAATTGGACTGGTGAGACAATTTATTACCGTTCCAAAGGTTCGTTCAAAAGATTTGGTTTAAACCTCGATTAAATTTAGATCGAAGTTGAGCTTAGAGTAAAGATTTTGGATTGAATATCCAATCAAACTGTACCCAAGTAATGTCGAATCCGACTCAATATGTTTGTGAGTTAACTCGATTAAATTAATAATTTTAATTTTTATAAAATAAAATTTAAAATTATAACTATAACTTAATTAGTTATGAGTAGATTAATTAAATTAACTCGAATTCAATGTTTTTCTTTCAAATCTTTTAGTTTAGAAACAAACGTGAATACCTTTTAATTTGGTGCAATGTCATATTTACTTGACGAAAAATTCGTATTTAGTTCGAATTCATGAAAGATACATAGCATAAGAATTCATTTCACTTTTAAATGAAATAAAAATATGATTTTTCTCTCTTTTTTCGTATCATCCAATGATAAAATAGATTTTATGTCATTTATCTTTTATATACTTATCTTTTTTAAACATATGTTAAGGAACAACTTAACATGGTTTGATTGACAATTTGTTACCAAAAATAAACCAACGCAAAAATAACATTAATCCCAAAAAAATGTGAAAAGTTAAAATAAAAGTTCTCAGTGAAATTTTCGAAAAGCTAATGGTATTAAAGAAATTATTAAATGTTTCTTACGGTGTTGATGTTCATCTATTAATAATACGATAAACTCAAATGATAATTACTAAAAACTCGAATAATATTTTAAATTTTTTTTATAAATTCCCAAGTATTGTGTTAAAAGAGTTATTTAGAATTTGCAGTTGAGTTCCTCGTCATAATAAAACGGTGTAACACCTAATAGTTTCAGACGGCGCTGCCATCGTCAGTGCGCATCTGAAAGTGAAAGTGAAATTGAAAAAAAAAAAGAGAAAGTAAAAAAGGAATCTCTCCTTGGTCACGACACCTTGGCTCAGATCCCATTTTTTACGGTAGAGAGAGATAGAAAGATCCTTGCTTTGGTTTGGCTTTGGGTTCTGATCGTTGGAAGTAATTAATTTATTTACAAGTGAAATCGATGATACTGTTGCAGTCCCATTCGAGGTTTCTCCTTCAGACCTTGTTGAGTCGGGTTCAGAAGTACGTACTCCTTCTCTTTCATTCATCTTTCTTTTATTAATTATCAATTAATGTTAATGATGCCATTTTAAATATATTTTTATCTAAATTGTTAGTCTTGTTTCCCTGTTGGATTTTGATTTCTTCATTCTCAAATTTGTATCTAATTTCATGTTGAAACCCTAAACTCACCACGCTCTCCTTATTTATGCAATGATTAAGTAGAAAGAACGTTATAACTAGTTAATAGGATGCCCTAATGCCAATTTTTTAGCCATTACTTTATTACTACACATCAAAAATTAAATTCTATTAAGCCGAGAATGACCTGTTATGAATTTCACGCATCAAAAATTAAATTCCTGCTCTACATTTTAAAAAGCCACACAAAATATGCCTTGATCGTGCTTCTTTTTTGCCACAGCACTCTGACCACTGGTTGGTTGTAAAAATGGAGGCATTTTACTAGCGTAGTAAGCACACTTCTTTTATTTGTAACTGAAATTTAACTCGTAACTGAAGTTTGAAAGAATTGGCAAGAATCAATTGTGACATGGACTGTTTGGGCTTTTACGTTAACATATAAAGATGTGAGTTACCGTAGTTGGTAAAGTCTTTCATAATTCTACCAAGGACTTGCTATCCAATTTTACCTTCACCATAGACTGAGAGGGTTAAAGGGTGGTCGGGCTAGCCCCTGTTCTATGGGATTTCTTACCTAATTAGTTCAGTACTTGTAATGTCAATGGTTGGTTTCATAGTTACAGGTTAACCATAACATTTATTGCTTAGAATTCGTTGTTAGAAGGTTAATGAAAATTCTTGTATTGCAGACAATAATTATAAAGTTAACTATTGCTATAAGCATTCTGAATCAGCCAAGTCTTGGTTTTGCCATCCATAATTTTAGATGAATCTACTCCACTAAAATGGCAATGGACTCATATATACGGGAACCTTTTTTGATAAGTGAACCTAAATGAATATGAATCCCACTAAAAAATTTCCTTAAATTATACTCCGTGATGATATTAATACCTATCCAAATGCTCGTTCCTTTTTAGCTTCTTTTTTGTTATTACGAATTGAAACACTCACCTAGAAATCGATATTTCAAAGTAGTGTCCCCACAACACATCATGCCACACCACACATCATGTGAGAGATAAGAATGGTTTGATTAGTCATTTTGTTTCTTTATCTAAAGAGAGTTGGTATGGGACATTCCCTTTGGCCGTAATGCTTAAGATTGGGAACTTCAATGGTTGGAGTCTTCTTTGAAAAGAATTACAAAGTGAGTTTTGATTTGCCAAGAGAAGATAGGCTTAAAGGGAGGTTAAAAGTGGATGGAAACTTTGAATTTAGTTCCTTCTACAAGGCCCTCTTATTGCTTATAGAAGGACATTCAAATTTTATATGGATCGCTATTTGGAGGACTTGTGCCCCCATTAAAGTTGCTTTCTTTGCATGGGAGGCGATATTGGGGAGGATTTTGACCATTGACATTTGACAAATTACAAAAGTGTTTGTAAAGCAGTGTTACTTTTGTAAGGCGAATGCCAAGTCCGTTCATCATTCCTTGTTAAGATGCTATTGGAGTCTTGGCAATTCAACTTTGAAAATTGCTCTTCGGGTTTTGGGATTTTCTTGGGTTAGTGCCGATTCCATTCAAGACAAGGTTTGGGCTTGGAACGACATTTGAGCTTCTAAAGAAGCAGGAAAATCATAGCATTGATCCCACTCTTCATTTTGTGGATGGTTTGGATTGAAAGAACAAGAGAGAATTTGAGGGGTGTGGAAAGATCAATTACTTCTCTTAAAGGAGTGGTGGCTTAATACCCTTACTTTTTGGTTTTAAGGGGATTTTTTTTCGTAAATAAGCTACAACTTATAGATTTCATTATTACACCTTATCAAAAAAACTTATAGATTTCATAGGAACACTATTTTGTATATAGTTTTCACTTGTACATGCGTGGCACCCCTTGGTGGCTTTTAATATTAACGCTTTACGTATATAAAAAGAAAGAAACACGCACCATGATACCTACTCTTGTTTTTGTTGCTGTTGTCAACTTTTACAGCTTGCTGATATTTCAAATCCTTTTTCTGCAGTCTCGACAAAGGAGTTGAACTCGATTACCAATGGGTTGAGTTTGATGATGTTCGTTACCACTTTCAGGTAATTTTCCTGCATTTATTTTAATGCATATTGGGGAGAAAATATAATCATCATATTAATCATGTAGACTGAATTTGTGCATCACTTAATTTTGTTGGTTAAGTTAATTGTTTACTTATTTTATCATTTTTATTATTGTTTACTTGTATTAATCATATATTATAAGCATTGGATTTACAGTTCTAACCTACTGGGTGTTGTAGGTGTCAATGAAGAATCCACATCTCCTGTTGCTGTCGGTGTCACTACCCACCCCACCTCCAGAAACTATATTCGTTGGCGGACTTCCATTCGGAGCCATAGAAGCTGTAAAAGCTGCATATGGTGCCGCTGTGCAAATTCTTGATCCTCCTAGGGATGGCTTTAATCTCACATTGAAACTTAATTTGTCAAAACTTCCTCCATATGAAGGTTCAATGTGTTCTTTTTCTAAGTTCATTATGAGCTTGTCATGTAAATGCCAAAACACTTAGGATCAGCTTGTCAAACATGCTCGTCTTCTTTTTTCTTCTCGAGATTGTGCTTTTCTACAAGAAGAAAAATCCAAAGGATGGGTTTCCTTGTTCTGCTAGATTCATGCATTGCATGATCTGTCTTTCTTCATTCTTTTTCTTTTTTTTTTTGTGGTATTTGCATGGAAATGTGTTTGGATCAAAATTCTGTCCTTGATACTGCTCATAGTTATAAGTTTGGGTACAAGGACTAGTTTCTATTGATTACAGTTTGATGTTTCGTGAGTTCTAGCTGAAATGGCATTCCATTTGGGAGTCAAAAGACTCAAAATGTCTTCTTTGAATTAGTAGACTTGCCCTTGTGTTGTTACTGAGGTTGAACTAAGCATTTGGTGAAGAAGAAAACTACTAAATATAGAAAATAGTTCATAAGTTGATTATATGTATGAAATAGAAGACACAACTCTTTGTCACAATGTTGGATACTATATTCATTTTCTGGCACAATTACCTGAAAAGTAAGCAATTATGCTCAATTAGGCTTTGATTTCCTTATGTCAACTAAGGGAGCATTGTATTCTGGTTATAGGTCTCTTGGCGGAACTGGTCTGGCCTGACTTCGTTTTAGGTTTTTTGTATTGCTTGTTCTGTATCTTGCAGCGTAGTCACTTCTCTTGTAGATTCTTTCTTAAAGCATATTAAGAGTATGTAAGGAGGAGCTGAGGGGAATTTTTGTTAGCTATAGTTATGGAATCCATAAATTGCCTCAATAGGGACTCAGGAGAATGCCATAAGTCAATAACCAAGGGTCAGACAACTTGCTTGACCTGTTAAAACGCGTGTCATGGCTTATAGCACCTCCAGGTAGTTAGATGTTGGTTTTCTTCTATAAAATGGCCTATGTATTAGAAATTTGGACCTGTTTTCTTTCTATCATCACTTAAGGTATATGTTAACTGTCATGCTCGAAACAGATGATCTTTATTGTTCTTATTGTCATTTAATGTTAAGGAGTTTCCATCTGTGAGCCCAGCAGAATGTGAAAGAGTTGGGTTGCAATAATTTTGTTCAGCAAGCGTGTAGGAGAAGTCAGCGATCTGCTTAGTTTAGTAATCCAGAGAGAGAGAGAGACAGAGAGAGAGAATTTTGGGAAAAGAATATTGTTTTTAGTTTTTTCTTTTTAGATTTTTATTGGGGTAAATTCGTTTTCATTCGATTTCTGTCAAAATTAATAGTTTATTTGGATGGAGGGGGCTATTGGATATATCCCTAAAATGAGGGGGTGAATTGATTGATTTTAAAAGTGAGGGGGTACGGGTGTATAAATGGTTGGTTAAAAATTTTAACTGAAATTTGCAGAACAAAAATATTTATATCATTTTACCGAATATGAATAGTGTTACCGACACCGTTTCGAATGTTTCATTTTGGTCGGATAATTTCGGTTAAACTACTAAACTTGTTTTTTTTCTTCCATATTTTCAGATTTATATTATTATTAATATTTATATATATTTAATGAAGTATTAGGATTGATCTTAACACTTAACTTTTATATATTTATTATTAATATTTAATTTAATTTCCAAATCGGTTAATTGGTTCAATTGGTATAGATTTTGGTTGATTGATTTAGAAATGTTTTGATACCAATTAACCATTTAACCGTTCCATTTTGCTAAAACAGTTCGGTTAATCGGTTTTAACTAATACTGATCGCCCTAGACAATGATACACATGTTAAAACCTTGAGGGCAATGCTGATATTAACCCTTAAGCAAATGTACTCATGTTTCTATTTAGCAGTAGCGTCAACATGAGTGCATAATATGTACATGGCTCAATCAACTTAAAACATTACAGAAAAGGTAGTTAACTCCCCAATGACAAAAGTTGGCCAATGCGAGCATCCTTGAAATTTGAATCCACCTGAAAAATGGAAAGAATGACTAAATTACCCAAATTGCTCTTATTGTTTAAATTGTATATCAAGCTTCAAGGTAGAATATTTTTCTTGCTAAAAGCCTCAAGGTAGAAATTGCGTGACAATGGCTGCTGTACCTACTGTTTTGGAATGTATCAGTCAACTTGGTGGTGGGTACTTTTGAATCATATTCCCTCATTTTACCTTGGATTTTGGAGCTCATGTATAAGACTGGAATGTTTTGAACTGTGCCTCAACAATTTTATCCCAGTTTTCTTTATCAATTTTTTATCCTTGTTTTAATGCAAGCATTCTGAGTTGGAGCTAATTGTCTACCTCGGTGTAGGGGCATAAGTTTAGAAGCATTACATTTTCTCTTTGCTTGTTTAGAAATCATTTAAATGTATTGTTATAGAACATACCTCTAAGGGGATTCAATATCTACTTATATAATGAATGTGTCAGAAATCCTTTTTTTTTTTTTTTTTTTTTTTCTCTTTTTCTATTTGTTATTGATGTTGTATTCTGACACTTTTTTTGTTGTTGTTCATTTTCTGCAGAGTACAAAAATGCTCTTCTGGTGAAGGTTGCATCTGTTAGAGAAGTCGTACTAGGTGCTCCATTAAGAGTAATTCTGAGACATCTTGCTTCAAGGACTGTTGCTCCTGTTATGGGCCGGCTAGTTGCTATTGTCCATAGACCGAATGAGTCCTTTTTTCTTGTTCCTCAGGTACCAGTGTAAGAACTCAACCCGTCTTGGTTGTGTGAATTCAAGTAATTTCATTTTACTTCCATGCTGTTTTTGTCCTACATGCTTCTTTTTTAGTACTGTTTTGCTCGGTTCCTCCTGCTCTCTCTCTCTCTCTTTACAAACACTCATTTATTCATCTAATGGTTATTTAACTTTTAATATTGGATTTAGTGTCTTATCAAAATAAATTGGATCAAGTGTCTTTGAGTTGACCCAGTCCAGTATTTTGGGCAGAGCATGTGTAATCTGGGTATTCATCATTATATCCCTGCATCTTCTTTACATGAATTAGCCTATTAGGTGACTGTACCTAAAAATTTAGCTCAGTAAATAATTGTGACTGTTTATGGCAGGCAGAAAAGGTCATTGTGGTGTTTCCTATGCGGTTTAAGGACTCCATAGATACTGTTCTTGCAACTTCCTTTTTGCAGGTATAGTAAGTACATTTTAATTTACCTTGTCAAAAAAAATTTAAATGTGGATCTGATGTTAGGAATAGATTACTAGCAACTAACATTAGTAGAGTTTGCCAATATGAAACTCCATTCTGTTATTGAAGCTTTCAAGCAGACCTTTCTGTTATATCCCTTCCCTCTGTTCCGGAGTGTCTTTTTCTGTATTACGTACAAGTTTTATTTATCATTCAGGAATTTGTGGAGGCAAGGCGTACAGCCGGACTTAATAATGCTCCTCCTTGTTTGTGGTCTCTATCTCCTCCTCTAGAACTAGAGGGAGCTCCTGATGAAGTGTTATCCACAAATGCGGGATTTGTATCTTTCGGTAATGTCTGAAGCATTGAATGGATCTTGATTTATCTATTTTAGTTCCCCCATAAAACAAATAGTAATATATTCAACCAATGCAGTCATTTTCCCTCGTCATGTGGAAGGAAAAAAGTTGGATCATACAGTTTGGAACTTATCTACATTTCACGCATATGTTAATTATCATGTTAAGGTGAGTTTGTTGTTGACTAAATTGTGTCAATTTTTGTATGTTCTATCCTTTGCAAGTGATCAAAATGCATATTTTGTCTCACTTATTCATATAATATCTTGGAATCATGAATGAGAAATGGTTTACACCTTAGCACCTCATTACAGGATTCAAGAATCCTGGTTATAAAACAAATAGGTCAGGACATTGATGCACATGGTGCTGTTTTCTTGAATTTTTGAATGTCTATGTTTTACGGGCCATTGCCTAGTGCGACAATGAAAGTCTTCAGTTGGTAAGTGCAAGAGCGTAGGTACAATCCTTGAGGGTCACACTTCATGCAAAAATGCTATAGGGTGGGACTGCATCCAAGTTACCCATTTTTGCCCACTTCGGTGGGACTATATAACTTGTTAACAACCTTTTTTATGTTGCTTAGACTCGTGTGGTATATGTAGCTCTACAAAAGAGAAAAAAATATAAGATTTTATAATGGTTGATGATTAGATAGAATAGGATTGCAGCTGTAAATCTTAAGGAAGAAAAATACTGGAAAGCCCTTTAAAAAATTTCCTGCATAACCGAATATTGTTATGAGTTAAAGGAGGATTTCATGGTTTCTTTTCAAGTGACCCTAAACTAATCCTGTAAATTAACCCTAAGTGCCCAAAATATTTAAAGGATGAGTTATGTTTGTAGTGAAAACCAAAATTCTCTCTCGTGTTTCTTTATCTAATGGTGAGATCACTTGGGAAATTTCTTTTATTCGGAATATCCATGATTGGGACCTTGATAGTGTGGAAAGCTTCTTTGATTTTCTTTATAAGGCCAAGGTTGATTTTGATTGGGAGGATCGGGTTACTTTGAAGTTGAAAGAGGAGAAAGGGCTAAAGTCGAGACTTATTACGAGGCTCTTGTTGACAAGCAACCTAGGCTCTTGTTGACTAGCTACCTTTGAAGGTAGTTTAAACTTTCCTTAGAAAGCCATTCGATTGACTAAATCTCCAAAGGTGTCTTTACCTAAATTTCGTACAATAATTAGTTAAGGGAATATGAGACTTTAGACACATGAAAATGTGAATGTAGGAGATTACATATGACTTCAGAAGATTTTAAAATTGTGGCTGTTACATTTACAGCACAAGATGCTTATTTTAGTCGTCAAAATGACTTTTCTTTGGGATTAAGTAATTTTTTCTATAGGTGTTTCGAATCATAAACTTTTTTTTGAGTGGTTTTATAGTTAAAAAATTATTTTCAGGGATTGATTAATATTGCCCATAAATTTAACCCATATGAGAAATTTGTATGATTAAAAATCAGGATTATTTGACGTTATGGACTATTAGATTTGATGTATTATGTCAGAATATTTGAAATAATCCAAAATCTGTGTATGCCATTATCTACAACTAATATGGTTTAAAACACTTTTTCACCTTTTCATTTGATGTTTCTTCTAGAATCTGCTATTCTTGTTGTCCATTCTAAGAGTTTGAAAATTTGTAGATATGTAAAGTTCATTGTTCATGCTGCTCCCTGGATGATCATCTTAGTTCCACATGTATGATTTGTTTGATATCAATTTCTTATATGTAAACTTGTATGATTAAAATGCAGGATTATTTGACATTATGGACTATTAGATTTGATGTATTATGTCAGAATATTTGAAATAATCCAAAATCTGTGTATGCCATTATCTACAACTAATATGGTTTAAAACATTTTTTCGCCTTTTCATTTGATGTTTCTTCTAGAAGAGTTTGAAAATTTGTAGATATGTAAAGTTCATTGTTCATGCTGCTCTCTGGATGATCATCTTAGTTCTACATGTATGATTTGTTTGATATCAATTTCTTATATGTATATTTCCCAGTGCTCTGAGGGGTTTATGCACACCCGGATGCGGCGTCGTGTTGAGTCTCTGATTCAGGTAGTACATCTTCTTCTTCAGCTATTAAGTTTCTGTCTTATGTGGCTACTTGATTATTTTCTGTCAGCAGCCTCTCTAGTTTGACAATGCATTGACGTTGTCTATTATAATCTAGTAGTGAACTTCTTGAAGGAGATTATGTGAATTTCTTCATCTGACTGATTTAACAAAGCGTCCATGCACTAAAACATCCACAATATACATGTGTGCATATGTGCAGGGTTTGGTTTCTAATTCAGTTTGGATGCTATTGTTGTAATCTGTCCTTCTGTTGAAATTTTATTGATTGTACTTCCAGTGAAGACACGTGGAATTGGCATTTCTTAAGCTACCCTGTAAGGGAGTTTTAGGTGGCCTTGGGATTTAGCTTTATTGGTAGATGGGTAGATCTGGAGTTTAAGTGTTACGATTTAAGAAAAGTGGAGTTTTAGGCCAATGATCTAGTTGTGGAACACTTTTTTAAAAGATTTAAGAGTGAGGCCAATTTGATGAACTAGTGAACCCCTCTTTTTTTTGTTTTTTCTCTTCTTCTTATCAGATTTGTGCTCTTTATGCGTTAAATTTCATAGGCAAGCAGAAGTAGGTTTTTTGGTGAGGAAAAAGGCAATTTTGTCAACTGGTTGCATCACCTGAACCAAGGAGCATGGTTTTTCTCTGAAATTATCATTTGAATTACCAGAGACCTTTTTGAGCTGGCTCCATTCACTGCCAAAAACAAAAAGAGGAACTTTGGTTGAGGAGTGCTGTGTTCTATTTGTGAATTATTTGCTCCAAATCTTTTGGCCTTTTCAACTTGCTTTCTTGAGGTCAATGCTGGTATTAGTTCACTTAAATGTACTGTAGAGTGTAGACAGTCTCATCTCCTGAAATGTTTATTGCTAATCTATTTTCCAAATATTTTTGCCAGTAAAATCTCTATGCTTTTGTGCTTCAGGTTTTGGATCGTGCAAAATCTGATTCGGATAAGTCTAAGAAAACAGTGAATAACAGATCTTTCAAACGGCTGGTATGTTATGAGAACGGCCACCTAAAGCTTTGACAGACCGCGGTGATGATTTTGGTTTGTAGCTGTCTAATATATATATTCTTGATTGTAGAGCCTCAAGGACGCTCGGACCAATTCAAACTCATAAGGTGGGAGTTGGTGCGCTCCTGTTGGATTCCAAAATGGCTGTCAGCCAGAGACCTACATGCATCTATGCAGTGAAGGTTGCCACAGGTGCTTGTATATTGTTCTTTATTGCTGCGTGGCTGGGGACTTGGGAACCTTTGTGTTTTATTTGTTAGTTTGCATAATTCTGTTTGTAGTCTGCCTTCAACCAAAAAATTTCTTTTTGTTGGGTAATTTTTCATAGGTCGCAACATAAATTTAATTTCTCAGTTTGAAACACTGCATTGATGTTGGAAGTCTTCTACTTAAGATAGTTCTGTAACATGTTAATGGTATGTACTAAGATTGGCAGCTTAAGATATTATTGATTTGTTGAGTACAATTCTAAAGTTTGGGGGAATTGCATGGCATACACTCAGGAAAATGCAATCACATGTAATTGATATGTGCCCATTTGGTCTCTCCTCTCTTTAGGATTCTTCTAGATTTGGGGTTACGTATATCGCAAGAAGCATGAGGGGTTTCACTAGGACAATATTTTTACTGATGCGAGGAAAATCTTTTTTTTATAAGTGAATAAGATATATAAAAAGAAAAGCGCACCAAGAGGGTGCAACCCAAGTACAAGGTTATGTAATGGAGAGAGACTCAACAAAAGTTACTATATCTAATTCATTTACAAAAGAATTTCATGTGACCCAAAAAATGAGAGTATTGAACCACCATTCCCTAATTACAAAAAATGTTTCTCAACCCTATCAAAAACTCTACGATTCCTCTCAATCCAAACTAACAAAAAGATAGAGAGGGGAATCATAGAGTAAGCTTTCTTAAGACTTTTCTATGTCCGAAGCCTACTCCAAGCCCAAATTTCATCTTTCACGGAGCCGGCGAAAATCCAAGACACACCCAAAATCTTATAAACCATCTCCCAAAGAGCTCTAGCCAAAGAACATTCCAACAAAAGATAAAACACGGTTTCTCCACAAATTTTGCAGATGAAACACCGATTAACCAACACCCTCCCCCTTTTTTGTAAATTGTCTAAAGTAAGAATTTTCTCCTAAGTGGCTTCCCACAAAAAAAACCACACTTTCTTCGGGGCACCGGAGCACCAAATACCAAATACCAAATAACTTTCCAAGGGAAATTAGAAGAGCCATCCAAGGAATCTACATCCACAAGAATCTTATAGAAAGATTTCACCTCAAAGCTTTTACCTTGACTATCCCTCCATCCAACCACATCCTCCTTAGATAGATCCATCTTATAGGTATACAGATTTTCTAATAAACTTTCCACCCTCTCAACCTCCCAATCTTGAACATTACGGATGAAAGGAACGTCCCATGAAATAATACTATTAGACACCAAGATACACGACAAAAAAAGAGTTTCTTTGTCCCTCACAATTGCGAATATTTTTGGAAACCGATCTTTAGGAGGAGTGTTGCCAAACCAAGGATCACGCGAAGCCTAGTTTTCCTCCCATTACCCACCAACACCGAGAGACAAGATCGCAAGTCTTCCCAACCCCTTCTTATCCATTTTCAGACCCTACACCATAAGCCCCTCTCCCTTTTTTTGTCATCCACCCGCAGGAATCCATTCCAAACTTAGCTTCCGCCACCTTTCTCCAGAAGTGATCCCACTCCCCAAGAAATCTCCACAGCCATTTCCCTAAGAAGGCTTTATTGAATAAGGTGAGAGACTTCAAACCAAGATCCCCTCTTTCCATTGGCTACTTAACCACTTCCCATTCCACCAAATGATACTTATACTCTTCCCCTGTATTACCCTATAGGAATCTCCTTTGAATATCCTCCAACCTTTTAGCCACAACACTAGGGATAGGAAATAGAGACATGAAATAAATATGTAGACTCGAAATAGTGGTTAATGAGAGTAAGTCTTCCTCCTTTAGAGAGAAGGCGATTCTTCCACCCGGCTAACCGTTTTTCAAACCTCAAACCTCTCCACAATTGGATTCCACACACTTACATCTTTAAACTTGGCTCCAAGAGGGAGACCAAGATAAGTAATGGGAAGAGATCCTACATTGCACCATAATAGACTAGCAAGAAGAGGACCATTAATGTTTTCACAAAGTGGAATTAAATCACTTTTACTAAGATTGACCTTGAGCACCGAGACGGCCTCAAAACAGAGAAGAATATATTGAAGGTGTAAGATTTGTTTAGAATCCGCTCCACAGAAGATAATTGTGTCATCTGCAAAAAGAAGATGTGACACTCTAACAAAATTCCCTTCTCCCCCCACCTTGAAGTCACTCAAAAGCCATGCATCGACCGCCTTCACTAACATCTTGCTCAAAGCTTCCATAGCCAAAGTGAATAGAAAAGTAGATAAAGGGTCACCTTGCGTGAGACCTCTCGAGGCTTTAATGTAACCAGAAGGATAACCATAAATGAGGATCGAAAAGGAGGCCGAAGAAAGACATTTGAATATCCACTTGTACCATTTTTCCCCAAAACCCATTTTCTTCAAGAGATAAATCACAAAACTCCAGCATACACGATCAAAAGCGTTCTCCATGTCAAGCTTGCAAATCACCCCTCCCACTCCATCTTTTAAGTGAGCATCCACCACCTCATTAACAATCAAAGCGGCATCCAAAATTTGTCTACCCTCTGCAAAAGCATTTTGGAAGGGGCTAACCACTTTAGAGATAACTTTCTTCAGCCTAAAAGTGAGGATCTTTGAAAGGAGTTTATAAATACACCCCACAAGGCTAATTGGACGAAAATCTTTGATGTTGGAAGTTCCCACATTCTTTGGAATAAGACAATAAAGGTGGAGTTGAGACTATTCACAAATTCACTCGTTAGATGGAACTCTTCAAAGAGATAAAGAATATCCTCATTAAGGACTTCCCAATTATGCTTAATGAATGCCATGTAAAAGCCATCTGGTCCCGGTGCTTTGTCCCCATCACAATTCCTAAGAGCACAAAGAATCTCCTCCTCCTCAAAAGGGCGCTCAACCCAAATTGCCTCACACTGTCAATGCTAGAGAACTCTAAGCCATCCAAGTTCGGCCTAGAAACGCATGTCTCCTTGTAGAGAGACTTGTAAAAAGAACAAATAGCCTCCTTCATACTCTCCTCCTTCTCAAACAACGAATCCCCTACCTTAATAGAGGAAATAAAGTTGAGTCTCATATGGACATTTGCCATTTGGTGGAAGAATTTAGTGTTCCTGTCGCCCTCCCTAAGCCAAATTTCCCTAGATTTTTGTTTCCACGAGATTTCTTTCATCGAAATAAGCTTGGAAAATTCTTTCTTAACCCACAACCTTCTCTCTTTATCCTCCCCTGAAAGGCCAGAAGAGATCTCTTTCTCATCAAGCCCAATCACCTCCCCCATTAACGCATTAATTGAGGAGTTGACATTCTCAAGGGACTCCTTGTTCCATTTTTTAGGCTGCTCTTTCAGATGTTTCAATTTTGAAGCCATCATGAAACTAGCAAAGCCCCTCACATCCTGACCATGCCACCAACCTCTGATGAGATCTTGAAAACTTTCTACTCTCAAACCGGAACGGAGTCGGACCCCAATGCAGACCTCCCACTTCAAGGACAATAGGATGATGGTCCGAGGTGGGTCGAGGCAAGAGCTTCTGAACAAGATTATGAAAGCTTCCTAACTGTTGGTGACTAATGTCCGATCAATTATAGAGAAAAAGGGGGATTCTCTAAAATTCGATCAAGTGAAGGAACCTTCCGATAAAAGCAAATCGATGAGCTCTTGCCCCCTAAAAAAAGTCAGAAAATCCCTCATGGAGCTATCCTCAAACGAACACCAAACTCTCTTAAACGGATAAAGGATAGCATTGAAATCCCCCGCCACCACCCAAGGGAAATCCTATCGGGTTCTAACATTAGCAAGTTCACCCCAGAATAGATCCCTCTGGCTACTAGGCGTTGGACCATAAACTCCTGTCAACAACCACTCACTACGCAACATGGGTCCCTTAAACACAAGAAACGGAGAAGAACCCTATTTGAAAATCAACTAAATCTAACACTTGTTTATTCCACATAACCACAACACCACCTGAAGCTCCTACCGCGGGTAAAGCTTTCCAATCACACGACCTAATACCCTAAAGACTTCTTATGATTACATCATCGATCGAATTCATTTTAGACACTTGAAGACAGACCACGTCTCTTTTCCAATCTCTAAGAAAACGCTTCACAATAGCCCTTTTATTCAAATCATTCAAACCCTCACATTCCAAGAGATAATTTTCAATTTCATTGATTGACAGTGTCACCCATCTCCTCCTCTACCCCCAAGACCACATTGGAACCCCCCTATCATAATTAACACCAAATACCAATCTTTTGAGTTCTCGGTTGGTCTCTCCTTTGTGTTTTCTAATCCCAACGAGCTTTCTACTTTTTGATTAACCTTCCTCCAACCTAATCTTCTCTATTTCCTCAAACAATTTAATTGCTTGCTCTTCCACTTTGTCGAGAGAAACCCCCACCAATTTGTACAATTTCTTAACCCGACTCAAAACCCAATAAGAAGCAATCAAGTTCAACTTTTCAATATCACTCTCCTCATTAACCAGCTAGTTATCTTGATGATCAGCACACACAACAAGAGCCAAACTGTCATTATGCCTTAGAATAAAATATCAGGCATCCATCTGGGTCTTATCCACTGTAATACTATAGAGGGTCACGACTGTTAAGTGTTAACAATCAAAGTTCCCAAGTGATGTTTGCTGTGGCTTTTGGGTAGCCCCATTTTACTGTCTGTCATAGCACTTGGCAATTTTCAATCTACCCGATGATGTTCGTAGCAAACATCTAAGAATAGCAAAAAATTCTGGACATGATTTGAGCTGTTGAAGTATAAAGAAATATTTGGGTTTTCTTTCACCCTTTTAAGCTTTTGGGATAATTGGTAACTCAATTATTTTTTCGTATGGTATAGTCTTGGTTTCGAGTCATGGGATGCCTATTGTTATTTAATATTTCATTCACATTTAAGCTTTCTTACACTTGTGGTTCATGTATAAAGTTTTTAATTTTTCCGTTGATTTGCACGTGAGAGGGTGTGTTGAAAGTATAAATAAAAATTAGGTATTTTTTTCCATCAATTTGCTTTTTTGGAATAATTGATAGCTCAATTATTCTTAATAGAACGGTGTACATTTTTATTCAATGTGGGACTAAATATTAACGTTGATTACTATGCTATGTTGTCTAACAAATTTGAATAGATTGTTCATTGTGTAATAATATATTTTATGCTGAAAGACTTTACAGTGCAATACTATTGGAAGATCATTGTTATTACTGTTGTATTGAATATTTGTTTTCATTTTGGATTGGATTTTATTAGTTGATAGTCGTTAAGGGATTACCATGGTTCGTGGACATTCTCTAGCAGTGGAAACTGGAAAGCAACTTAAAAAAGGCTTCCCAAACAAGACAATTGTCTCATGACAGCTTATTGTCATTTTCAGTTTCTTTCCGTGCTACATCTTTCTCCCTGTTGTTGTTGGCATGATAATTTTCCATGGATGGAAATTCCCCTTTCTTTATTCCCTTTTTTATATTCTTTTCCTTTTGGGTTTCTTCGTGATTGTGTACAAAAGAAGACCACTTCTCTTAAATTTTACCTTAACTAAGGAGAAAATGATTGGATGGAGGTCAGTGGTAATAGTTGCAGGCGTCTTTAGTTGGGATTTAAACAAACTCTTTTAAAATAAAAAGTTGCTTTAAATAGATTTAAGTTTGTTTAAATTTCAACCAAACAGAGAGAGGTGTTTAAAATTTGATCCTCATCGTTTTCTTCATCATCACACATCAACCCTTGAATTTGATAACAAGTTATTTCCTTTTGGATGGGGACGGGATGTGATGCTTAAGATAATTGAAAAAAGATCCATTGATTTTAGGAAAAAGTAGTCTGTTTAGTACGTGAATGCTTGTTTTTTAAGGTATTATTTAGAATGTGAATGCTTAGTTGTGTAGGGGGAAATTCCGACTGTATAAATGATTCAATTGATCTTGGTTTTGTTAGTACAATTCTTACATAATATAATTATAAAATATCAGAAGAAAGATATTTTATTTCTTTGATAAAGAAATAAATATTACTCTTGTAGTCTCATCTTGCTTGCTCATTTTGATTTTTTTTTTTTTTGTAATTTTAGCATTTTTTTTTTTAAAATAAAATTTTGAAAAAAATATTTTTTTAAAACTAATATACGTTATGAAAGTATACTTAAAATTTTTAAATAATTTCTTAATTTATAATTTAATTAATTAAATAGTGCAAGACAAAGAATATTAGACAAATGGGGGTATATATTGCTATACATTCTCTTGATGATGAAGCACATGCTAGTACGGTAAAGTTATGCAACCCTTGACATGTTCAAATTTGGCAGACTTTATGATAAAGAAAAGATATAATTAGGTGCCCTTACTCTCTCCTTGATATGGATTTTAGACCAACACAACGTCCAAGTCGATGACTTGGTTTACATTATTTAAAATCCGGGGGATCTCTTTTTCGTTTTTACACGGTCAAATTCAACAATTTTACATTTTCCATCGATTTGATTTATGTATAAAATCAATATTTTCCTTCTATTTTCCCCCCTACTATCTTCTAGAAAGGGAACAAAATCGTTTTGGCTTAAATATTATTTTTATTTATCTATAAATACAATATTAACAAAATCCTTTTGGCTTAAATATTATTTTGATCCATGATGTTTAAGTAGATTCTTATTTTTATCTTTAACGTTCTAAAATCAATAATTTCGTCATCAATTTTTGTATTTGGAATTAAATAGATCCTATAGTTTGATTTCTTCATCGAATATCGAATAGAAAACTGAAATGATCATCTTTGGTCACCTAAGCCTCCGCGTCAGCATATGAAGGAAGAAAATTTCCTCCAAAAAAACATACTTCTTGTTAAATTAAAGTTCCTAGAGTCCAAACGTTCTTAAAACTAAAGCAATTTTGAAATTGCAATAGAAAGAGAGAGACTAATGGAGAAAAAAGAAAAGCTTCCATTACTAGTATGTAGATGAGATACGAGATTTCAAACTCATCTCCTGCTATAAAATCTCCGATACTGATGTATTTTTATGGAGAATAAGCTTCGTTTAAAATCCCATGGACCAAAGCAAATATTGATAGAAAGTTTCTTAGATACTCTAACTATGAAATTTGTATGATTCTTTTCATAAATATGATTTTTTTATAGAGAAATTTTCTTTATTCAAAAGTGAAAGATTAAGTTGTTAAAATTGACCACGGAATACAAAAGGTTAGTTGAACACAAGAATTTTCGTTTTGATATCATGTTTAATAATCAATTATATAAAAAGTTTGAATTGATTAAAATTAATTTCATATTGCATTTAAAATTCTAATAGTTTGTTGAAAGGACAACGGGAAAAGAGGCAAAATCAGCTTCTTATCATTGATAAGAAAGAAAATTTGCAGACGCAGCTTTGTACATGAGAAGAGCGTGAAGTAAAGAATTTGAACACCAAAAAAAGTCATCAAAACAAAAAAAGAAAAAGGAAAACCAAAGTGAACTTGAACTAGTTGTCGCCCTGCAAGCGAGTTGGGTAAGAGGGGGGGGGGGGGGGGGGGGGGGTGGTTGGTTTGATCATTTATGTTACATGTTACACTTTCTGTGGAACAGAAGCCAAACACAACATGACCCCATTTGCTGTTTTTGTCTCTCTCTCTCTCTCACTGTGGCTCTTTCAAGTGAGATCATCAAAGAGATGTGAGGGCAAAATTAAATAGGAAGTTGGTGGACCCTACCCATTAGCCAGGAACCAGTGGTGATAAAACAACAGCTGAGGTTGATATTCAGAGAGGATTCTCTTTCTCCTTTTTACTCAGAATCACTGTCCATGCTCTCCATTCCTTTCAACCCTCTTCGCTTTTGCTGCAAATGCCGGTCCACCCAATCACAACGACCAAAAAACAAAGAAAACCATTTCAGTTTCCATTTACTGCTTAAAAACAGTGCTAGCAAATACTGCAGATTATCTTTCATTCAATAATATAAGCATGCACAAAAGCAAACCCAATATACCCCTTCTCCCAATGTATTCACCCCAATTTTTAATCCCCCACCACCCCAAGTTAACTATTTTATATTAAACCCAGAAAAGAATACCATCCATCTTTCTTAATCACTTACCTTTTTATTTTTTTTATTATTTACTTCACACGATTCTTTTTTTTTTTCTAAAGAATTAGGAAATTTTTTTAATTAAATAACGTTTGAAAGAGTTTATGAAATAATTTCTCTTACTATAGCTCCAAGAGTAGGCCCATAAATTGTCGAGTTTTATTAGCTAAAGCCTTGCTTGTCCTAGTGAGGTCAAGAATCTTGTTTACTCTTAACATACAAACAATAGAGCCAACAAAAAAAATATAGTGGCTCATAATTCCAATAGTCAATTGAATTTGTGGTTTTAGAGATGCCCAGCTGCTCCCTTGGCCAAGAAGTTCAAGCTAGATTATTTAATAATTTAATAAAAAAGAGAATAAACTTGGAAGGCTTTAGAAAAACATCAATAAACCTCAAATTGGAGGAATCAATGGAATATCATCCACCAAGACAAACAAGTTGAAAAATTGGCCTCCGTTTGGCACAAATGAATTTTACAAATTTTATGAAATTCATTACCAGTTCTATAGTTTATTATATTTGAAAAGTTTATAAAATTTGAAATTCATTTGTAAGTCAGTTTACTGTGAAATTGAGAAAGCTTATAACAAAATCCTACCAAATTTGATAAAATTTACAAATGAAATGAATTCTATTAGAAGGCATAGAAGAGAGATATACGTGTTACCTTCTTCGCACATTTCTTCTCTCTAACCTCATACCGACTCTTGGTCAAGTCTGATAGCCACATCCCTGGGAAACAATACTGCCAAAAACAACCCATACACAAATTTCAATTAATTTTACCCATAAACAAGACTAGAATTGTACTTATCCAAAAGGAAAGACTAGAATTATATATACAAGAAAAAGAAAATATAATCCCACAAAAATTAAGAAAAACAAAAGCCACTCGATAACAGCAATTTCATCTTTTGCATTTGTTATTTGGCCATACCTGGAGAGCTTTGTCAATGTTTTTGGCCCTTTTCTTGGGTCTATGAGGGAGCTTTGTGCCTTTCATTACCAAAAAATCATCTTCTTTCTCCTTCCTTGACAGCGCAATGTAAATCCTTGGCCACACTTCAACGTTCACTTTCTCTCCCGCTCCACCCACCAAACCAGTATTAGTAGCACCAGTTTCTTGTTCTGATTGCACTGGAGCAGAATCAGAATGATCCATGCGATCAGCTTGTGCAATTGATCCATTTTGTTTCTCATCTTTAGCTGACCCAAAACAAGAAATCCTTCTATCAACCTTGTCAGGAGAAGGAGGAGATCGTTTTCCTGCTGCAGATCTAGAAACAGTACGGCCGTTACTGCCACTGTATCTTGATGGTGACCCATTTGCAGCAACTGATCGCTCTTCTAAATTCCTGGTCATGGCCACCAAAAGATGTCACAGACACTAAACCAGATGATTGATGGTGCTTTCTTTTGAATGCAAAAAGTAGGGATTTTTAGACCTTTGAAGTGTAGATGAAGTTGTACGCATACGTAGAGAACACGCGCAAATCAAGGGAAGACAAAAGAGAAGACGAAATTTAATACCCACCTAAAAGAAGAAAAGCATATAACTCTATTTGAAAAAAGGAAATTAAGCAGATGATTTTTATAAATGTGAGTTAGTACAAACATATAATCAATAGAAAAGCAGAAAAGGGTAAAATGAATTTGAAAGAGATGGTATCATTTTCAAGCTGGGACAAAAAGGACTTATCAAGGGTGAGCAAGGGGTAGAATAGAAGGAACTGATGACTGAAACCATAAATCTGCCAACATGTGCCCAAGCAAATATGAGATGCAACGAAATCAGAACAAGTGGAGGAATACTAGACGAGGGCAAGCTTCTTCTTGGATACTCTCACAACAAATGAACAAAGATGAGAATCCTGTATTTGAGTATTTCTCCATCTTTTCAGGGGTATAAAAGTAAACTCAATGAAAAAGTAGGTCTTCAACTGGGTAGAATAGAAGCTACCAAATAAGAGCAGAGATCTTGAAACCAAATTTGAAAGGGAAAAGTAATCCCCATACAACAAATAAAGCAAACGAATGATTCCAGTAATGGAAAGAAAAACACATTTTTAACATTTCCCACATATAGCAAAACCTCAACCACATGAAATAATGAACAGTTCCACAAAAAAAATTAATCCATACAAAATATCAGGGAATAGTGATATTAGTAAATCCTCTAGAAATGGGATGGCAATTACTCCACTGCCGACATCAAACACAAAAGAAATCGAAAAAATTAGAATTTTGAAAAAAAAAATGGAGTATCATAAAGACCTACACGATCAACCCACCAATTTTTTTTGTGAAAACAACTAAACATAAGAAAGGAAATAGAAGATCTGCCTAAATATTCTTGAGCAATAAATATCATTAAATTAAAAAAAATGAAGCGGAAGAAAGGAGGAATTAATGGAAAAGAGTAATGGGTACCTGCTAGAAATGAATCCGGAACTTTCCTTGCTAGTAAGCAACCCATTTCTATGATGTGAAGCCCTGCTGCTGGTGCTATTTTTATGAGAAGTGGCAGTAGAAGGAAGAGGCGGCGGCGGCGGCATCGTTGCATGAAGAACTCTCCTCTGAAGTTTGTTGTTGGTGGTGTTGATGGGTTGCTTCCCTTGACCTGATGATGATGAAGAATCATCAGTCACAGTGACAGAACGGATCTCGGCCCTTGAAACCCTTGACCTCTTCTTCTGGCCCCACTGCAACAGCACATCTCCACGGCTTGGGCTAGGACTTGGACTCGCATCAAGTCTCTGGTTCTGGTTCTTTGGGTTCTCATGATGGTTGTTGTTCTCTGAGAGTGGAGTGGGAGAGGTGGGTGCACCACTACCACCAGAATGGGTCAGATTGTTGTTGTTGAGATCTTTGGCTCTAGATGAGGATCTGAATCCGAACCCTTTTGCTCCTCCATCGAAGCTGCTGCTGTTGAATCCACCATTTGGAATTGTTCTTCCATTCTCACCATTGCTGCTGCTGTTGTCTTCCTGTCTCAAGTTGGGTTTTTTGCCATCGCTCAAGGGAAGACAATCTGGGCTCACTCTTTGATACCTGTAAAAGAGAAACAGCAATCTCTTCATTATTAGTACAGGTAAAATCGGTTATACGCAAAACCAATGAAAAAGATTAAAATTCCATCACAAGACAAACGCAGACACCACAGAGAAATCCAGAAATCTTTAAGTAAAACAAATCTGTTGATAGGGAGTAGCAACTATCAAGAACAGAAAGCCAGAAATTTCTCTCGTTTTTCTGGTTATTATGCGAATTGCCAAATGCATTGCCCATTACATCAAACAGAAAAAGATCTGTTTGATCCCAATCCGAAAGGCGCATGAAATCAACTACAGCGACGGATCAAATCAACAAACCCAAACGTAAGGATATGAATGATTTGATTTCTATGTAATCCAATCTGAGATTATGGATGTTGATTGTCGACAGAAATTGGAGAAAGCAAAAAGACCCGTGATGATAAAGCGAGTGAACAGCAAAGATCGACTACATGCTTCTTTATTGCAGAGCGAGGAGAAACGAGAGATGAAAAAAAAAGTGGAAGTCCATTTTCTGCTACATGGGTTGCTTAAGTTTGCAGATGCAGCTGCAGTACACAGAGCAACAACAGCACAAAAAAAATGCAACTCTCTCTTCCTCACTCCTCCTTGGCCACAGAGAGAGTTTATGGCCTATAGATGACTGATAGCAGAGACAAAGATTCGGATCTTTCAAGGCCATTTTAGAGCTCCAAAAGAGAATCTGATAGATGGGAATTCAATCTACAACCATAATGACTTGACTCAAAATACACTGATGATTCAAAGAACCCATAGAAGACGAGAGAAGAAAGAAAAAAGGAAATAAGAATGTTTATATGTAATTGAATTCTCATCTAAACGATAAGGAGCGCTGACATTGCCGCGTTTGCCCAGCAAATCCGATATCAGTGAACATCTACCCAAACGGTAATCGGATCCATTTACTGGGCCGAATCAGATGATCAACATCTCATCGCACAAAGCGGTATAAGTTTGTTAAGGAGACGATCAACAGGGTTGAATTCTGGTATTCAATTAATCAGGAGAAAAAAAACAAACAAACAATAGAGAAGCTAAAAGGAAAAAAGAAAAATTAAAGATCAATTACAGAGGCAAAGAGGACGATGAAGAAGAAAAGACCTCATCATTATATTCACCACGAACACCAACTGACTAATTCTAAACCAGATTCAGTAGTGATGGTATGTTTGTTTGATCTGTCTTCAATCTCATATGATCGATTTTTCTTCCAACATTCTATCAAACAATGGCTTCTCCTTTCCCACAGAGACACAAAGCGAAATACTTCTAAATAGACAGAGAGAAAGAAGAAAACATAGAAGGACAAGGAGAAGAGAGACCAGAGACTGAGTGAGAGGGAAGAAGGCAGCAAGAGAAAATGGGGCAAATATAAGGCTCTACTACTAGTAGGGGAAGGCAGGAGAGGGGAAGAGGGTAATTTGCGTGCTTTTTTTTTCAGATAAGGAAAAAAAAATATTTATTTTGCTTTCTCTTTACACCCCTTTCTTCTCCTTCTATTTTCCACACTGCCAGCGTGCGGCTCTTCTCCTACTAAATCCAGCTCAGTTCCAAACCTATGCTACATATCGGCCAATCCACAATTTATTTTCTTTTTAATCTCAAGATTTTTTTTTTCTTTTCTCAATTTTAAGATAAATATATCTTTTAACCAAAGAAAAAAAAACTTAATATCAATAATATTTTACAAATTTCTCATAAGTTTGTTAAAACACGAATGAATTTTCTATACATATGTTTCGCTAGATCAATAAATTTGTAATTATTTTTTATAAAAAAAGGTGAATTTAGCAATTTATTTTTAACTTTACCATAACGGTTGCTTCATTGTCTACCTCCTTTAATTGACTTATTTTCCATTGGTGTAACTTGACAGATAGTTTATTGAAATTTGTTAAAAGTTTTAATTAACTACTTAATAGATAAATTGAAATAATGAAAAGACAAAAAAACACATGGATCGAAATGAGAGAGAACTCCTTACTGTTAGTTGAAGTTTTGGGTAGAAAATTCCAATTTCTGTCTCAGTTGTAACCTTTTTTATTACTGTACGTATGGCCAACATATATTTATGAGTTTGGTCTTATATTATTGATTCTTTCTTACCTATTACCCGCTTATCGTGCGGGCTATGTCTTGATGTATTATTACGCACTCTTTAACTATCAATGAAGTTGAAAGGAGTAGATAAAGCGAAATGTCCTTGCTTACCAGGAAAAACAAAAGCGAAGCTTCCTGCAGAAGACAAACTGAAAGATCTCAAGCCTAAGTTAATAAAATGTGGGGCTAAAACGGACCATCATGTAATCGGAGGGTAGTAAATAGCAGTAGTACAAAACTAATGTAGGCTCAAAAGTTTTGTGATTCAGCTTTATGCAATCGCAGGAAGGGAGGAGAAATGCCCCCTAAGCATAGAACCAACACCATGACATCAGAGCTGTAACACCAGTCCAGCTGTGCTGAAACTAAGGACCAATAAAGGGGGAAGGGTTAATCACAGAAAAAACAATCGACAAACCTAATTGTTTTTTAATGAAAATAAACACTAAATACTAGTACAAGTGAGTGCAATAAGACTTGAATAAAATAAAACCACCTAAGCAGCATGAGAACGGAAATAGTTGATTAAGCAATACCCCACCAGAACGTATCATCAAGTCATCAATAGAGACCGTATAATGGCCAAAGCTTACTAAAAGAAAGAAATACATGGTTAAGGTTGCAACGTCGTTCCCCCGCTAGTCATAGTAAAATTGGTAGCTCATTTGTAGTCAACTACATCAACAGAAAAGGAATGAACTTTTGTCTTCTTATTTTCAAACAATTTCCAGCTAGAATCACATGATATTGCATTTGTAGAAAGGAAACAGCATTGAGCTGCCAACATCAAAGCCATAAGCTAAATAGGTTCAGCTTCGCAACAACATTTCATCATATTCTATACATATTACCAAGCCTGATTTAATCCCTAAGTAGGAAAACCACCAAGATGTTTTCCGGCGCACTGCTAGCTATGAAAAAATTTCAACATTCCATGCTTCAACGCCCAATTTTCTTGTTCTTATAAATACCAAGCTTCAACACCCATGTCAGACGATTAATTATTTTCAACAATTTCAATTTGCTAAGCTATTAAACACTACCTACTATGGGCTCAGTAATTCACTCCAGTGAATTAGGAAATTTTCCAGTCAATAATTTAGGTTCAATCTCTTCGCAAATATCAACCAACCTAAGGGCCAGTGGCCATTTATATTTTCACGCCTCAGGAAAAGACAGGTGGCTCTCAAAGGTGGCGTTATAATGAGAAGTAAAATGAAGTCAATAATACATCTTTGTATTAAAATCTCAGTGTGAATGTTAATTATCTCTTAATAATCTTTATCCAAACTTTCTGATAAATGAATCCTGACGAAATTTTTGGCTTAATTAAGTTTGATGGAAGTCAATTTAATTATTATGCATAATCCGATTCAATCCGTTATTTCTCCCTTCTTCTTAAAATGATTTGTTCTTTTTCCCTCCAGTTTTTATTTGATACCTATGCATCAAAACTTTTTTTGCTTTTAGAAGTTCTCTTCCCTCTTATCTTGATAGAAACCATCAAGGGGGAAAACTACTTCCGTTATTATGTCTTGGAGGTCAAAAGAGAAATGCATCAAAGAAACACTAGACCCTAAACCTTTTTTAAAGGGATTACGATCCTCTCCATTTGAAAATTTAAATGGATGTCAAATTTATGGTGAGATTGAATGTCATTAAGACAAATTTGAATTTAAATATTTTCCATTTGACGATGCGATATTCAATCTCACCACAAATTTGACTCCATTTCAATTCCCAAATGAAGAAGATCGTGATCATTTTTAAAGACTATGCCAGCCACTAGAACTTAGTCGCACTATTGAAAAGGGAGAAAATTATCACTTAAATTTTTTCTTTCTTTCTAGTGTTAGTTTCATGATTAAACTTCCTGAATTATGAGAAAACAAGACAAGACTGCAAAAATACAGGATTAATAAGTCAAATGAGCAAAACAGGTCAATATTGAAAACCTGAGCAATCATCAATCATATTTGCTTTTGGGTCCATCTACCGGAAGAGCCTCGGCACAGATCTCTTTGGTACTTTGCCTTCAAGCTTCAA
The DNA here is from genome assembly GCA_023935145.1 of Bretschneidera sinensis. Taxonomy (NCBI): domain Eukaryota; kingdom Viridiplantae; phylum Streptophyta; class Magnoliopsida; order Brassicales; family Akaniaceae; genus Bretschneidera; species Bretschneidera sinensis. The sequence continues at coordinate 71,579,797 of CM043705.1, forward strand.
TCTTCTATATGCTTCTCTGATGTGGCAAGGCCTGATTGGTCCGGATTCCTTTCTCTCTGTCATAACTATTCTAGCTGCGCACCATAGTGAATTAAGGTAAATACAATGAAAGCGGAGAGCTATACAAAAACTGTAAACTTTAACCTGGAAAAACCATGGACCATATTATAGCTTTTCAGATTGTTGTTCTCTCCAAGAATGGAGAGAAATTCTGTCCTCATCTCAACCTTACAACCCAACCTAAAATAAAAATAACAAATCTAACTGTGCCACCTCAGCAATAATAGAAAATCACTTCTTTTTTTATCATTAGATGTCTAAAAATTTTACCAATCGAACTCAAGTTTCATCTGATTTGGTGCAAACTTTACGCTTTAACTTTTCTTTTTTTTTTTTTTTGGCTTTTCTCAAAAATAGATTAATCAAACTCATTCGGATGAATTTCAAATTTTATTTGCAGATTCAATATTTAAATTTATTTTTCTAAGATGGTAATTTGGTACGACATAATTGAGTACAAGGTATGAGTCAACCGAAAGTGAATATGGCATAATCCTTTCTTTTCATCTCTTTCATTTGTTTTTAGTCTTAATTTGGTTAGTTTTTCAAAGAATCAGCTTACAATCCTTAATAGCTCATGAATCTAAAGTAATGGTTTTCAAGTGTTTATTGTTTCATCCGAGACCCTTGAATGCTCTCTATGTATAGAGAGAAAATGATAGTCATAGAGAAAGACATAACAATCAATGCAGAAACACAGAAAAAAAGTGTAAAAATGACATATAAAACAAGAAATAATGATAGAGGGAGCTGATAAGGGAGATGGATGGTTGGGTGTTGCGATGGGATTCCCATGATAAGAAGAAAACCAAAGAGGTAAGAGCAAATAGGAGAGCCATTTAGTTGCCATCTTTACAGAATAGTATTTGGGAGATTCTTTCTATAGGTTGATAACATGGCAGTGGCACAGTAGAGAGCACTGGATAGTCTGGAGTTGCATAAACTGTTGAATGAAAAGCAAAAGTTCTCTCCATTTCTCTCCCTAAATGGAGAGAACCAGAATCCATAGCCTTGTTACATCTAGAAAATGTAATTGAGAAAACATCACAGTACCACAATAACAGGTACTTCTGACACAGTTCCATTATTGTTTAACCAGATCCCATAGTCAATCAAATTATTACTTTTCTTCCTCTTTTTATTTCAATATCACCAGCTGGGAGCAATTTTGACCTGGAAATGAAATTTGAATATAGATAGACAGATGGAGAAACACATGTATTACCTGTTTCAACAAGTTCTCCAACAAACATTTTTGCTATTCCACACACAACAATCGTCATTGGCAAAGAAATCTTCTGGCTTCCAGTGATGCTCACCAATAACTGCATTAATTAGACAAGAGAAGGAAATGCATAAACGAATGTGTGAATGACATCTAACAAGGGCTGCACTAAAACCACTTGGCAATCCTAGTAACTAATATGTGAGCCCCAAGGAAACTTGGGCCAATTTATTTTGAAAGCAGAAATTCAGACCAACACACATCTTCTATGCATACCAAAGGGAAGACAGCCTATTTTGCAAAATATTTTTTTACATGAATAAAACACCTAATTACTCTTTAGAGGCTCTGAGGACAGCCTCATGGACAGAAAATAAACCAAATTATGTGCATCTTGCCCATCTACCATCTAAAATAAGAACATATAGGAAACAGAAACTTACGAGGAAAGAAACACTTTTTGTTAGACATAATCAACTCAACAAGCAGGCCCCAGTTGCAAAGGATAAAACAAAATGGAAACAGATGGAAAAAAGAATGCATACCCTTCTCATGTTAGACTTTTGAAGTGCAGATCTCCTGAAAATTTCATATCTACTCATCTGTTCCTCTTTAAATTGCGATAAAATAGCCCTAAAAGAAAGACGGAGATAGAGTCATTCACATGGACATGTCTTCTGATAATTTATTTCATTAGTCGCCAATCATCTTCAAGCCAAATGGCATCTCCTCTGCCTGCAAGTCAAGTGGGATGGATGGCAAGGTCATGGTTTTGATCCATGATTACCAAAGACTAGGTATATCCCGGTTCGCATTATAGGTACCGGAATGAGGTACGTTACCTACCCGATATGCACTACACTAGAGATAGACTTAAATTGTTTATTATGTATAAGCACATTTAGTAACTTGATGGCATTGTTTGGGCATTTGCTTAAATGCAACTTAAATCATCAAAACTTAAAGCTTTTAGAGTTAAAAGCTCTAAAATAATTAAGTTTTGGTGATTTAAGTTGCATTTAAGCAACTCCCAAACAAGGGCATCTATGGGTATAATTTCAATAAATTGTTATATGCACAATAGTATTTACAAAGATAACATGAGTTTTGGCAGCTAGTAAAGTCAACAAACATAAGTTTAAATAAATTATGAGTATTCCCTTCTTCATTTCTTGAAACTACAAATCATTTTTAGCTAGCAATCCCTCCATCTAATTATTAAGAAAAATTTGGATCATCAATTTTGGAGATCTAATGCGCGATCGTACCACGAAGCGGAACCTAGGATCCGGATCACAGTTCCAAGGGGGTATTGGGATACTGGTAACTATGGTTTAATACCACTTAGGTAGGACAGTTATATGCCCAGTGAAGAAAAAATTATTAGTACAAGCCTGAATTCCTCATTCTACTTTCACACCCTTACTTTCTCACTTCCTGATCACCTCTAAACTAATCAACAGTCATGCCATTAATTTTCCTCTGCAAGACAGCCCCTGGTCCAAACACAAAACCCATTACAGGACATCCCGCAGCCGACTGGCATGGGCATGGAACCCACCTCCTATGCCCACCAAATGGATAATGAGCCGGTGGTACCATCACCAGATCATGGTGACAACAGTACAGGCTGGTGCCAGGCAAGGGTGCATGATGAGAGAACAATGCGGGAAATGATGAAGTCGGCTCATTTGCTGATGATGAGGGCAAAAGCCCCATGCTTGAGCGTGTTAAGGGCTGCTTGTGCACCGCGAGGGATCGCTTTACTGTTACTTGATCATGAAAGTCTTTTGAAGATATAGAAGAATAAAACAACACCAATAAGTCTCGATAACTATCAATTAAGACTCGAAATGCTGTCAATTTAGTGTGACAAATCAAACACTGAAATGAAATAGCGATTTTTTTTCAGCCTTGTTCCATTCACGCGAAATTCTACACCTTTCTTCCACCATTATCTTTCCCTTTATATAAATAATTTGTTTTTTCACTACAAGGCATCATGTTGGCCTATTAATATGACTATGGACGTAAATTTGGAAAAAAGAAAGAGAGATTATTTCAATGGTCATCCAACTAACTCCTTTCAATGAAAAAAGAGAAGAAAGAGAAAATTATGGAAACAAAACTCTGATGTATACATAAATTGTTTTTTCACTACAAGGCATCACGTTGGCCTATTAATATATGACTATGGACGTAAATTGGGAAAAAGAAAAGAAAAGAAAGATCATTTCAATGGTCGTCCAACTAGCTCCTTTAAATAAAAAGAAAAAAGAAAAAAAAGAAGAAATAGAAAATTATGGAAACAAAATTCTGACGTAAAAAGTTAAATACAAATAGGTAAAGTTTACCTATGGAAGCAATTCTGAAGTACATATGAGCACAAATAAAAGTAGATTGTAAAATACAAGACTCCAATGCCAGTGATTTGTGAAAAAGTAGAGACCACACTCATTAGAACAACTAAATCAAGATAAGACTAGAAGAAAACCTAGTGTAACTTAAATTAGATTTCAGTGTCCCTGTGGAGTAACAAATAGCAAAATATTGCAACAATGACAATAATAAGAAGGATAGCTAGAGACTGAAAAATGTTAAACTTACTGCATCTTGGCCATCTTAGTGGGATCGGCACTGGAAGGAAACTTTGTGAGCTCAACATCCACATTCTCCTCCTCATCCTCATATTTGTTCTTTCCTACTCTTGCAATGCTTGTCCTGGATGTGGAGGGATTGGTAACACTAGCGCTTATGCCATCCTCTACAAGTCCACTCACTTTGTCGTTACCTGCATGTGTTTGGCTCTCAAGCTCATCAACAGCAACTGGGGAATCTGGCGGTGATTCCTCTTGCTCCTCTAACACCTCTTCAAACGGATCCTTGGATTGCTTCATTTTGGTTATCTTCTCTGATTGACAACCTCCTTATCATTTTTAAAGCAATAAATTATTCGACTTGAATGCTGAATCTCATATTCAAATATATAAGCCCTAAACTCTTAAGAACATTCCTATGCCTATATATACACGTAACAAAAAATTGCCGCATGCAGGTCCTAGTTTGCAACTATAAATACAAAAGTAAAGCAGTTAAGCATCTTATCAAACAGCTGAGTGGGAAGTAATATAATCCATGGATATAAATTACCCACTGTCATATGACCATTTCCCGGCCAAAAGGAAAAACAACGAATGCCATAACAATTGAAATCACTAAAAATTTATTAAAGCATAGGAATGTACCAAAGTACCAGGCTTAAATGGAACACGGGGATTATGGAAAACAAACCTAGGGTTTCTTCACTCAACCCCAAAACTGAGAGACGGCATTGTTTCCAAGAGAAGTCCAGATTTCAATCTAACATGAGATTCAAGTAAGTCTATATATCTTTGCGCTTCTGTTTTTACATTGCTTATATTAGTGCTTTTGAAAGTAACCTCACACTGTAATAACTTTCCAAAAACACCCAAGAAATCATAGGTTTGCAATAAAGCCACTTCCCATTGAATTTCAAAAAGTAGTCATTTTGGACCTAACTCAATTGTAAGACTGCAATCAAGAAGTCTAGGAGTCTCAAAAAGACCAAATGTCCAGTCTATCTGCTCTTTTTAACTTCCTATTGGCAAATTTTCCACATTGTTAGGCATCTTTGTTGGTGAATTTTCCTTTTAGTCAATTGTCATATAGTATAAACTAATCCTTCCATCTACCCAAAAGAGACCTCTTTTAGTGACAATAATAGCACGACAGAGGCATCATCTGAAGAAAAGAAACCTTTATTATTTGGGACAATAAGCTATATCAATGTCATAGATACCACATTATCCATGTGTACAAAGAAAATGGAAGTACCCTAACTTTATTAAAAATTTGAATCAACAAAAAAACGAACAAAACAAAATGCTCTCACATTTCAGTTCTCAACCAAATAACAATCACCAAAAACACAGCAGTGAAGCAACCAAAATTCAGAGCAAGAAGAAAAACAACAAAAAAAGAGAGGAAGAGAAGAACCCGTACCAGTCTGAATACAAATCCTACGTGCTCTCTTCTCTCTCTATCTTTATCGCCATGTATCCTTTAGTTTACAACCACCAGATGGCAAATTCAGGTTAGGGCTTGCAAACAAAATTGAAGAGAACCAAGATGAGAACAAATCAAAATCAGGTGATTTCAAATAGGTTGGAGAAGAATAAACCAACAGCTATATTCCGGTTCCTTGAAGAGAAGGCAAGACGAGCAGAGAAATAGCTACAAGGCGACGGCGATGGGTCGAGCAAATGCTTAAGTCGCGAACGATTTGCAAAATTTACTTTGCTCTCCTCCTTCTTTTATAGTTCCTTCTCACAGTCTTTACTCAATTTTTGCTTGTTTCTCTAAGAATTACGAAATGAGATCAGTTAGGGTTTCAAAGGAGCTCTGAAGAGTTCGGGAACATGGGAGAACTGAGCAATTCAACCTCAAAGACAAAATTCCCAAAAAAAAAAAATACACAACAATTAAATTAACACAACAACAGAGAACTATTCAAATCAGATAAAAAAAACCCGATAAAATCCGGCTACAATAAGATCATGCAACCGAGTAAAAAAATAGGAATTTGACTTATAATTACCAGAAATTCGAGGAGACGGTAGGATAGTATTTCCGATTTTAATTCGAGTTAGAATTGCAAAAAAAAAAAAAAAAACACCTAACAAGGGAAGAAAAAGATTGATCTTATGTGAAGCTTTGTAAGAGCGAAGAAGTAGAAAATGAAAAAAGAAAACAAGTTTCACCTCCCGCCAAGAAGACACTCCAGTTAACAGATTTGTTCTCCGCAATGTGAGAACACGAGAACGAGAATGGCAAGGGAGAGACGTTGCTTGTTTTAAGGGCATTTTTGTAAAAAAAATTACTCACTCCCCGTGCTGTTGAATTCAGTTGCAAATTCAATTCGAAACAGAATTGGATCAAATTCAGTGACAAATCTGTTTCTTATGTTTTGCTGTGCATCAGGAATATTCAAATTTACTTCCATTCAATATTTAATTTGATAGATTAATATATTAGAAATTAAATAAAATCTATATTAAATGTTCAAAATATTTTTAATATTATTAAATATGAGTAGTGTTATTATAATTTTGTTAATATCAAAGCAAATATCTTAATTTGACAAAATTACTTCGATTTTAAAAAAAAGGATTATTTCCATCTTTTTCCTAACTTTAAAAAAAATGTTTCAGATCTCTCGCCCGAATTTTTTTTTCTTTCTCATTTCATGAATCTTTAAACGAGATTTTTGTTCAATCACTCTCTCTTCTCTTTTTCGATGACCATTGAGCACACTACCAACCACTTGAAACAGTTAGTTATTTCGATTTAAATTCCATTATATATCTACTCAGGTGAGAACAAATAATAAAGTTCTATTGGATCAACCAATATTAAATACTATAACAACAATTTAGAATTCGAGGTTAAATAATATTTTTTTATCGACTAATTTGATTCTTAATTTTATTCAATGAGTTTTCTTTTTTAGGGTTTCATTTATGTGTCTTTGGATTTTATTTTTTTTGGTGTTTTGTGACATAGGTATTTGATGATTTTTTTCGTTCCAAGTGTTTGAGATAATTTCTTTACTGAGTTAGTTTTTTATGTTAAAAAATGAGGAGAGTTAGTTTTTTATGTGTGGCGTGACTGTGAAAGCTATGGCTTTACTCATGGTTCTGACATTCCTGAAAGCTAAGTTTTGAGGTGCCTGCTAAGAGAGTTAGAAGACACTAAGTGAGAGCTTGAGCTGATTTTCGGGTGAAATTCTGACACTCAAATCAGTAAACACTAAATATTGAAATTGTGTTAATGTATTATATGGACTTAGTCCCACATTGGTTGTGTATAGCTTTGCTTCTCCTATTAGCTTGTATAAATAGGATAATCCCACATTGGTTGTGTATAGCTTTACTTCTCCTATTAGCTTATATAAATAGGATAGCTCCCTTTGTAAGTAAATCACACCATTCAATACAATTCTTCTTTTTGTATTGTCTCACTTCCTCTCTTAAATTCAACATGGTATCAGAGCCATAATGGTTCTCGGTATTTTAAGAGTTGAGTATGCTCTGTGATTGCCACTATTAGTGGATCCTTCACATCAGAAATTCTCGGTATATTAAGAGTTGAGTATGCTCTGTGATTGCCACTATTAGTGGATCCTTCACATCAGAAAAACTTCTAGTATATCCTTTTCATACCTGTCGGGTCATCACTATAGTCGGAGTCTCATCGACATCATCTCCGCTACCGCTCTTGTTTTGGAAACGCTGCTGCCACGTCAGCCTTAAAGGCCACATCAACGCCACTTCACTGCCACGTCAGTGCCACGTCACTTGTTGACATCACATCTGCTGCCGCTCCTGTTTCAAAAACGCTGCTGTCACGTCAGCCCTAAAAGCCACATCAACGCCACCTCACTGATACGTCAGTGCCATGTCACCCGTTGACCACCACATCATCAGTTGACCGCCACATCACCGGTTTCTTGGAGGTTCACCTTCCTCTTTGTGCATATGGCTGAATCGTACTTACCCCGGGTTATTACTACTGTTCTGGATGAATCTAATTATGTTGTGTGGGCTCAAGAAATGTCTGGTTTCCTCCGTGGACATAAATTGTGGCGTTACGTGACTGGAGATATCACTGAACCCAAGAAGAAGGACGATGAAGATGCTGACAAATATGTTGACCGTCTAGAGGACTGGGATAGTAAAAATCACCAGATTCTCACATGGTTTCGTGCCACTATTATCGCAGAAATCAAACTTCAATTTGGTACACTCCATACAGCTAAAGAAGCTTGGGATCTTCTCCAACACCGCTACAACAGGGCAGACATCTCAAATCGGTATCGTCTTCTTTCCATCCTTCAAAGCATGCGCCAAGAACCTGGACAAACTATCAACAGCTTTCTATCTCAGATGACTGCCGTGTGGAACCAGTTAGCTCTCACTGAGCCAACTTGGGAATGCACAAAAGACGCTGATGTTCATAGAAAGTACCAAACTGAGACACACATTATGCAATTCCTGATGGGCTTGAAAGAGGATTTTGAACCTGTAAGAGCTTCAATCCTACACCGAGGCGCAATACCTCCCTTAAACGACGTTCTTTCTGATCTACTCAGTGAGGAAACACGTCTCGCCACATTACAAGGATCTCATACAGATGTTACCCTTGCAGCACCCGTTGCTCTTGCCACACCAGCTGCCAAGACAAACTCATACCAGAAGCCCTTATATTGCAAGTATTGTCATTCACAAGGGCATGAATTGCTCAAATGTCCTTCTCGCCTATGTAAAGTCTGCAGAGAACCGGGTCACTATCTTGCAGACTGCCCTAAACTTCCTTCTGGAAATCAGTCAAATGGGAACCAATATCGCTCACGAGGCTCATACAATCGGTTCCATTCCAAGTCAAAGAATACTGCTGCTGTAGCCACTGATGCTACACCAACTTCATCCAGCTCTTCAACTGATTGGAGTGGTTTATGCACCATTCTTACCGAGGCTCTAACTAAAACTGGTAATAATATAGCCATGTCAGCTACACCAGGTACATCCCGATGGTATTTTGATTCTGCTTGTTGCAATCATATGACTTCTGATGCCTCCATATTTTCCTTTAAAACCCGTGATGAGCATGCACCTACTATTCACACTGCCAATGGATCAAATATGTTGGTCAGCCACACTGGACATGTTGACAGTTCTCATCTGTCTCTCCCTGACACATATTTGGTTCCTAATCTTACGCTTAACCTTATATCTGTTGGACAACTATGTGATCTTGGACTTGATTTGCATTTTTCTTCTACTGGTTGTCGTGTGCAGGACCCTCAGACAGGAAAACTCCTTGGAACCGGCCGTAAAGTTGGACGCCTCTTTAAGCTTACTCACCTCCGAGTCCCATCATCACCATCACCAAACCAATCAGCCGCATCCATCCCAGCACACTCTCCTGTGGAATTGTGGCACTCTCGGTTAGGTCACACTTCATCCAGCCCTCTACGTTCTCTTATTTCTAGTGGTAAGTTAGGATCACTTCAGCATGAGTCTTTTCATTGTATTCATTGTCAACTTGCAAAACAATCAGCTTTACCTTTTAATGAGAGTCAGTCTGTTTCCCTTGCACCTTTTGATTTAGTTCATTCTGACGTTTGGGGGCCTTCTCCTCATACATCCATGGGTGGTGCTCGTTATTTTGTTATATTTGTGGATGACTATTCTCGTTATACTTGGTTGTTTCTTATGAAAAGCATATCTGAACTCTTTCATATATATTCTGATTTTTCTTCTATGGTTAAAACTCAATTCTCTCGGAATATCAAAATTTTTCGTTCAGATAATGCAATGGAATATAAAGACCGTGTTTTTCTAAACCTACTTCACAAAAATGGCACGCTTCCCCACCGTTCGTGCCCTGGAACCTCCCAACAAAATGGACGAGCCGAATGCAAACATAGACATATTCTTGACACTGTTCGTGCTCTACTCATTTCGTCATCATGTCCTGAACGTTTCTGGGGTGATGCTGCCTTAACCGCAGTGTACACAATCAATCGTGTCCCTTCCGCTACAATCCAAAATCAGTCTCCATTCGAGCGCCTTTTTGGTAAATCTCCTGATTACTCTAACCTCAGAGTCTTTGGTTGCGCTTGTTTTGTTCTTCTCAAACCACATGAACACAACAAATTACAACCAAGGGCTCATCTGTGTTGTTTCATTGGATATGGTATTGAACATAAGGGGTATCGGTGCTGGGATCCTATTTCTAAAACTCTTCGTATCTCTCGTCATGTCATTTTTTGGGAACATCAAATGTTCTCTTCGTTACGGTCATTTGACATGTCAACCATCACTAACTCCAGATTCTTTACTGATCCATCTATTGAGTTATTTCCTGAGAATCCAGTTTCAGGTACTATTGAGTCCACCTCCGAATCACCAGCCGATATCACCCCTTTCGTTCCGGACCCAGCTTCAGCTCCAGAACCCTCAACTGACCTCACCTCTCCAACTCAATCGGTCGTGCCCGAGGATATTCCTATGTCTGATGAGTCTGCACCAACTCCCTCTGAGAGCCATCCTCCAGATCACCTCCGCAGATCTACCAGGGTAACTCATCCCCCTTCTCATCTTGCTGATTACCATTGTGATTATCATTGTTTTTCCACTATACTTCATCTGCATGAGCCTCAATCCTATAAGGAGGCTAGTACTAATCCACTTTGGCAGAAAGCAATGGATGAAGAACTTCAGGCCCTAGCTAAAACTCATACCTGGGATATTGTTGATCTGCCCCCTGGAAAAACTCCTATTGGGTGCAAATGGGTGTTTAAGATCAAGACACTTTCTGATGGCTCTATTGAACGATATAAAGCCCGACTTGTTGCAAAAGGATTTGCTCAGGAATATGGCATTGACTATGAAGAGACATTTGCTCCAGTGGCGAGGCTCACATCTGTCCGTACACTCCTTGCTGTCACCGCCATTCGAAGATGGACTCTATTTCAAATGGATGTCAAAAATGCATTTCTCAATGGGGATCTTCTTGAGGAAGTCTATATGCATACACCTCCCGGCTTGGATGCCCCTCGAAACAAAGTTTGTCACCTTCGCCGTGCCCTATATGGTTTGAAACAAGCTCCACGTGCCTGGTTTGCCAAATTCAGCACTACCATTCATCAGTTTGGGTTCACACCGAGTGCTCATGATTCAGCTCTGTTTATCCGCCATACTATCAACGGTATTATCATTCTTTTACTATACGTGGATGATATGGTTATTACTGGAGATGATCTACATGGTATTTCTGAACTCAAAAAGTTTCTCAGTGGTCAATTCGAGATGAAAGATCTTGGCGTGCTCACCTATTTTCTTGGCCTCGAAGTCTCATCTAATTCTGATGGATTTTTTCTCTCTCAGGCCAAATATGGCTCGGACCTCCTTTCCAAGGCTGGGATCACTGACTCAACCACTGCCACTACTCCTCTCGAACCAAATGTCAGACTTACCCCACTCGATGGTTCACCTCTTCAGGATGCCACTCTATATCGTCAACTGGTTGGAAGTCTTGTATATCTTACTGTCACTCGCCCTGACATTACCTATGCCGTTCATCAGGTCAGTCGGTTCTTGTCCGCTCCTCGGACCACCCATTACTCGGCTGTTCTTCGCATTCTTAGGTACGTCAAGGGTACTTTATTTCATGGGCTTCATTTCTCAGCACAGTCTGTCCCTGTTTTGCAAGCCTATTCTGATGCCGATTGGGCCGGAGACCCCACCGACAGACGTTCAACCACTGGTTACTGTTTCTTTTTGGGCAATTCTCTCATTTCCTGGCGTAGTAAGAAACAAACTGTGGTTGCTCGCTCCAGTACTGAAGCTGAATATCGTGCCATGGCTGATGCAACTCAAGAACTTCTCTGGCTTCGATGGCTACTCGCTGACATGGGTATCTCTTCTCCTGCTGCCACTATCCTACACTGTGACAACAGGAGTGCTATTCAGATCGCTCACAATGATGTCTTCCACGAGCGTACAAAACACATCGAGAATGATATCCACTTCATCCGTGATCACATTCTCCAGAATACGGTTCGTCTACAATCCGTCAGTTCAGCCGATCAGACAGCTGACATTTTCACTAAGGCTCATCCACCCGGACGCTTTCACTCTCTGGTTTCCAAACTCAAGTTCACCTCCCACTTACCGCCTTGAGTTTGAGGGGAGATGTTAATGTATTATATGGACTTAGTCCCACATTGGTTGTGTATAGCTTTGCTTCTCCTATTAGCTTGTATAAATAGGATAATCCTACATTGGTTGTGTATAGCTTTACTTCTCCTATTAGCTTATATAAATAGGATAGCTCCCTTTGTAAGTAAATCACACCATTCAATACAATTCTTCTTTTTGTATTGTCTCACTTCCTCTCTTAAATTCAACAGTATTCAAAGAGCAAGTTTCAAAATATGATTCTTATAATGATTTCTGTTTTATATAGCGGAGAGGCGGAATGTCTCTCATTAATCAACACACTCATGCACATATCCTTGTTCCAACAGATTCCTCTTCAAAGATTTGTCAGGTAGTGGAAGGGACCTTCATCATATTGAAACACTCCTACATGGGTCTTTATCGAGTAAGTGAAATCCGATATGTTGAGGAAGAGACTTTTTATGCAAGGATCACAACCCAGTTGCTCACACCAATTAAACAGTCAAAGCAATCAATATGAACATCTTCAAGAATCTGAAAGAGCGCATATTGACAATATGACCCACTAAAGCCTGGTGATCGATTAAGAAGTTAGGGCAAAAAGGAAAGCACCCTCAATCCTCTGTTTGCTCGGTGCCAATTGTGACGACAAGATCTATCAATGAAAATTTTAAAAAATTGCAATATGCAATACAACTCTTTAAGGGAAAACTTGGTGCATATGTTGTTGACGGTGGGGATATTTGTTCTGTTCAATTTAAATGTGAAAGGGTTTCTATGGTTTGTAACATCTAGTTCAATTTAAATGTGAAAAGTTTACTATGGTTTGTAACATCTGTCGACAGAGGAAACATGATGGGAAGAGTTACTCTCGAACATGACACGAACACTCTCATTGCACAAATTAGAAAGCAACCTTCCAAGATAAAAACCACGAAAGATCTAACTTCTCCTTTCATGGGTTATGAGTATTCAGAGGGAGAGAAAGGAGATGGAGGTATATATAGGAGTTTATGTTTACAAGCAGAAGGCCAACAGTTGCTAATGAGCACGTGGCCGGGAAGGCCTGACAGAGTGCAAAAGAAGGGTAAAAAACGAAGTAGATGAATCGGTAAAAAGAAACCGAATATCATGCTGAAATATTTCCTAAGAACTACGACTTTTCAAATGTGTTTGATCATCAAAATGTCTCTCAGCCTGCTAGTGATCATGATGAAAGAGGGTTTCATCAATCTCGAATCGCCACAACATCCACTTCTGGAAGAAAAAGCAGACAACTCAATGATAGTTGGAATTAGTGACGGGCAAGCGATCTAAAACAACACTACAAAAAAGTGGCTCCAAAAAGGAAGAATAATTCAGAATGATTGTGATGCTGTGGTTTGGGAGACTATTGACCTCAAGGACCAAAGAGACTTTAAACAACAACTAAAACAAAAACAACTCCCTAAAATTGTTAGTGATAATGTAAGGTTGGATGTTTCCTTACGCAGGGAAGAATAAGAATAGGAGCACATGTGCTGATACCCACATCACTTGCGGCACGTTAGACTTCTTTTATTGAAGCTAGGCAAGCTGCAAAGGGAGACGAGAGCTAGATAAGATACTACCAGTCATTGCGATAGACTAGCTTCTTGGAATTGTAACGATGGTTTTACAGTGATTTGATTTTGTGTGTTGGTTTTCCTTTTCTTTTTTTTTTTTAGCATCGGTTTTTCGTTCACTAATCTACCATTGTTCGTTTCTTTTATGGTTTTTGTACTCTTACTAAAAAAAATATTTTTCCAACATTGGTGTTTTGGTTAACTCTCGTTTATTTTTTTTTTGGACCACGAATCCATCGTCTGCATTCTTATGTATTATCCAGTGGTTTAGCAGTAATAATAGTGTTGTCATGTGAGAAATTCTTACTTTACACAAGTTCATAAAAAATACGTGACACAAAAGTCTATCTTATCATATTGAATAGCATGAGAAGAATGAAAAAAAAAAAAATTTATTTTCATTCAACAGTGAAATACTCTTATGTCCTGTGACTCGAGTTAGACAAAAAAATTTCATTGTCATGGAATTTCTAACAGACAACAAAATTTTTTTTCTCTCGACTACATATATTGATTGGCTCCATGAGAACACTTCTCGTACTCTAGATGCAAATTTCTTGAAGTTTCTTGCTTATTGTTACTTGTCAAAAATTAAAAAAATTTGTTTAAAACTTTAATGAAATCAAATCCCGACCGCCCTCTCGATAAACTAACACAGATGGATCTTTTAAGGCTAACCCTGATTTTAAGAGCTCGGGTTGTGTTTTAGGAGATTGAATGGGTATATGATTAAAATGGTATTCTAGGGGAACTTTGGGGGCCATATTTATTCATTTCATTGTGGGGGTATTGCCTCCTGTCTAACAGCAGCCTTGTTAATTACTCCACATGCACACACAAAAAAAAAAAAAAAAAAAAAAAAATCACGTATGACGTTTAATCAGCTAGACATTCAGTACCCTATAAAAAATCTAGCGTATTACGTATGACATGAATGGGTAGCATTTGATATAATCTAATTAAGGTATGAATCTGTCAACTCCATATATCTCCAATTCTCCATCTCGCATGCATTATGTATCCATAACAGACAAATTGATTTCGTTATCCAACTCTTGAGTCTGAGTCAGGTCAAATGTGTGGCTTTGTCATAAAGTAGATGGAGTCATGAGAAAGAGAGAGACATCTTCTCAAAACATCGAAACTTGCGAATCCATTGTGGCAGATTCGATTAGGCTCTTTTTGGATATAACATCCGTCCCACTTTGGAGATTCCCCACTGGTTTCTTTCTCGTGAGCCACTTTAATTATTTATCATAGAGTTACATATATATATATATATATATATACATATTTGGTTTAATTTCTCAACCCCCATGTATGTACTGATATAATGCAAATAACTACACAATTAATTCAATTTACTACCAAACTTGATCAGAATTAGAATTCATGGTGTGATTAATAAGAAAAAGGAGAGAGTTTTATGCAAAGATAGAAATTTTAGTGAACAGAATTTGCAAATTAATAGTAATTCTGGGTACGAAATAAAGATTAAGCCTTTTATATATTTCTGCAAAAAAGAGGAAAAATATAATAGTAAAAGAATATAAGCAGTGCTCCTCCTCTCCTTTGTTCAAGCAATTGACAAAAATTCTTTAGACCAGTTTAAAATTTTATTGATAATTTTAAAATTTTTTATTGATAATGTTAGTATAAATATAAGACTAAAAAATAATATTATTAGTAAGGTTTTTTAAAGTTACTAATAGAATTTTAAACCGGTCTAAAGCATTAGACTTAGTCTAACCAAGAATTACTCTCACGATCGGGTTTGATGTGTCAAAACAAAAGCAAAAAAATTTATTTGTTAGTATCCTCTATATCTTTATAAGTCAACAAATAAATATACACTAAGTATCTCAACACACGTTATCCGTGTGTTGATCTGTTCTTTTATGTGATAATGGTCATATTCTCTATTAAAAAACTAAACTTGCAAAAAAACGCAAGAAAAAAACGGTTGAATCACAAAAAAAAAAGAACAATTGAAATTTTTTAAGATAAGAGAGATAAAGAGAATAAAGAAGTTAAGTCTGAGTGGAATAGTGGAAGAAAAAAACATAAGAAAAAAATATGGAGAGTTTAAGTCAATCAATTGAGTTACGTATATAATATTATTTAAATATTTTATTTATATATTTATAAGGCATTTTGAAAAGTTGACACCAAATAAAATTTTTGGCTTTATTAATAATATAATAAGTATAGTATATAGAAAGTATAGATTAATAGTATAAGTGTGTGTATATATGTATATATTCTTCTTGTTTTATATATTTTAATAATCAAAATTTTATATACTATAATTATTAATCATCACTGTCCACAAGCAAAACACTAAATAAAAACATATATACATATATATATATATATATTGTTTTTTATATTTTAGTAATCAAAATTTTATATACTAGGATTATTAATCGTCACAATCCACAAGCAAAACACTAAAAGAATATTTATCATATCTCCGATTAGTAGGCAGATTTTCAAAATGCAAGTTTATCTCTAACATCGATATAAAATTATCCTTTTGGGTAAGAAGTGATGTCATATTCCATTCTATGATCCACCTGATTGCTCATAATTACATATATATATATATATATATATGGATGCCCTAAGCATGCAATATCTTCTGACCAATAATTTTTCTGGCTAATTAAATGGTGGTTCAATCAGATGACCCATTTTTTTGAAAAAAATAATATCAAATCAAATGACCCATATGATACGGCTAACTAGCTAGCTAGGTGAGGAAGATTCCGTATGACCATAATGACGGAGCATCGATCCATCATGATTCCATAAAGCATCATCATCAAAATACAAGCAAGCTTGTATCTGTCTGTGGGCTAAAAAGGGAAGACCATTTCAAGTGTTGAAGAAATTAATTAAAGATGAGATGAGTGTGCTATCTTTATGGAATTCAATAAGTGATGTTCCCTATTAATGCATGCGTTATAATCTTTGCATTTCATCCCCTCAAAGAGGTTCCATAGCAGCAGGCCCCATGATTATTTATGCTACATCTCTTAAATTATAAGGGATTATTCATTCATTTATTTATTTTTTTTTATACATTTTGCATCATTGTACTTTAAATTATTAGATGTCTTTACCCAAATACTTTTAAGGTTTAATTACAAAACATACTCTGTGATTAATTGTATTTTTAAAAAATATCTTGAAATTTTTTTTGTGATAAAAAATATTCTGTAATTGATTTTATTTTTCAAAAATTATCTTAAGGTTTTTTTATGGCAAAAAATACAATGTGATATGTTTATGTTAGCAAAAAATACCATGTGGTTGACTAAAAGAAACATATCACAAAGTATTTTTTGTTAACAAAAATATACATAAGATATTTTTTGCTAACAAAAAAATACCACACGGTATTATTTACCACAAAAAACTTTAGGGTATTTTATGAAAATAAAATCAATCACATAATATTTTTTACAACAAAAAAAATCTCGAGGTATTTTTTGAAAATGCAGTCAATTACAAAGTATTTTTTATAATTAAGCATACTTTTAAATGTAACAATTTTCCCTTCTTACTATCCATTGTTCTATCCTCTACCAAATCCTGATCCGACCTCTTGATATGATTTTTTTATTTTACATTTTTTTAAAAATTTGAATTGTATTAACGCTCAAATTCATTAACATTAATTCAACCTTTTTAATGATTTTACAAGCATGCCAATGATGTTGATAGCTTTGGTTAAGATTAAAAGCACTCGAAATTTCATTTGATGAGAGAAAATCTACTTACAGTTGGTCAATAATTCTTTAAAAGGGAAAATTTCACCTACGGTTACTCAATAACCCTTTTAAGAAGAAAGCTTCACATACGATTGCCCAATAACTTCTAGTTTTCAAGTCCCAATTCCCAATACTCTAACTTCTGGTAACCGCTAAATTATTGCTCTCCTATCCATTGAAAGATTCAATTAAAGGGATCGACATGAAGCATCATAAAAACCTTTTGTTCTTGTTTTTCAGGCACAAATTGGAGTAAGAGGGGCCCAAAATAACATGCTTCCCATCGTTTGATGTTTGTTGTGTTGGTATCCAAAAGCCAATATAATTAAAAAGCCTCAACAAAACTGAACATTTCTTGGAACTCATTGACCGATTGAGAAAGAAAAAGAGATGGAGATTCACCAAGAAAAGAGGGAGACACTACACAGCAGCTTAAAGTGATAGATCCCAACATGCTCTAAAATCAACAAACTTGCTTTTCCTTTTTCATGTTGAGGTCTAAAGTGAGAGGGGCGGCCTCCTCGATTACTTGTACTTGATTCTTTGCAAATTTATGAAGGAAAGATGGTCCCCCATCGAGGTCATGCTCTTTTTGATTAAATTAATATATCCATTTTAAATTAAATTAAAGCAAAAAAGATTAAAGAGTTAATCTGCATGCCCTAAGTTGATATTATTCTCCCTTGATAGTCATAATTTAACTCGAAAGACTCAACACATTCCCCTAAGTCAAGTATCATGCATCATCCATCTACAATGTCTCCGCTGAGTTGGCTACCACTTATTACACATATCACACAAAAAAGCACACATGCACTAAGCTTTTGTCTGTTAGTTTACTTGAATAAATTTCATGTAAAGAGTGGGGAGCCGGAGGCTATTGGATTCAGATACTATAATATATATATATATATATATATATATATATATATATATATATATATATATATATATATAAAGAGAAGAAAGATACAAAATTATATGATTCAAATGGTTAAAAATCGAGAATATTTCATACGATGACCGATCATACGAACATAGGTTTGATATATATGGATGAGCACCAATATAACTCGCAAGTTTAAACTCATGGGTCTTGAGTCCAAATTATATGTATAACTCATTCTTATTTTTTATTTATTTATAATGTAAGATAACTCACATGTGGATATTCTAACAAATTTTTCCTCACGTATGAGTTATATACCAAACACTCTCTTAAATAGAATCGTCAGTTACTCGATCAAGAGAAATCAAACCAAACTAAACTATGAAAGAGACAAACCATGGGGGTTCTCGCGGACCAGACAACCATGAGCACACAAACGTTTTTTATCCATAGACTCAACTACGAGACATTCGAACCAGACTTTGATATCACTTATTAAGGTCGGGAGTACTTCACAAGGTGAGGGATCACAAGAATACAAACTTGATATATATGGATAGACACCAATATAACTCGCAAGTTTAAGTTCATAAGTCTTGGGCTCAAACCATATATATAACCAACTCTTATTTTTTATTTCTTTCTGATGTGAGATAACTCGCATATAAATATTTTACCATAAATAAATTCAAGATTGTTGGAATTCTATCACACATTTTATAAAGAAAATAATTAGAGTATGTGGTATACATATATAGTTTGGACTTAAAACTATTAAATTTAAAATTTTTGAATGTTACTGTATTTATCCGTATCTATCGAACCAAACTGGTAAAAAAAATTTTGTGAGGAAAAAATCAGAATCTAAAACTAGTTATAAATGGAGTCAATGCTGCAACTCAGCATTCCTGCTAGTACTCCGGCAAAGCATTTAGTGACCAATGCCTGAATTATGAAAAATAAAGAAAATGATTGATTGAATGATTATTTCATTTGATGAATTAGCACTCCGAGAAAGATACGCAAGCTGTATCATGTAGACTGTAAATTCACTGTCTGGTTGATGAAGTAGAATCTAGAGAATCCATGACCAGCATTGTCATGCTAGAAAAGCTCAAGGAGCACCAACACCCTTAATTCAATCAATTAACTAGTACTATTACTATAATTAATTAACTTTTGCTTCAAAAGCAAGGATTTGGAATAATGAAATCAACAACTATGAAGGCAGCCAGCTTGATCGATCGATAATATAAGTGACATAACATCAATCGATCTTAGAATCCATTTTTCTCTCACTTTAATTCGTGTGAATATAATAATTTTTTATTTTATTTTTGTACGGATGAATTACTATCTCTAATCATTTATCACTTAAACAACAATCTTCTTTATTCAAAAGAGAGCTATGGCATATTTGAAACTAGTTTTTTAAAACGGTTATTCTGAAACATGTTTGGAAAACATTTTTCAAAAGTAATTTTCTAAAACAGTTTTAAAAAAACCAGTTTTTAAAAACTGTTTTCTGAAAACCTTAAATTGATGTTTTCTGATATAATTTTAGAAAAATAACCCTAAAATTTCTTCCTCTATAGTATATAAAAAATATTACAATTTTGAAAATAAAACAATATTAATTATTTTTAAGTTTTTAGTAAACTGTTACCCAAACATGCCCTTATTGATTTGAAAAATCAAAATTATAACATCAACATATGCAAATATATTTGATTTGAGACTATAACTGACGTAAAATGCTAGCGGAAGAAAGGACTAGGAAGAAGAACTGTGTCTTCAATCCCCAATATGATAAACTCTCATGAAGAGAAAGGAAACACCAATTTCATTCAATCACCATAATCTCCATTTTCCGTACGTGACCTTCTTATTTATAAGGTCAAAGCTAAAAAAGGCAAAAATCACAAAAACAAAAACTTAGAAAAAACTATGGAAAATACTAAAATTAAGCGTTAGGATTAAGACAGAATTAATGGTAGTCAATTTTGACTTGAATACAAAAATAAATTGCAAATGAAAAGTTTCCTAAAAACTAAAAACTGCAAAATTGAAGGCTTAAACGTCGTTTTTGGCCAAAAAACACTCTACATCAAAGCATAGCCTTGTGTATTGATCGGGGGCCTGTTTCGGATCAAACTAGGGTCTCCAGGACCCGATCCGAACCTGTGGCACGTAAAACGATGTAAACCGCACCTTTATATTTGGAGTAATCTAACCATTATAGGTAGTCTAGGGTCATCTATTCTGCTCCGTCCACTTATCCTGTATCAATAACCAATAACCCAAGTACAACTGGTTCATATAAATATAGCTAACAAAGTAGTAGCTGTATGAAAAGTAACCACTCACTTACCAAATAAATTAATTAGTGACAATTAGTTTGCATGTCATTGTCAAGCTTTGACCTAATTAAGTTTTGCATTTCGTTCAATTTTTAGTCGGTGTTAGAATATGAAGAATTAATTGTGGATTATTTATAATAGATTTAAGTTTTTGGAATAATTGATAACTTAATTATTTTTTAATAGTTAATTTACATAAAATTGAAATAGTGATTTCATTCACTATTGTTTGCATCAAGAGGAATGAAAAGAAAAAAGAAGAGAGGAAATGAAGGAATATGTGTATCTCTTGTTTGTAGGATTTTTTAAAATCGAAATGATAGGACATGAAGTATCCTTATCCTTTCAAATTCTTAAAAAAAAACCTCTAAATATTTTAATTCTCTCTTGTTTTGGAGTTTTGAAGGGAGAATAAAGTAGACTAAAACTATGATTGGTAGAGAAAAAAGTGAAAGATGATAAAAAATAAGAAAATTGATATTTTTCATTATGCATTTAGTAAAAAATGATGAAAAAGCAAGAGGAAAGAAAAAAATAATTTACTTTAGTTTTGACTCTTATTCATCCAAATTTAATTGAGAAAATTGTGTTTATACATGCAAAAAAAAAATATTTTCATTTTATTTTTTTCTCATGCTTTTCTTTCTTACCAATCATAACATAAATAAGAGAAGATAAAGAGAATTTGGAAAGTATTTTTTCTTTCTCTTTGTCTCTCATCTCCATCCATCCAAGCATACCCTCTCATAAGGGGGTGACTGTTTTGTTTCTTAAATTTTCATTCGGATCAAGATATCTCCCTCATGCCTCAAGTATTGAAGATTCAAATTTCTGTCCATATGAATCCAATAAATGGGAAAGAAAAGCAAGGGCAGAGATGTAACTTGGCCTAAAAAGTAACGGAAATTCTAAATATTTGGTTGATAAAAACGGTCTACAAACATTGCTTTTGCTTTTCTTTTATAAAGTGAAGATGCAACCAAAATATACTGAAGTAAAGAGAAAGGGTACCTTGGGTGCTGTTAATGTGCATCAACTTTGCCTTTAGATTCAATTGAACTCAATAAAAATGGTCACTGCTTTGCTTCAATCTGATAAAAAGGATTGATTTCCATAGAACCCACCTCCTCTAAACCACAAATTCTAGCTTCCCATGGCTGCTTCTGATCATATGAAACTTCTCTTCATCTCTTTTCTGATTCTGCTGCTTCTCCCTTCTTCTCATTCAGTTTCTTCACGTATTTTGCATCTCAGAAGACAAGCTTCAATTCTGGTTTCGCTCAAACAAGGTTTTGAATCCTATGATCCTTCTCTCGATAGCTGGAATGTATCAAACTACTCTTCTCTCTGTTCTTGGATTGGTATCCAATGTGACAACATGAATAGCTCAATAGTTCTTCTTGATATATCAAATTCTAACATTTCTGGCTCTCTTTCACCTGTGATCACCCAACTTAAAGGCCTCGTCAATCTTTCAGTGTGTGGAAACAGCTTCTCGGGTGAGTTTCCCCAAGAAATTCACAAGCTACCAAGGCTGCAGTTCCTCAACGTATCCAACAATCTGTTCGGTGGAGTCCTGAACTGGGAATTCTCTCAGATGAGACAGCTTCGGGTGCTAGATGCTTACGACAACAATTTCAATGGCTCACTTCCTTTAGGTGTCACTGAACTTTCCAGTCTGCAGCACTTGAATCTTGGCGGGAATTACTTTACCGGGGAAATCCCTCCAAGTTATGGAAGCTTTCAGCAGCTCAAGTACTTATCGCTTGCCGGAAACGATTTGGGTGGTTTCATACCTGGTGATCTTGGCAATCTTACTAGTCTTGAGCAGCTTTTTCTGGGTTATTACAATAACTTTGATGGTGGGATTCCACCCGAATTTGGTAAGCTGATCAATCTGGTTCATCTGGATCTTGCAACTTGTAGCTTGGAGGGAGAAATTCCTCCTGAATTGGGCAATCTAAAGAAACTAGACACTATCTTCTTTCAAACGAACGAGCTCACTGGTTCGATTCCCCCCCAGCTGGGAAATTTAAGTAGCCTGAAAACTCTTGATCTTTCAAACAATATGCTAACAGGAGAAATCCCACCCGAGCTGTCTGGTCTCCAGGAACTCCTCCTCTTGAACCTGTTCGTCAACAAGTTCCACGGGGAGATCCCTCGTTTCATTGCTGAGCTACCCAAATTGGAGGTTCTGAAGCTATGGCACAACAATTTCACTGGATCAATTCCTTCAAAACTTGGAGAAAATGGTAGATTGATTGAGCTTGATCTGTCGACTAATAAGCTCACAGGATTGATCCCGAAGTCTCTCTGCTTTGGGAGGAGGCTGAAGATTTTGATTCTGTTCAACAACTTCTTGTTTGGTCCTCTTCCTGATGATCTTGGTCAATGTGAGATGTTATATAGAGTTCGATTGGGGCAGAATTATTTGACTGGATCAATACCAAAGGGTTTTCTTCACTTGCCAAATTTATCACTCATGGAGCTGCAGAACAATTATCTAAGTGGACAGATTCCACAACAAACCAGCAAGGTGTCCTCAAAGCTTGCCCAGCTGAATCTTTCAAACAATCGCTTATCGGGTTTTCTTCCTACTTCTATTGGAAACTACCCTAGCTTGCAGATTCTTCTACTTGGATCAAACCGGTTTGCAGGGGAAATTCCATCTGAAGTTGGCATGCTGAAAAGTGTCCTCAACTTGGATTTCAGCCTAAACAACTTTTCAGGCGCAATCCCTCCAACAATAGGTAACTGTCTGTTGCTGACTTATTTAGATTTGAGTCAAAACCAACTCTCAGGTCCCATTCCAGTTCAGATTTCTCAAATTCACATACTGAACTATCTCAATGTCTCTTGGAACCGATTGAACCAAACCCTCCCCAGAGAAATTGGATTCATGAAGAGCCTAACTTCTGCAGATTTCTCCCATAACAACTTCTCTGGTTCAATACCTGAATTTGGACAGTATTCCTTCTTTAACTCCACATCTTTTGTTGGCAATCCTCAGCTATGTGGATCTTACTTGAATCCATGCAACTACTCATCAGACTCACCATTAGAATCACACAACCAAAATAGCACCAAGTCTCAAGTCCCCGGTAAATTCAAGCTTCTATTTGCATTGGCACTTTTAGCTTGTTCATTGGTGTTTGCTGTTTTGGCTATAATTAAGACCCGAAAAGTACGAAGGAATTCAAAGTCATGGAAGCTCACTGCATTCCAAAAGCTAGAGTTTGGAAGTGAAAACATATTGGAATGCGTAAAGGAAAACAATGTCATAGGGAAAGGTGGAGCTGGAATTGTGTACAGAGGAGTTATGCCTAATGGAGAGCAAGTAGCAGTGAAGAAATTGTTAGGCATAAACAAAGGGTCTTCCCATGATAATGGTCTTTCTGCAGAAATACAGACATTGGGTAGAATCCGACACAGGAACATCGTTCGTTTGGTGGCATTTTGTTCCAACAAAGAAACCAATTTACTTGTTTATGAGTATATGCCAAATGGAAGCTTAGGTGAAGTTCTCCATGGGAAGAGTGGAGGTTTTCTCACGTGGGAAATTAGGTTGAAAATAGCAACAGAAGCTGCAAAAGGCCTATGTTACTTGCACCATGATTGTTCTCCTCTAATCCTCCACAGAGATGTCAAGTCAAACAACATTCTTCTCAACTCAGATTTTGAGGCTCATGTAGCTGATTTTGGGCTTGCAAAATTCTTGCAAGACACTGGAACATCAGAATGCATGTCTGCAATTGCTGGTTCATATGGTTATATTGCTCCAGGTACATTTTTTTACTACTGCATAATTGAAATTAATAATTTTTAGCTTTGCACAATACCCAAATTTGATTGATACTTAATTACCTGAGCCCTTTATTGGTTCAGCAGAGGAGATACATACTTGATTACCCATAAAGCAGAACGTTAATCACATTAGCTTTTTGACTTGATGAAATGAGTATGTCCCCAAATGTCTCCAAAGAAACCAGTTTAATCATTGATTTAAAATCATGCCCATCTTTCATTTTTCTGTGATCAGATAAATAGAATATACACTACTTTTTTCTTCTCTCGAATTTTTCATCGGATAAAATATGTCCTTGAAATGAAGAATATACTTTACTTTGGACCAAAGTGGAAAGTAGAGTCATGTGCAGTCCAAGAAGGGTAAAGGCTCCACTAACACAAGGGAAAATTTCCCCTTTTCACTTTCTCTGTTGCTCTACCATATACAAATGGGGGGTGTGAGCCTTTGCATGTCTTGGAAACCATAAAAACCCATCTTCACTATGACCAATCACAATCAAACTTTCTGATCCAAACTCAAACTTAGAACAGTAACACTAACAAAATCCATAAATAAATCCAACGTACACCCCTCTAACCAGGAATCCTGATTGGGATCTAACCTTTACTTTCTCTAAACCCTAGAAAGAGAAAATTGTGTATAGACTGCAGACATAAAGCACAAAACTATACGTACCTTTACTCCTTTTTTTTCCGCATAGATATGGTTACTTTGCTTGGGATATGTAAGAAAGTAATAGAATAATGGATAGGTCATGAAATTTCATTCAAACGTCCTCACAATGAATAGACTCATTTACCCTTTTTCCTTTTCCTAAATTTTATGGTAATTTCTTTTTTTTACATTTTCTAGTTATATACATTTGCAAAATCCATTAATCATTCACTTAGTTTGCAAGTGAGTAAACATGTTAAAGTATAAAAGATAATCAGATTCTTTTCCATCGGTTTAACCTTTTAAAATAATTAGTCACTCAATTGTTTCTTTAACAGTAATAATATTGAGCATTAATTAATGATTTTTTTTTTGTTTTTATTTTGCAGAGTATGCATACACATTGAAAGTTGATGAGAAGAGCGATGTGTACAGCTTTGGCGTGGTATTATTGGAGCTCATAACAGGTAGAAGACCGGTTGGTGATTTTGGAGAAGAAGGTCTTGACATTGTTCAATGGACAAGAATACAAACCAACTCCATGAAACAAGGAGTGGTGAAGATTCTTGATCAAAGGCTAAGCAATATTCCACTTGATGAAGCAATGCAAGTCTTCTTTGTGGCAATGTTATGTGTTCAAGAACACAGCGTGGAGCGACCTACCATGAGAGAAGTTGTCCAAATGCTTGCTCAGGCTAAACAAAGCTGCTTAGCTATTTAATTAGCCAATTAATGTTAATTGCGATGATGTTCAAAGTAATTAATTGTTATAGCAACCTCTGATCCTTTGGGAAAATTTGAGTAATTCTGCTTAAAGCATTAGAGAGAAAAGACACTCCACTAGCAGCCAGAAAAGATTATAGTGTAAACTGTATTTTTGTTTTTTTGTGCTTCTTTTTCTCTATGTTAAATTAGTAGCTTAGTTGCTCTATTAACGGCTTATTAATGTATCAGTACTTAAGTTGTCCATGTAGTTATATTTGGGGGGTGTTATAGTCATTTCTTCCGCTTGCAAATGAGAACAAAAAAAATGTTCTACTGCAAATATGATATCGTAATGGTCGGCTTCACATTATTGTGTCATCATTCAGGTGGTATGAGCAAATCATGTGAAGTTGCTTTTGTCATTGAAATGTTGTACTTATTTCTCATCAGAAATAATTGCTTAAAACAATAAATAAAAGAAAATAAAAAGGAAAATTTGAGTTTTTGACAGTATCCTCCAATTGTTCAAAGCATTGATTCCTATGGATTTGTCTTGGTCTGCGAATTTGTAAATCAGAATGAAAATTTTCATTCTAAACAATATATTTTACTTTAATATTTATTAATTTTGAGGTTTAAAAAGGTGTCTGTACCAAATGAAACAAGAACGGATGATTCAATATTCGATTATGATAACTATGGTTCAAAAGCTTTGAAACATGCAACTCAATTTCGCAGACTAAAGAACAAGCTGCAGTGATTTTTTAAATAATTAGGAAATCAGAGATGGCAAAAGAAACCAGTTAATATCTTTCTCTCTCTATGAGACAGGTGTCGAGTGTTCTCCAACTTTCGGCTGACTCTTCTATTTATTTTAACATTCAAGACAAAAACTTCATTAGTGCATCACCGAGTCATAGCAAGTTTGCTTATTGTGATATAAGCTAAGTAAAATATAGTGACTACATATCTGTACACACTGTTCAAGATCTTTGCTGCAAGAGGATCTACAAAATGAGAATACAATCTTTAAAGACCAATGCTGCATTAAAACATACACGGGAGATGCGGCCTATAGTCGGTCATGAATTAGAGGAAAGCTTCTTAGTCCTTTTTATAGCAGTCTTGGTTAGGGCATCACAAATCTCTCTTCGTCTTTTGGAGTTGTTCTTGCTGTTGTTACTGTTACAATTATTGTAGCCATTCATGCGTCCAGAACTTTTGCTTGCAACTTTCAGTGCCTCTTGCATGAAAACCTTCAACCTCCATAACGTCAATTCACTCTGTGTTGAGAAAAAGAGAACGAAGAAAGATAAATCTCAATGACTCAAGCATCATCAAATAAACTAAGAAGCTAACGACCAAAAACAATGCATTAGACAACACTCACACCTGTGCATCTATGTCTAGTTCCACCTCTTGGGCTGTTGCTTGGAAGCTTGGGTTATTCTCAGCAACTATTTGCAGTGCTCTGCTGAGATCTTCAGGAGACAATCTAGTGAGAGCTGTCCCGAGTTTTTTCTTCTCTTCAGTAGACATCTTTCTGATCAGGGATGAAAGCACACTCAAAAGCAAATAAATAAATACTATCAATATTCTCAAGAAAAACATACTGAATAAAGTCCATTCAATTATAAAGAGTCAATAGTTGTAGTTATACTTTCAAAGTACCACCAAAGAAAGATATATATTCTTTGGTCTAAAATCCAAGGACCTCCACTTTTGTTTGGGGATATTTTTTAAAGGCTATGTCAAAATGAACAAGGACAGATGAGAAAAATGGCTTCGAGGCACGACTAAGTTGCTTTCCCTAAAGTTTAATTCGCCTCTCACCGGTGCAAGAAGGTTTCGGTCGAATTTTCTCTAAGGTATAATGAAGCTCTATGGTGTTATGCAACCTGCACACTTGAAGAAAAACCCACAAAACTTCTATTTGGTTTATGGATCATATGAACTTGAAAATTGTTTTAGTACACACAAAACAATTACAAGTAGATCTGTTTTGAGAGAAGAGAAGGAAGAAGATGAAAAAATTACGTGTTCTTCTCTATGCATAAATGATAGTTGAGAAACCATTATATAGAGCTATTAATGAACAGTCACAATGGTTCAAAATCCAACTATCAAAACTGCCTTCAACGTTCAATAAAATTGAATTTTTCGTTGTTGTAGTCGACTATGTTGTGGTTGACTACACCTTGTACTTTTCCTTTAGATCGGGCTTGTAATCGACTACCATAGGCCTGTAGTTGACAATCAAAAGCTTCTATTCAATTTTGGACTTGCTGGTAGTTGACTACACATGCCTGTAGTCAACTACCAAAACTTACTGTCCAAATTTTTAACTTACAGCCTCAGTCAACTTTCTGTGGTCGACTGCACAAAGCAAAAAATCCAAATTTCCCTTCTTCCTCTTTCCTTTTTATTCTCCTTTTGATTTTGCAAAATTTTCCAATTGTAAAACTGATTTTATTTTGAAAATCACCAATAACTTTTAGCTGAAGAAATTTAATCTCCTCGAGTCCAAGATCATTAACGATTGTGAGACTGGTAGATCAAGAAGTTTTGGGTTTCTGACTTTCAATGCAATCGAGGGGATGCATGTCTAGAACCTTGACGACCATAACATCACTGTCAACGAAGCCCAGTCCAATGGAAGCAGTATAACGGCGGTGGATACAATCGTGGAGGCGGCAGTGGTGATCGTCACGAGGGTGGTACAGTCGCAGCAACAGAGGGTACGGTAGAGGCGACAGTTATGGTAGTGGCCGTCGTGAGGCCACTATGGCAGTGGTGGTTATGGTTAAGGTTGTGATAAGGGGTAGCTCTGATGGAAGCTGGAAGAGCTTGAGTGTTTGGGTTACATTTGTTGGGGACTGGGGGTTATGTTATGAAGATTTAGAGTTTGTTTAGTTTGGGATCCTTAGGTGTTAGATTATTGTTCTCTGTTATGATGTTTGGTTATGTGTTCTGTTCTCTCTTTTTGATCGCTGGTTATGGTTATTGTTCTGGTTCGGATACTGTTCTTGTTAAAAAAAGTTAAAGAAATGAAGTATATAGATACTTCGATTTCAAATAAAAAAATGCAGTCTCCTTCCCCCTCTCTCTCTCTCTCTCTCTCTCTCTCTATATATATATATATATATAATACATATATACATAAATTTATTGTACGCATGCAAGTATGTAATAGTTGTCCACTATCAAAATTTTATGATGAGATTTAACTATTTTCCTAAACCGCTCCTCCCAATGTTAATATATTTTGATATAACATTTAGTGTTAGATAACAGTTATTCCTTTCTCTCAGAGTGCTTTAATTTTGTAACATAGTTATCTTGCTCAAACTTATACAAAAAAACATCAAACCAAAAATGAAGAAAGAAACCAAACACATCTCAAAGTTACAGGATGTGATTTATAAAACAAACCTGCATTTCTGGACCACCATTTCTCTGAATTTCTCCAACTGCATATCGAGCTCATAGAGCTGAAAACAATGTAAACTTCACTGTTAAGGCATGTCAGAGACTATATTTTCTGAATAAACGCTTGACATGACATGTATACATCAACACAAAATCCTAACTAAAATTTTAAGAAGCTTCTTTCAATTTCTAGCAATTGTCTGTAACTTTTTACATACTTCATTACTTAAATCCCTAGCCATGTTGGAATGAGCCACCTCCTGAGCATGCTGCATATTTAACCGTGCCTCTGCTTCCTCCTCAGCTTGTTTTTTTTCCTGCAAGCATTAAAGTACGTAAGTCAACAAAAAGGACACTGATGCATGATGATTCAAAATTATCTTCAAAGCCAAAGGAAGACTACTGAAATGCGAAGAAGTTTTAATCAACCAAGTTTAGTAGGAGAATACTCATTTTAGCAGCGTACCTCTTCAGCAACTTTAGGCAAAAGTTGCAGCCACTTTTCTTCAAATTTTTCTAACAAAGTTTTGGCCATTACGTAGACATCATCTTTTTCACCGTTGTATGTCATCGCGTTCTTAAAAACCAACCTAACATCAGCATATATGTCCCGTACATTATTGTAGCCAGTACCATCCTTAGCCTCCATCCTACTTTTTATTGTACCTAAGTCCATGGGCTTCTTAATAACCTGTTATGCACGACCCGTAACATATTAATTGAAAGCACACAATAGAAGAAATTAGAAAGAACGAATTCCAACAGAGCAGCAATTAAAAAGTACAACTTGAGAACTGCTTTGTTATAGAATACTCATCATGTTTAAAGGAAAATTTTATAGGAGGATAACTGTAAGGGTAACTATACTTTATGGAACTGAATGTCAAGCTCATACTGTCCACCATGAAAATATTGAGATAAAATACATGATAACACCAGTGAAGGGGTTAGGGGTTGGAAGGGGTAAAGATGGAACAAGATACAAATTCATTTGTAAGAAGGTGGAGATTGCACCACTTAATGATAAAATGAAAGGATGCTTCGAATGGTTTGGTCTTGTGCAACACACAGCAATAAAGGCCCCAGTGTTTAAGAATGATTTGACTCAGATGAAATACAAAAAGCTAAATGCAGATCAAAAGTCACCACTCACCAGGTTGAAATGGTGAAGAAATCATAAACATCTTACAAAAATCATGGCATCATAAACCAAGCAGATTAGAGAAAAATAAATATGTAACCAACACTCAACTATTTTGGGATTAAGACTTGGTTGAGTTACAGAATACTCTTCAAATTCTTGAATATCATTTTAGTTCAAAGAATTACAAACAGTCACGAAAACCATACTTAGGAAGAAAAAAAAGGTAAGAAAATAAGGATTTTAACTTTCTCAAGGTATATATAAAGGAATACGTTAACTAAGAAAGGGATCAAATGACACGTGACAATATGTACATAAATCGATAATTGAAGAGAAAAACAATCAAAAGGTTATAAAAGTATCAAGACGTCGTACCTTATAATAGTCATGCAATTCAAGACCTTCGACATCTACAGGTTGCATAAAAGGCCATGCCCACTTGTGCTGAGTGATCTGGAAGGTGACAAGAGAAGCCAAGGTAAGTTGTAATTACCCAGATACATGGTTCCCATCGTTCTTTAAATCACAGAACACCCCATGAATGAGGATCCATAAAAAAGATACGAAACAATATACAATACAAGGATAAAAGATATTTCAGAGATGCAAGTGGTAGGTACTTAATTATCAGATAATCAATTCTTCCACAAAAAGGAACTTTTTTCCAAGTTTCATGCAAAACGATAAGGTGTAGGAAGGATTAACTGATAAAAGTAAATAGTTCATAGCGTTTAATGAACCAGAGTAACTGTACAAAACGTTGGCTAAGTCCTATCTGTTTGATATCACAAGGCATTTTGAAGTGATTAGTATGGTCCGAAAGGTTAAACAATATCTCCGTTGATGAGGTAAAAGTATGAAAATCAAAGATTTGAATGAGCAATAAAGTACAATTTCATATCCTATTATTGAACTGATAAGTGAATATTAATCTAATGAGTACCATAAAAATAACAGTTATCAACCGTTGAGAAAGCTTAAACAAATTTTCATTTTATTAGAAAAACTCAAATTTAACTTAAATGAATATGCTGCAGTCATAAGATTGAAAGAAATTACTATCGTCAAATTTACATTAAAATTTATGAAAAGCTTTTATCTTAATGGGCCAAGCAACATTTAATTCAACATTCATGACAATACAATATTAAATACATCAAATACATTATCAAATAATTCAACTGCCTTGATAATGTATGTGAGTCCTTGATAATAGGATCTCATATGTGAGTCCATGACAATACATGAATCATGTGAATATCAAAAAGTCAGTTGTCCTCAATGGCCTTTCTGTAGCAGACCATTGATAAGAAATATTTGAAAAATAAAATTGGTACCCACTTTTTTTACAAGGGTATAGAATAATTAAAAGTGAAAAGAATAAATAAAACACATTTCATTTCATCTTGAGATTTCAAATAAAATTAAATCCAAATCTACATTATGGAACCTGCTGAAGGAAAGGCTGTATGTTTCAAGACTTCAAAGTCTCTTTAAGTAGTTCTCAGCTGACAAAATAACCAAAAATCACAAAAAATAATAGCAAAATATTGCTGCTTGCCTGACGAAATATCGTGGCAAAGTGGCGCATAAGCTCTTGCATTCTCTTTGCAGCAGCCACTTCCCTGCATGTTGCATCTTGCTGCCGCTTCTCAATGCTAGGAATATGTTTCTCCTTTACTTTTTCTTTCACAATTGAGCTGCATTTAGAAGTGTTCAACTGTGTAGTATCCTTTGCCGAGTAAAACTGTTCGACATCATTCACTTTTTGCTCGAGCTGCAGGCCAAACATTGCACTAAACGATTCAGTAACGTCAAGAAGAACGCAACTCACAAGTTGGAAGTTTCTGACAAGCATTAAAAGAGATTAACATGCTTATAAGTGCACAGCCGCATCAGTGAAGATAACTACAAATATAACATATTTCAATAAATTGTGATCAAAATCATAGGATCAATTCCTTTCAACACAAAATAAATATACACCATTTTGATTCATTTCAGAGAGAGAATATAGTCCCAGATCAATTTCAAATTAAATTCACATTTCAGCCTTATGATTCCAATTCAAAGGATAGGTAGCAACTAACATGCACAATGCATTACTGATGATTTGTTCAAAACTTCAATGTTTCTAGAACTGTAAAAGGTGAGCTTAGGTAGGATGGGTAGACAGGGGACTTTGAAAAACTTAACTAATGAAATGGCTGCAATGGAGGCTGTGGTGGAAAAGGTCACCAAAGGGTGGTGGTAATTATAGTGCTGGTATGATCATAAGATGTCAACGGTAATGGTGGAATGCCACCAACAAAAACGTCAAAGAAGGGGTGCCAAAGTTTGAAATTGGAAGTGGAAGTAGAACCGATGACCATGCATTGCTGAAAAGCTGGTGCTAAAAACAGGGTGATAAGTTGTCAAACTGGCAACATTTTGTTGAAGATGAAAGCGAGGGGAGTTACAATAAAGTTGGTATTTACAAATAAAAATATCAATACATGTATCTCTTAATGATTAACACGAAAGAAGCCGAAAGGCACAAAAAACCTCCAGAGGAGATGCTAAAACTGGAAATTAAATTTTTTATTATTTATCCCGAAGAAAAATTTAGGGAAAAAAATTCTTGATCACGGTACGTGATAGTGGTTCGTAAATTATTAATAAGTCTAACCTGATTAACTTTTCTGGATATATCATCAATGCATTTGCCAAAACCCTCCACTTCAGCAGCATTACCATTAGCAATTGCTGGCCCCACATTTCTGACATCAGAGTTTGATATGATCATTGGTTCCATCTGATAGCACAATAGAGAATGAATGGAAGTCATTATCACAAAAGATAAACACCGAAATCATTATTATAGATGGCAAAAATGAGAGAAAGGAAAGGAGGTTGAACAATGCAATTTTATGTTTAGCTTTCTTATGTTAAATTGTACAATTCAATTGAATTTCTCATATTTAAAATGTTTAGAATAAACGAAGAATTCAAAAGATAAGAGAGAGAGAGTATTTTGGCCAAAGTAACATTTTACTCTTCAATCAATTTTGACAGGATTTGCAAACAAGCTAACTCAATTCTATAGTTAACTCATTTCGAAATGAATTTCTTAGTTTATTTTTTCTTTCCAAACGTACTAGTATAGAAATACAAATGAATTCCATAAAATTTATATAATCATTTCTTCCAAACATACTCTAAAAATCAACAGTAAAAAAGAACAGCTATCCTTGATGAAATCCAAGTGTCTGAAAACTCTTCTAACATCAAACTCGACACAACTGTTAGTTGCAAATTTTTTTGTAATATTCTTCAAACAAAATCCTTGGTACCTATGGGAATATGGATTATCAGCTCCCGCAAATAGTGAGTCCATAAATTGGCTTACTTAGAAGCTAATTTTACTAAAATCTTATATCGTATTTGGACTCATGAGCAATTAAGCATATTTATAGCACCCTAGAATTGGAAGAAAAATTGGAAGAGAGGAAAATGAACATCGAGAAAAGAACAAAATGAAAGGCAATACAACAATTGGAATTATGTGATAAATTAAAACATACAGAAACTCAAAAGAACCCAAGAAAATCAAAGCCAACAGCCCTCTCTCGTACGCAATTTACCTTGACCTGCAGTGCAGAGAGACACTACCGCAGCAAAACAGAGTCGCGCCCTTCCGTCCTCTGTTGGATTAGGGCTCTACACCTTATTCACACTGAGGTATCCATATAGTCCATACTAAATAGCCCACTCCATCTCCATTTTGGACGGCCCAAATTTCTTTTAAGTTTATTTTCGTTGGCACACGAAAACGGAGAAAGCTTTCGTCGTAAAACAATCGAGAAAGCTTTTGTCGTAAAACAAATTGTCTAATTCGGATCTATGGTACAAAAATTTATTTTATTATTAAAAATATATATATATTTTTATTATTTAATAATAAAATAAATTATTATATCATGCATCTTTTATAAATTTATATTAAATAAAAACTTATTCTCATTGCAAGACCTTATCTTTTGTTTCTTTCGATATCTTAGCAACATCATCTTTGTAAATACTAAATACCCATGAATTATAAATTCTTATTAGTTCTTTAGTTAGATCACGGTTTTTTCCCTGAAAATAGGTATATTATAGGTTTTTAATTGCAATAAAAATGCTAGCAGACTCTTTAGGCGTTGACTTCTTTAGGGCTAAAAGGTTTCTTTATTTTCTTTTTTCTTTTTGCTTTTGTGGAATTTACCAAAAAAATAAAAATATTTTTTTATTTATTATCTCAAGCTAATTTTAAAGGTTATAAATTCATTTTTGTTACTATTTGTTTATTTATTATATTCTCATAACTATAATTTTGTTTATATTATATTATTGGTCATATGGAGAATATAATATTAATGTAATATTATTTTTACAAATTAATTTATTTCAATCAAGTATTTTCTTTTGATTTTGAATAATTGAAATGTAAAATAAAATCATTTTAATTGTTATTTTCAGTTGTATAACCAAAAAAATAAATAATAAAAAAAATAATATTTTTTCATGTAAAATATTTTAAAATGTAAAATCAATTACAAAATAAATCATTTAAAAAAAAAAACAAAAGAACCATAACCAGTCATGTCTCATGACCTACAACCCCTTTTTTTATTGGGACATACGCCTTCTAGGGGTTATCTCAAGGCTAACACGTATACCTCATTGAAAAACCAGAAAGGTATATGTTTTTTTCACCTTGAATATCTAATTTTAGTTTACTTTTTTAACAATTAAGTTGAATAATTTTTTGTAGTGAATTATTATTTAAAAATGGTTTTTTATATTTAGTTTTAGTTTATTGAGTTTTATAACTTTTTTATTTTATAAAATTTATGGGTTAGTTTTTATATCAAAATTAATTATAAAACCAATAATATTTTTATTAGATTTTATTATTTTAGGTAAAAAAAACTGAACACGACATGTCAATAATGATTCTGAGAAATTTTCTCAAACATTTATAAATATATATATATATATATATATATATATATATTTTAGTTGATTGAAACAATGAAATCTTTTAAATTATAAAATTACAACCATATTTTTCCATACATCTCCTCACCAACTTTATGGACCAGAAGGAGTGCCACTATAATTGTTACACGTTATTTTCACTTGCATATACACACGTACAAACAAAAATTTATAGTAAGAGACTGTAAAAAAAAAACAAATAGGGTTCCACATAAGTCTTTCATTTTTTTTTGCTTTTTCTTTTTCTTTTAATCCTCTTGAGGAAATAAATAGACTTTTATGTTTTTTAACTGAAGTTTTTACTCAATATGACATAATGATTCATTTCACTGTTAAATAATATAAAAATAAAATATTTTATATTCATTTAAAAATAAAATAAATTCTCATATCGTATATTTCTTATTATACTGGTATTTCTTATTAGACTGTGTTAAACAAATTTTGTTTGGGACCTGGGTTGGTTCGTTGGTTTGTGGGATTGGCCCGGCTTTAATTTGGTGGTTGTTATTGCTGATGCAGGGGTTTAAACTAACAGTGCTTTTTAAATTGTAAAGGTGGTGTTTTTTTTTTTTTTTGGTTTTGGTGG
Organism: Bretschneidera sinensis; assembly: GCA_023935145.1. Taxonomy (NCBI): domain Eukaryota; kingdom Viridiplantae; phylum Streptophyta; class Magnoliopsida; order Brassicales; family Akaniaceae; genus Bretschneidera; species Bretschneidera sinensis. The sequence continues at coordinate 71,615,828 of CM043705.1, forward strand.
TTTTAGTAAGTTGTATAGATGTTTTTGTTCAAAGTTGGCTGCGGTCTTGTTTGGTGTTTTTGTTGGCTCTTTCTTGTTTGTTGCCCCCTTTTGATCAATAATATTATTTTCGCCTTTCCAAAAAAAACATTAGGGTTTAAAATGGTGAGTTTGAAACTTTAGAGCATAAAACGCAGAAGACTCTAAACTTGAGGGGAAAAATAGAATTAAACCAAAAAAATTATAAACTAAAAGAGAGAAGGAACTGAGAGCATCCCCCCACTCCTATACACTGTAGAAATTACAAGTTCACAAAAACAAATACACAGAACTATAAAAGCATGAAACTGTGAAAGCTTTTTGAAACAATTCCAAAGATACCAATACAAAGAAAGCAAAAGATATGATATAGAAAATAAAGAATAACAAATCATACTTTTCTCGTTCTTTTTGTAGGATTTTTATATTTAAACTTATACACAAAAGATTTTTAATTTACTTGGATGAATTTCATAATAATTTGCAAAGGTTGTCAAGGCTTTGGTGGTTCTGCAGCTTCCTCCACCTTGACTGCAGCAGGCTCGGTTGCGTCTGTTTTCTCCTGAACTATGAGCTCTTCTTTCTTCTCTTCTTCAACTTGCAACTCCTTGTCTTTGCTGCTTGTTGCTTCTTCTGCTGGTGGTGCAGCCTCAACTGCTTTATCTTCTACTACAATAAAGGTCGATACCTTCTCAAATATAAACAAAACTGGGCCTGCAACCGACGCTGCTCCATACTTCGATGATGCTTCACTTACTGATTTTGATCCCGGAAACTCTACACATATATAATAAAGTTAGCGAACTTAAGAAAATCATTACTTAAGGTTTTTTTAAACATGTATTATACCGATTTTCACTAGCTCTTCAAGAAACTTGATGACTGCTGTTGAGTGCTTCTTTACTCCTGCCTCCTTGGGTTCCTTAATTAAGGTCTGTGTTTAAAGTTAATAAAATAAAAAAATTGGTGTTAGAGAGTAATTTTGTTTTATTTAAAATTAAAACCTTAAATAATTTCTTGTTTTATATATATATATATATATATATAGCTTATCAAGAAAGACCTTGATTTCAACTGATGTAGCTTCATAGATTTCCACCACTTTAGGTTGAAGCTCAGTCTTCTTCTCTTCAAACTCCTTACTGATTTCCTCCTAAAAACCAAATACACAAGGAGTTCAAGACAGACATGAACATGTAATTAAAAGGAAAAACTATATTTCAGGTGGAAATTTAAAAATTAAGACCTTAGAATCATCAAAGGACTTGCAAGCCTCAGCAGCAGCAGCCTTCTTAGTACCAGTCTTCTCGAAAACCTTTTTGATTTTTGGAAGAACTGTTGATTTCCAGTACCCCATGTTTCTTCTCTGCTCAATAAAAAAAAAAACCCACAAACAAAAATCAAAGATCAAAAGAGTAAATTAACAACTTGGTATCTATTTATTTTTTTTCTTTTCGAAATGAATGAAAAAAAAATCCATACAACTAGATGAAAGAACTGAGTTGGTGAAGCTAATTTGCTAGAGAATGTCTCTTTCTCTCTCTCTCTGTCGTCTCCGAACAAGTTACAGCTAACTGTCTCTTCAAATTAAGGCACATAAGCTTAAGACCGTGGCATCAATCATATAGACATTCTTCCCAGTAAACAACCCTTCTATTTCCAACTAAATTACAAAAATTACCCACTTATTCATTACCGACAGCCAACCTCTTCACTCAAATTACCTTCACTAACAATGAAGGGGGCATAACAGTCCACATGAAATCAGAATTAGGTTTGGTACGGTTGATATGATTCAAAGCAAGGGTGGACTCGTAAATAAGTGGGGAACACCAGGGGTACAATCGGGAATTAAGAGAGTGTGGGAGATGTGCCAACTGGCTATCACCTCAATCAATGGTGACAAATAGAACCTGTGGGGCCCGACCCAATTGGTTGCTTATCTGTAACAAATACTTTATCGGTATATTTTGTATAAACTCCATGTATTTTTTTCTGCCTTCTAAATGGAAAAAAAACTCGTCGCGTGGCTTCGCTGGTACTACAATCAAGCCGTCAATTAACTAAAACTTTTTTTTTTTTTTTAATGAAAGTCTATGATTGATTTGTAGTTTGTCTCTTTATAAGAGCAACAACCATCTTAATTATGTGGACAACAACAACAACAATGATGCCATGTTAGTACAAATATTTTTTTTTGTTGGAATATTTTTGGAATCAAATGTTGGTTTATAATTTTTAAAATTTATTAATAATTAAATTTAAAAAATAATATTATCAATAAAAATTTTAAAATTATAAATAAAATTTTGAATAAATTTAAAACATTAATTTTAATTTCCATCGAACAAAAAAATACTCTATTAATACTTTTGATTGATGGAATATTTACGTAAATATGTTAAAATTGAAAAAACAATAGGGATATGATCACATTATTCTTACAGAAGTACCAATACAGGCATATAGCTAGTAGCTTGTATGCACATGGGTTGCTTGGATCATGATTTGTGTTTTTGTGCAGAAAGAACAAAAGAGTTAGGAGACAAGATACAAGAAATAGTTATAATGTATTAATGGTGGGGCTTGAGCCTTTGCTAATAAGGTTTCATACATGGTACGTTAACCGATTGAGTTAAAGCTTTCAAAATTGTTTTATATTAAAAGTAAATAAAAAATAACATTTTTTAAAAAAATATTTGAAATTGGAAAAAAATTAAATACATTTTTTTTACTCCAACTGTTTTATCAAATTTTCATTTTTTTCTCTTAACACAATCAGGACCATTCGATCGAATGGTTATTTTCAAGACCTCTACTCAAATGATCCAGTTTAAACCTCTTTGCCAATTTATAAAAATAAAAAATTATTTTTAGTCATTTTAGTTTGTCTCGTGTTTTTATTGGGTCATTAGAGTTTAAAACGTCTATATTAATTCTTTTAAGTTTGGTACCGGTTTCAATTAAGTCATTCACTTAAATGACCTAGTAATCTCACTCACAATAGACTCATTCACAACAAGTTCATTCACATCAGTTTCAACAGTTTTATCAAATTTAAATAGGTTAGTTATATCATTTGTTATCTTCACATCTCCATCAACCTCACTTAACTAGTGCTCTGTTACATCAACCATAACCCTATGTTCCAAATAAAATTCAATGACTTTTGATTTGAAAACATTTTATGCACATAACATGCATATTTGAATCATTAATTCATAAAACAAAATAATTTGAGATGAAGAATCTTATTAAAATAGATACCAAACTTAAATACTCGATAAAAAATATTTTAAATTTTGAATATAATAAAAACACAAAACAAATTAAAAAGATCAAAAAAAAATTACCCTAAAAAAACTCTACCCTTGATAACAAAAAGAAATGACAAAACGGAAATTAAGATTCTGACTGCATCCAGAATCCAAAGTTCAAAGCACCAATTATTTGACTATCATTTGGCTCCTTTGATTTTGACTCCAAATTAATTAAGCGGAGAAGTTAGAAGGAGCAGAAATTTTCCAGTTAATATTCTTCAATCTTCATCTTCAAGAGTGCAACTTCGTCATCACTGAGCATATCATTGACTAACAAAATATTGACCATATCATAAAAATAATAATTTAATTAATTTACAATATATTTTCTACGTCAAAATTATATATCTCCCAAAGCAACCTTTTCCTCTTTATCATTAATTGCTGACTCCCCCATATTGCATGTAGTAGTAAATTATAAAGAGAAAAATACAAAAATTGGTTGGTAAAAAATAATTAACTCTTATCTATCGATAACCTTAGGTTTTAAATTCATGAATTGTTGGTTAGACCGGAGTTACATAACTGAAAGCTTCTGGCAGCATCCGATTCAATAATTTTTCTTTATTTTCATGCCATTAGATATTCAATGTCTTTTATGTACACACGTAACTGTGACCTAAACAAAAAAAAAAATCTACACTATAGTACACTGTATGCATAACCTGTGGGCTGTGCTTGCAATATAGTATTATTTGATGATTATCAGTTATATGATAGATTTGTCAAATCAGAATAATCTCCTTTCTATCTGGCAATATTCAAAGAAGGGAAATGATCATATTCTAGACTACATCAAGATATCTGGGACAAGGAGAGATTTAGGGATGGGCGAGGAGCCTAGCCCACCAAATATTTGTGTTGTAAAAATAAATAAAGAATTTTATAGGTGGTTTAGGAACCATACCGTACCGTCGGTTTAAACTTTAAACTGTGGCTAAAGTTTTATGAGTGTTTTTTAATTAACTTTTAACCTCTCAAGAAAAGAAATACTTGGTTGAATATATCGAGAATTTTCATTAGTAAATTTTGAGAATTTCATTAATAATGTTAAGTGAGGTTTTTAAAATTTACTAATCAAGCATTCAATCGCAGTCAAGATTTTCTATTAAAAAAAATAAGAACGAAAGATAATTTTTAGGGTTATATTAAAAAAGAGTAAACAAAATTTAAGTTTTTTAATTACATGATAAAAAAGCTATGGAACATTTTGACAAAAAATATAATCCTGAATCTATTCTTATTTTTAGACAAAACTTATAGGATAAAAGATAAGAACGGTGACACAATGACAAATCTTGGTATAGGCAAGTAGGGGCCATGCTGCCCCCATGGCATATGGTGTAGTGGTAAGTTCGGCCTTTGAAATGGTGGTTTTTTCGTGAGGTTTCAGGTTCGAGTCTTGTCACTGTGCTGCACATCTTGCAATTTACATCCTCCACAGGGTCTTAGGGCAAGGTTTGTGGGGGCGGTTGTAATGGTCCGTTATCTTAAAATAAAAAAAGTAGGGCCATGCTTCATAGAAGTTTCAAGATTTTTTTCATATATATATATTATTGGACTCGAAAAATATATATGCATAATATATTTGCGATCCGTTGAAAATAAGTTTTTAAGAATATTAATATTTTTAAATAATTTACATGTAAAAAATATATAAAAATTACAACATCAAAACATATATTTTTATTTTATTTAATTAAATTATTCATATGCTTTAATATTTGAATAGTATATTTATGCTTTTAAGTTATCTATTATAAGTATTTGATGCTAGTTAAGTAAAATGGTATCCAAACTAAACATCAAAGACAACTTTAAGCATAGAAGACTTTGTTCATTCTTTTTTATTTCTCATCTACTTATTGTTTTTCAAATATAAATGTATACCAATAAAAAAAATGGTTGTTTCGAGACTTTGTTTAATTTTGTAAGTAAATACGGAGTTTGTTTGTTTTTTTTTCCTTTTTCCAGAAGTATATTTCTCATTTAAGGATAAAATAGTATACCCTTTCTTCAACGGTACGTAACAATTACAAATCAATTTAATAAAAAAAGTTTACATAATTTTATTCACTCAATAAATAAATAAAATTATTATGAAAAATACACGCATAAAATAATAAATATATTTTCATAAAGATATATATTTTTTATGTGGCCCTCTAAAAAATATAGTTCAAGATCTGCCACCAAAAAGACAATAAAAGTAATCAATAAATTTGATAATATAATCATCAAGAAACTTGGGTTGTAATTATGAGAAGATCGATTTATAACGAACAATTTAGAAACGATCAAAAACAAAAAATTTACTTTCACACCATTTGACATTTTTTATTAACTTATTTTTATTGTTCACGGATGATTAATTTAAAAAAATAAAATTTTGATCTCACAGAATCAATTTCATTAAAATTATCACATAACCAAAATTTTTTATTAAAAATTAAAATAGTAACTTAATAAAATAAAATATTTAAATATTTAATTAATATTATAATTCTTATAATAACCAGTAAAATTCCTTACAGAATCGAAAACAGGATTCATGAGAACAGAATTACAAAACAAAAAAAAAATGAATGTAATGTTGGGTTTTGGGCAATTAAACGCAAAATGTTGGGAGTATGAATAGTCAGCGTCAATTGCTTTTGCACATCAAAGCAAAACAGAAGATGACGTAGCTTAGCGTTTGAGTGCAGAACTCTGACTGACAAGGATGGCTTAATTGGCTCATTCGCACTTTGATAATGAAAGTGTGATTAGCAAATTTAATCTAACCTATAACCTATAATCTTATCCAACTTGACATGTTTTCCAGCCTACTCCCCAATTAAGTATTTATTATTAATCATTAATCTTTCCGTCTTTCATTTATGATAAGGAATTAATAAATATCAAGCCCCTAAAGAGGTGGAGTTAATATTATTTTTGGTAATAAATTATTTTTTAAATCAAATAATTTTAAAAAAAATTGAAATTGTAATAAATTATAGTATTTATTTAATTTTTTAATTAAATTTAATAAAATTTTCATATGCATAGTAGAAACACACAAACAGATATGACAATGGTTTAAAATATTTTTTAAAATAAAAATTACTTTAATTAAATTTATTTAAATCTTACTTCAAACAATATCATTATACAAATCGAATCATATATTTTTATCACACATCTAAAAATTAATTAAATTTAATTAAAAAATTAAACCAACGAAGCAATTTGTTATTATTCTAAATTTGAGAGAAGGAATTGTTGGATTTTAAAATTTTCTTGCAACTAGTTACAACGTCAACTAAGAATACTGTTACCATGTTCGGTCAGATCCACTATGTGGCCCTGGCCACGCAAGCCTGTCAAGTAGGCTCGAATGCACTGTCCGAAGCACACCCACACCTGTAAAGTGTAAGCTTTTCATGCACAGAGCCACTCTTTTATAAAATTGAAATTCAAATAGACCTCTGTTTTTTAAAAGGAATCGAATAATTTTTTTCATTATAAATATCAAACCCCTTATTTTTATTTTATTTTTATTTTTAAGGATATGAATTTTATTGATCAGTAATATTATTAGGGATGGCCAAAACCTCACCCTTGACTAAGATTTGATATTTTGTTGAAGTTTGTCAATCCGATAAGAACGAATAATGAGATTTTATTTATGCAGAGACGAAGATAATATTTTTAATAAAAATCTTGAGAATGAAGGAGACATTATTCGACTCAATTAGTTTTGTTACCCGGATCCTAAATTTTGTTAGTATTTGTGTGGATTGAATATTTATTTTATATTATGATATTGTGAATTATCTTATATATAGTGATATTGTGGAGTAGTTTTTTTTTTTTTTTAATCTAGTGTAATGAATATTTTTTAATAAAAAAACAAAGTTAACGTTGATTTGTTAAGGGAGAATTTTAATCTCCGCTTATAAATGGAGGTAGAGATAAAAATGATTTATTTTAACATAGATAGAAACAAAAATGATACTCTTTACTTTAAATCTGATCTGGTACCATCAATTAGGGGTGAGTATAGAACCCGGTTGATCCGTGAACCCGACCCAAACCGATATAATAGGTTAGGTTGGGTTGTGTCTTTTTAAAGATTGGGTTGAGTTGAGTTGAAAATATTTTGAACCTACTGGGTTGGGTTGGGTCATGGGTTCAAAATTTTCAACCCAACCCAAACTGGTAACCCGGTCAAATATATACTTATATATTTTATATTTATTGAATATAAAATAGTGTATAAATAATTATAGTATAATTGTAAAATATATATCATAAAATGTTCATTCTAATTACTACTAGTATGTAAAATTATACATAGCAAATACTTCAATGTTCAAACAAGTCTCATATTTTTCAATTATCAGATTTTAGTTTCAAATATTTACACTAGAAACAAATACTGATTTCGAGTTATGAAATAGTTTTCATAATTATTCTTAAGCATAACTGAATAAATTGATAGCACAATTAACTTATGCTAACAAAATTTTGATTTCTTATACCGTTGAAATTATAAAATAAACATAAAAATTAATACTAACTTACAAAATTCCAGTCGGGATCAATGTATGCAGATAAACTTATATTCCAAAAAGATGTACAATAATGTTGATGGAAGAAATGCTGAATGTATGATAAAGCTTAGTAATACTAACTTACTGGAAGCCTTTCATGCAAACATTATTGAACCATTCAATTCGCTTATCTGTGACCTTTTAAGAGCCCTCGTGCCGTTTCAAAGCGCATTAAAGCATAGTCCAAAAATTAGATTGATTAGTGAGAAAGCACTAGCACGGCCAACAAATGTTGAGTTACTAAAATATATTATTAGCAACTGTCCAGATATCTAGATTTCCTTCGTAATTGAACAGTCTTCTAAAGCAAGTTAAATTTGTATCAACTAAAGCAGTTTCTAGTGCAACATTTAGACGAAGATTGTGTTTTTCAATATAACGATAAATCCATATTCTAACATCAAGGGCTCTAGGTTGTGAGCATGCATATAAGCAATTAACCATGATCACTTCATCAGGCTTTATATTACTTGCTTGCATTTTATGAAACAACGCCAAAGCATCCTTACCAAGTTTAGCTTCAACTTAGCCTCTAATTATAGCATTCTATGGCACAACATCCTTCTCTTTCATGTCATGAAAAAACTTCTTAGTAGTATCCAAAAAACCAAATTTAGCACAGTCTACAACTATTGTAGTCCATAAGACAATTTTTCTCTTTTCCATGTTATCAAATATTCCTTGTGCCGTCAGACACACATATTTTACTTATAATATGAATGGATTTAATAAAATATTTTTTTATTATGCAATATGTATGGTTTAATTATTTAGTAAAAAAAATATATCAACCCAATGACCCAAACCGATTAGAATGGGTTGGGTTGGGTTGAGGTTGGATGAGTTCATGGGTTGGGTTGGGTTGAGATTTTTTCAACCCGGTATAAATGGGTTGGGTTGAAATTTTAGGATAACCCGATCCAAACCGATCCATGCTCACTGATGGCATCAATACATATTTTTCAAATGATGAAATTAATTTAAAATATTACCTTGCAAACTAACTCTGCTTCTAACTTAATTGGTGCAACATGTCCAACCCAAAAGAATTGATCTCATATCATGCCAATGCCATTGTTTAAGCGATGTTAAATATTCAAGCAATTAAAGTACACGAATATTAACCGTGATCAAATTTCGAGATAATATAGAAATATAAAATGAATGAGGATGAAAAAAGATGAATACATAATTTAACATGATTCGGTTCATAAATTTGCGTTTATTGACACAATACCTCTAAACCTACATAATTCTCATTAAGTTTGTGTGTTTACAATGTAATGAAACACTGGTATGTATAGGATGAATATGCAAGATAATATAGTAACAAAATCCAAAATATTAATTTGAAAAAAAATCATGTTTCTGGTTTGAAAGAAGATAACGTGATCTACAATACTTCTACTAAAGTCAGGAATTTATGATGGAACACACGATTTGCAAATTGAGTTTCAAAATGGCAATTAATCGAGAGTCATCAATTAAAGCGGAAGAAATTGTTGATTTGTTGACTAGATAATATTTGATTGATAATGAAAAACCAACCATCAAGTGTAACAATGATAAAGAGTAAATAGTGATTCTAGAAAATGAAAAACCATCCATATGAAAGGTCACCATAAACGTAACAATTATAAAGAAAAAAGAGGTTACGAGTAGCATCATACCTTGATACACTGTCAAATTTTGAAATAATATGGAATATAAAAAGGAAAAGAAAGAAAAAGATGTACTAAGCTACATACACATTCCATTGATTTTTATTTTTATTTTTTATATTTGAATTGAGGGAAAGGGAGAGAAAATGAATGATTTCCTTGAACTTAAAACTTAATGAAAAAGTAGATAAACCTTTTTTTCTTTCTTTTTTTTTATTTCGTTGAATCCAAACATAGAATGAAAAGCAATGGAAGATTGTTCAAGGAGACAAACCAATTTTTAGACTTATGAAGTTATATGACATTTAAACAAGGCAATGGATTTAGGAGATATTGCTCAACCCTTAAATTATGGACATTGGTTTTACAAAAATTATGTATATCATTCCTTAGCTATCTCATCAACTCCTAAATTTACGGTCAATCATTATGGAGGTCAACTCCAGTCATGATCATCATAATTACTTCCGGTATGATTATTTATGTATATTATATTTGCTTTTATAAAATCATTTGAGAGGATTGACTTATCTTTTTTGATTTATAAAAATCATAAAATATATATATATATATATATATATATATATATATAAACAAGTGTGAAATTTAATATTTTAAAAGATTTTTTTTTAGTAGATTTGAATCTAAATTATTGAATTTAGATCAATAAAAAATTTCTCTTGTAATATTAAAAATTTTACGAAAATTTTAGATCTCGTATTTATATTAATGTTATCAATAAAACTATCCAGAAATTTTTAAATACCTTGACCTCTTAGGAAAAACTTTACCAGTAGAAGATGAGAGAAACCAAAATAACAAATAAAACAGAATTACACAACATAGAAAGCGGCTTAGACAAAATATTCCTTTTTTTTCCAAGAAAGTAAATAAACACTACAAAGATTAAGGAGGTCTATAAACTTTCAGTTGCTGACGATCCCCATTGCAAGCCAAAGAAACGTTGCGAGGTAATGATCCCAGAGAAACAAAAATTTTGCGCTGACGATGAGCTAAATCAGCTGGTCTATTAGCCTCTCTATAAGCATGAGTTTTCGAAGGGGTAGCCATAGAGAAACAATCAATGAGAACTTGGAAGTCAGTCTCCACTGTAGCCACTTTGATGTTATGAGAGATATAAAGCTGTAAACCTGTTAAAAGAGCACGAGCCTCACCCTCTATATTCGACCCAAGTCCAAAATGGACTGAGAAAGCTAAAAGAACAGCCCCTCTATGATCTCTAACGAGGCCACCTCCCGTACAAATTTCATCCCGACTCGATCCATCAGTGTTAAGCTTAATATAACCTGGACGCAGACGGGTCCAAGCAATCCGCCTACCTTTCTTAACAACCGGTCCGATGAGAGGGAAGTTCAAAGTTTGAAGAGCAATTTGATCATGGAAACCTGTTGTACAACTCGGCTTGAAAGAAAGGGTTAATTCTCTAACCATTTTAAGGACTTGCTGCAGAATATGGGGGGACGACATGGTGATCGAATCACGTAAATGAGAATTGCGCGCTACGACTTAATCATCCCCAACTGGGACGTGAGTTTAGTAGTTCCTAGCCAAGAACGAGTTAGATCTGCCAGAGAGGAGAAATGATGAGAGATATTCAGAATCTGACCAAGAGATGACCATATATAGTTTGCACAGTCACCCGTTAAAAAAATATGAAAGAGTCTCAGCACGGGAAGACAAGCAGCAATGGCAGAGAGAAGCAAGAGGGATCCCAAAGCAATCGCATTGTTCATAAGCTTCCAACTGAAGAACGCAATTTTTGTTGGTAACCATTGATGCCATAAGTGATTATGCCAAATAAAAATAAAGTGAGGGTTACGAATTCTGGTGAGATGCCAAAGAGAATTGGAGGAGAACTTCCCCAAAGTTGTAGCTGTCCAAACAAGACAATCACAGCCACTTAGATATCGATATACTTTGGAGAAGCTGCTTTTGATTGTTGGAAAGAAGACTGGAAATTTGCGAGTTGATCTTCCTCATTTCATCGGTCCAAATTTAACGAAATCTGCTTGGTAAGAAGTTTAGATGGAATAGCATGCCAACAGTGAGAAGCATAAATGCTAATATTATCCATAGCCACAAAAGGATAATTACAGACGGTGGTTTGAAGTAAAGAGTGTTGATACAACCAATAGCTAGATGACACGTGGACGGCTCTAGGACCAACAGCAAGACGACACGTGGACGACCCTAAGACCAACAACAAGACGACATATGGACAGCCCAAGGTCCAACAGCAAGACAACATGTGGGAATTCCCATGTCCAATGGCGAGACGACACATGGACAGCCCTAGGTCCAACAACAAGACGACACATGAACATTCCCATGTCCAATGGTGAGACGACATATGGACAAGCTATTGACGAACCCACTACCATTCCAGGACACCCCCGCACAGATCTACAAGGACAATTCCAATGACTAATATTCCCTGACACCCCTGCCCAGACCGACAAGTGTGATTCCAGGGATCACGATCCTCCTTAGACACCCGGCCATACCTACTGATAGAGGAACAGGATCTCCGGGATTGCCCCATCCCAACCATGTGGGTAACCTTTCCTTCAGAACACTATAAAAAGATCAAGATATACAAACACAAACCAAGTTTTACCTTTTCTAAAAACTCATTTGACTGAAAACACTAGGCATCCTTATCATCTCCATCCCTCTAAAAACTTTATACTGACAAGAGCGTCGGAGTGTCCTCGGAGGCATCGCCTTCCCTCTACTCCGGTGACCCTATAGTTTACCCATACTTCCTTGTGCAGGCCAGTGAAGCACCAACCTCCAGCTCAGCAACGTATTTTTGGCATCAATAGATTAGCCCATATCGCATTAAGAGGCTGTGCCGATCCGGTACCTTCGAGCTCGATGAGCTAAGTGGAAACCCGTTCCCCGCATTTGGAACGCCGAAAACTTCTGACAATTCTACCAATAACTTGTGTCTCGAGTATGGCTCATGAAGCGGCTAGGTTAACTGTAATTGTAATAACGAAAGCACGATTGCAATAAAAGACAACAAGTTAAAAGGAGAAACTGAAATTTTCATTAAGTTGCAAAAGCTAAGCTTACAAAGGCACTATCGGCCTTGAATTACAAAAAGAAAAGAAAAAACTAAAGCTAATGGTGAAGCCTCAAGGGGCAGCATCCCCCACACCTACCTCCCCCTCGATCTCAGCTCCCTTGTTGTCCTCAAAGCCGCCCAGGTCTAGGCCCGAGAAGTTGACCTCGGGGAAGAGGGCCTCAGCCTTCTTCTTAGCCTCGGAAAAGCTGTCAAAGAATTCCTAACCAGCCTCCTCCACAAAGGCCTCCCGATAAGAGGTAGTCTCTCTAAGGGCAACCTAAGCCTCCTCCACGGTCTTCTTTGTGGCCTCGGCAGCCTCCTCATTGACTCGTTGCTCCGAGGCAACTGCGGCATCCTTCTCCACTTGAAGGAGGTCCCTCTCTTGTGCCACCTCCGCCTTGGCCCGCTAGGCGTCCCCCAGGGAAGCCCGCAACTGCTGAACGAGCTTGCCACTTTTGTCTAGTTTTTGTTGGCACCAACCGAGCTTCTCAGCCATGTCCAAACTTCGACACGATAGGACCGCAAGTAGCACACCAGACTGAAACAAAAAGAGAGGATCAAATACTAAACCGGAAGTAAAAAGGATTCAGAAAGCAAGCATCAGCCTTTACCTGGGAGGTTAGGGCTCGACCGCTGAGTAAAGCCCCTCAATGGGCTTCTGAGACAGTTCAAGCATATCTCGGGATAGAATCCTCAAAATTATATGCTCCTGAGCCACCCGAGGATGGGTGAAAACGGAGTTATCAACCTTCAGAGCCCGTTTGGGCATAAAAATGGAAGAGACAGAAGGGTTGCCCTAAGACGAAAACGGAGCCTGGGCTGGGTCAGTAGGCACGACCAGATCAACCTTAAGCTTAGGGAAATGCTCAGAAGGGCTCTCTACCTTGATGAGAATTGGAAAAGGCGTCCGCGACCTTTTTCTCCAAGGCTGGACTAGCGCCGGTTGCTTCTCTCGGGCTGCCCATTTCTTTTCCTGGGTAATCTTCCTAACCCGCTCCCTGGGCATAGTAGCTAACTCCATCTTTGCTCAGGAAAAGAAGCTAAGTGTTAATAATAGGTAAGATACGAAGAAAGTAAGGCAAAGTACGAAGCAAAAAGAAAAAGAGCTAAGAAAGACGAACGCCTACATTTACCCCGCTCAATGTTTTGCTCGGGGCAGCGAGAACAAAGCCCACACCTAGCCAATTCTTCGTTATCGTATAGGATCTCTACATCCATAGACGCGGCCACCATGGCCCTCAGTGTCTCCTGCTTATAGTGCTGGAAGTGCGACTTTTTAAACTTGCCCGCACGATCCAAACTCTAGTTGAGAGGAGTTGGAAACTCCTCTGGCTCTGGACAAAGAAAAAGAACTTCTTCCATCTCTTGATCGAAGAAGGCTTCTTCTTCAGCAGTCCCCTCTTCGCCCTCGAGCTTATGACCACCCATCCAGTCTGCCCCTGCTTACTAATTTGACAAAGTGCCTTGAAGACATCAATATTCATTAAACCCCCACTTCAGTGCAGATGAAAATGCAGATGAAAGCCATAATGAGGCGCCCCGAGTTGGGCACCAGCTGGCACAGTGCTATGTCAAAATACCTTAGCACTGCGCAGAGAAAAGAGTGAAGATGAAATCTGAGCTCGGCCTTCATGTGCTACTCGTAAACGCACAACCCATAAGGTGCACGGCTCCAGAAAGTATCAGAGGCCCTCTTCCAAACCCCAGTTGGCCTGAGGGTGTACTCCCCTGGAATACAATAAACCCTCCTTATGATTTCAAGGTCCTCCTCCCTTGTCATGCTAGGAACAAAGTTGGCCGCGAACGACCATTGGACTCTTTCCTCCAGAACCATATCACCTCTCAGCTCGACGAGGGTCCTATCCACCTTATCCTCACCCTCGGAAGTTGAATCTTCTCCCTCCTCCTCCTCTTCTCCCTCCTCCTCTCTAGGTGTATAAAGGACTATGGCTAATGGCCCCTCTTGAATGGCCACCTCCTCGGCCAAGTCACCCTCACTAGAAAACAAACGCATAGCTTTCTTTAATTCCCTAGACATGTTCCTACTATCATCACTACCACTACTTAAAGACATGGTAAATAGAGGTAGGAGGACTCACCAATAAGGATTATGTACTTGCACCGATTTTGATAAAAGAGATCCCTCCTTTAGCCTACGTCTTGATCTCCCTCCAAGTAGACATGTCCCCAAAACTTCCAAACAGTCTTGTCAACTCTGAAACTTTTTTACTAAATCCTCAAAACTCACGCTTACTCCCTTCTCACTGAACTCCAACACCGAGCACTCTCAAGCTTTTGGACAAGGCCGTGGGCTCTCAAACTTTCTCTCTGAAATTTGCAAATGAGTTGAAGTAAGGAAAAATGAGGAAGTAGCACCCTTCTATAGGAAAAAAGGCGTGACAAACGAGGAGAAAATTAAAAACTTATAGTTGGGAGAACACGAGGCTCGAAATACTCGAGGTTACTTTTACGTTTTCTAAGGGAGCCCAGTAATAACGATGTGATGTTTTGACGGCTCAAGGTGTAGTTCTGTTTCCCAAGGTAGCCAAACAATGATGAACGCCGCCACTTCTACTTTGAGCAGGTGCACACATTAGATGCCCAAACATGCCACGTGTATAGAAGGAAGTGGAAAGCAGCCCAAAGATCGAAGAGGATTATCTAAAGCCCAATAAATCATTTTTGGGCCCAAAAGAAACCAGCATAAACTCTTTTTTGGGCCCAAGAAACAAGAAGCCTAATAAATCCTTTTTGGGCCCCAAAAGACAAAAAGCCCAAAAAACCATCAGAAACTCTTTTTTGGGCCCAAGAAATAAGAAGCCCAATAAATCCTTTTTGGGCCTAAAAGTCCACCAAAAACTCCAAAAGAAGATCTTCAAGGCCGAGCTTATTGACTGCTACTCATATGCTTGGCCCAAAGTCTTTAAGGTCGAGCATGTTGACTGCTACTCATATGCTCAGCCCAACGTCTCTAAGGCTGAGCATGTTGACTGCTACACACATGCTTGGACCAACGTCTTCAAGGCCGAGCATGTTGACTACTACTCATATGCTCTAACCAACGTTTCAAAGGTGGAGCGTATTGACAGCTGCTCATATGTTCGGCCCAACATCTCCAAGGCCGAGCATGTTGACTGCTACTCACATGCTCGGACCAACGTCTCCAAGGTTGAGCATGTTGACTACTACTTACATGCTCGAAGCAACGTCTTCAAGGTTGAGCGTATTGACTGCTGGTCATATGCTCTGCCCAAAGTCTCCAAGGCCGAGCATGTTGATTGTTATTCACATGCTCGAACCAACGTCTCCAAAGCCGAGCGTATTGACTGCTGCTCATATACTCTGCTTAAAGTCTCCAAGGCCGAGCATGTTGGCTGCTACTCACATGCTAGGCCAAACGTATTTAAGACCGAGCATGTTGACTGCTGTTTATATGCTCGGACCAACGTCTCCAAGGCTGAGCATGTTGACTGCTGCTCACATGCTCAATCCAACGTCTCCAAGGCCGAGCATGTTGACTGCTACTCATATACTCAGCCTAATGTCTCTAAGGCCGAGCATGTTGACTGCTGCTCATATGCTCGGTCCAATGTCTCCAGGGCCGAGCATGTTGGCTGCTACTCACATGCTAGGACCAACATCTCCAAGGTCGAGCATGTTGACTGCTACTCACATGCTTAGACCAACGTCTCAAAGGCCGAGCATATTGATTACTACTCATATGCTCAACCCAAAGTCTTCAAGGCTAAGCATGTTAACCACTGCTTATATGCTCGGCCCAACGTCTCCAAGACCGAGCATGTTGACTGTTGCTCACATGCTCGGACTAATGTCTCCAGGGTCAAACCTGTTAACTGCTACTCACATGCTCAGACCAACATCTCCAAGGCCGAGCATGTTGACTACTGCTTATATGCTCAGCCCAATGTCTCCAAGACCGAGCATGTTGACTGCTGCTTACATACCCAGACCAACGTCTCCAAGGCCGAGCATGTTGACTGCTACTCATATGCTCGACCCACTATCTCCAAGGCTGAGCACATTGACTATTGCTCAAATGCTCGGACCAAAGTCTCCACGACCGAACATAGTGATTACTACTCATATACTGGGACCATCACCTCCGAGGCCGAGCCCTGCCATACTTCCTTAAAGTATATAAATATGCTTAAGGAAGTGGGGGGCCTTTGATACACCCACTAGCTAGATGACACGTGGACGACCCTAGGACCAACAACAAGACGACACCTGGACAGGCCTAGGACCAACAGCAAGACGACACGTGCACAGCCCAAGGTCCAACAGCAAGACGACACATGGACATTTCCATGTCCAATAGCGAGGTGACACGTGGACAACCCTAGTTCCAACAACGAGACGGCATATGGACAAGCTATTGACAAACCCACTACCATTCCCGGACACCCCCGCACAGACCTGTAAGCACAATTCTAGGGAATGCTATTCCTGGACACCCCTGCCCAGACCTGCAAGCGTGATTCTAAGGATCACGATTCTCCTTGGGCACTCGGCTATACCTACTGACAGAGGAACGGGATCTCTGGGATTGCCCAATCCCAACCACGTGGGTAATCTCTTTTTCAGAACACTATAAAATGATCAAGGTATGCAAACAAAAACCAAGCTTCATCTTTTCTAAAAACTTATTTGACTGAAAACACTAGGCATCCTTATCCTCTTAATCCCTTTAAAAACTTTATACTGACAAGATCGTCGAAGTGTCCTCAGAGGCATCGCCTTCCCACTACTCCGGCGACCCTCTAGTTTACCCATACTTCCTTATGCAGGCTAGTGAAGCACCAACCTCCAGCTTAGCGATGTATTTTTGGCATCAACAAGTGTCATTTTCGTCTTCATCCCCATTTACAAAAATCCTCCTCATCCCTACCAAATATTTCATTTTGTTCTGAATCCTCGTCCCCGTCGAAGATTTCCAAAGATCTCAATCTTCATCCCCGTCTCCATCCCCATCTAAAAACAAAATCGAAGATTTTTTGTTAAAAAATAAAAAATTACATGTTAACCTAATTTTTTAATAATAAAATAAATATTCAATAAAAAGTACATGTCATCTCTCATAAAAAAAATTAAACAAAAATTTAAAGAGTTTGTTGAGTAATTAGTAAGTTTATTTAATATATTTATATAAATCATAAAAACCTAATGTAATAAGGGGTTGGGACGTGGGCGGGGATGGGGATGGGGATTTTGATTGCTCCCTTCATCCCCGTTCCCGTTCCCGTTCAGACCGAAGATTTTTAAAAATCTGTCCATGTCTTCATGAGGATAAAATCTCTTTTGTACTCATCCTGACCGATTGAAGAATTTCAAAGTTTCGTCAAAGACGAATTATTTTGTCATCTCAAAGGATGACCAAACTTAAATCTCATAAATTTTGCCCATATAGACGAATAATTTTTTATTGCCAGACCCGCTCCTCAACTGGCATAGCAATTCCAGACCAAGAGATCCATTGATGACGATGATCACCCTTAGAATTCCAAAGAAAAAGGGCAAATATGGAATGAAGACGATCAATCATAGTTTTCAATTTACCTTTGAATAATGGGACCCCTACGTATGTAGCCGGCAACTCTTGGTGTTGAAATCTCAGTCCATTCCTTTACCAAATTAATTCTACCGCAAGAAGCTTTTTTGATAAAATAAAACAACTCTTCTGGACATTCATACATTGGCCACTATCGGCCTCGTAAGAGTGAATTAAATCCAGAAGTTTGTGAATAGATCTTTTACTCCCATAAGTGAAGATCAACATGTCATCAGCGAATAAGAAATGAGAAATACAATGGATTGTACCAGAGTATCTATAAGGCAGAATGGAACCCTCATTCATAGCCTTATTCAAATTGTAACTCATGGCATCTTGGGCAATAATAAACCAAGAGGGGGATAGCAGATCCCCTTGCCTGAAGCCCATTGAGAAAGCGAAGAAGCCATGGGAGTCACCATTTAACAAAAGAGTGTACCATCAATTCGAGCTTGCTCTTTAAATTAAGTCGCACCAAATTTCAGAAAACCCAAACCTTCGCAATACTTGAAGAAGAAAACTCAATTTCATTCTGTCATAAAACTTAGCCATATCAACTTTGACATTCACATTCCCCCAAAGGAAGATTTATCAATATCCACTAAAAATCCAGAAGCCAGCGCAATATTTTCATGAATACTACTACCTCGAATAAAACCCAACTACTCCTAAGATAATAGTTTGGGAAGGACCTGAGCAGGACTTTCATTAAGAATTTTGGCAATAATCTTACAGATAAAATTGCAAAGACCTATGGGATGCAAATCTGAAAAAGCAGTGGGATTGGGTTTCTTTGGAATGAGCACTATATTCGTGCCTGTAACCACCTTCGGAAGGGTCATGCCTCCAGAAAAGTATTGCACCAGAGAGACCACATCAGCCTGAAAAATCGACCAACAAGTAATATAAAAGTGATCTGTAAAACTCATTATCCGAACCAAGGGCTTTAACAGCAGAAAAATCTCCTCCTCCACAGGAACTCCACACAACATATGATTTTCTTGATCAGATACCAAAGAGGGGATGCAATTAACCAACGACTGCGAGGTGAACGAAATTCAGACGAAAATATACCAGAAAAATGTTAAAACTGCTGTAGGGCCAATAATATCCGGGTCGGAGCTTAGAGAATCATCATCACACAAAATCTGAAATAACGGTCTAGCTGCATGCTCTTTAATACTAGCATGAAAGAAGCTAGTGTTGCGATCTTCAACCAGCCATTTCACCCTTGCTTAATCTCTTAACAGACTTTCGTGTCTTAACAGTAATTTAGAAAACCAAGCCTGAGCATCTGAATATTTTTGAAAACATCCCTAATAACCTCATTTTGGGCATTAGCAATCAGTTGATTCAAGTTCCCAAAAACATCCCAGTTCCATCACTTCAAAAGCTTCCTAAGGTTTTTCAAGTGATTAAAAAAAAATTAGAACCACAAGATTGCCAATGTTGAGATACAAAAGGTAAGAATTGATCATGATCAGTACACATCCTCGGAAATCTGAAGGTTTTCTGTGAAGAATTACGTTGAGATAAGCTGATTAACAATGGACAACGGTCTGAAATATGACGAGCTAGATGCTGAACAACACGTGCAGGAAAATCAGAGATAAAAGCTCCATTAACCAAGCATCTATCTAACCTCCACCAAACCCGAGAAAGACCTTGATGGTTGTTACACAAGTAAAAATATTACAATGATAAATAAACCTGCTTGAAGAGTACAATTGTTGAAATCTTCTATAACCAGAAGGTCTAGGTTTCTCACGCCAGCGCTCTCTGATAAATTAGAAACCACATTGAAGTCCCCTCCTATCAGCCAAGGAAGAGAAAACATTATAGATAAAGATTGCAATTCAACCCAGAGCGAGATATGCTCTAGCCTGGTGCATTTTGCATAAACAGAAGAAAATAAGCAAGATTTATTAACTAACTTCAACAAAATCTTGCCCGTTGTGACCTGATCATGAATCTGCAGAACCTCCAGACAGATCATATTAGTCCAAAGAAACCAGATATGCTTATTAGTTGGGTTGCCATGGTAAAACTTAAGAAATCTCAATTTTTTGGCCAACTCCTCAATATTGCAGCCATCTTGTTTCGGTTCAAGTAAAACTAATAAACCTGGTATGATTCTTAACCAATTTCCTTAAAAAAGATAATTTTTTTTGGTTTTAAAAACCCGTTTATGGGTCCAGTCCATAAGCAAGTTAAAATTAATAAAAAAAAAAAAACTAAATGTGTTGATTGATGTAGTCTTTATAAGATTTAGAATCATATTGCTATTAAAATAGAATATCTTCTAATCAATGACTATATAAAAAATGTCTGATTTTTTACTGTGTTAAAAAAGGTAATTTTTTCTGGTTTTAAAATTTTCCAGGTTTTGAAAACCCTTACAGTTTCATATAATATTGGGCTTGTGGGGTCCAGTCTATAAGCAAGTTAAAATAAAAAAATAAAAAAAAAACTAAAAGTGTTGGTTGATGTAGTCTTTATAAGACTCAAAATCCTATTGCTATTAGAAGAGAATATTTTCTAATCAAATGCTATATAAAAAGGCCTGATTTATTACAGTTTTTCTTTCAAGATTTGCATTTTTTATCATGGTATTTGATTTTGGATAAGCATATGGACTTCTCAAATTTCAGCAGTTTATAGTAAACAGTTATTTTTCCTTAGAAAGGTAATTTTGTAATATTACCAAATTGTTATGAGTCTCAAGCTTGAGCATAAACTTGGGATATAAACTTTGTAATTGTTATTTATATAGTAGATTTATTTTTGCTCCGTGGTTTTTTTTTCCTCTCTACACTTCACTCAAATTCTTATGTTTTTTATTTATTGCTTATTTGATGCTTATTGTTTTATTTTCACATCGAGTTTGGATATTATTATATTTAATCTGTGATATTTGATTGAAATTGTGGTAATTGATTAATTGCATGAGGTGTGTAAATTTTTCCCAACATATAACCACTAAACATTAATAATAAGAGAAGAATTTAATTGTGAACTAGCAGAAGATCTAGTTACCGGTCTGGAGACAACATCTGTGTTGTTCATTCTTTTTGGAAGAGCCAGACTGTAATTTCTTACCTTTTTCCTGCCTTCGGCAGAAAAAATAGTTACCTGAAGATTAGCTGTTGAAGCCGCTTTAGGAATAGAAGGAGGATCTGAAGTTGGAACAATCGCTAGATCATCCCTACCTCTCTCCTTATTACCAGACTGAAAGGGCTCTTGCTCTACACCATCTTGTTGAAGAAGTCTAAAGGACTAGGGGATTCAATTTGCTGGAAGTCATCAACAGAATCATCATCAGAGTCAGAATCATCTGATTGTGATCCTTTTTGGGAATTTGGAACTGTCTCATTTTGAGGAGAATCCGTTGCTCCTTGAACACCTTGCTGTGCAAGCTGACTGCCATTGTTACCCGAAACTACTTGACCACGACTTCTAGAAGAAACAGGGTCTGTTTCTGAGCTGAAAGCTAATGGTTATCTTCACGGAGGCTCTGAGAAGATGCCTGAGTTATCTTTTGTTGCCAAACTTTGGGAGGGTTTATGGCAGCAATATCAGATGGATGAGAGGAATCACATTGCATTATTTTGGTTGGAACACCAGCAGTCGTTGCATGGGATTTATCAACTGTACTAGGGTTCTGCACAGGTTTCTTCTTCCTACAATTATCTTCTGTATGCCCTTGAAGAAAGCAGTGTGAACAGTATTCTGTTTTGGATTCAACAACCAAGGATTACCAAAAAAACTTATTAGTACCCACGGAAATCCAAATCTTAGACGGAATTGGTTTCATCAAATCCACCTCAACACAAACCCGTGCATGATTCGGGTGAGAGAGATCTTCAGTTCATTTACCCATTCTAAGAAACTGACCAAAAGAGCCCACAATTTCCTTTAAAAAGTTTTTTGGGAAAAACTGAATGGGAAGATGAGGGAGGCGAACCCAAACAGCAGCGAGTTTGGATTCGACAGAAGGATCAAAGTCTGGTTCCCATCTAAACAAGTTAAACAAATGACTGCCGATAATAATGTGTTTTTCAAGAGACCAGGCTTTCGCAAAATTGCTGAGAATAAGTGGACTAATACATGATGAAGAGAAAAGACTGCAATTACAGATGGGGAAGGATCAAGATGGATCAACAACTAGATCAGCATCCAACTGAACCATGAAGAGTTAAAGACAGCAACGCAACTACAAGACCAGGAAGAAAACAACTCCCTGCTGACAAAATGATTATATCCTTTAGGAGACTAACGAAGGGTTACTGAAGCTGATTGAGAGAACACTAAATCTGTTAGGAGGTTGTAACCGAATTTGTAGTTAAAACAGTCGTAACAGAATTATATTGCAGCATATAGATAAGAGCAACACTGTAGAGAAGAGTATCTAAATTTTCATTAACTTTTGTTTGAAAGAGCCCTCTGAGGTCGAATCAAAGACCAATCAATACAGTTTTCTTCCTTCACCATCTTGATTTTTCTTGCTCTTTTCTCTTGATCATATAACAGGATCTAGGAGACCAACCATAGGTGGAGTCAAAAGCCCTCAGTTGGAGCAAATGTGATCTCTGATTAAAACCATCGAGGGTCTTCCAAATGAGAGAGCATGGTAATGAGCATAGTAAAATAACCCGACCGAAAAAATCCGGGGCCTTCCAAATGAGAGAACTTGGTAATTAAGAGTATAGTTAAATAACCTCTCTGATTGTTGAACGTCTGCAACAGAGAAATCAATGGCGGGAAATCCATCATCAACTGAGGGAGGCTTGGAAGAGATTGGAATAAGCAGAAGTTTTAGGCAACATTTTGGGGACTAGAAGATAACACCGAGCTATAGGATTTAGGGATAGGGGGAGAAGAAGAATAGAAGGCTGAGAAAGATGGACGGCCCAGTGGGGGCCACCCACAAAGGCGCCATGGGGGCTTGCTGCACATAGAAGCTGGGAGCTAAGGTTTCTTTTCTCCTTAGGTTCCTTCTTCCCATCATTCTTGTATTCTTCATAATGGAGGGAATTTTCACTTCAGTTCAAAGCAATAAAAATACAAATTAATAACCCTCAGAGTACATGTTAAAGAGCAAAAGAAAAATCAATCCTCAAAGTACAAATAGTGATTGACCTTGAATTTCAAAGTCAAGTTTCTTATCCCGTTGAGTGCAGTCAAGAAATCCCATCATTCATGTAACCAAGTGCCAGCCATTATAATAATGCATAATCTGGTTTACTTCCTAATATTTAACAACAAATGGACTGCTAAAATCATGTTTACATAGTAAATCTAAGCTTTCTATCTTAAAGCAAACATCCAAGATGAATTTAATAAGGCACCGACCACATATAATACAACCGATCTCAGAAAAAATGACCTTCAGCCACCAGTACCATCCTTAGCAATAGTATCTTGAAATACAATATTGCACAAAGTATGCAGCATTTTATTAGTCAGTATAATTTAATTTAGTGAGACAGATGAGACAGACACTGATCTGTTTTCTGCACTAAGATTTTCAGCTGTATGGACTCCAGACTAGTAGTTAGTCACTCAGTTCTCACCATAGTAAATCATATCATCATACTGTGCTAAAGCTATTTCACAACAATTCAGCTGAGTATGAGCTCAACCACGGATGGCATTTCCACGTCAATCTATGACATAATTAGGAGCCACAGCTAAAATCCTCTCATCTCTATATGATGATTGCTTTGCACCATCGCCCTCTACTGCTGCTTCCCTACCATCATCGAGCACAATCAAATGGCCTTCCCTCCGTACCAAACTCTGCATTATAAGAATTTGTTCACATATAGTTGCCGCAACCATATTTTGTTGAATTATGGTATTCCATGGGAAACTGTAAGAATTCAAGATGCTTGTTGTTTTACCTCAATAATAGCGAGTTTCTTAACTTCAAGTTTTACTTCCTCTTGGGAACTGTACTTCTGTTTCTCATTCTGCTGATCCACATACCATCGGATCAATTCTTTCTGTCTCATTCCAACCAGCCCAGTCCCTGCAAATTATACAATACGAGCAAAATGCTTCAAGAATATGAATCTCCAGTGTAAAATAGATTACGGGTGATATATGCCCAGATAAGGCTTCGTGGTTTAGCAAGAAGCACAAATTCAGAGGCAGAGCATCTAGTGTTTACCATCCATGTTTGTTCCCTTTGAAAATATAAATTATTTAAGTGAATTCAAACCATGGTATAAAATTTCAAAGGTAAACAGCTAAAGGGATTCATCATGTAGCTTCAATCAGAAATTCAAGGGTTAAATTAAAAAACATAAAAATCAAAGGGTTCATCTAGTTTACCATCTTCCTTAACAGTTTCTTCATGCTGTCTAAGGGCACATGACAAGGGCTTGGGTGACTCTCTGAAAATATTCCTCACTTATCACAAGCTTAGCAGCCGCTCCACTTTCTGCACAATCATAACCCAAGTTTTAACTTATTGAGAAAGTTCAAAGTAAAAAAAAGGGATAAGCATAACATAGGTTACATTATCTGACCTGCATTCCCAGAAGCTGGCTCAGCTGCGACATTACTTGGTTGAGCATCAGTTTGACCAGTACCATCATCACCACCATGACCATTATCATGATTTTCTTCTTCAAACTCGGAGAGATCTATATCACTGGACTCAACACTGCATGGGAGAACAGAACACATTCTTACCATGAAGACTTATTTTAGTGATTGAGTGAGAGAAAGATCATCGTAGTCTTGCCTTATTATCGATGTTTTTAGCAATCTCACTGCTAAACGAACATGACGTGGTAGCACCTGTGAAAAAATATTACAGTCTAAGCCAAATGCATAACAATGACAAGATGAATGGTTAGGTTGCCAACAATAAAGGACCTGAGTTTCCAAATAACTCCCAGTGATGGCTTCAGACAGCCTGATCAACGCCTCTAGCTGCCGAACTGTCATCCGATAAGCAACTCTAGTTCCAGGAGTTGTATCACCTCTTCGTAGAGCAACATAAGAGTCGGCCAACAGTTTCCTTGCTTCCCAGTTTAACTGCATTGAAGTTAGCTTACATTAAAAGGAGACTATTTGACAATAAAAGAACTATCTTCAGAGCCCAACCATATTCTGGTTTTATAAAGAATAAGCCACAACCTTTGGTTTCAAAGTTTTTGCATATGCCATGTAACGCTTGAGTCGTGCAGTAGTAAATGCAGGAGATAGTGCTCCTTCATGCTTTTAGTGAACTCTAACTATGTGGTGAGCTATGTGGTAATCAGTTTGATCGTCTGCGTCATCAATCATAACACATACCAGGTCAAACCTTGAAAGAATAGCAGGAGGAAGAGCAACATTATACTGGAAAAAGTATATTACAGTGATTAGTGCACATAAGAAAACATTTTTACAGTCAGTGTACCACTACCATAAAGCACTATGGAATACACATGTAATGTCTTTTTGGTATTAATGTAAAACAATGTTCTCACCTTGAGTGGTCAGACTTATCATAGCGCCCCCCGGCAGGGTTAGCTACTGCCAGAATTGATGTTCGAGCATTCAAGGTTGCTTGTATCCCTGCTTTTGTAATGCTTATTGTCTGTTGTTCCATAGCTTCATGAATTGCAACCTTCATGACTATACACATCAGATATCTAAAGTTGATATATATCCATAACAAAGACAAACCAGGGCCTTCATACGAAACCATGATGAACATTACCTGATCTCTGATGTCCATCTTATCAAACTCATCAATGCAACAGATGCCGTTGTCAGCAAGCATTAGAGCACCAGCCTGGAAATAAAAATCAGAGATCATTTATCACAAAACATGATAAGTATTGTATATCTTGGTCAAGTATCACTAAAACAACTGCCATCTTTTATCATGTCTATTTGTAGGTATGAATCCCTGATCTCTGTCAATTATTGAACTGAATTTAGAGCAATATCAGATATGGATCTGCAGGTATGAATCCCTAATAATGTCAGCAAGTTTAGGCAGTGAAATACTGAACTGAGGTAATTTCCCAAGAATGTTGTGATTTTATAGAATCACTCTGGCTTAAGAAAAACTAGTTGGAAACAATTAGTAGCAATTAGTAAGTGTATCAATGATGATAAAAGTAGATAAATCTTGGCTTTCTATATGAATTTCCATAGAGATGGTTTTAGGTTCCTACAAAGAAAAGAAGACAATTGATGCCCACTGTCAATGGGCATGTTGCAATGCTAGTGCTGAGACTACTAGGTCTAAATTAATTCACAACTTTTCAGCAAACAAGAAGGCAAAATAAACTGAAGGTTACCTCAATACAGAACTCCCCTGTCTCCGGTTCTTTGGCAACAGTTGCAGTCAACCCAGCAGCGGAGGAGGATTTGCCAGAAGTGTAGACAGATCTAGGAACTATGCCTGAAGCATACCTGCAAATAGATGAACCAACATCAATGACTTCACCAACTGCCACACCAGTAAAATAAAATGCCAAAAGCAAGACATTTTGAGGAGAGATGCAATACTTGAGGAACTGAGACTTAGCACAGCTGGGATCTCCAACTATACAAACATTGATGTCCCCTCTCAGGTTGATGCCTTCATGAGTAAACTTGTGAACTCCACCCAAGAGCACAAGGAGGATAGCACGCTTGATATCTTGGTGACCAAAAACAGTTAGGGCAATGCTATCAACAAGCTTATTGAAGAAATCAGGGGTATTCCTCATTTGTTGAATTTCATCTAGCTCCTCTGCCTGCCAATTTAAACGTGGTAAGAACTATGAGATCTGTTGAATGTTTCCAAGGTATCCGTGAGAACATTAATAGAAGAAATAAAGAAAGCAGCTATCCACGAGACATGCTAAAAGTATAAAGAATGCAAGCAAATGAATAATACCCAGTTGAGAGGTACGCAAAATGCAACGAAGATTCAATTACAATTAAAAGAATGTGGAGATAGCGTGATATGAAATATCTATAATACATCTATTAGTTACATTTCGACTAACTCTTCTGCCAACCAAATCAAATAAAAAGGATTTATTGGATGCTTCTCATGGGGCCAACTGCATGTATAATCCAGAAGCGAACCAAGAGGAAAAGATGCATCAATTTAGAAGCTTAATTGAAGCAAAATCCATCTTAAGAATAGAGCTTTTAGCAAATATTAAGCATGCTGTAAAAGACTAAGAGTCCAAGACGCTCAAAAGTATAGGTATGCATAATAGGCACAAGGTCTACAATTTTATAACCACCAAATTTATTTAAATTTATAAATTGCTAACGAGCTCCAAATAATCAAGTTTGAACACCCCAAATTTTTAGTCTGAAATGTCACAAGCTTCTCTTGGACAAGAAGAAGAAGACTCTCTTACCCATGCACAGAATGATATTCTAAAATTTTGATAATAGTGTAGCATGGACTGATTGTGATAAGGATTACTAGAATCACATATTGAACAGGCGAGAACAATTCTAAAAATAGTGTAGACAATGAAATCATGAATTAACCATGAACTGCTGGACATCTTCTTCGGCATCCTTCTTTCTGTTCCTGATGTCGGTGTCCCTTCTACCATCAGAAATCTAAACAAAGCATTCAATTTAGCAAATGCATCATTAACTCATCACAGAATTGCACTTAAAGGTTGCTAAATAGTAAGCTGACTCATTCCCCAACCTGAACTGAGTTGGCAATAAAGCAAAGGCGATATGAAAGATCTCTCACTCCCAGTGCTCGAAGGCCTCTCACACCTTCTTGTCCAACAGTAGCATTTTTACGCTGGGAAGCTTCTCGACGACATTCTGCTCTCTCCCCAGGTGAGGCCAGGGCCAATATGTCTGGTATCACAACCACCATGCCAGTGAAAATGACCCTGCAAGCATATAATTGAAGCTGAACTATAAACACAATACAAATATCATGCAACAGATGGCAAAAATATGAAATAAAATGGAGTGACTCATTCCAGATGGAGCGTAAATTATCTTACGTATCACCTGCCCTGGCCTGTTCAACAATCTCATGGCGGAGAATAACATCCAAAGACCTGGGTAAGGAGCCTGCAGGTATCTCTTTTGAAGTCTCCTGCATTCTCACCCTCTGCCAATCTGCAAATTTGCTCTCTTGTTGAAGTAACACCCATCTTGCTTTCTTTTGATAGGTTACACTCAAGAGAGATTGTAGGCTGTGTCACAGCAAACATGAATTTTTAATGAATAACGAAAATTTATTTAAACATTAACTTTGCAAAACCTAGACTAGAAAACTATTAAGAGAAAGATACACTGATATTTTAACACAAACGCAAGCTATAACACAGACACTGACCTCTGTGTATTTGAATTGCTGTTCAACATTCTTTATGACATCTCCACATTCCAAGCACTTGAAAGTTCCTTGGAGAAGCTCCGGCCGGACCTCACTTGTGCGTGTGACCACACCAGTTACTGATACTAGTTTCCCAATCTCTGCTGTAGTTAATTCCCTCAACCTGAAGTTCAGGTACAAAGATGATAAAAAGGTGGAGTGATAATTTTCAATCAAATACAGAAAAGGAATGGACAACAGAAAAAAGCATGTTAGAAACTGTCCACGTGAGTTTCTTCACTGTCAATCAAAGTGGAAAGATAACATTTGAAGCAACTATTCATTTATTCTCATATAGAGACAGTTATAGAGTAGATAAAAGCTGGCCAACTATAAAGCAAGCCAATAAAGCTTTTAAAATGCTTGAATCAACAAGAAACACTAAGTGAGTAGAAACGTTTGAGATGGGTTTCATATAAACTGTTTAACAACTTAAAAATCTTTAAAGAGTCTAACAACCATAATCACATCCAGAAGGGTGAACAAATTAAGCCACAACTGCAAAATTAAGAGTGGTGATAGGGGAAAGTGGAAATTGAGTAGTAACCTAGATATTTAAATTTTTTCTTTTAATTTTTTTTTATTTACAATTACTATTTAATTTCCCAATGAGTTAACTTGCAGGAGAAACCGGTTCAATGGGAAGAGGACTCCAAAATTAATCAATACACGTGACTTTTAACTGTTACCAAAAATAGTTCCGAAATGAGGAGTGAATTACCGTTTAGAGAAAGGGATGTTGAAGAAGGCGATGTTAATGTCCTTGTTGGGGTTATCATCCGCAATGAAAGTCGGTTTCTGCTCCATCACGAACCTTTTGCACGCATTCTTCAGACATGGCTCAAACCTTATTTTCAGAAGAAAAAAAACTTTTATTAATAAAGAAAGAAAGAAAGAAAATCCCCCAAGTAACAGAAGCATTCAGGGTCACAATTTGTGCAAAATGGAAATGGGTGATTAGGTTTTTCCGGGGATAGAAAATGAAAAATTACAAGAACAAAAAAAAAAAGGAAACAAGGAACCTTAAGTACTCGTCGGCAATGGCCTTCTGGAGAATGTCGCTGTAGAGCATGACGTGAGAGAAATCGATGAACATGGTCGTCGATTCGCTGGCTCTCATTGCTTCTATATCCACTTCGTAGTACGATTCCACCATGTTTGGATCTAATCTAAAACTGATACATTTTGGTCCAATAAAAATATTAATTACACCAAACATTCATCATTAACCGATCCTATTAGCAGATTGAGGTTAAAAAAATAGAGATTTATCTATAGAGAAAGAACCTCTCGAGGAATTCGAGGAAAATGTTCTCCACTCGAACAGCTTTCTCGTCCACGAAGTATCCTCCAAACGCATCCATTTTTCTCTTTCTTAGTCAAAATGAGTTATATGATTTTGTGAAAACTGAAGTTCTTCTTCTTCTTTCTTTTTCTTTTTTCTGCAAATTGGAAACACAAACCCTAGCCAGTACAGAAGCGAGTTCTTTGAAACTCTAAACTCAACTGCAGTAGGATCAATTTCACCGCTAGTGTCCCAATGTGGCGGGAAAATAAGTGGGCCAACCAACGGTTTCCCGACAAAGCCAACGATGGTGGTTTTGTGTAGGCCTTCTCTTGGGCTCAACTGGTTTGGGCTTATTAATTATGCCTCTTTTCTAAAAGTTCCCGCTTTAGCAGACCCAAAATGAGAAGTTCATTAGGCTCCACTTCCAATGTAGTTGTACTAAAATCTCGCATTCTGAACAAGAACATACAATAAAAACAAATAAGGTGATAAAGGATCTCTTTGTCGAAGGCATCTGGATGAATTAAAAATAGCAATTGGCGCACCCTTAAAAAGGATCGAAAATGACATCGAGCTAACCGATAAGTTGTTTGTCGGTTATTTTTTTTCTCGCTTTAAGTCAATATTATAATAGTATTACAGAATAGGTTATATAATGGTCCAATAAGATTATATTGAGATCAAATTAATTAATGTATTAGTACATAAAATCGTTTAAAAAATAATGTCTTACTTACATGGTATTTTAAGTTCTCAGGTATTATTATAACACTTGACAAATGCATTGAGATTTTAAAATTGTATTGATTACAAAATTCATTATCAAATTTATCCTTCATTTATCAATTTATGCGTGAATTATATGTAAAGATATATTTATAAATTAAAGTCAAATTTTGGATTCATTATGTTACTACTATCTTATTTAATATTTCTTTTGGGCACCGTTAACCAAACTTTTTCAATACATTTTTTATTTATATGAATTATATAAAGTCATATTTTTAAATTTAAGTTAAATTCCATATTTAATACCATTACCTAAAATTAAAAGTATTGTAATTATACTTGCCGTCCACTTAAAAAGAAAAAAAACTTCATCCACCATGAAGAAATTCACATAATTTTCTATTTGTTTTCAATTCTTTTCTATTGTGGATTCATAGGTTCCCATTTAAGCAAAATTAAACAAAGGGTATAGTGGCATAAACAGAAAATTAAGCAAATCCACCCCTTACTACGTACTAAAGAATTAAAAGGGAAATTAAGTCTACCAATATATATATATCCCAGTTTTATTTTTGCATGCTCAAGCAGCTAAAGCTTCTATAATCGTTTAATTAATTAATTTATTTGCATGAAAAGGATTTCTCGTTGGGTCGAGATTTGGCTTTCAACTCTCAACGGGCCGGTTTCAACTTGCAAGAAAATAAACGTTGAATTAATTAAAATATATTGGACTGCTAGAGAGCTACTTGTGATCTCTCTTTGAGAAAATATTTTCCATTATTTTAGTGAAAACTATAATGTCCCAATTAACTTAAAAATTGAAATGCTAAAGAACATTTTTGGCCACTCATTTGTAACACCTGCCATTGTTTAGTAACAGTCTAATTAAGCTATATTTATAAAGATAAATTGATAAATTACCATTTAAATTTTATAAAATCATTTGAGTTTGGTACTCCAAAAGGTAAGAAGAACGATTTTCATTGACAGTTGATCCGAGTGATCAAAATGAGTTGCAATAATAGAATCTCTAAATCTTTAACCGAACTAAAGATTCATTCATCAACCATTTTCTCTTTCTTTTTTTATAAAAATGAGCGGGAATCAAGAATGTCAATTTGGAGAAAATTGTGAGACAGTTGTGATAATTGCATTAGTCACGTGACAAATCTATTAAGAAATAGTAATTGAGTTAACTATTATCTCAAAATCTCAAATTGATGAGAAACAACTCAATTATTCATTTATACTTTAACATATCCTCTCATGTGTTAGTTGATTAAAGGATTAAAGGTTTTGCATGTGAAACCCCAGTGTAAAAAAGTGCAAATGTGAAATGTCCAAATAATAGATGAAATACTAAATTGAAAAGGACTTTCTCAGGACTCGAAACAATGACTTGTGTAAATGTATATATCTAACCCTAGTAAATTTTAGGGACATTATTATATTATCTATGTAATTATTGTCTATAAATATAAATTTTTACTATTGTTGTCATTATGAAGAGGAGAGCAATGTTCGAGGTTTAGGTTCTAAGATACTCTCCTTTTCTAAATCCTAAATAATGAAAAGCTAGCTAGAGTTTGTGTATTTGTTGACCGCATAATGACAACAACAATGAAAACTTGTATTTATAGTCAATAATTACAGAGATAATTACAATAGTGTTCCTAGAGGGTTTACTAGGGTTAGATGTATACATTTACAAGAACTCTGATATCATATTAAAAAATAATTAAGTTATCGATAACCTTAAAACTAAAGAGAAATAATTCATTTATTTCTTTATAATTTAATAGTGTCGAACATGTAACCTTATATAGCAAATTTCCTTTTTTACCTATTTTTGGCGGCAACAGAACCTCCACTTTTTGTGTTTGACCCTGTTTGTGGTGGCATCCCAATCAGTGTGTATACGTTTCCACATATAAGTCAGGTATGTTAGTATTGGTTGAATCAAATCATTAGACAAAATCATCAGTCTCATCGCACCACTGCAAAATAATTCCAAAACAGTCTTGACCTTTTAATTTAAAGAAAGAGAGAAACAAGTGCACCAATATATTTATTTGTCCCAATCTGCAGCCAGTCTCACTCCTATTACGTCCTACCCATTACGTCCTACCCAATTTCCATATAGAGTAGTAGTATTAATTAGTAATTAAGAAGAATAAGAAAGAATAAGGAGTGCGCTGTGATATTTTCTTCTGAAACAAACAATCCAAGGATTGCCGTAAATTCTTTTGTCTATATACCAAACAAAGCATGAAATTTGTCGTTTATCATGAAAAAACTTGGCTCTCATTTTTTTCCTATTGTTTTTTTTTTCTTTCATTCTTTTTATCTGTTTTAAGTAGTCTACTAGCAACTGCTCTTGTATTTATAGTTTCAAATTGATGATGATGTACGTGGGCATTAATTGGTTGGCATTTGTTTACCTTGTCTCCCTAATGACTTTTTTTTAGATACAAACAAGCTTATTGATAGGATGCTTTTGTTGCTCATATATATCTTTTTTAGCTCTTTTTTTAGTGCGAGTTGGTTGGTAATTACACGATAAAAGGACAGAAAAAAACTAAAAGGAGTTACATTTGGCTAAAATAAAATGAAATTAATGGAAATATATATAATATGGGGAGATACAAGTGGATTTCCCCTTTCAAAGCAAAAAAAAAATGGAAAAGGAAAACATGAGGCGGATGATCTTCATTATTTTTGTCTTAAAATTAATTAAACCTCATGTTGATGCAAAAAATATGACGTGGTATAGTATGGAGTTTTCTGATCTTCATCAAAATGGATATAAAGCTTTATGCTTTGGTGTGATTATGAGGAGTGTTTGGAACTCGTTTTTGTATTTATATCAACTTGGTACTCAAATCCCTGTAATAAAAAACAATTGAAATTTGTGTGTTTTAAAGAGGATTCTCCAACTGTAAAGTCAATAGGTATACTAAGATGACGTAAAAAGATAGGTTTTTAAAGGAATATCGAAGTGACAGAGTTTCAACACTTGGTTATTTCTAAACTTTTTTTTTTCTTCTAAGAGAGTTGATATCTCCTTTTATAGGCAGTAAGGAAATGTGAGATCCTTAAAATGACTGAGACAAATCTCTTTAATGTGTGCTGATCATATAGAATAAGTTAACGGTTAGTACCTCATTTTATGGGTGACCAGATCAATAGCTTGACCGTCACTTGTCCATGCAAAATGTTGTCTAAATCAATTAAAATCCGTAAATTAAGCTATAAAATAGATAATTTGTCACTGTAGATGATGTCATCTTTTCATTTGGTCCAATTATAGTAAGTTGTTTTGATCCCACACCACCTCACACAATTGCAGACCCTATTTTAATCATTACTATGTGGTGATCAATGGATGGTGTACATCTATTAAATATAATTATTATGAAAACTTTGTTGTAAAAACTGTTTTTTTTTTTGGAAAAAACTATTTAGTGGAAGGTTTAATAAATCCATAATCGTTTATCAAAAGAAAAAAGTTAAGTGCAATTTAAAAAAGAAGGGAGGATTAAACCTGACCCTCAAAAAGCACCTGAAACCCCACTGTCATGAGGCTTACAAACATAATGCTTATCACAGTCAATTTTATTATTAGAGGCAGGAAACGAGTAAGTCAGGTTGAGTATATGTCATGTTTTGTAAATAATGGATTAATGAATTAACGGGTATGAATTAAAAATATTATTTTTTTTAAAAAAAAAAATTTCATGTTCAAACATGTGTTTTAACGGACGCGTAACGAGTCAAAAATAGATATAAACAAAAAAAAATTTATTTATGTGATAAAAATACGGTTGGGGTCGGATACGAGTATGATTTTATAGGGTAACAGATCAATAAATATGGACTAAAACGAATGTTTCTTAACTGATCTTATTTTTCATACCTATACCTATACTCTTATTTCAACAGACAGATAATAGATAAAAAAATCCCACCTCTAGAAAATATGCCTAGGCAAAGAACCCAAAACAAAGAAAACCTTTTAATCTACATGACCATAGCTAAATCAGCAGGTTGATCGATTTGCTTATCAGAAAACATGCTGAATATTGCATTGCAGGAGAAGTAATCCATGCACATCCTAGAATGTGTTCAAGATGCACATTCAGATCTCTCGGGAGTCTTGGCCCAGTGTTTAGTGGTTACTTTCATGATTTTGCACGTAGAAAATTTGATTTTGATCTCTTTGTCAATATAAAAATAAATTTCAAATGATCCCTCGTGTTACTTTTGTGTGATTATATAAATAAAATAAAAAAAAAGGAGCTGTATATATTTATATATTTTTAATTGGGTAGTAAGTGGTACTGTTTTGACTTTCTAGTTTGTTTTGGATTTTCAATTGACAGACTAAGGAAAAGTGAAATTATAATATTAAAAAGCATTAAAATAGCTAAGTTGATTAATTAAAGTTGTAGGCTCGGCTGCAAATGTATGATTCTCTCTAAATGGTTGATGATGCCTCTCGATCTAATCTATACACATCTGATCCTACCTACGAGACAAAGTTGCTTCTCTTTTGCTTTATAATCTTTCTTAATTAATTAAGTGGTAAAATTTTCACAAATCATTTGACAGATTAATGAAAGAGTGTCATGACGGTCCGTCATTGCATTTAATTAATTACCTTTTAATGATAAAATATTAAAATAGTTAAAGTACTTGAAGCCAATGATAATCAAAGGGTCAACTAAAGCAAATTACTACTGTTTTTTGTCCAATTAATTTTGAATTATAAATTAAGAGTAGCTTTAACATAGGTATAAAGTATGATGTAATTTACGTTACAATCAATGTGCTTATGTAATTTAATTAAATTAACTTGAATTATGATGTGTTTACTTTGCTTTAGGAGAAGAAAAAAAAAAGAAAAATGTGTTAGTATATAAGTATGAGTGGTGTTCAGACGGTCGGTTCGATTAAAAATATTAACTAATTTTTTGACATAAAATATTTTATTTTATTTCAATCGATTTTATTAATATATTTCAGTTAATCAATCGTTTTAAACAAATAACTTACACACACGTAAAAATCGAAATCGAAATTTTGTGGTCTCATAGCACCGACCTTTGTAAGAAAAAAAAAATTTAATGACTGGTTTATTCATGTTATAAGACAAAGTTTCATGGAATTGAAAGCAGATACTCTATCAGATTCCCTAACAGTTGCATATCTAGCGTAGCTGGAGCTGAGGCTGAGATCCAAATTTTACTCATTATAGAACAGTTAGACCATATGTTATCCATAGAAAGTGACAAAACACGCACACAAAAACATAGGTAGCTACCTCAGGTGGATCCGATTCGTACGGGGAAAACCCTAGACATCAGCTCCTTCTTTATGAGTTTGTGGTTCCTGATTAAGAATGCTGACATCTGAAGTCTTAAGTATCTAGGACAGAAATCTTTGTCAGATTTTCTGGATCTATGCTTTGGACGTTCTACTTTCCTTCTTACTTCTTTTTTTGGTTACTTTTAGTAGAAGCAAAAAATTGGGAGTTGCTTGATCACAAAAGCTTTAATTTATATATGATTCCCCAACACATCCAGTACTTATAATGGCGACAACGAATTATTCCTTTCATTACGTTTGATATATTTAACGTACTGCAAGTCTTATTTACTGTTGTAATTGGAATTGAGCAAAACAGAACCTCCAAAATTTGCTATTTGGGTGTAACACCTAAAAGTACAATAAACGAGAGTAATATTTGTAGGGAGTTTGATTAATAAATTATTGTTTTATCTTTTAAAAAAAAAAAGTGTCTCGAACTGTAACGAGGGAGATTTTAACTCTAACTGATCGATGCTTTCAATTGGCTGATCAAGGGATAGTACCCACAGGTGTCCCCTAGCAAGGTGAATTGAAATTATCAAGCATTATTGTTAATTTCGTTCTATTTCGGTTTCAGTATTAAATTAAAACGAAACAGACATATATTTTGTTTTATCTTTTGTTTTAGTTTGTTTTTTTGTCTATTTGAATCCATTTCGATCGAAACATCATATTTCGATTGAAATATTACTGTGATAATTTTTTTGTATGGAGTTTGATTAATAAATTACTTTTTTTACTTTAAAAAAATATTGTGCCGCACTGTAACGAGTGAGATTTTAACTCTAATTGGGTTATGTTTTCGGTTGGCTGAACGGAACGGTTATACCCACGTACAGGTCCTCTAGCAATGTGAATTGGAATTATCAAGCAATTTTGTTAATTTCTTTTTACTTCGAACCAAACATTTCAGTTTCAGTATTAAACTGAAACAAAATATTCATATATTTTGTTTTGCTTTTTGTTTTGGTCTGTTTTGATTTGTTTCGGTCAAAACTTCATATTTCGGCTGAAATATTAATTACCATACTAATTTTTATATTTTTTAAAATACTAAGGGCGTAATTTGAGAATTTTCATAATTTCTCTTCAATTGTGGATTGATGTTGAATGATGATGATTATTATTATCATTATTATATATACGAAAAATATTTAATTTGATAATAAGACAAAATCTCAATTCGAATTTATATAAAAAAGATTTATAATTGATTTTAAATCAACAATTTGAATATTATTAATTTGTATATTTGAATGGTAATTATTTTATTATAATTTATATTTATAATTATGTATATTTCGAAATATATAAAATTTGATAAATATATATTTAAAAATATCATTAAATTTAAAACGGTTCACTAAAAAAAACAAACAAAATATTTCATTTAAATAACTAAATCAAAACACTCTAAATTTACAGCCTTGTCATCAAGTCTAATTAATCTTTTTCTCTTTCTTTCGTACTGTAATTTATCAACACCGGGTCGATGTGTGATTGGAGGCTTAATTCATAAAATAAAATAGAAATGATACCTTGTTTTCTTTTTAAAAATGGCATGCAGTGTGAAAAGAATTTGGTTACATATAAAAGAAAAAATATTTTGGCTAGCTAGAATATCCAGTAATTTAAATTTTTAGTAAAATAAGTGATAGGAAGTGACAATTGACCAAGGAAAAAGATCAACTCAGCCGTGGTTCCAATTTTCAAGTCAACCTCAAAACCATTAGAAAGTTGACTTATATATGCTTCTCAAATGCATGCTTGATATATGTGAAAATGATCAAAATGCATGCTTGATATATGTGAAAATGATCAAAATGACAGTCATATTCATATATATATATATATATATATGTAATTAAATATATTTAAATTATTTTTTTCATAAAAATAATTATAAAGTGCGCAAGAATAATAGCCATTAAGCACAATAAACAATGAATAAAAATAAGATTTATAACAATATACAATATAATGTTGTCAACATATTTTAAGGGTCATATCTACAATCCCATAGAGGATTAATTAGTAATTATTTGTGTTTAATAATATCATTATTCTCTATAAGAACAAAGATTTTAGATGTTAAATTAATGAAACTATTTGTTTTTTTAAAAAAAATATTGACGAAGAGAAAAATTGATTGTGCATCTTTTATATATATATAAAAAAAAATCTAAAGGTAACCATTAAACCAAACGGTTCAGGTCAAATGAAACTATTTATTTTTGGGTTAATTACTTTTTTGTTTACGAGGTTTATTCTTAATTACGGGTTCGTCGTCTCTTTTGTCATTGGTAGACGAATTTGACAAAAGTCTTTAATTAAGTGTATTTTTTTCATGTGTCGTGGTTCGTTCAGTAAATTTAATATAAAACTCTAAATACCCTTAATCTTTAAAATCTTAAAAAATATTTTTAAAAAACAAAATGCAAAAGAACCAAAAATACATTTAAAAAAAACCAAAAAATATATTTTTTTTTTCTGTTTTCGTCACGTTGATTCCTTCCTCACTCTCAGCGTTATTTGCGCGATGGCGAAGCTGCCCTCACCTAGATAGATAGCATCCGTGTGAAGACAACACCACCCTTGCCTTCCTTGGCAACCCCCACGTGATGACAGCGCCACCCTCACCTTTGCAGCCCCTGCATGCGTGAAGGCAACATCATCCTTGCCAAGGAAGCTGCTCGCCTGGGCTAGTGGATATGGTGTTTCGATTGCTTCTCTCACATTGTGCGTAGGATAGTATTTTGCAATTTCTTTCTATTTAGTTATTACTTGTTATTCCAAGTAAACTACCAGTAACGAACCGGATGTACACATATCAAGAAACCCTATAACTCTTTCTCCATCCCACTCAGTTCATTTTCACAATTTGATTTTGATTTTGATTTGGTAAGTAACAAAAAGTGAATTCATTTTTTTTTCCCTTTAATAACCTAAATTGCAATTTGTTTTCAATTATATTTCCTTGAAAACAAATATATACAATTCTATCTAATAACTTATGCTTGGTACTTAATTTACTTTTCATTTAAAAAAATAATGGTATCTTTTGAAATATTTTCTTCTACATATTTTTTTGGGTAAAAATTAGGGAGTAGAAATGTTTTTAGCAAAAATATTTTTTGAAAGCAGAAGTTTATGGAGTAAAATGTTTTTTTTGAGTCTATTTGGTTGCTGAGAAAGTGAAAGAAAAAGGAAAAAGAGTGAAAATCAAAGAATTTTCTTCTTTCAGTTTTTAGTTTTGTTAGTTACGAGATTTTAGGAATCGAGGAATTTGGGGTTTTATCGCAGAAAAATGGAGAAAAGTGTTGAAGAAGAAAAAAAAAACAGAGAAGAAAAGAAAAATTAAGGGTATTTGAGGTATTACATTAAATTTGTTGAGTTGGTTACGAACTGACATACGAGTCAAAGATTCTTTCATATCCATCTAATAAGGATTAAAGAGTATATATAAAAAATCAAAAGACAAACTCGTGATTAGAAATAAACCTTAGGGATGAAAAAATAATAAACCCTTTATTCTTAGTAAGCACTAAGCAGCCATGCACTTTAATTTTCATTTATACTTCACAAGAACTCTGCTACAACCCACCAAAAAGTTTGGAATAAGCTAAGACTTTATTTATTTATTTTAAAAATGTAAAGCAAGAAAGACCTTGAGTCTTGTACGTACGTAGAAAGAGGCAAGGCCATTAACATAGAACATTTGAATTACATAAAGTCATAAAAGACCAATCAGCATACGTATATAGCCAATGTATAAAAAAAAAAAAAGCTTTCGTGGCCAGAGGATAAAAAAGTAGTTTTGCAGAGTTGTAAAAAGCTGATATTGTATCTATAAAAGCTAAGGCAAATTAAGTTGTTAAGCAGTCATAACTCAAAAAGTAGCGATTTGAAATCGTAAATCTCTCCCCATTTGTACTTTGCTCCGTATCAAGTACAAGCCCCACAATCCAATTCTCCCACAACCCACCAAATTTTACAATCTCATAAGTAATTAAACAACACCAACACCATCAGTAATGATGAGCAGCGGAGTTAGCAGCGGCCAATTCGTTGAAGAAGAAGACCAGAAGTTGAAGGGAAGCAAATGGTACATGGCTCTGTTGTTGATAAACTACTTGTTCTTGTTTGTGGGTTCGGTGTCTTCAAGCCTTCTCTCAAAGTACTATTTCATCCACAAAGGATCAAGTAGATGGGTATCCACATGGGTCCAATCCTCAGGTTTCCCTCTCCTTTTGTTCCCCGTTTGCCTTCCTTACTATCTCTTCAAATGCACCAACAGAAAACCCTTCACTCGCTTCACTCCTAAAATTCTCATCTTATCTGTGTTGATTGGCCTCATGTTAGGCTTAAACAATCTTCTCTTCTCATGGGGGAATTCGTATCTCCCTGTCTCAACCTCTTCTCTTCTCTTATCGTCCCAACTCATCTTCAATCTAATCCTCTCTGCTTTAATCGTCAAGCAAAAGATCACTTTCTCTAATCTCAATTGCGTTATTCTCTTAACGTTGAGTTCTGTCCTTCTAGCCTTGGGGTCCAACCATGACAAGCCACAAGGTCTAACCAAGGCCAAATACTTTATTGGGTTCTTCTCAACAATCGGTGCGGGCTTGTTGTTTGCTGTGTATTTGCCGATCATGGAGAAAATATACAAGAAGGTCTATTGCTACTCCATGGTGATGGAAATGCAACTGGTGATGGAAATTGCAGCGACGGCGTTGGCCACCGTAGGGATGGCATCCGACGGTGGGTTTTCCGAGATGAAGAGGGAGAGTCGAGAGGTGTTCGATGTGGGACCCCGGTTGTATTGGATAACATTGTTTGGAAACGTGGTGACGTGGCAGCTTTGCTTCATGGGAACCGCTGGGATGGTGTTCTTGACGTGCTCGTTAACCGGAGGGATTTGCATGACTGCGCTGCTGGCCATGAACGTGTTGGGAGGAGTTTTGGTGTACGGAGATGAGTTTGGTGGCGTTAAGGTGGTCTCCACTTTGCTCTGTGTTTGGGGGTTTTGTTCCTATGTGTATGGTATGTATCTTAAGATGAAGCGAGACAAGAACATAGTTATTGATCATGAGAACAATGATAAGGTGATCAACCATGATCATCATCATAACCAGCACCATAATGTTGATAATCATCAGGGTGGGATGATATTGGAGATGGGCCAGATTCATGAGATTGCAACAACACCAGCTGACAATGGAGTTTGATGATCATGATTCATGATGATGATGATGATGATGATTATAGATTAATGGTTTTTTATTTTCCTTATGCCCTTTGATTTTCTTTTTGAAAAAAAATAAATAAATCATATACAGTAGTATCTTTTTTAGATAATATATATGTAATGTGCTTTGTGAAATGTGAATTCTAGTTAGTGCTAATTTGAGGCTGGAGATAACGAAGAGATTCAAATCAAATCATCAATGGTAGATAATGTAGAGAGTACAGTCTGTTATCAACATCATTATCATTACTCATTAGTAGTGAGTTTAATTAGTGGAAAGTTTAAAGTTTAAACATATATCCATATTTTGGAGATTAATTAAAGTCCTTTCAATACAAATGCATGTTTGGGTCCACCTTGAAAAAAATGGTAGATAATTCTCCTTTTTTAAAAAAAATTTCAATTGCAAAAATTTTGATAAAATTTGGAGAATTTTCTATAATTTTTTTTTAACGATGGATTTTAACATACTCCT
This sequence comes from Bretschneidera sinensis, assembly GCA_023935145.1. NCBI lineage: Eukaryota > Viridiplantae > Streptophyta > Magnoliopsida > Brassicales > Akaniaceae > Bretschneidera > Bretschneidera sinensis. Next base: position 71,657,555 of record CM043705.1, read on the forward strand.
ATTCCTCTCAACCCATTCATAACAAATATGTTTTGATCCAATTTAAAATCAAATTTAAGTTTGAATTTATTTTTTAAAAATTTAATCAAATTGAATAATTTTTTAAATAATTATTAAAATGCAATTTGATTTGATTTTATTAAGTTTTTGATAAAAAAAAATTTAAAAAAATAAACTTCTACCTAAAATTAGCTTTAAGATAGATCTAAATATAATTAATAACTCTTATAATTTTTAAGAGAATATCCCACAAGGTTTTCGTTTACTTTTGTATATCATAATCGCCTTGTAATGGAGTATGTAATGGAGTATATGCGATGGAATAAATCCACTTATAATTAATAAGAAGGGCTGCAATACGACAAACGATCAATATGCATCAATTATAGGTTCACTCATGAATAGTCCTGTAACTATTGATGGGTTATCACCCTTGCAATCGACATTTCTGAAGCAATTTCCGTTATCAAGAAATATAAATTAAGATAAACATTTTTTTTAAGCAAAAAATTGATTTTAAAATGAATTAAAAGTTAAAAATAATGAGATTATGGATCAAACTTCATTTACACTCGAGATAAAAAAAATAAATGATGAGATATAATTAGTTCTTATTGTACCAAATAAATAAGAATACATTTAAAAACTGATAGAACATACGTAAAACCTAACAGACTTTCGCACTAATTTCGCTAGCTACAAAGAACGATTTGTAAATAAAAAAAATAAAAAATAAAAAACAAATCATAAGAGTGCAAAGTATATTTTCCTCTTCTTTTTATTTGTTTGTATTTTAGTTTATTTAAGAGCTCCTCTATTTAACGTTTCAAATTACTGATGATGTAAGTGGGCATTAATTAATTGGAGTTTGATTGATCATCTTGTCCCCTTAATGCCTCTGTTTTAGATAAAAACAAGCCCATTGATAGGATGCTTTTGTTTTTGGCTATTTTTTAGTGCGGGTTGGTGGGTAATTACATGATAAAATGAAAAAAAAAAACCTACAAAAAGAGAGTTAAATTTAGCTAAAATAAAATGAAATTAATGGATTAATGGGGAAATATCAGTGGATTTCCCCTACAAAGCAGAAAAAAGAGAGGAAAACATGAGGTGGATGAGCTTCGACCCTTTTGTCTTAAATTAATCAAACGTCATTAAACAAATGCGCATGCAGACCCTATGCTATTTTAATCATTACTATGTGGTGATAAATTGATGAAGTACATTTTTTATAAATTCTTAGATAAAAAACACTTTTTTTAACCAATGGTTACCTTATGATCCTCTTTATATCTTCTCCATTAATGTGCCATAGAAGCAAAAGAAAAATCGAAAAGGGTTAATATCCTCTGCATTTGGAATTTTATGCATTTGGTCATGTTCAAGATCAAATAATATACTACATTATTTATAATTTAATTTACAATTATGTTTATGTCATGCACGTTAAATTTCGAAATGGTGTGTTGATGCAGTAGAAGAGAAAAAGAAAACGTGTGTAATGAACTTTTTTTTTTGTTTAATATATGAGAGAAGAGAAAAGTGAGAGAAGAGAAAATCAAGATAGATTGGTGTTTTATTCTTGATGTACAAATCAATACTTTAAAATTGAAATAATTGGAAAGTAAAAAATATGAGAGAGAAGATACGAGATTATAAATTTATCAATTAATTCTCATTTAACCTATCACAGTAATATCTATTAATTAACATTATAAAAATATAATAATAAAATAATACTGTTAACTTATACTAGCATCTCAACACATGCTATGTGTGTGTTAATATGCTATTTTATGTGATAAAATAATATGCTAACAATTATTTTTTTATCTATAAATATGTCAAACATAATAGTCATATATTTTCCATTAGAAAACTGAACCTTCAAAGAAACCCTAATAAAATAACAATCCGATTAGAATCATAATAAAAAATAAGAATAATTAAAAAACACAATAGAAATATAATCTTATTTAAATATTTGTTTTATATATTTACGTAAGGGTTTATAAGATATTTTGATGGGTAAACATTAAATGAGATTCTGATTTTATTAATAATATAGATTTCTTTTCAATTACATTTTTACTTTACTAAATAATGGTAAGAGAAAATTATTTTATTATTTTTAATTTTTTATATTCTTTAATAAACGCGTAAAAGAAAAAATTAATCTAACTTCTTATGTATTTTTATCCTCTGAGTTTTTCATTCTCGTACTTTTATTTTCTACTTAAAAACACTTTAAGAATCCTTATCTCACGTGAGTTACGTGTTACTTTTGTCTGATAAAAAAGTTACATTACAATAAGCAATATTAAAATATATTTGTTTAATTGACAGATCAAGGAAAGAAAAACATTAATAGTAAAAAAAGGCATTACTCCATTAATTAAGATTAAGGTTCTGGTATAAATATATGATCCTCTCTAAATGGTTGATGCCTCTTGATCTAATCCATACACCTCTGATCCTACGTAGACAAAGTTGAACCTATTTTGCTTTAGGCCTTTCTTAATTAATTTCATTCTCTAGATTTAATTAATTAATTATTAAAATTTTCACAGATCATAATGACAGATTGATGAAAGAGTGGCACGGCGGTCCGTCGTTGCATTTAATTAGGTTTTAATGTTAAACTAGTTAAAGTACTCAAAGCCAATGATAATCAAAAGGTCAACTAAAGCAAAACTTTTTTGTCAAATTTTTAAATATTAATTTATGAAGCAATGATCCCCATTACATTCTTCCCATGAAGATCATACTCAAAAAATAAAACTCCTAGTACTTAATTATGAGAGTAGCTTTGAAAATATATATATATATATATATCTTTACTTTTAATTTTATCTCGTTTCTTCAACATTTTGCAAAATTTTAACAAATTTTTTTATTAAAAAAAGATTTTTTTTGTTTTTTTTACCTTTTTAATATAATATTAAAAGAGATAAAAAAATAAAAAATATTGTTTTCCAAATTATGTTGAAAAGAAAAAAACAAAAATAGTATTTTTTTCAAAATTTGTTAAGAATGAGCTAATTATTGAGAAAAAGTATTAAAAATAGAAATAAAAAATAAAAAAAAATGTTTTCCATGATTAAATGCGTACGCCCTAAATGAATTAATATATATATTCTCAATCATCATTTCTTAAGTCATAATTAACCAATAATTAAAGGTTAAACTACGATTTTTGTTTTATAATTATTTAATAAGTTTTATTTTAATCATGTACACATCTTTCTATTGTTGTAATTAAATTTTACGTAAAATTTCTATTAGTTACACTATCAAATCCATCTTCAGCTAAAATTTAAACAAGAGTCCACCTCTATATGATAGCTATATCGTTAACACTGAGCTGACATTTCTTCAATTTTCATCCGGAGTTAAACCGATGAAATTGAAAGAAGAAAATCTAAGTAACTATTAGAAAATGAAGAACTTGATCTTAAGAACAACTGAAAGTTGTTTGATCAAAATCAAATCCATAAAATAGTTGTCGGACAAAAAAAAAAAGGTAATTACCCTTAATTAAATCTATCTTTTATTTTGTAGTATACATGAAATTGAGTCAAGTCATTGAAAAATAGTTTTTTTTTTTTTTTTTTTACATTTTTAATGTTGAAAAAAAACCCACTATTTTACTCAATTCTAATTTTAAAGTCTTAATTTCATTCTAATGTAACGCAAAGTAAACTATTAAACATAAACGATGTTTGAGAATTGATTATAATATGTTTAAATCAATAAATTTAAACAGTTTTTGTTTTAAACTACTTAAAATCTATAATTATTTAAATATGTTTTAATAAGTTTTCAGTTATCATTTTATTATATATATAAAACGGCAAATAAAGAATAACTTCTCGATCATAAAGCTAGCTAGTAAATCCCAAGGCCAAGGGTCATATGAAGAAATTCTGAATGATTGGTTATTCATTTTTAGACAAACTCACATGGCATTGAAAGCAGATACTTATCAGACTAGGTTTCATAAGAGTTAAGCAGATCGATGTACTAAAAATACTATCCCAGTCATTATCTTGAGCTGAGGTTGGAATCCAAATTTGGCACATGGAGCATGCATGAAAGATTGGAAGCTCACCATCACTTTATAATATTCTCCTATAGACTCTTCTATTTATCGTCGACTTTACAATTAAAACAGTTAAATCAACCATGCATGCATAAATAAAGCTAAGCTAGCTCAGCTGGATCCAATTCGTACGGAGAAAACCCTGGACATCAACTGCTTCTTTTTTAGTTTGTGGTGTCTAATCAACCTAAGCTCGCTAGGATGCTGCCATCTGATCTGATCAGGGCGGCTATTCGTTGTCAGATTTTCTGCCTTTCGATCTATGCTTTGGAGCTCTACTTGTCTTCTTTTGTTCTTTTACCAGAAGCGAGAAATTAATTAGCTTGATCGCCGAAAGCGTTTATGAGTGATTCCCCAACACCGTTAATGGCGACAAAGAATAATTCCTACGATTAACTAGTTCAGTGATTCGCGATTAGAGTTCTTGTGGTATGGATTTGTATAAATAATAAGTAAGTATAAATTCGAATCAAAGCGAATTCAAGTTGAGGAGAGGTCGAATTCGATTTGTGAGTAAAAACTTTATTTGAACTGAGTTTGAGTTAAGAAAAATAAATTCGAATTCGACACATAAAGTAAAATTCAAGCTCGAGTCGAGTTTTTTGAACTGAATTTTTTAAAATAAAATAATAAAATTATATTTTTTATAATATATAAAAATATATATAATAATATATATAATTTTTATTTAATTTATTAATTAAATCAAGCTGATTCACGAGCCTAACGAGTCGAGTTTGACATTGCTCGAGCTCAACTTGATAAGTTAACTGAGTTAAAATTACAGTTCGATCTCGATTTAATCAAGTTTCGAGCCGAGTCTCTCGAGCAAGCTGAGATGCTCGACTCAATTCCACCATTAATAATATGTTTTCACATTTTTTTTTCTATTTAATTCGTTATAACTGAGATTAAGTGTATGGAATATTAGGGTTTTGAGAATTCTAATATGTCAACATTTTTATACTTCTTTTTTATTATAATTAAATTAGTGGATGCGTACGTTTTATTTGTGAACCGCGTAACTAAATTTTATATCCTATTTGCTTAATTTTCTGCGTTACCCTTAACATCTTTCATATTAACACGAAATCGATGTGGATTGGAGGCTTGATTCACAAAATAGAAATGGTATCTTTGAGTTGTATATGCAAATAAAGGATGGGTTGCAAACTATTTAATTTAGGCACACATTCATTTGGCACGGCAGTGTAAAAGGAATTTAATTTAGATATAATAAACAACAAAATTTTGGGTTAGCTGGAATTAGTAACTTAAGCTTTTATTAAAATAACTGAGGAATTAAGCTACGGAAATTAAGAGCATCTCACGGCTTCAAAGTCAACCTCAAAATCAATAGAAAATTGATTTAGGCACACATTCATTAAGCTAAGGAATTAAGCTACTCAAGTTGCCTAATGTGATACTCATCAAAATGTCAACCATGTCAATTAAACACACTGACAAATTAAGTTTGACAAGACAATCTTATCCAGTTTATTTATCCATTTGAATGGACAAGGTTGTATTTTTTTCACCAACTTTTTCTCTCTCTCTCTATGTAATTAGTAAAGTTAAAATTTTTATTTGGTGTTGCTCTTTAAAATATTTTATAAATTTTTATTTAAATATTTAAATAAAATTATTTATAACTTAATTGATTACAATTTTTCAAAAGAACAAATCAACATATGTTGTGAGATACTATATATATATATATATATATATATATATATATATATAAACATGAGTAAAACAGATTGACAAGAAGATAGTAGAGTCATTAAGCACAATAAGCAGTACTGAAAAAGATAAATCATGATTTAACTTAAAAAGAATATATTATTAATATAAATGATCATATTTTACATGTTTAATTAAGCTTTATATATACAATTTGTTCTTATTTAACAAGAATTATGTGGACATGACATAAAAAATTTATTTTAATAAATAAAATTAGAACAACACTATTTAAATAATAAATATTTTTAACAACCCTATTTTAGAAGAAAAAAAAAAGCTCCACCTATCAGTATTACTCTGTTAGAAGCTTCAAAATTTTCCTTTGTTTGGGGTCAGAGAATAATTGCGAAGTGTTGGGCTCCATAAGCCAAGCCCAAACTTTCTTGATCCTGTTGTTGAAGAAACCAATAAACAAATAATACTATTAGTTGGGCATTATTAATCCTTGTTGTGGCCCGTATGGATACTGGATATTGGATAATCATCATTTCCTATTTCCAAGTGGCATGCTAGCCACGAAAATCAATAAGCTACGGCCTAAGGGGAAAGAAAGAAAATTCCCCAAACTGTTATTGCTATTTTTGGTGGGTGATTATTGATTAAGGAAAGAAGAGATGCAAGAGCTGTTGAATTGAAAACACAGAGTAGAACAAATGGCATTGACATCATTGCAAGTGTTTCAAGTGCCACTGTCATCTCCTGCAACCCAATCCACCTTCTTTCAACACCAACATTCAAGTTCAAGTTCGTTGCTAGCTTTGAATGACAAAAGCAGAATCACTACCCCTAATCAAAGGAGGAGGAGCAGTAGGTATGGAGGAGTAATAGTACTGGCAGGGAAGGAAGATCTCGCAGAAACACAACTGCCCATCTCCTCAACAGCCCAACAACAAGACCAAGAAGAAGAAGAAGAAGAGCCCGACCCACAGGACCTTGAATACGTTGGCCAAATCCAAAGAGTCCGTTCTCTTTTTCTTTCTTTCTTATACTTTTGATTTATTTACACCAAAGGTTAAGTGCTTTATGTCTGTTCTATCTGTTAGGTTTTGGAGCTTCTCAGGAAAAATAGGGACATGCTCTTCAGTGAGGTACTCCATATTATCAGCTTCACTGTAATTGCTATAGTAACTCATCTAAGAACTTGTGCTTTATTCTTTTATATTTTTAATCAGTACCACCCATTCTAGTGAAATGCTACTTACCCAATTCGATCAATATTTTATTTCTGTGTCTATTGACCCATTTCTTTGTTTTTATCCAATTTATGCGGTGTCCCAAATTCCATGTTGCACTTATTCTCTGTATACCAATTTATAGGTGAAATTAACCATAATGATTGAGGACCCTAGAGAAGTTGAGAGAAGAAGATTACTTGGGATTGAGGACCCTGATGCCCCAACTAGAGATGATTTAGTTGAAGCTCTGGAACAGGTGACTCAATCCTTTTTTTTTATTACTCTGTAAGCTATTGCCTTACTGCAATTCCGTTGACTTCTGTAGTTTAGATTCAACTAAACGGTGCTACGCGCCACAGTTGAGGTTTCTATAAATATTGACTTATGGCTTATGTTTGTGACAATCATCCAGTCCAGAGAAATTTTATCATGCTTATTGTACGCAATTTGAGAAATGACTACAATAATAGTGATGTGATGCAATGTGAAATTTAGTTGGCCTGCATGGAATTGACTAGGTAATGTTGGCTTACATGAAGATTTTGTTTTGTTTGCACAAGAGTGAATTTCAAACCACCATCCATCATACAAACAGATTGAGACAACCAAGATATGTCATCTGTTTGTTAGGTCTCCTCCAAGGTTTATCTTCTACGATCGTTTCTTAGCATCATTTACACTTTACTAGGGGGAGGAAACTGCAAAAGTAATAGATGCTAAGGTTATTTCAAATCAATGCATCAATTAATCCAAGGTTTTTTAACATTCATTTGTGTATAAGCTTTGTGAAAGAATGAACTAAGGTGACAGTTTCAGGAAATAAGGCATGTTGTTCAGATCGATTGATCTCTCTGAATTTATTTAGATCAGAAATGTGAACTGCATGGCAGGACCTATTCTTAGATGCCTTTAATCATTTTTCCTTATCAAATACGGGTTAAAATCCCCTAAAGTCTGTTATTTTGTTATAAAATGAGTTGCACTTCCAGAATCAACCTACCTAAACTAATCAAGCATAGTAGTCTCAAAGCCCCTGTTGACAAATCAGTAAAGCATTAACTTAATTCGATACCGGAACAATATGCAACCTTGTAACCTTTTTCATCTTGCAAAGAGACACTTTTAGTTGAACCACACCTTCTCTTCTATTGTACCATGAGAAGGCTACAAATTGTAATTAGAGGAGGATAGTAGTTTCAGTATCCATCTGTTTAATAGTATATCCTCTTTCGTTTTTTTGGTGAATAGTATATTCTCTATTTACTAGGTGAATGAAGGGAAAGTCCCAAAAAATCGTGCTGCTCTGCAGATGCTAGCGGAGGAAATTACTCAATGGCCCAATTTAGAGGTATTGTCAAAACACCAGCGGATGATATTCTTGATGTTAATTATGCTATATTTTAAAATTTCTTGGGATTTATTTTTGATTGATGTGCATTTTAGGACTTAATTGATTTTATTCTTCAATAATTGCAAATTTTCTTGTTTGTCTCAAATTACACCTCTTCTTTTTTCCTCTCTAACCATTGTGATGGGATGATCTTTATATATACACAAATCCATTTTCTGTCGGGATAGCTATTTTTGTGATTTTAGAATATGCTCCTCACATACTAACTGTTCCAGGAGATAATTTGAAAGTTTAATTGTTATAGTATACTTACTCGTGACTGCACCTTGGGAGGACACATACTAAGATGATTGAATAAAATAAATTCTCTTTTTAATTTATAGATGTAAAACTAATGGTAGCGATCTCTTCTTCTTTTCCTTTTCTCATTGCATGCACTGGGAAACCTAAGAATTTCGTTGAGGAATATAGTTATAGATATAATTTTTCTACATATAATATCATTTAGGAATCTGTTAAGTTGGTTTATTGCGTCTTATTGGAACTAACTTGATCCCATTCAATCAAATTAACCAAGTTTAAATCGAATTTCATGAATAATTTAAGAAGTCAATAAATTGAACCAAACCAAATTGATTAGACTTGCTCCATTTAATTTTGTTCAGTTTTTGATATGTGATTGATTTAGTTAAGATTAGGTTTTATCAAAATTGAATTTGTTTGGTGTAGTTTTTCTTTTCCTCAAAATCAAACCAAACGAATCATGAATGGGCTATGTTGAATGATCTTTATTGTTGAAGAACATTATAATATTTATCTCAAAATGCCTCTAAAGTAAAAGATTTAAACTTTTCAGGCATGAGATTCACTTCAAGGGTATAAATGACCAGTATATGTGCTATTGAACTTTCAATATATGAAAGGTCATGTAATGATAATAATAATATTAAAAGTACACTAATATTTTCATGAACCATTAAAGTAAGCAGAGGAGAGATGATATGTATTACGCTTTAATACTAGCTCAATATCTCTTTTGTCAGTGACATTCTTTCTGCCAAATAACTTGATTCTACAACTTTTCTAGTTTCTTGAAAGTTATAAGGTTTTCAATAGTTTTCAAAATTCAAGTTTAACATCAGATCAAAGTTTTGATTCCAAAGATCAATTCAAATCCAGCTTTACTTATGCAATCTAGATTATTTTGAACAATGAATACCTGATGAAAAGGCCCTTTATATACTTGAGATAATTTTTTAGTTACACAGACATGTTATTATATTCAATGGAAATTTTATAATTAGGTTGAAATGTTTTGACTTACTGTGTATAAACAGGGTTGCACGGGGTGGGAAATTAATTTCCCAGACCTGACCCAAAACCTGATTGGGTAGTGGATTTGATCTCCAAACCTGCCCCTTCGGGTCTTTAGAAGTCCCAATCTGGTGTAAGTGGGGCAAGGACATGCAGGACCCCATAGGTTAGGGAAAATTGCCATCCTTAGAATATGTATAATTCGATATTTTTTTTTAAATTTATAGCTAACCTACCCTGTTCCCACCCAATGCATACCACAACTACTCTCCTTATCCACAAGGGAGTTGTTGACCTGAGAAATCGACCCCAAGACCCAAGACCCAAGTACTTAGACTTGGGGCAATAACCACTAAGCTAAATGCTGTTTGTTGTGTAATGCAGAATTTGAGAAGTATAGTATGACAGTTATTTGGCTGCCTTGTAGAAGTATCTATGCTATATATAGTGCATGTCAATAATGTTTTCTCCATATATCTCCAATTTCCCATTGAGGCAATTGCTTCGAAGCAAGACATGTGCTCTTTGTTAAGAATACATGTTCAACAATGAATAATTTAAACTCAATTTTCTTACTTGAAAGCAAAAATAAGAAAAATAATTTTTCATGAAACTCCTACAAGAAATTTACAAGTAGATGTTGATGGTTCTTCAAGAGGTATTGGCAGCAGGTGAGTTCGTAGACCTTACAAAATTCGATACATCGTATAAATGTATGTCCGTGTGTGGTTCAAGTGGAATGAGTTTGTAGAGTAGGACATCAATGATTTGAGCTCTTGATGACATAAAGATCATTTGTAGTACTTTGAAAGTCCTTGATGTTAATGACAAAGATCTTGAATTACTCTTGGTTTTCATTATCCTGAGGTTTATGATGTTATGAGCTTTGGAAGAACTCCTTTGAAATAGATCTCAAATTCTATCTAATACACGGAAAGAGTCTCCCTGCAGGGGCAGAGCTAGAAGATTTGCATGTTGGAGTCCGCCAGTCCGGAATGAATCTATCTCGTGTCGTTTCAGTCATTTTCAAAATCTCCCAAACGACATCGAATCAGTCTTTTTGTTATTAGATTTTTAATGAATCCCGAACCTTAGACGAGGGCAAATTGAAAATTGGCCTTGAATGGTGGTTGGATAGGACAATTGGTACATGCACAAACAGAGCATTATACACTGTCTAGAGGCATAAGGTTTTTCAACTATCTACCTACTTGCTAGAGAATCTCCTAGAAACATGGTTTAATCATTGAAAATATTATTAAACTCTCAGGTTATCCATTCCCCCCCCCCCCCCCAACCTTCTTTGGTTTTTACTTCCTTCAACTTTACAGTGTGTTGTTAAGTATGTCTTTCATTTTCCGTGACTAGGTGAACTAATTTAGCCCTTAGTCAAACCTTTTCCCAAATAGCTGTATTCCATTGGAAAATATGTCATATTATCATATAGAGCAAACAATATATCATAGACAATCAAAGGCTGATCACTGATTTGTTATGTCTATTAGACTGATACTTCACTTGCCTAGCTAAAATTGTTTGTCATGTCGTCTTTTCCTGAATAGGTGGAAGTGCCAAAGACAAAGCGAAGGAAATCTCTATATGCAAAAGCTACAGACACTGGAGTGGACCCTGAAGTGGCTGCCAAGAGACTGAACATTGATTGGGATACAGCTGCTGAAATTGATGATGCCGATGTCAGTGACGAAACAGAAGTGCCTTCAGTCGTGGTTTGTTTCCTTGACTCGTCTTTAATTTAGTGATATATCTTTCATTGATATCATATCATATGTCAGTTTCTCAAATTTGCACTTTGGCTTTTTACCGTGCTGCTTTCTTTTCTAAATATCTTTGGCTTTTGCTGATCCCCTCATAAGTAACAGCTGCTACAATTGTCAAATTCCAAAAGATTGGTGAATGATCAAACTGGTTGTCTGTGTTCATAGTTGCTAATAAATTATAATGTTTTGATGTTGTTCTAATAATAACTGATAATTTTTCTAATATTAACTGACTACTATGACATTATTTAATATATTGTTTAGGACCTTGGCTTACTTTCATCATCATTCATTTGAGAAAAGCACATAGATCATCACTTCATAATTTGCCATGCAGGATATGAAAGCTGATTGTTGTTCACATTTATGCTAGGACTTAGACAAATAAACTGTTTACGAGCTTTTTGTTTCTTTTTCTAAATTTTCTGCATTTTAATTGTTGAGGTTGTAATGTGGGAAACTAATACTTTTGCAGGGTTATGGAGCACTGTATTTAGTCACAGCTTTTCCAGTTATCATCGGTATCTCTGTAGTATTGATTTTATTTTATAATTCTCTCCAGTAGAAATTTTGTCTTCACAATTAACTGCAATGTATAATCTCTGTTCAAACAGCATCTATTGCCTTCAGTTGAGGTTGTAAATTGTTATCATGAAATGAAATAGTTATTTCTGATTAATTTATTCCTCCAAAGTCCAGGCCCTAATGGTTGGTTTGTTAACCTTTTTTTTTATTTCCCATCTTATACGTGAGGACACATTGACTGATATTTATTGCCTCAAGTTTTCTCATAGATTATTGCACGCTTGCATGTATTGATTGCTCTGATGTAAGAACATCAAACCTTTGTAATTTGGTATTGTGGATTCGTGCAAGCACATTGAGGGAACTAAATTTTTGCGGTCAATAAAAGTCATGAGTCCCTCAGCAGAGTTTAAAAGGTCAGCTCTCAATAGTTGTAGCATCTAACCGTTTTGTTAATTTTTCATATTGGGTGGCACTAAAAACACGGTGCTTCTGGCTGAATCCATGGTTAAAAAAACAGGAAAAGCCAATTTTATCCATAACCAGCACTCTATACAAAACTTTATCCGCCAAAAACTATGGATAAAAGTGTCTTTTCATAGTCTTATATGTGGATCCAGTCAAAAGTAGTGTCACATTAGCATTTTGACACCAGCCTGTGATATTATTATATTCATTTGCCTCCTATATGGAGCAAAGAGAGGGAACATGGAAGTCACTTCTAAGATGCAATAGACATGCTGCCCACGTCTTACTTGTTCATGTGTATTCTTTACACCTTTTAAGTAGTTACCAGTCCCTTGCATCATCCTCACGAGTCAAAACCATGGCGCTTCAAGTTTCAGAAGTAGTTCTTCTGAAAACTAACAGTTGCGGCCGAGAATCAGATGAAATCTATGATGATTATTGCCACGAGTTAAAGTTTTTGGCTGGGGAAGAACCTAAAACCCTGGTAAAAAAGGAGAGCCTACAAAGGGAAAAGCAGATATCGGTGGATCCAGTATCATTGAGAGGATCATCGGCGAGACAAGCAAGCTTTAATCTGATGTTGCAGCCTGTTATCTCACCTCCAACAAATGCTGCTGTGCCACTTCCACCGTCTCTGCAACTTGCAAAACCCAAGTTCTTAAGTTGCAGCCTCCCAAACTCCACGACCTCATCTCCTCGATTCAGCTCGATTCTGTCTAAGAAGAAATGGAAAAACGAGAGTCAAGCATCTCCACGTCAAGTTGATAAGCTGAGCCACCGACACTCGAATCTCGGTCTTGTGCAAGATGATACCACTTTCCAGAGGAGCAAGTCTTGTGGTGAAGGAAGAGCAAGTACACCCTCAGCAGATGAATTTGATCTTTGGTTGCATAAACCAAATGCTTGTCTGGAAAATGATATCATCAAGCATCATGGCAGGTTCTCGAAAACTGGGACTAACAAAGATCATCGGAATAGTGGTAAGAACATGGATCCTTATGAGGATGGATTTAAATGTGGTGCCCTTTGCTTGTGCCTCCCAGGATTTGGCAAGGGAAAGCCTGTAAGAGCAAGAAAGGAAGAGACAGTAGTGATAGAAAATGTGATTTCCAGGACAGTTTCCTTGGAGAAATTTGAGTGCGGGTCGTGGGCGTCATCAGCCATAATACAGGATGAAGAAGGAGAATCCATGAACCCCTACTTTGATTTGCCATTGGAGTTTATCAGAAGTGGAGTTAATGATGCTCATTCGCCGGTTTCTGCTGCTTTCGTCTTTGACAAGGATGTGAAAGGGGTTCTTAAGAATGGTTCAAAATGTGCTGCCAGGAAATCAGGTGAATCTCCTCGCCATGTTCGGTTTTCAACATCATCATCAATATCATGCCCTGCCTCTCCTGTTCTTGCAATACGCCTCGGTTGCGCAAGGCTAGGGAGGACTTCAATGCTTTCTTAGAAGCACAGACTGCATAATAGGTCTTTCCCCTCGTCTTCTAGAATAAAGCATAAGCCCATTTTTTCTAAGCGTAAGGTAAATGCGACCTTTAGATCCAAGCTCATCTCAAGGAGACAGCCATATACACGGTTTCTATCTTTGTATTCTTTTTTCTTGATCCATTTGTATTTGGTCAAGCAATTTTTGAACTTTTGGTGGCCAAAATTTGAACCTGAATGTTCTATTGCATTGTGTCTTATAATAATATGTGCATTAAGTCTGTCAAAGTGCACTCTTGAACCTTTAACATGTCTAATAAGCATAATTTGACACACTAGTCCAATGCAAATACTAAAAATATCACTTCTGTAGTATTAGACCTAGCTCCAACTGCTTTTGGAGTTGGAGGAAGATGGCAGGTTTGAGGCTCAAACCTTGGCCTATGCTGAAGTACAAAATTGGTAATGCAAAGCACACCTCCTTCTGGTTTGACAATTGTGCTTCTGTTGGATCTTTAATACTATTCCTACTATGGTGAAGCACTACAAGAAAATCGATTATCACCAACGAATTGTTTTCTATCGGTGAAGGGTTTTTTGTCGTCAGTAATATTTATCACCGAGAGGGATTTCTCTCGGTGATAACCCCTTCAGTGTTAAGTATCTCGGTAATACATTTTTTACTAAGGGTCAAATTATTCCCTCGATGAAAATGTTTTTTAAAAAAAATAATTTTTGGTTGTTTTTAAAATAATGATAAAATAATCTGATCAACATCGAGAGATGACACGTCGGTAATAAAACTTATCATTGAGGGATTATAGTTGTTTTTTTAAAACATTAAAAAATGGACTAAGCTCAACACCGACAGATGTGTCCTTCGGTGATAATTATTATTATCACCAACGACAACAATCCATTGGTATTAATATGCAATACTATACCAAAGGATCAATCGTGATAGTAATTACACTACAAGAAAAATAAGTATCACCGACGAATTTCTGTCGGTGATAACATAGCCTAATTAAAGCTTTCTTGACATAGCCTAATTAAAGCTAATTAAACATAAAATCCCATCAAAGCAAAATATTTATATTTATAAACTGTCTTTTAAAAAATATTTAACTTAACTTTTATTTATAAAAAATAAAAATCATTACATTATGTCATGAATATAGATAACATCTTCAATCTTGGAAGCAAAATATCTCCTAGAAAAAGTTAATTATATGTTAGTAAAATTTTGATACTCAAGAAGCACGTGCACAACTCAACAGTGGATGGGCTCTACTACTTCTCTGTCACATCCTTTTACAGCACCTATATGTTGAATATGTCCTATTTGAAATTTCCATACCCAAATGCTACATCTTAAACCAAGATAGCATATAATCAATTTAGAAGGCCAAAAGTGAGATTGCTATTTTAAAGAAGAAAGAAAAAAGAAGCCAAAGAATAGAAGATTTTTGACTGCTGTTTCTGTGAATGAAACAGGATAGACCCATGACCAATCTTTTATATCCTTTCGAAATTTTATAGGTAAATTTGAGAAATTTCACTGATAATATTATTTTTTTTGTTTTACACATATTGACGTTATCAATGAAGTTTCTCAAATTTACCAATAGAGTTTCGGACAGATCTAAAACATTTTAGACCAGATTTAACCAATTTTTTTTTGCATTAATTACACAATTAAAGCCAATGGAGAAAATAAAAACTACTCATTAATATATTTTTTTTATAAAAAAAGTAAGTTCAAAAAAAAAAAAGAATCATTTTCAGTCCCTCCCTAGTTCTTCCTTTCCTCTGTTGATACCTAACCCAAATCCACCCAATTCATCACTATTTTATATATATAGATATTCTTCAGTCGCTGTATTCTTAAAAGTCAGCATGGGTCCATTTCAAGAAGTAGGCAGAGGCAATTGTTTTTTCAAAGCTCATGTCATCCAGGCTCCACCTCTTGACCATATGGATTTAGTCTATGTGCTACAAATGCAACGAAATTCTCCTGTATTTTTATGGTTGAATCTCTTCTAGATTCATCAAAGTACTTGTGACAACATAAATGCCCATAAAAATTGGAGGGTAGAAAAAAAAATTGATGCACAACATTGGCATTGCAGAGAATTATTACAGTTGGTGAATCATGGGAGCTGAGGCAGAGTAATAAATATTCCTACAACTACAAGTAGTAACTCTTTTTGCCTACAATATCAATTGCAACATTAATTATTGTGGCAATAATATATAAAAAAAACTGGTAAATTATTAGGACCACCAACTAACCTATTCAATAGTTTGTGAAAATACACTTCATCAAGAGACATTTCATTAAAATCACTTTAAAAAAAGAGACATCTCATTAAAAGAGGTTAAGTGTAGATATTCATATCCCATTTATTTGAAGGATTTATTGATAAATTTTTATGGGATCAATTTTTTTTTCAGTTCAAAGTCCTTTTCATTTAGTCTAGTTTTTGGTGAAATGATCAAAATTACCACAAAAATTCATATTTATCTTAAACAAACGAAAAGGTAATTAAGTAACACAATAAAACTACTGATTTATTTTTTAAAATCTCTTTGAATACTTTTTGTAATATCAGATCGGATTGAAATATGCACCTCCAGTGTCATTGGATTCAGTTCCACAAGATTTTCATTCTAATCCTGTGTTCACCACCCTCTATTGGTTGGCCCACCCTCATACATCACTTGTATGGTCAGATAGGGTTTGACTTGGATCTACACTTTTACGACATGTATTACCAAAAACTTATCATACCCTCGAGTTACAAATGAAGAGATCTACCAAAACATTAAAGTGCCACTCTGAGCCGTTGCCCCAAGATGCTGCATGCGCCCCAATGCATCGTTGTTCTGCGCATGGGGGTGCTCCATGTGAACAGTATTCATTTGACTTTTTAAAAAATAAGGCTACTTCGTTGATGTGGCACAAGAGTATTTCGGTTCAAAAAATTTACAATATAATCTTAACCGTTGATTTAAATTTTAAATGAGTTATACACTTATCTCACTATAAATCGTATCAAATAAAGACAACTTCAGTGGAGATGATCATGATTTTTTTGATAGAATAATCAATTAGCTCAAAATTAATGGTGTATTTGTATTCTTCTTTAATTCATATGGGACTTACTACATTTAAATTTATCTTACATCAATCCTATGTTTAATTGATAGATTATCGATTGGTATTAAAATAAAATAATGTGTAAAACAAAATCATTCTTCATCAAAATGATTGTTAGATTTTGGGATTGTTTCATGAGAATAGATAAGTTCGAGGTGTGCTTAAAGTAAAAAACCCAATAAAATTAAATCAAATTTTATTAAATAATAATTAAAATGTCAATTAATAGGTGATTTGATTATTCTAAAATTTTAAAAAAAGGAAATTTACAAATAATAGAAAATACAGTAGATAAGAAAAAAAAAGAAAAAGATAAGAACAACAATATTGATTTGAGTTTCAACAGTTTTCACCTTCTTGCATTTTGGTCATATAAAATCTTGTGAATTTTTAATTTAGGTAACTCAATTTGGGAAAAAAGTTGGGTTTTTTTTACGGTCAATTAATCTGTTTTCACGTAAAAAAAAAATGTTTGATACCAAAGAAATAGATTATTTGACGAGAAATGATTAGGTGTTTCTTACTCTATACAATATTACTATTTACCTATTGATAATATGATAAACTCAAGTGATAATTCTAAAAAATTAAAGTAATAACACAACATGTTAATATTATTAAGTTCTTTAAAATTATTATTTAAGTTTTTTAAAATTATCACTTAACTTTTTTATATTATCAATAGAAAAGATAACAACGTATAAGATAAGCAATGTTCAATAATTTCTCATGATTGACCTTAGAAAAATAACTACTCTTTTGGAAATTACAGTATTATGCATGCTTTAGAATCTCTGCCGTGTAACTAGTTAGATGATGAGACATTGATAAAGAAAAGGCCACATGCCTCCTTTTCCTTTATTGATTTTTCAAAAAGAAAACAAAAGATAATCGCTTGTGACTTTTCTCAAAGTATTAGCACATTAGCACGTGTCACTGTAGTCCAATTCTCACGACAAAACCTTTCTCATCACCAAGCATAAATGATGAATCCAGGTTGACGGAAAAAAAACAAATGAAAACCATAGAGAAAATGAGGCAGAAAAGCAACCCAACAACATTGGCCACATTCTACCTGTTATTGCGGTGGTGGCCACCCCTTCACCGACAGCTCAACCGAATTATTATTCCAGAAAAGAAGAATCAACATACACGGTATTAATTATAAAAGAATGTAAAATCTCTCTCATATATATATATATATATAATATAAATAGTCATATACCACCTGTATCTATCTATACCTTAAAAAACTGTCATACAGAGAGAAAAAAAAGCAAAGAATTTTATCTGTTCTACTTCTACCCACCCATCTGATATTATGATCTAATAAACCCCTGAAAAAGGAAGAAAAAAGAAAAGAAAAGAAAAGAAATTAAAAATCCAAGCCACTATCACAGAGAAGACTGTTGTTACTGGCGAGTTCTTTGTAACTTATTCCCAATCATTTTGCGCTCAAAATTCTTGACAAACCCAGCAGCATCCCGCAATGTTGTGTCTAAAACATAAGGGTTATTTTCAAAGTTGATGTTTGTTGAATTGAAGAGGTGGCGACAAGGCTCTCTCCTCTCTGAAATGGATCCATGAAAATGGAAGTATTTGATGTTTCCCTCCGCATTGTGCAAGGTCTTGCCTTTCAAGTTCTTGGACATGTGTACCCCTGTGGCAAACACGTTGCGTGGTTGAATCGCGTATTTTCGGTCTCTTCTCGAAACCTTCTTTACATCTCTATACACAAGTTTTTCAAATCCCCATCTCCTGTAAATTCAGAATAAAAAATCACAACGCCTAAGAATGTGAACAAGAATCACAAATTCAGAATGTCTAGCTGCTTACGAATGTATTCGTAGAAACAATCAAATTCAACAGTTCCTTCAATAAGAATCATGATTACACACTCAATGCCTTGGTCACCGGCCAAAACAAACGTTGACTTGCAGACAATCAATCTGAATGGTGCATATTCGTCGAGACTCAAGGGTATATTATTGCAACATTAACCAGAATCTATACTACGGATCTAGGAAATAGCTAATAATCAATAGATTAATGGGAAATGAAGAAACATAAAGAAAATGTCACAAGGAAACTGAGCTGCAACCCACATCTCAACAAAACGGTCTTAATCTCACAATTTATTTATTTAAGTCTTTATATCAACATTGACAATTGAATTTGTTATTACTTTTCTCAATCTTATTTCATCACAACAACCAGCTTTCATACTCACAATTAACATTATTTTGATAAATGCTGGCCCTCAAGTTATCTTATGGAAGAAGAGAACAACAGCAATTGAATTCTAGACTTGATTCTTCCCCAACATAAAGATACTTTTGAACAAACATTTTAAAACCTTTAAAATAATTGACAAGGTCCTAATCAAGAGTAAGGAATAATCGCTTTAGGACAAAGTTCAAACCCACCCCACTTTCACCTGTCCTAATAAAATGAAGGAAGGAAAGAATTAATACCCACATGAGAAGGTGTTGAGGCCTTCTCATATACACATGATTGGTGAATTTTCAGCAAGTTGCAATTTTGATGTGGCAAGAATAATTCAACCGAATATCTACACAGCCAAATCAGCATTCAATTTTCCCTTTTCCTAATTCAACCACTTGTTTGATCAATTGAAATAATGTATATATAATTCTACCAATTACTCAAAAAGGTCTTCCTGTTGAAATTTAGGACCGAGCTAAGGAGGAGAATTTTGCACCCTCAGCTTTTCCACCGAAAAGTTCAATTATTGTGGCCATAGGATTCCATGCACATACTAACCCCTCTCACCATATCCATGAAATATATTTTCACACACAACACAATTAAAAAAGAACCCCAAAAAAATCCGATTAAAATCATTTCTCACTAAATTTAATAGCATAATTTTTTTTATAAAAAAATTATCAACCATTTCAAAGCAATTTCCAGTAAATAAATATGACAGAAGTTAATTGAACTAAATAAAATTTAAGACAACAAAACAGAGGAAAGCAAAAAGAATTAGCGGAAATACCTGTAAGTTCTGCCAGGCCCATCATCAGAGAAGCAGAGCTTACTGCTCATTGGCCTTTGTTCAATGGTGAACTGAGAAAATTTTTGCAGCGTATCGAGAACAGACTTGATAGTATTCTTTGGTGGTACATAAATATACTCATCGACATCAAAGAAGAACATCCACTTGGCCATGAACTTGTACCGATGCAAGCAATCATTTACCACCATGAATTGGTTGTGATAGTACCCATCGAACCTCTCCTGCTCCCTTATGTCCTGCAGGGTCACATACCCAAGCTCCATCCATGGCTTCAACACCTCCATTACCTCCTCCTGGATCCCACCAGCGTCGTGAAGAACGAAATGTGATTTCTCACCGAAGAGTCTCACGTGGTAAGCCATCCACTCCCTCACTCTCTGTGGGCTCAAGTTACCAAACAGAGACGACCCACAATACAAGTAATCGTACTTGGGACGCGAAGTGAACAAATTGTAATCGACGCCGCCGGGCGTCTCCGTCAAGGCCTCGATTCTGTCCGTCGCGTTCAATTTAGTGTCGCCGCCGCCGGAGGTGGAGGCGTAGAGAATCAATTTGCCTCCCGAATTATCGGGGTTGATTGGGAGAGGGAATGTGCAGTTCACAACCACGACGGTGTAGACACGGCCGTAGCCCCAATCGGGGAGGATCTTGTAACCGGCGGTGGTGATGGGCTTCTGTGATGGGTCTTGAGGGACCCACTCGCATTGGTAACTCGGGCGACCGTACACGTGGAGGGGCTTGGAGGAAAGGCCCAAGACGGCGAAGGTGTTGAGGCCTCCTCTGTAGGAGCCCGAGCTGATGAAGTTGTACGCCGCTGCACCATAAGGAATGAATGCTCGCTTGATGACACCGTTGCTAAGGATTTGATCTGAATTAACGGGCGGTGGTGATGAGTCCACAAAGGAAGGTGGTGGGGCCTCTTGGGAAGCGGTACTGTTGATGGTAGTATTAGTGATGGTGGTGTTGGTTGTGGTGGTGCCGGTGATTCTTGAGATGCAGACACGGAGATCAGAGGTAGAGACGGAAAAGTTTGAAGGCATAAACTGGAAGAGAGTAGCTAAGCTGCATAAAACCAATAGAGCCGTTAAGAATATCTTTAGCTCTGCTGCACAGTTCCATACAACCCCAACAAGCATCTTCTTCTCTTTTTGATTTTGATCCTTCTCTTTTGCCATATTTTTATAACAACAACAACAACAGCAATAACAATGTTAATTTCTTTCTCGATCAAGTTTCCTTGTGAGAAAGAGAAAAAGAGAGATACACTAAAGCTATATACTACAATACAAAAAGGGTTGTTTTTAAAGAGAGAAAAGAAGAAAGAGAGAGGAAGATGAAGAAGAAAGGTGTACGAAGAGACCCTTTTAAATGAAGAAGATGAACAAACAGTACGGTTAATTTATTTTATCTGTATCTCATGTGCCTTTCTCTTCTCTGTTACTCTTAAGTCGTGGCCCTCCTTTGTCTATGTTAAAAAAAAGGATTCGAGAAGAAAGATGCATAGTGACGGTAGAATAGAAGCGCATATATAGAGTTGGGGGAATACGAATCCTAATAGAAATATGAAATTTAAGATTATTATAAATTAAAAAATTAATACATATAAAAATAAAAAATTAATATTACAATATGAATGGAAAAATCGTATAAAAATTCTTTCTGCTAGTATATTCCTTTATGACAATCCTTTTTTTTTTTTTCGCTTTTTTCCCCAGGGAATGTAGAAACAGGACAGGAAGAGTGTACATACTATCTTTTTTTGTATATAGATTTTGTTTTTTCGCAAATTTAAGTATTTAACTACTAATACGACAGGAGTAAGTTTTAGGGTTTTTTTTTTTTTTTTATGCCACAAAAAGAAAATAAGATAAGTGTTCATGTTTTTTTTATGTTCTATATTTTTTTTTTGTGGAAATTGTTTTTTAGTTATTTGTGGTGCAAATTAATGTGGATTTGTAAAGTGCAGCTGTTATTGTAGGATATGGTAATTTGAGCTGCACTTAGTGATTTTGGGGAAAGGGGGAGAGGTATTATATTATGGGAAAATTACAAAAGAGGAAGAGGAAAAGTTTAGATTTTCATATTAGTAGTTAATTAGTGAAGGTGACAAAATCTGATCTGGTACGAAAATTCGACCCAATCTGATATGAAAATACATCAAAATAATATGACTCGAATCCGACCCGACCCTAACCCGTGTGACTTGAAACCCAAAATGATCCAGATTCAAAATGACTCGAACCCGATTCGACCCAAAACCTGAAACGACCCAAAAACCCGAAAAGACTAGGATTGAAAACAACCCTGACCCGAAATGACTTGAAAAAATATAATAATTAATTTGCTAGTTGTCAAACAAAATAAATTATATCATAATTAATTAATTATTGATTTACATGTGTTGAAATGCATAGTTCAATATTCTATTAATATGAGTAATATCATTAATTTCAAATAAAAAATCGAGAATAATAGTAAATTTTGCATTGTTTTTTAAGTCACAAAAAAAATTATTTTTAATTGTTTTGAAAAAATATAATGGAATGAAGTGATTATATAAAATTTAATCTCTAAAATTTGGTATAAGACGTTACTAGTGAGAATAACTTTGTGAACCAGTTGTCTGAGATAATTTATAACTGGATTTTGAGACTAAGAACCATAACAATACATATTGCATAAAAAAAAACTAAATATATTATTAAAAAAATTAAGCATTAATTTATTATTAATTAATTTTCAGGTATTTAACAATGTAACTCGTTTTGTCCTATTATATATAAATAAAATATTTTTTTTAAAATCAAGCATAAATATTTATTTTGTTGACTCGATTCGAGTTGAAATAACTCAAGGTCCGATACGGCCCGAGTTTAAAACGACCCGATCTCGACTCGATACGATCCCATTCGATATAACTTGAGACACGATACAATCCGATCTGACATTACCTAAGACAAAATACGATTTAATATAACTCGAAACTTGATACGACCCATGACCCGAGACTCAATTTAACCCAAACCTGATTCGACCTCAATATGATTAATATAACCCGACCCCTTTGCAACCTAAATTAATTAGTTAAGAATGTACGTACAAACAAAACCCTATGGTTAAAAAATTATTAGTTTGGAGTTGCGATAAAAAGGGAAGCAATTGCAATAAAAGCCCATAATTAATTAATTAATTTTTTTGTCTGATATTAATTAGTTATTCAAGTTGAGTAATTTTATTTGGAAGAGTCTTGAGAGGCTGCGCAAACCATTGGCTGGCTGCTCAGATATTTGCCTTTGCTTTTCCTTTTTAGCTGTGGAGTGGACCAAACGTGTTCAATTTGTTTTTGGTGTCCATAAATTATATAGCACCCTCTAGTGCCAACCATAGATAACAATATTGTAAAAGTTAGTAATACATGACAATAATTTAGGGTTTATTCTTTTAAATGTTCATGAAATCTGGAGAGAGCTCTTGATCATATTAATACTAACTTAATTTTGAATTTGTCATTGAAACTTCATATGATTATGTGTGACGTTTCTAGTTTTAGCATATAGCCAAAGGAGACACGGCTTAAGGCTAAAATCCATAGCGTTCTTCGATAAATATAATTTTTAAATACTTACACTAAATGAGTTTTTAAGTCGAAAGACGTTTTTTTTTGTTTGCATAGTTATACTTACTAGATAAGTTTGTAGTATTCCGTTATTCATACATATATTCACAATCCATCTAAAATAGGAGTAATAGTCGATATTTAAAGAGTTCAGATCTCACGAAATCGATTTTGTAAGAGTTACCACGGAATAGAAAAAACTCACTAGTAATCATGAGAAAATTGAATAGTAATTGTATAAAAAAATTAAAATTAAAAAAATTAAAATATCAAAATTACTACTAAATTTCTTCGTAATTACTTATAGATTTTCTCAATTTCATGGTAACTCTCACAAATCCGATTTCATAATATCATCACTCTATATAAATCGTATAAATAACCTATCAAACTTAAGATTTTAGGATCACAAAATCTTAGGGCATATTTGAAAAACAGTCTTCAAAAGTTATTTTCTAAAGCAGTTTTCAAAAACTATTTTATGAAAACCCCAAATTGGTGTTTTCTTATACAAATTTTGAAAAATAGCCTTAAAATCAGTGCTCACTTCTCTGTTTCATTCTTCTTCCACATTATATAAAAAATATTAAAATTTTGAAAATAAAATAATATTAATTATTTTTAAGTATTTAGTAAATATGAGAGATAAAATTAATATAGATTTTAAATTTAAACTCAAAACTGAAATAATTACAAGATGTATCAAAACAGTTTTCAAAATAAGATTATCCAAACAACTTTTCACTGTTTTCTGTTTTGGAAATAATTTTCGAGTTACAGTCATCCAAATATTTTTTTTCAAAAAACTGTTTTCAATTTTTATTTTCAAAAACAATTTTTAAAAATTAAATTTTTTTTTCCTAAACATGTCTTTAGTAGGGGTGAGCATGGGTCGGTTTGGGTCGTGTTATCCTAAAATTTCAACCCAACCCATTCATACCGGGTTGGAAAATCTCAACCCAACCCAATCCATCCAACCTCAACTTAACCCAACTCATTCTAATCGGTTTGGTCACCGGGTTGATATATTTTTTTTTACTAAATAATTAAACCATACACATTACATAACAAAAAAAATATTCTATTAAATCCAAAACTAAATCCATTCATATTACAAATAAAATATGTGTGCCTGACAGCACAAAGAATATTTGATAACATGGAAAATAGAACAATTGTCTCATGGACCACAATGGTTGTAGGCTATATTAAATTTGGTTTTTTGGATACTACTAAAGAAGCTTTTTAATGACATACAAGAGAAGGATGTTATGCCATGGAATGTCATAATTGGAGGCTATATTGAAGCCAAACTTGGTAAGGATGCTTTGGCATTGTTTCGTGAAATGCAAGCGAGTAATATAAAGCCTAATGAAGTGACCATGGTCAATTGCTTATCTGCATGCTCACAATTTAGACCCTTGATGTTAGAATATGGATTCATCGTTATATTGAAAAATACGATCTTCATCTGAATCTTGCGCTAGAAACTACTTTAGTTGACATGAATTTAACTTACTTTAGAAGACTGTTCAATTACGAAGGAAATCTGGATTTCTACAAGATTGCTAATAATATATTTTAATAACTCAGCATTTGTTGGCCGTGCTAACGCTTTCACACTAATTAGTCTAATTTTTAGATTATACTTTAATGCACTTAAAAGGTCACAAAGAGGCAAATTGAATGGTTTAATAATGTTTGCATGAAAGGCTTCTAGCAAGTTGGTATTACAAAGCTTTATCATGCATTCAACATTTCTTCCTTCAACATTATGGTACATCTTTTTGGAATATAAGTTTATCTGCATACATTGATCCTGACTGGAATCTTATAGGTTAGAGAGTTAATTTATATGTTTATTTTATAGTTAACACGGTACAAGAAATCAAAATTTTGTTAGCATAATTAAGTTAATTGTGCATCAATTTATTCAGACTGAAGTTATGTTTAAGAATAATTATGAAAACTATTTCATAACTCGAAATTAGTATTTGTTTCTAATGTAAATATTTGAAACTAAAATCTGGGTAATTGGAAAGTATGAGACTTGTTTGAACATTGGAATATCTGCTACATATAATTTTACACACTAGTAGTAATTAGAATGAACACTTGATGATTATATATTTTACAATTATACTATAATTATTTATACACTATTTTATATTTAATAAATATAAAATATGTAATTATATATTTGACCGGGTTATCGGTTTAGATCGAGTTGAAAATTTTAAACCTATGACCCAACCTAACCCACCGAGTTCAAAATATTTTTAACTCAACCTAACCTAATCTCTAAAAAAACACAATCCAACTCAACCTATTATACCTATTTAAATCGAATTCGCGAGTCAATTGGATTCTATGATCATC
The DNA here is from genome assembly GCA_023935145.1 of Bretschneidera sinensis. NCBI lineage: Eukaryota > Viridiplantae > Streptophyta > Magnoliopsida > Brassicales > Akaniaceae > Bretschneidera > Bretschneidera sinensis. The sequence continues at coordinate 71,683,643 of CM043705.1, forward strand.
CTTACTCTTTAGTATTCACAGTTCAGTGGGGAGATCTTTATTACATTATTAGTGTAAGATGCACGTTGTTATCAATCAAGACTCAAAAGGGTACACCTTTCGTTGCCTGCCTTGCTTCGACGTTACTGATTCACAATTACTAATTGCCACGCGGTCCAGAATTAGCCGTCCAAAATCACACCGTAAGTCTAAATTGTAGGAGTGGTTAGTTAGTAGTAATCAACAATTAGGCACGCGTAAGTCGTAACATGAGACAGCAAAAACCGTGTGGTGGCACCGAATTGTTGGGTTCGCTTCACATGCCGAAGATATAACGTGGCTGTGTTTGACTTGTCAGAGATCGATTTGGGGAAGGAAGCTTGTATTTTTGGAATGGTCTATGGTCTCTTCTATTTTTGGTGTTAAAAAATGGCGTTTCAAATTTGGCCTTTTCTATACCTCATTTGTTCACACTACCACATGCCCAGAAGCAACATCTTTTACTTTTCAAAACAAACAGAGTTGCTTCCCCCGAATGCGGAAACCGTGTTTGGGGATCTGTATTTTATGTCATATACTTAATTAAAAAGTCTAAGGCATCACCAACATAATTAACCTGATCAGATTGTCTCCATATCTTTTCATAGCTACTTGTTTAGATCTTAGCAGAATCAATTTGAATAAAGGCTTTCTAAATTCAATCCATGGCTCTTCAAGTGAAGGCCTACATTTGGGCCTGTTTTCTGGGCCTTGAGTGGTTTTCCCATTAAGATTAGTGTTTCATACTCTCATACTGCACCCCACCAACCCTCCCTATTTTTCACATTCCTTTCATTATGTGAGTTTTGCTGAAAGCCAGAAAGGAACATTGATCTTACGCAAAAAGAGATGCACAAGAAATGAAGGAATCCAATACCAAAAGCCTTTCTTGGGAGAAGATCAACAATGATTTCGCTTAAGATTCCCTTCCAATGCCTCTTTACAGAGAGTTAAAGGCTTCCCTTAACTGTCATGTCACCATACATATATTTCTGCTACTTTGCTACACAAAAGTTTGAAAAAAAAGAAGGGAGAAAAGTATGTAGCGAAAAAGTTAAGATCACATGGAGAAGATGCTTCACTTACGCGGCTAACAAATCAACCCTTGTTTGGATTGACGGAAATTGAGAGGAAATGACGATCACATATACCTTTTGTTTAAAAAGTTTTTTTTTTTTTTTTTATAAATGAAAATGAGAGTATACGAAAGGATACTTATATTTTTGCAAATCTTTCAAAATTATGAGCATGTTTAGTAGAAAAAAAATGAGAAAAAAGAAAATTAAGGGGTTAGATATTTTTCACTTGCATATAAAAATCAAAATTCTTCAAAATTTAAAAGATTTGAGAGTGAAAAATTGGATAAAAAAAAATAATATTATCAATTTATCAATTAATTCTCATCTTATCTCCTCTCATATTAGTATTCATTAACAATATAAAAAATATAATGATTAAAATAATATTATTTACATTTTCTTTTTTCACTTTTTTACTATACTAAAAAAGAATAAGAGAAAATTATTTTATTTCTTTACTTTTCCATCGTCTCTACAAAATATTTGAGAAAAAGTTTTACTCTTCTATACTTAAATAGTTTTCCATCCTCTTAAAAAAAAAAAAATTCTTATTTTTTTCTTACAAAACGCATAATATATATTTTAATTATTTTTTGTTAAAGAGTTTGGGAGAGAGAGTAAACATGATAAGATGAGAGAATTTGAAGGGAAACTCTCCTCCTCTGCTTCCCTCACCTCTCACTCAAGTCCAAACATACCCTTCGACAGTAAAAGTAAAAAGGGAAGCATGGTTAAAGAGAAAATTAACGTTCATACTCAACACTAAATAATGATAATCTACAAATTTTATATCACTCCAAGAAAGTTAGAAATTTAGCTGCAAGAGCAGTAATACAATGAGTGAGGATCAAGGATTATTTTCTTGAAATTGATCAAAAAAATATATCACTCTGAATAATCTCTCTTATTGCATCCAGCTAAAAGGAGGAAATTGAAGAACCCTGTACTAATTATCCAGATCCACAGCTTAAAGGAAACAAATAATGCAGAACTTGTGTGTGGGTATCACAAAGAATGAAAGTTGCTGACACCATACAAAACCCTCGCCCTACCTGCCCACCTGCACATGCTCTCTGTCTCCTTATGCCCCATTTTCAACAAACCTTTTTTTTTTCTTTCTTTTCCTTCTCTGCAATCATCCTTTTCAGCTCATCACTGCCCTCAAACCATTCAAATTCTCATTACAACACAACAAAATTTTACAATGCATTAATTAATTACCTATAGTTAGAGAATAAAGCTAGAAATACTACTACTATTCTTCTTGGTGTCATATTATGTGGGATATATTGTTTATTTATATGTATTGTCCTTCTCCTCTGCTTCACTTCGCTTGTTAATGGTTGTGATTCTATTTAGCCGGGGCTACAGTCGGAGACGCCAAGGCAATGCATTGCAGATGTTTTGGACAAGTGATCAAGTGGTCATTAGTGAGACCAGCAGCTTGCATGAACGAGTAGATAACAGTTGGGCCAACGAACCTGAAACCCCTTTTAACCATGTCTTTGCTTATGGTTTCTGATTTTGAGGTCTTCACAGGGGTTTTATGACATGATTTGTATTGGCTGACAATAGGCTTGTGATTCACAAATCCCCACAAGTACTTGTGAAATGATCCGAATTCTTTCTTTACCTGCAAAATGAGTCAAATTTCATTTTAAAATAATACCCTCATTTTTTTTTAAAACTGTAAATATAAAAATCATAATTATTGGCTAAATGCCAAACTAAAGTTCCCTTTCTAAATTCTAAAAGGGTGTGCAAAAAGATTGAACTTTCTAGCTCTTGTTAATTCACTCAAACATTCTATTAAATATGTAATTACCTGAAGAATTCGGTTAGAGTTGTCAACAACTGCTCGAATTTGGCTTAGATCTATGCCATAATCAGCACTTACTGATGTTATCTTCTTTGCATTGAATTTGGCGACCACTTCTGCATCAAACCCTGAAAAGGCCTCCCTGAAAAAGGATATTAACCAAGAAGTAATTAATCACTATTGATTAATTAGTGATAACAAATCCACAAAACATTCACCAATTAGGTCCAATATTAGTTCTTTCAAAGGGTAATTAAGGTCTCTGAAATTACACCCACCTGAAAACTTGTCGTTTCTTCAAGACAGAAGTCCAGTCTGATCCAACTTGAGCACCAGTCAGTATTAGCAATTCAAACAACAGCCTGCAGAACACACAGATCAGTTAGTTTTGAAATTTGTTTAGTTTAGAGATTGAGAGGAAGAGAATAGTGAAAGCTTACTTGTCATCATGAACAGCCACCCCCCATTCTTCATCGTGGTAAGCAACATAGATAGGATCTGAACAAACACCCACCACAACCAAATTAAGCATTTAGTTTTCATGTTTTGGGTTTGCCTCCTCTGAATCAAATGTGTTTTCTACTGGTAATTAAGTTTGCATTAATACCTGAATTGGGTGTTATAAAAGTGCATCTTTTTTCCTCTCCACCAGTAGTACTTGTAACCGATGAATCAAGGGAAACCACCTTCCCTTCATATTTTGCACACTTTGTTCTTCCATAATGGGCAATTCTCATTTTCCTCTGTTCTTGCATAACAGCAACCTGTTCCCTCCTTGCAGCTGCTATACTTCCAGGAGCCTCAACCATTGGCAAGGAAGAACGTTTCAATGAAGTCTCAACAGATGCTGCAAGCCCGCCACTACCAAAGCTCTTACACTTCTTCAAAGTACCAACCAATTTGGACCGGGGAGTCATAACCTTCTCAGCACTAGAGTTCAGCTCATTAGGATCCTTCCCTCTCTTTAGAGCTGGTGGTCTTGGTGATTTTAACTTAGGAGAGATTGGAGGAGACAATGAAGGCTTATTAGTTTTAGTACTAGTTGGTAGTGGTAAAGGTAAAGGCAATGAAGTAGGAGATTTTGGAGAGATCTTCTTGAGTGAATTGGGTTTTTCCAAGCTAGGAACTTGGTTTGAAGTTGGTTGAAGGACCGGACGGCCATTGATACGAGAAATTGTTTGGTTGATATTAGAATTATGAAGCTTAGATTTGGAGGAACACATTTTAGATATGTGCTTTTAGTTCGGGTCTAGATATTGCAGAGAATGAATTTTTTAGGTGAAACAATTTTATTGGGAGAGATGACAGAATAAGAAGAGGAATCAAGGTAAGAGGGGAGGATGAGGAAAGTGAAGGACTTAAGGAGGGCTTGGGAATGGATTATGGGGTTTATAAGATGTAAAGTGTGGGGTAGGCCTAGGGAAGTTGCAACATGGTGGGCTGGAGGTCTGCCATACAGCTTCTGGTGAAGGTTATTACTTTTAATGTGAGCACAAGGCTGACAATGACACCCTCCTAAGTGGCTCTCCAATTATATTAGTAGAGTAATGATATAACTCAAAAGCTTAAATTGAATTCTCTTAAGCTCAAATTATGTACACAAGACACTTAAATTTTTTTTTTCTTTCTGATTTGGTATAACTCATTTATGGATATCCTAACAGGTTCAGATACATTTATCGATATTAGAATTATAATTTCTTTGGAATTTTTTCTTTATCTTTTTTGTTTTTGTTTTTGGTATGAAGCAAAAAAGAAAGTGTAGGGATGGTTTTGGTGCCATTGCCAGCTTTCCCATGGACCCTAGCTCCTTTTTGTGACTTTACTGCTAAGGAATCCCTTCATCCCAAATCCCAAGATGGACTGAGAGACTTGAGAGAGACCAATCATTTGGTATTATGGTTCAATCAAATGCAAGTTATTTGTTTGAGTTTGCTATTAGCTTTAGTTTAGCTGTTGAACTAATCAAACAAAAGTGGTTAAAGAGTTCCCTTGTACTTTTAAAGGGTTGTGTAGATTCATTTGTTATCTCGTCTAGAGCATACTTCTCTTATTTTTTTTAACAGCCACCTTTATATATCAGCTGACATATAGCTAAAAAGGTCCCTAATCCAAATTGTGAACCAGTTGACCAATTTTATTGAAATCAAAGAATCTGGATCAGATTCTATTCAATTATGATACGCTTATAATTAATAGAGAGTAAACTTGTGGTCACTGGGATTAGGACGAAATTGATCTTCACTAACTTTAGGTTAGTAGTACCTATCTTTAGTGGGCAGACATGTCATCTGCAGCCTAGTAATAGTAAGTAATTTCAAATGTAATTAGTAAGTAAGATCTAGTGACTTTGCATTTATTCCTGATGTGGGTAGCAAGAGAAATCTGAATCTGAAGAAGTTCATGTATAGAATTGTGAATAATCTGAATCTGAGGTTGATGTGTAGAATTGTGTTTCCCATTGATTAATTTTCCATCCAGTGAATCATTAACAATTTCTGTCAAATCTGCATCTGCAGCTTTCAAGCAAGTTCTAACAAAGCACATGACTTAAACAATGATATAGCCAGGATTATCCATGACAAACTTGAAAGCTTGTAGGCCAAAACATTTGCTTTTGTTGGATAAATAAGATGAATGATCCCAAAAATGTACGTCATCTACAGTTCACCTTGTAGGATAAGAACCCAACAAATAATCCCTTCAAGGTCAATCAATTACCTTGATTCACAGTGAAAAAAACACATGCATTAAGCAAAATGTCAAGATATTTAGCATTATATATACAACTTCTCAACTAATTTTGAAACACTAGTATTGCAGATCTTCTTGTATATCACAAATAAATGAAGAAAATGAATGCCTACATTAAGGAAAGAAAAAAAAGAGAGAAAAGAAGACAACTTCCCTTGCGCGCAGTATTAGATTTAGTTAGATGTCTTGTACTAAAAAAAATATGAATATAACATCTGTTAAGTCATCCTCACTTGAAATTGTATCACAAGAGGAACAAGCCATGTGTTTATCCAACATACTTGTATCAATAATGAGAGGCATTTCCAAGACAAAAATTATGCAAATTAAATACATGATTGACATTTTTTAACTAAAGCTCTCAACTTCTTGTTGATAAGAGTCACAAGACAGCAAGAAGAGGTCAATTACCCTTTTTTTCCCTTTTGGTTGGAGAAAATGCCAAACAACATGTATTTATCCTTGCCAATGAAAACTTGTCGGGATTAGACCCAAAATCTTATTAAGCAGTAATGAAGACCCGATTAAAACAAGTAGGTTTTGATTCGATGGAAGTAAGTTTGACCAAATGACAACTTGATCAGTATTGAGATTTTATTGGCTCATAATTTATTTATGTAGATCTCAAAGTTACTTAGTGTGAAACAAACAAGTTGGAGAGCAAACAACTTGGTGGGAAAGTTATTGAAAGCTATAAACATGGTCATCAAGAAAGGTAGTCTCTCACTCTATTCCTAAAGCATGAATAGATTGATCGGATATAGAGTTTAGCAAACCAAACAATAATATATCTCGTAAAAGTAGGTTTTACAAGGATCTAAATGTTAAGTGAACATTTGATGTATTGAGGTTTGAGTTGTGAGATTGTGAAGAATTTTCACACAATTTTACCTAGAAAATTGTGTATTGTTAGGAGATACAACTTTTTCTAAAAAAAATTGTGTATTGTTGATATAGTGAGTTTTAACAACTTGTCTTTCCAAAAGTTACAAATAGTGAAATAAGATTGGCTCGCGGACGTAGACAGCGAGTTATGTCGAACCACGTTAAAATTTTTATGTTTATTTGTTTATTTATTTTTACTATTGTGATTGTGTGGTTGTTGATTGGATGTCAAATTCTCAATAACACTAAAGGTGAATTTATTTATTAATGAGGATGAAGATCATGTTCTTTTGGGTATTGATGGGTACTACTTTCCTTGACTTGTTCTCGATAGAGAAATCCCCCCAAAACTTCATTATTGTACGTATATAGAAACCAAAGGCTGAAGTCGTCTTTCGTTATGTATCCAATATAATTTAGAAACAAGAGATCAAGAGATCTTAAAGTGCAACTCCATTTTTGTTGGATGAGGTTTTACCTAAATAAAGGTGTAGGACAACTTCATACTCACATGCTCTTCAACAATATGTGGGGATAGTGTCCTCTAAATTTCTGGGACATTTCTAACTGTGGTTGACAGTTCAAGCTCAGCTGATGTTGATTTCCACATCAAAATCCATTTAGTTGGCCTTGATTGTGGCTTAATGATGACACATTTCAATGCCAAACTAGAGTTTTAAACTTTAAAGTATTACATACGAATTAGAACCATGTTAAAACTCGACGCCATTGTAAATTACAAAACTTAAATTTTCCACTAATTTTAGTGATTACATTAATATAATAAATGTTGTCATTGGTCCAATAGTTAGGTTAATTGTTCAAATTAATCCTCAGAGTTTTAATTTGATTAGACAAGTCTTCGGAATTTAATCATTTAATCAATTGGTCCTTAGAGTTTCAATTTGACCATATAAATTTTTGAAGTTTCAATTTGATCCTATTAAGTCCCTTATATTAAATCTCTCTATTCAAATTATTCTTTAGGAGATTTTTTGTTGCATTTTAGTCTGATGGCTAAGCAAGTCAGTCCAAGTGAGCATATATGGAGCTAAGACGAGGGACTTAATTAGATCAAATTGAAACTATGGAGACTTATTTGACTAAAATTGAAACTATGAGAACCAATTTGAGTAAAAGATCAAACTTTGAAGAGTTATTTAACCAAATTGAAATTTCGAAGACCAATTTGACCAAAGTACGAAGCTATGAGGATTAATGGTGTGATTTAGCCGCAATGACCATAGCCAATATTATTTTAGCAAGGCTTTTTTTTTTTAATTAAGGCAAAGAATGCCTAAATTGATGGATATCACGTATTCAGAGTTTAATAAATTTTATGAAGGCTTGAGTTCGGCTCGACTCGGTTCGAGCTTAATAACAAATGAGCCTATTTGAACTCGAGCCTGAGTCTTGGATTGCCCATTCGAGCTCGAGCTCGAGCTTGAACTATAATTTTAATAAATAAATATTGGCTCGAGCTCGATAATACCTTATTAAACTGTTTGAGAACTTTTCAAACCGAACCTGAAAGTATTCAAATTCGGCTTGATAAGATATTTAAGCCTAATTTTTAAGCTCGAGCTCTAACTCGATCAAGGCCGAGCTTTGATCGAGCTTGAGCTCAAACAGTTCAATAAAAATTCGGCTCGATTCTAGCCCTAGTTAAGGATCAATGTCTAGATTGATGAATGACACGTTATTCATAGTGCTAATGTAACACTATAGATTGAGCTATCGATCTCTCAATTACGGAAGAGTAATCGTTAAGGTCTAATTACAAGAGAAATTCCAATAAAATGATGATGGAAAGAAAACAAATTAGCAATGGACCTTACTGTCTTGTAATCCAGCTGTTACAAGCCACTCTTAATTAGACTGTTGAAAAGAAAGGTGCTTGGTGCCCTTGTCCCTCTGTTTGCACTGAGTACAGGAGGACAATGTGCCCTAAGATGTGGACCTTCATGCTGGCTGGCATCTCTCTTTCATTATAGCATTCTGTATTACAGGTAAGAAAATTATTTCGAATAAAATGAAAATTAAAAGAGGATGAATTCTGGATGAAAGTGACCCCTCATATTATATGTCCAAATGATTTTGTACTCAACGTAGACTCTGTCCTAAGCAATTTCTGTATACATGGGACCTTCGATAAATGATTGATCATTATCATGGTTTTTGAGGATAAGTTGGAGTATGTTTTTGCAGGGACTGAATTATTAATTCCTAAGTTTCTATGTAGCTCTTTCTTCTACCAATCACAGTCTACCATGTGGCAACGCAGAAGGGTTTTTCCTATCATTTTTTTTCAGAATTTTTCTTATCATTTTGTCATTTGAGCAAATAATGTACTGGTCTTTAGTTTAGGCCATTTTCTGATCTGAAAAGTGAAAAATAAACATTTATTGAAAGCTTGGGAAAATCAGTGGTGCAGGCTTTAATCACACCGCCTCTTCAGTAGTAAGTGCTTAGCTGCTGAGTGCTGATAGAGGAACAACCTGAATGTACATTTTTTTTTCATGCAACTTCATTGATAATTTTGTGGAACTCTATTAGTAATTTTTGGAACTTCATTGATAACACAGGGATCAAAAATAGAATTTTCATTTCGCCCGTATGTGACGTGATTTCAGTGGTTAATACCCTTAGATGTATGTTTTACAGTCGTGTTAGTTGCTAGCTGTAGTGTGCTCAACTTTTACCAAAGCAGTATTAAAAGAGAAACTAGTAACTACTGGAGGAGTACTCTTCAGTCTGCAGTTGAAGTAAATTTGAGAGTAGCCCATTAAATGTGCATGCCATACACAATTGATGTTTTGTTTTTTAACATTGAGGGGAGGATATTGAATCTGGATCTTTTATTAAAGAAAAACTCGAAAATAACCACTAGGCCAAACAGCCTTGTTGCTACTGTTGAAGTTGATGATATTTCTTCTGTTGATCTTTATATTGGTGAAGAAGGGCACTTCCTTGTTGGAACTTTTGGGATGCTACCCTAGGAATTATGTTGACATATCAACCTCACTCATCTCTTTGCTAAATAAATTCTAGGTCTCTGTGGTGGTGTGCTTGGATCCAGAACGTTGTTAAGGAAATGAAAATATGAAGGAAAATTAGAATAAAAGAAAATTTAATTGAAACCAAATTTTTTCACTTAGTTTTGTTAAATTATATAATTTTTTCTATAACTTTTCGTTTGACATCCAAACTAAACAACGAAAAAAACTTCATCTTTTTTTCCTCAATATCTTTCAAATTTTCTGGGATTTAAGCATATTAAGATTTTTTTTTTGATGAATCAGATTTTAAAGGTAATCGTGGTAAAAACTTCATCTCAAACTTCCAGAATTAGAAACACACCACTTGAATTCTCACCATGATCACAAGAAATACCACGAAACCGAGAAAACCTACCAGTAATTATAGGGAAATTGAATAATAATTGTAGTATTTAAATTTTTTAAAATAATTATTATTCAATTTTTTTATGATTATTAATGAACTTTTTCGATTTCATGATAACTCCCGTAAAACTGGGTCCACGGAATCACCCTTTACATCCCATTGGGTTAGGCCTTAAAAGGAAAAAAAGAATCAAAACGAACGTGGATTAAAAAAAAATTCAAGGACTTGTTGGGTTTAAATTGCCCCTGGGCTTCCATTTCATTTACTCAGAAATTTGGTTTGGACCAAGTATTTTGGCCTGTTTCTTTGTAAACGAAAATGGGATGAGATCAAGGGTTTAATCACAAGCCCAACCCCTTTCTTTTTGGTGATGTCACCTTATAAATAAATAAAAAATAATAAAATATCTTCTTCTTCAATTTTTGTTCATCCATTTCTTGCTTCTTTGAAAATTTTGATACTTATACTTTGCAAGAAGTCTGTTATATTATTATTTGAAAAACTACAACGACAATCTATATTTTGTTATGCTATATTCTTTTGCGAAATTTTGGTAAATATTTCGTTTTAATGCATGTTTAGACTTGACTAAGGGGAAAGTTGTTACTTACCGTGAGATTTATGTTTCTTCACTATGGGATAATGGGGAGTGAGTGCTAGTACATGTGAACCATATGTCCCATGCCCTTGTATATTCAAGACTTGTTTAACTATAATATGCAAGCTAAGTTCTCGAAGAAATTCAAAACTCATGAAAATTTAGCTTAGCTTATGTTCAGTGAAGTTTTGTTCACTTGTAAGGAAAACTCTACAGGTGAGTAGCCATTTCCACGCCTTTTACTCGTGCTCGATCAGGGGCATGACTTGGGGCAGGTTTAATAATGTGGATTTTGGCCTCTCTTCTGCTTATAGGATTGTTGATCCTTCTTCTTCTGTTGACAGTGGTGTTAATTGGAAATGGCTCTGGGATTTAAAGATCCGCAATAGGTTAAAACATTTTTTGTGGATGGCTCCCCATAACAAATTGAGTACTAGTTCACTTCTTTTTCAAAGGAAAATTCAGAGTAATGATTTTTGTTACCATTGTGGTAATGTGGTTGAGTATGTTATTCATGTTCTTAGAGACTGTAGTAATGCTAAAGAGGTTTTGCTTCCTGTTGGTATCCCTGGTCCTATCTCGGTCTTCTTCCAAGAGGATTTGTATGATTGGCTTCATTTAAACTCCTCTTGCTCAGAAATTACCCAAAGAATTCCCTGGTTTTTGTGCTTTACCCAGGTCTGTTGGCATCTTTGGAATGCTGGGAATAACAAAATCTTTAGAAATGAGAACATCAATTTGAACCACATTGTTAACTCTAGCCTTGTGCCAAGGCTAAAGAATACCATTTCCTTGCTAGGAACTCTAATTGCCTCTCAAGGAAAGAGTGTGTTTTGGTCTCTTGGAACCCCCCTAATAAGGGGTGGTTTAACCCTAAAACGGATGGTGCATCCTTCGGAAATCCAGGTCTTGCGATGTGAGGGGTCTTATCAGAGAAGGAAACAGTTAGGTGGGTTGTGGGGTTTTACAAGGGGTTAGGCCACTCTACTAGTGTGGCTGTCGAGTTTTGGGGTCTTAAGAGGGTCTTAAGAGGGTCTCTCTTAGACGCTCCAGCATGAGTACAAAAAGATTATTGTTGAATGTGATGCCACAGTATTATTTTCTCTTCTTCATAAAGCAGATTCTAAGTTGCATCCTCTTGGGATTTTGATTGAAAATTGCAGATTACTCCTCCCCAACTTTTCTGACCACAAGCAAATGGTTGTGTGGATGGGCTTTTGAGCAGCCTTTTTATCTTATTTTGATTATGTTCATGCGTGCAGTTCTCTTTGATTTTCGTGGAGGGTCTTTCTTCCGTATGGTCTTTATGAACCTTCAAAATAGTTCTTTCCTACATACCTCACCATTCATTTTCAACTCTAGGAACCTTTTCAAGTAGCTCAGATTGTGAATGCATTCATCGGATTCGTTGTCTAATAATGCCAGCTAAAATAAACAATTTTTTCCCAGCATTGCAAAAAGTTGTTGCAATCTAATTAAATATCAATTTGTGGCTACAGACTGCCCATAAATCAGGGAATGTATAATGTATATGGCAATAATATTTGATTTTGATCTCAATCTAGAAGCAAAGTTCAACTGTAAACCCTTGAAGCTTTCATGATAGCAAATAGAATCTTTGCTTAAATAGAAATTAGTCTTTTCCAAATAGTTATTTCATTCTGGCTCACTCACATTGGGAACATAATGGCAATGTTTGGGTAGATTTAAATCAGCTTACTTCAATCCCTTTCAAAACAAAAATTGTCATGATCAGATTTAAACAACATGTTTTAAGCTTGTTTAAAGCTGACTACAAACAACATCAATATTGGGTTAGAATTTCGAACTCTTCTTTTACTTGTGTTGGGAAAGTACCATACATGCTAAAGTTTGGAAATGGGTTCAACCTTGCAGGTTATATTTGAGCCTAGGCCCTAGAGAACTTCTAGATTGATTTCAAGGCAATGGTTTCTGCCTAGACTTTGTGTTTGGGTTTGGCCTCAACTTATTGATCTTATTGGGAAAGCTTCATAGACATTTTCATTTCTTTGCAAAAGGAGCAGTGAAGAGATTGAAACTTGAGCAGCTAAGCTAACAAGGTCTGTTAATTATAGCATAGATAGTGAAGATGGCTGATTCTGAAGAGGCATCAAAACTTGCATATTAAACATACACATAATGAAAATTGCATTGGTTTTTTATTTCACCATCTATTTTGAAGTTGTTGATCAGAGTATTGTTTCTCCTACTCACCAGAGTATCTAAAGAGGGTAAGAAGGTCTTGATCTTGTGCATTTGTTTTTCCTTTTTGGTTCACAAGATGCCCATTTGGGCCTGTGAGTTACACAACCGGAGATTACCTTTCGCTTTCTTATCTCCAGGTTTGAGCAGGATTCAATCCCAGATCTTTTGTGCATTGACAAGTGACTTTAGCAGCTAAGTTGGTTGGCAGCCTCCATGTGAATTTTTGTTCTGCCTTACTGTAAGTGACTTGATTAAATCTGATGTCTTTGAAAAAGAAGCAAAGGTTGCAGCTTCTCTATATATTACTAGTTGATCGAGCTCTTTCCAAAAATGTCTTCAAGGTCATCTACCGGCTCCTATGCCTACACCATTGAATTACAGACATGTGAAGAAGTTCTGAGATAAATGGTGAGGTAGATTGTAGTGATCCAATAGGGAAGAAGCTGTGTGGTCACTGAGGAATGAGGATTGAATAAATTGTTAGTTCTTAATAAAATCAAGGCATGGATTATATCATTTTGCAGACTTCTTACTTCCAATGATGCTTTTTTCTAATACTTAACCTTCATATCACCCGAAATAATTCTTGTTACACTTTTAAATTCTTCACTTGTCCTTTCAGATTTCTTGGTTGCTTATTTTATTATATGTGCAATCTTGCAGGCTAACAAATACAAGCACGCTGGTGTAACGACATACCATGCACAAAAGGTAAAAGAAAAATAAATATACAGATAAGATTCCGAAAGAGAAAAGGAAAACAACAACAGAGAATGTCAATTTGATTTATCCTCAAAAAAACATATACAGAGTATATGTGGGAAAGGATAAACAGTAAAACCATGTTTGATGTTAAAATAACTTATCATGTGAAAAAGCTAGGTATGTATAACGAATGAAGAAAAATTTCCATGTCTTGAATTCATGCTTCAAGGGGATTAAGTTTTGAGAATGAAGACGGTCCTCTGGATCAAGAACTCGTTTACTGGTGCTCTATGAATCCATAAATGCTCGCACGACATCCACTATTGGAGCTCGACATACTGGACATTTTCCAGTACTCCATTGCAGCTCATGAGCACATTTCAGACAGGTGCACATGTGTCCACATCTGAAAAAATATGAGAGTTTGTATTTTGTACAAGTATTGCTATACTTGAAGATTGAAATGGATAATCAAATTGAAACAAAACAGCTAATTAGCTTTAGAGAAAAGTACCTATACAAAAGTGAGTCGACCTGCATCTCACAGCAAATGCAACAATTGCGTTTCAATGGTGATCTATCAAGTGAATTCTTCCTCTCCCCTGGAACTGTAATAGTATTAGTTTTATACTTTCTCAACAATGAGATCGTATATTTATGAGAGAGGAAAAAAAGTCCAAATTCATTTTCCATCCAGATTACCTGAATGAATTTCCTGGTTAGTGGATTGTTGCAATTTCACCTGCATATCAATGCAGCTCTTTATTGATTTTCTTAACTCGGACATTTCACGTTGGATTTGTTCTATATGCCCTCTTAAATCATATACGAGCTCCATTTCCTGTATTCTAAGAAGTGTTACTTCACTGACAAGAAACTTGAGAACATTAGACCAAGTAAAATCTGAGGGGATCAAAAGAACTCACGGTTGAAGGATGATTAATAGAGACTGAAGAATGTTGATTATCATGGTAGTAAGATTGAGATTGAGATGGTAAATGTGAAACCTGAGATGTAGAAGTAACTCGATCAGGATAATCGCCAATTTCCTGATCTCCATAACTCCATGACCTCATTGGAGATGGTGAATACATTTGGGAAGAGGATTGACTGAAATAATCGTTATTAGCTTCATGAAATTGATGACTAAATGGGCCCCCTTCATTTTCTTGCTCTTGTTCTTCTTGTTCTTCCTGTTGTTCTCCTTCTTGTTCTTGCTGTTCTACTTCAACCTCATATCTCTTATGTTCTTCTTCCTGACTATGTGCTGGTGGTTGCAAATCTCTTTCCATGTGAGACAACATCCAATTGTTCCTTATTTCTTGAAAATCCTCATCAATATCTTCTTCTCGATTTCCCTCTAGACCTGTTTGTAATTGTATACGAGAAATCATCAATCTGTCCATTCTCTCTCTCATGTCACTTCCAAGAAAACTTGACACTGTTCTTCTGCAGACATCAATTGGAAATTCAGATTGCTGCAATATGAATTATGATCATACTGTTTCTGAATGCTAGATAATGTTAAGATATCTATAATTAATTAGAATTCATCCATTCATATTACCTAATTTCCATCCTGACATTCATTCATATACAATTCCCCATCCATTCCTTTGTGTCAAAACAGGAAAAAGCCAGAAAAGCTTAACACTATGATAATGAGAGTATAAAAGTTATCATAGTGAGATGCAATAATAATATGGTCATCTATCTATTTTTCCTTTTTCTTGCCTTCCTATAAGATACATGAATAAATTTTTTAACAGAAAACGATCAACAAAACTGTATTACTTATGAACTAATCCAGAGCCTCCAATAGTTCTTTATCCACAATATGTGTCAATCAATTGAAGGCAGCTTGAATCACAGATTAAACGTTTCTATAAGAGTTTTAACCTTTTCCATTATTTTTGGGGCTAGAGCCATGTCAGAATTCATGTCTTCCTACACCATTCATAAGTTGTGGCTCATTGAAGCTGTTAACATTGTAATTTCTTGAAGCTTAGTATCATAGGTACAGGGTTAAGATTTAGAATGGGATAAACTAAAAGGAAAGGCAAAAATAGAAAAAGAAGGGAAGAGAATTAGAACAAAAGTCGGTATACCTTTCAAGGAGTTGACGTATCTCCTCCTTTTCTGAGCTGGTATTAAGAACCTTCTGATACCATGACTGCCTGAGATCTTCCCAATAACTCCGAGGGCGAGATATATCACTCAACCAGTCATGATTGTTTTCTACAAAATACTGCTGATCATCAGCCTCTTGCTCTTCTGCTGTTTCATTTTCATCCCAACCATTCTGCAATGTCGTCTCTGCAGTTTCTTGATAGTCAAGACAAAGATTCTGCTGGTTGTTGAGCTCTTCTTCTTCTGCTCTCTCACTCTCACCCCTATTATGGAAGGTTGTTGCCTCTGCAGTTTCTTGTGAATGAAAATAGTTAGTTTCGGAGCTAGTTGAACTGGCTTCTTCTTGAAGGTCTTCACTTGTGCGACACATTGCTTGTTCTACTTGGGGTGTGCTTGGTTTCCTAGTAAATGAAACTTCCTGATGATGACTGTCTTCTTTCAGTTTAGCAGAAGTGGAAGACTTTTCAGATTCTTCACTTGTGCCACACATTGCTTGTTCTACTTGGGGTGTGCTTGGTTTCCCAGTAACTGAAACTTCCTGATGATGACTGTCTTCATTCAGTTGAGCAGAAGTGGAAGACTTTTCTGATTCTATGTTGTTGTTTACCATCCTTATACTCAGAGCTGTTTGATTAGCTGCATCAGTCTGGGCTGCCATACTGTGCTCACCACCTGTCCTAAATTTCTCCCTGCAGTTAATTTAGATGTCAAATTAGTAAAAGCCAAATAAAGAGAAAAAGAGTGCAGTTAAACAAGTGTGAAATCCCAAACTGAGCTAAATTTTTATGTCACTATTGGCTTTGACATTTAACAAAGTTGTGCAAGTTTGATCGGAACATTTTGACAGTTCTTTATGGCAACAGTTAAACTGATTCAGACCTCCCTATATCCTGGCTACCAATGCAAACGAAACCATAGAGTCTAAAGCTTCGATATCCTAAATAGAGGCAATAGATTCATTCCATTAAATGGATAAGCACTTTCATCCAGTTCTAAACGATGTTTACAAATATAGAGGGAAGTTCTTCACATTCAACACATCCTTTTCTTGAGAACCAGATGACCTTGCAAATCTCATAAAGTCAATAATTTAGTAGTAAATGAAGATGTAAAGAGCTAAAGATTACCATCAGTGGCAGAAACCTTAAGTAGGGAATGGGTGTATTAACTGACTCTTTTTACCTCAAAATCCAATTTACACACAAAAAAATAACACCTCATAAGAAAGTACTAAAGGCATTAATTTAAAAAGCATATGCACTATCAGATAACAAGTGCTATCACATTGCTCTACCAGAACGTCAAATTCAATCATATAGAAGAGTTTTTTTTTTCCTACTAAAGCATGCAGTAGGCCTCGTTACTATTCTCTTCCACAGACTAAAGCAGTAAATATTCCAATTCTCTAACAACATGGTACATTATTTACTTAATTACTTCTTTCTGCAGTTAAAAGTAAAACTCCAACAGCCATAATCATAGCAGATGTTAATGGTAACTCAAAACCAAAAATAGAAAAGGATTGTTAATTGTTATACCTGAGATGCATAACTGCAGACCCTTGTGATAATCTAGTCACATCAGGTGCTGTTGATCGGGAGCGCAGTCGATCTTGAATTGCTGTGCAGCGTTGTAGACATCTAATCCGAAGCATTGACTTCATACAAAGCAGAATATTAAATCAAATTAATATGCAGAAGCATAATTGCATAACAGAAAGTTAGTGTATATATACACAAGGAAAGCAATGAATAATCAATAGATTGCACAATCCTTTAAGGGTGTCTTTAGTTGTAGAAAATTCTACAGTTTTCCATAAAATTTTAGCAAAATTTACTTTCCAAAAGTAATATTTGTTTGCCGGAAAAATTGAATTTTTTTACAAGTGAAGGAACTCTAAACTTGCATAGAAATAATCAGCAGAGGACTTATTGCTGCTTAAGATGAAGAAGGAAGGCATTTCACCTGAAGGCGTCCACGTTGTGAGAATCTGGAAACTGCTTGACGCTCTACCAGGGAGTCTAATTCCCTATGTCTGTCTTGCTCCATTTGCATAAGCAAATCAGCAAAAGCTTGTCGCCCTCTTATCTTCGGTGAGCATGTAACCTGCAATAAACATCTTTGCTCTGCTTGATCTGATCCAGAAGAATACCTGCGTTCTTTCGATGGCGACTCATTAGCACCATTAGCCTGCTCATGATCAATGCTATCGTCACTACAAGAGGTCAATCTCTTTATGATATCCACGATTCTAACCCTCTCGCTCTCTGCAGAATCTACACTCGTCCTTCTGCCATGTGAGGAACAAGGCGGTTCACTCTGCTGTGTTTTGTCAGATTGAGACTCCCAATCAGATGTAGCTTCCTCATTGTTTGTTCCGTTAAGGTCGACAGACTCGCCCATTTCAGACCCTCTTGAGGGTTCCTCATAATTAGAGATTCCATTTTCAGTATTGCTCTGGATGCTAGGGTTCTCACCCGTTTGGTTGATACTGTTGGATTGATTCAGCCTTGCCTCCCATATCTGAACAAGTGAAGAAGCACCCAGATTCTTAGTTGATTGGGAATTCTCCCATTGACAACGAGGGCTTTGAGAGTTGTTTTCTCTTCGTGAATTCAATATTCTTGGTGATGGTACAGACAGAGAAACAGATAATGATGATGCAGTTTGTGGATTGGATGTTGTTGGTGATTGTACCCGCTGCGCTTCATGTCTCTGCCTATCAGCTGTTCTTGCTGCAGGCCTGCGATCAAGAAGTCGCGGCTGCCGGTTGGCGCTGTTCGGCGAAGAAGAAGAATCACCCTCTTTATTGTTGTTGTTGTGATTACTATTGGTTGGGCACCTCAAATTCCGTTGAGGATTGTTGGTGACCCAAGAATCGATTTGAGTGTGGGAATTCTCATCGGAGGAAGGGATGCCGCAATTGTTGAGATGATCTCTCACCAGAACTTTCAGATTCCTCTCCAAAGCCGCTCTCACATTGCTCTCTCTGCTGCATCTCTCGTGCCTGTTGTGGTCCTTAAGAACACAACCAAACGCTGCAGACGAAGCGATTTCCACCTGTGAAGACGCCATTTTCATTTGCATTTTCCTGTCTTTTATAATCTGTCTTCTTTCTTCTCCTTGTTATTATTAACAATCCTGTTTGTTTGGCGAATATTGTCGCCGATGGACATAATTACACGAACCCATTCTTCCCAAACAAAAATGGGTGGGTAGATTGAACAACAAAATCAATCTCACAAAGAAAAAAATTTCAATTGCCCAGAACTGATTTTACTCTTTTATTCTACAATTAGGGGAAAAAATCAAAGGAATGAGAGAGAAAACATAAAAGAATAAGCGGTGGAGAAACAAAAAACAAAACTAGCAAAACTGATTTTTGTTTGTTATAGGACCTTTCAATATCGTCAACCACTAGTATTTACCTCATAACCGTTCGCATTCACTATATTTAGTACTCCGTATATGTAACCGCTGACGCAGAAACAAAGAGAGGCTATAATGAGCTCAAAATTTGAGGTAACAGAGACACTGTTATAAAAGGGCAAGAAATTCAATCAACTTAGCTTCATATGAGAATAATATAAGCTTAGATCTTAGAAATGCCCAAAACAGAGGTCTGATAGAAATAATAGGAATGTTGGCGAGAGGTAGAGAGCCACGTTGGATTTTTAGCCGTTGGAAAGTGGGGTCCATGATATTATGGATAAAAAAAGGAAATTACATTTTTTGTCCTTGGACTATGAGTCAAATTTTATTTTGGTCCTTATTCTATCAATTGTATCAATTTTAAACTTTCACTTTTAAATGTTGCAATGTGGGTCTCTCTCTTGGCTGATGTGGTTGGCTGGGTTAGCATAGGAGTGTACTTTATGGCTCCAAATCTTCATGTCAACCGTTGGTTTTTCTTTTAAATAGACAATACAACACAACACAACACAACAGGTTGTAGTCCTCGTCTCTTTAATTTTTAGTATGAATGGACTTTAATCTTTGATTTTTTATGTAATGACAAATAATAATATCAATTAAACTAGTAGACACTCATTCTTCACAACTCTTTTGTTCTCATCATTGCTAACAATGTTGGTCTTTCTATAATTATTTCGATCTGTTAATCGACTATTAATATTTTGCTTGGTATTTCTTAGTTTTATTTTTGTCACAATTTCTTGGTGTTTAGTTTTGTTTGCCTATAAATGGTTATTTTCTTGTAGCAGCTTGTATTTTTTGGATAAATAAAATTTCATCTTTAATTTTAAAAAATATATATATACTATAATTGAGAAAATATGAACACATGTGAAACTCGATTCATAGTTCAAGGACCGAGAATGTAATTAACCCTAAGAAAATGAAGTTAGGGTCTAGAAGAAAAGTAGTAAAAGATAACTTATCAGAGAGAGCTTCCATTGCTTTTTCTGTACATGCTATATATGTTTAATGCCTCAATATTTGGCTTCTTTGTTTGTTTGTTTGTTTTTTTTTTTTTTTTTTGGTTGTAAAAGTTGACTGTATTAAAAGCGGGTTAATCTTCCCATATTTGTGTTTGGGAGCTTTCACCTACCAATCTCTCGATTTTATTTCCTATAATCTCATCTTTATCTTTATTTTATTTACTTTAATTACTATTTAATATGATGATTTAATTTGACTTAGTTTTTGCAAATTTTAAAAAATAACATTTTCCATGTCATAATTAGTTGAACCTTATAAGACTCCTACCTATGCGATTTTTTTTTTTATTTTCATGATTTTACATAATACGCGTAGCTCGATAAGATGAATAACAAAACGGTCAATTATTATTTAACATTACATCAAATCCACTTTAGTGATTAATGGAGAAAATGATCCAACTTAAAATATCAAATCAATCATATTGTGTCACGTCTATGTATGTGAATTTTAATTATGATTAATAATTTTATTTAATTTTTTTAAAAATAATTTAACATAATTGATTGAATGTATAATGATCAGTTTACTATTGACATGATAAAGACAGTTTATGTAAAAATTTCCTGCTATGTCTACATATAATTCAAAAAATGCTGATTGAAAATTTAGTTTAGAGTACTCCTCTAACCGTATCAATCCAATAGTAAAATTACCAGCACTAAATAAGTTCAAGTTCCTTCTTTAGTACAGTATTTCTTTGTTCTTTTTTTCCTTTGACTTGAAAATGATCATTTAATTTTATGTACGTTTTTTTTCTTTTTTGGAAGGGAAATTTGAATTCATTAACGAGGCAAATGCCCAACTTCCTCGAACGCAAGATTTTTCATTTTTAAACTCCTTGTAGATATCACTTTTTATAAATAATGTACACGTGGACAAATGGAAGGCAATGGCAAAAACGTGGCCAACTGGCAACAATAAGTTGACTATTATAGTATAGTTTCCCGCTTGAAGTTTGTTACTCATATTTGTCTATAAACAGATGCTTGTAAGACATTTGAGGAACTTTTGGGGGAAAAAGGAAAGAAGGAAATAATGGGTGTAAAATAATTTTTTTACACCAGATAAAAATTTAATTGATAAATTTTTGATTTTTTATTAATAGTATCAATACATACTTAATTAATATTATTAATAAGTTTTTTAAAAAAATTACTAATCAAATTTTCACCTAATACACAAATATTATTTTACACTTGGTGCAACAAAAAGTCTCTCGAAAAAAAAAAAAGAGAGAGAAAAGATTACATTAAATAAAAAAGAGAGAAACAAGAAAACAATCGGTGAGATTTTATTATTGAATTCATCGATTTTATTATTAAATTGAGGAGATGTCATTGTGGACACTGAGTTACGGAATTTGATATCTCTTTTGTTAAAATATAATAATTAAAATCTGAATGTGCTGATCTAACGAGCTCATATGCAACAGTGTTAGAATACCTACGAAAATAATAACATTTAACCAATAAGAATCAAAGAGAATTAATTGTTAAAATATGTGTGAAATCCTTGTAATCTCATTTTGACAATAAAGAAATTTATCTATTGTGACTGCGGAGAGGTCGCGCAAGTCGAACCAAGTAAAATTTTGTTTTTTTTTTTATTTTCTTGAGTTTTTTCTATCAAATTTTTAAAAATGCAAATTCTTCAATATTTATTCAAAATTTCTAAAATTTATACTTTGAGATTGTCAAATCGATTGACTAGCAACCCCAAAAATTAACCATGTAAACATTGTGATTTTTGTGTTTACACCCCTTTTAATAAAATTTGGGAGGGTTTTGCTTATGCCAAATGTATGAATACCAAGTGAAAACGCTCATGTAATTCTACATTTTCGTAAAAAAATCATCCGAAGAGAGAGTCCATACCAATCGATCCTTATTTTCCGGATCCAAAATGATAGGTGGAATTTGGACAGCATAATTAGCGGGAAGCAAGGCCAGCACAATTGCCATTAAGTTGTTATCATCTAAAGCTTCCTTAACAAAAATCTAAGGCAAAATAAGATTTATATGTAATTCAATTAATTCAAATTTTTTACCTCTTTCGTCTATATTTTTCTTTTTTCACAATCTTACTTAGATTTAACATTCTCACTATTCTTATATCTCTTATCTTCAGCCTACTATATTTTCAATTGTTTTTATTTCTTTTTAGTGATTTTAACCGGATTGTTCTTCACTCATATTATTTTATCACATAAAAGAGTATATCAACATACCGTAACGCATGTTAAGATGCTAGTACTATTGCTATTAATAAAATCAAAACTTTTATTTGATGTCCACATCTCAAAGTGTCTCATAAACCTCTACTTAGATGTATAAATAAAATATATAAATAAAACAATTCAATTGACTACAATTCTCCGTATCATTCTCCTTAAGTTTCTTAATCGACTGCATACCAAATGAGCTTCTAATCAAATAGGTAAAACCATTGAAAGTTTTATGAACATATTCCATGCCCTCAACCATCACAATTGATAAAAAAAAAGATTAATTTTTATACAAAGTAATATATTACATAATATAATATTTTTTTTGTACAAGTTCTTTTTAAATTTAGGATATTTGATTTTATAAATTAAAATTATTCTAACCAGATAAATATTCTATAAATCAACACTCTAGATTTTCTCATTTTTTAAAAATGATAAAAAGTAAAACCATGATGTTTATAATTGGTCTTTCTTACCACACCATTAAGCATGGGAGACGACGATCGTCAAGTTACATTCTTGTGAATTTATAAATAACATTTAATGAAAATAAAATAAATTACATAATATAAATAAAACCGTTAATTTATATCTTAAATAATGTGAGCATAAATTGAAATATAAAGAATCTTAAATTCAAGAAATTATCAAGTGGTAGTGTCCAGTACATCATCAATGGACCAAACCATTGAAAAAGTGCCACGTATTCACCGGTCAATCCAGATTGCATAATTGGGAAATTCTTACTTTTTACAGAGCCGAACACGTAGGATGATAGAGTGACCAATCATATTTTCTGTTTATAATACTGGTGTGTGGGTCCAGCGTCGTGGCGAGATCATATGGAAAGATTGATGATCACAAAGACAACAAAGCCCCTTGAGAACTGAGGAGTAAAGAGGAGCTGCCAAACAGTAAGAAGCTCAAATAACTCTCAATCTTGGGGAAGACTTACTGAAAAAAAACATCTCAGGAAGAAGAGAACAGAGATGGCATTGAGTGCAACTGTTGTTGGAGCTCTGTTTGGTCTGGGCACCCAGATGTACTCCAATGCCCTCCGTAAGCTCCCCTACATGCGCCGTAAGTCCTTTTTTTTCTTTCAAGAACCCTAACTCTTTCTGTTTGCTTCCTGAGAAAATCGAATGGTTTAATTGATCGATTCATTCATGGATATTGTTACATGCATATATAAACTTTAGATCCGTGGGAGCATGTGTTGGGTATGGGACTGGGAGCAGTGTTTGTGAATCAGCTTGTGAAATGGGAAGTTAAACTCGAAGAAGACCTCGACAAGATGCTCGAAAAAGCCAAGGCTGCCAACGAACGCCGTTACTTTGGTAGCTCTTTTCTTTTTATTGATTATTTTCTTGCTGTCGCTCTAGTTGTCTGTTTATGTTTTCAATTTGTTACTGATCTCATTTTTTATTTTTTCTTTTGATTCTTTGTATCGGTTGGGGCAATTCGGTTCGTTTTTAAAATTAAGCTCAATTTTCTGCTCACTGTTGAAAGGCTGGCTGAAATTATAATTATCATGTGAATGTCAGAATTTTTTCTTCTAAATTATCAAATATATTGGTAACTTTTTTCCCTCGGAATTGCTACTGTCTAGTTTATCCCTTAAATTAATTTATCGTCTTGTTGCTAATCAGTAGCAAAAGATGCTTCTGGAACTGGAAGTATCAATTTTGTAAATTAGTTATAAAAAAAGAAGTATTAATTGCGTAAGTCAGAACATTGGGGAATTGAAAATGGTAATGGCTGATGACGTTGTTCACTTGAGTGTGGCAAACACTGATTTATTTAAGAATTGATTGTTTCATTAGGGTAATGGTGTACGAAATTAGAACAAACCAGGATGTGAAACTAGTTTGTGCTTGATTCAACTTGCAGAGGAACACATAGTGCAATCAGTTCCCACAATTGTGATTGCCATCAACACACTTAAATTTTGTGGAGCATTCACGTTTTGCCTGGGACTCTGGAACTTTAATGAGTGAAACTATTAGGACTATTCTATGGTGTTTGACCGTTGGCCACCACCAAAACCTTTCATCTTTGGGGCATGTTCTTTGTTTTTTCCTCGGCGGTCCATCAAAATCTTAATTTGAGATAGATTTTAGTCATGCTTCATTGTCAGAATCCAATATTCCTTCACACTTGCCTTCACAATTTCATCCCAGCCTCTCCCCCCATTCCATTCTTGAGAGAGTTGAGAAACATTCTATGCGATGTTTGGGAACTGATTTAATAAATCAGTAAATTTAAGCAATTTTTGCCTTGAACAACTTTAAGTTTACTGATTTAAGCATGTTTTAACTAATTCCCAAACATTGCGAATATATTTTTAATTTCTTTTATCCTTCATCCTTTCTCTAAGATTTGAAATCCCACATTAACTTTCTTTGTTCAGAAAATACCATTTTCCCTCTTTCCATTTCCATTTGGTTTTCAAGATAAAAGATCTTGGATACACATTGTATTATTGACGTGAATTGCTAGGTTTATAAAATATGCCCTGACAGACTGGGTTTTGGTGTTTTTATAATTTGTGGGTGTGGACCTTTTGGCTTCACTGATTGTTAGTACTCATTTTTATCGGTTGTTGGCTTCGACTTGTTAAACTAATTCTATAATTTCACTGACTCATGCTTTTGCACTAAGCTATTATGGTGGATTAGCGCACAAATAATTGCCGTACCTTATAGACCAAGGCATTGAGGTAATAATTTTTGAGATTTTGGAAAGTGTATGTCTACCTTTTCTTTTTTGAAGCCCTCTTGCTGCCAACACTTATGAGCTCATCCGTGATCATGGTGTGTAGCTCTGTCCCTTACATCTCCATCTTATATAGTGTTACTTTTTGAAAGCTTTTGCAGGCAGGCACTGAGAGTAATATCCAAAATCTGTCTATTCTTCTTATATCTCTCTGTCCTCCATACACCTTTTCTCATAAGTTGGCCACTTGCCTCATTCAGTAAATGATAGAGTTGTTCTTTTATCAATATTGATAAAACATGTGCAGTCAACTTAATTATCTTCGCATTGTAGCATTAGTTGATTTGCCCTTTTCAGTCTGTACACCTTTTAGAGTTTTTTTTAGGATCCTATTATAGTTTCATTCTTTATTTAGATGGTTAATGTATGTCGTATTCTTAGTCGTGAGAATTAAGTAAACTGGAGTAAATTTTAGTGGGCAATATATGCTTACGAAGGATAGTGCGTTGGTGGATCATTTATTGCTTCTTTGCTTGGTTTCTTCAGAAATTTGAAGTAAGAATTTCACTTTCTTGGACTTATATTAGGCCATGCCTAGCAAAGTAGTCGAATTTAGGGATGTCAATGGGGCGCATACCACTCAATCTGCCCCCGCCCCACCAAGCTGGGTGGCTAACCCGCATCTGCCCCAACCAAGGCTGACTTTTCCCCCCAAAGTCAGCCCTGACTCGGGGGCACCCTAAATCCAATCCACTTTTAATATTTTTGTTTGACAGATTTTTTTTAACTAAAACTGTTGTTCTCATTTCTCTCATAGAATGTTATTTTAAATCCTTGTTCCAAGTAGTGATGGAAACTGATACAGTCACACTCTAAGTACGTTGTGGCAGGGCACACCAACCATCTCTCTGTTTGTGTGTTAGGGCTTAGGGCCTAAGGGGCCTCCAAGTATTCAGTGATGCTCCTTGTGACGCTGCCGTCTGAGAAAAGAGAGAAATAGGGAGAAGAGAGAAGAGTAGGCGGCAGGTGAACATCTGAGAGAGAAGAAAATAAAACCCTGGGCAGTTTTGAGAGTTTATGCAGGCTGTATGCAATCATAAATAGAAACTAGGGGAAGAAAGGGTATTTCCTAGGCGGGGCGGATTATTCGGGGCAGGAGAGTATTCGTCTATCCCCCAATACGGATCAAGAATTCTTGACCTGCATCTGCCTGGTATCCATTCCCAAAAAACAAATTCACACCGACCAGGGCCAGTGAACGTGGGCCCAGAGGGGCGGGTTGATTTCGACATCCCTATTCAAAATGTTGGCTAGTTAGAAGTGTTGGTTTGTTAATGGTGATAATTCCATGTTTTGGAGAATGGTTCCACACTCTTGGTTATGGAATTCATGGCGGGAAAGAGTTATGGGGGCTTCGTGGGACTGGAGCATTCGACTATGGACTTACACAAACCCATATTTTCTTTTTCTTTGTTTTTCTCCGGATCTTTTGATTATGATTATGTTTTAGGAATTAGTTTCTTCTCAAAGTTTCCCCCTTTTTTATTACCCTGTTTATTCCCTATGTGCTAGGGTGCACCCGTATTCTGACATTTTTTTTATAAAGTTATTGTAAAAAAAAAACTTTTGGATTTTGTGTCCTTGTACGACAAAATTCACTGATGGTGAAAAATGCAACCTGCTTTTGGAATTAATTGGGGCCAAAATAATAGAAAGGAACGTTTGATTAAATTAGACATCATTAATGGGAGGCCAAAGTCCATGTATATGTACAAATAAAGATACAAATGTTTGGTTATGAGACACCGCTTACAGAAATCAACAATTATAAGTGCAAAATTCATGAAGTTGTCTCTCTGCATGGTTTTTTGGCAAAGAGGTTCTTGCATTGTTCATGATTTCTTGATATTGTTACTTAATAAAAAAAACAATAAAGTTATTGAGGAAGCTGTTATTTCCAGTGTAAATACACAAACTGGAAGAAATAAATACTGCTCTAGCAATAATTAACCCCTTATAAAAAATCTGCTTGTAATTCGAGTAGTGTTGCTTTCATGGGGGAGTCTGACCTCAGTTACTTGGTCTATTGACTTTCTTGACGTTTGAGCTGACTGGTTGAATTAGCTTCTTGCTTGCTGTATGTGTTCATTTTGTACCTTGTTATTGACATCAAATTCCTATCTCTCTTTATCAGATGAAGATGATGATTAGCTCTTGTATGGCCGCGGATTGTTGAATATTTAGTGAAGACAGTACTGCTTTCAGCAACCGTGCTAATCAGCTGGGATATTTAATGGGTTGTAGAAGCTTTTCTGCTTTTTATGCTGTTCTATTTGCAAGGCTGTTGGACCTTTTCTTGTTCAGATTTTTTGTTGTTATTAGCATTGATGCTTTCATGATGTGAATCAGCTGATACAGTATCCCCAGTAATAATTGGAAAGAGAAAGAGGTGTGCAATGTTTAGGGTTTCATGACCGTTTCATTAAGCACACATGTTCTTGCAATTCTATTAGAATATGCGCTGATAATCTCTGAGAGTTAAAACTAAATTTTCTACAGGTAGAAAAGTTTCAAGTTCAGGGATATAATTGTTGAATGTGAGAATATTGAATAATTTAAGTTCACGTGTTGGTAATGTTGGGCTGTTTATGGACCTTGGGGGATTTTTTTTTTTTAACAGAGTCTGCTTAGATGGTTTTTTTTAAAGATTTGAAAGAGCACGCTTCGATGAGGCAAAACGTGCGATGTCATTTTCTCTTCGGTTTTAACTTGTTTAATTTAAAAGTGTAGCATGACTGGTGATATAATTAAAATTTTGCTGAGAAAATGATGCGCTCTGACTCAATTCACAGTCCACTGGCCCTAATCAAAGATCCATTTTTGCATTAATAGCAATCAGCAAGCACGCTCTTCATAATTTCTAAAGGGTCTACTACATACTCATCCTATACTGAAGATATATATGTGCAAGTAGAAGCACTTGAAGCTGTTAATTTTGCAATAGAGAATAGAGGAGTTAGGATGACAGCAATTTTAAGATGATAAATCCGAACCGAGAATCTACTAAATAATAGATAATTCCAGCCGAGTTCTATTTCTTAGGATGTGACTTTCTTTGTTCTTTTCAAAAAATTATGTATAGGGTTCGGTGTTCAACTTCTCAAAATCCACCAGCCTATTGTTAAATACATGGAGGAGGAGATCACACGCCTGCCGGGAGGAAGGCCTCTCTTGTGGGGTAGTTTTCGTGCACTGCAATGCTATTTCAAGCATCTGATACGCTGCGCTTTCTTCACCAGGTAAAAGTGGTTTCAGTGCAGGATCTATCAACTCCTCCCGAGCAGAACCTTGCATTTCAATACACATCTCCACCCATCTCACCATGTCTATGTCCACACCAAAAGTTGCATCAGTTGGCATCTTCCCACTAACAAGCTCCATTATCACAATTCCCATGCTGTAAACATCGCTCTTCTCTGTTGCCTTAATTGAATAAGCATACTCTGTAACACAACACATGCTAGTGTTAGGGATCTTAGGAAACGATGAAACTCACATGCTTTCTAGTTCAAAGCAGTAAAAGTGTCTAAAATTTTAATACCTGGAGCAATGTAACCATAAGACCCAGCAAACAACGAATTCGACTCTGTATTTGAGTCATAGTTCTCAACAAGCGCTTTTGCTATCCCGAAATCGCCCAAATGTGCTTCCATATCAGAATCCAGCAATATGTTGCTAGATTTGATATCCCTGTGAACAATCTTTGGCACGCAGTCATGGTGGAGGTACTCCACTCCCTGAGCTAATCCAACCACTATCCTCAATCTTGCTTCCAAGTCGAGGCTTTTCTTTGTCTTGCTGTTAACTGGTCGATGCAGCCAATCCCAGACACTTCCGTTCTCCATGTATTCATATATCAATAGATTTGAACCAGCTGCCTTGTTGCTACAATACCCCATCAATTTCACCAGATGCCTGTGCCTGATCCTCCCGAGGGTTTTAACTTCTCTGGTGAAGCTCTTGTTCAACATAAGATCATCTTTCCACAAAATCCTCTTTACTGCCACTGTGAATCCACTGGCCAATTCAGCTTTGTAAATTGTTCCAGACCCTCCTGAACCGATGATGAACTCATGGTTCAGATTATTTGTGGCGTCCATAATGTCTTCCCACTTGAAATCTTGCTTTGCAGCTCTATAGTGGAAGACCAGTCTCCGCTGTGCTTGGGAGGAACTGGAAGAGTAAGTGCAGTTCACTACACTTGCTTTCTTGAAATATTCTCGCCTCTGTTTCAAGAACAGGGCAACCACAAGTATCAGCAGAGCAATTGCAGCCAAAGTTGAAATTGCTGATATTACCACCACCGATGTCTCACTTAGACTTGAGTGCCAGTTGCTGGACACATGGCTGTTGCAGCGAAAAAGAGGGCTTCCGCACAGACGCAAGTTTCCTCCAAATGCCTCAGCTGGCCAGTGTGAGAATTGCTTGCTCAGTTTTCCCCGAAGATTGTTGTAAGAGAGATTCAGCTTGCCCAAGCTGATCATTTCACCAACTTGGGGAGGGACTTCTCCGATTAGTTCATTGTGGGAAAGATCAAGCGCTTCTAGCTTAGAGAGTGTTCCGATAGAAGGCGGTATTTGTCCAGCCAGATTGTTGTAACTGAGGTCTAGAATGCTTTGAAGATTCTGCAGTTGTCCAAGCTCCACAGGTATTTCGCCACTCAAGCTGTTTCGTGATAGCCTAAGCTCATAAAGCTTGCTCAGCTTACCTATAGCTGAAGGTATTGTTCCAGATAACTGATTTCTGTCAAGATTGAGGACATTAAGCGATCCCAAGCTACCGATTTCAATGGGGATTGATCCATTAAGCGAATTTCCATCAAGAGAAAGCACCAGCAATTTGGAACAATTGAAAAGTTCTTGAGGAAGAGACCCAACAAATTGATTGGAAAAGAGCTTAAGCTCTCCCAACTGAGGCAAGCTCCCAAGCCACAATGGTATCGGCCCCGAAAGAAGGTTGCTGTTCAGATCAACATGGGTTAATTTCTTGCACAACAAAAGCTCAGCCGGTATTGATCCAGTAAGTGAATTCGTTGATAGATCTAACAATGATAGTTCACGAATTTTTCCCAATGTCCTTGGAATTTTCCCGGTGAATTGGTTTCTCCCTAATCTTAACCTCTCAAGATAAGGTGAATTCCCCAGCTGGGGAGGAATCTTATGATCAAATGCATTATTTGTGACATCAAAAGACAGAAACGAATAAGAACTACACAATGGAGAAATGCTACCATTGAATCTGTTTTTCGAGAGATTAACTCTTGTAAGGTTTGCTAAATTGATCAGTGTATCAGGGAGATTACCTTCAAGAGAATTGTTGTAAAGCATGAACTGCTCCAGGGCTCCTAGGGACCCGAAAGACGCAGGAATGCCACCGGTGAGGCTATTATCTGCCAAGTCCAGGATTTTCAGTTGATGACAGTTACCCAATGTGGCGGGAATCTCACCCAAAAGTTCATTTTGCCTCAGATGAAGCAGATTTAGTTCCTTTAGCCTCCCAATTGTACTTGGAATCTCACCACTGAAATGATTGCCAAAGAAATCAAACATTTTCAAGCTTGAACAGTTACCAATCTCCACAGGAATCTCCCCAGATAAGTGATTCTCATAGAGATATAAGACTTCAAGCTTGCTTAGCATCCCAATCTCCATGGGTAGGTTGCCTTGCAGATTGTTGTGATACAATACAAGCCACTGCAGGTTGGTGAGGTTTGTTATGAAAGGGGAAATTGAACCCACCAAGCTGTTGTTGTGGAGATACAGATCAGTCAATTCAACCAACTCGAATAGCTCGACTGGTATCGATCCATTGAGGGTATTATTGGACAAGTCAAGTTGTTTTAGCGATCGACACTTGCTTATTTCCATCGGAATTTCGCCGGAAAGTTGAATCTCTGATAGAATCAAGTGCTCTAGATTGGTAGCGTTTGAACAAATATTTCTTGGTATAGAACCAGAGAGACTGTTGTTTGATAAAACCAAATAAACAAGCTGACCAATGTTGCCAAACTCTTCAGGGACCCCTCCAGTGAGCTTGTTAGTCGACAAATCAAGGTTTTGAAGATTACCCAGATTCGCTAGAGACCTTGGGATGGGACCTTCAAGCTGGTTCTCCATGAAATTCAGGTACACGAGTTGACTCAGTTCACCGAGTTGACCTGGTATCTCCCCCGATAGACTATTGTTGGCCAGGTTGAGGAGTTGGAGATTGCTGAGCCGACCCAATTCTGCTGGTATTGATCCGTTGAGGTTGTTGAAAGCAGCGGTGAAGACGGTGAGGCTCGAACAATTACCTAACTCGGCTGGAATCGGTCCCTCGAGTTGGTTGTCTTGCAGTATCAGGTTCTCAACTCGGACTAGTCGACCGAGTTCAGGGGGTATTGACCCGGTGAGGCTGCATGAGGCCAAGGCAAGAGTCTCCAAGCTGACAAAATCACCAAAGGATGCAGGGATGGGCCCACTGAGTCCATTGTCACCGATTTTCATGACCCGGAGGCTCGGGAGCGAGCCGAGCTGAGTTGGGATGGGACCAGTGAGTTGGTTAGAGAAGAGAAGCAAAGATTCCAGTGAAGAAAGATTAGAGAGGGTAGTTGGGATGGGACCCATCAGGCCGTTAGAGGAAAGATCAAGGTGGATTAGGTTTTGTAAACGACCGAGTGAGGGCGATATTGACCCGGCGAGTGATGACTTAGACAGGTTAAGCCCCACCACGTGCACCGAGTTCACCCCGCAAGTGATTCCTCTCCAAGTACAAAAATTTGGATTGTTTTCACTCCAATCATTCAACACATTTTCTGGGTCTTCCACAAATGATTTCTTCACATCTAAAAGAACCAGCAAATCTTGGTTTTGACACGAAACAAACCCAAATGAAAAACAGAAGAAAACAATAAGGAGAAGAAGAAGCACTGGTAAATCTAGATTTGTCATAGCCATTTCTATGAAAAAATTGAAGCTCACAAGGTGTTTTGAGTTAAGAAACTAAATACGGGCTACAGTAAAGTTTCAAGGCATTTGTTGCATGATATGGGTAAGTAACTTATAGTGATATTTGCATTAATTACGTATACACTGGTAGTTGCTGGTCTTGGGTTGAGAGAAGACGCGTGGTTTTAGCAGAGGAGACGGCCATTTGTGTGTAAGGGCGGTGCATGTGCTGGTTTTTATATGGGTTAATTGAGAAGATTGAAGCTGGCCTTAGAAAGTTGAGATTTTGCAGGCAGACTTTTAATTAAGAGAGAGGAGAGAGCGGCAATAAGGGAGAGAGATCACTGTGTGAATAAATGAGAGCACAACTCTGTCAGTCAGGTACACTGAACTGCTAATTCTACTGTGCCATTGACATCTAGAAAGAGAGAGAGAGAGAGAGAGAGAGAGAGACGGCTCTAGCTGGACTGAGAGAGATACATAGAAAAGTGTGTACATAAATGAAGGGATAGGCTCGATTAAAAAGGTCAAAATGATTCAGAGAGAGAATGAATTAAAAAGCTCTACAAATGTGAAATGAAAATACAAGGGGAGGTTAAGAAAGATCACAGTATACATGAAGATATGGAGTAACATGGAGGAAGATACAGTGGTTGGTTGTGGGTGAGCTTGTCTTAGTGTGTTAGATCAAAACTATTTTAAACCTTAATGAAAGTGAGCAGTTGAATTCCTATTTTATAAGAATTCTGTATTTTGAAAAGCTTTACGAAGTCAATGGATGAGTCCCCACATCCCCTTTGTCATTCCCCACGTACATACGATATTTGATGATACATATTCTCCATCGTTTGGAGTTTATAGACAGACATATCACCTTTGAAAAGAAAACAAATAAAATAAAAATACCATATAGAATTGTGGTTTTTTTTTTTTGTATTGGTTTGAGCTACCAAATTCTAGTGTCCTCTTGTGGCCTTTTGTCTTTATGATCGGTTGCAAGTAACCCTATTCCCTACTCCAAGTGGTCACCCTTTTCTGCTTTAATTTGTTCCCCAACTATATGTTGATTAATGGGATATTGATCGACAATTGTAATGTTTCTTTTACACTACCTCAACAAATATTCCAACCTACTACACAAAATAATATCAATAAGCAATCGGTCTCTTATAGTAGTATTTAGGAACTATATATATGTGCATGGTTTGTCCAGTTCTAGAATACATTTATCCATACAAGCTGAACATTCACCAAATTAATACTGTAGATCAAGAATTGCAAGTCTGCAGAAATATGTCTTGAAAGTAAGAAGCATATACCCTTTTTTTTTTTATACTAATTTGTTATATTTTCTTCCTTTATTTTAATAGTTTTTTAATGAATGGTGAAATTTTTGTTAATCCAAAATGCTAAATAGAACAGCAGATAAAACTGCTACTAGGAGACAAAAAACAATTAAGAACAACAATTAGCTAACCCCTAGAGTTGAGCTGATCTACAATCAATATCGTTCTAGTTGATATTTGATATTATCATGGAATTATTGTTCATGTATAATTCTTATGTATTAGTGAAGATGTTCTCGTAAATGTACATAAACCCTTCTACTATAAGTACATCAGTAGCAACTCTATTCGGTATTATCGTATGTCATTCATCTCATATCAAACTTTTTCATGGTATCGGAGCTCTAAGGCAAAGGACAACATATCCTTCTACTATAAGTACATCAATAGCAACTCTATTCGGTATTATAGTATGTCATTCATCTCATATCAAACTTTTTCATGGTATCGGAGCTCTAAGGCAAAGGACAACATATATTCATGGCTTCTTCTTCCTCAATTTCTTTATTGATCTTTTCTATTTCTCAGCTTCCTACTATGTTTTCTTCTCACATTCAAACACTACCTAGTATTACTCTTTCTTTCTCTTCTCCTATAATTCAATCATCATCACCCTAGCCGTCGACCTCAATTTGCCATGGACTACATTAGTTTCTGTTGAATACTGGTGGGGAAAATATTACTGAAAAGTGAGAGTTGTTTATCAAAATAAGTGTGTGTGTGTGTGTGTGTGTGTGAGAGAGAGAGAGAGAGAGAGAGAGAGAGAGAGAGAGAGAGAGAGAGAGAGAGAGAGAGAGAGAGAAAGAGAGACTATGTCACTTTCTTTAAAGTTTAATTCTCCCTTCATAGTGCAAGAGGTTATCGGCGAATTTCTTCTAAGATACGATGAAACTCTAATGTTATTTTGCACTTATGTTACCCACATCAGCTTCTAAGAGTTTATGGATGTATAACACTTATGTTTGGAAATTTGCAAGATTTATGGACATAAGTAAATCAATATTTTTGAAAGGAGAAGAAGAAGAGAGAGAGAAAAACCAGAAAAACTTATTGTAATTTGTGTTGTCTTAATTATGACAGTTAAACACACTTATATAGTAATGGAATGAGTGTGTCTTTCCATTAGAGATACATAGTTTGTTTCAATTTAAAACTGAATTAAACTTAATACTAAGTGTTCCTTCACAAATGAAACTTCTTTTCACGTTCAACTATCATAAAACGTTTTGAAAATTTGAATTTTTCGAACATCTAGTTGATTGGACCATGTTTTCAGTCGATTTATAAAGTTATAGAGAGTTCTAATAATTTTCTTCCTTCCATCTAGTCAACTGAATGCTTTATACAATCGACTGAACTGTATATACCATTCAGTCGATTGTATCAACTCTCAAAAGCCAAAATTCATTTTTTATTTTTCTTTTCTCATTTCCTTTGATTTTTTAAGATATCTCAAACTTAAAAATCAAGTTTATTTTGAAAATCACCAACAGTTTCAACTCACTTCCATATCTTATTACTCTAGGATCATTTTTCGCCTCTCTTAATGTCTCTTCATCTCCAAATCCTATTTTTAATCAAAATATTTCCAACTCTATTTTTTAAATCTCAACCCCATCTTTGGTTCTTGCATCTCTCCATACCTTCTTCTCTCTCAATCCAGTTTTCAAAATCTGTTTCTTGTACTTCTCATTCTCTTGCCTCTACAAATATCACTAATCTCATCACCCTCAAACTTGACTGCAAGAACTACCTCTTGTGGAAGGCTCAATGGGAGATTGTTTTAATCTCCTACGATTTATAAAGATGCATTAATGGATCCTCTCCATGTCCACAACAATATCTTAATGTTAGTGACAATCGCATTGTCCTAAATCTTGTGTATCAACAATGGGTTCGTACAGATCATACACTAAAATCTTGGTTGAGTACCACACTTTCTCATGGTACTCTTCAAGATGTTTATCAACTCTCCACCTCCAAAGATATTTGGGTCTCTCTTGCCCAAAGTTACACAAATCAATCTACCGCAAATGAAATTGATTTAAAACCCAAGCTACACCAGAACAAAAAGGTTGACAAAGGAAGCCTATCTCAGAAAATCAAAGGCATCGTTGATGCTTTCGGTGCCATTAACGCTTTTGTCTCTAGATTTAGTGTTTCATGTTCTAGTTGGTCTACCTAGATAGTATGAGTCTTTCACCACAATCATTGCAAATAAGTCTAAGTCGATCACTTTCGATAAGTTTCACACCAAATTTATCCATCAAGAGCAACTGTTGAAGCATTTAACTGATTTCTCTCCAGCCGCACAACCTACCACCTTTGCCGTTACCAACAACAATTTTTCTGATCAACGTGGTCAAGGCAAGTGGAGTGGGTCACAACATCGTGGTTGAGGAAGAAGTTGCGGTCGTGGTTGAAATTCTAGTCGTAGTTCCTACAACTATGGTGCCCCTTGATTGGTTGGTTTCCCAAGATCCCAACAACAACTTCTTGGTTATAGTTATGATAATTCCTCCACTCCACCTCCACAATCTGTAAGAGATTCAAGTAACTTTCACTTAATGATGGTGTCTTGGGATCATATCCAAATTCAGTTCAGTGTCAAATATGTTTCCATTCAGGTTATTTTGTTGTTCAATGTCCCCATCGTTATAATCATGCTTGTACACTTGGTAACCTCCCAAAGTCTTTTGTTGCATTGTATGTTGGTGAAAATAATGACAATACTTGGTATCTAGACTCGACTGCTTCTGCTTACATGACTCCTAACGAGGATAAACTCTCTAACCCTCTGCCCTATCATGGTTCACAACATATTTTAGTTGTTGATGACAATTTACTTAATGTTAAGCAAGTTTGTTCTTCTCTAATACACACTCCATCTCACTTTCTTCTGTGTATTGTTCTTCATGTACCCTACCTCAGTTTTGTGCAAACAAATCCAACCTACTACACAAAATGATATCAATAAGCAATCGGTTTCTTAATTAGTTGTACTAGTATTTAGGAATTTTATATGGTTTTTCCTATTCTAGATTACATTTATCCATATATGCCAGCTGACCATGATCACCTAATTAATAGATCAAGATTTGCAAGTCCCCTGGAATATTATCTCGAAGGTAAAATACATGTACCATTTTTTAAAGTTTGTTCTTATATTTTTTTCATTTTAAGTTTTTTTTCTTATAAAGAATAAAATTTTTAGAGCAACTTACATCCTCTCTCCTCTTTTGTTGTCAGTTTCTTGGTTCATGTGGAATGTTTTTAGTAGGCATTGATCCACGTGGTTTGACTGGTTCTGGATTTGATTTCTTTTGGAAAAAAGGAAAAATGAAATTGACGAGGAAAGAAAAGAATGATGAAAATGATAGTTTATTAATTTTTTGTTAAGCTTTCACGTTCTACGTGTTTTCAAAATAGAAAAACTTGATAAACTGCAAATTAATAAATTTAACATATAAGCTAGGACTAAACTTATGCAAATATTACATTTGACATCCACGAGTGACGTCTTGTTAATCAATAACTAATTATATGTATTTTTGCAAGAGTTTTATTGGTAAATGATGATTTTTTATTTATTTTTTAAATTGTAAAAAAGTGAAAATGAGTGATTTGATGGGTTTTATGTATGGATGACACATTTGAGTAGCACCCCAAAGTGACTATACCTAATGATACTCATAAGCTAGGCATTATATATGGTTTTTATTATGTAATTATTGTATTTACTCTTTACTACTCATGTAAATATACACAGAAAACCCTATAGGGTGCTTTTATAGTCCAATCTACTTCTCTTCTGTTGAACCTTTTCATTGTATATATTAGACTATCAGAGCATCGTAAGTGA
The DNA here is from genome assembly GCA_023935145.1 of Bretschneidera sinensis. NCBI lineage: Eukaryota > Viridiplantae > Streptophyta > Magnoliopsida > Brassicales > Akaniaceae > Bretschneidera > Bretschneidera sinensis. Next base: position 71,720,862 of record CM043705.1, read on the forward strand.
GAAATCCTCCATCTATTTTTCTTCAATCAGTTACATAATCTTCTTGTACTCTTTCTTTCAAAAATCACTGTTATGGCATCACCAGCTTCCTCTTTCATCTCCAATCCTTTTAGCTAGCGACATCACTAGCCTCCTCACAATTAAACTTGATTATACCCCAGCCATACTTTATTTTTTATCTCTTGATAGATTGAGATTTATTCTCGTCATTTTCATAATAAATTCCAACTTAAAAATATTGTAAAAATAAGTATATATTTTTATTTAATTAATAACATAAGATAAACTAAATTTAAATATTAACAATACATGTAAGTTTTAAATCATTTATGTATGTACTTGAGATATATTTTATGCATCGTCTATCTATCATTGTATATCTTACCCAAGTATAAGAACTATATGTGTATTTAATTGAATCATATTTTTTTTATAATAATAATATTATTTTATACATTTTTTCATAGCACTTTTTTTCAACTTTAAACTTTTTGGTACTTAAATATATAATTTTTAATTTTATTATGAATTATTTGACTTACCATTTTAAGACTAAAATTCCATCCTTTCAAATTGTTTCTATATATTTAGAAGAAAAAAAATTCTAAACTCGTGTGATGTTGCCTAAAATCAATATTTTATGTAGTTAATTACTAAAAGTAAAAAGTTTATGTATTTAAGTACCAAGAGATTAAAGTCATTTATTTCCTCATCAATTTACCCCAACCATCATTTAATTTTCTTTTTGAACTTTAATGCAGAAACTATACTTTGACAGAAAAAAAAAAACAATTACATATAAGATTGACTACACATTACACACACTAACTCTATATAAGACCGTGAAAGTAGGAAATCATCTATCAAATCTTATTTTTGTGCTTTATAGAACTTTGTTTATTTGAAGATTATATTTAGGTTTAGGAAGAACTGAAAAAGATATTTAGCATGAGTTTTTATATTTGGTAAACAAACCGTGAACGATTCGAGATCTGTCAATCATATGAATAATAAATAGAAAGAAAAAAATCATGTGCGATATATTCAGGTTCACTTCAGAATAGAGTTAGGTCATGCTAAAAGTTTCACTATAATCAACCTCCTAAATCTTTCATTACAACGTACGCTCGTTGCATAAAAAATATTTATGACCAACTTAAGACGTCCGTGATCATCGAAAAATTATAAATCTAAACTCTTAAAATATACATAACTCTAACAAGCGGACCGTATTCTTTCAACTCAAGAAGCTAGCTAGGTATGAAATCCCTTTGATGCTTTATTGTTATACTCTTGCAATCAATCAAAAGCTAACGAGGCATGTGTAGCTGCCAAACAATAATTGACTCTTTTTGTCTCACTTGCAGTATGTTTCTCTGGTTGTATACTACTCTCTTATCTGTTCTTGCCTAAATTAATTAGCAGCTGCTACCTAGTTCCATCTTTATCTTTTTAAGTCAATCATATGGTAAAGAATCTCCCCGTGACATATTTCTTGTTTTCTTGTATTGTACCTTGTAATAAGTTGGCAAAATACATGTCTGGTGTGAATGATGATCCAAACTATTGTAATAAGAATAATGAAGGTGTAGCTAGACGCTTGACAAATTAGATGATGATTAATATATAATATCTAATTACTAAAAAATTCTTTAAGACTTTCACCCAATTTGCAATTAAAGTCCACAATTATTCTGTTATAATTGTATTATAGATAGACAAACACTTATAAAAAGAATTTGTTACAGGGAAGGAAGAGCTTATCATTTAAAAAGATTAGAGAAAACGGACCCGCCCTTGCTTTATAACCATACTGCTTGTCAATTTTGCTGCAACAAGAGATAATATATATAATTAGTTTATTAATTAATGAGGGCTAGACTGTTTAATGTTTTGTTTAATATAAACTAACTAAAGAAAAATTGTCAATAAGCCTTATAACAAATTAACTCCAATTGTCAAAAATATCATCGCATAAATATAGATTTATTGTGTTATTATGTATAAAAATATAAAACTAATCATTCTACTTTTCAAAAATCACTTATATGCAATAACCGTCTAAACAGTTACATAATACCCACTGCCATTTATCTACAGCAACCACTTAAGCACTTACACATTATCTATTTTAAAAATCATTTATTTGCAATAACCACCTAAACAGTACCCACGACCCAATAATTAACACTCACTTATACATATTCTCTCATCTTCTTATTTGTTTAATTGTTTCTCAGTTAACTATTGGTAACTAATTCGCTAAGCTTAATTTTCTCTCTCTGTGTTTCTTTTGAGATTTTTCTAAATTCTCTTTGAATATTTTTTAATTAAATTATGTCATTTTTTTTTGATTGTTTAATCCAATAAAAAAGCAGATAGTGCGTATTGAAATGTTAATTGTTATAATTAGATAGAGTTAAAGATATTTAATTTAAAGAGTTTTATAGAGTAAACATTTATTACTAATATTTGATTGGTTTGAATAAAGGATTAAATCTATTGTTCGATCTCATAAAAGGCAAATTATATATCCTACATGATCAAAATTTATGCAAATAAAAAGAAAAAATCAATTGTTTTGCAAATATAGTTAAGCTGATTTTGTTATAAAATCAAAAACAGTCCAACCTGATCTCTCAGTTTACAAAAATATTCACAAACCAAATTAAACCAAACTGTGAATCGTACAAACCTTCAAAGTTCAAATTGAACAAAAGTGAAATTGGAAAAATACATAAAATAGTAATGTGATTTGGTCTTATTTAAATTCAAGTTTTAAATTGTTAAATTTCAATATTTTGAGGTACCATAGTTAACTAAACAAAGGTAATGGCGGTGAATTTGTGCCAACAAACTTAATTAATACATCAGCCTTAAAAGTTTATAATAAATTTTAAATTTTTTTTCTTCTCTCTTCTTATGATCATTGATTGTTTTTCCCTGTAGTTTTCCCCTCTGCCTTAAACAAAAATTCTTCTCTCCTCTCTTGAGATTCGGTCCTCGTCTTTTTGCACAATAATTTTCTGTCTCTCTCGAGTCTACCATTTCTCAATCTCTTTTGTCTCTCTTTGCACAGAAGGTATCTTTATTGATGTTCATGAGTTCGTTCATGCATTTCTTAAGGAGTCAAAATTCTCGTTTTAACGTCGTTAGTCATGTTTGACTGATTGGCTAACGATAGAATTCTAAAGTACTAAAGTTTAAGAATTTAAAAGTATGAATACTTGATTTAAACGGAACAAAAATATTGGGATTAAATCTAAAATCTGATTACACGGAATAAAAAAGTTTTAATCAAATAGAGATAAATTCGACCCAAGGGATTGATCAGTTTGATCGGTGTTGAGATTTTTTTTGCTCATGTTTATTGATGAGAGTCTCAAAATTACTTGGTGTCAAAATCAAACTATCTAGTATGCAAGCATCTTGGTGAGCAAATAACTTGGTGAAGGCTATAAATATGAGCACCAAGAGGAGTAAATACCTCACTCTATTCTTGAAGCGGAAATAACTGGCCAAATGTAAAAAGTAACAAATCAAACATCAATATAACTTGTAAAATAAAGTTTTACATGAATTCAATGATCAAGTAAACATTTGGTGTATTGAGATTTGGGTTGTGAGATTGGGGAGAGTTTTCATACAGTTTTGTTTAGAAAAATTGTGTATTTTTGCGATAAGAGCTTTCACACAGTTTTGTCTATAAAAATTATGTAATGTGGTGTTGTGAATTTTGGTCACTTTCCTCCATCCAAAAGTTATAAAATAGTGGAATAACGATTGGCTCGTGAATGTAGGTTAGTTGAGAGTTGAGACCGAACCACTTTAAAAAAAATATTTTTTTTGTTTTTTGTTTATTTTTGCTATTGTAGTTGTGTAGTTGTTTATAGAAATGTTAGATTCCCATCTAAGTGGTATCAAAGCGAGGTTCTAACAATGAATTTTTTTTATAAAATTGGTAGTGAAGAAACAAGTTAGATTTACTATTGAATATGAGATTTTAAGCCTAGGTGTATGATTGTTGAGATTAGACTTGAAATATGATTAAACGATATAGAAGGCTTTATTGAAATTGATAGGTTTTGAGCGGGTAAAGGTAAACCCGACTCAAGAGGTTGGACAACTTGATCGGTGTTGGGATTTTTTTGTTCATATTTGTTGGCGTGGGTCTCACGAAATTACTTGCTATAATGAACAAGCTACTTAGTGAGCAAGTTCTGAAGGCTATAAATATGTGTATCAAGAGATGTAGTTCATGACCATATTCTTAAAGCAGAAATAGTTGGTTAGATGTAGAGAGTAACGAATCGAACACCAATAGAACTTGTAAAATATGATTTTACAGGGATTTAAGGGTTGAGTGAACATTGGGTGTATTTGGATTTGGATTGTAAAATTGAGGGTTTTCACACAATTTTTCTAAAAAAATTATGTAATATGGTATTTTGAGTTTTAACGGCTTTCCTCCATCCAAAACATATAAAAAAAAATAGTGAAATAGTGATTAGCTCGTGGACGTAAGTCTTTTGAGACCAAACTATGCTAAAAATTATTTTGTTTATTTTTATTTTTGTTATTGTGGTTACATACTTGTTTATGTGGTGTTAGATTCTTGACTCAAAACACATGAGACTTTTATAAAATATAGATAGAGTTGGTTTGATGGTTTGAGTCGGTTTTTGTCATTAACAAACGTTAAACCGAGTCAGGTTTATCAAATTTTCTAAACCGTAATCAAATGTAGATCTTGTAAAGTCGATCTAAAAAATCCGGTTCAATCGGGTTGGCGGTTCAACTCAAACCGTTGGACACCTCTAGATATGGTTTATAATATATTCTTTATTGTTATTTTGACTCCTTACTCATCCATATTAATATAAGATATTTTCTTTGAATTCTGCAGGTTTGTATGGTTATGCTTTTTTGCATGAAAACAAAAGTTATCTTTGACTGCTTATGCATGTCTTTTTCACCTACCAAACCCTTTGTGGGTTCCACTTTGTCCTCCTTCCAGGAGACTATAGGTTGCTCCGAGCGCTCCCTCACTGTCACACGACTCACACGCACAAAACAAATCAGAACAAGAACCCTAAGACCCTTCTCTCTTTCTCTTAATATTTCTCCATATATTGATTTACTCATCTATTATCTTGTGTGTTTTGTGTTTTTTTATGAGAGTATTTAAATTTTTATTTTACTAATCTCTTGAGTAAATGCAAATCGTTTTTATTCACATGTATATCACATGAAATTCGAAATAAATTTTACATATCAACACAACTTTTAAGAAGTTATTTCCTGAAAAATTAAACTTAAAACTATTAAATTAAGTGTGGTGATTATCTTCTGCCACTTGAATTAACCCTTATATGTATTTTCACCGCCATAACAACAGGACATTGATAAAGTCATGCACCCACCTTACTCCATCAACATCAAGACAAGCTAAAGTAGTCCACCATCCTTTGCTTTCCTGCTCTTTCTTTATTATCTTTCAGCATCAACTTTCTCTCTCTCTCTCTCTCTCTCTCTCTCTCTCTCTCTCTCTCTCTCTCTCATTAAAATGCTTATAACAAACCCTACAATGTATCTTCTTCAAAATCCATAACCTCTACATGCTATCTTGAGCTCTGAACTGATTTTTTGGATGATTTATATATTATAGAGAGTCCATTTTGTATGGCTGGTGATGTAATTTCCCCTTATAATATTACTTCTATAACCCTCTTTTTCCTCCTTCTTCTTATTTTTCAAACTACTATGTCTATGGCCAACATAACCAAGGAGCATAGCATCCCACATGTGACCACAAGAGATATTGGAGCTAGGGGGTTTTCTACAACAAGAAATGGCAATGCAAACAGTACTGATTCAAGGGCTAATGCAATCCATAGCACTCCTCCACCAGGTCGAAGAAGAGGTAGGCGGTTTCGAGCTCGAAGATCACCGTTGCCATGGCATGAAGGGAGCTTCAATACCACCGCACATGAAGTTCCTAGTGGTCCAAATCCCATTTCAAATAGGTGAAAACAAAGGCCAACATTGTTCATCTTTTTAGTTTGAGTTTATGCATCCATTATATATATTCATTATACAGTTTGCTAATATTAATATATAGTTTTAGCCACTAGTTAATTTACTCTAGCTAGTACTACATGCAGGAATGTGATATCGCTACAGTTTTTTCTTATTATTGCTTCCCAAACAGGACCTTACCAACCAATCATTCAAACTTGAGGATGTATATGAGATTCTAGTAATCATCTTTGTTTTCTTTTTTCTATTTCAGTTTGCATGATTATGCCACAATCCTGCTGCAGCTTTTAGTTACTACTTGTGTATTTTATTTTCTTAGAAGGGTTTTAGCTAATCACTTACTTATTACCATGTTTTTAGTAGATTGTTAATTTTCTTTCAATGCACTTTGTTGGAGTAATTTATGTTGCCTCACAACCCATCTCAATGTATTAAAGAATGCCTCCTTACCCATAAAAACTTAAAAAATTGGCCACTTTCTTATGGATTAATTGAAATATTATTAATGCTCGGATACCATTTTCAAAGTGGTCAAATGAAGATAAACTGAGAATTCCTGCAAAGTTCTTTTTTTCTTAAAAAATGGAGAACAAAGATTTACAGTATTTGGCAAAGAAGTAAAGTTTCACTAATAAGGATAAGAGACATAATGATTCAAAAATATATGTGGGTTTTTGCCCTTTCGTTTAAGACGAGACTGCATGCAATAATGAAAGGGGGGAAAAAGGCACCAAACTTCCATTGTTTTGCGTGTAAAGTATCCAAAGCAGTGCAGTGGTGAAAGATCACTTTTCTTTTAATCGTAATTTGTCAATTTCCCAAAATAACCCTTGTTCAACTCCACCATGTTCTGTCTCTTCCTTTTAAAAGCTGAATTCACCATAAAAGGGTCATCTCCGTCCTTATCTGCTACTCCAGTGTTTTATCTTCTTGTTGTGTATCTTCTCTTGTTTGTTTATGGATGGAAGTATTGTTCAATCTCCACAAGTATTGTCCAGTCTTCACTGGTTTTGCAGTGTATGGGTAGAGGTGTCAATATATGCAGTTTGATATTAATTAGACAATTTCATTTAAAACTTAATTTAATGATTAGGATTGCAACACAAATAAATTTGGAACAAGATATCTACATGCATCGGTAAAGTAAGAATTTTTTGCGCGAAGCATTTTTTCTCTCTCTCCTAACGCGTTAGATTAACAGTGATAGGTAGCCACACCTATACGCGGCTTCCGACTGTATCTCGTTGTTGTTGTTGTGGTTGCACAGTTGACTTCCTCCTTCAAAGTCTAGCTCGATAAAGTTGGTGGGTCTCGACAATACTTGTTTGAAAATAACAGATTTAAAATCGAGCTCTTTCCACCCACATAGGCAACGTGTGAGAGTGGCTCAACAGTCAAAGGGCGGTGAATCTGATGTCAAAATGTGAAACTCTTCGAATTGATTATCAGCAATACTTGTTTGAAAATAATAGGTTTAAAGTTCAGTCATTTTCATCCACACGAACAATGTGTGAGAGTGACTCAACAGTCAAAGGGTGGTGAATCTGGTCCCAAAAGGTGAAACTCTTCGAGTTGATTCTAACAATACTAATGATGCACATTTTTGATATCGCAAAATTTTTTTGAAAGTTAAAAATCTAAACAACAGATAATCTTGAGTAAAAAATATCCGAATCTTGTATGCATTTTAAAGTCAAAATTCGTACCCAATCCATTTACTGATTTACAGGTAACTTGGGGGTCTATCTTTAGAAAAAACACTGATAGTCTTTTTATTGTTATATTTCTCTATTTGAAAATACAAATAGACATTCATGTCACACCAACACACCTATTCATACAAAAAGATCTGTTTTATATATTGCTGCTTGGTCATATTATTTAGTAGGAGAAAACAACAGCTTGTTTTGGCTTGAAAGAGGTATACAATAGTTATGCATGACTCAATTATTGAGACAGTTTTACTAAAAGAGGTTTTGTTTTCTATTTAGGCTTGAAAAGCAATTTTGGTATTAAGTCAAGACAGAGACACCAATATATGGCTAACATTTGTCTTTTCATCTTTCACTCTCTTTATTTTTCTTGTCGAGAAGGAGGAATCAAATCATTATACAATTCTGTTCACTTTCTTTACAACTTTAAGAAACTTTTGTACAAAACACTCAACCGAATGGCTACCTAGCTAGCTATCTCACCTGCCTATATGTGAAGGGACTGTTGTTCTAACTCTCAAAAGATAAAGACCAAACTTTTTTTAAGTGAACCGCAACTAGTCTGGTCATTAAGAAAGAGAAAAACAACTGTCTCCTTTGATAAAATCAAAGTGTTTTTCATAAAGCAGAAACTTTTCTTTGCTAAAAGAGAACTTATGCTAACCGTTAAACGTGTTTTTTTTATTGGATAAGAGAGAAATCAAACCAGAACTTTAGTGTTAGATCAGATAACAATTACAACACATGGCATGCATGCTGAGCATCTAAAACACCACTTTAGCTTGGGCCACGATGATGAGAATCACAATTATAGTTGTAAACCATGTGTGCCAAAAAACACAGATAAATAATGTCAGAAAAAAAAACAGAAATTTAAGAGAATCAAATGGCGACATCTGACGTGATCAATTTGGACCATAGTAATTTTTGGCTGCAAAGAAATTAAGGCTCTCAAGTATATTTCATAGCGTTATTTCACAATTTGCATGGATAAAATAATTTCTGCTTTATGAAAACAAAAGTTAAACCAAACACTTTTAAAAAATAGTTTTTGAACAAAAACAGAAATTGAGAAGGTTTTTTTTTATTTTTATAAACAAACTGACATTTCGACAAAAATAAAAATTAACTCCCTCGCACAATTTACCAAAAACAGTTTCAAATGCTTGAACCAGTTCACAACAGTACAGTGACCAACATGCCTTGGCAACGAAATTGTAGAATGTAATCTACGCAACTAATGTCATCTCATTAAATGCTTGAACCAGTTCACAAGAATAAGTTATAGTGATAGAAAAAGAAATGATTTTTTTTATAAGTAATAGAAAAAGAAAAGAATTAAGTCAAAAAGGATGGCATATACAAGTTATCTTTTGGGAGAGAGAGGACTTGCTTATGGTAAATGGCTCTCTGACACTTATATTTGATACAACGAAGATTACTGATGTGTTTGTCCATGTGGTGGTGGAGGCGGACCGGGCATACCAGATTGATTCCCAGACTGCAATAAGAAAACATAGCAGGTCAACTTCTTCCGAAATATGCAAACATTTAATACACAAACTTCTAAAGAATACCAACCGAGAAAAATGAGAATGAAGAATGAAGTTGAATCTCATTGGGGCATTTAGGAGTCTGCGAAAGGCATTCCGGTCCACTATCATGCCTTTTTGCCAAATTAAATGAAGAAAATATAAAATAAGAAAGGAAGTAAGAAGAATTGCAAGACTAGGCAGTTAAGATGGTGCCCCACAACTTAGTTTTTAGCTCCACAATTGTTTTATCAAAATTTAGAACGCTTCTCATTGTGCTTATATAGATGACTATTGGCAGTAACCCATCTAACACCAGATGGTCTATAAATGGGTTAAGGGTGCAACAAGACCAACTGCCAAATGCTAGAAACAGCCTAGCAACCATTTGGCAGAGATTTGGAGACTGAACTGCTCATTGCAGCAACAAGCAACTATTTTTTTTTATAAGTAAAAAGTTTATTAAAAAAGCAACAAGCAACTATTTTACCTACTTATAAAAAACAACTACTATTTTACCTGATAGGGATTAAACCCCGGCATCATTGGCATCTGTCCAGCTTGTGAAGGGTTAAATGCACCACTCTGAGGATACATTTGGCCTGTATTTGATGGACCCTGCATATTTGGTGGGCCATTCTGAAAGCTTCCAACTGAAGGGGCACCACTGGTGGTTAAGGATCCCGATTGCATTGGATTCATGCCCATAAAATGGCCTTGTGGCATCAAAGGACCCATCTGATTCATGCTGCCCTGCATTCCCTGAAGTCAGAAAGAAATGTCATTAAACCGCCTCATACTCAAGAAAAAGAGCTTCAACGAAGATCATTTAAAAACTAAACTACAATTTCATAGATAATTCTTACTGGAGCTGTCCCTCAAAGTCACTGGACAATACTTACTTAAATTCACACTGAAAATCAAAGTATTTTAGAAAATTAATACATGTAATTGAATAATAACGCAAGTAATTCTTTTGAAGACCATTAAGAATTAGAAAACAGCTTTTAAACTTAATAATCTCCCAGGAGTAAAATTAAAGTCATTCTAGAATCCCTTTCCAACAAACAGTGTGATTCTTTTTTCTTTTTCGTTTCCTTTTTTTTTGGGGGGGGGGGGGGAGGGGAGGGTTGTGGAATATAATCTGTTGACTTTATAAAATTATTAGAATGAATTTTCCGAGAGAAAAAATAGCATTTACATATATGGAGAAAGTTATACGAAGCACAAAAATTGTTAGTTTCATCACAAATTCATTTGTATTCAGACTTAAAATTCTAGTGTACCAAAGAACTGAGGAAATGCAGCACAACAAACTATAAATTGAGGCAAATGAAAAGAAAATAACTAAAACCCAGTGGAACCCAACTGATTCCAAAACCAATATTTAAAAGTAAAATATAAAAAAGGAGATGCTCAATCATACCATTGGACCAGGCATTTGCAATTGATGTGATCCAGGCATTGAACGTGGAATAGACAACTGCATACCATGCGGAGGCATCTGGGGAGGAGGGCGAGGTAAATGAGGATGTGGGAGTAAGGGCATGTGAGATGGAGGCTGTAAGTGTTGCATATTCAGAGGTGGCATAGGCATAGGGGGCATTTGCTGCGGAAGTGGCTGGTGCTGGTGCTGTTGCTGTTGCTGTTGCTGCTGAATCTGCTGAGGGTTCTGTTGATATCCCTGCTGCAGATTGCCTGCAAGAAGAGAAGGATGCGGACCAGGAGGGAGGGGAGGGGCTCCCAAAGGCATTGAACCTGGAAGAGATTGCCTCTGCTCCCCCTGAGATGCTGCATCAAGAGATGGAATTGATAATGGCATTGCAACTCCAATGCCTGGAATAGTTCCCTCATTTCGAGTCAATCCAGGAACAAACGCCCCTGGAGTTGTTGGTGTCTCAGGTACCGGGAAATTACCAGGCAAGCGACCAGCAAGAGCAGGGTTTGGCTCACCATAACCTGATATAATTAGAATAGTTAGGATGCTCTAAACTACAGTTTCAAATATTTATAACTCAAATCATAAAATTTTAAGAATAAACCAAATAAATAATATTATCTCTGGCAAAATGCTCTAGCAAATCACAAAGCAACAATCAATTTTCTGTCGAAATCTCAAGCAAAAATCTCAAGAGAAATATTCAGGTTTTATTGACACATAGAACGAGTCAAATCTAGAGTAATTGAACCAGACAGCTGTGAATGGACAAGACCCAACATTCTTATGGGAGTAGTTTTTAATTTTTTATTTGGTCTTTCTAATCTTTACTTTGGAGATTGAGAACAGAGGTAATGGTAACAACCTGGGCTTTGACCCATGCTAAATTTATCACGAGGAGTGTCTCCAGGCCTATTTCTGCACCAAAATTTTGTTGTGTGATCATTGCTACCACTGCAGAAGAAACCATACAACTTTAGTAACTGAAGAGATGGCCAAAGCTTGATAAAATTCAGAAATTGATAAACCACCTTACAGTTAGAGAAGACACCAATATAAGGGAAACAATCTCCACATGGATACATAACACATATAAAACATCAGAACAATCAATAATTAGGAAAAGAAAAAGGAGGAAGAAAAATTGATCAAGATCCCAAAATTTAATGAAACACAAAAAAAGAACGATACCTTATCACAAAGTCGTGAAACAAATTGCACCATTAGAGTATACAAAGACGGCAAAGTATTGAAATTTGTGGTAAAAGTACTGTTGCTATTTAAGTTTATGAAATGCAAAGAGCATGTTCAAGAATCTTACCTCTGCCTAATACATGCGTTGGACACTGTATTGTAGCATGAACACAAGGTAATGGCACTGACAATATTATATGGAGTAGAACGTGCCTAAGCATCCATGTGCATACACACACAAGAACACAGATGTGCATGCACAATCATCAACATACAAGAATTTACAAGAAGGTTTGTATCCAACTAAAGTAAGAGAAAGTACGATGTTACAAGAATGGAAGAGGGACTGGTTTGGGGCAGGGAATGCATTCCCCAGGCCTGCCTAGTCTCAAGCAACATACCAGAAAACTCCGCCTAGATGTTCCCAATGAATTTTAATAATGTTCCAAAAGAGAACGAAAATATAAACACACAAATATACGTGCAAAAGCACATATATGCATGTAACTTGTATGTCTCTAGATGTTAATTGAGAGGCAAAAATAAATAAGAACACAATACAATCATAAACAAGAAGACTGCACTCACCTGCAAAGAAGATATCCAATAGGATGCCATGCAAGATCCCACACGCTATTATCATGTGCATTTGGGATTTCAACCTGGGGGGTTTCATGCCTGTGCATTTAGAAGAATTTTAGTGGTTCATAAAATACGAAACCTATCTGAGTTATTTCCAGACTTGCAGAAAGGGATGATACAGAAACAGCATTACAAAAGAATATAATAAAATAAACCCATGTCAAAAAGAAAGGAACAAAATATTGTGATAATCGCTGAGAGACAGTCTGTGTTTGGTCATATGAACTAAAACATAACAATTAATTCAATGCAAAAGTAACCTGGTGCATATAGAAACTAACAAACATGAAGGACAAAATAACGGATATATTTTGAAAAAGGAATAGAACTTACCCAACAAGCCAATGGAAAATGGATCCATCAAAACTTCCGCTGACAAAGTATTCTTCATGGAAGGGATGCCAAGCCAATGCTAGCAAAGTTGGAAATACACATTCACCATAAGTATCATCCTCATACATCTCACAGTAAAGAAAAATCACACTACAAAACAGGGGTGGTAGCTATTCAAGCTCAACTGAGTGTAAGCATTTACGAGAAAAGTGGTGAGTAAGAGAAAATTTGTATAGGTGTAGTAGCGGAAGACTTGCACCTCAATATAAAGCTAAAAGTAGTTTATGAGGGAGAAATATTTACTTCCTTAATCATTTTAGAAGGAAAAACGCCCCAAATGTATGTTCATTTTGTAATCTTTGATCTGAGTTTCAACATCCAGAAAAGACCATTTGGGCCGTGGCCCAGTGGTACGGGTTGCGGGTTGGGATAGAGATCCAAGGTTCTAAACCCCCTCCCCCCCCCCCCCCCCCAACAAGAAAAAAAAGAGTCTGAAATATGAAACAGGGAACTACACATTTCACTGTTCGATCTGATAATTCATCTTTAGGTTTATTACAAAGCGAAACTAACTTTTCGGAAGCCAGATTTAGATTCCAGGCAACCAATAACTACCCAAAGTTGTAGCCTAAGGGCCATTGCTTTAGGGGTATCTCTATACATAAACTACAAGCTACTCCTAAGACCGAAATCTCACGTTCCATGTTTATTTATCTTATCTTTCCTTCTACCAATGCATTTGCATGTCAGGCTGAAGGCATATGGAATGTGACAACTTTACTTCATAAATTTCAATACAGAAAGATCTGTTCTGTCATTGCTGATAACTGAAGTCACTAGCATTAACCCTAACAGTGCATTTCCAGATAATATTTATTCTAGCGCCTGAAATCCTCTTTAATCTAACATTTAATTCAAGAGAGTATCAAGCATTCTATCCATAACCTCTCCTTTACAGAAGCCCTATTAAATTGTAAGAATACTAAGAAAGGTAAACGTCTTACATTGGACATTCGAAATTAACCAATCATCAAGATACAAACAGCATTAGTAATTATATGATAATATTCAGCTACATCCATGTCTCTTAAGTTATGACTATGATGATGACAAAACCAAATGTAAGGCAAAAGTCAAATGTTAAAGACTTTAGTTTCAGTCAGCAGATATTCCAATCCCCTATCCAAATAAAATATTAGATTCATTTAGTACATTTGAACACCCTTAGGTTCATTTTCAACATATGTAGACGCTTCAGTATAAGAAAAGGGGTAGCAAGAACATGGATTTTGTCAACATTATTCCTCTTTTTCTTGGGGCAAAATATCTTCAAAATATCATTATCAGATAAGGTGTGCTTACAAGAAAAGCCACTTACCAGTAACATCTTTCCGATGCCCGCGGAAGGATTCAAGCTCCTTCATAGCCCTTATGTCATAAAGCTGCAAATTCAGGGTGCAATAATAACATAATCATCCAAAGAAAAAGTAAATACAATAAGTAAACAATATAAAGAACATAGAGAGCCAAACAACAATGCTCCAAGCCTCATAAATTTAAATAACAGCTTCAAAAGTAAAAGGTGCTAGTAAGCTTAGTTGGTAAAGTCACTTATCCTCACAAAAGAGACTTAGTATCAAATCCTCTCACATCAGGGATTGGGGAGATAAGGGAAGGGAGAGGGCTAACTCTCATTGTGTAGCCAATAGGTCCAATGGAACTCCTATGGACCCCAAAAGAAAAGGGTACAAAGGGAGAAAGGGGCCCACCTTGATGATTTGATCCTTTGAAGCAGTTAGCACCCAGTTACCATTTCGGTTCCATTTGACACAAAGCACCGTATTTTTGTGCCCATGACTGCAAAGGTGTACATAGCTTCTGAAGATAGTCTAAAATTTGAATTGAATTAGGAGTTTAACCACAAATCAAATTGTACTCACAATGAGCAGAGTTCTCTCCCAGTTTTAGCATCCCAAAGTTTCACAAGGTTGTCTTTTCCACCTACAAATATGCCAACCAAATAGCAATAAGCATCGCAATGAAAACTTACAGAAAGAACATAACAAAGAAGTTCACAAAAAAAATTCTGAGTCAAGGAAGAAATCCAGAACACACCAGAAACTAGTAGAGATTTTGTAGGGTGCCAGTCAACACTCTTCACATCCCAACCATGGCCTGCCTGAGTTCAAACCACACATGGAAAACTCTTAAGTTACTTCATGCATTCTTTAAAGATATTAAGTACAAATAGAGCAGTATTCAATTTCTTCATGTCAACCTAATCAAATTAGCCACAGATGTATTCCACAAACCAAAAAGGAAATAAATTATCAAATAGAGAAAGGTCCTGCCTGTATACAACAAGATAATGATGCTAAAGGAGAACTCCGCAAATACACAATACATTTATAAGCAAACACAAACAAGAAGCTTCTTTCTAACTTTTTTTTTTGGGATAAATTTCTTTCTACCTATTTAAATCGTCCCTTTTTCCCTGTGTCCAAAGGAAGGAAAAAGGTTGCCTGAATAAGTCTCTATAGCAAATTCATTTACATGAAAATGTATTTAATAAATTCTATAATTCTATAAAGTCCTCTTCATTTGCAAAAATGTGACCATTAAACCAAAAATTTAGTTTATGGGAACCATCTTTTCTTAACTAGGCGAGAGGCTTTTCCTCACTAACAAAAGCCCTCATATTTCTTTCATTCGATACAATCCAAAAAAATAAAAATAGAAAGATAAATTAAACTAAATGCTTTCTTCATCTCTTTTAAGCCCTTGTAACCCTTTCAAGCCCAAATTACATGGTTATAGAACTAACCACTACCCAACTAATACCAAGAATTGCATAGGCCACCTCTCACAAATCCTAGTCCAAGACCACCTTAGCAAGAGTTGATTAACGGATCCAGCGTCTTCTTTACACAGACAGCAATGGTCTACAATAGTCTTTCCCCTCTTTTGATGGTTATCGATAGCCAATCATTTCCAAGTAGCCTCCCATGCAAAAAAGAGACTTTCTCAGAAGCACATGCCTTCCAAATCGCATTCCATGGGAAAGTTTACATCCCCATCTATGTATCATGGGTACTGACTACTGACATCTTATTTAACTTTTATATTCAACTCACTTTTGGTGAACCTCCTTGGTGTGTTTAGTGAATATACTTTATCAAAAAAATAATTTGCATCCCCATCGAGCAGAAAACCTCCTCATATTTCTTTCATTCGATACAATCCAAAAAAAAAAATAGAAAGATGAATTAAACTAAAAGCTTTCTTCATCTCTTTTAAGCCCTTGTAACCCTTTCAAGCCCAAATTGTATAGTTATAGAACTAACCACTACCCAACTAATACCAAGAATTGCATAGGCCACCTCTCACAAATCCTAGTCCAAGACCACCTTAACAAGAGTTGATTAACGGATCCAGCGTCCTCTTTAGACAGACAGCAATGGTCTACAATAGTCTTTCCCCTCCTTTGATGGTTATCGATAGCCAATCATTTCCAAGTAGCCTCCCATGCAAAAAAGAGACTTTCTCAGAAGCACGAGCCTTCCAAATCGCTTTCCATGGGAAAGTTTACATCCCCATCTATGTATCACGGTACTGACTACTGACATCGTATTTAACTTTTATATTCAACTCACTTTTGGTGCACCCCCTTGGTGTGTTAGTGAATATACTTTATCAAAAAAAAATTTACATCCCCATCGAACAGAAAACCTCCTCAAGGGCCTTATAAAAAGTCCTCACGTCGAAACTACCTACACCTTTTAATTTTCAATTCAGCCTATCTTCCCCCCTTAAGAACATCGTTGAAGTATAAATCCTTCAAATATTAATAACGATTAAAAATCACTAATCCTAATTTAATCAATTGAATTTGACTAATAATTTTTTAATAAAAAATTCTTATGCTTATGATCAAAAAGCACAAAAAAAATGTAATAATGAATAATAGGCACTCGTCCTAATTTTACTAGTTGAATTTGACAATATAAATCTAGTGCAATGGTACATCACAAAAGTATGATAATGGCAACTTTGAACCAATTTAAGCTAATTTGCTTTAAGTTGGCTTTAACACCAACACAAACAAGGCCAATATGACTAAAAAGATTTGTAATATTAAAATCCTCAATGTACACTAATAACTTCACCAAAGTTTGAAAAAAACTTATTATAATAATAGACAAAAATTGCCCATCTTAATTGAATTAGATGGATTTGGCTAAATAAATAATTTATAAGAAATTTTGTGTAATAATGACAAAAAAACTCATTCTAATTTTATTAGTTGAATTTAACTAGATAGATTCAGCACATGGGTGCATAAGAATGTACTAAAGTTAAAAATATTTAGTGTACCAGACTCCCAGTATGGTGCCAAAATCTTTTTGGCACTGCTGCTAATAATATGAAATTTTCTAACCATAGGCTCAAATTTTGTAACATATATATCAAAATTCGTAACCAATACCTCAATTTTGTGACTAGTGTTCTTGGTAAAATAATATTTAAACAAATACTGTGGGGTCCATGAAATCACATAAAGACCTTCAAAAGGATTTTCTATCTTTAGGAATCAATTCCGTGGAAAATATTTCTCTTTAATCAACACAAATTGCCAAATTATTTTTAGTCAATTTGGCTGGAAATATTATTTGCTAACTGGTAAGTAATTTGAATAGCTTCTTTGTCACTGGTTGCCAATTAGCTTTTATGTTATTTTAAATGCTAAAGTTTTAATTTAATATGATTATGTTAACCTCAATAAAATATGATAAGAGATTATTCAAAAAATATCAAGATGACAACCAAAAATGGAGAAACACCAAGGGATTATTAAAAAATAATGAAGTTACGTTATTCTAGGATGCAAAATTTGAAGTGAGGTTGCAAAAACAATGGCAATGTTACAAAAATAATTCGGTCATGACAAAAATAAATTCTAGGTTACTAGATATGAAGGCAAAGTTACAAAAAATTATGGCATCTTTTTCTTAGAAAAATGATCTACACAATGAGAAATACGAGATCATCATTACGAAAACTAAATAGGTCACAAAAAATCAGGTCTAAATTGCAAAATATGAAGGCAAAGAAATGATAGAAATTTTTTGTAAAGAAAAATAATCTATAAATTACGAAATATGAGGTCAACATTATGGAAATTGATAGTATTTTTCTGGTTACGAAAAACGATTTATAAGTTACGAAAATACAAGGTCAATTTTACAAAAAATAATTTGATTATAAAAAAATTGATAAGTAATTCGATTATAAAAAAATCCTAAAGGAAATCTTTATGTGATTTTATGGACCCCACATAATTTGTTCCAAAATTATTTAACAAAAGAAGCTAGTTACGTAAATGAGGTTTCGGTTATGAAATTTGGTATGTAGTACAAAATTTGAGCCTATCATTACAAAATTTCAAATTATAGGCGTCAAGAGGCCAAAAACTCTTTTTGGCACCATATAGTTTCCCATACTTTATAATACTAAATGAGAATGTTAAGGTTCTCAAAATGTTCAAATAGCCGGTTAATGAACATCATGCATGATAAATAAAAAAACCATCATTTTTCCTTTATTGAAAGTTAATCTTCTATATACTTAATTATTAAATAGCATTTAGTGTTTGATCAAAAGCAAAAGTAAAGTCTTACTATTAGAGTTTCTTTGGTGTGTCTATATGTTGATACGTATTTGGTTCATATGGATATTCAATCTATTAGCATGTGAACGTTTGACTTTGTTGTCTCTGCACCACCAAATTGTTGATATCCTCCATTTTAGTCTCTTGCAAGCAAATTATGTCCCCCTTCCACTCACTAAAATAGTTTTTAATGATAGCCTTTTGCTAGTAGTAGTATCATTCGATCCCCTCGCATTCCAAGATAAGATCTTGAAACCCATAATCAAAGACTCTTCCCTTCCCTCTCCTCCGATCATATCCTTTCAAACCCATCTATCATAATTAACATCAAACTTGAATCTCTTAAAAACAATGTCTAAAGATATTGTTCAGATTGGCTTTTCCACTTTTTCCTTCTTTTTTCCCTTTGGGAGTGGGGCGGGAGGAGGATAACATTAGTGAAAAATATTAGTCTAAGGAGTAAAGCCAATAGTTATGAAGCAAAGTTATATCAAAAACAAACGTTTGCAAAGTAGCGTAGTGGCGTGGGGAAAATTAATTTTGTGAACATATAAGACTTTCTTTCCATTTCAGGAACTTATATACAGTCTTAAAGAGAAAAATGCATTTCTAGCTATGTAGAGCAGCCGCAAAATTCACCAGATTTTCCATCTGCCATAGTGTCCCAGATCAGAAAAAACTATTGTTAAAAGAAGCCTCATATAAGTTGGCAAGAAATAGTTGCCCAAACAACCTAGCTTTTGACCAAAAGCTAAATCTGATTTTAGATCACCATCTTATTTGAGGCAAAAAAATCATAAATCAAATGCAAACAAGATACAAGTTAAGCCCTATATTAAACTAAGGAAACCACCAAAATTAGGGCAACAGAATAGTTTCCAAAAATCTAGTCAAGCACATTACCAGTTAATGTACGCTCCTCTTGGCACCGAGCAAAGTCCCAAACTTTAACAGTAGTATCGTCAGAACAAGAACAGAACTTTAAATCTGTTCTACAGAAGCTGTTCAAAAAAGTTCATTATGAATCGTCATTGCTCCATGTATAATTGCTCATACACAATGAATTCAAGACTATCTACCTTAAATCACGGACTGACTCTTTATGAGCTGATTTATTGGCCTTAACATTGTTCATGTTGTTCTGCCAATACCTAAAGATGACCCCCCAAAATGTATTCATGTCAGTACAGAATTATGACAGAAATAAGGCTAGATAGTACTATAGATTAGGAGATATAATTACTTTATTGAGCCCCCATCATCACCGGAGACCATCCAGTTGTCATTGTGGCTCCATACCATGGACCTTATAGCTTGATCATGGGCCTGCAAATTTAGAAAGAAAAGGGGGGAGGGGGGTGGGGGGGAAGATCTAAGAGAGATCAATATGTATTCTATATCAATTAAATAAGACTTACTAATCACCATTATGCACCTGAAGAATCATCTCAAAATTAAATGATTGCCCATTCCAAAGAGTGAATTCCCCACTTTGGGAGCCTGTGATAAGACGTCTTCCAGTAGGAGTCCACTAAGAATGACGAAACAGGTCAACACATATCAGAAGAATAAATACAGTCATAAGATAATATAATATATATAGTATATGTATGTATATATTAATGTACGTATGTAGTATATGTATATATACACACACATAAAGCGGAAACAAGGAGGAAAAGGCTCCATTTTTTCATTCAAGAAGTAGATACCACCAAACCAATAAAATTTAAACTAAAAATTTTTTAACTGCACTTATGTGCAATAAACAATCCTAAAGGAAGCATTATCATATGATGACAACGTGAATTAGGACATCCCTTCTAATTGATCTCATCCGAAACCAACCAATATTAGCCAGAAGTAGGGAAAAAGGCATACTTTCTTTTAGGTCTGACGACCTGATGCACCCCAAAAGTAGTCTAGATGTCTAATGATCTCAAAATCATACATAAACAAAAGAACAAAGAAAAGATTAAATAAAGTTACTTAGATTAGCTCAATCCATCCAATTTGCATTAGTTTCTTTAGTCCTCTCTCCCTATTTTAGTTGGCCAACAAAAATGAAATCTTATGAAAAGTTAATTTGATTGCATAGGGAGTAACATTCAGCTTGTACTTTTCCACGAAACTTATTAATTTATAATGTCCTCGTATCACAATTGTTGAGACCTAGTGTTAGGGAACACATTGAATCAAACTTATAGCTAACAAGAGCAAGTCTATGTTAGCTATTTAAACACGTCAAACGAGATGTACACATGTTGGGAATTGATAACATGGAAAAATTCAGTTAAGCCTTCAAGTTGAATTGGGGTCCTCTGCAGATGACAAGACTCATGCTTGTCTCATTCTTTGGCAGATAAAGAGCAACTAACAGCTGAGTCCTATAGTTGAAGTCATAACCAAGCAAAATATAATATTCCTTGCCTAAAACAAATCAACTACAAGCTCCAGACAGAAACATAAATATATAAATGACCTAAAAGAAAAAAAGTGTAGGCTAAATAGAGTAATTTAAGAAAAAATGTATTTTAATCTAACTTACCACAACCCTATTAATTGAACAACGGTTCTTATTTAGAGATGTATGCACAAATTTTGCAGCAAAGCTTGTGGAAGGATTATCTGAGTAGGCAACTGTTGGCAACATCTGCACCATGAATCAACACAAGATAAACATTTACGCACCATAAATTATGTTACAATGGCTCCACTCAACCATATTTCGTATTTCAATTGAAGAAATAATATAGATAAACGATGTCCACTAACATCAACTGCTGCAGCTGGGGTAGGTTGCAGTGCAGTCCTGTCCCTTGAGTCCCTCTGCCACATTCGATTCTGTAAAAGGCACATATACAGGTAGCTCAAACTTCCATAGATATTTGTAAGACAACATAAATGTTACCAACTTCCAAAGAAAAGTATATTAATCTCAGAATGAGCATAAATATAAATAGAAAAGAACAAGGACGGACCAATAGATATACTTCCACACTGCTAGAAATAGCTCTCTACATTTAGTAATTTCATTAAATGTTTTATGGTTTTAAAACCATATATGACAGCACAGGAACTGGAAGAAGATAATCTGAATTTTGTACAGGACTCTTTAATGTCTAATCATTCAGGTAGATATCATAAGATTTAACTATATAATGATGAAAAGAAACCGACGATGAATAAGAAAAGATACTAAAAGCAATTTTATCCTAAACTCCTATAGAGATTTCTGGCACGTACTGAAAACAACAAGCATGGCATGATAACTTTCTTCTGCACTACTGACGCCATCACCTCCAACAAGCTAAGTACAGCTCAACCCATATGATATTGAATGAGTTCTAAACCATCTATCCCTACATTAAAAGGCATGCACAGCACCAGGATAGATCTCGTTCATAGGTGGTAGCTTAATATACAAAACTAAGATGGCATAAACATGTTCAACACTTCAACGAAGACCATTATAGAATCCAAGACAGAACTTGGCATAGATAAAAGAAAATGAAAAAGACCGAAAGGATACAAACATTTTAGAAAAAAAGGACTAAATAACTATGCCTATCAAACTAAAAATTCCTAAATGGAACAGAATACAAATGTATGTACCTGTAAACAAGAGCAAAAATTTAAGGAAACAAAGGACAAACTTAGATAACATAGCTGACAGAATAGATGACCACATTAAGTAAAAAAGCAGCCATCAATTACAATGATGAAAAAAATGACAGTGGAGGTTCTACAACCAAAAGGTACGAGTTTCAAGAAATGCACCCTTAGATCCAGTCAGAGAAACAATTACTAGCACAATAGGAAAAGATAGTTAGAGGACCATATGAAGAATATTACCTGCATATATCTCACAACTGTGCTTGTATAATCTACTGCCCTCCTTTGAGTAAGTTTTCTCATTCTTTTTGCCGCAAAATTGTCACCATAAGCTGCAACATCAATTTTTTGAAAACAAAGGGAAACATTAGAAGAACCATTTATAGTCAACACCACGCAAAGCTTCTATAAATCTGTGAGTCATCCCCCGAGTGGAAACAATCATACAGTGCACAACCAAGAGGGCGAAAACTTTGAGAAATAGACCCCCAGGCCTGAACTCTGATCAGAAAAATGTCTCTCGCGCTGCATTAAAAGGCCGCCACTTTACTCGTAACAACCATGATGTAACGGCTCTCCAGGTTACCACTACAAGAGCGCTTTCCCCTTACGGTTCACAGCCATAATGTACCATATCAAGCCATTAAATATACAATCAGGCGATTACAACCTGCTACAATGCATTTAGTAATGTATTACTATTATTAATTCCTAGCAGCTTTTGACTTCAGATTTAGACATTCCTATCTTTCTGAAGAAAGCAAATCCCAAACTCTAAACAGTGTAGAATTTGGAGCTCCCTGAACTTTCTACTTTTTTGTACAAGACATCCTCCAAAGTCCTTGAAAACCACAATCCATACATCACGTAACATCCACATAAGTACTTCTACTCGGTCTATCTCCCAACCTTGAACTGCCCCCTAACTAAGTTCAAATGTAACACTCCTCCAAACCAACCCAGATTTTCAGCCACTGCTACTTCTTTCTCAACTGCAATGGAAAACATGCCTCAAGGAATAATTGCCACAACCAATCATGCCTGAAAAAAACCATAACACCTTCCCCCGCCTTAAGGAACATATTCTTATGCCTCTCCAACCTTTCTTTATGCTTTACTCCACAAATTATCTCTGCCCATCATGTATCTCCAAAAACATTACCCAACATCATATTGATTAAAATTGAACTTGATAGTTGACAAAATTATGCTTGGTCTTTAACATATCGATTATCTTTCTTTCCTCCAATTAGAGCTCATTGGGATGTTTTTGCACTTAAAATTTCCTCCTACATCATATGGATAATTATGTGTGATCTTTACTATATTAGCTATCAAAATAATGGGATACAGTTTCATCATTCTGCTGATAAAATGATCCACATAAGTCCAAAACTCAACATAAACCACAAGTGGTTTAAGTCAAACACTTGAAGCTCAGACCTCAAGGGTAATTAAGCATAACTTACCCAAAAAAAAAAATACTTGTCCACTGTGATTCATTTACTTACTTCATTCTCCACTCTGCTACAAAACGAAACCATGTGACTTGTACGTTTGCCCTTACAATGTAACATGTAAAAACAATTACCAGGAGACAAAAGACTTCCCTCGACATCTCTCCTTCCAAATGTTGTCTTTTTCTCAATAATAGGTTCATTTAAAATTTTATATAAATCAGACCTCTTGAAAAGAAGCAAAGAGAATCTATTCTCAGCTTATCTTCACTCTTTTCCTCAAATTTCATAACAAACATTTAGAATTAAGAATAAGAAGAAAACTTACAAGAAACTACATGGGTACACTAACACATGTACGTATCCTGATAGCATATATGTATATCAAAAACCTTACCGTCGTAATGAGGGAGAGGAGCAGGGCCAGAGGGGTGGTGATAGTCTGAATTGAGAGTAGTGGAAGAAGCGGAGGGCTGCCGCATCATTGGCGGAAGTGGTGGTGCTGGGCCCCTGTGGAACTCCGCACCACCACCTGGTTGCTGCTGGTGTGGATCACCGTACATCATTGTTGACAACTAAACCCTAAGACCTAATCCTAGGGCCGAGAACAACGGGATAGAGAGCAGAGCAGTTGATTAAACCCTAAACCCTAGCTTCGTCGATTGGAGAAGAAGGGAGTGTGTACTGTGTAGTCTGTTATCGGTATTTGGGTTACTACAAGATCTCCTGGCCAATTAAACCCTGACGGCCTGACCCATAATTTCCATGTTTTAGCAATACACTGAATAGATAAGGGCCCAATTTGACCCACTAGTTGTGCTTTCCATCAATTCTTTTCTTTCTTTATTTTTTCTTATAGAAAGATTTCCTTGATGCAAGGTTAAAGGTAAGCACTGGCTGCATCTTTGTAAAAATTGCTCTACCTTGTGTTTTACTGACCAAAATTTACAGTTTTACTATAAAAACAATTATAAATATAATTACATCTCAGAGTTTTGTCTATAAATATAATTATATCTCAAGTTTTTAAAACAGATCATTCTTATTGAACTTTCATACAAAAAATTGCATAACAAAATTAAGTTGAAATTACATGACATTTTATGTTTTTTTTTTATTTAATTCAAGAAGTAACTCATACATGAGGTTTCAATGTGTTGAAAACTAAACAATTTCTATGATTTCAGCAAACCTTTTTAAACAATAAGATGTGATTATCGTTTTTTAAAACTTTGAATGTAATTATATTTATGATCAAATCTGAAAAATGTTATACTTTACCCAAAGAAGAAGCGTTCACCTTATACTTTGCTAGGCATCTAGTACTGGTTGTTGGTTGTGTTGGATTTCAGGTTGAAACCCAAAGAAGAGAATGGAAACCTAGTGGTCAAAAGGTCCTAGAAAGTTCATGAGTAAAGAGATATCTTGGTTGAATTTGGAAGTATTGTATAACACAAATTGAAATTCTTCCAGCTTGATAAAAAAAATTTATGATAATGGATGCATTGAGTAAGAACCATTGTAGATTACAAAAATTATTCCTAGACATTTCTGATTTCCCTATGTTTCTATATATGTGCCATATGTTGCTTATCTTCTAAATTATCAAGTCAAAAAGTAGAAAGTAGAAACGATTTTTGAAACAGTTTGTGAAAAAATAATAATGAAGCTATAAACTATTTATTGTTTAATAAAACAAATTGAAAACAAATTTAGTAAAATAAATTCAATTTTTTTAGACAATCAATTTATTAGAAACAAAAACCATTTTATAAACTGATATTTAATCTCGTTTGACATAACAGTAAAAACGATTTATGATTTAATTCATTGTTTTTAAAACGATTTATAATAAAATAACTGTGAAGTTATAATAAACTGTTTAATAGTTGGTAAAATAACACTGAAAATTGTTTTTCTAAGATAAATTCAAATTTTCAAAAGCAAAAACCATTTGATAAACTATAAAGGCATGATTGGATGACATTTTCGAAAACTGTTTTCAGTTTTTAAAAACTCATTTTCATGTTTGACAAACAGTTTTCAAAAATAATTTTCTAAAACAGTTTTCAAAAACCATTTTCTGAAAACACAAAATTGATATTTTTTGACATAATTTTCCAAAAATAAATTTAAAATCAATATTCACTTCTCCATTTCATTCTTCCTCCATGATATATAAAAAATATTAAAAATAAAATAATATTATTTTTAAGTATTTAATAAATATGAGAAATAAAATTAATATAGATTTTAAATTTAAACTTAAAACTAAAAATAATTACAAAATGTATCAAAACAATTTTCAAAATAAGATTATTCAAACATTTCACTGTTTTCTGTTTTGGAAACAGTTTTCGAATTACAGTTATCCAAACATGTTTTCTTCAGAAAATATCAAAAAACTGTTTTCAATTTTTATTTCGAAAACTGAAAATAGAAAACTGTTAACCAACCATGCCCAAAGTTTTTTACCCAGTTTCTGTCTATAAGAAACAGCAAACATTTTATAAACTATACCATACAACCCAATGACTAAAAGAAGTTGTACTGTAATGCTGAAAGGAAAAAGAATTCAAAACACTGTTAAGGTTATTTACAACCAGGAAGCAATTAGCAGTATAAACCAGTACCCAAAATCTTTTACAAAGATTCGGTCGGAAAAGACCATGATGCCAACTTCAAGCTTCACAACGTTATTGCCAATTTTCAGCCAACAAAAGCCTTTCTGCTAAGTAAAACTGCTGTTGCGATCCTTGAGCACCTAAGTGATAAAAAAAAAATTGTGCTCTGCACATCTGGCAGAAATTCTCACTTCTGGTGCTAAAGTCCACAAAAAATCTTACACCTCCTATGGATATCTGGACTTCGAGATAATTACTCATGACCAACGCATGCGGAATAGTCCTTTCTGTGATCCAAGCCATGCCTCAGAACTATGGTTCTGTCCATCTTGCATTTCCATAAATCCCGTAGCAGAGTTAAACGCTAATATTCTAAAAAAATGGAAAAGGAGAACAAGTAAAATAATTATATAACAATAAAAGGCTTAGGGCATGTACTTTCATCTCTTGGCCAGCACACAGTTGAAGGGACAGAATTAGAAAATTTATCCTCCAAGAGAAGCTGACCAGACTTGATACTCCAAAGTCGTAAATAGCAGTCCTCCCCACCTAAAAGAAAAAAAGCGCTCAGGCACACTCAAAATGTCTGAGAGCTGTAAAAAACATAAATGCCATGCAATGAGATATGGTTCGGACCTGACATAACAAATTTCTCAGATTGGTCAACTCCAAGCTGTAGGCGAGTATGGGAATTCACATGTCCTTCATAAGATTGTACAGCCCCTCTCTTAGTTAGGCGATGATCATAAAGCTTGATCTGCATAGAAAAGGAAGCTTTTAGATGAAATGATACACTCTGTACATCAGTCTTCTCTGATTACCAAATCTTGGAGAAGTAAAAATTAAAAATGTGGCGGAATATAGAGCTTGCAACTGGAACATTAGTCAGAGATTCAGTAACATGACCACAAGACGCTGCCTTATCAACATAAAAGATATGCAATAAGTTTTTTTCTCAAATGGCCAGTAACATTTATCACAGCAAACCCTCACACCGAATTGTCATGTGAGAAACACAAACATGCACACCCGCACAGGTGTACACAAAAGCACATAGAAAAGGAAAGAAAAAAAAAACAATAAAAATAAACGGGAAGAAAGATGCTGACGAGAGTCAATGAGGTGGTGATATCCCACAAGCTGGGAAACACAAAAACCTTATCAGAGTTGAGTATACATCCTTCAGATCCCAGAGCAACATTTTCATTCATAAATGATAAAAAATTTGAGCCTATATTATTATATCCCTGTAACTCTGCAGAATATTCAAATGCACCCTGTATCTCTCTCTATCCCAACCCCATTTTGCTTTCTATGACAAATAAATCATTGCCAATATCATGTGGTGGTTTGAATTTCTCTCCTTTCACATAGTTATCTCATGATAATTGTCATCATTAGCATCATTAAAACCAAATAATTCTTCAATACATCATCATCACAAAAGTTACATGTAGCTCATGAAAGTATTTAGATAGTGCAGTTATGAATCAACAGAAAATGTAATGTGGTCATAAATGTAAGCTTTCTCGAGCTTCTTTCCCCGTGATGAATTCCTTTGATACTAAATTACTAATAATTCCATTAGAAAGGGTTTAATCTTACTAGATTCAGGGTGCCTAACCAGGAAGGACGACCAAATTGAATCAACTCAGTAATCATCCATAAAATTGGAGAAAGGCAAAACTGATCATCTACCTAAGAGAATATATATTTATGGATATGTACATAGGCTTTCAATATAATTTTGTTGTGAGAAAATAATTTGACATCATATGAGCAGCAGCGGGCATATTAAAGCATGCACCTATAATGACACTGAACCTATCAGAGAGAGAGAGAAAGCTCTATGTTTTAACTTTTGACAGTAATAAAGAGAGCTAAATGATTAAATCAAAAGCCAAAAGAAAAGGGGGAAAAAGAAGAAGAAGAAGAAAAAGTAACCAGAGAGAGAGATAAGAGAGCTCTAATTTTCAACAATAATAAAGAGAACTAAATTATTAAATCAAAAGCCAGAAAAGAAGAAGAAGAAGAAGAAAAAGTAATTCAACTTCTCAATTTTTTTTCAAACATTACTCGTAGAAAAACAAACAATGATTTACCATTGTACACTGAGTGCCACATACCACATTATAAACCAGGAGAAAACATTTTTAACAAGAAAATGTCCACGAAGATCAAATGAAGAATAGTACTAACCGATCCATCCATAGAGCTTGCCAGAAAGTACTGGTCATATAGTTGAAGTGACACCAAACTAGAGTTCAAAACCAGAGCAGAGTTATGAAAATTGGAAGCAAACAAATAAAAACAGAAACAAAACTACTAGACATGGTAAAAGCCCACTAACCAGGAAATAGATGAAGGCATATAAATGATATGAGAAGGATTTATGTTTCCTTTGAGCTGCAAACAGGAATTCCGATACATAATCCACAGTTCAGTGACAAAAAGGAATTCCAGAACCACTTGCAAATTCACAATAAAATTAAAGATACTGCACGAAACAATCCATGATGATGATGATGATGATGGAGGGGGTAGGGGGAGGGGGGAGTTAGGGAAGAAGAGTTCCTTAGGTCAAATCAGAGAATCAAACTATGTGACCTATGAAACATCTCGTGTTTCAAAGAGTCAAGAGGCTCATTTAGATATGAAGGAACCATCCAGCTAAGATCTATGATATTTTCTCCTAATATTATAATCAATCTTAACCACAAATTGGTGTTAACATTTGTTGTTATTGAAATACTTCATTTAGAAAAACTATATACACATACAAGGAGTACAGTTTATTATCTCTAGAAGAAATTTGATACCTCAAACCATTGTTTACTAGAATTTTGACCAGATTTAGTCAAAGATGGATAAGGTATTCGATGTCTAATGAGTCTAGCAGGAACCCTTTCTCGTTTCTCACGAACATCAACTGTAACAATGGCTCCATTTCTGAGTCCGCATAAAACAACATTTCCCTGCAAAAATTGAAAAAATAAAAGTTAAAAAAAAAAAAAAAATAGATCAACCTCATGAGTCACATTGCTTAGAAAAAAATCTCACGAGTTGCCCAAGGAATTCGGTTTCACCTCCTCTCCCAACATACCACAACAAATGTGAGCTTGTCATGTTCCAGACACACATTTCCAAGAAATGCATAGCCTATCAACCATATGAAGTATATACCAACTGTGCAGTTGCTCAGGTGGTAAGAGGGAAGGAGTAGGGGGGAGGGAGGCCAGAGTTTAAGTTCAATTCTTGATAATATCCTAATGTATCAGTGAAGGGGGCTGGGGAAGGACATGAATAATAAAAATATGTTCAGTTTGCCACATATATACCAGATAGGAAATACATTTTGATGGATGAGTACATATAGTAAATTTCACTAAATAAGTATTGAAAAAAAATCCATTCGAAAACATAAATGTGAACTCAAAAACAAAACAATAATCGATCCCTATGAGAATGGAAACCCAGTGCCCTCCACACATTTAAACCATAAAAGCGGATTTGCAAGCTTCTCTGTATGGAATCTCACAACAAGGTTTACAAATCTTAACTTTCCCCTCCTTCAAGTAATAGCTTATTGCCTTATGGCAGATCACCATCAGCAGGTCAGATACCTGAAGCAATGCAATGCATGATGTTCAGAAAGAAACGGAAATCTGCCTTAGTTTAAAAATTGCCCCAAAGTTCCTCAAAAGACAACCAGAGTGCAGCACCTTTATGCTTTGATGGTTACCAGGCAGGGAGGATGGTTTTGGTAAACATATATAAGATATGTGCTTGTCAACAGTAAGTCCTGGTTAACCCACCTTATGACAATTTCAACAAGGTGCCTCAAGCTGGTTGCAGAGCCAAATGTGTCTCTACAGTCAATAAAAGGCAGCACTCTACATATTCATTATGCATCTTCCATTGACCAACCGGTGGCATCAATCACACTCAAACTCCGCATTTGAGACTGGACCTGCGGCCAGCTGGCCAGCAGTAGGATCTGACATGTGCTGATCTCCGTAAATCCCATTAGACTTAATTTCTCAGGATCAGACCCTCAGTCCTCTAGATCATACAGAGTAAGGGAGAAAGAGAAAGAGTTATCAAAATACACTGGAGAAATTTAGCCCTAAAAACTGATTAAATTGAACTCATTTGATTCTAAGAAAGACCTGGAGAGAAGAAAAACGAATACAACGCACGCTTACAAAAGGAATTCATTTCAAGATTTTTTTTTTTTTGCTCTTTCTCCTACTATGCACTAAAATAAAGTAATAAACTGAATGAACTTAGCCTTATATTGAGTGCCCAGATTAGGTATCATGTTAAAAAATACTTGGAGAGAAGAAAATGAATGCTAACACATGCTTCCAAACGGAATCCATTTGAAGAAATTTATTTTTCTTTCTACTACTATGCATTAAAATGAGATAAAAGTCTAAGATGTTCCTTATATAACAATTTACAGCATGAAAATTCAAGGCTTCAATGGATTGCTTTTGTACCGTTTGTAACATGTATCCTACCAAATTCCTGTACTTTATAGTTATATGTAAGACTCACTTTTATAGCAAACTGAGGCATATAACAAATTCTGAGAAAGATAAAAAGGGCCCAACTTTAATAGTTACAAGCACTATTAAGAATTATTTACATCAAGTATGCACATCATAGTACTTCCATTGCTTTTAAACTTCTCCACTACTATATGTTCTTTACATCTGTTTTTAAGAAAGTAGCCCTAACCTCAACTTAGGGAGGAAGATAATCCCTTGCCATAATCATAATCCACCCTTCTGCACAATTGGCTTCAGACCAAATTAAATGAAAGAAAAGATAGGGGGGAGAGGGGGGGAGGAGGAACTACCAATGCGATACATGTCAGTCAACAATCCTTCAGAATTGATTTAAGTCACTTGCTTTGTCTTTCTTTTGCCTATTCCTCTTTACAAGTATGCATCTATAGCTTCTTTGCCTTCTACCATTACTCCAAGCATTATCCTATATTCCTATCTGAAACATTCATTACTAAAATCATTTCTCTTTCTTCTTCCTCAATTCCTCCCAAGATTTTTTCCATACATTCATCAAAAACCTTTACAAAACCTTTGTGCATGCCAAAAGATTTAGATGATTTTGTGAAAAGTGGCATTTTAACCACCCAACTAGACCGATAATAACGCCTAAGATTTTCAAACCTCTGATTGTTGGCTCCATATTCATCATTTGAATTGAAAATCATACAAGACTTATAAAAAATAATAATAATACAAGAGCGACAAACCCCAAATTCCGTACAATATAAAAATAAACCAAAAATGACCTTTTATGGCTAAATAAGAAATCATATAATCTCCAGGCCTATAAAAAATTATAGTACTAGAGGTAGTAGCTTCCTTTATCTCTACATGTTGCGAAAATATTGAAACATCAAAATTTGTGAAGAACAGAGCAAAGACCATAAAGGTTTCGAGATCATGAAAGCTATGTTGCTCGGACCGTCCATTTTTTGCAACGCATCCATTTCGGACAGGACATGACTCTGGTGTGGGTACGAGATCCTTGTCCAACACTACCTTATAAAACTTTGGAAACGTTTAATTCTCAGAGGTGGTGTTACGTGAGCTAGACTGATCTTCTTAAGCTGTTTATAATTTTTTTTGGCCCATTATTATTGGCTGTTAGCTTGCTACAGAATTATTGAGGCTAACTGATGCCGTATAGCAGACGAAAACAAACAACATACGAAAACTAATCTAAGAACACTTGATCCAAATCACGTGGGAACCGCAATCCAAATCATATGGACGAGAAAACAACAACCAAATCACATAGCACGAAACAACTCAATCACAGAGTTTGATTTCACTAATCTCATTTTTATTAATTCTCAAAGTTGACTACAAATGATATAAGGACGCCTCTTATATAGAGATCTTAAACTCTAGTCCTAAACCGATAAGGAAACTGAAATATGAAAGGAAATTAAAATATTAAAATTAACTACACCTAGATACCCATTGTTGAGAGTCCTAATAAGATTCTTAATGAATGTCCTAGTAGGCTTAGATCAAATTTATCTTATCTAATTATTGTGTCCTATTACTTAGTATTCATAAGTCTATATATTGGGTCAATTGTATTATTTTCATTCAATCAATAAGAAGGAGAATTTCTTTTCAATTCTTATTTTCAACATGGTATCAGAGCAAGATCTCTCTTGGGATCCTAAATAAATAAAAAAATTCTTATTTCTTTAAAAAAAATATTGGGCACTGTTCATCGCCACGGTTCATCGACACAAAAAATTTCACAATGGAATCCAAGACTATCTCTATGTCTCCCCACTCAAGACTTCATATTAGCACTTCATTTGGTCGTGGCGGTAATTTTGCTCGTTAATATACGTACTGTCATCGTTCCGAGCATACTCGAGAGACGTGTTAGAAGTTAGTTGGTCATAGTCGAGGTTCACTTCGTCAATATACGTACTGCTATCGTTCCGGGCATACTAAGGAGACGTGTTGGAAGTTAATTGGTCGTCCCATGGTTGCTAATAATATGACTTTTGATTCTATTAAGTATGGACTTACCTCAAATTCCGTACCTTCAACTTATCTGACGGTTTCCAAAGATGAGTATGATGAGTTCCTACAGCATAAGGCAGCCAACATCTTCCTTGATTGCCCTTTCCACCCAAAAATGTACACCACTAGCTTGTATATCATCTAGTAACTCTTCAACTAGACCTTGAGTCCTTAACTCTGCAACTTCTAATCATTTGTCAGGTATCACTTATGTTTTCTCTAGTTTTTATCACTCTTCGTCTTTGCTTGATATTACTCTTGCAGATGGATCTAAAACCAGTGCTAGTGGCATTGGTGCTGTGCATCCTAGTTCTTCTATGTCTTTATTATCCATACTTTATGCTCTATTTTCTCAGTATAATTTGATATATGTTAGTCAGCTTACAAAACGGCTTAATTGTTCTGTTACCTTTCTCTCTAATTCTGTTCTTATCTAGGATTTGAAGACAAGGAAGACAATTGGTGGAGGCCATGAATCAGATGGCATATATTACTTTGATCCTATCCCATCACCCATTGCTTGCTCGATTGATGTGTCCCCACTTCAGGTACATTGTCGTTTTGGTCATTCGTCCTTAAAGAAGCTGAAAAAGTTAGTTCCTACTTTGAGTCATGTTTCGTCTTTAGAATGTGAGTCGTGTCAATTGGTTAAGCATCATCATGTGTCGTTTCCTTTCCGAATTAATAATCGTGTGTCGTTTTCTTTTTGTTACCTATAGATGACAAAGAAGGAATTCTAGCAATGAAACAGTTCTTGAGTACTAAATTCCAAATAAAAGATTTAGGAGAATTGAGATATTTCTTGGGTATTGAGGTTGCTAAATCTCGTCATTGTGTTTCTTTATCTCAGCGTAAATATATTCTTGATTTGTTGACTGATACTGGAATATTAGGGTGTAAGCCTATAAATAGTCCTATAGATCTCAACACCAGTTGATCAAGGTGATTTATTATTTGATCCAAGGCAATATAAGCATTTGGTTGGAAAATTGAATTATTTGAATGTTACTAGTGTGGTTAGTCAATTTCTCGATACTCCACGAACTAGTCATTAGGATGCTGTTATTTGAATTTTGAGATATCTTAAAGGTACTCATGGTCGTGGTTTACTTTATTAAAATCATGCTCATGCTCAAGTTGAGGGTTATACTGATGCAGATTGAACCGATTCTCTATCTGATAGAAGACACTACAGGGTATTGTGTATTTGTTGGAGGTAATTTAGTATCATGGAAAAGTAAGAAGCAAACTGTAGTTGCTAGGTCGAGTGCTGAATGAACAATAGCGCATATTACCTGTGAGATGGTTTAGTTAAAGCAGTTGTTAGCAGACTTGGAGTTAACCAGTCAAGTCGAGCTTGGTGTGTAACAATTAAGCAGTTATTCATATCGCAAATAATCCAGTGTTTCATGAGAGAACTAAACATATTGAAGTTGATTGTCATGTTGTTCGAGAAACGCTTCTACAAAATATGATTGGTACCAGACATGTGAAGTCGACAGTTTAGTTAGAAGATTTATTTACTAAACCATTAGATAATTCTCGAGTTCAATTTATTTGTAATAAGTTGGGTGCATATGATATATATGCTCCAACTTGAGGGGGAATGTTGAGAGTTCAAATAAGATTCTTAATGAGTGTCCTAGTAGGCTTGGATCATATTTATCTTATTTAATTATTGTGTCCTATACCTATTAGACTTAGCATTCATAAGTATATATATTGGGTCAATTGTATTCTTTTCATTTAATCAATAAGAAAGAGAATTTCTTTTCAATTCTTATTTTCAACACCCATCATATTTCCTGATTATATAATTATTCCTATATCCCCCAATTCCTAAATTAAAATCCCTAATTCTAATTTTCCTCGAGTTCCCTATCATTCTCCACCACTTAGAAAGAACTCGTCTTCAAGTTGAAAAATGTTCCAATAGCAAGAGCTCCAAGGTGTGTAGAAGCAAAGCATGGTCATGAAAGTCTTTAAAGGCGAAATCACTATAAGGTGAAAAAAAATCCACTAGAAACGTATGTTGCCAAGGTACTTGAAGCCAGGTAGGGAGTATAAACTCAATAGCAAGGACAGATGTATCCACTAGGGCCTCACTCTTACAATTAACCTTATCTTCATGTTTGTCTCGAATCGCTTCCTCTGCCTCAGTGTGGTCAGCAAACTCATCATCTTGCTGGATTGGTTCGAATAAGATAACCTCACATGGAACTGGTTCGATATGCTCAACAACATCAAGCTGGTCGTCGACCTGTCCTTCATCTTTGTCGTCATCTTGGTCTTAAACTTGGTCAACATACTCAATGGGCATAACCAATTCATCATCTGGCTGACATGATTCAACTAAGACAGTCTCACATGGAATTGGGACAGCATATTCAACCCCTACTTGAATCTCTTTTTTAGCATGCACTTCAATCGTGTTTGGGGTTCTCATATTGCCGATAGAGGTGTGCTAGATTTCGCTGCTTAACACAAACACAACCAAATACTTTATATTCCTCTTTCCAACGTTGACAAAAAGAGTGTGATCCCTACCTTGTCCATAGAGATCTCAACTCGCTCATACGCTTGTACTCATCCAAAATTTAATCTTGCAAATACTGAATCTGTTCCACCGTATTAGTAGTCATAATACCAATGAAAATGAAACTCAAAATATAATTTTTTCTTTGAATCAGAAAAGAAAAGATACAAATAATTGCATTACGTTTTTATATATGTAACTAGCTTGGCTCGGCTCAGATGTAGCTTGGCTCAGCTCATATATGACTCGGCTCGGCCGGTCAAAGGATGGCTAGGGTCAGAGAATTGCTACTCGGCTTAGTCTAATTCACGACTCGACTCAACTCTAAAATCACTGTGCAACTAAACTGGGTTAGGGTGTTCGGATCGGATCTTACCCGGTGATATACTGGTAAGGTTGGAACAGAACCTTAGGGGTTGGCCCGAAATGAGCTTCCGATCACTATGGCGGGGTCGGCCGGGGTGTCTGGTGGCTGGGGACAGCTGATCGGGCCGCGCAAGGTCCAGACGGAGACGATGGCAAAAGAGTTGAGATTCTCGGGTTTTGGTCGCGGGATGCTAGGAGTTCTAATGATGGTGTTCGATCCGGCGTTGGGTGGTCGGAAAGAGGTAGATCGGGGCTGAGGTGTTGCTGTGGTTTATGCGATTTCAAAACTTTTGAAGGCGGATTCAAGGCACGTGGATACCAAATCGAAACAGAAGGGAGTATTCCGATAAGCATGGTGTGGTCGGGGAAGTCTCCTGGTAGCGGCGCCGGCACGTGGCGGCAACTGGTGGCAGATTGGTCTACGGTAGTTCTGGCTACTATACGCTTTATTTTTTTTAACTTAAGATGAATCAACTATGAGGAACGAGGAATCTTTGTGCTCTGATACCACTTGATGTCGTACAGTAGACGAGAACAAACAACATACAAAAACTAATCTAAGAACACTTGATCCAAATCACATGGATGCGAAAACCACAATCAAATCACATGGCGCGAAACAGCTCAATCACAGAGTTTGATTTCAATAATATCATTTTTATTAATTCTCAAAGCTGACTACAAATGATATAGAGACGTCTATTATACAGAGATCTTAAACTCTAGTCCTAGACCGATAAGGAAATTGAAATATTAAAATCAACTACACCTAGATACCCCTAATATTTTCTGATTACATAATTATCTCCATATCCCCAAATTCCTAGATTAAAATCCCTAATTCTAATCTTCCTCGTGTTCCCCATCACTTATATTGAAATATATATTCATACTGCTTCCTTAATTATTTAGTAGATTTTATTACTAGCAAACATAAAGATTTGGTGTATCCTGTCTTAAATTTGGGGCAATATATGAATCAGACAGTAGAAACATACCCACACCCGACACTCCGGTGTGATTCCGAGCAACATAGCACAAAAGAAAGCTCTTAGGGAATACAAAAGACAGTAGCTTTTAGACAGAAAATATACAAACATACTTAGATATATAAAAGGATTTGGAAGACTTATTTTACCACAAAAAGCCAAAAAAGAAAGGTAAATGATTAATTTCTTAAAGAGTCAGGCTATCAGAATTCAGATAAAGTCTAACAGCTACGTCAGGTCAGTCATTGTAGCTCCTCATCTATATTGCTACAGTATGTACCATCCAATGTGGAACCACTTCAACTGCATTAGAATACAGTTCTTTTTATTTTCATGCTAATAACAATCACAATAAGATATTATAGGTTTGAAACTTAACAATCAGTCGCCAGCCTGAATCACTGATTGTTAATGAATTGTGTTTGACTGAGGCCCCAAAACTCAAAAGACTCAATTCAACCGAATTGATGTCCTAATGACATCATACAAGAAAAACATACTTGTGATTTAAAAAGGAAAAAGAAAGAAAGGAAGTTAGAAGAATAATATAGCAGACAGAACATTAAAAAGGATTATAGAGAGAAGCAAATATTTGGACAGCTTCAATAAACAATGTCGTATCTGGGATCGTCTAAACATCACCAGCATCATAGAGAAACAAGAACAAGAGAGATATTGGAAGAGAGAGAGATGTAGTAGGATGTCCTAACAATGAGTTACCGTTAGCACTATTAGAGAGTATTGCAGATGTTAGATCTTCCTCACATTTTGCCTTCCAAGAGGCAGAAAGATGAGGAAGCCCTATTCACGCTACGTATAAATGGGAGAAAATTACCCAGTTGCAATTCCATCAGCAGCGATATTTGTGTGTCACTCCAACTGCTAATGCATAAACATAACCAGGTGACAATCTGCGCGGTCTGAGCACTCGGTCCCCTTTGTTTATTAAAACGTTGTACATAAGTCATAAGGCAATTTGAATGCATTTCATGGACTCATATTCTCAATTTAACTTGTGCCTCTTCATGAAGTACAATTAAAGTTATATATTCAGCTATAGTACAGAACCATATGAGATAAACAGGGATCTTTAATGCATCTAGGGAACTTTGGATGACATAAAAATTACCGATTGATCAAGTTGTTGTGCCAAGACATCACTTTTAGTACGAAGCACCCATGACCACATTCCTGTTTCCAAATTGACCAAGGCAGCTCCTAGATTGGTTCCTATAACAAACAAAAACAAGTAAACATATAAACATCCAGACATCGCATAAAACGCCAATTTTAGCGAAAGAGTGAAAGACTACTATCCCGTCTCCATTTTCTTTTTCCACATTGAATCAATAACTTGATCAAGTTGCAACTATCTTCAATAGCATACACTATCTCAAAACGTGTACAGCATAGTTTGCTAACTGCAGAACCACTCCTTTACAGAATATAATGCGCTTAGCAAGTTGAAGAAAAGCAAGCAAAGTCAACTTCTTGGGCTCTATAGCTCGGTAAATAAAGGGGTGGAATGGTGTAAGTCTAAAGTTCAAACTTAGCCAAAACTTTAAAAAGAAAAAAAGTGGGGTGGGTAGAAGAAAGAAAACATCTACATCTAAAAAGGAATAAAACAAATTAACTGATATTGCATTACATAGGATGAGAAGTTGTAACTTTAAGGCAATTGGTACTAATCCCACCATCCATAAAGCATGTAGTTCATCCTTTTACTGGACTAGAACAAAGTACATGTGCCCAAATCAGGGGTGGGAAAAGGTTGAAGCATTCCACATCTTTACAAGAACTCACGAAGAGATGCCAGGTGCAACTGCTCAAGTCTGTCTAAATATTTAAGTTACCAAACCACCATATCTCAAGAATACAAAAATTGAGATGTCGAAATTAGGAAGCTAACTTACTCCACATAGTCAATAAAAGACAACATCAAAGCTATATCCCAGCAAAGATGATATAATCACACATAAAACCAATAAGAAAAGAAAAGAAAAAGAACTTGCCAATCACTGCTTGAGTTGCATTAGAATTGCAATCTGCAGTCCAAATGGTACAATTGAAAGAAGCAACCCCCTGTATCCTCCGACTTACAATTGGAATATTCTGATTAAAGTCTAAAGCTTCAACAAGATTGAGAAGAAAAACAGATCCACCAGATCTATCTGATCCCAGGGTAGTTATCCTGTTTTCTTATGTTAAGATATTGCATGTGCAAAAATATATTTCTTTGTCATATAAACAATGATGATTGTATTAATATGGACATAATGCATAGGAGAGTAAAAAGTGTATGCCAAAAAACTTCAATCTATAGAATTTTTTTATAAGAATAAACTTCAATATATAGATTATGCAAACCATGAAACAGTTGCAGGCATTAACAAAGATATATCAAATCTGTTCAAGAACCTGAAGCAAATCGCATTATACAAGAACAAGATAAAGTTTCAGAAAGGAAGGTGTAGGTCAAATAACATTCAGTCGGAATATTTAATTCCCAGAAATAAGAACATCATAGAAAATAGAGTAAACAAGTTCAGTTAGAACATGTAAAGCAATATACAAGAGATTATCCAAAATATGAAACTGGGAAGGATACAATGCATGGTTGACGTTAGAACGATCATTAGCTGTAGGACAAGAGTGCTTTCCAGACAATTTTATACAACTTATAATTGATGACATTTGTCCAGAAGCTCCTGGGGGTCTCCAAATGTGCCCAGGTGCTTTACCATCCTCCATTTTGTTTTCTTTGATCAGAGGCCACACACGATCTGGAATGCATTTAATTCCGTTATCAAAAAGTTGTGCAACTTTGTCAACTTCCAATAAACTGCAAGAGCACCAAACTTTCGAAAGCAATAGCTAAAGCTTAATTGTAACATTATATAAACCCTTATAAAGCACCACACCAATACTAAAATTTAAACAATGTAAAATAAAGTTCGCAGGACAGTAAAACTGAACAATATAAGAAAGATAAAACAAGAAAATATTTTATCATCATAAATAAAAATTACCACTAAAATCCAAGAAGCAGAAAGTGATGGAGTACAAGAGGAAGAGTAGAATTAGGGAATTTAATCTAAATACTGGGGTAAATTTTAATTATTGGGGAAATATTATGGGTATCTAAATGTAGTTAATTTTCATATTTCAATTTTCTTATCGGTATAGGACTAGGGTTTTTTTATCTCTATATAAGAGGCATCCTTATGTCATTTTGTAGGCAACTTTGAATGAATAAAAGATGAGATTATTGAAATAAAAAACACTTTGTGATTGAGTTGTTGTTTCGCGCCATGTGATTTGGTTGTGGTTTTCGCGTCCATGTGATTTGGATTGCGGTTCCCATGTGATTTGGGAAGATCCATGTGATTTGGATCGTATCTATCTTTAATTTCCTTGTTTTTATAATTCTTTGCCTATTATACTGCATCAAGTGGTATCAAAGCCCAAATTTCGATCCCCCACCACTCCCATCATCGAGTCAAACTTCATTTTCTTTGTGTTTCACCACAATACTCCACAACAAACAAGCCCTAAACCTAAATCAGTTTGCAAAAAAAAAAATGTGAACAGTATCTCGTGAACAATTGTATGTGAACAGTAGCAGGGACGTCTTCGGTTGATTTGCCGTCGGCCCTATCACCTTCAGAACTCGCCAACCAGCAAGAATCCAGAATACTAGCTCCATTCTTGACGGAAAACACCAGATTACATATACGGCTGCCAAGCCGAGCTACTTTCTAGTTGAATTCTGAGCCGTTTTAGCTAATCCTTAGCCAAGCCGTTGACCGAATGTTCCAAGCCGAGCCGCGTTGACCAGCTGTTGACCTTTGATCAGATAGACTTTTGGAAAATTTTAAGGTTTTATTTTTTTCCATATATTTTTTAATTTTCTATATTTAAAAAACAGAAAAAAAAAACAGCAAAGGAGAGAAAAAGAAAAGAATACCGAAAAAAAAAAAAAAAAAAAGGCAAAAGCAAAAGAAAATAATAATAATTATGTTTGAGCTATTTTAGTTTGATATCATGTCTTACCGTACTTGACTAGCATTCGAAACCTACAAGCTCAGCTATCAAGTAATTACTCTTGCATGGATGAGTTGAAATCCAAAGGGATCAAGTATGGTTGATGTTATCTTCCCCAACGTATGACTGAGGAATATGAAGAACTTAAATACTGGGTTTATCGTGATGAGAGACAACTTAAAGAATTGAAGAACCAATATGAGCATGAATATGAGCATAGTTCGTGAGATGTCCATGCTTTGAATGGTAATGACGATTATGTTTATGATGATGAAGGAGTTGCTTATAAAAATTATTATTATACTCCTAAAGATGCTTACCATGGTTGTGTTGGGTGTGATCATGCTTACAAAAGTTATGATTAGTATGACACATACGATGAGTTGATAAAACAAAAGTCCAACCCTGCTTCATCCCAAGTTCGAGAGAAGAAAATCTAATTATTGAAATAATGTAAAGAATTGTACAAGCCCTTGGATGTTGTGACAGTAAAAGATGATCCCGAACTTAATAACTCAAAGCCCACGGATGATAGAGAAGACTTTAAAGAGCAACAAGATAAAGTCAATGAGAATGAAGATATTCAAATGGAGGTTGCACCAATTCCTTATGCAGTTGACTTGGTTGAGCCAGTCCAACAAGATTTTATTAAGTATGTTGAAAAGATTCAAGATAAATAGGATGACAAGCTTAATTGTATGATTGAGGTTCGAGTTGACACACATGTCCTAGATATTGATTTTATCCTACCTACCTGGTTTCACGCACCTCGGCAACAAGCATATCCAACGCAATTTTTTCACCTCCCAGTGACTTCGACTCCCACGAGTTTCACAACTATGCTTTATTTCTTCACGAGGTTGAGTTATTGATCCTCAAACTCTTTCGAAGTGGTGGAGAATGATGGAGTACAAGTGGAAGAGTAGAATTAGAGAATTTAATCTAAATACCGGGGGTATTTTAATTATGGAGATAATTATGTAATCAGGAAATATTATGGGTATCTAGGTGTAGTTAATTTTCAAATTTCAATTTCCTTTCATATTTTTGTTTCCTTATCGATCTCTGATTAGGGTTTTAAGATCTCTATATATGAGGTGTCCCTATGTCATTTTGTAGACAGCTTTGAATGAATAAAAGACAAGATTATTGAAATAAAAAACACTCTGTGATTGAGTTGTTGTTTCGCATCATGTGATTTGGTTGCGATTTTCGCGTCCATGTGATTTGGATTGCGATTCTTATATGATTTGGGAAGATCCATGTGATTTTGATCGTTTTATCTTTAATTTCCTTGTTTTTACAATTTTCTTCCCTACTATACTGCATCAGAAAGACCCAAAAAAAAGATTCTGACACCGAAATGCCATTTTTTCTTCTATTTCTTACTTTTGAAAGGTGAACACAGACAACTAGTACCAAACTCCCATAAAAGTTTCCAATACTCGTCCAAAGCCCACTTTGGAGCGTTGGTAAGGAAACTTCCCTGTCCACTAAGTGGACGGGGTTCAAGGCGTGTGTGTTGGTTTTAACAACCAAAAACAAAATCCCAATACTAAGTACCTAAAGGATTAGGAAATGCCCGCTTATATGTCCCGTATAAGTAACTCATATTTATCACATGATACGAGTAATATTTGTTATTTTAAAACATGTCAATAGCATTTAAAAATGCTAACTCGTCATAACCTTAACTATTAAGAAAATGCTCCAGAGGTCCAGCAGGTAGCAGATATGTCACAGAATGAAGATACAAATACATCACATTACAACTTTATTTATACCTCAAAGAGCCATTTATGCTGCCTGTCAATAGAACACTTGTTTCAGTTTGGCCCTCTGGTGTTTGTGCATTAATTTGTATATGTTCCAAAGCAACATCACCTAACAAATCTGTCTCCTGATATTTCCAAACCTGCAATGCATCAAACATTTTAATAGTCAATACACAAAGCTTAGCAATTTAATAGATTATTAGGAATTAAGAGAAATTTTTCTGTGGAACTCATGAAAGGATATCATGCAAAAATCCACTAAGACCTTAAAACAACAATGATTAATCAGTCAAATCTCATCTAAAAAGATGATGCTGCAAAAGATAACATTACGCAATATGTTTTC
Organism: Bretschneidera sinensis; assembly: GCA_023935145.1. Taxonomy (NCBI): domain Eukaryota; kingdom Viridiplantae; phylum Streptophyta; class Magnoliopsida; order Brassicales; family Akaniaceae; genus Bretschneidera; species Bretschneidera sinensis. Next base: position 71,763,756 of record CM043705.1, read on the forward strand.
ATTAAACCTCAGTGGTTTAACTCTGAGGGCCAATATCGTATAAACATGATTTCACAACTTAATTTTACTCATTTCTCTAATAGGCTGCATAGAAAGAGAAGATAAAGGAAAATGGAATTGATTTGGTCTCCCACCAAAAGTTCTCACCAAGCTTCACTATGTAAGATGTAAAGCAACAAATTCCCATTTGGTTTGATGTATTAATTGACATCTTCCTCTACCAACATTAAAATTAAGTGCTTCGCCAAATACATAGAAGTCTGCAATAGTTGCAACAGCAATGACATCATAACCTACAATCACTCAATTTGTAATGTAGTAGGAACCCCGCCTTACCTTCAATCTGTCAAAAGAGCCTAAACGCAACTCTTGCCTCTTGATTCTTAATAACATAATCATTTTTTGGTCATAAACTACAGCCAGGCAAGGGCAGTAATAAACAAAGAGGAAATGCTTCAGTTAGCATTATACCTCAATACCATGGCTATGATAGTGATTTATGTTTTTTTTTTAATCGGTTATGATAGTGATCTATGTTACATCTTTAAAAAAATGATAGGGATTAGATGTTAGTGATATAAGACTTACTTTGCTTTGTTCTTAGACATTTATTTAATAACCAGTATAGAAAAATTTAAGGAGGGATTTCTGGTTAACTTTTGGCAGGAAGCCTTCAGTAGCAAAATATTTTGTTATAGGTCCTCCAAAAGTTCAAGCTTGAGTTTGATCTCTAGATCATTTGGCCAACTTATAGAACCAAGTGTGAGAAAAAATTATACAAACTCTGCCTTTTAAACCCTAGATGACACACCAATAATTCCGGCCCGTTGTCAGCCTAGAACCAATCATTCCAGCCCATTGTCAACCTTATTACCACATATGGCTTATAATCAACCCCCAAATAACAACACACCAACATGGTAATGTGCTTGGGTCGATTTTGATACTATTAACACATACCAAACCCCATTACAAGCCAAGGACATGACAACAACCACACACCTGTATAGTTTCCTCCACGTGTAACAGCCCTAACTTGTCAACAATAACATAAATCGATACCCCAAAATCAAATAAGCAAGATATCTCCAATCAAATAATAACTAACTTTAAATTGAAACAACTCCAGAAAACATGAAATCCAAATGAAAGTACTAAGATAGTCTAGAAATAGTTTAACATGATCCATTTATTCATCAATAGCAACCAAGGAAATCATTACTAAGAATGAGCTACTGCAGCGTCTCTAGTTTTATTACTATGATTCCAAATCTTTAATGAAGAGACAAAATAAAATCCACAGCATAGCAAATAACCATCCCATTCTAATAGGATCAAGTATGTAATTGGATCAAATAAGCATTCAAAATACAAAGCATGTCAAGACATCTACAAAGAATGTTCATAAGTCAGTTCATGATCATTCAAAACAACAATTCAATTCAAACCCGATAGTCCAAACAATCATGGTCACACTTTCTGTGACGGGCCCAAGACCATGTAATTTAAGAGACTTTTACATATAGTAAATAGAAAATATATATATAGACAGATAAAAGTATAAACTCTAAACACTTGAAACAAATCTAATTAAAACTGTACATAGTACCCTAGATAAGAGAAACCTGTGACTAAGGCTTGCTACAGTCGCATGAACAGTGATAGTGCAGTTCCATGCTACAATCCTGTACAGAAATTAATTCAGGATGTGTGGAGTATTGATTTAGTAAACTTAGCCTTTATCGCTCCTGTACCATCTGAGTACCTACAGTCCTAATATACATCGTCCAACCCTGACAAGAGAATGTATATCCAACTCAAAAAGAGAAATATTTTATCATACATTCAAATGGAAAGAATTATAAACCTTTCCAAACTAGACGATCAAAACCATTACATATGCATGTGCACATTAAAGCTGGCAAGAGCTCATGGTTGGACATTACAGAGAGTACTGGAGCTCCCTACCTAGGATGCTGGACTGGTTTTGCATGGGAGATCCATGTGCTGGATGCCATTTGTGAATTCGGGAATGCAACGGAAAATCCTTGGCGAATTTGAATTTTAAGCTTGAATAATATTAATTTAATGCCAGAATCAAGGACTGAACCACGCAAGGTTTATAGATGCACAACCACTACACCATTTATTTCCTAGTTATAATGATCCTCAACTATTATTTGTTGTTTTCCAAGTTCAATTAACAATAAATATTTATTTATTTTAGTTCCACATACCAAAACATATAAAGTAAAATTATAAAAAGCATATATGTTACGTATATATGTATTAATGTATACATATATTTTTTTTATAAGTAATGTATACATATATTTTTATGTTTTCATATTTATATTATTAGTATAGGCACTCTTAACCTTAATATTTTTTGAAAATTAACGCTTTTATGTTCTCGTTCTTGCTCCCACTCTATGAATCGGTATCCTAGGTCCAAACAGCTTCAAAACTATCCAAAAATCATTAGATTATTTTGTTTTTCTGCGGTGTCATCCATATGAAACATGATTAAATAAACTATTCTGAGAGACAATTTGACTTATCAAGAAAAAACTACACACACATATAGATAACATACATATATATACATATATATAACATAGACATACATACCATATTATATAAAGGACTGAAATTTGGATCTAAATATTGTGTGTAATAAATTTGACTTATCAAGAAAAAATCAGAGACTGAATTCATGAAAAGCAGTAACTTCCAAAATAATAACCCTTTTATAAACATACCAAAGGTTGAGATGCTTGTATCTTTTGGAACTCCTCCTTGAAGTTACACTTGGCTTTATTCAGAGCAATAATATTACCATTCAACTCCCTAACAAGAAGCAGCTTAGAAGCTCTTACTCCAGTTCTTCTACATAAGTTAGTTGCCTGCAATGAAATGAATTTAAATAAGCCCCAGAGTTTATTATTATAGTTGAAAGATAGAACCTTTGCTCAAAGCAAGAAAAGAGAAAACGCGACAGGGATCATAACAAAAATTGGAGGAATTAAGATCATGTTTAACACATTAGAAAAGGGGGAAATATCACAGCAACAACCAACATACTCTTCAAATTCATGCTTATTATAGATCATGAAACCCAGCTGATTACAAGATCACACTTCTGACTCTTCTAACCTCCAATTTTCACTCCTAATGCTTAAAGATTAAGATTCATACATCCCTCCATGTATATCTTCTGAAACCTTTTGGCATGATATATTAAACGATTCTTCCAAAAAAGAAACTTTTCAGAAAAGCCAAGACAAGAAGTGCAATGTATAATCTCAAGAAACAGAAAATTATTCAATTTATAGGTTCAAAACAAAAGAATCTAAAAACCAGTTCAATGATCAAGAAATCATGGTCCTAGGACTTGCTTGTTTCTCCACCAACTTTTTTACCATCGTTGGACTAATCATTGAGTTCCTTAATCTGTTAATCATGGCAATTCGATTTCAAAATCCCGTTGCAATGCTTTAAAAACAACTTCATGAACCCTATCAAACAACTACTACATTAATAAGAGCCACCGAGCCTCTATTAACTTCTCCAATAATTTTTAAATAATTCTTGGATCCAAAATTAAGTAAAAGATATGTTCCCATACAAATATCATGCCTCTTTACCAAGTTTCATAAGTTTAAAACATAGGCTTATTAGGATTCAACATTCCGTTTGATAATTACATAGCCTTGAGGGTTCTTTTCAGCAAAATCTTTCTACCTGAGTACGTCAAAAATCTTGGGATGTTAACATGTAATTTACCATGATAGTCTGCATAGCCTCAAGGGTATTTGTACATCAGCAAAATCTTCATACCTTAGTACCTCACAAATCTTGGGTTGTTAACATTTAATTTACCATAAACTTCGAATGTTAACAAAACTTCCTTAATTACTTTAAAAAAATTCAAAACTACGTTCAGTTTCTAGAATTTCATGGACAAACTTAGGATCCATCAACATGTAGAAGTAACCAATTCAACCTAAGAACGAGTTTTTTTTGTACATTGGTGGGGAGGAGGATCGAACCTGGATCCCCAATATGGTGGACCTGGAAGTGACCACTAGGCCAAAAGGCCCGGGACAACCTACTAATGAGTTTGGCAAAGCATCTTTAGTGACATTTCACCTTTAGATTGCCCAAGAACCTCATTTCTGACTTGTTCTATAATGCTTTAACCAGAGTCCATCGAATAATGTTCTCGTTCCATTTACTCTGTATAACGATAAAGCGCTACTTATTCTTATATGTCACAATGCTAATCATCCTGAAAAAGGAATTATAGAAGAGACAAATACAACTAGTTTGGCATAACGCTACAAACCTAATTACTTACTTCAAGTTCAAGATGTTATTATATGAAAGTAAAGCTTGCATGATCTAGACTCTCAATGTTTGGTCTATATTTCTCAAACCAACTATACACTCAAGACCTTGCTAGCATGATCCATATTATCTAACTGAACACTGACATTGTTTGCAGGGAACTAAAACTTCTATATCTTACTTTGTAACTTCTGATATTAACTTATCATACCAAAAACACACCCAAAATCGCTATTTTTAATAAAAACTAATCAAACTATCGCATTTCTTCTTATGCTGCCAAACAAAGACCCGCCAGATAAAATTACACAGGTTTTAACCATAGCATAAATAAATTTGATTAGGTACTAAGCCCATTCTTTAAGATATATGAAAATCTATATATGATACTGACTGGTTACTAAAAATAACAATTCCACTATGTGCAGGAGTCTGAGATATGACGGCAAAACCAACATTGAAGTATATTAATATACATATATACATATAATGCTCTACCAAAACAAACATTAAACTATATACATATACATATACACGTAAACATCTGACTGCAAACACACACAGACACACTAGATATATATAAACCTGGGTCTGGGTGGCTTTTGAAGCTGGCTTTTGAGAAGAAGAGCCGGGAATAGGACCTTTGATGGGGAAGTATCTGTTCTTCTCCGCATCATAATAAAACCCAGGAAGATCTGGCCGACAAATTATACTCACAATTAGTTAATTACCAATTGTTATTAGCCCAGAAACAAATAATTATTTCAATGTCAAAATAGCACAGTTACTAGATGTACGTGAAAAGTAAAACTCAAAACATAAAGGGAAATAACCTGGTCGCATAATTTCGGTTTTGTTCAGAGAGGGAAAGGGAGAGGGAGAGAGAGAACGAAAAAAAGAGTTTCGTTTGTTTCCCCTAAACGCAAGAGAGGAAAGGAGTAAGCGGTGAGTGGAAGGGTGCAGACTGTTCTATTTTATTTTTGGGTTTGGGTGCTGACTGCAGATTGTTCAAAGCATGCCGCTTTTTTTTCATCTTAATTAAAAAATGTCAAATAGCACAACTGGTCCAGAGTTTAGCTAAAAATTCAATTTCATCCCAAAACTTTAAATTTTAATTGCAATATTTAACTCTCCAAAGATTCAATTTAATTTAATATGATCCTTCATTTGATTCTTAGTTAGTGTTTTTGGACAAGTCTCTAGTTTTTTTCACATAGGCGTCCATATGGCTAATAATTGGCATGAGAAAACATGCTCAAAGCATCTAATCCAATTTAAAATATCACCTACCTTAATTAAAATGAATGAGAAGAAATTATGTTAAAAGGAGGTCAGAACACAGACAAACCAATCTATGATTGTGGAGGAGGGCTATGAAAGATAGAGAACGATTAGAAGAAACAGAAAATGAAAGAGATATGCTTGTTTGGAAGTTTGTCTGTGCTTGTGGTTTTGTTGGGGCTTTCAATATGGGCATCGCAAGGTCATAAATAAAAATAGTAAATTCATGTGTTTATGCTGAGATAGAATTATGTAAAATGAGTGATTAACTTGTGAGAATCTATTCCTATATCTGTAGTGCAATAAAAAAACATTTTGGTATATATATATATATATATATATATATATATATATATATATATATATATATATCATGAACTTATAAACAATTTGAAATAATACTTTTAGAATGTGAACATGTGCTGTTACAAATAAAGGTGCATTCAAATCGAGTTGAGTTCGAGTTGAGGCGAGGCTAGCTCGAGTCTTATTCAAACTAAGCCCGAGCTAAAAAAATTGAACTCGAAAGACTCGAGCTCGACTCGTGACCCAACTCAAACTCGAACCGATTTTTTTGAAATAAAATAGTAAGTATATGTTTTTTGAAATAAAATAAATAAATTTAGTATTTATCTTTTTTAAACAAATATTTTTATAATATTATATATAATATCTATTTAATTTATAATATTATATATAACAAGCCGAGTTTAACATAGCTCAAGCTCAGCTCAATAAGTTAATCGAGTCAAAATCAAAGCTCGAACTTGAGTTCGATTTAATCAAGTTTCAAACCGAATATCTCGAATGAACCGAATTGTTTGACTCAGTTCCAACTTTAGTCGCATATTACGAGCTAGTGTATGTTATGTATGCCATGAAGACATCAAAAGTAAGGCTAAATACACTATTGCTCCTTTGAATTGGCTCGAAATTTAATTTTATGCCAAGAATTTTAATTGCAACATTTAGCTCCCCAAAATTCTAATTGAGTTTTAATTGCACAATTCTCTCAAATATTTTTTTTTTCTTTTTACACAAATTCCTAATTCTAAGAGCTTTCACTTTTGTTGTCAAGTCATCTTCTTTTCCCAAAACAATTCATCTATTGCAACCACATCACGCACCTGAGCATTCTGGCCGCAGGTGTAAATCACAAACTTGTATCATTTTGATCAATCCTGTGCTTTTGTAAGGGCTTGTTAATTGGGTTATTTTATCTCTGGATAGTTCCTTTTTTTTATCTTGGCTCTCTTGATTTTGTACGAAAATATAAAGACAATTTACATTTTTCTTAACTATCATATTAAATTTAATGGTCATTATTATACCAAATTAACAAGATCACTTAAAGTAAATAAAGCTGTCTATTTAATTGCTTAAATCTTTTCAATTTTATGTTCTTTTCAATAGGAAATATTTTACTTTCCTTTTTTTATTCTTCTTCCTCTACTCGGGTTCTAACAATGAAAAAGAGATACAGAAAATTGTTATTTTTAAAAAAGAAAATTAACTAACGAGATCACTTAAAGCAAATGAACTCCTTGCTAGAAAATAACTTTTAAAAAATGAATCCCCAAACATAGTTGGAACCCCAAACCTAATTTTTTTTTTAAAAAAAAAATTAAAAAATAAACCGGATATTTCTAACTAGATTTATAAAGATTGTCTTGGTGTTATCATGTTTCTTTTATTTGGTTCATATGGATTATTATTGTTCATTTCTCTTTCTTTTTCGGTGAGAGCAAGCTTTACATGAGTTTCTTACGGTCATTGACCAAATATTGTCAACTTATTTTCAAGATATAGTTTCTTTATTTTACTTGTTTTAATTTGGATCAACATTTATCCATTTGTTGTACATGTTTCTATTATATCTTATAATAATTTAAATTATGTTCCAACAGTAAGCATGTTTTAATTTATTTTCAATCTCGTTTATTCTAACTAGAAACATGAATCTAACAAACCATATAATTTGAAAAAGAAATCACGACAATATTAAAATTGAAAACAATGACACTAAATTAAAAAAATTATATAAAAAATATAGTAAGTTTCAACATCTTTTTTATTATTATTAGAACCCTAAATAGAGAGACTGAATAAGTAGAAAAAGAAAAAAGAATGAAAGTGAAATATTTCCTATTGAAAAGAACATAAAATTAAAAAGATTTATAATGAGCAGTTTCATTTACCTTAAATGATCTTGTTGATTTGGCATAATAATGGCCATTAGATTTAATAAGATGGTTGAAATATATATAAATTGTCCCTACGTTTCTTGCACAAAATTAAGAGAATTAAGTTCCTTTTTTTTAAAAACAATTTTTCATTTTTGAAAGCCAAAAATAATTACAACACTCCAAATACGTTTGATTAGTGTTTTCATAAACAAGTTTTTGAAAATTGTTCTTCAAAACATGTTTATTTTTTAAAACATCTTTGATGTTTTTTTGTTTAAAATGATGCATGTCCATTGCACGTGCTCTCAAACCAACGGATGTTAACGGTGAAACCCTTTTTGAGGTAATGAAAAAATCTTAAAAAGTTAAATGACACATTTCAAACTACATTATGCACATTTAAACATATCTAAATCACAAGATAGAAAAGTGAACTTTACCTATTGGAAAAGAAAAAAAAAAAAAAAAGGTAACATTTTATTAGTTAAGCCATCAGGAAATTGGTCAAAGCCAACAATACGTTGAATACATAGTCACTGAGGCATTAAGATGGCTTGGAAACACAAGTCCTGTAATAAACAACAACACAGTTGTAAAGCTGCAATCAAGATTTGAAGACATACACCTTTCCACAGACAATGAAAAGGAGAGCAATATTAATACCAGACCTCAAGATCGTCAATGTGCTGCACACCAGATTTTGCTAGTGAATCATCTATGTCGTTACATTCCCTCAGGGCAAACATGGTTTTCACGTTGAGCAAAGACTTCATGAAGGATTCAACTGAGGTATTGATGCTATGATATCTTCATGGTTTCTCAAGACCTATAACACAGTTAACAACCACACATGAATCCCTCTCAAAATTTTAAAATAACGGTTATCCAAATGTGTTGTTAGAGAAATAATAGAAAAACGTTTTTTGTTCTAGTTTTCAAAAACACAAAAATTGTAAATCACACGAATTATAAAGAGAAAGAAAATAAGACACGATATACTCAGGTTCACCCTATAATAGGATTATGTCCTGTAAGAAGTTTCACTATTATCAACCTCACAAATCTCTCGTTTCAATGTGCACTCAGAGAATATTTATAAGCAACTTAAAACACTCTAATTAGGGTTTCCGCCCTACTACAAAACCACGGCTATTCATGGGTCCAAGCACAAACTGTCAAGTAAAAAACCAAACTCAAAACATGTACAGGGCCCGCCTACTCATTGGGGAGCGGGACTCGTGGTCGTTGGGGGTTCTACAAATCTGGACCCGTGAAGTATGCACCAACTCTAACAATCTCCCACTTGGTAAATACTTCACACGCATGGACAACTTCCTATAACTCTGTTTCTTCAAGCCCATCTCAGTAGCACACCACTCAAACTTCGCTAAACTAACTGTCTTAGTCAAGAAATCTGCATTGTTCACTATTGTATCAACTTTCTCCAAATTATCACATTTTCTTTAATCTTTTACTTGATGAAGTGATATTGGATATCAATGTGCTTCATCCTTGAATGAAATGCGAGATTTTTTGCTAAGAAGATAGCATATTGATTATCACATTTCACCTTCACTATTCCTTGTTTAAACCCAAGCTCAGCACACAACCTTTGAAGCCAAACCATTTCCTTTCCAACATGAGTTATCGACATATCTTCTGCTTCTATGGATGAAAGAGCAACAACACTTTGCCTCTTGCTCATCCAATTCACCACCCTACCAAACATATTGAACACATATCCGCTTGTAGACCTCTTGTTATCAATGTCTCCTCCCCAGTCAGCATCAACCAATCCTACAATATCAAGATTCTTCTTACCTTCCATACCTCCATAACACAATACAAACTCTAACGTGCCACGAAGATATCTAAGAACTCTCTTGATTGTAGCCCAATGCTCTTTCCTATTGTTATACATATATCTGCTCAATACTCCTACTACTTGGGCAATATCTGGTCTTGTACACACCATGGCGTACATCAAGCTTCTAACCGCACCAGTATAAGGTACGTGCGCCATCTCATCAGCTTTTTCCTCCATTTTTAGACATTGTTCTGCAGATAACTTGGTTCCCAAAGGCATGGGAGTCCCTACCAGCTTGCTAAAAGACATGTTAAATTTCTTCAATATAATTTTTCTGACTTAGCCACAATTTTCGATTTTCATGATCACTCTTTATTTGCATGCCCAAGATAAAGTTTGCTGGCCTTAGGTCTTTCATGTCAAACTGTCTTACCAACGATGCCTTCACAATGCTAATCATCTTCCCGCTATTTCCAATCAATAATATATCATCAACGTACAAGGTTAAAATAACAAAATCAACCCCTAACCTTTTCACATAGATACAGTGATCAGCATAGCTGCGAGTGAACCTAACCTGAATGATATAAGTGTCAAACTTATGGTACCACATCTATGGTGACTGCTTTAGTCCGATAAAGAATTCTTCAATTTACAAATTAGTTCTTCCTTGCCTTTGCTCACAAAGCCTTCAGGCTGTTTCATATAAATTTCAACCTCTAAATCCCCGTGAAGAAAGTTGTCTTCACATCTAGTTGTTCAACCTCTAGATTATAAGCAGTTGCCATGGATAAGACAAATCTAATAGATATCAACTTTCCTACCGGGAAAAATATCTCACCATAGTCAATTCCCTCTATTTGCGAGTACCCCTTTGCAACTAGACATGCCTTTTACTTTTCTACCATTCCATATGCATTTTTTTCTTCTTGAAAACCCAATTTCACCCAATTATCTTCCTATCTCTAGGTAATTTCACATGGCTCCATGTTTCATTCCTATCCAGTGCCTGTATCTCCTCTTTCATAGCATCCTCCCGCTGATTTGCATACTCTGAGGTCATCGTCTCTCTCACTGTGTTAGGATCATCACAAGTAATATTTAAAGCATATAATGCACTGCAAGCACTAGGGGAATACCTGATGGGTGGCCTCCTAACCTGTGTGGATTTTTTTATGACAGGTGTGGACTCTACCCCCGAGCCAGCATATGAATCCTCATCCTCCACATCATAAACATAAATATCGTGCTCAGACTCAACTGACTCAAAATCTGAAGTATCTGATGCAGTCTGTGGGATAGTCTCTCTCTCTTTATATCTCGAGCTAAGATCAATATGAACATGCTTTGGCTATTCCAGTACATCTTGGACAGCTGCCACATCCTTTTGTGTTTCTCTGAACACAATATATATGCTGAAAACTGTAGTCATGATTTCTATATTCCATAACTTGTACCTCTTGAACCCATTCTTATAACCAATGAAAATGTACTTCAATAATTTGTTGTCAAGTTTGTTCATCTTTCCTTTTGGCACATGCATATAAGCATTACACTTAAACACCCTAACATAAGCCAAACTCGGTTTCTTCCCGAATAGTGTCTCAAACGATGTCTGATCCTGCAAAGCTAATGTAGGTGACCTATTCTTTAGATAACATGTCGTTGCCACCGCCTCTGTCCAGAACTCCGGCTCCAAGCCTGCACAACTCACCATACTCCTTGATTTCTCCATAAGTTCTTTGTACCTTGCCGTCTCATCTCCTCAGACAATAAGGCTACCATGACATTCTCAAAGGACAGATTAGTCGTACCACTACCAATCACAACTATCAAGTTATCTCACGAATCAGGCAGTGAACATAGCAATGTAATAGCCTTTTCGTCATTTGTCACATCAACACTGATAAACAATAACTGACCTATCAAAGTGTTGAACTCATGTAGATGAACAGATAAAGAATCACCCTCAGCTATCCGAAGGTTGTATAACTTCTTCCGTAGAAACAGTTTGTTTACCAGAGATTTACTCTAATAAAGGTTTTCCAGCTTCTTCCAAAGTTCTTTCGCGGTCTTTTCTCCAGAAACGTTTATCAGGACAGAATCAACCAGGCACAGTCGAATCAGACTTCGTGTCTTCTGATCGAGCTTCTCCCATTCAGTGATGGCCGCTGAAGATGATGTCGAAACCACCATCGGCGACGCCGCCTCTGTCGTGGATGTTGCCGTCATGCTCATCGTACTCTTTGGCATCTCATCGACTATCACCGTCCACAAGTCGCTGTCAATGAGTAGATCATCCATCTTCGGTTTCCACAACTCAAAGTTCTTCCCTCCGAACTTTTCGATTTCAATCTGTGATCCAATTGACATCTCTGATCGTTAATCCTCGAAAACTTGGCTCTGATACCAATTGAACAATTCGAGACCTGTCAATCACACGAATTATAAACAAAAAGAAAATAAGACACGATATATCCGGGTTCACCCCATAATAGGGCTACGTCCTGCCATAAGTTTCACTATTATCAACCTCACAAATCTCTCATTTCAATGTGTGCTCAGTACGTAGAGAATATTTATAAGCAACTTAAGACGCTCTAATTAGGGTTTCTGCCCTACTGCAAAGTCACGGCTATTCATGGACCCAATCCCAAACCGTCAAGCAAAAAATCAAACTCAAAACATGTACAGGACCTGCCCACTTACCGAAGAGTGGGACTTCGTGGTCATTGGAGGTTCTACAGATCTGAACCCGTGAAGTATGCACTAACTCTAACACTCCCAACCTTTTCTTTCGTTCATAACTTGAAGGTAATTAACTTAGGTAAAGCCTATTTGATCAATAGAAACCAACTAAAACATTAAAAATGTATGAAGTTTAAGAAAAACTATTGATTTTGAACGGTATAAAGTGTTTGAGAATGTATGATAATAAGATTTAGTTATCCAAAAATTAGATCTTAACGTGTATATGTTATGTAAAATATACATAAAATGAAAAAAAAATGAACTGGTTTATCGATTTTTTTATCTATTGTATATAGTTTTACAACCCAAAACGAACCTTTGGTTTCTTAAATACTTCAAATCAAAGTCAAACCGAGAGAGTAAAAATCAAACCAAACCAATCGAGCAACCGATTTGGTTCGATTTGCTGCTTTGCAACGAACTGTTTCGCACTCCTACTTTTATAAACATGGATCCAAAAACAACATTTACAATTTCTGCATAGAATAGTCTCATGATATATACTTTTTTTGGGTTGGGGGGGATTGTTAAGGAGATCAGTACAAATTAAAGAAAAAACAAACAAGAAGAAGAAGAAAATTCCAGAAAAAAAAAAGGGAAAGGAAAGGGATTATGTCATTAACCATTCCATGCAAGTAGATCTGTGGGATCACTCACATCATAATACATTGCAGAAGGCATTAGCGTAGACTCCACAAAATCAAAGTCGAAGTTAGAACTCTCAAATGAGGCATCCATGTTCTGCCTGCAAGTACTCAACTGATTATCGGTTCTCTCAATTTCCATTTCCACTAGATGACACACCTTCTCTTGCTGCTGCGGCTGCATGATGATCTCTTCTTGTCTAGTGGGTTGCTGATCAATAGGTTCAAAGCTACCACCCCACATTGATTTATCGTATAAAAGACCAAACCCTGAGGGATTCAAGAGAGAAGAAGAGGTAGGGACATTTGATCCAAATGAAGACCGGCTTGTATTATAAGCATGTGGATTTTGTTCCTGATGATCATCAACAAGAGTAGTACTCCAAATGATATTAGTACTAGGGTTTTGGTATTCAAAAGTTGGCATGGTTGAGATTTCCTCCAACGAGAAAGAATATTTATAGCTAGTGTCATGGGTATGATTAATTGAAGGTAATTCGATCATAAAAGGTCGATTTTTCATCTCTAAATCCAATATTGATGAAGTATCTTTCTCATCTTGTGAATTTATAGAGAAAATTAGTGAGGTGGGTTTTTGATATTGGTTAAAATTAGAACGAGGGATAATCAGTTTGTTGCGTGCAATATTGATATTAGTATTGTTGGTGATTTGATGATCATAATTAGGAGGAGAGAGGAGATTATGAGTGTTGGGATCTAACCCTTGTGAAATGAGCTTCTTCTTGATGTATGAGTTCCAAAAATTCTTGACCTCATTGTCTGTCCTACCAGGCAATTGCTTAGCAATCTGAGCCCACTTGTTGCCTAGAATTCTATGAACATCAATGATAGTCCTCTCTTCTTGTGCAGAGAATGAACCCCTTTTCAGATCTGGTCTCAAGTAGTTTATCCATCTCAGTCTGCAACTCTTTCCACACCTCTCCAAGCCTTCAAGAAAACAAATTAACCCATTAATAATTAGATCAAAATTGGCAAGAGAATAATTAATTAAACGATTGAAGTATATATATATACCTGCTTGTTTTGGAACAGAACTCCAGGAACCATGACCATAGGTAGTTATATAATTGATCAGCTTCTCATCTTCTTCAGGAGACCATAGGCCTCTCTTTACTTTTTGCTTGCTACAGCAGTTATGGCCCATCCTAGCTAGCTCCTTGGTATCAGAGCTAATTACATGAGTTTAGTGTGTGAGCTTTGAGGTGATCATTCCTTATATATCCTAATTATCTTCCGGTTTTGGGCAAGTGTACACATACGCTCTTCTGTCTTGTCTAAATATAGAGATATGTTTTCTTGATTTGGATACGGAAATGATTGTAACATGTAAAAGAGAGGGATGTTTTCTTTTTAGGAAATTTAACTTGGGTTGTACTCATTAGAGGACCACTACTTTCATTGAGTGTTTTTGGTAGTTTCCAAGCCTTTTCTTCAACCATTGCTCTCATTCTTGATTATTACTTTTCTTTAATATAAAAATTAAAGAAAGAAACATCTTACTTAAGTCGATTACATAGATACTAGCATTGTTTGGGAACTCTCTCAAAAGAGAAGTTTTTGTCTAACACAATTCCATAAAAGATATATAGCACAATGATTCATCTAACCATTAATGAATTGCGTGATAAGAGGTCCCAAACAGCGGCATTAATGTGCAAAAACAAATCTTTTTTGACAAAAAAATAAAAAATAAAAAACGGCCCCCAATAATATGCTCCTTAATTAACCATTCGGGTGGCTAATTAAACAGTAGGTAACACATTAACACATCATATAGTAGTAGTATTTTTTTCCAAATGACAAATTTCTAAAACCTAACATTAATTATACCTTGGGAGGTCATCAATATTCTAATTTTTCAAATATACTTTCATAAAGTTTTTAAGTATTCAATAATTTTTTAATATAATTTCAAATCAATAAAATATTTTAAAAAAACACAGTTAAAGTCAAATTGCTTCAAAAAATTAACAACGACATCTATTTTGGGATGAAGATAATATTACATTTCTAAAAATGTTTTAAAGTAGTGTTATACATACACTTAATTTTTTTAGTGTTTGGAACATCTAGGCAGTTCCAATTTTTGTAAAAATGTTTTAAATGTGTCGAACTACGTTAAAATTTTTGTGTTTATTTTTTTTTTTATTATTATTGTGATCATGTAATTTATGTGGTTATAAATTGAGTATCAGAATTCTCAACAAATAGTATCAAAAATATATTTATTATTTGTGTAGATGTTCATCAGATTTTTTTATAGAAAAATCACAACATCATCATTATTTTATCATTAAAAAAAATTAAAAATACATAAACGGAAAACTATATATAAACCATTTTTACTGGGTCTAATGGGATTTTAAAATTCAATCTCCAATCAACATTTTCTTATAAATAAATAAAAAAACCTTGTACGGATCAGGGAAAACAAGGTTGGTAATTAATGGGTAGTACTTTAAGATAAGATTAATATTAAACTATCATTATTTATTCTTGTGGTACAATCATGGATAAATACAACAATGTTGGGTTAGAAATGATGGGAATGTAAGTGAGAATGGGAGAGAGATTTGCTCTAGCTAGCTCTGGGTGCGATAAACGTTTTAAATTGTAAAGCAAACCAATAAATTGACGACATTAACATGAGGGAATGAGAGATGATTAACGGTGTTGAAAGAATCGATGAATGATAATATGGCCATTTAGGCTAATGATTCAAATCATTTCTTGGATCCAAATTCAACGTCAAAAGTCTTCCACCCGAGTCTGTCTCCTTCCCTCCTCTCCCTCTAGTTTCTAGAATATTATATGCATGTATCATATCCTATATATGTGTGAATATATATATATATATGCATCATGCATTTTTTTTGGATGTATTTAGTAATAGAAAAATAAAACAAAAGATAAAAGAATGAAAATCTACGAGGAGAGAGAATGAAAAGATAAGAATATAAAAAAATTTATCACTGTAAAAAAAAGAACATCCAAGTAATATCATTTTTATCATTATATCTTTTGTAATTAACGTGAGAGATAAATTGGTAATATATGATAATTTTATATATTTTTTCACTTCACTTTTCAATTTTCTAAAAGAATTATGATTTATATATATAAAAAATTTATTTTTTTAGTTTTTTTTATCTGTTACTTTTCTCTCTTGCTATATAAACAAGAAAAAAAGCATTTCACCCACTATTTTATCTTCTCATTCTTTTCTCTCAGTATTCTCTCTTACTAAATACAGTATCATTAATCAAATCTTACTTTACATCTCATAGTTTTCAATTACTTCATTGTGCACCTGAACAATTTTACCTTAATATTAAATAGCACGATATCATCCATAATACTATTAAAATTAATGTAATTTCATCACATGTGTAATTCGTGCATCGTATATGTTTCTTGAGAGTAAAGAATGTTTTCTTAAATACAAATGAAAAATTTAATGAAAATAACAACATTTTAAATTTAAATAATTACATACATTGTGATTTAAGCTTCCACGTATCATATGTAAACTCATATTAAAAATAATTACGCATGTTACATTTGAGCTTTCACATGTAACATATGTAAACTCATATGCGTTAAAAATGCAGGCACTACTCAGTTCTCAAACATATCTAGACAGTCGATATAACTAAGCATTTCGTCGTTTCTTCACCCAACCGTTGCTTGAGGATGTCAATTTCTTGGTTTCAACGAAGATGATGATGATGGTTGGATGTGGGTGCTTTCATGATTTCACCCTAGTTTTCTCTGTTACAAGATCACGTTTCAAAAGAATTTTTCAACTCCACTATATGAAGGGAAGAGAAAATCACGTGGAAAAGCAAAGCAGTAAAAGTGGAGTGACAAGCACACAGATTTTACATAAAACCTGTCATTGAACCTTTCCTCTCTTTTTTTAATTATCTGGAACCTTTTTGTTTGTCTTCTGCAAAATGTCAATGTGGTTTCCCCCTCGAATCATTACCTTTGAGAACAGATTGTGCTGCCATTACAAGCTGGTATAGTACTTACTTTTTGTTTCTTTCTTTTTTTCCTTTTTTTCCCCTGTAAAAGATTGGAATAAATTCGACAAAATGTTCACCAAGAAACAACATGTAAAAGTACGTACACACCTTTTAATGTGGCCAATGTAATTTATTTGTTGATAAACTTTGACCCTATAACTAGTGCCTCTTTTTTCTTTTTCTTTTTCTTTAGGAAATTAACTACTGTTTTTTTTATAGAATTAGTGCTCCTTTTCAAGTCAACGAATATTATCTTTATATATATTTTTAAAAAAAACAATAAGCTATAGGATGTTGAAGTGAGTTTTCCTCTCTTGGTGATTCTTAATTTAATTATTTTTAAATTGATTTCCAGCTTTCTATAACCTTAATAAAAATGGATAAGGTTATACATAGCAAGGAAAATGCTTAATTGAGAAGAAAAAAAAAAGAATTTATATTTTTTATCCATAAAGCTTAGTAGAAGATCTGGTTCGGGCTTGGGTTTCAGTCTTACGTACGTTATGAACTTATTCTTGATGGAGATATCATACATGAAGGTTGGGTAGGATTGTGGTTTTCTGCATGATTTAAGTGGATATTGGCAGATCTCCAAACAATACGGCGGCCTTTGCTGGTCTTTGTTGATTCCAATTTTATTTATTTATTATTAATGTTTGTTTTTGACGTTCTTTGGTTGTATCTTTTGTTACGATGGAGTAGTTGATAGTAATATACCCTGCAAGCTATAAGTGAATAGTATTTGATGTTTATGTATAATACTTGTAATTAATTTTATTTATTTGTGTTTAGTAAAACTTAATTATTAACTATGTTAGTAAAAGGTTTAGTACAAAAAGTATGGCATGTTTGGGTAATAGTTTTCTATTTTCAGTTTTCGAAAATGAAAATTGAAAACAGTTTTATGATGTTTTCTGAAGAAAAAAAACATGTTTGGATAGATATAACTCGAAAATTATTTCTGAAATAGAAAACAATGAAATATTGTTTGGATAATCTTATTTTGAAAACTATTTTGAAAATAGAAAACTGTTTGGATACACCTACTTGTAATTGTTCACAGTTTTCAGTTTTGATTTTAAATTTGAAATCTATATTAATTTTATTTCTCATATTTAGTAAATACATTTTTTAGCATACACCAAATACTTGAAAATAATTAATAATATTTTATTTTTAATTTTTTTTATATATCATAGATCAAACATCACCAAACTCTTCTCCCTCACCATATTACGTATGTTTGTTTGTTAAATTAATTCTAAAAAATTAAAATAAGAAATACAACACAACTTTCACAATTTGATAAAATATGAACAACCAACCCATCATTCTTCTTGAAAAATGGTTCAATATCTAAAACATGACATAGTTTTCTTATTTAAAATAAGATAGTTGAGGATAACTTTAAGATACAATAATCATTGATCAAATACAACTTTGAGAAATTGATAAAATGGAAATGAACGACTCAAAATTCTTCTTGTAAAAGGGTTTACCTTAACTGTCCAATTTGGTTGGTTTGTCATCCTCACACCCTATAAGTCAAATAATATATCAATATGTGAAATATATTCCTAAGAATAATAAAAATAATTCAGTAACTAAAAAAATAAATTAAGCACAAATAATGACATTAAATTAACTAATTTTTACCGACAAATCATAACATTATTACCAGATATTCAATTAAATACCAAAACGGTCTGCCCACATCTGATTGGCAATAAGCTCATGAAACGCAACCATATCTATTGCACACGCATCAGACAAATCAAATATATGATTATTTGTGAATGTGCTCGACCCCCTTTCACTTTCTACTTCATGACCCTCTACTCTTCACTTGTGCATGTATGTATGCATGTAAATATGTTGATTTCATTCATTGGTGAAAGTTTTTATTCCAGTTATTTTTGGTATCCGAAAGTGTTTATGCCATTTCAATCTTAATTTTGAGCTATTACTAACACATTAAACTCACTTTATATCATCCTTCATTGTGTTTGTATTGAAGATATCATGTTAGCCATCATTTTCTTTAGTTTCTCTAACCTCCACCACCATAGAAATATAATGACGAACATATCAAGAGAAGTTTGGAACCTC
The DNA here is from genome assembly GCA_023935145.1 of Bretschneidera sinensis. Lineage (NCBI taxonomy): Eukaryota > Viridiplantae > Streptophyta > Magnoliopsida > Brassicales > Akaniaceae > Bretschneidera > Bretschneidera sinensis. Next base: position 71,782,933 of record CM043705.1, read on the forward strand.
TTTGCAATCAATATCAAGCAACACTGGCAAGAGAGAGAGTTCAAGTAAAAATAAATAAATAAAGCTCCCCAAGAAATCAAAACCCCACATCATGACAAATCAAGACTTGGTACCCCAGTTTCAGGAATCTATGTAGCATTATCAAAGGCAGACATAACTGATGGGGTCTTACATTGTTTACTCATTTTGGGGAGAAGTAGGAGCCATGAACCATGTCTTGGCTGACATCTTTCCCTTTTGATTCTAACTTTGACAAAAAAAAACAAAAAAACACATTTGATCATCATCTCAATATCCCACTTCCATATTCAACTAGTTTCTTAAGAGCAACTTCTCAACTTTACCACTTTCTCCTTTGTTAGTACTAACAAATATGCAGTGATTAGGATTCATGAGAGAATAAAAGAAAAACAAAATTAAAGTACTGGAGTTACTGGGGGAGGGAACTAACCATTGTTTCTTTGATTAAAGTCGCATCTCTTTTCTTTACATTATCTTTGGATGTTTGAAGACTGAGAAAGAGAGGGTACAAGTGAAAAGTAATGAGAGGGAAGAGGATTATTTGACCCATTATTTTTTCTCACTCTATTTGAATAAATACTTTAAGACACATGTGAGAGAGATCAGACTCTGTTGTGGATGATTGTGCTCCTCAATAAGTTTCAGTTTTTACTTTTTCATGGTTGTATGCCATAAGAGTTCCATGTTTGCATGGGATGAAGTACGAGATTGAGAGAAAGAATTCAAGAGGTGGATATTCAAAAGAGGATTTAATTGGGCCTTTTAGTTTCATAGAGTCTGCCTAACAGTATAAAAAAAGAAAAAAAAATAGTAGAAGTAAAAAGGGCAGGTTTTGTGTATTATCTTGCAAATTTATCATATTCCAACAAAAATTATAAGCTAAAGAAAAAAAAACACCGATGTTTATCTTCTTTGTTTCAATCTTTCTAAAATTCCTCTTGTTCTTTTCTTATATTCTCTACTTTTTAGTGGAAATAGGTTCATTTATGTTTATATATTATACATATTGGCATGGTTTAAAATACAGGGAAAAAATGAATGACTATTAAAGATATTTAAAATTAACTTTTGACTTAATGAAATTATCTTATATATAAAATATTCTTTATTGTTCTTTCTAATCTATAGAGACGTTATTGTTATTACATGTATTTTAGATATTTTATATAATTACAACACTCTTACAGTTATTTTAGATATATAATTTACCAAACACTATATTGTGATGATCACGAATCATTTTTATTACAATACTTTTGTCAATGTACTTTTACAAACGCTACAACAATATAATCCCAAGCCCACCCTAAAAAAGTCGCAAAATCCTTTCAATTCTCACTATCTCAAAATTTCGTTACTCTCTCAAATAACTCAACTCTTGGTTATCCTACTATTATAAAACTTGAGATAGCTCTAAAGTTTTCATGAGCGTTCCTGGGGCTCGCCCAAGGGCAGGGCATTTTTCGAAGCGTTCGAGCTTACGATCCGTGGAGTTTTTTAAAAAGTCTTAAAAATTAGAAGAAAAAAAAATTGCCAGTTAAAACCTCAAACCCATGGCCTAATGATTTCATAGGTTTTAACCACTAAGCTAGTGTTCTTAATGTGATATAATTACACTTCATAAATATATATTACATGCTATTTAGTTTAGTAATAATTACAAACTATTTAATTAATCACTTACAATTTACAAGTTACAACAATACAAAAATATAAGTTATCCTCCATATAATTTATATATAAATATTTATAAAATTATAATTATCATACTCTAGAGAATTAGTAAAAGTATTAAACTTTACTAAAAATTAATTAATTTTAATTTTTTTTTAAATTTTAATTAATTACTTTAATTATTTTAATTAATTAATATTATTTTATTAAAATTTTGAAACGCCCAAATGTATTCAAAAAGCTTACGTCCCAACGCCAACACTTCGAGGTAAAACATCTCGCCCAAAACTTTCACATCTGAAAACATTGATAATAACTAACGCTTGTATTTTTTTGATATATAAACGATATGAAATTATAATTACTTACAGTAAAACTCTCCAATGTGAGAAATATCCAACTTATGAGAGGGGATTATTTTGTTTTTCTCGTGTTATTTGATGTCTTGGTTTCTTTTTGAGTCCATGTGGTTGTATGGGATTATTATGTTTTTTTTCGCATCTCATGCTCCGTAATAAGTATGCCTTTTGCCTTTAAAAAAGGTTTAGCGGAAAGAATGGAAATCTGAAAAGGAAAAAATGTCTATTTTCCTTATTTGGCAAAGTAGAATAATATCGGAAGAAATCAAAATGAATATGTAGCTTTTAATTAGAAGAAAATAATTTTTCTTATTTATTACTATTTTTATTATTATATGATATATATTTTATGACATTATGAATTACATTATTGATATTGATTATATTATTAATAGATTATTCTATGTATTTTATTATCTTATATTATTATTATTATTATTCTGTTTTTATTATTCTTTTATCTTGGTAAGTTTATATATGTGTGTGTAAGGATATTATTTTAATCATTTACAATTTGATCCAACCCTAATTTGATCTTTAATTTCGTGAACAAATATTAGCGTCATGGAGAATTGTTTAATTCAATTAACAAACCAAACAATGGACGGACAACAACAATTGCACTTCAATCCCGTCTTAATCTAATCTCATATTAATTAATTTTTGTCAGCAAACCAAATGAAATTAAGTGATTCATTCAAAAAAAAAATTAAATTAAATTATGAAATCTATTTCATATGATCAAACTATACAAGAATTATATTTTATCTCATCAAAATTCGAAAACAATTGAGTTAATCAAATATATTTATAGACGATGTTTGGAAAAGTATAAAAACAAGTTTAAAACATGTTAGCTTAAATTGATTCAAAATAAATTTTTAAATCAACTTAAATAACATTCTCTAAACATTGTTTGATACTTTTTCAAACATCGCAGTAATCTTCCTTGCTTGTAGGGTTGTCAATTAAGCTTTTACTCTTTTCTTGGGGAAGTGGGCACAAGAGCCATCTACGGCTAAATGTCTTTGATCATTAAGGATGGTGGACCACCAGTCCAGTACAAAATAATTTAGTCATATATATATAATAATGTTACCGACAATTTAATGATTATATACCCTCTTTTAAATTATTATTAATATATTCAATAAAAAATGATTATTAATATATAATCAAAAGGTAAAAACAAACTTGATTATCCCCACATGTCAAACTATCAATTGTGTCGTAATTATTTCAATATAATTAAATCCATATTTATGATTATTAATATGTAGACTACTTCTCTTATACATCATCTATATAACTAGTAAGACCATTAATCTATGTATACATTAGTCTAAAAATAGACGTATGAGGTCATTATCAATGGTGACCACTCTCTTTTTCTTTTCTTTTTAAACTTTTTTTTAAAAAAAAAAGTGACCCCTCTTTTGTTTGTGTGCCTCATGTTATGCAACAAAAGGGTGTCTTCGTTTGGCAATTGTACGGATCACGTGGTGTTTGTTTCTAAAACTTGTCCATTTAAATTATGTATTTGTTGAACAATATGGTCAATGTCTAATCATTGTCGTGGAATATGATCCTGTAAGACTTCCCAAAGTTCCATGCTTTAGCAAATAGTAGTTAAAATTTTGCCAAGTTAGTACTCTTTCGTTTTGATCCATATTTTCAGTCTATTTTGTATTTGGACAAAGTTTAATATTAATATTATGCTGTTTAATTTTTTTTAAAATATATTAAATATATAGATCCTATAAAATTCATATCTTTAATATAAAAAAATTAAAAATTATTGTTAAGTTTTAATCCATGAAAGATACATGACATAAAAGCATTTTATGTTGAGAAAAAATTTCTCTTCTTATGCCACCTAACGATGAAAATTATATTTATATCATATATGTTTTATAAATTTATGCTAGGCAATGACCTCTCAAAAGAAGAGATTAAAGATTAATTTACTTGCAAAGTCAATGATTTTTATGTCATATAAGGTAAGTTGACAAACAATATGAAACATTTATTTTTAAAAAAAAAATCAAATGATAATAGGGATGGCAATGGGTATGATACACGTAAATTCCCCTTTCCCCACCTCCATGTCTATACTCTTTTAATAAATCACTTCTCATGCCTTTTCTGTTACCCATTTATTTATTTTTCATTTTTACTACCCATACTCGTTTCTACTAGATTTTTACACAACAATTATTTTTTCGTATCCAAAAAAAAAAAATCATAATGGCAATACAATCTAAGATTAATTTTTTAAATTATATTGATATGATTATAACCTAAAAGATTATAAATAAATTGTCTCCTTTAACTTACACACAAGTATGCTATATAAAGTTATATTCTTTTACCAAAAAATCAAACTGTTGATGCCAAAAAAACGGTCAGTGTTGACGTGGCCTAGGTGCTGACGTGGCCTGGGCCCTGCACAAGTAACAGGGATAAGCTAAAGGCCCTCGGAAATAGGAGAGGGGGAGACCTCCGAGGGCACTCCGAAGCTTAAGTTAGCTCGAGGGTTTAGGAGAGATGCCGAGGGTTTAAGCAAATCAAGTGTAAACGGGTACGTCTCAATGAATATAAATTCCATACCTCGGCTTATTTATAGTCATCCGCCAGTGGGAGGGTATTGATTATATGCTCTGGGAACGGTGTGTTGCAGGGTGGCTGCAGGGCGGCGTGTAGTAGGGTGGTTGTAGGGCGGCGTGCAGTAGGGTAGTTGTAGGGCTGCAGATGTGGTCGGCTGTAGGGGGACATGTTTTAGGGTGACTTAGAGTGGTTACAGGGCTGCGTGCGTAGAAGGAGGCCCAGGTGTGGATTTTTTGGGCTGTTCTTCATTGGGTCGAGGTGTGTTTGCTGGGCCGAAGAGTCTACTGGGCTGGAGTGTTTTGGGCCATATCATAGGCCCCCTACTTCCTTGAGTACATTTATGTGCTTAAAGAAGTATTGTGGGGCACGGCCTTTTAACGAAGGATTGAGCTGGGCGTGAGAGGAGCTGGGGATGCGTCCCGCTGTCTAAGTGCTCGGTCTTGGAGCGTAGGGTGTTCGACTCTGGGACGCGCCGGTCAAACCTGCGTTAAATAGACGACCTTGGAAACGGGTTAGTCATCCTTGAGAAGTGAAAAGTCGTTTGGAAAAACGTATGAGCGACCTTGGAATTTTAAAGGCCTCCTCATTTTCTGTGTTCATATTAAATGCCCTCGTTGAATGTGTTTTTCTTTCTTATAAAAAGGGGGTTTCTGTTAGTAAATCCAAATCAGAGTGAGTTTGGGAGCCCAGAGCTAATAACCTAGTGCTAGGATGGTGGTAGTCTTGGAGAGAGAGGGGAGTAAGCAGTTCCTTGAGGGATTCATGAAAGCCAAGAGGGAGGGGGGATGTTGCCCAATGAGTAAGGACCTCTTCTTGATTTCAATCGGGAGTCAGGACCTCTTTTATATTCCGAGTAGGAGTAAAGAGCTCTTCCAGATTTCGAGTAGAAGTGGTTGAGGAGGTCCTCCAGGCCTGGGGCTGCTCGTGGCATAAAGGAGCTTTTAGGCTCGGGAGAAAGCCCATGGAAGACCAAAAAGGCTGGGATAGCAGGTGTACTCGACTGCCTAAAAAGTTGGAAGCCTTGGTTTTTCCTTTGTACTTCAAGGCCGTTAGGGCCCTTTTTTCTTTGTACTTCGAATCCGTTAGGACCTGAAGAACTTATCCGAGAGTTTGATAAGCAGCTCAAACACTCAGGCCTGGAGAACTTTCCGAGTGTTTGACAAGCAACTCAAACGCTGGGACCTGGAGAACTTGTCCGAGCGTTTGCAAAGCATCTCAAACGCTCAGACCTGGAGAACCTGTCCGAGCGTTTAACAAGCATCTTAAATGCTCGGACCTGGAGAACTTGTCTGAGCGTTCGCAAAGCAGCTCAAACTCTCGGACCTAGAGAACTTGTCCGAGCGTTTGACAAGCAGTTCAAACGCTCGGACCTGGAGAACTTGTCAAAGCGTTTGCAAAGCATCTCAAACACTCGAACCTCGAGAACTTATCAGAGCGTTTGACATGCAGCTCAAACGCTCGGACCTGGAGAACTTGTTTGAGCGTTTGCAAAGCAACTCAAACACTCAGACCTGGAGAACTTTTTCGAGCGTTTGACAAGCAGCTCAAACACTCAGACCTGGAGAACTTGTCATAGCATTTGCAAAGCATCTCAAATGCTCAGACCTGGAGAACTTGTCTGAGCGTTTGACAAGCAACTCAAACGCTCGGACCTGGAGAACTTGTCCAAGCATTTGACAAGCAGCTCAAACACTCGGACCTGGAGAACTTGGACGAGCGATCAAGACTTGGAGAAATTATGTTCATGTTATTTATTCCTCATAGCGTATATGGGTTTTTTCCCCACTTTGAGCCTACTGGGCTTTCCTTTTTACAGGTGCAACAAACGATGACAGTTGACATTAAATGGCAACGCATTGGTGACAGCAGAGGGCGTGATCAGATGACAACTAGCACCTCGGGGTACAAAAACAGCACCTTGGTGGCAGTAACGGGCGCGTCGTTTCGTTTGGAAAGTTAAGTTAATACCTCTCGGTTCTGCTGCCCCGGCTTCTATAAAAGAGGATTCATGCTTCTTCCATTTCTCACTTGTATTTTGAGTTTATAGTTGAAGAAAAATTTTGAGAGCCCTCGGTTTTTCCAGGAGGCAACCCAAAAAGACTTTTGGTGAGTAAAACGTCAGAGAGTGATGTAAGCGGGGATCTTTCAAGGGAGTTGAAGGAGGCAATGGGAGTTTCCTCCAGCGAGGAAGTCTCTTCCTTGGAGGCTATCCCTCGCGACTGGGCTCTGGCCCTCGTGCTCTATGCCCCGGAGAGAGGGAATGAGGAAGAGAGTGAGGTTGGGGAGTCATCCGTGGAGGAAGACGTCCTGGTATCGATGCTCATTAGAGACGACACCCTGAATACTGAGAGAGAGGAGAGGACGTTTGAAGCGAACTCCATTTCTAGTTCAACAGTGGAGTCTGAGCTCGTGGGGATCAGAATTAGGTATAGGATCCCCATGGATTACCATATGAGGGCTATAGAAGGTAGGGAGAGGGCCTGTGGTATCCTCTCTGGCCGAGTGCCTTACAAGCTGTGTGTTTATGAGCAACAGCTAAAGGCAGGGCTCAGGTTCCCTCTCCATCCGTTCTTCTGTTCGGTGCTCCGATACTTCGGTATCGCGCTAAGCTAATTGGTGCCCAATTTTGTCCTATTGATCCTGGCATTCATTGCCGTGTGTCAGGAGGTGGGAGGAGTAATGAACATGAACGTGTTCAAAACGCACTTCCAATTAGCCCGTCTTGGTCATATGGGGTGGGTCATTGTGAGTTCGAGGAGGCAGAAGAGCGTTTTAAAGTATAATCCTTCTTCTGTGAAGAGGTGGAAGAGGGTTTTCTCTTTCATAAAGAGTGTTGAAAGCTTCGATGTTCCCCTCGCTTGGAGTTTGGAGCGTGTTGGCAAGTGCAAAAGGTCGTACCTCCTACACCAAGAACAGGAGACGGTGAAGGCTATGCTGGCCGTGCCCTTGGAAGTTAGGGTGCTCGGAGATAACAAAGAGCTCCACAAGCGCGGCCTTTGCCTTCCTAGCCTTCTGTCGGACCTCGAACACGGTAGCCCTTAGCCTTTCATTATTGTAGTAACTTTGATTTTTTATTCCAAGTTATTAACGCTCGTTCTTTGTGCAGAGATGGATATGGTTGCCAAGGCTATGGAGAGGGCGAGGCATATGTCTCGAGAGAGGAAGAGGGCTGTAGAGGCTGGCAGCTCGAGGCAGGAGCAGAAAAAGGCCAAAGCCTCGACCCCGGTGCCCGTAGCTAAAGGGAGCTCTCCGAGGGTTCCAGTTTCTGAGAGTAGGGAGCATCCTTCAGCACCCACTCCTCCCCCGGGGTCGTCTTCTTCCAGGGGAGGATCCGGATCGCTACTACCTTCATACCATAGTGGGCGCTAAGGGGTGACGATTCGGTGTTTGCTCACCCAAAGGTTGCGCGTAAGCACCTCATCTTGGGGCTCCCTCCCCGCGACATGTTGGAGCTCTCAGCGAAGCCTCTCGAGGCACTTTGCTCGTTTTCGGAGACTACCTTCTCCGAGGTAACACCCCTTTGCTTTATCTTGGTTTTTAGTTTACTTATTTTTCTTTTAAAAACATTCTTGTTTTAGGCTGGACATCTTGGCGGCGTCCTCGCTCGCCGTTGTGCTGATCTGGGCGATCGTTTGGCGAAGGGCGAATATAAGCTGGAGGAGAACTGATAGTTGGTCCGGGTTTTATCTTTCTCCCTAGAGTCAGCAGAGTGGGCCAATGATGATGCCGTCTTTGAGAGAGACCAGCAATGCAAGGCCAAAGATGCCCTCAGGAAGGAGAGGGACCTTGCTCGGGCCCAGATAGAGGAGGTGGTCGCCAAGGCTGTCGAGAGAGAGGAAGAGCTGCTAGATGAGGCTGGGGCCCAGATCCTGACGGACTTCAATGAGGCCAAGAGGCAAGTTGAGTTCCTTTACCTGGGGCTCGATTTTTTAGGCCTCGATCTTTATACTCCTCTGGGAGAAATGGGTGCGGTTGTTGCGGCAGATCCTGGTGTTAGGGAGGTCGCAGAGGATAAGACCCAAATGAGTGCTAAGGGTGATGCTCAGGAGGCAGTAAGGGGCGAGAAAAAGGCCCAGGTAGCCCCTACCTCCTTAGATTAGGTTTTCTTTGTGCTTTGTTGTACCCAAGGCTGTTAGTGCATAATTTTGTACTTAATAAAATTTCGGAATTCAAAATTCAAACTTTATTAAACCTTTGCTTTTACACTTTACTGATAAAATTTACAGAGATTCTCCACGTTCCAAGTGCGTGGGATGGGTTTGCCATCCAATTCTTCGAGCTCATAGGTGCCAACCCGGGATATTCATCGGATTCGGTACGGACCTTCCCAATTTGAAACGAGCTTTCCTGTGTGGTGAGGACGGGACACTTCACTCTTTATTAGGATGAAGTCATGGAGTTTGAAGCTCCGGTTCCGAACTCGGGAGTTGTAATACCGGGCTGTCTTCTGTTGGTATGCGACTAAACAGACTTGGGCTTTGTCCCGTGCTTCGTCAACCAAGTCCGCGTTCATCCTTAAGGCTTCCTCATTGTTACTTGGTTTAAAAAACTGTATACGCATTGATGGAATTCCAATTTCAACTGGGATGACAGCTTCCGAACTATACGTCATGAAGAACTGGGTTTCTCCTGTAGGCGAACGAACAATCATCCGGTAGGCCCAAAGAACGTTAGGGAGTTGGTCAGCCTAGTGTTTATCTTCTTCGTCTAGTCTTCTCTTGATACCTTGGAGGAGAGTTATGTTGGTGACTTCGGCTTGGTCGTTGGTCTGCGGATATCCGACGGATGAGAATCGATGCTTGATTTGGAGATCTTCACAGAATGTCTTGAACCGGGGGCTATCAAATTGCTTTCTGTTATCAGTGACCAATACGGGTGGAATCCCAAACCGACATACGATCGACTTCCAAACGAAGTTTCTAGTTTGGTGATCTGTAATGTTGGATAGTGGTTTCGCCTCGACCCACTTGGTGAAATAATCAATTGCTACAATGAGATCTTTCTTTTGTCCAGCTGCTGCGGTGAACAGGCCCAGGATGTCCATCCCCCATATAGCGAAGGGAAGTGGACTAGTGATTGAGGTGAGGAGATTAGCAGGCCAGTACGGCACTGGGGAGGACTACTGACAATTTCTGCACTTCTTTACTAAGTCAGCCGCATCTTCTTTCATTTTGGGCCAGTAGTACCCTTGGCGTAGAATCTTGAAAGTGAGGGCTCAGGCTCCTAAGTGATTCCCACATACTCCTTTGTGGACTTCTCGGAGGGCGTAGTTGGCCTCGGTCGGACTGAGGCATCTTAGGTAAGGCATAGTCAGAGCTCTCTTGTATAATTGCCCATCTACAATCGTGTATCGAGAGGCTCGGGAGATTAACTTTTTGGCTTCGCTTCTCTGCTTGGGGACCTTTCCACCTTTCAAGTAGAGCAGGATTGGGTCCATCCACGTTGCACCCTCTTCCATTGGTAGGACCGAGGCTTTGTCTATGCTAAGAACATAAAGAGTTTCTAGGTAAATGGCTCGAGTCGGCTCTAGGTGCCCAGAGATGAGGCCAGGTTGGCCAGAGCATCTACCTTGGAGTTTTCAGCCCATGGAATTTGAGTTAGTCGGAACATTCTGAACTTAGCAGCGAGCTCTATCACTTTCTGGAGATACCAGGTGAGCTTCTCTCTTCGGGCTTCGAATTCTCCTGTTACCTGACTTACTACCAATTGGGAGTCACTGAAATCATCTACGACCTCGGCGGCCAGGGCTTTAGCCAATCTTAGGCCGGCTAGTAGGGCTTCATACTCTGCCTCATTATTAGAAGCCTTGAATTCAAATCTCAAGGCGTACTCGACTGTGAAGCCGTCGGGGCTGTAGAGGATGAGTTCTTTTTCGCTTTCCGTGACATTCAAAGATCCGTCCATATGGAGAGTCCATCTTGGAGGTGATCCATCTGGAGCCTCATCCGACGTTGGTTCTACCCTCATACTGAGGTCCACCGAGAGGGTTGTTTTGACGATAAAGTTAGCTAGGGCTTGGCCTTTGATAGCCTGTCGAGGGTGGTACCGAATATCGAATTCTCCAAGTTCTACTGACCACTTCACCATTCTCCCGGAGACACTCGGACTGTGAAGGACCTGCCATAAGGTTTGGTCAGTCAAAAGAACGACTATATGTGCTTGGAAGTAAGGCCGGAGCTTTCGAGCGGCTATCACTAGGGCATAAACTATCTTCTCAATGGGAGGATACCTCACTTCTGCCTCGTGGAGGACTCTACTGATGTAGTATATGGGTTTTTGGATACCCTCTTCTTACCAAATCAGGATAGAAGCCACAGTGTTTTCCCTAATAGATAAGTATAAGAACAACTCCTCATCCGGGAGAGGCTTGGTTAGGAGTGGGGGCGAGCTTAAATACTTTTTTAGCCCTTCGAAGGTCTCTTGGCAATCTTTTGTCTAGGAGAAGTCTTTAGCCTTCTTGATAGCTTTGAAGAAGGGTAAGCATATTTCTGCAAATTTGGACATGAAGCAACTCAGTGCGAAATTCTCCCAGTGAGCCGTTGTACTTCTTTCACTGATCTCAGAGGAGTCATGTCGAAGATGGCTTTTATCTTCTCTGTGTTGACTTCTATCCCCCTTTGGGTGACTATGAACCCTAGGAACTTCCCTCTAGTCCCACCGAAGGTGCACTTGGCTGGATTTAATCTCATGTTATGCTTGCACAATATCCCAAAGGCTTCTTCTAAATCCATACCTCCATGCTTTTGACCAGCATATCATCCACATAAACTTCCATGCTCTGCCCTATCTACCCCTTGAAGATTTTGTTGACCAGTCTTTGATATATCGCACCAGCATTCTTGAGTCCAAAAGGTATGACCTTATAGCAATATAGCCCTCGGTCGGTGATAAAGATGGTCTTGTCTTCGTCCGACCCGTATATGAAGATTTGGTTATACTCGGAGTACGCATCCATGAAGGAGAGGAGTTCATTCCCCAAAATGGCATTTACCAGCTAATCAATTCGAGGGAGGGGGAAGCTATCCTTTGGACAGGCCTTATTCAGGTTGGTGAAGTCAATGCAGATCCGCCACTTACCGTTGGCTTTTCTGACCATCACTACGTTGGATACCCATTCGGGGTACTTTGCCTCTCGGATAAAGCCTGCCTCAAGCAGTTTGTCTACCTCAGTGTTGATGAAGACTTGGCGTTCTTGGGTGAAAGACCTTTTCTACTAGACAACTGGTTTATACTTGGGGTCCACATTCAAGCAATGCTCAATGGTCCTGTGGTCAATCCTAGGCATGTCCGCTGCTGACTAGGCAAATAAGTCTCAGTTCTTCCAGAGGAGGGAGATGAGTTTTTCTCTGTGTTTCCTGGAGAGGCTTGATCCTATCTGGATGGTCCGGTTGGGTCTTTTCCAAGGGACACCAGAGTTAGCTCTTCGATTGGTCGCCCTCTTGGGGTCTTTATCTCATCCCTAAGCTCTTTTACCTCAAGAGGAAGGGTTGTGGCCTTCTTTCCTTCCTTAATAGCATTCAGATAGCAGGACCGTGAGGGCTTCTGATTACCCTTGATTATGCCTACCCCCTCACTGGTGAGGAACTTAACCTTCAAATAGTACGTGGAAACAACAACCCTTAGTTTGTTGAGGGTGGGTCGCCCGATGATCATATTGTAAGAGGAGGTCTTTACTACCAATAATGTGGTTTGCACAGTGGAGGTCCGCGGCTCTATCCCTGCGGTGACAATGAGGACTATGCTTCCCTCGAGAAAAACTGAAAATCCACCAAAACCGTAGAGCAGGGCTGGGGCCAGCTCTAGACACTCGTCCTTCAGTTCCATGCGTTGGAAGGCATTGTAAAACAATATATCGGCGGAGCTTCCGTTATCAATTAAGATGCGTCGCACCTCGTGGTTGGCTACCAGGAGAGAGACCACCACTGCGTCATCATGAGGAGTCTGCACATCCTTCAAGTCATCCTCTGTGAAAAAGATTGCCAGTTCCACTTTTCTTCGCTTATGAGGTCCGTTGACAAAGGCCACGGTCCTTGTGTACACCTTACTGCTCTGCTTTGAGCTTCCCTCTGCAGTAGGGCCTCCATATATTGTCTTGATGATCCGGGTGGTAGTTGTTACTTCCTGGTGTTTTTAACCTGATGCTTCTCGCCCAGCTTTGGTATCTTGCTGAGGGCCCCATCGGTCTTGTCTTTGGGGAGGAAAATATCCAGAGTTTCTCCTTGGCTGGGTGGGAGCCTCTCTCCTCTGGGAATTTTTAAATTCTTTCATATACCCCAGGCTGATAAGGGCCTCGATCTTTTCTTTCAAGGCATAGCAATCTTTGGTATCAAGGCCATAGCTTCGGTGGAAACGGCACCATTGTCTTTGATCTCCACTAAGGGACTGTGTCCTTGGTGGCCACTACAGGACCGACTTGTCTTGGAGCTGCATGAGGACATAAGTCCTAGATGCATTAAGGGGAGTGAAGTTGTCGAGCCGGGGTTGGGGTTTGTACCTCTTTTCTTGAGAGGGTTTTCTTATTATCCCCCTCTGTGGGTCGACATCCTTCCTCTTTTTTTCCGTTTCTCCTTCCCTTTCCCTCCTGAATGCCTGATCATCCTCTGCCAGCATGTACTTCTCTACTCGAGCTAAGACCTCTTTCATGTCCTTGGGGGGATGGCTGGTGAGCTTGGAGCTGAAGATCCCGGACTCAGCCCATTTTTTAAAGCCATCCTCTGAACATTCGAGTCGAGGTCAGGGATTTCCCAGGCTGCCCAGTTGAACCTGGATATGTAGGCTCGAAGCCTCTCTCCTCGGTGTTGAATAATGTTGAACAAACTTTCTGAGGTATTCTTTAGCCTTTTGCTGCTGAGAAAGTGAGAAGCAAAGGCATAACTTAGTTCTTTGAAACTGCCAATGCTCTCCGGCCTTAGACGTGAATACCAAGTGCCCGCAGCCTTCTCGAGGGTCAAGGGGAAGGAGCTTCACATGATGGGGTCGGGATGTCGATGCAGCATCATAGTTATCTTGTAGTGCTGCAAATAGTCTAGGGGGTCTCCTGAACCGTTGTACATTCTGACCTGTGACATTCTGAAGTTGAGGGGGAGCGGGGTCTCAAGGACAGCTTCTGTAAATGGAGGATCTTGGATGCTGAGCTCATCCAAGATGCTAAGGTTCTTGTGTTTTAATGCCAAATCTATTTTCTCTTCCATTTCTTTGAACCGTCTGTCTAAGTCGAAGTTATTTTTCGAAGAGGAACTCTCCTTGGACCGACCGCTACGCAGCGAGGGCTCGGTAGGGGGTTGATTGTAGGTAGGATTGTCTCTGTCGAATGACTTCGCTTGCTCTAGAGCTTAGTGAGGAGAAAGGGAGGGTTGCCGGCCTCCGCCTCGGACTTGAGCTGCCAAATTGGCTATCATCCAGGAGATTTCTTGGAACTGTGCTTGAGTCACAGGGGCCTAAGGATGCGCAGCTGCTTCCTCGTAATCAAGAGAGTTGGTTCTGGAAAGGTTAGGGCGTTGTTCTCTGGCGGGGAGCCGCCTACTCGACCCGGGGATTGCATGTTCTGGGATTGAAGGGAATCTAGGTCCAAATTGCTGGCTACAAGTGCTGCCCCAGATAGGAGTAAAGCATGTTGTTGGGGCCTCCTTGTTGGCCCTTCTCATACTGCTTCTAGGTGGCATCGTAACAGATGAGTTCTTTTGTACTTCTTCACTTTTGTTACAACGAGAGATTGTGGTTTCCCACAGACGGTGCCAATCTGTTGATGTCAAAAAAACGGTCAGTGTTGACGTGGCTTGGGCCCTGCACAAGTAACAAGGATGAGTTAAAGGCCATCGGAATGAGGGGAGGGAGAGACCTCTGAGGGCGCTCCGAAGCTTAAGTTAGCTCGAGGGTTTAGGGGAGATGCCGAGGGCTTAAGCAAATCAAGTATAAACGGGTAAGTCTCAATGAATATAAATTCTATACCTCGACTTATTTATAGCCATCCACCTCTGGGAGGGCATTGATTATATGCTCTGGGAACGGTGTGTTGCAGGGTGGCTGCAGGGCGGCGCGTAGTAGGGTGGCTGCAGGGCTGCGCGTAGTAGGGTGGCTGCAGGGTTGCGTGCCGTAGGGTGGTTGTAGGGCTGCAGATGTGGGCGGCTGTAGGGCGGCATGTTGTAGGGTGGCGTAGAGTGGCTACAGAGCTGCGTGCGTAGAGGGGGCCCAAGTGTAGGTTTGTCAGGCTGTTCTTCATTGGGTCGGAGTGTTTGCTGGGCCGGAGAGTCTATTGGGCCGGAGAGTCTTCTGGGCCGGAGATTCTACTAGGCTGAGTGTTTTGGGCCACATCACAAACAATTGAGGAATTTTTTTTATTAAACTTGTAGTCGATGATATTTTATAGATCAAACTCATTTATAATCATTTTTCTACTAAATTTTTCAACAACTTTTTTATTATAAAAGAAATAGGCCTAGTCTTGATAATCAATTAGACTTATAAAATAATTTGATTAACTTTCATCTAAAGATCAAAATAGAAACTTTCAAATAATCAACATAGATCATAAATTTATTAAACTCAGTGCATCTAATTTTAAAAGTGGTAAGACATGCCTATAAGTTTAACCACAATATAAAAAGGGTAAATTGCTTAACCTACTCGAGATTAGTTTATGGTTACATTTACATCACATAGTTTTTAAAATATACATTTACCTACATGTTGTTAGCTTTTCATTAATAAATTGTTCAAAATATAGTCAAACCTTATGTCAACTCATCAAAACTTATTAGAAACCCGATTTTACACTTAATAATTTCAAAATTCAGTCAAACATTTTACCGAAGTAGCATTCAAACTTCGACTGAATTTTGAAATTATTAAGGGTAAAGTCAGGTTTCCAATAAGTTTTGATGAGTTAGCATAAAGTTTGATTGGATTTTGAACAGTTAACTAACAGATGACTAACTAAAGGTTAACGATAGATAGATAAATGTATAATTTAGAAATTAGATGAAGTAAGTGTAACTATGGACTAATTTCAAATAGGTTAATGTAATTTACCAAAAAAAAAAAACTAAAATTATGTGAATGCTATTCAATCTAAGCCATAAAAAACTTGAAAAATAAATGAGAAATGCCTCTCTCTCTAACATTTTAATATTTTTACTTGAGTACTAGTGTCCAAAGTTCAAACATGAGTGGATATTGTTTCAACATAAGATCAAAAACTAATTAGTAATTAGTAACTAACCAAGTAATTGCCCAAATCACAAGAAGAAAATCCAATAAAAGACAACTAATTAACATTTACATAAAAAACACATTTAAGTAGTATGATTATCATTAGTTAAAAAAAATTGAGCCATTACAAGAGGAAAGAAAAAATGTACCCACAATCACATTAAATCCAATTAATAATGTTGTCCATCAATCTTAAAAATTGCTTTTGATTTTCTATTAAGACTAGTTTACATACTCGTGCTTTTTTCGAGTTTTTTTTAATAATTTTTAATATATATATATATATATATATATCATAGTGTTTTTTTAAAGGTGATTGGATTAACTTTTTTTTTCATATTAATATTTTTGTTTTTACATGTAGTTTTTATTATTATCGTTGATGATTAATACTTATAAGTTATTTTTTAAGATTTTTTCATTTTTTATTATATTTAACATAAATAGTAAAAATAGATGAAAAGTAAAAGAAATATTAAGTGCAAATTAATTTAATTTTTTAATATTATTTTTGAAAACAAATTAATCTATATAAAGTTAAATTTAAAATGATGGAAGCAGAGGTGGGTTTCACGTGATTAGTAGGGATCTGGGATCATTGACGCCAATTTGTGGGAGCCTGTCATAAGGGCTCTAAGTAATGCAGAAGCTTGTGGCTAGGGGCCATGGGTTTGCAATTGGCATTTGCTGGTGTATATTCAAGAGGAGTCGAGTAGAGTTTGTTTAGACTCAAATTTAATGAATTTAAGTTTGAATTTGAGCGCATTATAATCGAGCTTAAAAGTGGAATTCGAGCTCGATCAAAATTTATAAAGTTCGAGTTTGATAATTAATGAGCTCATCTAACTCTGATCTTGATTTGAGCATAAAAAAGTTCGAACTCACGAGTTTTAAAAAATTTGAATGAGTTTAACGAGTCTATGATAAAAAAAAAATTATATAATTTTAATAAATATAACATATATATTATAACATATATTTAAAAAATTATATTAATAGAACATATTTGTGAGCCTGACTAACCGAGATTTGAATGACCATAAGCTCAAATAGTTAAAAAAAGCATTCCAATTCGAGTCCATCCCTAGGGCTAGACATGAGCTGCCTCGAGTTCAAGTGGAAGAGGATTCAACGGAAGCCAACAACTAATTTTCACCTTTTCAGTGGCCAAAAATAGTCCCAGACACACCCTTACCCTGCATTTCTAGAGAAAAAAAGAACTCAATCTTAGCTAATATTCAGATATTCTCACAATTTAAGAGTGTTCCTTTTATGCATCTTTCAGCTCAAAAACTTAAATCAATTTTAAGTCAATTTTATTTTAAATATTTTTTTATAAAAAGCTTAGTTAAATTAAATGTAATTGATTTAATTTAATTAGGTTTTTTTTACAAATTTTAGAAAATAATCTCCGATTTAAAATTGATTTTTAAGTCGATCCAAACAAATCAACAAGAGACTGCTCCAACGTTTTTGAAGTCAATCTCGCAGTTGGCTTGTTTCTTATTTTGATTGAATAAAGACATAATTCTAGACGAAATTTTATATTAATGTTAAAAATTACTAATTCAGGTAATTGTTTGTCAAAATTGAAAATTCTTATATCTCTCGTGCATTTTACAAATTTCTATTTTATTTATTCTTGTTATGTTTTTTTTAGTAATATTAATCGAACTTGTTATAATGCTAAGAGAAGTGTACTGTATGTAAAAAAATAGTGTAGCTGATACACTAAGTTCATATCAATAGCTTGATAAGTTGATATATAAATTGACATAGAGCATTCAAATTATAAACTTTTATCGAAGAATGCTAGTGTCTGTCTAGTTCTTGGTAGAACAAAGTTATGATTAGTAGAGATGATAAGTGAGAAGAAAAAAATTATTTTTTTATTGTTTAATAAGAAAAAAAATGAAGAGGAAAAAAGAGTATGGCAATTAGTGTTTTCATTTTATATGAAAAAATTAAAATACTCTCAAATTTGGATGATGAAAGAATGAAAACTAAAATAAATTACTTTTTGTTATGTTTTTTTTCTCTCATTTTTTCATTATTTAAAAAACATCTTTATAATTTGTCCTAAATTACAAATACACCCCTCTATATTAAAAATATACAAAAACATCATTCAAATCCAACCATGATTAATCAACCCGAATAAAAATCACACTTTAAGTGTGAAAAGACCTAGCAATCCTTATTTATTTTCCTCTCTCTTCACCCCTCCTTTTCTGCTACAACTCTTCCTCTTTCTTTCAGATCTGTAGTTAGTTGTTGCAGCTACTACAAGGAAGCATCTATCGTCAGTTTTCAGAGTTTTCGCAGATTGGAAAATATCTTCTGCAATCTGCACTGCAGCTCCCAATGATCTTTTCATCAGCTTTATTGCCGAACCCACTTCTGCTATTGCAGTAGCAACAACTGCCACTGCTCCCGGGGGCAGAGGCATATCATTAGCCATGGCTTGGCCCCTTTCGAGCCGTTCCATAAACTACGGGCTCCCATCCGAGGTGGGTATAATGGGCTTCCACGACCTCTTTGTGGTGGCTGTAGATTTGAGAGAGGAAGAGAAAGTTGCAGCAAAGAAGAAGGGGTGGAGGAGGAGAGAGGATTAAATGAGGGTTATTAGGTCTTTACACATTTAAAGTATGTTTTTGACTATCCATAATTGGATTTGAAAAGTGTTTTTTTGTATACTTTTAATGTAAAGTGATGCATTTATAGTTTAATGGAAACTATAAGTGTGTTTTTGAATTTTTCTCTTATTTTTATCATAATTAATTATGCAACAAAAGAGAAGCTTTAGAACGAATTGCTTGTATCGATAGCTGATTGATAGTACTTACTCAGTCTCAAAATTTTAATCACTTATCATTTTTTTTACTTAAATTTGATTTTAATTATTTTATATATATTATTTTAAAAATATAAAAAATATATTTTTTTAAAAAATTTAAACTCTTTATATGAAAAGACCTATATATGAAAAAAAAAATATTAATTTAATTGGTTAAATAGTTAACACTACAAAAATAATGAGCAGAGAGAGTCCAATTTTTCACCTGGTCTATCCATTTACTGCTACAACTAAAGACTGATTTCAGTGATGCAACAAAATCAATGTTACTGCTAATCCCTCTCTCCCGTTTCCTCAAACCCAGAAAGAGCTCATTTTTATGTTTCAACAAAAGTTTCAACTCATGGGCATTAACCTTAAAAAACGCGGCCTCTCGCAATCCCCACGAAGCTATGAACCTCTACTCCCAACTGCACCGCCAATCCGTTCCCTTGGGTACCTTCTTCATCCTCTTCACCTTGAAATCAATCGCCTCTCCCTTTAACCTCGCCATCATTCGCCACCTCCATGCTCATGTCATCATACGAGGCCTATCCACTCACGTTTATGTCGCCACTTCTATTCTTCGTGCCTACGTGGTCGCTTCGTTTGGTGACGCATGTGTACTGTTCGATGAAATGCCTGTGAGGAACACGGTCACTTGGAATACCATGATTGCCGGGTACTCTAGGTCTGGGGATGTTAACAAAGCGCATGCCGTTTTTGAGGCAATGCCTTTGAGGGATGTTGGCTCGTGGTCCGCCATGATCGCGGCTTATGTTAATAATAGGAAGTGGGATTGTGGGTTAGCGGTTTTCAGAGAAATGATGGTCAGTGAGGTGTTGAAACCTGACCGAGTGACCGTAGGATCGGTCTTATCGGGGTGTGCTCACATGGGTTCTATTGGTTTGATAGTGGGGAAATCAGTTCATTGTTTTACGGTGAAGAATGGGTGGGAGATGGATGTGCAAATGGGAACGGTTTTGGTTGATATGTATGCCAAGTGCGGATTGTTGAGGTATGCTCACAGGGTTTTTGAGTTGATGCAAGAAAAGAATGTAGTTACTTGGACTGCATTGATTTTTGGTTCTGCACAACATGGTCCTAGCAAAGAAGCTTTCTCGTTGTTTAAGATGATGCAAGAGATGGGGGTGAGACCCAATGAGATTACTTTCACAGGGATTCTTAAAGCATGTGCATATGCAGGGTTAGTTGAGGAGGGACGCAAGTATTTTAAAATGATTGAAGAGTACGGCTTGGAGCCGAAAATTCAACACTATGGATGCATGGTTGACTTGTTTGGCAAGGCAGGGTTGGTAGAGGAAGCTTATGAGATGATTCGAACGATGAAATTTAAACCTAATGTCATCATCTGGGGTTCTTTTTTGTCGGCATGTAAGAAGCACAGGAAATTTGAGATGGCCAAAAGAGTAATTGAACAAGTCTTGAGGGTAATAAGGCCAGAGAATGATGAATGGGTTTACACTCTTATATCAGATTTGTATGTTTTGAACAAGAACTGGGATGATGCAGAAACAGTTAGAAAATTAATGGGTGATCAACATGTGAGGAAGGCGAGGGGCTCTAGTTTTATTAGAACTGGAATTTAGAAATTAATACTAACGGGAACTTTCCATGCATACCACTAACACCTCTATGCCCTTGGTTGTCTTCAATTCTTTATGTTCTTATTTAGCAGAAATTAAGAAGAATACAATGGAGAAGGAAGTATATAATTTTGGATAGCTTAAACTCTTTATCTGTCCCAAGAGCTCTAAATGCTCTTTTTTAGAACAGAGAAATTAATTCATTGGCAAAAATTATCATTCTTTTTCAGATTATCTGCTGCCAATTTAAGCATAGAACTTGTTTGTAGGAATGAAAAAGTCAGTTGGCCTCATTAAAGTCATTAGCAGT
Organism: Bretschneidera sinensis; assembly: GCA_023935145.1. Taxonomy (NCBI): domain Eukaryota; kingdom Viridiplantae; phylum Streptophyta; class Magnoliopsida; order Brassicales; family Akaniaceae; genus Bretschneidera; species Bretschneidera sinensis. The sequence goes on from CM043705.1 coordinate 71,803,555, forward strand.
TGCATGCACATTGCCTTAGCTTTCTCTGTCTAAAGTCTAAACCCTAGAATCTGATGAACTAACTCCAAAAATGAAGATTGTAGTAAGAGTCAAATCTTAATTATGTCAATAATCTGTTTGTTAATTGAGTTGTACTTTAAAAACTACAGACAATTTCCGGCCAGGTATGTGATTCAAGCAGTACGGATATTTTAGACTTGATTAGGGGTGGCACGGCCCGACCCATGGCTCATACAAGGCGGCTCACCGTGTTTTCGTATTGTGCCTCATCTCTTTTGTGTTGTGCCGTGCTTTTAAATATCTTGGTCCGGTACGACTCAAGGCCTGCATGGTTATTGGGTCAGGTCGTGTCGTCGCGACCCATGACTTTCATAGATATATATTGATTTTTTTTCGTTTTTTTATTGAAATTAGTATTAAAAAAATATATATAAATATTGAATTGAATGCTTATAATTGTATGGAAAAATAATTATTTTATTGATGAAGTTAAATATCACAAATAACTTTGAAATTGAACAAAAATAACAAAATAAACAAATAACTTAAAATTTACAACTTCTAAAAATCGTACAAATAAATAACTTACAAAAATAACATATAAAATAAATAAAGAAGATGAAATGACTTCTAAATAAGTGAAATATAAAAAATAACTTTGAAATTTTTAAAATTAGAAAAACATAAAATATTATCAATAATTAAAAAAAAAATTGACCTTTAAATAAATTTTAAAAAAAGTAAACTTATCAAATTTCTAGACAAACGACTTTATAAATTGAATTATGAGTCATCTAACCAAGCTATGCAGTTAAGTTTCATTCGGTGGATTAAAAAGAAAAATATTATATGATTTCCTTCAAATGTTTTAATTCATTGTATCAAATGCTATTATGTTAAAATCAATCAATTATAACTTCAATGTTTAAATTAAAAATTCACAAATGACACTTATTGTGTTTAAATATCTATTTAGATTTGATTTAATTTATATTAATGTGTGATTTTGATGAATTTGTTTCATTTATAAATTAGTAGATCACGTGCCATTATGTTAATAATAGAGTAATAATTTTCATTTTTTCCACCATATTAAAAAATCAAATTTGTCATCTATTTTTATTGACTCATTATTTTAGTGGTATAAAATTGTATATAATTTTGAATTTATTAGATGTTATGGTCATGTCTCGTGTAGTGTCGGACCGTGCTTAATGTCGAGCCCTGCCTCGAGTTGGGTCGTGCGGGGTCTCGTACTGTGCTTTTTTTTTTCTGTACCATGCTGTTGGCCTCAAAAGCTGGGCCCAACATGACACGAGAAATAGTACCGTGCCAAACACGGCACCGTCCGTGGAAGTGTGGGCTGGCCCGGCCCATTGCCACCCCTAGAGTTGATACATTAGAGATATTGAGCTTTCAATGTCTAAAAGTGGGCTTTTGATTGTGGACAAGGAGGCTTATACTGGGCCTAGCCCAAGAACTTATATTCTTTGGATTGGATATTTTTAACACCATTCTTCCACATTTTCCTATTGATATTTTATAGCCTGCTTTATCAATTTCAAATTTCTGGTTGGTGGAGATGAGCTCTTTGGCTTTCAGCTGGGACTTTGCTCTCCCAGAAAGCTGAGCACACAGAATGATAGAGTACTTATAAGAAAACTAGGTGGATCAGACGCGTCAGCTATCAAATTCTCCAGCAGACAACAGACAGGGTCCAATCCTCAACAACAACTGTAGTTAAATGAGAACCTGAATTCATTTAGGAGAAGAGAAACAATTAGTCTAGGTTTTTGTCTTGGCTTTCTTGATGTTCTCTTGAAACCAGAACACTCTGCAGAAGCTGAATCAGCTCCATGTGAACTGACTATATCTCCTTCCGGCCTTGCTTTTTGTGATAAAGTAGTCGGGTATGGCCCTGAGGCTGTCAAAGGACTTCCCTTTTTCAGTTCGATACAGAAGAAGATTTTAAAACAACAAATAAATGAATAAAATTTGCAGGCACATTTTGTTGGGAAACTGGAGAATGGGAAAGTTTTTGATAGCAGCTACAACCGTGGGAAGTCTCTTACATTCCGGATTGGTGTTGGTGAGGTATGCATGTGTCTATAGTTTCCAGTGATCTGCCAATGATGACCTTTGCTTGCTGGGGGAAAAATTAAATTACTATTACATGTAACTTGCAAATTTCTTCTTGTGTAGTCGCCTTAGGAACCTGGATTTGGTAATTCAAAAAGGGATGATTATTCTCTGTCAAGAATTGACCTTTCTCTTTATTGTTGGTTTTTAGAAGGTTTCTCATCATCAGATGGACAGGTCTTTCAAGAACTGATGTTACACAAGCACATATAGTTAGCATTATCAAAAGACTAAAGTGAAGGAAATTGATTTGCGTTCAGAAATTAAGTAGTGTAACTCAACCTCAACTAACAATTGATAGATAGAATTAGTAAAGGAAATGTATTTCAAACACGACATATTAATCATTGGACAAGTGAGCTGCTATTAAGTAGGCCTTTCCTGCAAGCTGCTCGTCTTCTTAACCTTCTCTGTCAAGTGGAAGTAAGAGCTCGGACAATGAAGTTGGTAACAAAATCATGAAAACATCAAAGATTTTCTGTTTCCTGGCCTGCAAAATCTAATGCCCTTCATGAACAATGGGGCAGCAAACCCAACTAGATCTGGTTGGGTTAGGATTGATAAACTACTTGAGAACTATTAGACTTTTGATTTTCATGAATCTCACAGGTCATCACAGGCTGGGACCAAGGTATTCTCGGTGGTGATGGAGTTCCTCCCATGCTTGCTGGTATGATAAACACAAGAACCCAGTATCTCCAGATGTGGAGTATTAAACAACTAAGAAAAAAAATACTTATTTACTTCAACTTAATTTAGGGGGAAAATGCATATTAAAGCTTCCTACAGAACTTGGATATGGCATGAGAAGGGCTGGCTGTAAAGGAGGTAAGCGGTACAAGTCCTTTAAATCTATAATTGCTTGCTTATTTACAGGTTAGAGTACATTTATCTGACATTCTGTTCATTTTTCTCTTGCAAGCATATTCTACCCACAGGGTGGTAATTTAAGATCAGATGTTTCTCATTTTCCCACCAAACAAGATTAGCTTATAAAGATCTTTCTCAGTTGTTACCGTACTTCTGCAGGCTCATGCGTTAGTCCTCCAGATTCGGTTCTCCTCTTTGACGTGGAATTCATTGGCAAGGCATGAGAGAAGTTCCTTCTTTTTTTTGTGTGAGCATTGTTTGCCAAAAGCTTGGGAGTTCATTTTTTACTTGTGTGAAGTGAAAATAATAGAGTACATAATTTCTTTCTTTGATTTGGAACGAAGCTTGTATGTCTAACAAGGATGAAGAGCATTTATGGTTTTATGCATAAACATGACATCACTGAAAGCCACACCAGCAGATTTTCCGAAGCATTATTCTTGCAATTTGGTATTAGGGATAGCAAAGGTGATTATTAAGTATTACCACCAAAGTTTTAGCGGGTGAGTGAGATTCTCTCTTCTCGTCAAGAGTGTTTGGGTTCGAGTCTCCTACTACGATAGGATAGGGTGAGACGTGCTTTGTTCCTTGATTTAGCATGAACCAACACTTGATCTCTTTCAAATATGTTCTCTTTTCACACCAAAAAAAAAAGATTATAAGGTCAAGCATTATGTCAGTTAGAGCCAACAACTAATTTTCACATTTTCAGTGGCAAAAAATAGTCCCAGACACACCCTTACCCTGCATTTCTAGAGGAAAAAAAAACTAAATCTTAGCTGGTATTCAGATGTTCTCACAATTAAGAGTGGTACTTTTGTGCATCTTTTAGCTCAAAAACTTAAAATCAATTTTAAGTTAATTTTATTTTAAATATTTTTTTTATAAAAACTTTGTTAAATTAATTGTAATTGATTTAATTTAACTAGGTTTTTTTTATAAGTTTTAGAAAATAATCCCCGATTTAAAATTGACTTTTAAGCCGATCCAAACAAATCAACAAGAGGCTGCTCCAACATTTTTGAAGTCAATCTCGCAGTTGGTTTGTTCTTTATTTTGATTGAATAAAATTTATCATCGCTTTCAAATAAAAATAACTAAAAATCAGTCAAATTTGAAAGTTAATAAAGACATAATTCTATAAGAAATTTGATATTAATGTTACAAATTACTATTTCAGGCAATTGTTTGTTGAAATTGAAAGTCCTTATCTCTCTCGTTCATTTTACCAATTTCTATTTTATTTATTATTGTTATGTTTTTTTTAGTAATCTGAATCGAACTTGTTATAATGCTAAGAGAACTTGTTATAAAAAAAAAAATAGTGTAACTGATACACTAAGTTCAGATCAATCGCTTGATAAGTTGATATATAAATTGACATAGAGCATTCAAATTATTAACTTTTATAGAAGAATGCTAGTGTGTGTCTATTTCTTGGTAGAGAGAGGAAAAAAAAAAGGAAAAAAATGTTTTTTTTATTGTTTGATAAGAAAAGAAAGTGAAGAGGAAAAAAGAGTATGGTAATTGTTGTTTTTTTTATATGAATAAATTAAAATACTCTCAAATTATGATGATTGGAGAGTGAAAACTAAAATAAACTACTTTTTATTATGTTTTTTTTACATTTTCTCATTTTTTTCATCATTTAAAAAACATTTTTATAATTTGTCCTAAACTACAAATACACCCCTCCATATTAAAAATATACAAAACACCATTTAAATCCAACCATGATTAATCAACCCTAATAAAAAACATACTTTAATGTAAAAAGACCTGACAACCCTCATTTATTCCCCTATCTCTTTTACCCCTCTTTCTCTGCTACAACTCTTCCTCCCTCTCTCAGATATGCAAATAGTTGTTGTGGCTACTACAAGGGAACATCTACCGTCAGTTTTCGATGTTTTTGCAGATTGGGAAATATCTTCCGCAATCTGCACCGCAACTCCCAACGATCTTTTCCTCTGCTTTAAGGCCGAACCCACTTCTGATGTTGTAGTAGCAACAACCGCCGTTGCTCTTGGGGGCAGAGACGGGTCATCAGCCATGGCTTGGCCCCTTTCGAGCCTTTCCATAAACTACGGGCTCCCGTCCGAAATAGGTATGGTGGACTTCCACAACATCTTTGTGGTGGCTGCAGATCTAAAAGTGGAAGAGAGAGTTGCAATAGAGAATGAGGGGTGGAGGAAGATAGAGGATTAAATGAGGGTTATTGGGTCTTTACACATTTAAAGTAGGTTTTTGACTAGTATTGATTAATCATGGTTGGATTTGAAAAGTGTTTTTCTCTTCATTTTTTTATTACAATTTTTTATACAAAAGAGGAAGCTTTAAGACGAATTGCTTGTGTCGGTGGCTCATTGATAATCACTTATCACTTTTTTTACTTAAGTTTGATTTTAATTATTTTTTATATATAATATTAAAAGTATAAAAAAAAAGTTTTAAAAAATATTTATGTATATATAAACAAAATTTTTTTTTTTTAATGATGTAATAATAGAAAAAAAAATTATTCACTTAATTTACTAAATAGTTAAAACGACAAAAATTATGAGTGAGCTGTGAGGGAGTCCAATCTTTCGCTTGGTCTATCCATTTACTGCTACAACTAATGACTGATTTTAGTGATGCAACAAATCAATGTTATCGCTAATCCCTCTCTCCCGTTTCCTCAAACCCAGAAAGAGCTCATTTTTATGTTTCAACAAAAGTTTCAACTCATGGGCATTAACCTTCAAAAACGCGGCCTCTCGCAATCCCCACGAAGCTATGAACCTCTACTCCCAACTGCACCGCCAATCCGTTCCCTTGGGTACCTTCGCCATCCTCTGCACCTTGAAATCAATCGCCTCTCCCTTTAACCTCCCAATCATTCGCCACCTCCATGCTCATGTCATTATACGAGGCCTATCCACTCACGTTTATGTCGCCACTTCTCTTCTCCATGCATACGTGGTTGCTTCGTTTGGCGACGCATGCACACTGTTCGATGAAATGCCTGTGAGGAACACGGTCACTTGGAATACCATGATTGCCGGGTACTCTAGGTCTGGCGATGTTAACAAAGCGCATGCCGTTTTTGAGGCAATGCCTTTGAGGGATGTTGGCTCGTGTACCGCCATGATCGCGGCTTATGTTAATAATAGGAAGTGGGATTGTGGGTTAGCGGTTTTCAGAGAAATGATGGTCAGTGAGGTGTTGAAACCTGACCGAGTGACCGTAGGATCGGTCTTATCGGGGTGTGCTCACATGGGTTCTATTGGTTTGTTAGTGGGGAAATCAGTTCATTGTTTTACGGTGAAGAATGGGTGGGACATGGATGTGCAAATGGGAACGGTTTTGGTTGATATGTATGCCAAGTGCGGATTGTTGAGGTATGCTCACAGGGTTTCTGAGTTGATGCAAGAAAAGAATGTAGTTACTTGGACTGCATTGATTTGTGGTTCTGCACAACATGGTCATAGCAAAGAAGCTTTGTCTTTGTTTAAGATGATGCAAGAGATGGGGGTGAGACCCAATGAGATGACTTTCACAGGGATTCTTAAAGCATGTGCATATACAGGGTTAGTTGAGGAGGGACGCAAGTATTTTAAAATGATTGAAGAGTACGGCTTGGAGCCGAAAATTCAACACTATGGATGCATGGTTGACTTGTTTGGCAAGGCAGGGTTGATAGAGGACGCTTATGAGGTGATTCGTACGATGAAATTTAAACCTAATGTCATCATCTGGGGTTCTTTTTTGTCGGCATGTAAGGAGCACAGGAAATTTGAGATGGCCAAAAGAGTAATTGAACAAGTCTTGAGGGTAATAAGGCCAGAGAATGATGGAGGGGTTTACACTCTTATATCAGATTTGTATGTTTTGAACGAGAAGTGGGATGATGCAGAAACAGTTAGAAAATTAATGGGTGATCAACATGTGAGGAAGGCGAGGGGCTCTAGTTTTATTAGAACTGGAATTTAGAAATTATTACTAACGGGAACTTTCCATGCATACCACCTCTATGCCCTTGGTTATCTTCAATTCTTAATTTAGCAGAAATTAAGAAGAATACAATGAAGGAGGAGGAAGTATATAATTTTGGATAGCTTTTACTCTTTATCTGTCCCAAGAGCTCTAAATGCTCTTTTTTAGAACAGAGAAATTAATTCATTGGCAAAAATTATTATTCTTTTTCAGATTATCTGCTGCCAATTTAAGCATAGAACTTGTTTGTAGGAATGAAAAAGTCAGTTGGCCTCATTAAAGTCATTAGCAGTTGCATGCACATTGCCTTAGCTTTCTCTGTCTAAAGTCTAAACCCTAGAATCTGATGGACCAACTCCAAAAATGAAGATTGTAGTAAGAGTCAAATGTTAATTATGTCAATAATCTGTTTGTTAATTGAGTTGTACTTTAAAAACTGCAGACAATTTCAGGTCAGGTCTGTGACTCAAGCAGTACAGATATTTTAGACTTGATTAGGGTGGCATGGCCCGACCCACGGCTCACACAAGACGGTCCATCGTGTTTTCGTATCGTGCTTTTATCTCTCTTTCGTGTCGTGCCGTACTTTTAAAAATCTCGGTCTGATACGGCTCAAGGCCCGCATGGTTTTTGGGTCAGGTCGTGCCGTCCCGGCCCATGGTTCTCGTGGGTATATATTGATTTTTTTAGCATTTTTTGTTGAAAATAATAAAAAAATATAAATATTGAATTGAATGTTTATAATTGTATAGAAAAACAATCATTTTATTGATGAAGTTAATTATTACAAATAACTTTGAAATTGGACAAGGGCAACAACATAAACAAATAACTTAAAAATCACAACTTCCAAAAATCTTCCAAATAAATAACTTAAAAAAACAACATATAAAATAAAAAAAGAAGATGAAATGACTTTCAAATAAGTGAAATATAAAAAAACAACTTAGAAATTTTAAAAATTAGAATGACATAAAATATTATTAATAATTAAAAAATAATTTTTATAACATTTTTGACCTTTAAATAAATAAAAAACAAACTTATCAAATTTCTAGACAAACAACTTTATAAATTAAATAATGAGTGGTCTAATCAAGCTATGCCGCTAAGTTTCATTTGGTGGATTAAAAAGAAGTATATTATACAATTTCCTTCTAGCGTTTTAATTCACTGTTTCAAATGCTATTATGTTAAAATAAATCAATTATAACTTCAATGTTTAAATTAAAAATTCACAAATGACACTTTTTGTGTTTAAATATTTTTTTAGATTTAATTTAATTTATATTAGCGTGTGATTTTTTGATGAATTTGTTTCATTTATAAATTAATAGATCACGTGTCATTATATTAAGAATAATATGATTATATGCATAAACATGACATCACTAAAAGCCACACTAGCATATTTTCCAAAGCATTATTCTTGCAATTTGGTATCAGGGATAGCAAAGGTGATTATTAGGTATTACCACTAAAGTTTTAGCGGGTGATTGAGATTCTTCTTTCTCGTCAAGAGTGTTTGAGTTCGAGTCTTTTACTGCGATGACGTGCTTTGTTTACTGATTTAGCATGAACCAACACTTGACCTCTTTCAAATTGTTCTCTTTTTCACACCAAAAATAAAAGATTATAAGGTAAAACATTATGTCGGATAGATTAATATTCTACTATCAATCAATTTTTCAATAATCAAATTATTAACTCCATATCTTAAATTTATTATTTCATAATTTTTTTATTTCTCTAAAGGAAATTATTGTGTTTTTTATAGCAATCCAAAATGTACAATTTCAATTATTGAAGTTCTCACTTTTAACGTTTTCCTCGTCTTACCCACGTGTCAACCACTCATAGTCATCTTTATCTTATTCAAAACGTCTTTAAGTGTTATATTTTTAGGTAAACTACAATTGTATGGTTTAGGTTTGATAGTAATTACAACTTAGTTTTAAAGTTTTGAAAAACAATATTCCTTTAAGACGTTTTAATTTACATAACAGTTACATCCGAAGTAGTTAAATAATTATAACAAATTTTAAAGAATTTTTTTTCTAACAGTGATGTAATATTAGTTTAGTGCATCTAAATGTTGAGATGTGAGTTGCATATATGTGATATATATTAACTTAATGACATTTGCGTTTTTCTTAATTTTTGTTAAATTTCTAATAATAAGATGGGTTTGTCATTTTTTTTAAAAAATTTGTATTAGATTGTAATTACTATCAAACCTGAGAGATTCATATGTATCTTACATTTAATTTTTAAGAGTCTTTTAATATAAATATCAATGAAATAAAATTAAACAACAATCATTGACTCAATGGATATTGTGTCAAGTCAAATGTGTTTGGGTGTGTTTAGATTCTGAATTTGATTCCTCGATTCCTCATACTAAGAATTCTCTTGCAGATAATAAAAGTTGTTTTGTGAGTGGATAAAAATTAAAATCAAGAAAAATATTTTCATTATGTTATTCTTTTTTTGGTAATAGGAAAAATGGGTAAGCAGATAGGTTACCCCATATACTCGTCAGGGAGCACTGAGCTAGTACACAAAGCAATTATGGAGTAGTCCCTAGGTTTAGCACCAATAAACGTCTATAGAAAGACTCTAACCCAAATAATTCTAACGAGATAGATGAGTTCTTACCACTAAACTAAGTGTTTGTTAGCAATATGTTATTCTTTTAAATCATATGTCGCAAATTTTTTAGTAGTCACCCATAACTTTTTTTTCTTTCAATTAGTTTACAGGTCTCATTTCTTTTCGTTTAACAGCTCAATAATTTAGTTAATTAATGAAAAAACAAAAGAATAGAAGTCTTTTAGGAGAATTTTTTTTGTATCGGATGTAAAACTCATTTTTACACCCGGATGAAAATTTGATTAGTAATTTAAAAAAATTTCACTAATAACATTCATTCATATTTAATTAATTTTATCAATAAAACTTTAAAAAATTACTGAGTTTCACATTCTCTCATCTTTTAGTGGCATCATTTCCTTTGACAACAACAAAAAAATTATACTTAAAATGACAGAAGGAAAAGGTAAAGGAAAAAGAAAAAGTTGAGAATTAATATGTCACATGTCATCGAAAGAGGCAAAAAAAAAAAAATGAACAATAAACCAAAAGGATTCAGTTTTCATATGGTTATAGATGATAATAGGAATATAGGATAGAAAACCATACCCCTATAAGAAGACATGTGACCGTGGGGTTTTGCCCTTTTGGGTCTCCCATCAAGTTATATCTTAGTTTTTCCTTTTTTGAAAAAATGAAGAAAAAAAATTAATAAAAAACTCCATATGAATATGTAAGAAAAAACAATATTTCAAAAGTATCAATTTCTTAGTATTATGGGGAACGCCTATTTCATTTCTGACCTGATTTAACATTAATCCAATATATTTCCATAAACAAAATCAAAAGTCATATAATGTAGCTTCTTATCTAGAAGTAATTTTAATTGACATTGGATGACAAAGAAATTTACACATTTGTTATTATAAAACTATTGTTATTGAATTTTTGAGATTATCATCATTAATAATAATATCGTTTTCATTATCACAATAATAATTATTAATATTTTATTTTGATTAAAAGAAATATTTTTCATTGCATAATTATTAAAGTCTAACTGATAAAAAAAGTTATCTAAGCATCCAAATAACCAACTGATATTAATATATCAGTTTTGGTAATTTCAACGTTTAAAACATATTTAGAAGTTAAGCAATCCAAATGTCAATTTTAAAATCTTAATTTGATATCATTTTTAACACAATTTTTACTTAACATTAAATAACTTAACTCAACAACATTTTCATTAAAAACAATTGTTTTAGCTAAATAACCCTTAAAACAAAGACGATTATAATTCATTAATGCAAATAGAAGACTATCACAAAATTGGTGCAAGGCGACAAAATTAAAGATACCCAAACAACCAAACAAATATTGATCGAGACTTTGTGATATTGCACCCACAAAAAAAGTAAAAAATGATGTCTCACACCTCTCTTGCCATGAATGAACGAAGATCAAATATTTCAACCGAAACAAAAATGAAAGGACTAAATCCTTTCTACTTCTTATGTGTAATTTGGGGATTTGATTTTCATTTTGAAATTATATAGCTCTTTCACACGAGTAAAGAGAGATTCAATTTGGAGTTAACTTTTGTAGGGAAAAATATACTTACGTGAGCATTATGTGATGTCATTTTGAGAATAATTCTGTATTCGTTTAATTATCTTGTCGGAAAATTATTAGGATTTAATTGTTACTTTTAAGATTTTTTGTGTTAAATTAATAGATAGAGGCTTTAGTGTAATGTCTTCATGGTTTAGGGACCTGGACTGCAATAAATCCTATAAAAGAAACTCTCAATAGGGTTTTGAAACACTCGTCCTATATAGATCCGCCCCTCACCAAAACCCAAAAGCCCCCAAAGCGAAAGCAAAAGCCAAAAGCCACCAGCCGAAGAACTGTGTTCTTCTGTATTGTAGAGAAGAGAAGAAAATGGCGAAGTCAATGAGGTCGAAGAGAGAGAAGAGGCTAAGGGCTATAAGGAGAGAGATGGTGGAACCCTTATACGAGAAGAAAGATGAGGCCAAGTTCGCTGCCCAAGAGGCTGCCCTTGCTGCCCCTAAGCTCCCCGTGCGCCCCATACCAGGCTCATCCATTTCTACTTCTATGGACATAGCAACCACCACCAGCACCACCACAACAACAACAAAAACAACAATGAACAATATGGGTAGCTACAACTCCCCTTGTCTTTTTTGCTCAATTTCTCCATAACACAATTAGATTTATGATTAAATTAATTATTATTTTTTTGGTTTCATGTGTTTATGTTCTCAACTTTTGTTAATTAGAGGAGTTATTGTGCTTGCATTTTTTTCTCACTTTTTATTTGAGTACCATATGGTTTTCATTGTAGATATTTTTTTTGCTTAATTTCTTCATAACCCATTTCGACGTTAGACCCGTTCACGAACTTGATAGCTTTTAGTTGAACTTTATTTTTTCCTGTGTGAAGGATTTCTTTTGTTGTGTCTTACATTTGCTCTGAAATTAAGTTCATTAGAGTTTCTTGTTGGTAATTATTTTTTCGATAAGTTCTTGTGCATGATATTTATTTTAGATTTATATTCGGCTCAAATACTTGTTTTCTTTGATAAATTTATTCTATTACTTTGAAATATTCATAATCCGTGTCCATGGTTGTATGGGTTCGGGTCATATATCTAGGATTTTTTATGTGTAAGGGGTACCTAGCAGAGTGTAGGTGGGGGGAACTGGTCTGCAAGCATTTGCCCATTAGATTTGTGAAGATCATATGTAGAATTCTGGTTTGCAATACATTTATTGGAATGCTGAAGGCTACATCAGTGGACCAGCAGCCACTACTATTCAGTGTGAGATTGATGGCTTTTCCCTGTGCACAAGGAATCAAGGCCGTCTCCTTGTTGTTTCCTAAGATTTTACTTTACAATGATATTACTAAGATTTAGATCTTTTAGTGTCCTAAATAGGCATTCTTGTGGTAGGCAGCCCTATTACATGTTAGTTATAGAAGTAAGTTGACATTTGAGTTTCATTCCTTTGCAGGAAAATTGGATTCTAACATACTAGAGAAGCTGAAAGCCTGATAATTTTCTATGATTATGTCTAGGGGAAAGTTAACAATTTTAAACCGTCGAGGTCAAATACAAGTAGATTTTTGGATTGCAGCATTGTGTTTGGACTTTTGCTAGAACAAAAACCACTTTCCAGCTTCTAGGATTGGAACAAAAAAGAAATGGCTTGGGATATATTCATATTTATTCTTTTGTTTATATTATGAAAAAGGAGAAAGTTAGTGCTAATGACCCATTTCTAGACAGAAACCGAGGTTGGACTTGTTTTTCTTCACAGTCATCGCCCTCTAACTTATCTCTCATGTATCTCATAATTACTAAATTAAGAAATAGATCTTGATACTGCATTATTAATAACTTAAGTAAGATACTTTAGTCATATAATTGATGCTTCTCTGTGTGTGCACCCGTTCGCGCAGAAGTGGGCCATGTATACTTTTTTAATTTTTCCTGTTCTGCATTGCACATCAAACTCGTAGTCGTGTAGTTGCACAACTTACGTTGTAGTTACTTCCAACCACTTGTCAACTGATAGTTCTGATTACTGTTGGTGAGATATAGATATCTTGCTTGAAAACGCAGAGGTCAAATATTAATATTTTTCTTCTAAATCAAGTATCATAAGATTGAACATCATCTTTGTGGTTTGAAAATTGGTATTTTATTTGAAGTTTCAATCTTGTTGATGGTTGTTTTTTTATAGATTGATTTTTTATCCAAATTCTACTGAAATTAAAAGTGAATCATCTAGTTTCATATGATACTCACAGACACACCAACAATCGCATATTTTTTTGCCTGTAAGCATTATCTAGTGTATCGTGGGATGTGAATTTGGTCCATTAACAGATGTGGAGATGGGTGATGGCACTCAAAGCAAGGACTCCTTGAAGCCTGTTGGTGGAATAGGGAAGAAGTCCAAAAGGAAGTTCAAGCTGGGGAAAAACAAGCGCCGTGGAAAGGGCAACTTCAGGAGGAAGCGTAATATTTAATTCCATAAAAGATAACGACAATAATATTTCTTTCTTGCTAAATTTTGTCCCGCTGGAAGCTTGGCCCGACTGTTTGATTTTCATATGCATAATGCTAATGTGTTTTATATTTTTTGATATTTATGATGCGGTAGTGTTTTTTTAGTTGACCTTTAGAAAATCACAAATTCCAATATAACATGAAAGTGTGTTTTCTTTTTTGTTATGTACATTTCACCCAATACCCAATACTATACTACTGACTATAGCTATAGCATCTTTCATTTGCTCAAAGAATTCAAAATGGATGCTAAAACAAGAAAATACCACGCATCTCCAGATTTTGAAATCTCTTTTTCTCCTACTGCATCCCAAATATGTAAAAGAGAAATGTAGATTACTTTGGTGAGGAGAACATAAAATGATTGCTTATGCCACAAAATTTATTAATACCCAATCCTTTTCAACACAATGTTTTTTGAGTTTTCTTCACTTTTCCCTCCTTTCTTGTGTCTATTTTGTTCATTGTTTTACTGATGTAATGTTGAGTGCTTAGTTTTCTTTGGTCCAAGCCTATTCCACATTTATCTCAACCAATTTTCAAATCACTCCACATTGATAAAGAAAACCTAATTACACTAGACAATTCTGATGACGTATTAAAATCTATAAATGATAGATTAAGAAACTTGACTATCAATACTGAAGGAACTTCAAATATTAACGTCATAGATTAGGACTTAATTACTGAAATCAAGGAATTTGATGAGATCAATAAAATATACAGAAGAAACAATAGGAGAGCTCCATTACCAACAACTCAAAATTATTATCCCAGACCTCCTCTTCCAGATTTACAATATGAAGATAGATATTATGCCGTTCAAGCCAAGTATGATGATGAATCCATATGTGAATGGAATATAGATGGAGCTAGTGAACACAATATCCTTAACACACTCCAAGAAATGACTATGGCTGCCACTGCTTACAAAACACGGCCTAATAATACTGACAGAAAAATAGCTATTGCCATAATTGCTGGGTTCACTGGGACCCTCAAAGGTTAGTGGGACAATTATCTCACTGACAATAATCGAAAAGAAGTTTTAGATGCAACTAGAGAAATACCCTAAACAAATGCTACACAAAATAATCAAACTGGAGAAACTATCATTACCACCTCATATATAAGACAAGAAAATGCCTTTGAAACCCTTATATATGCTATTACCAAACACTTTATAGGAGACCCTGACAAATTTGCTACAAGATCATCTGAAATACTTATTAATTTAACCTGCCCCACTATGCAAGATTTTAGATGCTATAAATATGTATTTTTTGCCAAAGTATACACTAGGAAAGATAGCAATAATGCTTATTGGAAAGAAAAGTTTATTTCAGGACTTCCAAAACTATTTGCTGAAAAAGTTAGACAAAGAATTAGAGATGTCCATAACGGATCTATACCTTATGATCATCTTTCTTGTGGAGAAATCATAGGATATATTAATTACGAAGGATTAGCTCTTTGTAATGACCTCAAATTAAAATAAAAAATGAAATCTGAACTCCATCAAAGCAGAAACGAATTGGGCTAATTCTGTAGTCAATATGGTTATGAAACTATTAGAGCCCCATCAGCCGAAAAGAAAAAGAGAACCAAATATTTTAGAAAACAGACATATAGAAGACCTAATAAGCCCAATAGGCTCACTGCTACTAAAAAAATCCAAAAGCCCAAATTTAGGAAATCCAAAATGCCTCAGAACCCTCAGGCCTCGTCAAAGGCTTGTTTCAAGTGCGGACACCTTGGATATTGGGCTAAGAACTGCAGAGTAAAGCAAAAAATTAATGAATTAGAAATAGATGAAACATTAAAGCAACAATTGCAAAAGTTATGATAAATAAGTCACAATCAGAAGAAGAATATTCCTCTTCTGATAAAGAAGATCTCATTTATACCATCCAAGAAAGTATAGATTCAGATGACTCTGATGACTCACAGTGCAACTGTGAGGAAGGTCTCTGTTACTGTAAATCTATCAATATGATAACTTCACAAAAGGAATTTCTCTTTGATATTATCGACAAGATTGATGACCCAGTAACCAAAAAAGAATATTTAGTAAAACTAAGAGATATTATTTGTGAAGAACAAAAACTTAAAACCCCTGAACCTTATAATCTTGAGAAAATATTAACCCAAAATAGCAATTATTCAAGATTTACAGATGGAAGTCAATTCTATAAAAGATCAAATTAAAACTATTCAAAAAGACATCATAGATTTAAAAATAAAAATGAATAATTTAGAAATAAACAATCTTAAAGAATCAATCTCATCACATACGGATAAAAAGGGAAAAACCTCTATTTTAGAAACAACTAACTTAATCAATATGGAAAATGAATCAAAAGTTAACTTTGTTAATTTAATAGAAAGAATTAATTATCAGAAATGATATATTAAGATCTCTATTGTTATTAACGAAGAATATCACATCAACACAACAACCCTTGTGGATTCTGGTGCTGACCAGATTGTCTTAAGGAAGGTCTTGTACTTACAAAATATTATGAGAAAACTACAGAACGATTAAATACTGCTAGCGGATCAAAATTAAATGTTGAATATAAGATTACTAATTCATATGTGTGTAATGACGGTTATTGCCTAAAAACACATTTTGTACTCGTAAAAAATATCCATCAAAATATTATCCTAGGAACCCTCTTTTTAACCCAAATATACCCTTTCAAAGTTAGTCATTTAAGAATAGAAGCTAATATATTAGGGCAAAATGTATTCTTTCAATTTCTACAACCTGTAGATACAAGAGAATTGAATTTACTACAAACCAATAGTTTGTATCGACAAGTAAACTTAATTCAAAATAAACAAGCTCATATTAACTTTTTAAAGGAAGAAATTACCAAAAGATAGAAGAACAAATCAAAGAACCCCAGATACAATCCCAAATAAAAGATATGGAAAATTTATTCAAAAAAGAAATATGTACTGATCTTCCAAATGCTTTTTGGGAAAGAAAAAAACATATAGTAAGTTTTATATTCTGTTCATCTTCTTGTTTTGATATTATTGCTCTTAAGTCTCTAGTTTTGCTGTGTTTGTGTTTTGGTAAGGCTGTTGGTCGACCCTTTGTTAACTGTTGGTCAGCCCGTGGTTAGGGTGGTCCCGGTAGGAACTGTTCATTGTAGAACTATTGTCTTTTTAGCCATAATCTCAAACTTCTTTTATGAATAGATTATTTAGAAGGCATCGGCAGGGTGATGACTCATCATCCGTGTCAGGATCAAACACTTCATCACCTCCAAGATTTGATGATCAATCTGATGATCATAACAGTCAAAACCCTAATCATGCTATTAACAATCAAGAAATTAATGTTGCCAAAATTGAGCAAGATCTACTCAATTGGCATATTCCAAGTCAAAAGATAAATAGGATTTATCAAGTATGAAGTTTTGATTTTAGATATGATTATTCAATTAAAACAACAGAACAAACTTATAGTATTAGCAGAGAAAATGAAAGTGTTAAATTATTATCGTTATCTTCAATACATAAACATAAACAAGAAGGCTTTAAGTATTTACATTTAGGATTAGTTCAAGTTGCTATTAAACCTTTGCATCGCTTAGGAATTGATACCCCTGTATTAATGATGTTAAGAGATGCAAGACATTTAAATTTTTCGAATTCGTTTTTATCATTGGTAGCATCAAATATACATAATGACAATGTTTATTTCAATTGTTATCCAAATTTGAAAGAAAAAAGCACATAGTATCTTTACCATATGAACCTGATTTTAATGAAAAAGATATTCCTTCAAAATCCAGACCTATCCAGATGAATCAAGAATTATTAAAACATTGTCAAGAAGAGATCAAAATGTTATTACACAAGAAATTAATCAGGCCTAGTAAATCTCCTTGGAGCTGTTCTGTTTTTTATGTCCAAAAACAAGCAGAATTAGAAAGATGAGCTCCCAGATTAGTTATTAATTATAAGCCTTTAAATAAGGTCTTACAATGGATCAGATATCCAATACCTAATAAAAAGGATCTTCTTAATAAGCTTCATAATTCTACAATATTTTCAAATTTTGATTTAAAATCTGGATTCTGGCATTACAAATACAAATGTCCCTTTTGGTCATTACAAATCGAATGTAATGCCCTTTGGACTTAAAAATGCTCCTTCAGAATTCCAAAACATTATCAACGATATTTTCAATAATTATTCTAATTTTAGTATCACTTATATTGATGATATATTAATATTCTCAAAATCAATAGATCAACATTTTAAACATTTAAAGACTTTTTTCCAAATCATCAAAAATAATGGATTAGTTTTATCAGAATCTAAAATGAAATTATTCCAAACCAAGATAATATTTTTAGGACATCTTATATTTCAAGGGACTTTCAAACCTATTGATAGATCAATTGAATTTGCAAACAGATTTCCTGATGAAATCAAAGATAAGACTCAATTACAAAGATTTCTTGGTTGTTTGAATTATACAACAGATTATTTTCCTCACTTAAGACAAATTTGTGAACCTTTATATAAAAGGCTTCGCAAAAATCCAATCTCTTGGTCACATCAGCATACAGAGATTGTCAAACTCCTCAAAACCAAAGTATTAAGTCTTCCCTGTTTAGGTATTCTTTGTCCTACAGCTCAAATCATCGTCGAAACTGACGCTTCTGATATAGGATACGGAGGTATACTAAAACAAATCCTTCCTCAAAAACCACTGAGCAAATAGTACGTTATCATTCTGGTATATGGCTCGGAGCACAAAAAAATTATTCAACAATCAAAAAAGAAATTTTATCTATTGTTTTATGCATATCTAAATTTCAAGATGATTTGTATAACAAAATCTTTTTATTACAAATTGATTGCAAATCTGCAAAAGAAATTTTACAAAAAGATGTTCAAAATCTTGTTTCAAAACAAATATTTGCCAGATGACAAGCTATATTAAGTGCATTCGATTTCAATATTGAGTATATTAAAGGAGAGAATAATTCCCTTCCTGACTTCCTTACACGATAATTTTTGCAGGATCAAACACAAGTAAAAATAAGTCTGATTTCCCGACAAAAGGGAAAACAAAAAGTTGAGCCCTCTTCATCACCACAAAAACCCCAAGACCTATCTGATTATGCCACTTCAAGACTCTCCCAATCACCAAAACCACTAACTCAACCAAATGCTCCTCAAAGGCCAAACGGATTTGTTTCACTACAAGAATATCCAAACCTATCACCCCAATCTTATGCACAAATCCTATCATCCCAATCTCATGCTCAAACATTATCCTCTCAATCCAAGATTCCTCCTGGCCAATATTTCCAAAAAACCATTCAAGAATATATAAGATGTACCAGCATTAAACAACCAACAGATGATCCCGAACTTATTAATCATTATCTTTATGTTAATAAAGTTTTTTCTGCAGGTTTTCAATATGCTCCTACTGATATCCAAAAAACCCAAAAATATTATGAACTGATTTTAGTTGATACTAAATCAGTAGAAATTACTCATACAAAAGACCCTTCCAACCCTAATTTTATTATCTATTTCAAATGCAAGATTCTCAAAATTATCCTTCCAGACAAAATTCCTGATCATTATAAGCCAAACCCTTTTTCAGTATCTTTCAATCTCCCCACATATAATTATCATGATTACCAAATGGCCTGGTTCAATATGTTTTATATTAGACCAAAAACACATTCATGGTTCATATTCTTTGACAAAAAACCACTATCCTTCCTCCTGATACTCAAGAAGTCTTAACATATTTTAAGAAAACCACCAACAATGAAAAACCTTATTCTCATGAGATACTCTTCCAAGCCTTATTCTCCATCCCGTGGATAATATCCTGGGATTACACTATTTCTCAATCACCTTGGGAGGTTATGGCTATAAAAAGACTTTTTAAAGTCAAATGGTGGGCAAAATATGATTGCTCATATTGTAATCTTAATACTGTCAAGACTTGGTTCTCTAACAATCCCAAATATGCAAAAATTGATCAAAAAGTACCAAGATCATCTGGACTCCATGAATTATCAAAACAAGAAAAGAAAAAGAAGCTCCTTGAAGAATTATCTCAATTATCAGATAGCGATGATGACAGTACCCAGACTCCCACCGACAATCTCAATACCCCTTCAGACTATTATGCTCAGGACCCATATGACGGGTATGAATATGATATTAAGCCAGACAGGTATTATGACATAAAGTAAGAAGACAAGACAAAAGATGCTGGCCAATGCATCCCACTTTTCCAAAAAGCAATAAGGTGGCAGACAAAGCAAAAGCCAAAACAGACAGCGCATCCACTTTCAAAAAGCAAGAGGCAGAATCGACAAAAACCCAAAAGTAGAAGATGCTCGTCCAAATTATCAAGAGCAAAAAGCAGAACACATCAAAAGCAAAAAGTAGAACCAGACAAAAGCCAAAAAGTAAATAATTCACGGATTCCATCCTCTTTGAAGTCCGCTCGGATTTGAAGATTGTTGAAGTCCGTCTAGAGTCTATAAATATGTGTATTATTAATGAATGAGGCGGAGTAAGTTTAGATAGTGAAAGATGTAAAGGAGTGAGAAAGTGAGAACTCTGAAGACTTTTCCTCCTGTTGCACTATAAGCTATTTTTATCATGTATTAAATCCACATATATAAAACCCCATGTGTTTATAATCATTTTAAAAAACCTTACACCTTTTTGATTTCTAACTTATTTGAAATAAATGTTTTCTTTTAATTATGATTATGTGCTCATCATATTATTGATCATATCTTATTATTGATCCTGTTCACTTATGGCATTGTTTTACTGATGTAATGTTGAGTGCTTAGTTTTCTTTGGTCCATAAAGTAGCAGAAAATATTTGGTAAAAAAGATTAGTAGATGTTGTTTGTGATAATTTGTGTTTAAAAACGGTGGGTTAAGGCCATAATTTTTTAATACATGCAAAAAAAGAACAAGAGGAAAACCAATGTTAGAGTTATAAACCAATTAGGATTTGTTAGTTTACTTTTAGTAGACTTAGTTACTGGAGTAGTTAGTTTATTTTATTAATAATTCATGTTTTAATAGTAATTGTATTTGAGAAGTCTGTTTGCACATTAAGTGAGTAATCAATCAATAAAAATTAAAAGAAGGGTTTTTCTTATAAATTTGTGTGTTCTTTGTGTGCCCAACCTTATTTTTTGTTGGTAACATATGATATCAGAGTTAGATGAAAAAAACAATGAGTTCGATGAAAAAAACAATGAGTTCGATGACAAAATATGTTGAATGATGTGTTCAAGTTTGAGAAAAAAAGATTTCGAAAAGTGAAAAATTAAAATGGAGACTTTCTTTGATTATATAGAAGCTTTGGATGTCGTACATAATAGAGTTATTGAATCGGAAGAGGAGACACAACTTAATATGCACAAAAACAAGAATTGATTCAAGCAATTCAAGCTCGTGCGGGAAATAAAGAAACCGGACATCATATTTTTGAAACTGTGGAATTATCAATTTTTGATAAAATTATGCATGTTAAATTAATAGAAACAATATGAGATATTTTAATTAATTCTTATAAAGGTGCAAATAGGGTCAAAGAAGATACGGTTGCAGATTCTACATAGATAATTCGAGCTTCATTAGATGAAAACAGATAAAAAATAATAAAAGTATTGTTGATTAGCTGAAACAGTATTTCATGGTGTCAACATACGAAAATAAAGACAGCAACATGAAAAGAAAATGAATACTGGCCATAATGTTAGGAAGTACTAGCAGTTCATGCGCTCCAACGAATCATATAGCAAAAGTGAAGCTCTTCCTAATCTTTAAACTAAGTATCAATCTCATCTTTATCAAACTTAAAAGAATATTATACACTTTAAAAATAAATTAATTTTGGGTCAATATGAGTCGCTTTCAACAGTACGTTAGGACCAGTTATTACTTACTACCCAAATGCAACTGTCCTTTTATTAATATAATGACTTATAAACTGCAAAAGTCTTTGCCAAGATAAATTTATGTAGACTGCAATTTAATGACTTTTAAAAAGTCTTTTCCATGATAAAAAGCCTTCATGCGTAAAATTTGATACAGAAACTATTTATTTATTGCCGTAATGGCTTGTAAAATGGGTTGTCCTCATCTAATGGTAGCAGACTAATAACATTCACAAACTAGCTCTGAGTATACCTCTCAAGAAATTGTTGTAAACGCGTGCACACAAAATTTAATCTTATTCACAGTTGCTTTAATCAAGTTGTAGCTTTGCTCACCTTCTTAGAATTTTGATTATAAACCAAACACTATTCAAAGTCGTATGGCCTATACAATCTTCCCATGGTTGTTAGCACCTAAAATCATGAGCAATGTTAGATGTCAACTGTAAAAAAGAATCAAAGAAAAAGAAAGTAAACATTTCTAGAAACTAAACACTATTCAAAGTCATATGGCCTATACAATCTTCCCATGGTTGTTAGCACCTAAAATCATGAGCAATGTTAGATGTCAACTGTAAAAAAGAATCAAAGAAAAAGAAAGTAAACATTTCTATAAACTAAACACTATTCAAAGTCATATGGCCTATACAATCTTTCCATGGTTGTTGGCACCTAAAATCATGAGCAATGTTAGATGCCGACTGTAAAAAAAAATCAAAGAAAAAGATAGTAAACATTTCTATAAACTAAACACTATTCAAAGTCATATGGCCTATACAATCTTCCCATGGTTGTTAGCACCTAAAATCATGAGCAATGTTAGATGTCGACTGTAAAAAAGAATCAAAGAAAAAGAAAGTAAACATGTCTATAAACTAAACGCTATTCAAAGTCATATGGCCTATACAATCTTTCCATGGTTGTTGGCACCTAAAATCATGAGCAATGTTAGATGTCTACTGTAAAAAAGAATCAAAGAAAAAGAAAGTAAACATTTCTCGAAGCATACGACCTGGTCATGTTCAATGGTTCTCAATTATCAGAATTTGCTCACATTAACTAAACACTACAAGGAATAATGAGTTGTAAGTTTGGAGACAGAGACCGACTTGCAATCACATGTCCATGACTTGCAAAAGTCAATGTTGGGTACCTACATAGTAACTGCCAGGAAAACACTAGTTGTCTTATATATGCATGAAGAATGATTTAGAGATCCATAACTAAGTTGAGAGATCAAGAGAGAATTGTTGAGAGAACTTAAGAGAGATCAAGATGGCAGCAGAGGGTGCTGTGAGCTTTTTACTCCAAAAAATTGAGTACTTGATAAGTCGAGAGTGGGGTCTTTTGAAAGGGATAAACAATGAAGTTGATAGCTTAATACATGAGCTCAAGACAATTGCAGCACTTCTGAGGGAGGCTGATGCCAAGGGAGAAAGCAATGAACAAGTGAGAGTTTGGATCGAACAAGTGAGAGATTCGGCTTATGACATTGAAGATGTTCTCGACATGTTTGCCTTTCACTCAGCTCAACAATCTGCCATACCTGAGTTCCTTCAGCTGAAAAGGCGCCACTCAATTGCCAATTTGATACAAGACATCAAAGCGAAACTTTGTGCCATCAAGGACACGAGGGAAAGATACCATGTCATCAGTTCATCTCAAGCCTCAAGTTCGGCAGGTCCAGAAATGTCCAGTTTCCTTTATCCTAGAGTTGCTTCTCTGTACACAGATGAAACTGACATTGTAGGTATTGAAGAACCTAGAAGTAAGTTGATCACTTGGGCAGTAGGCAGCGAACCCAAACTTGAAGTTACGTTCGTGGTGGGGATGGGTGGATTAGGTAAGACCCTTGTTGTTAAAAAAGTGTATGAGGAGATCAAGGGACAGTTCGATTGTTGTGCTTGGATCACAATTTCAAAGTCTCAGAAGAAAGAGGAACTGCTATGGACCATGTTGAAGCGATTTTTTGATTCTATGCACCAGCAAACTCCACAAGAATTTTACACTACCAGTGTGGTCCAGTTGATGGATAAAGTGCGAGATCATCTTCAACATAGAAGGTACATTACTTATTAAAAAACCATAAAAGGTACATTAGCAATTAATAAGAAAAATACATCTAAACAACTTAAGGTAAGTTAAGTGCACAAAACATATAAGCAACTACAAAAAACATTAAAAACCAAGAATATGCAATTTAATGTGGTTTGACAATCTCTTTATCTACATTCATCAGCAAAGCATTATAAACTTATGAGCGTCTTTACCTAGTCGTAAATTCCCATGAATTACAAAGCATTATAGACTTATGAGTGTCAATTTTTCCTATTACTTGTGGGAAACCTTCCATACACCAAAACCTATAATTGGGTCGAAGCTCTTGGGCTAGACTCCCTCCTAGGGAAATATCCACTCACTTACCCCTTGGGTTTATCACAAAACCTCTTTTAAGCCGCTCTATATTTATAGGCACCAACACTCTTTGCTTCTTGATTTACTTCCAATGTGAGATTTGACTCACACTTATACCCAACAGGTACATTATTGTTTTTGATGACCTATGGAGTAAAGATGCATGGGAATCCATCAGATATGCATTGCCTAATCAAAGCCACGGTAGAATTATTATCACGACACGGAGAGGTGATATAGCTTATAATTATCGTCAAAAATCTGTTGCTGTCTACAATCTGCAACCTCTACCTTCAGAAAACGCTCAGGAACTCTTCTACAAGAAAGCCTTCCCACCAAGTGGTGAATGCCCCCCGGGTTTGGAAGACTGGTCAAGAAGAATCTTAAAACAATGTGAAGGATTGCCTCTTGTGATTGTTGCAATTGGTAATGTTCTCTCAAATACAGAGAAAACGGCAGATGCATGGAGAATGCTCCATGACAGTCTTGGATCAGAGTTAGAAAGTAGTGGCCACCTCTCAAGCACCATGAGAGTTCTCTCGCTAAGTTACAATGATTTGCCATACTACCTCAAGTATTGTTTGATGTACTTTAGCATCTTTCCAGAGGACTACTCAATCAATCGTAGAAAATTGGTTCGGTTGTGGATATCTGACGGACTTGTAAAAGAAGTGACCGGGAAAACACTTGAAGAGGCCGGAGAAAGCTATCTGAAGGAGCTTATCGACAGAAACCTGATTCTTGTAAATGAAGTAGATTTTGATGGACGAGCAAAAACTTGTCGAGTTCATCATTTTCTGCATAAAATCATTTTGTCTAAGTCTCATGAGGAAAATTTCTGCAGAGTTTCTACGGAAGCAGAAATGAAACTAAATGAGAAAATTCGCCGCTTATCGGCCCATACAAGTTTCACTAATATGTTGCAGAGGAACTTTCTTCATACTCGATCCTTTTTTATGTTTGGGATAGAAACGTTATCCAACTCTTCTACACAAACAATTTTTTCAAGCTTTAGCATATTGAAGGTTTTGGATCTTGACAGTGCACCTTTGACTAAGTTTCCTGCAGCAGTTACCAATCTTCCCCTCTTACAGTATTTGAGTTTGAGGAATACAAACATCAGAAAGCTTCCAAGGTCTATTGGAAAGCTTCAACACCTAGAGACCTTGGATCTTAAGCAAACTTTTATTACAAAGTTACCCAATAAGATCCTCAAACTTCATAAACTACGCCATCTGCTAGTTTATCACTACAACATAAAGAATTATGTTACCATCGATTGTGTGCAAGGGTTCGAGGCCTCTGCAAGAATTGGAAGATTAGTCGCCTTACATAAGCTGTCCTTCATAAAGGCAAGCAGAGGAGATGGCTTGCTCGATGCACTAGGAAATTTGAAACAACTACGAAAGTTGGGAATTATCGATCTAAAAGAAGAAGATGGAAAGTATTTATGCCACTGTATTGGGAAGATGAAGAATCTTCAATCCCTTGATGTAGCATCAATCCAAGAGGAGGAATATCTTGATCTAAATGCAATGATTACTCCTCCAAAGCTTCTTCAACGTCTGCACCTCAAAGGGTTCTTAAAGAAGTTACCAGTTTGGGTATCTTCACTACATGACCTGGTCAGGATACGTCTAAAGTGGTCCAAGTTGGAAAGCAACCCCATTGATGTCCTTCAAGATCTTCCTAACTTGATGGAGCTCCAGTTGCTTGATGCCTATACCGGAAACCAGCTAGATTTTCGTCCAAGTAAGTTTCAGAGTCTGAAGATCTTGGAGCTGGAAAGTTTGGGGGCACTAGAACTTGTGATAATGCAAAGAGATACACTAGCCAGCCTTCAAAAGCTGATTTTACGGCAATGTGAAATGTTGAAGCAGGTTCCTGATGGGATTGCTAAACTAGCTCTCAAAGAGTTTCATCTGTACGACATGCCGGAAAAACTTGTTAACGGGCTGCAAAAGAAAGGCGGGCAATTCAGTCAGCTTGTTCGCCACATTCCACTCATTTGCTCTTACTCTCTCAGCGGTGGGTACTGGAGGCCTAGGGATCTTTCTTGACTCAACATGAGAGGCTTATTTGCCGTTCAAGATAGAGCTACGTACTAACCAGGTCAGTCTATCTTTTCTGGTTTCCTAACTTTTTCTCACTTCTGTAGTTTCTTTAAATAGTCATGAACAACTATCTTTCATAGCTTGTGACATAGCAACACGTCATCCAAATCTGTTCGTATTGATTTGACCAAGCAACTAATAAATGTTGACGAATCTTGCGGCGCACAGGATACAATCTTAATGAAATGTAATAAGAATTATTCGAAGATGTTGTCGATAATCAAAATAATAAGATTTCAGTTTTATTGTAGTTGAAACAATATTTGTGGCTGTGCAAGACCATGGAATTGCAGACGAATAAGATTGATGCGGTGGTTGCAGGCTTACAATGCTCATAGGGACGATACATCAGACTAATCAACTAGTCATGCAAGATACTAGGACTTTTACAGGATTCGCTCTTCATGATGGAGGTGCATAAAGAACCATCTGCCAACCATATGTTCCATGAACTCTAGGAGGACCGTAAGCATTTGGCACAATATGGACTGTGCAAGAGCAGATGAGGATATTGAAAAGAACAATTCACTAAAGCATTAAGCCTCAGATGAAGATATCGAACAGAACGATTCACTAAAGCATTAAACCTCCAATGTTTTAGTTTTGTTTGTCTTTATTTCCTTTTACTTTTGCCTGCCTAGTAGTGACACCGGTTGAAAATGTGATCCCCATAATTTTGGAGTTTTGTTATTTAGCTGTTGAAGTCATTTAGCATTTTATCAATTGATTAATGTTATTTAGTATTGTTGAAGCTTATGAGAGTCAACTACTTGGGTGAGAATTGTTGAAGAAGGAGAACATGATCTCACTGGGAAAGGATGTCGCGAACTCGCCAGAGATGATGCGGGAACATCTGTCGCGAGGATGAAGAAGGTGGAGAGGCAAGGAAAACGACAGACTGTGACGGACACAGTCACCAAAGACTTGGGTGCTGCGCGAGACGATGGGTTCCATATATATGGTGATTGTTTACTTGCATTGTGCACTAATTTTTTTTGGATCAAAATGTACCCAAGATTTTAAATTTCTCTGACACAAATGAAAGAGCAATGGGTAATTCATTAAATTAATTAATAATTTTTTTCACTTTCAAATATTTATTTTACGAAAATTGTAATCTCAATAAAGTTAGAAAGAGTTTGTTGAGAACTACACTATGAGATCTAGTTTCATCACTTTCTCCTAAACCTTCGCCTTCACACATTGCTTTGAATTGAAGAGTTTTTTTAACCTGAAAGTACCACCACCAAATGATCGGTTAAGAATTTTAACTAATTTTTTCAATCAATTTTTTTAATTGTTTCTATCGAATTAATTTTATCATTTCGACATTAGCCGATTGAATTGATTCCGGTTAGTTAATTGGTTAATCGAAACTTTTTATATACTTAAGAGTTTTTTAGTTTATTATATACTATATTTCAATACGCGTTATGGGCATGTTGATTTACTTTTCAATGAGATTAAACAAAATATGATATTAACCGAATAAAAAATAATAATAATATTTTTAATCTTATGAGCATATATGTGCGTACGTTAAACAGTTCAAACGATTTGGTTAATCGGTCTTAATCAATTAACGAACATCTCAAACTAGATCAAACATTAACTTTCGATATATCTGTAAAATTTAACGACGAACCACAATAGAAAAAGATGAATGGATCACACTCAAAAGACATTTCCACATTTGCGAGTAGGTTTCATCCAGGTATATAGTTTTTTACTTTCAAATTCTAGAAATGTCATAGTTTTGTATCCCTGACTTATTAAGATGGTGATTTGGTCTTGTATTCTTGGATTGGCCTTTTAATGTGGTGATTTTGACCATAATAAAATATCGTTGTGTAGTTAATCTACCCGGGTCCTCTATGCGATAACGTGGGTCTTGGTTTATTAGTCGCAAGGTAGAGAGAGCGTAACGGAGAGGGAGGGACTATGGCTGGCAAGTGGCTTTCAGCCCCGGTGATGCAGCACCGCAGTGTGTAGCCCGAGCTTGGCCGGGTTGGTCTTGTACTGGTAAACATAGTGCATGAAGAAGAACGGATTTTTTTTACCCCATTCAAATGTGGTAGTAGTAAACGGGTTAAGGGAAAATTATATATATATCAAAAAAAGTTTCAAAGTTGTTACTATTTATAAAATGGTTTTGAGCTGATAAAGAAAAAAAATGTAAAGTCAACACTTCCCTTATTAATCAATTTTTTTCCAAATCAATCCTAATTATCCTACTTCACCTCTGGTTAGTCTAACCACAATGGTTCATTGTTAATCTTGCCCCAAGCTTCACATTTTCTGCTTCTCATTCTCTCCTCTCCCCTACGACACAGGGGTCCCAACCAAGCCTCTCCATGCGGCTCATCGTTATCTTTTTTTTTTTTTTTTTTTTTTTTTTTTTTATCATGTTTGGTTTTTTATTTAAATGAATTTAACGAGTTGGGTTAAACGAGCTCAAAGCAAAATTTTGAACCCATTTTCTCTTACTCTCTGTTACTCCACTCTTTTGCTTTACCCTGTCCGCAACTAACCCACAATCCTCCCTCTTTTTTTTTTTTTTTTTTTTTTAATATTATAATAATAATAATAATTATTATTATTATTTGGTTTAATTATAAAAAATGCTTTGTGGTTAATAATATTTTCAAAAAATAGTTTGAGTTTTTTTTTGCGGTAAAAAATATGTTTTTGTTAACAAAAATACCTTATGGTTAATTAAAAGAAACATACCATAAGTTATTGTGGTATTTTTTTGCTAACAAAAACATATCGCTGGGTATTTTCTACCACAAAAAAACTTTAGAGTATTTTTTGAAAATGCAGTCAACCACATGGTATTTTTTGCCACAAAAAAAACTTCATAATACTTTTTGAAAATACGGTCAACCATATGGTATTTCTTGTAATTAAACCTAATTATAATGATAATTATTATCATTTTTATAATTATAATTATAAAAATATTATTACAGTAACTATAATAATAATTATAATATTTATGGTGATAAAAATAAATTAATAAATATTATTTATTATTATAATAGTAATTATAATGATAATGATAAAAATAAATTATAATAATATTTATTAAATTTTAATGTTTGTGAAGAAATTAGAGATTCTTGAGGATAATGAATGGTGATGAGATATTTTGATACTTAAATTTCTTATCACCCTTTAGTCTTAATCCAATAATCTTATAAAACAAATATAAAATTAAAGTATTATACTTATATCAAATCTCATGTTAATTTTATTCTTATCACACCATAATTTCTATCAATGAACTAAACGTGACAAAATAATCTTATAAACCAAATATAAAATTAAAATATTATATATCTTATCAGATCTTATATTAATTTTATTTTTTTTTCCACTATAATTTCTGTCAATAAACAAAACGTGACAAAGTAATCCAATCAATTACTGCTTGCTCTCATTAAGCTAGAGCTCTTTACCATAAACACATGAACAAATTTATAATCGTAACGAAATTTAGGCCTCTTAAGTTTCATATGTAGATTGTTTCCGGTGATAGAAATAAATTATTTTTAGTAACTATAAAAAGTCTTCTAACATTTATTTCGTAAATTTATTTACTTTAATAGTTGTATTTAATCTTTTATAAAATAAATTGAAAACGTAACTTGCGTTAAGATGTCAATGAAACTATAACCACATAACATTATAATATTTGTATTTTTCATTACAAACATTATTTTTAGAATGGTAATTCAATAGATTCAATTTCATGAGAGTTATTATAAAATTGAGAAAGTTTATAAGTAATTACAAAGAAATTAATAAATAATTGTTTTAATTTTTTTTAAAATTAAATATTGAAGTTATTACACAACTTTTTTATAATTACTAGTGAATTTTTTCGATTCCTTAATAATTTTCACGTAACTAAATCCATGGTATCATCATTTTTATTTCTATTTGCACAAAAAAAATATCTTTTTTCAAAGGACCACGATTCTCTTCATTTAAAAATTAAAATGAAAATCAAATTGATGATGAGATTGAATGTCACATTGATAAATTTAAATTTAAATATTTTATTTTTAATAATTTATATTTAATTTTACCGTAAATTTAATTTAATTTTAATTTTTAAACTAAGAGAATCACAGCTATCCTTCAAAATATGATTATGGAAGTCGACTTTGGCCAAGTCGATTATACTGTAAGCTAGTACTAGTTGTGTCCAAGAGTCATTTTCGTAGCTATTACTAATCAGGTTCCACTGAGGTGGCTGGGTGGGTTCTAAGTTCTAACCCTTTGAGCACTCCCAACTTGCCGTGTCAGGTGGGTAATTATTCTAATCTTTTTTTTTTCCACCTTGACCGTAGAAAAAAAGACTTGATCGAGAGATTTTTTTTTTTTTTTGAAGGGAAGAAGATTTGAGAGATAAAAAACTGCTTTTACCTGGGGAAGTTTTTATTTAAATATATTTATTTACTAAATACATATGGGAACAATAATTAAGGTATAGATTTTTGTATTTAACAGTTAATACTAAGAAGAAAAAAAATATCGATCCATCCTTATTATATCAGGATTTTTTTTATTTATCATATAAATATGATTAAATTTCAAGATCAATCACATAAAAATATGATTTTTTCTCGATCATAGTGTGAAAAGCACATAAATTGGTTTAAAAATTAGATTCCACTGTTAGATTCTTGTTATGAAACACAATGAGCAGTCACACATTAAATTTGCTCTTGATCAAGCTTAATTATATATCTTTTCTGGATAAATAAAAGTTTAAAGATCATTTTCCCTTGAGGCTTAAGAAACCCAAATAAAAAAAATTAAACAATTAGTTAAATTTGATAATTTTTATAAGCTCCTGATAATCCAATTTCCTGGTAGTTGTTGAACCTGTAGTTGCATGTACAGATCAACAATGACATGGTAGTTCTGCTGACTATGTCAGCCCCTTCTATCGCTTACTTTACGTAACAGTTAATTTTACATATCGAAGACTTAGAAACTTCGTTTAAGTCCATCAAACACAAACAAAACTCTCTTTCTCTTCTCTTTTATTTACACCCGCAGACTGTTGCAAATTCTCTTACACACACGTCGCCATTTCCCTTCCTGTCCATCCTCTGTTTTTCTGATCTTGTTTTTCTCAGGAAACAAACAGACAAGCAGAAATCAATACCAAAAACCAATACCCATAACCTTAATTTGCTGCACTTGTTGTTGATGATGAAAATATCCACATGCAAGGATTTGTTCAATAAGAAACTCATCACAGCTTTGCTTGTGGTGTTAACCATTGTTGTGAACGGTGTGTGTGCAAGGTTTATAGTAGAGAAGAGTAGTATCAGTGTGTTGCATCCACAGGGTTTGCGCTCAAAGCATGACAGTGCAATAGGAAACTTCGGGATACCTGACTATGGAGGATTCATGGTGGGTTCTGTTGTCTATCCTGATAAAGGGGCTTATGGCTGTCAGCCCTTTGATGGTGATAAGCCCTTTAAGCCCAAGTTCCCTCGCCCCACCATTCTTCTTCTTGATCGTGGAGGTAATTCACTCAATTCTTTTTATATTCTGCTTCACTTTTCATTTTTTGCAAAAAACCTCTCTGACTTTTGATGGGCTGCTTTTAAATTTGCTAATTTCTGCTTGTTTGTTGAGATTTTGATTGATAACACATGTTCAAATTAGAAAATAAGCCCTCTTTAGTAATGGGTAATTTGTTAGATTTTGCAAACCCCTTCTCCTTCAAATATACATACCTATCTGTATACCATGCAACTTTTACTGGGCAAAATTTGACTTCTTTTTTTAAACGATTTGACTGATACCTTGTTAAATAAGGTGTTTGTAGTGGGTGAAATTCAATTTATTTAACTTATTTCGTTGTTTTGATCTGTTCTAAATTGCACCGCATGCCTGTATGCAGTTAACAGTAATGGATAGGTTTAGGTTTCTGGCTTCATTAATTCTTGTTAAAATTTAGTACGAGAAAGAACGAGATGCTTAAATTCATGTTTTTTTCCCTTTTACTTCTTGTGTTTGTATTTTGTATATCACGAATCATGCTTTTATGTAGGTGCTCTCTTTTTTCCCTGTTTTTCTATTTTTTTTACTGCTTGTGTCCTTCAAGTAATAGGTAATATTAGAATGTAGGAGAGCATTCAACTCTGCCTAAGTCTCTTCCCTTCGCTTCTAAACTCATTGATGCCAATCAGTTAATGGGTTGTGTCTTTTATTATTCCTCTTAAGGCATTTCTGAATATATATATATATTCCATTTTAAAAACCTCATCATTTTCATTTGCTCAATCTGTTCTCTTTGTTCCTTCATCAATCATCTTGTGCTTGCTGTAGAAATTCAATGTGAAAACCGCTCCTTGTAATTTTCATGTTTTCCTTTTCGCATTGTTTTGTTGCTATTGTATCGTGAACTGAATTAAGACATTGTTTGAGGGAGTTAACAGTCTTTTTTCTTTCACCATTTGTAAATTGTAATGACTTGAAATGATAAAAATTCAGCTTTTTGTGAGAAATATTGAATTAATTTCGTTTTGATTTTTTTTTTCCCTTTCTTGCACTCTCAGAGTGCTACTTTGCCATGAAGGTATGGAATGCTCAACAGGCTGGAGCTGCAGCAGTATTAGTGGCTGATAACATAGAGGAACCTCTAATAACTATGGACTCTCCGGAAGAGAGCACTGATGCAGATGGGTACGTAGAGAAGATTCAAATTCCATCAGCTTTGATTGACCGGTCTTTTGGTGAGAACTTGAAGCAAGTGTTGAAGAAAGGTGAAGAAGTCGTGATAAAATTGGATTGGAGTGAGTCAGTGCCGCATCCTGACCAGAGAGTTGAGTATGAGCTTTGGACAAACAGCAATGACGAGTGTGGGATTCGTTGCGATGAGCAGATGGATTTTATAAAGAATTTCAAGGGTCATGCTCAGATCCTTGAGAGGAATGGTTACACTTTGTTCACACCACACTACATAACTTGGTATTGTCCTCAAGCCTTTACTCTCAGCAGTCAATGCAAGTCTCAGTGCATAAACCATGGGAGATATTGTGCACCGGATCCAGAACAGGATTTTGGAGAAGGGTATGAGGGAAAGGATGTGGTGTTTGAGAACCTCAGGCAGCTTTGTGTGCATAGAGTTGCCAATGAGAGAAAACGGTCATGGGTTTGGTGGGATTACGTGACAGATTTCCACATCAGGTGTTCCATGAAGGAGAAGAGATATAGCAAACAGTGCGCTGAGGACGTCATGAAATCGCTTGGTAAGTGCTCTTGTATGGGATTTTTGTGTAAACAACCCTGTTTGTGTTGACTTTTGGTTGGTTTTATTTAATTTGGTTATCAGATTTGCCTATTGAGAAAATCAAAAAGTGCATGGGTGATCCTGAAGCCGATGTGGAGAATGAAGTACTGAAAACTGAGCAAGAAGTCCAGGTTAGTACAATTTTCTTCTTCAAGCTTTTCCTTCAATACCATTTTAGCTTAAAGATTTTTACTTTATTGTCAGAGTGGGGATTGGGAGTTGAGAATTGAGAATTGTGGTGGATGCTTTACTGTTTTCTTGTTTCACTATTACCATATGTAAATTATGATCAAAGAAGAACTGACCTTCATTTGAAACAATACATTTAAGTTTCTTCTTTTATTAATAATGTGTGAACCTTAGGTTGGCCGAGGAAATCGTGGTGATGTTACCATTTTGCCAACATTGGTGATTAATGACGTTCAATATCGAGGTTTGTACATAATGCCTGTATTATAGTGTTTGAGGATTAGCTTACAGATTTCTTAGTCTCTCTCTTCTCTGGGTTTTCTCATGTCAATTTTCGCTACAAATGCTATCTTCAAATTCCATTTGCATCTTTATCATGGTTGTCAGTTATAGAACAACTGCCTGGCTTCTTGAAAGTTTTGGGTTAGGACTTAATTTCTGATTGTCACCTTTTTTTGTTTGGCTCAACTCCTTTTTTTCCTTCACCAGGCTAAAAAGACAGATGTCTCGGTATTTTTTTCCTCTTTAATCTTGCTTGATTTTTATCTATATATATATATAACCATCACCATCGTTATTTCGTACACCAAACTGATGTATAAACTACAGGTATATATCGCCTTATTCTATGAGCTTCTTTTGGGATGTACATACTTCAGTTTCCTTTATTTATTTTCCTTGTTGTGGTTGGTTGGTTAAGTGGTCTCTAATCTATCAGCTTACTTGTCACACTCCTAATGTGCTTCTTTTTTTTTTTTTTTTCCATTTTGTGGTTGTTCTTTCCCATTCTGGCTCTTAGCTTTGCTCATAATTCATCTTAATTTTTGCTGTTGTCTTGTTCATCAAGTACTATCTTTATTGATCTAGTCTAACTACTTCACATGGGTACGTCATGAATTAACTTTTCTATTTCTTTGTTTAATTGAACCCTTCAATCTTTATATTACGATTTTTACCACATATCAGGGTGCTGAAATTCTTAATTTGATTTGTTTGAAGGAAAATTGGAGAGAATGTCTGTTTTAAAGGCCATATGTGCCGGATTTAAGGAAACCACTGAACCTCGAATTTGTCTAAGCGGAGGTCGAGTCGCTTGTTTCATTTTTCTGTAGTCTGCACTTACAGATAGAGCCGTGCTTTTAGAAAAATATACTAATGTCTGTACTTTTTCGTATTGTCTTTATGTTGTTTAAACAGATCTTGAGACTAATGAGTGCCTTGAAAGAAATGGTGGCTGTTGGCTGGACAAAGAATCTAACATAACGGCTTGCAAGGTATGCAATAAAAATTTCACATAATGCACTTTGTAATTGATTCCCTCATGGAAAATTGATCTACAGATTCTGGAAATCTAATTGCATAAATTGGTTTATTTTTTTTCCATAATGGTGGGATCTTAAATTTGATCAGGACACATTTAGGGGAAGAGTGTGTGAGTGCCCAGTTGTAAAGGGTGTCCAATATAGAGGAGATGGTTATAGATTGTGTGAAGGTAACTCTTTTCCATTTCAAGTAATGAGATTTTGCTCATTGATTTCAAACTGGCTATTGCCTCTCATACTGATGATTCATGACATATTTTTCCTCCTTGATTTGACAGCTTTTGGACTTGAGAGGTGTACAATAAACAATGGAGGTTGCTGGTCAGAAACTAGAAACAGATTAACTTTCTCGGCCTGCTCAGTTCAGTGATGTTACCCCTTAAGTCTGCTTGTACTAATAATTTTCTTTAATATCAATTCTTTTCACTCGTACTAAGAATGCTTTATTGCGCTTCCATTAGATAAGACCTTTAAACTTGTCATGCTTACTTCTTATACTACTGAATTCCTTGTTTAAACAAACCAGGACTCCGGATTAACTGGTTGTCAGTGCCCAAAAGGCTTCCATGGAGATGGTCATAAATGTGAAGGTGATATTCTTTTTCTCCTAGATTGACTATTAAGAACAATATTCTTTGTGTATGACCTTTTTGGTCTCTCAAACTCTTACATCACAGATCTCTTCTTTTTTATTTTATTTATCTCTTGATTCTGTTTCAGATATCAATGAATGCAAGGAACATTCAGCTTGTCAGTGTGATGGTTGCTCCTGTAAGAACACATGGGGTGGATATGATTGCAAGTGTAAGGGGGACCTTCTGTATATAAAGGAACAAGATACTTGTATAGGTAAGAGACACATTTTCACCTCATCGCTCTTCTATGGGAAAACTTTTGATGGCATTTCCCATATTCTTCCTTGGATGATATCAATATTTACCAGTATCATCCAAAATATAAACCTCGGTTAATTAATCCATAAACTTTTAATTATCATTGTTGAAATGACGAGATGGTGGTTGTTAATACTTATTATTAGATACGCGTGCTGACTTTGTTCATCCATTGTGCAGAAAGAAACGGATCTAAATTTGGATGGTTCGTCGCCTTTGTGGTTCTAGCAGCTGTGGTGGGTGCTGGTATAGCTGGCTATATATTCTACAAATACCGGCTCCGGGTATATATATTTTTTTCTGCAGACCAGTCAATAACCTTCTTGGTATATTTGTATATCCTCATCAACTGCAATGTACTCACTAAACATTTTCCGTTTTATCTATTTGCAGTCTTACATGGACTCAGAGATCATGGCTATCATGTCACAATACATGCCCCTTGACAATCACCAAAATAATGAAGTTTCAAGCGAAGCACAACCTTTACGACAAAGCTCAACAGTATAAGGTAATTAAGCATTTACAACTCAAAACTGCTTTTGTTTCTTACCCTCTGTTTGGAATCAAATGAAGTATGGATAAAATTTCATTTGCAAATTCTCTTAATTTTGATAGCAGCTCATTTACAAATGTATTCCAAAGTTTATTAGCTTTCCGAACATAATAAACTATGGAATTGCAAATGAATTCTACAACACTTGTGAAATTCATTTATTCTAAACGGTTAATGTTATAACTTCTGACTCCCTATATTATCATTATTTTCAGCGGAAAAAGTAAACGCGACAAGTGCTAAGGAAAATAGCTTCTATTAGAGGGATGGATTATACTTATACTGGCTGTGAATTTTTAGATCCATATAACCGCTCTTATACGCGAAACATAGAGATCGAGGTCTGGTTCTTCCTCTACAATGTACCACTTTAGGATGACCTTGTGAGTTATCTGTATAGAACCCTTTTCCTCATTGTAGATAAAATGGTTGAGATGTAAATTAATGTAGGTTCAGGGAACATCATGGTGTCATGTGATGTTCAATACAAATAAGGTGAGGCAAATGAATAAGGGGAAAATGGTGTGTAAAATTAGATGCTAGCTGCTTTGCTTTGTCTCCTTCAATACTTAAGTAAAGTGATGCTCTTTTGAGCAGCTTTTACATGAAACTAATTTGCAATTCCATGTAAAAAGCATGCAGTTCTATAGATCACATAATTTAACATTGTTTATCTCTGAAAATTTCCATTGAAAATGTTACTATGGCCTATGAGTGTACTTGCGGGCTGTGAATATTTTCACAGAAATGCCATTTTGGTTTAATATAGGGATGTCAACAGGGCGTGGAGTGCCTTCCTTCCTTTCTCTAAACTATCTCAGTCTTCGTTTTCAGAGGAGATTTTTTTGGTCCCAGTACCTATTTAGGATTTTCGGAGAATATATCAATATATTCGTAAACCAAAAAGAAAAATATAATGTGAATTAAGAATCAGGTACAGAGATTAAACAGGTTAGAGAATGTCATTCCCGAATCCGTTGAAGATTTTTTACTATCTTCATTCTCGTGAGAATAAAATTTTCTTCAAACCCAATTCAGTTGGGACGGAGACCTTTTCCATCCCTAGTTTAATTTGACTAATTGCTAATCAAACTATGCTTGGAATATAGTTGAATTGGTAATCACACGTCAACTTATGTTAAATATCATGTCAGATTATTATATAAGATGGTATCATGCAGAAGCAACCACAAAACTTGCACAACAGAGCAAGCAACTTACTTCTTACTGGTTTATGATTCCTTAGGTCTCACAGCACTGAAGAAAATATATATATGAAAAAAGAAATAAGAAAATCATTGTTCAAAACAAAACAAAAATAAGTGTGTAATGACCTTTTTTTCTTTTTTTTTTTAAAAAAATAAAAATTGAAAGGAACTTCTCTTAATTAAAAGAAAATCATTGGGTAACACAGAAGAAAAACCAAAATAGTATTTCAGGAAATGATGCAAAATTGCAGTAAAGTGATAAAATTTTTAGAAGATGCTTTCATTGAGAGTCGAACTCAAGACCTCCCGCTTACTAAACGGGTGCTCTAACCAACTGAGCTATGAAAGCTTGCTGATGGCATAGTACAATTATTAAACTAATCACAAAATGCAAGAAAAATCTTTTAGGACGGTATTTTATGAGAGTCGAGAGTCCCATTTCCAGATTTATCAGCAGCAGAATGAGCAGCGGCACTATGGCCCTGAAATCATTCAAAAAACTGCAGCTTAACCTCCTTCCAGTTCCTTCAAAACCCATTATATACAAATCCCACCTATCAGAATCAAATGCAGCACTGCTATTATTATCTATTCCATTTTCTTCCTCAAGTGAACCAAAACAACCCACTAACCCAAAACTAAAACTAACCCAAGAAGAACTAACCGAGATCAACCTCTTAATCCCACGTTTGTGCCTCTCTAACCACCTAGCCACAGCACTCCAGCTCACTACCGCAGCAATCCTCACAAACCCACCTCCCAAATCCCTCTCTCTCTCTATTCTCATCCACTCCCTCACTTCCCAGTCAGACCTGACCCAACCTATGTCCCTCTTGACCCGCCTCAGGCACACCCCATCTGTACACTCTCACCTCACACCCATCACCACCATGCTTATCACCTCTTACCTCAAGAAGGGTAGGCACAGAGATGCCTTGAAGGTATACAGCTGGGTGCTTAGGCCTGGGTCCCCATGTGAGGTGGAGGCAGTGGTGTATGGGGTTTTGGTTGATGGGTTTTGCAGGTGTGGGTTAGTTCTTGAGGCTTTGAGGATTTTAAGGGACATGTTAGGAGTCGATTTGGTGCCTGGGGAGGGTTTGAGGAAAAGGGTATTTAGGAGTTTGTTGAGGGAGGCAAGAGTGAAGGAGGCAAAGGAGTTGGATGAGGCTTTGGGTTATGTTGGGGATGGTGGTGAGCGTATGAAGAAGGCCTTGAGTTTGTTGGATCAGATGATTGCTAACTGGACAGATTAGAAGCAGGTAAGCCTTTCTGTTTTTGGGAGGAGGTGATATTTGGGTTGTAGTTTGTGCACTAATCGCTATGAAACTTTGTTTAGAACTGGGTAGTTTTAAATATTGAGGACTATATTGTTAGATGTCAGCAACTTTTTAGTCTATTCTGAAATTGTTATTGACCATTGGAAATTTTAAAGATTAGTTTTGTTTCATCTTCCCTCTAAACTGATGTATAGTCATTGATTAGACAGACCATCATTTGAACTTGGTCCTGGCCTGAATAAAGGCACTGATCATGTTAGGAAATATGATAATTGAAAAAATAGGAATTGCACAAAAATTAAGCAATCAAAAATTTAAGCGGGAGAGAGAAACTGAGACACATAGATTTATACAGTGGTTTGGCGAGATTTCCGGGTACCAAACATACCTTTACATAGCAAGAAAACCTTACAAAAAAATCTCTTTCAACTCTCGCTTTTACAATTTACTAATTTAAACATTATCAAAATAGTAAAAACTAAATCTTTAAGATCTGTGTGAGCAAACTCTCCAAAGATGGAAACTCTGAAAACTTCCTTTTCAGATTGATATCTCATTTATTGTAGATACTCTGATCTCCGATGGTCACTTTGTCTTCTCCTCAGTAGACCGGGTCTTCTGATTGGTCTTTATAAAACGCTAAAACTTCTATTGGTCGACTTTCCGGTCAACTAGTTCCACCACCAGTCGACTACTTCTCTCTTAGTAGTTGACTCACTAGTCGACGGATGCCTCTGATGATGCTGGTCGACTAACTAGTTGATTGGTTCTTCTGGTTGACTAACTAGTTGATTGCCTCCATCTTCGCACCATTGATTTGCTGCTCTATTTTGTCATGCGTCTCACACTGATGCTACAGTCTTCATCTTTTCACGTGCAAGGCTTTAGGTTTGAAGCTTGATTTCACATACTGTGATCCCCACTAACATTTATTGATTTGTACTTTACTTATCAAACAAACTTTTTTATTTGTTCAAAGCCGGAACTACTGTAACAACATTATGCAACTTTCTTCTTTTTATCAATTTGACCATTGCTTGCATCATCTTGAGCATGGACCCACAGGCATTTAAAATCAAGTTAACACTTTTACTTTTCTTCAACCGACCAAAATTTAATGTTTTGTTTAATGGTTTTGTCAATATCAAAAAAATGGAGATTGTTAAGATATTTTATATCCTAAAGTCATTTAATTTTGATGTAGATAAAACCTATCTAATCAACTAACAAGTTAATTTAAGTGTGTAGGTTCAAAGTGTTTTTTTAGAAAAAAAAAACTAAGAGCAAACAAGCCTTAAACAAAGAAAAGACAAGTGCATTGTGGTGGGGTCCACTTGAATCTCATGTGAGCTAATGAAAGCATAAGAACCAATTTGAATAGGCTGCACGGATCGGTTGAAGAAAAGTAAAAGTATTAACTTGGTTTTAAATGTCTGTGAGGTCCACGCTTAAGATGATGCAAACAATGGTCAAGTTGATAAAAAAAAAAAAGTTTGCATAATATTGTTACAGTAGCAGTACCGGTTTTGAACAAATAAAAGAGTTTGTTCGATAAGTAAAGTACAAATCAATAAATGCTAATGGAGAGCACAGTATGTGAAATCAAGCCTTGTGCGTGAAAAGATGAAAGTTGTAGCATTAGTGTGAGACGCATGACAAAATAGAGCAGCAAATCAGTGGCGCGAAGATGGAGGCAGTTGACTAGTTAGATGGTTGGAGATTAAAGGATCTACAATAAATAAGATATCAGTCTAAAAAGGAAGTTTTCAGTGTTGCCATTTTTGGAGAGCTTGGCTGAAACTATAAATCAGAGTTTGGTGAAGAGAGTTCAACACAAGAGCAAGAAGAAAGAATTCAGTCTTAGTTTTACACAGAGCTTAAAGATTTAGTATTTGCTACTTCGGTAGTATTTAAATTAGTAGAGTGTAAAAGTGAGAGTTTGAGAGAGATTTCTTTTATAAGGTTTTCTTGCTTCCTGTAAAGCACGATAAGGTGTGCTTGATACCCGAAAATCCAAGTCAGGTGTAATCGTTGAGATCAGTGGAACTCGGTAAACCGGGAGGAATGCCTATTGAAGTAGTGGATATAGGCTCATCGCCGAACCATTATAAATCTTTTTGTGTCCTCTTTCTCTCTTTCTCTGTTAAATTTTTAATTGCTTAATTTTTGTGCAAATTGTATTTTTTCAATCATCATATTTCCTAACAGATCAAATTGCATTCTTCTAATTACTGATTTTTTTGGCTTGCATAATTTGAGACTTCAAAATTTTTTTTGCATATAAGATGTTATCAATTTTTTTTGTGTAAAATGTAACCAGTGCTGGTCAATAATCGACTGAACTTGCACTCTGCCTTGTTTTCTTGAACTGTTGCCTTCTTTCGTTCTGTCTATTAGTTGTTGTTTGATGCCTTCTTCAGATTGTTTCTTGTTTCCGTATCAGGTGCCCATTTTGGGCGTTATTTTGAGGTGACAGGCATTGTTATTAGTATTGGACGGTTGACATGATGGTGAATAAGATAAAAAGTCTTATCTGAAGTATTTACCTGTGACTATGTGAGATAAACAAATATAGTGAAAATAAATGTCACAATGAAAGGTTAGGACCTAAAATTTTTTGAGAGAAAAGGAAACATGAAAAAAGAAGGGTGGGTTTCCTCTAGAAAGAAGGGAAAAATGAAAGGAATAAATTTGAAAATAAATTGGACTGTGATGAGGAGCTGAATGAAAAAGTAAGCCGCAAAATAAGGAGCTAGAGCACTAACAGCCTCCAGAGTGAAAACTTATCAAAAAAACAACTTCCAGAGTGAAAATCTAAATTCGCGTAATTGGGGACAGATTGGTCTTCCACTCTGCAATATGCTTTATCTGTTGCTTATTTAAGTCGTTCAGATATCTAAGGTCATTCAATCTCCGTAAACTATTTTCCATCTGTTAAAATTGTCTATAATCATTAGTCGAATCCAACTGGAAGGGACTCTTATGGGAGAAATTATTCAATACTCTTGGAGCGTTGCTTCTTTCTCTCACATTCATGTGGCTTCCATAGAAAAATTAATGAGTGGACCCCACATGAATGTGAGAGGAAGGAGCTATATGCCCCAGGAGTATTGAATAATTTCTCCTCTTATGGCCATTTGCTTCAAACTTCCTTGTGAATTTAAGTGCTTGCTTGCCTCAAATTTTTCAACAGCTGTTGCGGTAGAAAGTATCATTGTTTCAGATTCTTAGCTAAAGTCAACATGACTTCCAAAATAACCTAAACACAGAAGCATCAATTTAATACTTCTTTGTTGGGGCCTTTCACAGAAATTGTTGTTTGGTTTGATCATTTTAAGGATTTTCAAAGTTGCCGTTTTAGCTGTTCCAAGAAATGTCAGTCCAA
This sequence comes from Bretschneidera sinensis, assembly GCA_023935145.1. Lineage (NCBI taxonomy): Eukaryota > Viridiplantae > Streptophyta > Magnoliopsida > Brassicales > Akaniaceae > Bretschneidera > Bretschneidera sinensis. The sequence continues at coordinate 71,845,878 of CM043705.1, forward strand.
GCTCTTTGTAATCTCCTTAAGGTCTTATAAAAATTGAAAAGAAAAAAAAAATAGCAAAAAAATTAAGCCATCAATGATGAGAGGGAAAAATTAGAGAAAATAAAATTTCACTGCAAATATTTGATAGAAATAAAAAAAATAATCTAGAAAATATCTCAAGTTACCTCTACTAGAACGACAGAAGTTTGACATAATTAAGAAGATGCAAAAATTTAAAGCACAAAATTGGCTTACATATTGGAGAAGAAATGGAGGTCTTTGTGTCTTTAATTTGGTCCCAACAAGGGGATTACAACTGGGATTGCTGCAGAGTAGAAAAAGCTGGGAGAGAGGTGCAAGAATACGACGGGTTTATAAAGGAAGGGGTTTGGATTTTCTTGGTTAAGGGTAAAGTTGATTTCAGGAAGTTCATAAGTTTTATCAAACCAGCCACAGCTTTTACTAGAAGCTTCAAATTGATACTGTTTCCTTTAGGTAATTTTTAAAGCTATTTTAGTTTTCACTTCTGTCAGAAGCTCAATTTGTGAGGTTATTAAATACTTAGCTTCAGTTTTATACACTCAAAGCCATAAAAAGCAGGTCAAACAGGCACTAAATGTGAATCAATCCAAAGAGAGCAAATATTGTTATTTGTTTTGTAGAAATCTTCATGTTGATAAATCCACCTAAGTTGACCTGTAGATGAAACTGAGAAATTTGAACTGCGATACTTCAAACTTCTGGTGATGCACTGAAGGAACATTCTCTTACATAAGCAGATTTTGAAAACACGGATTTCAGACTTCATTGATGTCTTTGTGAAGTTAACCAAGTGTTGTGAGTTTTAAATTACTCGCAAGCGCACGAGTCGTTTGCAATATAGTGTTGTGCAAGTGCGAGGTCGAATCCATGGGGAATTACGTTGTAAAAATATTTTTATCTAAACTAAGCCTATTTTAACTTAGTTCCAAGTTTTGAATTATCTTTTGCAAAACAAATATAAACTAAACTAAATTGATTTAAAGACTAATGATAAAAACACTAAGGTTTCTGAATCCACCCCACCAAAGTAAAGCATATATTTTCATGTTCTATAAAAATAATCTATCAAAACATTCCATGAATCCAACTTTAAACAAATCACAACAAATATCCCAATTAAACCAAAACAATCTAATGTATCCGCTTTTAACAAATCACAAAGGATATCCAATTTAATCAAAAACGATTCGATGTATCCATCAGATGAAACACACGGAATATCTAACAGAACAATTTAAAAACTATCAATCGTAAGAATTTACTCAAACAATTGACCAGAACATTTATACTAAAAAAAACATCATAATTGTATAAACAAATCTGAAAATCTTATGTCAAACAACGGCGAGGCTTCATCTTTAACCTTAGTTGAAGATTTTAGCCATTCATAATCATGAAACTAAAGTTCACAATAACAGTGCTAAACATTAAACTAACAAAAAAAAGTAAATTAAAACTAACTATACATGGGAGAAATTCCACTCGCTGTTGGACGGCGCTTCTTCTCGTAGTAGCAAAGTCTTCAGGATCCACCAGAATGCTAGCAGATGTCCACCGGATTGCACACCGAATGATGAAGGGAGATGGGGCTTTTATAGGGGAATTCCCGAAGTACAATGTGTTTCAAATTCGATGTGGGATACTGCCCGAGTGCGCTCGATCGCAGTCTGGTGCGCTCGAGCGCATACTAGTGCACTACAAAGCGTTTTTAACTGATGTGGGATGTGCGAGTGCGCAGTTGCGATCAATCTCAAGTCTGGTGCGCTCGAGCGCACTAGACATCTTCAGCTTGACCCTTGTCTACTAAAACTGCCATAACTTTCTCTAGAAAAATCATTTTTACGAGCCGTAAAATTCCTCAGAAAATAGATTTCCAGATCTTTCCAAGCATATATAGCTCATCTCCTGGTTCTTCCTGAATCAATACAGTAAAATCCACAAAATGATTGATCTGTACAGGCAATTCTGGCAATTTTAGTGAAACTCTTTTCCTAGTGCTTGTAAACCCGAAAAACAACGAAAACAACAAGTAAGAAATTCCTAAGCTAACAAATGTAAATTAAGTGGCCAAAATATGCAATATTTTTCACTCATCACCAAGCAAGTGGAACCGCTTGAATGAGTGGTGGATGGTAGAGGTGAGGGTATGGAGAAGGTGTTGGGGTTATTGGGTCATACTATTATTGTGAAATGGACCGAGTAAGGGCACATATGCTGTTGATTTCCAGCTTGATATATGCACTGCAACTTTGCTTCAAACTGAAGATGTAGATTTTTAGATGTAACATTTTTTTGTATGCTGGAATTGTGATTTGCTTATATTGACTAGTAAGATGACTTATATGTAACCTTCCCTGTAAATTAATATAATATTCATTTATCAAATCTTCATTTGGACTTGAATCTTTCTATGAAATGAAGATCAAATTGCATCCTCTGATGATGAGTGCCAATTGCTAGGCATTGGGTGTCATTCTTTACTTGCGTTATAGGGGATTAGCAATTGAAAGAAAAATCCTGGGAAAATGTCTGTCAATCTTCATTTGTAAAATGTATGCAAGTGGTTAATAATCAGTTGAACTTGCCCTTTGCTTTGATATCTTCTTGTACTGTCGATTTTCTTCGTGTTGTCTAGTAGTTTTGCTATGATGGCTGCCTATAGTGTTACTGATGTCCATATTAATGCAACTGACGTCAATATTCATTGATGGGCCCCATGATTTTTTATTTTTTTTGTAATGGGCACCAAGGGGCTCTGTCCATGTACAAAAGTAAATATTTTCACTATAGTAAATCTATGAAATCTATAATTGTAGCTCATGTACAAATAATTGTCCTCAAACCAAAATACAAGGTATAAACATGGTAAGACTCTAAGAGCAAGTATGCTTTTACTTATAAAAAAGAGAGCAAGTATGCTGTTGATTTCTGGGTCGTAGCATGTGCACTATATCTTTGTTTGGAATTGATACTTTTGAATGTTAAGAGCAGATTGTTTGATGTAGCAATTTATTATTAAACTTGCAGGTAAACTATGTTTTGGTTGCATCATCCTGTGCAATGGACCTAAAGCAATCAGCTGGTTTATTATGTGATGGCATTTCCACTTGTTCTATAATAAACATTACCAAGATGCCAAAGGGAGAAAGGTTTGTTATTTGTTTCCAAAAGTTACCATGAACCACAAACCATCAAGGCCAAAGTACTGTATTCTATTATACTGTAGAGGTCAGCTTGCACAAAGTTTTCTCAATTTAATTATAGGAATATTTATGTTACTTCACGGTACTATGTTCTGTGCATGCTTAGTCGGAGAAAGAAAATGATTTTAAGAGGTCTGTTGTTTGCTTAACGCTTGAAATTCGAAGTCATATGGTATATCATGGTGCACTTCTTTTTGTGCTTGCATTATGATGGGGGTGGTGACTGGGGGTCTTTGAAGGTGGGAGTGCGGATGGGGAATGCATTTCCTGCCCCAAACTCGCTCCCTTGTCATTCCTACCTTGGACTAGATTTCTTCCTCTCTTAATCTCTGTACCAGTGGAAATAATAGTAAGTATTATACAGTAGGAAGCAATGCGGCTGCAGTTTCATCTAATGGTTTTGTTGTTTTGATTGTTTGATGTACATTTGAATATCCTTGAGTTTAAGGTTCGTATAATTTTGCTTCTCTCCTAAACAATAGAATTTGATGATTTAAATGAATGCATGTTCATTCCAAACTGATGGAGAGACATTGCAGATTGTTCTTTATGATCAGATGTCTACACAGCTCGTTTGTTTATGGCCTTGTCATTTTTACTGATGGGAAAAATATGCGTACTAAAATATTATCGAATGAATTAACTATCTGGTTTTTTCTTTTGTACGAAGATCTTCATGAAGGATCAGAAAGTGACAATGCTGAAGATCCTTGTTTAACGTGCGGTTTTAAATGCTGCATTTACTGGTTTTTGTGGTATGTTTTAACCATTTTGTAGTGACATAAAAAACTATAGATGTTGCTGGTTGTGGGATCTCAGCTCTGCACTTTGTATTTGATCTGCATTCAGTATACGAGACTGTCAAGTTGCATCAAAGGAAACCCTGCTTACATCTTGATATTAAAAGATTTTACCCAGATGAATTAAGGAAGCAAGACATCCTCAAAATGATTTTTCGTGTGCTCCTTATTGTAATGCAGTGCCTTGCGATTCACCAAATAGAAGCCATGGAATGTAGCCACTTGTGTTTATAAATTATGATGAAAATGAATCGTTTGAATGTGCAAGTGAATGCCTTAATTGGACAGGAATGCATGTCTATATGGATCAACTTCGTAGGAGTCTGATTTGATTTGTACAGAATCCGTAACTTCTATTTTTATTTTGTTATTGTAATATGCATTACTTAATTATCAAATCTTATTTACCTTTGATTTTCAAATAAATAAATAAATAAACTCTCAATTTACCATTGATTTCAAACTGTTGATCAGCCCTCCTTAATTAAGCGAATGATGAACTTTGAGCAAGTAAGAAATGGTGGAAAATATTTTGGTAAGAAAGATGGGAAATTTGCCCTACCTTGGTACGAGGGAGTGACACAAAGAAAGAAAGAAAGAGATAGGAACAGGAAATGTTATCAAAAGGTATGGGTGATTCAAGCCGATTTTGAGTTGGGGGTTCGACAGAAATTTTTTTTATTACGAATCAATGAGTCGAGTTTAGCATCCTTAGGTTTGGCTGGATTAGCTATTCTAACCAAAATTACCATTCAAGATCGGCTCGATGTCGATTTAGTCGCTGGGCTCACTTCACCCTCTACTAAAAGGAAAAGGAAGGGAAAGAAAGAAAAAAGTGAAAACGCAAAGGAAAAAGTTAAAAGTAAAACAGTCAAACGTGAAGTAGAAGTGGAGGGAGGGGATGATGGAAGTGGATAACGTTTTTCATTCGTTCTCTAGTCGATAGTCCAACAGTAATCATTTTGTGCTCTCCTTACTTCTTGCCCTCTAACAAGTAGCTTAATCATGCTCAAACCTTTAAATTTCCTATAAACTCTCTCTCCTTCCAAGATGGCTTCCTACTTTCCCCTTCATCAGCTAACCCACTGCTTCATCTCCAACCCCCAGGTTCAACATCTCTCTCTCTCTCTCTCTCTCTGTGTGTATATATATATATATTGCTTTCTTTTTTTAACTCTATTGCTGTATGTGGGTGTATGTGAAACCAAAGCATTGCAAGGATTTGTGCAATGGATGTTCACAAAAGTCAAGGACCAGATACCCATTCAGTGGTGACAGTCAAAACAGAATTCGACCCATCAGAGCAGCAGTTGAGACGCTTCCATTTCCTCTCTTTCAACCTCCTCCAGTCGAGGAATCTCTATCTGAGGTAGTAATCATTAATCAATCGCCCACGCTTGTTTTCTGTTCCGTTGCTGGGAAAATTTGCAGCAAAAGATTATTCACTTTACAAATTTTGAACCTTTTTGAATCTTATGTAAAGCGCCATGTCATATATTTATAGACATTTTAGTTCATTTTAACGAGAGAAAAGATGAGTTAATTGCTAAATTTTCACTTCAAAATTGATTTATGTTCGTAGGTGGAATTTTTTTTAAGGATATAATTTTTCTCTACTAAGTTCATATTTTATTTTCCCCTCATAGTTGGAGCCAGCAGACCCTGATTTCTACAAGATAGGTTATGTTCGAAGCATGAGAGCATATGGGGTTGATTTTAAGGAAGGCCCAGATGGATTCGGAGTATATGCTTCCAAAGATGTTGAACCACTTCGCCGTGCTAGGGTGAGTTGCTTCATTTTGAAATAGTGATTTATTGCACTATCTTTTTCCAGTATTAGATGCTCGTGCAAGGTATGGTGTGCTCAAATGCTTGATGTATTTACCAACTAGCTTCTAATGTATTATTCCTGTGGTGACAAGTGTTGGTGTTTTTTATTGTTTAGAGGTCGTAATGAACAACTTAGCTTGGGTTTCATTATTTGGTTCTCCTTGCAATTTATTATTGTGTACTTGACTGCACAGGTAATCATGGAAATTCCTCTAGAGTTGATGTTAACCATTAGGCAGAAGCTTCCGTGGATGTTTTTCCCTGATATAGTACCAATAGGTCATCCAATATTTGATATTATCAACTCAACTGATCCAGAGGTAATTGCACTTTTGCTTAACATTACAGATAAGCTCTTATTTGTAATTTCTACCGTAGGTCTTTGTCACCACATTGAGTGTATCTATTATTGGCTTACCATCTATTTGTTCTGTATTTCTTCAGTTTGGTTGATGGGCAAACAATTTTTCTTTAATTTTTTTAGTAACATTTTGCCTCGTTTCTTTTCTATAACCATATGAATATATTGGGTATCTCTCTGTGGCAGACAGATTGGGACCTCAGGTTAGCATGCCTTCTTTTATATGCATTTGATCGGGAGGATAACTTTTGGCAACTATATGGTGACTTCTTACCTAGTGCAGATGAGTGTACTAGCTTGCTTCTAGCTACCGAGGTCTGTGCACTTACTTAACCTGAAAGCTTATTGTTATGTGAAATTTTTTTCTTTTCTTTTTTGTGAATGGATCCCCCTCAATTTCATTTAATCTGATCTGAATTTGGTAATTCCTTTTTCTTTTTTCTTTTTTTGCATTGGTGACTGCTCTGGGATTAGAGAATATCTATGTAGTGTTTTAGTAGGTTTGTGAGGCTTATTCTTATAGATATATAAAGAAAATGGTTGTGAGGCTTATGTACAAAAGAGCAGAGGGTCACCTCAAAGCAAGGACTAGGTAAATTCCTTGAGATCAACCTTAACACTCACACATCAAATATTGATGCTAAGACAGGGTGAGCCTCAGCATTGATATCCATCTATTATCTCAAGTGTATCAATCCATAAACATATAATAGGATTCCCATAGCAAGCTCTAAAGAATTTCCTTAGAAGCTTAGATCATCTGCTTGTTTGCATTTGTCTCTTTAACTTTCCAACTTTTTTACTGCATATGTAAATTCTCTGAAGGTCTATACATTCTTTAGTTCATATTATGAATTTCCAGGGTAAATGTCAATCTTATTGTAGGCCTATGGAGGTACAATGTGAGTAAACTCATGCTATGAAACTATACATGGTATATATACTTCAATATTGTTTTTTTATAGGTATATTGATGCTAAGGAAGAATTGAAAGAATTGAAAAGAAACAGGGAAATTAAAGATAAATACGATCCAAATCTCATGGATCTTCCCAAATCACATGGAACAATAGTACAAATCACATGGACGACTCAACACTCAATCACCGAGTATGAAAATTAATAATTTAATCTGAATTCATTTATCAGCTGTTGAATAACAAATGAATCTCCCATATATATATATATATATATGAGACTAAATCCTAAAAGATAAGAACAATATATCATGTTACAATTGAAGAAGATAAATCTAATCCTAATCTTATTTAAATAAGAAATTTAACTAAGATAATAATTTTTAATATTTTCAATTACATAATTATCTCCATATATTCCAATTCCTATATTAAAATCTCTAATCCAAATGTTCCTCGTGTTTCCCATCATTCTCCACCACTTATAAAGAACTCGTCCTCGAGTTGAAAAATGTTTTAGTTGTAAGAGCTCGAAGGCGTGGAGGAACAATGCATGGTCATTCTCAATGTGCTCAGCAAACTCATTAGCTTGCTGGATTGGTTCGAATAAAATAACCTCACATGGAACTGGTTCAATATGCTCAACAACATCAAGCTGTTCGTCAACCTGTCCTTCATCTTTGTCGGCATCTTGGCCTTGAACTTGGTCAACGGACTCAATAGGCATAACCCAGTCATCATCTGACTCACATGGTTCAACTACGACAATCTCACATAGAATTGGGATAACACATTCAACTCTTACTTGAATATCTTCATTCTGGTTAACATCTTGGTGCTATGTGGAGTCTTCTTTATTATTAGTGGGCTTTGAGTTATCAAGTTTGGGATCAGCTTGCACTGTCACAAGATCCTAGAGCTTGCATAATTCTTTATATTCTTTTAGAAATTGGATTGTGTAAGCACGATTATACTCAACACAACCATGGTTAGCATCTGTAGGAGCATAATAATAATTTTTATACGCAACTCCCTCGTCATCATAAATATAATCGCCATTACAGTTCAAAGCATGAACATCTCAAGAATTCTACTCACACTCATACTCATATTGGTGCTGCAATTCTCCGAGCCATCTCTCATCATGATAAATCCAATATTTAAGTTTGTCATATTCTTCATACATACTCCGGGGAAGATAATGCTAACTATACTTAATCGCTTTGGATTTTAACTCATCTAGGCGAGAGTAAGCACTTGACAATTGAGCTTGTAAGTGTCGAATACGAATCTGAATACGGTAAGATATGATAACAAACTAAAATACCTCAAACATAATTAAATTTTTTTCTCTCTTTTTCTGTTTTTCTCTCTTTTTTGCTTTTTTTTAACTCTTTTTTTTGTCATAATAATTGTAGTAAAAAAAAAACATCGAATTTTTTTGAATTGGCTCGTGCTCGGGCTCGACTCGGCCCAACTCTCTGTTCATGGCTCGGGTCGGCTCTGAGGCAATCTATAGCTAAACTAGATCATTTTGCAAGCGGGATCTGACCCGGTCATATTTTGGTCGAATTAGAGCCGAAGGGGGAAGGGTCGGCCGGAATGGGCTTCCAGTCACAATGGTGGAGTCGGCTAGGGCAGATGGTGGCTAACGGCGGCAGATCAGGCCGCGAAAGGTCCAGGCGGATCATGGCGATTTTGAGGGCTGAGATGGTAGCGGCTAGTGCTAGGATTCTCAGGTTTTGGTCGCTTGCAGTGGCCGGTGATGGCGAGCGGCGGACAGCTGCGAAACCAACTGATTTTTTCAGGGTTTTGTTCGCGAGAGGCTGGTGGTTCTGATGGTGGTCCTCGATCCGGTGTTGGGTGGTCGGAAAGAGGAAGATCAGGGCTGAGGATTTGTGGTGGTTGAGGAGGTTTTTGGCCTTTTTCCGATGGTTTCAGAGCGCGTGGAGCCCATAGTAGAGGAGAGGATTCCGATCAGGGGGTGTGGTCGGGGAAATCTCCTGGTGGCGCCGCGCGTGATGGCGGTTGGTGGTGGAGGTTGACGGTAGACAGCAAAAGAAGGTGTGTTTGGCTAGTTTTTCTTATGGCATGTTTTTTTTCTCACAAGGGAACGAAATTAGGGTTCTGATAGCACTTGGTGCAGTATAGTAGAGAAGAATTGAAAAGAAACACAGAAATTAAAGATAGATACGATCCAAATCACATGGACGACTCAACACTCAATCACAGATTCACAGAGTATGAAAATTGATAATTTAATCTGAATTCATTCATCAGCTATTGAATAACAATTGAATATCCCATATATATATATATATATATATATAGAGGAGAATCCTAACCTAAAGATAAAGACTAAATCCTAAAAAGATAAGAACAACAAATCAGATAGCAATTGAAGAAGATAAGTCTAATTCTAATCCTATTCAAATAAGAAAGCTAAGTAAGATAATAATTCTTAATATTTTCAATTACATAATTATCCCTATATCCCTCAATTCTTAGATTAAAATCTCTAATCCAAATCTTCCTCATGTTCCCCATCATATATACTTCAGTATTGTTGATCCTCCTTTCTGTAGTACGAAGCTTACTTTTTATTTTCATAATTTCTTTTCTTATGTTATTTTTCTCAAGTAGAAAACATGATAATACTTGAAGTGCATAATTTCTCATCAAGTTGGATGAGATGGGTAGCTGTGTAATACTAGGTCCTTAAACAAGCTCTTTGGAAGTCTTAATCTGCTTTTTTTATTCCAAGAATCAATTTGATTATCTTTCACACTAATTAGCTTGTTATCCTTGTAAGTTGTAAGTAACTTTGCTTTAGAGCCTTGTGAAAGCTCAATTAACCATGTTTCTCATTCCACCGCTTTATATTTGCTATAGGAAGACCTTTTGGAGCTGCAGGATCCAAATCTTGCTTCAACTATGAGAAAACAACAACAGCGAGTCTTTGAATTTTGGGAAAAGAACTGGGTATGAAGCAATTTTTCTACCTTATACAGAATTAAGCGTCCTGTTTTTCCCATGCTACTGTTAGTGTTTGCTCTCTTTGATAAAGAATTGTTCGTTCTTTTGACTTGACACAGCACTCTGGTGTTTCTCTCAAAATTAAACGCCTTGCTCGTGATCCTGAGAGATTCATGTGGGCAGTAAGCGTGGCACAGTCACGGTGCATTAACATGGAAATTAGGATTGGCGCACTTGTTCAAGATGCAAATATGCTTATTCCTTATGCTGGTAAACCTTTTTCACCAAAGATTTTCTAACAATATTTTCTACGATTTTTCTTGTAATAATGGTCTATTGCATTGTCAAACGACATGGAGCTTCTTTGGTGAGATGTATCCAATGTTGATTCATGGGATTTGAACCTAAGATCTCTATCTTTACCCCCACCACCCAACCGCTTGAGCTAAGTCTAGGTGGCTCTCAGATGACCTTCATCTGCGAATTGCGATGACAATTTGATCAAGTCATGTAACATCGTGCAAGGAGTGTATTTTTTTTTTCTTTAGTTGAAAAACGAAGAAATGGTGTTTGAACTGTCAGATGGTAATGCATGAAACGTTTTGCACATCTCTGGTAGCTAAAAAAGGTAGGGTGAGAGATTTTTTATGTATACTTCCTCTGTGAAGGATTCGAGTGTGAACCTCAGTCGCTTGCTTATTGGATAAAAGGGAAACAGAAGTTACCTGGTTTGCAGTCATACTAATTCTGTTATGTTCTATATTTCACTAGATTTTTTATTTTAAGTGCACTTTGACTCTTGTTCTTTGGTTTTCTTTAATGCTGTTGAATTTTCGTTGAACTCATCATTTATATAACATGCCACTTGTATGCACTATATGATATGGAAAAAAATCATTACGAAATGGAGTGGCCTGACAATCATCCTGAAAGTAGGTAAGTATATGTGAGATTATACCAACCACTCTTCTTTCCCTTCAGGTGATAATTGTATGGTGCAGGATTTTTTTTTGTATTGCAATACAAAATGGGCTTCACTTATTGCTGCTTTTGTATTGCATTATGATAGATTATATCTAAAAGGAATTATTTTCTAAATAAAAGATGCGTAATTTTCAACAAGGAGATGCTTTCTTGCCTGATGTGTCAAATAAATATTACAATATAAGCTTTCATTTATTGTTTTATTTTGCATCATTTTGTGGCTGTAGAATACCATCAGCTTAAAAAGAGAAAATTTGTTGTAGAATCTAGAATATAGTATGTGAATACAAATTGAGTTGCAATGTCACAATGCCTTGACTCATTTCAGAATCAGTTAATGTTTTCCTTTCTTTTCAAGAGTTTGACAATTGTCAGGATTTTTATGTTCTTTAAAAAAATTCCATCATAATGTTCATGAAAATTTAGATTTATTGGTTATTGTTAAAATATATATAAGCTTGATATACATTGTTGGCCCATTTCTATCAACTTAAGCTTTTTAGATCAATGGTAGTTAACATGGTATGAGAGCCAAAAGGTCTTGTGTTTGATTCTTGAAAACTCCTGCTTCTCTTTGTTTATGATAAATACTTGGTTTGGTCTCCGTCTCTGTTTCAGGCTTCACGTGCTAGGCCCAAATCATCTCTGAGGCTATGCACGTGAGGGGGAGTGTTAAAATGTATATGAGCTTGATATACATTGTTGGCTCATTTCCTATCAACTTAAGCTTTTGGGATCAATGGTAGTTAACAAATCTTGGTCACTTCGCTATTCTGTATCTCTTCAGTAAATTTCATCATATTTTGCAGACATGCTGAACCACTCCTTCCAGCCAAATTGTTTTCTTCATTGGCGTTTTAAGGATCGCATGCTTGAGGTGATGATAAATGCTGGACAACAGATTAGAAAAGGAGATGAGGTAATACTTTTCATGTTTTTCCTAAATTTTGGTTTGATCAATTTCCTAGATCTGTTGAGCGTTTCTATACACAGAAATATGCACGTGGAACCGATATTAATAGTAAACTTTGAAAGTGAAGATTGTGTGGATTAAAGTGGAGAAACACCTTGTTACATTGTATGTGAACTATTTGGTTCATGCATATCTTAAATGATTTCAGATATTTTACAATATGTGCAGCAAGCCATTAGATTTTTTGCCCAAGTCCATTTCTTGTACTACTGGAATACCAAGTAGCACTAATATGGGTAAAATACTAACCTGAACAAGTCAGTCACTATAGAACCTCTGTTGTTTATTACCTGGAGAATGAAATGCAGTGTCTTCTACCAATCCTTTCTTTGAAGAAAACTGCCAATTTTTTCACAGCTACTCGGTGGTTAGCATGATAGGAATCTATAATGAAAATGGGAGATTTAATATTATTAGTATTAACACAAGAAACACTAAATTGTGTTCTGTGAAGCATTCGTGATTTAAGAACTCGAGTAGAATCGTGTGATGAGTCTGATGACATCATGCATATGTGAGAAACTCAGAAGTTCAGCAATTTTTCAGCTTTCATAATGTTTTCTGATTCTTTATTATGCGGGTCTTGTGATTAAATCTTTATACAGCTGTTAGCTGTATATATATGTATACAATATCTTCACTTATAAGATCTAGGTTTTTGGAGCTATTATTCAGCATGCATTAAAGTTACTACTCAAATTCTTGCTTGACATTCTAATTACTATTGGTCCTACTTGGATCTTTCATTTGATTCTTTATACCCTTTTTTATGTTGTCAATTTTTCAGTATGGACTATGGAGTATAACATCTCTTCAATTCATTAGCCAAGGTAGTTAGTCTTCTTACTGTTGCTAGAGCATGGAGCTGACCTCATGTTGAATTCATAATTTTTCACAGATGACTATCAATTACATGCATGGACAAAAGAACGACATGCTTATGCAAAGATATGGCTTTTCATCATCTGTGGTAATCTGCTTTCTGCTTTACTCCCACAATAAACTTGTAACCTTTCATCCATTTCGATTAAGAAAATTGAAGGAAATACACACGAGTTTAACTGACAGGTATTTGAAGGGTACACTGTTATAAGACACAAAATCCCAACTGGAAAACCTTTGCAGGGCACGTGGTAGATTTTGATCTCAAATTGATACCCAAAACCAATTGTTTGGTAAGACCTGACTTTGGAGCATTAGGACGGTGGGATCGCTCCTAAATTGTTCTTTTTGCTCATGAATATAATCATAAGACGTTACACGTGCAACTTAAGCTGTCATTTCAGACTACCAAAAAATTGAAGCATTAGATTGAAACATTCTAAAAAAATGAACTTTATAATATGCACATTGAAACTTCCAAGGTTTATATTGAAAATATGAACTCTATAATATGCACATTGAAACTTCCAAGGTTTATATTGAAAATATGAACTTTATAATATGCACATTGAAACTCCAAAGGTTTATATTGGACATTACCCCCAACTATAGGGTTATAGATCAAATTTACCCTAGAAGTTTTTCATGGACTTAAGTAAGAGTGTTATATCGCATAATAAACATCTGACCATCTTCATCTTTATTAGCATATAGATAAAGATTTATCAAGTGGGAGTCGTAGAATTTGAGACCTCATCTTCTACTTATAACTATATAAGTGGATTGTGCAAATGCATTAAAAACTTGTACTCAGTAAATTAAAACATAATGCACATGCAGTGTTTGTTTGGTTTTAAGGTCTTTGAAGTAGAGTCCACCGTTTTATTTATACCAAATGTTTTTAGTTCTGGATGTTACATGTAAGAACAATATAATAAAGACACGGCTTATTTTTGTGGCAATTGTGATTCTCATCGTAACAAGAATATTAAATTGACTTAGAACCTTGGCATGCTTGAAATCTTCCAGAGTAACTAGTAGTCATTTTGGAATTTTATAATTAAATTTGCATAGTTTTCTCATGTCTTTAATTTGATCTTATACCATTAGTTATTCACCTAAAATTAATGCTTTGATATATTTTACTTGTACCGCTGCAGAATCCTTGGGATGTAATCCAGTTCTCTGGCAATGCACGTATTCATTTGGATTCCTTCTTGTCAGTCTTCAATATATCTGGTCTTCCTGAAGAATATTATCATAACAGTGAGTTCCATTTGTCTTAAATTTTCTTGGAAAAACAGAAGTTTTTTTAAAGAAAAAGTTGTTCTATGTGCCATATTCAACCAACTCTAGCGTTATAATCCTTGAGATTCACATTAAAATATGTAGCAGGTCAGTTAACTAATGATGGAGATACTTTCGTTGATGGAGCTGTCATAGCAGCAGCAAGAACGTTGCCCACTTGGTCAGATGGGGATGTGCCTCCATTTCCTAGCATGGAGAGGAAAGCTGTGAAGGAGTTACAGGAAGAATGCCAACAGATGCTTGCAGAATTTCCTACAACCTCTGAGCAAGACCAGAAATTGTTAGGTAAAGCTGTCATGCATTTCTACATTCTGTCCTAGACATACTATAAACAAAATGGTTCTTTGTTCTTTTGGCTAGCTTAAGGGTAGAAGCTCATCATCCTGCAAGTGGACAGGCTTGGGCCTTTTGGCCTTCTCATTGTGAGCTAGCAGGCTCCTAATTTCCATAAAATACAGTGAACTAAAGAAAAAGGGAAGCACTACAAAAAGAACCCTTAGCCCCCGTTTGGCCTAGCTTTCTTCTGGGGCAGCTTCTGCTGCCAAGAAGCAGAAGCTAGGCCAAACGGACCCTTAGCGGTATATAGATTTTGAACAAATTACAGTTATATAAATATAATTAACACCTCCCGGCAAAAAAAAGGAAAATGCCTCTGGTTGGCACAGTGAAGAACTTTTTTAGACAATATTTTCGCAACACTTACCTTGAAACTTACAGTAAATTTGGAGTTGTCCCTGCAGTTAGTAAGACTACTGATACCAACATAACTTCGTTTTCTTTTTCTTTTTTTCGTTTGCATTTTCGCCCATTGGTGTTCATTTCATAAAGGTTTGTGTTAAATTTAAAGATTCTTGTGGGAAGTGGGTTGTTAGAAGAACCCTTCTATTAGAGGCTTGGACCAGATTTTCTAAAACTTTAGTGTTGAAATGTAATAATATTGTACCTGTGAGCAAAGCTGCTTTATCAAGGAAGAACTATATCTCGCATTTGACGCTGATATTTGCTTGGCTTATTTTTCCACCAACAGATTCTATGCCAGAAGCTAGGCGGACACTTGAAGCCACAATCAAGTATGTATTTGTGTCTTTACGTACTGTTTGCTGAGCTCCTGGGTTTAAAGTGAAGCCTACTTAATGATTCACTTGTTTGCAATCTATACTTGTGCAGGTATAGAATGCACCGGAAGTTATTGATAGAGAAGGTCATCAAAGCATTGGACATTTATCAAGAGTGGATATTGTTTTAGTTAATGAGTATTCATATTTACTGAAAACAGTTTTGTTCCATAGCTAATCTCCCAAAACCTATATTATTTGGAGAAAAAGGAAAATAGAGCTCTATGCAGATATCTCATGTGTCCTACCATGCAGAGTATTTCTTTATTCTTGATTACATGGGGATTAAGCAGCCGTCCCTGGCAATTTGCAGGCATCGTACTCGAACCTCAGTTTATTAATCCACAACCATTGAAGGTGGGTGGGTGAGACCATTGGGCTAAGGCCACTCTGGTCACGTGCAGAGTTGATTCTTCCTTTTTCACTTTGCAAGTTTTTGATTTCTTCCTACTCTTTTTTGTTGTACCATACAGCAGCCCTAGATGAAAGTATAAATGAGTCAACTTGGAATGCATCATGATTCATATAGCATCACTTTGTTTGGGATGGTAGTATATGTTGATTACAAAGATCACTGTGTAGATTTTGACCAGAGGGAACTCAAGTTTTCATTGGCATTCACTCGAAATGAACGAAGATCGAGTCTTTTCCAACCGATATTCAGTGATAGTTGGGTTGTTATTGTTGCTCAAAGTATGAGATGCCAAATTCAATCCCTGGATTGTTGACATTGTTTGTCATCATACCAGAAGGAAGATGGTGATAAGCACTCTGCAGTTTGTGCGCAGATTAATCGACAAACTGGATCAATGGTTAAGATTTGTAGGGAAGTTCAAGTGGATTCTAGCTTTCATTGTCTTTTAAAGTTCCAAAGATATCACGCTTCAAGCTCTCAGCGAGGGTGTGGCATCTTTTTGCGCAAGGAGTCCTTTTAAACAACCTATTTCTTTTCTGAATGGCAAGCTCTATTGTGGAGGCTCCGATCTCATCTAAATGGACGTAAAGCTCTTTCAGCAACGCTTGTCTCATTACAAGCTACATTGTCTCCCCCAAAGTTTCTTAGGTTACAAGTTTACGAAGGCATGTTTCGCAAGTTCTTCACTCTTGATTCTTTTTGTCCTCCTCTAAGAAAAGCAATAATTTGACATATTGTAACAGGGTTGTTACATAGAATTTTCTCAATCTCAATTTGCATCTTAAACTTTCGATTGAAACAATCAACTCGATTTAGAAGGGTTACAATTTTATTAAAAAAAAATAACAAGTAACTTATTTCATTATCTGGTTGATTATATTACATTTTAATCTGTTGTGTTAATCGTAACCTAAATACTACTTGCTCTGAATCCTTAATCATATCAAAAGAAAAAAAATCAAGGGAAGAGTTAAACTCGAACGTTAAATTATCAATTTTTCATGTGGATGTGCATATCAAAATTATCTTTTTGACTCATAATCAAATCTACTATGAGAATTGTTCTTGAACATCAAATAACAATCTTTTCCAAGTTGATGAACAGATGAAATTTCTTTTTTTTGACTTATTCTCAATTCCATTTGGGAAAATATTTTTGAACACTAAAAAATAACGCTTTCTATATGGATAGAATGATGAAAATTATCCTTTTAACTCCATCTAAATTCATTAATAGAGATGTTCTCAAATACTTTCTCAAATACAACAATCAAGCTATATTTGCACTTGTTCAATTGAGCAATTTAACACATATTTAACTATTAATTTTTTATTTAAAATATAACCTGTTTTTTAGTCAACTTGAACATTATTAAATATTGTTTGAAATAATTTTCATGTAAACAAATAAATAGATCAATCATTTATTATATATAAATCAACTTAACATTCCCCATAATTCAATGATAAAAATCAAATTGACCAAAAATTATGTTTATAACTTTTTTGGGTTTAGTTTGTTAAAACGACTAGACATCTATAAATTAACTAAACAAAAAAAATAATATAATTTTACATTAAGCCCAACAGTCAAATAAACGTAGAAACTTAAACTTGATGCTTTTCTGAGTCTATAAATCTTCATTGATCATTCAATTTTAAAGAGTACTTGGTCCATTAAACATTACATTTTATTGAACTCAAAATCCATTTTTTCTTCAATTTCAAAGTCATTTAAATTTTGAAGCCCAATCCAACCACTTTGAGTTAGTTAATTGAATTGGGCCAAAGACCCGGCTCAACCCAGACCAATTTGATAAACTCCCTACCCATTTCTAACCCTAGCTATTGAAACCGTTTTTTTTTTCTCCCGAAAGAACCCTAGAGAGAAGATTTCTCTCTCAGCCATGTCTCATCTGCCCCCTCAGTGGCGAAGCCAGGGATTTTCAGAGAAAAATAGAATCTAGAGATTAGGGTTTTTAGAGAAAGTCTCCACTTTAGGAATTTTGATTTTCTGTAATTTGTGCTTGGTTTGGGGGATTTAGGTCAATTGTTATTGTTGTACACAGGTATATCTTCTCCCTACCTCATTTGCTTATTTGCTTTCGTTATATGATTGGGGATCTTGGATCCAAGTTGCCGCTTGGATTCTTTTCTTGTACAACCTGATTTTTTTATTATTTTTTTCCTTCTTTCTCCCTTTCTTTCTTTCTTATTTCATGTATTTCTCATCTTCTTCCTACCCCTGGGTTTTTTTAGTATGTATTTCTTATTCTTTCTTCTCTTTAGTTCCAGAACATGACTTCATATTTTTTGTTATTTTTTTTTTCTTTCTTCTTTCGGCCACCCATTCGTAGTTTAAAGAATGTAAAGAGAGGTTGGGCTTGGCAACTGGATTTTTTCAAGAAAATTTGAGCCCGCACCTTCGCCCTGTGTCTATCCTCTAAGCCACCAAGGGCATCCACCAGTGAAAACTTTAATATGATTGCATTTTGATGTTGATATCTCTTTATATGATTGCATACTGTAATAAATAGGCATATGTAGCAATAGCGGAAACTATGCAATTAATTGTAACAGAATGTGACAAAGATAACGAGTCCTACCCATGTATTTCTAATTGCAGTAGTATGCTTTGGTGATGCTACTTGATTTGGCATTGTCAATTCCTCTAGTAATACTTAGGTTGCACTTTGCTTTATTTTCGTTGTTAGGTTGTGTTACAGATCAACCTCAATTCCGCAAAAACAGTTCTCTCTTGTGGAAGCAAATTTTCTGGATTTTATGGAATTTGAACTCCAAACTAAATGGAATCTGACGTTGTAGATGTAAGGTTTTGTAATTTAAATTCTGCTCTTTTTTTATGAGTGTAAAGGTGGGGTTCAAGACTTTCATCTGATTGACTAATGGTGGCTTAAGCTATTTCCCACCGCTTTATCATTGTGACTCCTCTCTTATAAATGATATATTGCAACAAGTAATATACGATGAAGTTGGGTTAAAGCAAAAAAATTTGTGTGTCCTCATTTCAATTAGTTAATCCTTTTGTCTTTGGATTGGTGTGAGATCAACTCCGCATTTGGCTGCCTTTCGAGATTTATGATTATTACTATGAGGTCTTCTATCACTGATAAGATCTTTTCCTTTATGACTGTAGTTAGTTTAAAAAGGGATGACCACTGGCGGTCTAAAGAGTATTTTGGCCTCAGCAGTCACCAAAGGGGTAACTGAGGCAAGGGCAAGGATTTTTGGGCATGTTCTTAATCCCACAGGACAGAGATCCCCCCACAAGATTTTACGCAAGAAGCTCATTGGTGAGAAAGTTGCAGCATGGTACCCATATGACATCAAGCAAGACGACCCCCTTGTCATGGCCCGTCAAGAACAAGAGTAATCTCTATATCTCTCTCACACCCTTCTAATATTTACTTATTTTTCTGTTGCATAGTTCATCCTGGAACTTGATTATATGCTTTCATAATGACTTGATGAAATAATGTATGTTGGAAAAGGATTTTGTGTTTAGAGCACTCGAGAGTCTTTATTTGCATGGATTAAAGCCACTTTTGGATGGTCAGATATACACATCTGCACGTGATAGGATGTGTAATAGCTATCACATCCCCTGGATTTTCTATTTATACTTTTTCTGGAGGGGTGGATAAAGAAATAAGCTGAGATCTCTATCCCAACCCCCATTAATTTTGTCTAGATGGAGGGTGTTATATTTTTATCACTAATACCTTATATTCTGCTCAAGACATGCTCCAACAGTAAAGGGGATACCAATATTTTGACCAGCTATCCAAAAACCTGTCAAAAGACTGAACAGGTTTAGATTTAAGAATTTTACAAGGCAAGTAGTATGATAGTGAAAAATGGTTTTGCCTTCATGAATTTTGACTCTTAAGTGGGCTTGAAGCAGAAATGTATGCGATGTACTACATTGATTAACATTGTATTCAACAGTCAAAGGCTTCTTGTAAGAGGGAAAAGACTTGTATGGTTGTCATGTGTTCGTTACCAAACAGGAAAATGGTAGCATTGAGCAGAAGGTAGTAGGGAGAGGTCCTACGTCTTATAGGATAAGAAATTTACATTTTGTGTGTATAATTAGTATTTTTTTTTGTTATTCATCATACACCATTCTACTATTCAAAATTCCATTTGGGGTCCCTCTGTTCAGTCCTAACCTAGCAGCATCAAAAATCAGTTTCTTGATACTATGTTGTCTTATGTCCGCTCCTTGAACTAGGCTGCTGAAAGGTGCAATGTTCCTGACACTTAAATTTGGGCCATGGCCTAGTGAATCACGACAACTTTATGCAAGTGAAATAATGTTTCACGTAGGTCCTAAGGAATGAAAACTGCACTAACAATAATAGATAAGATGGTAGTTTTAATAATCAGATTCAGAATTAGAATTTCTATTTAGGTTTCTACTCTCGATGAGGAATATGCACTTTTGGTTTATCCAGGGGCTCACATTTGGGACATGAAGCAAGAGTTAGAACATAGGACACATTTGTTGTGTGCCCTGATACTTGAGAAACAAATTATATGCTTCACTAGAGAAGGACATGCCCATCTGGAAACTATGATGAGAAGTTAGTATCAAAATTGGTTCCTCCTTGAGAAGTGTAACACCAGTGACAAAATAGAGGATCTGTTATTCATATTAGCTGCTCCCTAGAATGTAGAACTTACACTTATTTCAATATTGAAATCTTTCTAGGTTGCTATCTTCACCATTGTTAAAACGTTTTTATTGCTTCTTATGCTTCTAATTTTTTTTGGAAGTCATGCTCACAAGTATGCTTTGTACTTAACAAGTGATTTGTCACGAATTTGTGAAGACCCAGTAATTTGTACTATAATGGACATCCAAAATATCTGATACATTTCTGTGTTGCATTTACCAGGCGCTTGTCAAAGCTTGAAATGTTGAAGCGTCGTGGAAAGGGACCACCCAAAAAGGGCAAAGGAAGGCGTGCTGTCAAGCGTAGCAAATAGAAATTATGTCTTGAATGTTCACGGAATTGAATTGATTTATATTTTGAATAATAATGGTACTAGTAGGACTTTGGTAACAATATTCAGGAATTTAATCTCTCTTTTGATTGTGTAATGTTCTTCAATGTTTTTGTTTTGATTTTATGTTCTATTCCTGCCTAGCTGTTGGTAAACATAGTGCAATTTGTACAATGAATGGGCATGTACTGGCGAGGTAAAACATTTTTGGCTTCAGTCACTATTCGCCCTTGAATTAACAGGAACTTCACATTTCATGTGCGCCTTAAGGCACTTTGCTGATACATTTTGCCAGAAAACATGCCTTGAGGACAGTCCAGTTTCTTTTTGTGAACACTATCCATATCTCTGGACATATTACTAAAATGTGAGCAGCTGCTCTCGTTATGTATCAAGTGTTTGTTGTGTTTGAAGTGTCAGTATAAGGGTATTTTAGCCTAAGATTCCATTTAAGTTAAAACTTTATGCAGCTTCTTTTGGCTGCTGAGAAGGATGACCTGGTTAAGCGTAACAGAACTTTACAATGGCCAGTGTTTGGGGTTAAAGGGATTCCAACCTTTCGTCAATTAGATGTATCAGAATTTCAAGGCTTCATTTGATATTACAGTACCCCGAAAGGAAAAAAAACAAGATACCTACAATATGCAACAGAATGTGAAAGTTAGTGAAAAGGAATTGATCACACGCAGAATTTTTGTGTTCTTTCCCCATGTTCTTTAAGCTTCAGCCTAGAAAACATTGTGAGAGTGCAAGAAATTCATGTATGCTACTGCTGACTTATACAATAAATGTTAAAAGAGTTAGAAAATTGTTTTTCTTGTTTTGTTGAAGGGAAGGATGTGGTTTGGTACAATGGCAGATTGTGACAAATCTCAAAAGAATTTTATGTTGCAGAGCGGAGTTTGAGCAGTGTTTCACCAATAATCACCACATGAACAAGTTCCATTCCTGAAATGATGGAACCTCCTGACATCTCTTAGGATAATCTCCCTGTCCACTATCTTTGAGATGAACTTAGTAGCGACATGGCAGTCATTACAAACTCTGAGGTTCTTGGCAACTCTAATGGTGGTACCAGGAGGGGTGTTGAGGATACCGAAAGCTATTGCCAGTTTCTCACTATGTCCACAGAGCAAAGTTTCTTTCTCCTCCTCATCAACATTGTGCAGTACACAAGAAGTATCAGGCACATAGCCCTCCTTTCTCATCTTCTCTGACAGAGTCTCAAGGAATCTTTGGAGCTCTTCACTTTGTGGGTGTGATGCATCCCCAGCTATGAACTTATGAACCTCATCGCCAAACTCAATCCAACTACATCCCGGTTCTTTTCTTACTCCCTTTTCCTTCATTTTCTTCCGAACATCCATCGCCTTGTCCCATAGTCGAGCAGATGAGTAGATATTAGAGAGTAGTACATAGTGGCTCGCCACATCAGGCTCCAAGTGAAAGAGATTCTGAGCTGCAGTCTCTCCAATTTCTACGTTCTGGTGTATCCGACAAGCACCAAGCAAGCTACTCCAGGCACCGGCCTTGTCAAGCTCAGAAGGCATGGTATTGATGAGTTGATATGCTTCCTCCACTTTACCAGCTCGACCAAGCAAGTCCACAATGCAAGCATAGTGATCGGAGGTAGGTTCAATCCCATGGTCGTTTTCCATTCTATGAAACAAGTTTAGGCCTTCATCGACCATCCCTGAGTGACTACAAGCTGCAAAGATTGCAATAAAAGTAATTTCGTTTGGCTTCACTGCCCCACTTGAGGCATTTTCTGCAACCATACATTTGAACAGCTCTAAGGCTTCCTCCCCTTCCCCATGCATCCCATAAGCCATGATAATAACATTCCAGGTGATCACATTTTTTATGGGCATCTGATCAAATGCTCTTCTCGATAAGTTCAAGCAGCCACATTTTGCATACATGTCAACCAATGCACTTCCGACAGCAACATCTGATGCCAACATGTTTTTAATGGCATAAGCATGGATCTCTTTGCCCTTTGCTAATGCTGCCAGGGAAGCACAACCAGGAAGGACTGTCATGAGGGTTATTGAATTAGGTTTGGAAGCAACGCGATTTTCGTCCTCATAATATATATCGTTCTTGTTCTTCTCTTCTTCAACTCTCTGCATCTCATGTAGCAGAAGAAGTGCATCATCATGGCGTCCAGAAATAACATAACCCGTGATCATTGTGTTCCAGGACACTATATCTCTATTGTCCATGCTGTCAAATATGAACTCTGAGATTCCTATCTTACCCATCCTAGAATACATGTCCATTAGCGCATTTTGCGCATACCTGTCCCTATCCAAACTTCTCTTTATTACATACCCATGGATCACTTCTTTATTGGAGAATGCTTCACACCGCACACAAGCAGGCACAACACTTGCCATTGTGGTTGCATTTGCACAAAGCCCATCACCCTCTAACATTTCAATGAAGAGCATCAATGCTTCCTCATCATACTCATTTTGTGCATAACCAGTGATCATAGCATTCCATAGACCAATTTTTCTATCCAGGATAACATCAAAAACTCGACTGCCACTTTCCACCTGTCTACAATTGCAATACATGTCAACCAAAGCACTACCCACAAAAGAATTCTCAATTAAAATATCATTTTTTAAGGCATAAGCGTGAATTTCTTTCCCAATACCTAACATCTCCAAATGCGAGCAGGCTGGAAGCAAACTTGCAATTGTGACCCCATCCGGTTTAATCCCCTCAAGAATCATGAAGCGCAAGAGGACTAAGGCTTCTAAAAACCGTTCATTTTGAGAGAGAGAGCTCAACATGGTGTTCCATGAAACCAAGTCACGGTCCTCAAACAACTGAAATAAAGATTTAGCGTCATTAATTCTTCCCAGTTTAGCATACATTGCCATCAAAGCATTGTTGGTAAACGTTTTCCAATCACCCATTCTCAAACTATAAGCATTAACTTGCTTTCCTAGCCGCAGACCATCACGCCTAGGCAAATTCGAACAAGCAAGCGCCACACTCACCAAAGAAAACGAGCTAGGCTCAACATTCTCATATAGCATCAGCCTAAAAGCCTCTAAAGCAAGCTCCCATTCCTCAAACCTACACAATGCAGAAATCATCGAATTCCAAGAAACTTGGTCTCTGTCATATATTCTATCAAACACCTGGCAAACATCCCCTATATCTCCAAATTTTCCGTACATATTCACAAGGGTATTAGCCACAGTCACATAATTCGATCCATAGCCAAATTTGACAACATGGGCATGAATCTGTTTCCCCAAATCCAGGTCCTGAAGGCCTGCCACGGCCTTTAAGACAGCAGGGAAAGCAAAGTTATCGGGTGGAATATCCGCAATAGTCATGTTAATATAGGTTAAGATGGCTTCATCGTATAGATTGGACCGGGCTTTGGAGCGAAGGGATTCGATCCATGAAGCCTGAGAGCGTGATTGGGAAATGGGTTCTGGAGATAAAGTGGTGGTGATGGTGGTGGTGCTGGTGGATTGAGGAGAGCGTCTGTGAAGAGTATTGGGTTTTTGGAGGGAAAAGAGATAAGGATATGAAGAAAAGGGAAGAGGAAAGATAAGTTGAGCATAGGATGACATTTGGTAGTTAGTTGTTTCTGTTAATGGGACTCTCAAGATTTGCTCCCCCAGCCTAGCGAGTTCTCCTCGTCTCCCTCAGATGATTGGTTTAATTGTTTTGCTGATTTGGTAAATGGGTTTTGGCCTTCTTTAGTTAAACGAGTAATTTAGGAGTCAGCAAAAATAGTGACAACCATGGAATGTGAATGACAAAGGCTGTACAAGTGAGAGCCACAAATGGTTCCATAGGACTACTTAATAGTACAAATGATTCTTTCTATTATTATTTTTTTTCCTTTTGTATTAAAAATAAAGCGTACAAATGATTCTTTCTTTATTATTTTTTTTCCTTTTGTATTAAAAATAAAGCAAGCAGGAAATACGTCGACGGGCCGATTCCCCTCGGTGAACGGAAAGGGTAGGTATCTGTTCCAGTCTCCGAGAACGGGACATGTTTGACTTCTCAATGCAAGGAAGAGGAAGGCAAAACCAGTCCAATATAGTTGATTAATTTGTGGTTTATAATTTTAGAGTAAGATTTTTTTTTTAATTGTCACGTCGTTATAATCCAAGAGAACAAATTGTATTAGAAAAATTAAAAAATAAAAATTTAATGTTTTAGTGTTAATAAAACAAAAATACTAAATTAAATAGAATTAGGATTTTTTTTGACATTGCCTATATATATGTGTCTATTTTTTTTCTTTCAACAAAAGAGAAAAAAGTTGAAGACAGAGTTGTACAACAAACAAATCCAATTGTTGAAACTTTATTTGGAGATTTGGGTTTATGGAGTTTTATCTCACTTTATTTGTACTCTAATTTTGATTATAGTAGAATCTCTCACCATCGTACTCCTAACAAACTATGTTGTCATTTTTATTCAAGCATTTTTTTCTAATCAAATATTCATAGCAGGGTTGTAAATTTCGCGTTGTACAATGTTTCAGTTTAGTTATTTAAATAGAACATTTCGATTTTAGTTTGTTTTGATACTTCGATTCGAATTTGACGGTAATTTCAAATATATACTTGTCAAATTACATATATTTTTAATATATATATCATAAGAAAACATACAAATTAATCTTATCCAAATTTTTGCTTTAAAATCAATTATAAATATTTTTTTGTTATAAATCCAAACTGAGACTTTATCCTACTATAAAATTACATGTCTTTCAAATATATAAATATATATATATCTATATTCGTAAAAAAAAAAAAAGTAATTTAATAAATATAATATAGAATTAAACAGGTTGCCATCTGTTGCCACAAGAGAAGGAAGGTTGCATGTAAGACAACCATGACAATTCGTGGCAATGCAAAGGGGGGGGGGGGGGGGGGTTGCTTAACTCTGGCTTGTAAAATTTGGTATGCGTGAGTATATATATAATTTTAGTTTATTTTATTAATTACTTACCAAATCTTGTTTGGTTTTTCTTTCATTACGATTCAAATTACTCATTTTTTTAAATATTTAGGGACCGAAAAAAAAATTGAAAGAGTAATGAAGAGATTTACGGGAGAATTTTATAGAGAGTCACGGGAAGCTCTAAGAAAAACAGAAGGTAATAACATGAAGTTTATTTTTGAAATTTAACATACATGAAATTCTCGAAATTCAATGTGGAAATTTTCAAATAGTGTAAATTATGGAAGAATTGAAGAATAAATTATAATTTAATATGAATATTATGTGTTAACCTGGAGAAATTGCTGAGAGAAGTAGGAAAGACAATAAGGTGATCTACGGGTAGCTTTAAGTGCTACATGGTGAGTTAGATTTACTTTAAGTAATCAAGATAAATATAAAATATATAGTGATAATATTTGAATAAATTACTAACTTATGATTTGATGATAGATGCAAGTTGTTTGATGGGTATGATACGTATAATTGATATGTGAAAAGTTATTATATGAGAAGTAATATTATTGGAATAATGAGTCAATTTAATAATGAATGTTATAAATAAAATTCTTAACGAGTTATAGTTGATAAATTGATAGGATATATGAGGAGAAGAATTTAGTGAATTTGATCAAATAATAATTTGAGAAAAAAACATGATAGCTAAATTGAATGTCTGAATACATATTTGTTTTGTATTATTGTTCATATACATATTTCATATAATTGTTCATATGCATATGCATGAAATAAAAAGAACCGAGAATGGGCCGGTCTAAATGAAAACCGTGACAGCTGGTATATGCTGGAAATAAAAGAACCAGAAGGGAAGCCAGTCTAAATAAAATAAAAAAACCGAGAAGGCAACCGGTCCAAGATAAAAACATGTCGACATGTGGGAAGATGTTCCCTAATAATAATAATTCATGCATTGCATCCGTTTTAAATATTGATTGTATTATTGAAATGCTGAAGTGTTGTTTGTTATTGTAAAACTATTTATAGATGATTGAGTCTCATAGAGAGACAGTTATGGTAAGAAAGAAACATGGAAGTATGATATGATAATAACTATCTAATGGTAGACTATATGTTGTGAATCTCATAACGAGGTAATTATGAGATAATTGATGGTCTTAAGGTGAACAAATAAATAAGAAGAAAAGATTGATAGAGGATGCAGCTTATGATATATATAGTGACAGTAAAATGCTATTATCAAGTTATATGAGATATAAATGATTAAATATTAAAAGATTATTTATACAAATTGAATACTTCTAGTAAATTTAATTCACTGAGCTTGTGAAGCTCATCCCTCAATGTTAAATGATTTCAAGTAGCAGACATGACCGATAGTTGGTGAACTGAGATTCAGACAGATTCATTGTCTGTAAGCAACGTGGTCCACATCCTCATACTAATGAGAAAAAAAAAACATTTGTAAATATTCATGCATATTATATTAAGTTGAGATCTGAATGATGTATCTCCCTTTGTTAAGGATTGATGATTGATGTAAATACTTGCAGTTGATAAATTTTTATTGCTGCATATATGTATTGTGTTGAAATTTTCAAAATGTAATGACACAATTTCAAGAGTGAAGAAACCTACACATAAGCTCTTTTCCCCGTATTTCGTTTTAGTTTACTTATATTATAATTATAACAATATATTTATAAAATAACAGTGATATCGTTTTAAAAGATATTTAAGTAAGTTTAAATTAATTTTAGAGAAATTTAAATAAATAAATTTAAATTTATTTAAATCTTTCTCACACAACACCAAAAACTACATCGACCATTCATTATTTAGATAATTCCATCAAAATGACAGATCATTTTTTAGTTATGTATTATCCCATCAAAATGGGATGATGGACTAACTTTCTTATCAAATTGAAAAGAACTATAACATCAAGACAACATTGTTCAAGCCGGCAAAATTATCTTAAAGTGAAAAAAATAAAAATAAAAATAAATATTAATGTAAATTTAATTATTTGTTAAGTAATATTGTGACTTACATTAATAAATCATGCCCTTGTAATAAATGATCATGGATTTTACTACGGATTCAAATAGATTTATTAATAATTGTAAGGAAATCCACTAATAATTATATTATTTTTTAAAATTAATATCAAAATTATCACTCAATAATTATTAATAGATTATCTGATCGAGCATATAAAAATGACGTTATTCATTAACAATGACAACGGATAAATTATTCGTAAAATTTAATATATTTATTATCGTATTCGTTTAATTATCATATCATTTAAATCTGAACTTAAAACTATTAAAATTATAAAATATTATCGATAACCTTAAAAAACTTTTTTTATATATGTCCATTTCAATTTAAACAGATATTGGTTTAAAAAAAACCAACGAATTGACATAGCTAGTAGCCACCCTAAAGCAATTTTTTTCCGAATTATAAATTAGTAAAGGAGCCCATTTAAAGTCCAAAATTATTTCTCCGTAAATGACTTTCAACGGACTATTTATACCCAGGTTCATCACTTCCAACACAAACGCAGTGGCCAGTGAGAGTGAAATCGAGAGAGAACATGGCGATGTTTTCTTCATCATCATCATGTGAACCAGTTGCAAAAGTATCGTCTCTCTTTGTTTATCCTATAAAATCATGCCGTGGAATTTCTACTTCTCAGGCACTCCTCACTCCTACTGGTAAACCAACGTTACCCACTACCCACTTTTTATGTGATCTCCATGCATCCGTTTATCCATTTTTCTAGGATATACCTACTGGCATGCTTGTTCCAATTTTCTTTTATTCTTGATGAATCATGAATAAACATTTGACCCACTTGATTGAATTGTACCAATATACATCTAATATTCAGTCTTACTATCTCTATGCATCCCTTACATCATTTTTTTTATTGTAACTTAATTGCTTGATTTTCTAATAACATGAGGAGGGAATAAATGATTTTTAGCTATTTTTTAGGTGCTGAACCGTTCCGTTATTAATTTTTTTGTTAGAGATGGATAATTGAGCAGCTAGAGCAAATGACTTGCTATTCATTATTTTCTTTTAATCTTGTTCTGGTACGTTGATCGACTTTTAAGTTCTTAACGCATGATTATGGCTGAGTTGTTGAATTGTTGTCACCCTGTTGAATGGATCTTTCCCTATAATTTGGGTATTGCCCACCATATTCTCATCATTAATCAAATAGTTTCAGTTTTCTTTCTATGTACAATCAAATTGGTTTATGTGTGTATATATATGCACAGGCTAACAAAGGCAAAAAAGGAATTGGCAGGGGGGGAGCGTATCTAGCAGGGGGGGAGTGTATCTAGCTAGGTTGATCAAGCTGGTTCACCTGCACAAATTGGTTTATGTGTGTATATGCACAGGCTAACAAAGGCAAAAAAGGAATTGGCAGGGGGGAGTGTATCTAGCTAGTTTGATCAAGCTGGTTCACCTGCATAAATTATCTGATTAATTTTTGTTTTGCAGTTGGACCGACTAACATAATCTTGTTGTTTTTACTTACTTTTTTTAATTGGGTTGTTTTTATTTGGATATGCAGGATTTCGATGGGACCGAAACTGGTTAGTTGTGAATTCCAAAGGTAGGGCATATACTCAAAGAGTTGAACCAAAGCTTGCTCTGGTTGAGGTAGAGCTGCCAAAAGAGGCATTTTCAGAGGACTGGGAACCTACAAAGAACTCCTATATGGGTAAAATCATTATTCTTTTTTTATACTGTCGATAAATACTTACAGAGTTTCTCTGCTGTTCTATTTTGTTGCACTCTTTGAAATTAATTTTGTTCCATCAGGCACCATATCTAAGCCAATTTTGGAAAGTTTGTTTTCTTTTTTAAACCATATGAGTTATGGTCATTGTCCATGGTGAACTTTTAAAATCTCATAGCATTAAGTCACAAATATATATATATATATATATATATATATATATATATATATATATATTAAAAAAAAATCACAATTTTCCATTGCTAGTTATCTTTAGAATTGTCATTCTTTTGGGAGGTGAATCTTACAATCTAGATAAGTTATTTACCTAACTGAGTTTTCTCTCTTGCAATCATCATTATCATCTTAAGAAGTTGGTAATTTGTTTGTGTAAAAGAAGATGAGACAGGTAAATATCACTCCCTTTTATGCTTTGACAATTTGAATACTGTGTCAAATTTCAGATGTGATCAGGATTATGTCTTGTCATAGATCTGTTGCTTATGAATTCTATATTCCGTCATATTGTTGTGATGCCTTTTTTTATGGAAGATACTTCTTCTCATTTTGCATTTGGTAGTAATAGCCATGGTTAAGAACGAGGGATTGTTCATGGCTTATTCTTATTGGATTTTGTACTTTCGGATCTATCTTGAAACATATATGTTTTCTCAATGAAAGCCTTGTCTGTCATTTCTTCTGTGTCGGGATTGTAAGGCATGTTTGTTGCTTTTCTTTTCAGCATACATGAATCACATTGTTTCTTTTTCCCATTCTGTTTTCTTAGCTTCCTTCTTATTTTGACCTATTGATCACTTCCTTTTACAGCAATTAAAGCTCCAGGGATGGATGTGCTTAAGGTTTCATTGAATAAACCACGCGAAATAGCAGATGGTGTCTCGATGTGGGAGTGGTCTGGCTCTGCATTGGATGAGGGAGGGGAAGCGTCAAAATGGTTTACAAATTATCTTGGGAAGCCCAGTCGGCTAGTTCGTTTTAATGCAGGTTGTGTTTGATACATTCATTAGAATAGGGCATTAGCAAAAAGTAGGGAGTAAATTTAGGTAAGGCCTTTGCGGAGGGGGGGGGGATTATGTAGGAGACAGGATCTGTTAACATGATGAATTCACATAGTACTAAATGTTTCATTGCAAATTTAGATCGCTGCTGATTTGGTTTTTTAAATAACTTCAGCATTGGAAACTAGGCCCGTGGATCCTGCGTATGCCCCTGGTCACACTACAATGTTTTCAGATTTGTTTCCATTCTTGCTGTTATCTCAGGTTAGTCAATGTGAAAATGAAACTCATTCCTTACGTTTACATGATCCTCAAAGTTGAATCGTGTTAACACATTTTTTGCAGGGATCACTGGATGCACTGAATAAGCTTCTGAAGGAGCCTGTACCAGTCAACCGTTTCAGACCCAAGTATTTGTCCAGACTCACACCATCTCTATTTTCATTTAGAATCCAAATATCTTCTATAGTACATGCTCTTTGCTGCCTATGTTGGCACTTAGTAATCTGCTTTAGGAGCCCACTTATTACTCAAGATCCAAATTTCCATGTACTTGTTTCATCATCTTTGCAGTAGAACCAGTATTCCCTGTTTGATTTCATCATTCTTATGGCTTATGAATCTCTCATATTGTTTAATTGGATGGCACAGCATCTTTATTGATGGTTGTGAACCATTTTCTGAGGACTTGTGGATGGAAATCAGGATAAACAAGTTCAGCTTTCAAGGTGTGAAGCTATGCTCCCGTTGCAAGGTAAAAAGCTATTTATTGTGCACTTGTGCATTTATGAAAATTAATTTTACTGATATAAAAATCATGCTTTGCTCGTGGTAGCAGTCAAAATTTGTAATATACGCAATTTAACCATGTTGAAACATAACAATTTTTGGCTAGCTTGGCTGGATATAAAGACTGTTATGGACTTGGTGAAATGAACTACTGGAAGTGATGTAAAATAAATAAAAAAGGCTACAACTTGCGTTTGAGGTTGGCATCTGCCAACGAAGCATGTTTTCTTTCTGAAGCATCAGCATTAACAAGTGGTATGTGGTTGAAGGTGAAATACCCTCCAAAGGTTCCTCTTTTTGACAATATCATTACAATATAAATGATCACAATTACATGCTTCTGAAAGAGGTTTCAGTTTAGATAATTAAAAAACTAAATATTAAATGGTCAGATACCTGAACATCCTGCATTTCATATTCAGTTATTGCGGCAATGTTTCCTAGAAATAGGGTGATTAGAGAGTTCCAAGTAGACATATTTCTATGTTTCCATTTTACCAAGCTTCACAAAACGATGTTCTTAATGTTCCACTGTCTTTTTCTTGTAGATTTATCGGTTAGTGCTGTATATTTTACATGCTTTACCTGATCTAGAATGACGTGTTTTTCAGATACCCACAATTAATCAAGAGACTGGGCTTGCAGGCTCTGAGCCAAATGAAACTCTCAAGAACTTTAGGTCAGATAATGTTTTAAGGCCAAATCGAAAACAGCAAGGAAAGGTGAGATGTAAATACATAATTTGAGATGATATTCCAATTTCTTTGGTGCAAATGATACAAAAATAATCACATTAATTGGTGTGGCAGATCTACTTTGGGATGAACATGGTCTGGAAGGACAGTCTTACTAAAGGGAAGGGAAAGATTGTTAAAGTCGGTGATCCCGTCTTTGTCCTCAGGAAGGTGCCCTCTGCTGCTGAAGCGGCTGCTTGAACTCTATGGAATAGTTGCTAGTATTATTAGTCTGTTGTAGTAATTAATCATAATGGAGTAATTATTGCTTGGCTTTCCAACTATTACCTCCTATGTCCAAAATTTCGAACGGATCATTCTGGAAGTTAGGTTATATATTATATGGATTGGTCAAGTCTACATATAGAATTGCAATATGTAAAACTTATTCTGGACAATGTTTAAATAAATGCATGAGGACTAATGAAGTTTTGAAGGATTGACATGCTCTCCTTTGCTATTAAGCATTAATGCATTTGGTTTAGGACATCACTTCAAAGGTTTAAGGCTGTATTTGGTGGATAGGATGAGGGGAGGATTTTCATCCGTTATAACAAGACAAAGTCATCCGACTTTGGGAGTAAGATGAGTTATGTCTCATCTTATCCCTTCACTCATTCTATCCACAAAACACATCCTTGAATCATTAGGTTTTGAAAAATCTACCTTATATGTCTCTCACCTTACCCATTTATTGTTTAAAGTGGGACAACTACTCTAACATATGAAGGGTGAACCTCAACGAGAAAGAGTCACTCTGTGGGGTGTCTCAAATTAATCCAGAAAAAACTTGCAGTGGTTGAATGATGTAAGTGAAGTTAATTGTTCTCTCTCATGTCAGAAAGTGAAGTTTCTTTTCCTTTTAACTATGATTTAGTAAGAGGGAAATGTTTGAGGAAAAAAAGTTGGTGAAAGAAAATATTGATTTTATTTGGTAAAGACAATGAAAAAGAGAAGAAAAAGACAAAATAATTTTTCGTTCATTTTTTTTCCTTTCCTTTTATTTTTCCGCTCTTTTAATAATAACCAAATGTTTTGATTTAAGTAACAAATACAATTTATATAATCGCATTTCCAACAAAGAGGACAAGAAAAATAACCATGCATTAGCCTTAAATAATTTATAATAAAATTATGCTTATTACTTTTTTTTAATCCGATGACTATAAGCAAACAAGATACATAAATGACAAATGATCCTTTAAAAAATATATTTTGAGATTTAATATATATTTTTCTAGAAGAGGTCTAAAGTCTAAACTTTTAAATATAAAAGTTAATATTAAAAACTGTAGTCTAATGAAATTGTTTTTACTATAGCTAAGTTAAGCAAAACGTTAAATAATTAAATTGATATGGACAATTAATTACAAATTGCTAGTTGATTCGTTATTAATCCAGAAGTTCTAACGTTCCGTTCAACCGGAGTTGGAAAGCGATTCTCTCTCTGATCCAAGAAACAAGAAACCCAGGTAAGCCCACATACGCTCTTTTCTTCGATCTTTCTTCTATCACAAAATTCAAAGCCCCGCATACTCTCAAACCACACCCAATGCCAAAATGCTCACCGCACTGCACAGAGCTCCTCACCAGCTCAATCTGCAAACGCCTCTCTTTGGGTAAGGTTTCTCTTCACTTTCACTTTTCATCTCTTTCAATTCAATCAAACAAAGCTATTGAAACTGATCAGGAAGTAGAATATTTACCCGAGCCCCCCATCTCGGATCAAATCTTCAAGTCGAGTCCCAAGTTGGGTTCTTACAGGTTGGGTGATTCAACATTCTATTCACTCATTGAAAACTATGCAAATTCTGGTGATTTTATGTCGTTAGAGAAGGTTTTAGATCGAATGAGACGGGAAAAGAGAGTCTTTATAGAGAAGAGTTTTATTTTAATGTTTAAGGCTTATGGGAAAGCCCACTTACCCGAAAAGGCAGTGGAATTGTTTGAAAGAATGGTTGATGACTTTCAATGCAAACGTAGCGTTAAGTCGTTTAATTCGGTTCTTAATGTGATTATACAGGAGGGCCTTTATTATCGTGCTTTAGAGTTTTATGATTATGTTGTTGGTGCTAAGAGTATGAATATTTCACCGAATGTGTTGAGTTTTAATTTGGTTATTAAGGCTATGTGTAGGATGGGATTGGTTGATAATGCAATTGAGGTTTTCAAAGAAATGCCTAGTAGGAAATGTGTGCCTGATGTGTATACTTATTGTACCTTGATGGATGGGTTGTGCAAGGAGGATAGAATTGATGAGGCGGTTCTGTTGTTGGATGAGATGCAAATTGAGGGTTGCTTCCCTAGCCCAGTCACATTCAATGTGTTAATTAATGGATTGTGCAAGAAGGGTGACTTGGCACGCGCAGCAAAGCTTGTGGACAACATGTTTCTCAAAGGATGTGTTCCCAATGAAGTGACTTATAACACACTTATTCATGGATTATGTCTCAAGGGGAAGTTGGATAAGGCGGTTAGTCTTTTGGATCGGATGGTATCAACTAAATGTGTTCCTACTGATGTCACATTCGGAACGATTATTAACGGGCTTGTTAAGCAAGGAAGAGCTGTTGATGGGGCTCATGTGTTAATATCCATGGAGGAAAGAGGGTATCGTGTGAATGAGTATGTTTATTCTGCCCTTGTAAGTGGGTTGTTTAAGGAGGGGAAATCGGAAGATGCAATGAAACTGTGGAAGGAAATGATAGAAAAAGGATGTAAACCCAACACTGTTGTTTATAGTGCTCTTATTGACGGATTGTGCCAAGAAGGAAAACCAGATGAAGCTGAGGAAATTCTTTTTGAGATGATAGATAAGGGTTGCATGCCCAATGCTTATGCTTATAGCTCCTTGATGAAAGGTTTCTTCAAGGCAGGTAGCAGCCATAAGGCAATTCAAGTGTGGAAAGAGATAGCAAAAAATAATTGTATTTGCAATGAGGTTTGCTATAGTGTCCTCATCCATGGCCTTTGTGAGGATGGGAAGCTCAGGGAGGCTATGATGGTGTGGTCAAACATGTTAGGTACGGGATGTAAACCTGATGTTGTGGCGTACAGTTCAATGATTCATGGACTCTGCAACGGTGGCTCTTTAGAAGAGGCTTTAAAACTCTTCAATGAGATGCTTTGTCAGGATCCTGAATCTCAACCAGATGTGGTCACTTATAATATACTATTCAATGCTTTGTGCAAGCAGAATAACATCTCTCATGCTGTTGACCTCTTGAATAGCATGCTGGATCGAGCATGTGAGCCTGATATAGTTACATGCAACATCTTTTTGAGAACTTTGAGAGAGAAGCTAGATCCACCTCAAGATGGAAGGGACTTTCTAGATGAGCTTGTGGTCCGGCTATTTAGGCGGCAGAGAATCGTAGGTGCTTGCAAAATCGTAGAAGTGATGCTGCAAAAATTTTTGCCACCGAAAGCCTCTACGTGGGCAAGGGTTGTTCAAGAGCTTTGCAAACCTAAGAAGACCCAAGCAGCCATTGACAAGTGTTGGAGCAACCTATGTTGCTGATTTATAGGTAAGCCTTTATTTTACTGTATTACTTCTCCGGACGTAGTTAAAATCGAGTTATAGCCATTCCTAAAGTAATCCAACTTTATCTCCTCCTCATAAAAAAGAGAGAGAAGAAAATCCAGCCTTAATTCCTTGAACCCTAAAGTGGAATTACACATTCTTTCCTTCTAAATTTTAGTTATGCCAAAAAATCACCAATGAGAGTGTAACTGCAAAAGTGGTTTAAAATTTTTCTTTCTTTTAAAGTCTTATGCAATAAGTCCTTCCCTTGCGTTAAAAAAAAGGTCTTATGCGATAAGGTGATTTAAAAGGGTCATCACATGGTTATGTTGCCAATAATCTTTTCTTCTCCCGCTTTTGAGGCCACTACCTTTTATATTTCATTTGCTCTAAGGCCACGTTTTATTCCTTTTGGTTTTCTCACTGAATAACTTACTACTACTATCTTTTATCACATAGTTCTTATAAACCATACTTGTGGAGCTCACCTTTGACCATGATTTTGCCAATGGTTCTATTTCCAGCGACATACAGTTCATTCACAAATTTTTCTTGGAGATTGCATTCTAAAAACTGTACAGAGATTGCGGATGATACAAAGAAAGGTAATTCAATGTTTGCCTCTGACTTGCTATATCAATATTGCTAATCGTCACCGCTCATATTATGTAACGCGCACAGTGTCTGTGCCATGCATGGTGCTTATGCAGGTGCGAGTTAGAGTGGGAGTGTTACTTTGCGGCTCTATTTATAATCAATGTCCTTGGCAGTGTATGAGTTGTTCAATTAAAAAGATAAATAGTATTAGATGTTGGCCTTCTAAAATGCACAAGAGCAATGTTTATTTAAGCTGTGCACAATATTTTAAGCTTTTTTTTTCATCTTGCATATGCAGAGATCTTGAAACAGCGTTGTGGTCCTTCCTCTGAGAACAAAGTTGCACAATGAATGTGTATTATTCCTCAAATATATGTTGGATTGCATAATTGGTTGATACGATACGATGTTAAAAAAAATTTGGCTTCCTTTTATATTTTTTTGAGACAAAAGGAATCTTCTAATGAAGCCTTCAAATTCGGGATTGTATGTATGTATGTATGTATATAGCATGTACATATGTGTGTATGTAGGTGTGGGTCTCTAAGTGAGTGCATATGTATGTAAGTTGAAATAATCATTGTTGAGTATAAGATCTTGGTCTATAGCTGAGTGATAAATGAGTAGGGGGTGTAGTTTTAGGTCTTCAATTCAATTTGTTTTTCTCTCTGTTTATTAATTTAGTTTATTAAAACCAAAATCACAGAACATCAGTACAAAACCTTAGTATATCTGTCTATCAGCAATTCAGCACCCTTCAGACATGTCACTTTAATTTATATCTTGCAAATAGACATGAAACCTAAAAATGAATGCTTGTTCAGGTGAGTCAAGTAAAGATATTATTTGCAGACGCAATGCCCTTCATCATTTTAAAATTTTGGTATATAATTTTTCCTTTTGATTTATTTTTTATAAGTAAAATAGAGATGAGCCATTGATAATGCATCCTTCTTGTGAAGTCATATAGGCACACCTTGAATGCAGTTGGGCAGCGCAGCGTGCTATTGCTTTTATATTTGGTGGTTACTTTTAAGCATTAGTGGTCATTAGCCAGTGAAAGGAAACCTTCTTTTCAAATGAAAGTAAGAAAGAACAAGGAAACCTACCTTCTCATATCTTATTCATTCTTTTTGTTCTATATGTTTGGTAGTTGATTAAATGTTTATTCTCTTAATATTTTTATGGTTATAGGTCGGTTCAGGTTTAGCTGAGATGCATGATTGATTAAACATCATGCAGGGGATAAAACTATCATTTATTTCTCCTAATTTTATCATAACGAAAGAATTCCAGTCAGGTATAAGAGAAAAGGCATTTTTAACCTTAAGATAGTACCCATGGTCATTGAGATTCTTTAGCCTTGAGATATTGTTCTCCCTTTGAGGAGTATATTAGCTTTGCTTATCAGTTTGGATACGGATGCTTAGTATCAACTTGTAACATTGAGGAGCTCAAAATTTTCACTTTTGGCAGCATTGGTTGTTCCACCCGATTCACTAAAAGTAGATGAAAAAAGATTTTTCATGTTTAAAAAAAAAAGAATTATAAATCAAGATAATACATTGTAATTGAAAAGATCATTACGATTGAAATTAGGAATGCATTTGAGTAAACCATTTCATATTTTTTATGTATAAAATTATTATGAACTCATCTTGACTTTTACTTATAAAAAAAGATTCAACTTGACTTTAACATTTTGATACAGCGCGCTATCAATACTTTCTGATACAGTGAAATTCCACTTTGGCATATAACCTTTCTGAGGCTGTGTCAGAGTAAGCAATCTTAATGGCAGCTAACAATTTGAGTACTTGGCATCTTCTTTGAAACCTTGGTCTATTTTTAATTTGTTTTTTGATCCTTAATTTTTTTTTGCTCTTTATGAACACGTCAAAATAAATACCAGATGGGTAATTTTGATTGCTTTTGCAACTTTGGTTGGTAGCTGATAGCTGACTAAAACAGACCTCTTACTATTGGAGCAAACCCTGAACCACCCTTTTCTCTTTTTTTCTGTTTCTTTTTTCTTTTTGGTGGTTCCTACTATGTCTGTATGATGAAGAAGGAAGAGCACAGATAGAGAACCAATATCTTTACTTATATTTTATCTATTTCAGGGGCTTTACAAGGGTAACAGATCATCACTCTTGGTAAGTTTACTGCTGCAGTTCTTAAACACTAGAAATCTCTTTTAGCATTACGTTCCTTTAATAACTTTTCCTTAAATGTATTGCACTCTTGAAGTTCTGTTAAAGCATGAGGTTTTCAGCAAATTTATGGATAGTTTCAAATTGAAGCATAAATATTAGGAAATATAGATTATCACTGAAAGTTCATCCATTAATTACTTAAAACTTAATCTTAGTTGTGGCATAGGGTGGTATAACCAAAGCCAAATGCAGATTGGCTGATCAGTTCTGAATGTTCCCGCCTCTGGAAAATATGATTTCTGCATTGATGCATTTTGTCAAATACTTGAGGAGTTTCACAACACTATTTTGTAATCTAACAAGCCTCAATGAATGCTGATATATGCCTCAATCAGTCACTTCCATGGGTGTGATGCCCCAAGTAACAAGAACTCTATGGTCCAAAACTTCACAATTTCCTGGCTTTCCTCAATTTCCAAACAAAGCTTCTTTTTTTGTCTTTTCAATTTTCATTGCTTTTCCTCAGATATTATAGAATGTTATCTTCAGAAACTTTAGCAAGAGAATATACTAGTAAGAAGCTATAGTATTGCATATAATGGAAAAAGCTAAAGAAAACTATTAGGGTGCAGTTAGTATTGGAAAATGTTTTCCATTTTCCTTAAAACTTTTTTCAACAATTTGGATATTCTTAACATAATTTGGAAAACAACACTTCTCTTTCCAACATAATATTAGAAAAATTGGGAAACAAAAAAAGTTGTTTCTTAACTTTTCCAATGTTATGTTGGAAAGGAAAGTGTTGTTTTCCAAATTGTGTTAAAAATATGTAGATGGAAAATGGAAAAAATTTTCCAATACTACATGCGCCCTTAGTTTTTCATGTCAGGTAAGTTCTAGATGCTGTAAGGATCCAAAAGCCATGCTTTGTAGGTCATAAACGACTTCTCTGCAATCTGCATATATCTTATTTGTTTTGCTCTATTTGTGTTCTGATAGTTGTCATTTTTTTAATATCTAAAATCAATTTGATGGTGACATTTGATATTCATTTTTCAGTAACTATTACATTAACAGAAGTGAAATAGTTTTGTCTAACAATTCTTGACATGATAATTATTTGGCTGTATTACAGACTACTTATATCAGAAGCTTTTAGCATCCAAATATGGCAAAAGCAAACGAGGCATTTTTAAGAAGGATCAGAAGATTAAGAGGTGGAGTACAATAAACTAAGGCACTTCTTTCCCCATCTGGTCTTCATGGTTAGCCTTCAGGGATTCTGGTTTGTGTTGCTGATGAGCCATATCATAAGTTGCATGTAGACCAAAGAAAACATAATAAACCAACATGACAAAAGTGCAGATTCCAAACCTTATAAATTCCTGAGCGCCCAAAGATCCCATGAGAAAGATATTTGTGGCTATTGACAAGGATGGACCCAAACTTTTGGTGTTCTCTGCTGAGGAAGAAGTACTAATATTCCCAAAGTCCCCAAGAACCAAAGAGGAACAGTTATGACATCCAGTTCACCCATTAGGCTTCAGTCCCCAGTAAGCTGAAGTCCCCATTGAAGAAGCAATAATAATTAGCAGGAAGATAGCAAGCTTCAAGAGGTTTATTCTTGGAAGTTGCTCTCGCTTCGTTTTCTGTGTTCCCCTGACTCATTGACATCATCTGATCAACTCATGAAACGATCCTTATTCCTTGAACCAAAAACTTGTTTGCGATAGAACAGTTTGATAGGTGCTCCAGTTTTGGAAGGATTCTTCTTGTAAGAAATCTTGCTTGTTCCATCTCCAATAACTTCTTTGTTGCACTACATCACCTGGCTCTGCCGTGGAACACATTACTGTGTTTTCTTGTATTCCACAGCACTTGGTGGTGTAAAGTGCGGACAGGATAGATTAATGGATGTTACATCAGCTTTTAATTCTTAGTTATGGTGATACCCATTGAATATAAACTTCTGATTTATACGTGTTTTCCTCAATTATTGACGAATGGATATTAGGCTGTAAGTTCTGCACAGTGGTTGACTTAAAAGATTCAGATGGTCTTGTTTGGGAGGTGATTTAAATGTAGTTTATATCACTAAAACTTAGATTTTTTAGTGATAAAGTTTATGAGCCTCGTTTCGTATGCTCTACCAATACGCTTTGTTAATATATAAGACAATTTGTTTTATCTATGCAATTTTTGTTTAAGGTGAAACACATTGTTTGTGGTAAATTTAATATTTTTTTGATAAAAATAAAAACATTAATAATAAAAAAAATAACTTTACCATTAAAAATTTGTGTTTTATTATCAAAAGCATGAATTTTATTATTAAAAGTATGTATTCACTACAAAATATATAAATATATGGGTAAGTAAATTACCTTATTTTCTTTAGCGAGACTCCACTCCACTCATTTGATGGGGAGATCACCGTAGTATATACCCAGGCATCTTAGTTTTATTACCTATTAAATACAACTACGATAGCAAGGCATGCTTATGCTCTGCTTGCAACTTACTGGAAGATAATTCTCTTTAATACCTCGTATTAAAATTGAAGAGCATGGATTCTGTGGATCTTCAGTTTCAAAAAAGAAAGATTCTGTGGCTCTACTGCAACAAGGATAAGATTAAAAAAAAAAAGCATGCCTCAGAGAAAATCAGATGGTTACATTTGCAGGTCTGGCCTCAAATATAATATCATGGAGAGGTCAAATTAAATAATTTATGGGATGCCATCCCATCATATTGATCCCTATCCTACAAGAGTTTAACTGGTAGCCTCTTGAAATAGCATTGATCTTACACTGCTAAGTCAAGTTGGGTATTGCTTAAAATCAAAAATTTCAAGGCCTCACAACTACACAAGGATATTTAATTTGAAGACAGAATTTCTGCTTGTAAACTTAAAAACTGATACTTTGAAATAACGTGTAGCCCATAGTCATGCTCAGTAATATCTTGTTTGCCAGAAAAAGAGGAGATACACCACACTCAATGTGGATAATTTCAATGCTTTTTAGTTTATTCACTCCAAAGGGCCGCTATTGCAGAGAAGGAAACGGAACATTATAAAGAGAGAGACACCATGTTAAATACTAAAAGAACAAATTATAACGTTCATCTTATATTTTCTGAAAGATACAGATTATAACTTGCTTTCAGTATGTATTCTGATTCTCGCTTTCATAAATAAGAACCATTGAGCTAAATGAAAAAAAGTTGATGTTGGATTCACTTGCAGTAAGGGAAACGGATTAACAGTGAGAAAAAGAACAAATCCTCATCTTACTTTCTCATGTTTCAACATCTTTAACTGCCAATTCAAAACTTTTTTTTTCCGGGGGTATGCGGTGGAGGAAGGAGTTTGCAGAGTATCATGTCCAGGATTGCCATGACTTGCGCATTTTGTTTGCAAGATATCTACTGGCATTGACACCACCAGCAGCTAATAGACCGGAGACTGCCTGTCTTGCACTTGAAATCATAACTGTTCGCCTTAGAACCTTCTGCATGCATTTTGCAGCCTCTTCTCTTGAGCCAACTGGGGGTAGGCGGTGGAGGAAGGAGCTTGCAGAGTATCATGTCCAGGATTTCCATGACTTGCGTATTTTGTTGGCAAGATATCTACTGGCATTAACACCACCAGCAGCCAATAGACCAGAGACTGCCTGTCTTGCACTTGAAATCATAACTGTTCGCCTTAGAACCTTCTGCAAGCATTTTGCAGCCTCTTCTCTTGAGCCAATCACAACTTCATGCAAAACTCGACCTGCAGTTGAAATGTTAGGTGCCTAATCATCTATCCCCCCTACTCGTAAATGCGAAAACATCACCCTACTTTGCCTACACAACCCAATGCATTGGAAAACCCAAATGAGGCTCCTCACATGAAGTTTCAAATTATGTGTTTCCAAAGAAATATCATAGTGCATAGGGTTATGGAGTCTCTTGGAGCCAGATAATGTGAAAGAAATTTGAAATCTGAGCAATGCCTTAGAAACCATTCTCTAATATTAAAAAAATTGCAATTAAGTTGGAATTCTTACCAGATTCACTCAGTATTTTCTTCTCTCCTAACTTCATCCCCATTCGGCTTCTAACCATCAGAGGAAGAGAAGAAACCAGAGAGTGAGTCACTGATAAACTGCAGTCCTGATTTTAAGAGGCAAAAACATCTTACAATTGCTGGAACCAAGTCCACAAATGACAATATTGCACCATACAGAATATAACCCTTTGCATAAAACTGTGATAATTAGCTTCTTATATTAATAGAAGTCATGTTCAAAAAATATATACCAAAATAAAAATTTGTTTCACAACATTGATATGCCACTCCACGTCAAGGAATATTTACTGGAGACTAAGAATTATTTTTTCCAAAATAACCAAACGCATGACAATGTTTGTTGTGAACAAGATTCCTATCAGCAACTTCCTTCCATAAATCAAATTAGTCCCTAATTTATGTTAGAATTTAAAACTGTATCATGAATGAGATGAAGGCACAAACTGATAAGAATACACTGCTGATGTTAACTTCCAAGGGACTCCACAAAATGCTTGCAGGATATATATTTATATAATTAAAACTGGAAAGTGTTCAGAACAATACTATGATTATCAGCATTGCTTCCTTCACACGACAAGATATGATACAAGGTAAAAAGTTTTATTCTATAATTGCTTTAAAAGCATATTTTGAGGCTGAGTTAAAAGCAAAAATATATTCAACTATTTAAGTGATATAAGAGGCTAGAATGTTGAACTTCCTCCAGAGAAGAGAACTATAAACTAGATATACATATTGAACCAGCTTTTAATTGAGAACTTGAGGATCCATATCTACCTGAGATATATGTGCTTGATGATTTCCATATGATGATAATCTCAACAAGCTTTTGGTCTCATACTCTTCAAGAAAAGGTTTATACATCGACTGGAATAAATCAAGCTGTCCCTGAACAATCTTCTTCACCTGTAGCAGACAGTGCAAATGAAATACAAAAAACTTTTCTAAGAATGCAAAAAGAAGATTCTTTTTTTCCCCTTTCTGGGGATGTGGGAAAGTAAACAATAAGATGCTGGCCGTCTGGCTTTCTTCAGGCAAGGAAATACTGGATCAGATGTAAGTCACCTATAAGGCCACCGATATAACATTTCTGTATGAGCAATTATGACAAGAAAATGCATAACAGACTGGAGGTCAAATATAGACATCAAGAAAGGTGCTTCCGCTCTTGTATTTTTTAGACTAGCTTCCAGAAGTATATCTTTATTGTATAACACATTAATGGGGCATAATTAATGCTTGGCAGTGGAAAGTATTAATCACAATTGGTTCCCTTTTAGAAAGAACAAAAATGGTAATGCAATGCAATTAGTTCAAAATCTGCTGGATATTCCTCATTTTTTTTAAATCTAAACCAACACAAAATTTCAGAAGACACGTCACTTATCGGAGAGTATCCGACTATCAGCTGAGGATTATGTATGTCAATGCTTTCAGAAGCTGAAAGTAATTTTCTCCTTGCATAATTATACTAGCTGTGATAAGGTTTTACCTTGTTTCTATCCTCTGCAAAAAGCATACGCAAATCACCCATATATGAAAGGCTACATATTTTGGCATAGAGATCTTCCTGCATTGAGATTGTATTAATTATGGATTCTGCTAATCCTAAAATGTCTAAGAAGTAGCAAGGAACTGACCTCAGTAAATTTCGATGGCAAGAGGAGGAGAGCGGCAGATATTGCTCCTCTTAAATTAACAGAGTTTACATTTTCTATGTCCAAATTATCTACAAGCATGTGTACCTGTATTGAAAATAATGAACTTCCTGAGAATCATATGTAAACATGATATAGGAGAGAATGACCACATTTGTGGATCACAGGTCAGAATTAGGAGCCAAAAGAAGTGCAGAGAAAATATAAGACAGCATATGGCAAGCCGAGTTTGAAATGAAAATAAACAGCTGACAGCATTTCCCTTCCATTAATATGATTTACAAACAGAGATTTCTGGCTTTGTCCATCATAAGGAGTGTTGAAGATCATGCCATATTGCACAATCATACAAGCATGCCTCAAAGAATTGATTTTACAGGAGTAACATTTCTTTCACAATTTTGTCAAT
Organism: Bretschneidera sinensis; assembly: GCA_023935145.1. Taxonomy (NCBI): domain Eukaryota; kingdom Viridiplantae; phylum Streptophyta; class Magnoliopsida; order Brassicales; family Akaniaceae; genus Bretschneidera; species Bretschneidera sinensis. Next base: position 71,890,399 of record CM043705.1, read on the forward strand.
TTTTAATAATACTCCTTCAATATTTTACAGAAGTTACATTAACTTTTAGCCCTAACACCAGCAGAAGAAAGACATTCACTCATCAGATATGCCAACATTAGCATAAAGATTTCTGTACAATGTAAAATACATGGTAGTATGGTACCTCCCAAGTACTGTGGCTTCAGAAAAACAAACCCTGATCCAACATGCTTACCTAATTTTTAGATGTCATTAATTTCATAACACATAGCTTGATATAGAACAAGGCTAAAACATAGTACTAAAGGTGACAGTCTCTAGTGCGGGTGTATACCCTAATTATATCATGAGATTCACGACAATGGAATTTCATTTTCATTTTATGTTATATCTTCAGTGTACACTTAACTATGCAATGTATAGATAGATAAGCTAATTATCTTACTTGTGGTGTGTACGAGTCTAAAAAGAGAAGAAGAGGGACTCATCAAGAGAAGATTGACCTTGAATACACTAGTTTCAGCCTGTGAATAGCAAACCTTCAAATGTTCTACTATTCCTCTTTCTCCAAATAAAAAATCAGCCACTGGCCGCACCATTATGAAGATATTCCCCCAAAAATACACGAGAAAACTGAAGACCAAAAGTCTCGTGTAACTAGGCAATGTAGCAAAAGATGCTCAACTTTCCCATGGTTGCTCTTGCAATTAGAACACCAGAAGTTATAGGAAAAAAAGAATCTTCTTCTATTAATCAAATTATCCACTTTAGTATTTTGCTCAGTGATGGAGGATGTGTTGAACATGAAATATGGGGGGTTTAATTGTGTAATATTGATGAGAGTCATAAAATGCATCTTAATAGTACTTATTTGTTAGCATTTTAGCGTTGATCTAGGGTTGAATTACACATTTATACCTTAACAATTCTAAAGTGTTATTCTTAGATCATTGATTTATTTTGATGCATTTTCAGGTAAGTTGAGTTTAAAAGAGATGGAAAAGCTATCGATGCTTAAAGCGCTAAGAGTCTATGCATATCGGAGTGAAGGAGTGGTTTCAGAACTGTTCCATCCCGCAGCACAGAAGGACTGAGCCGCGGCCTCCAGAAACATTCAGAAGTTTGAGACAACCAGTGTGCGCCGCGGCCTAGACTAGTTGGGCCGCAGCCTCCAGAAACTTGAGAAAACCAGGATCCAAGGCTGAGCCGCGGCTTGGACCAAACTGAGCCATGGCGGGTGCGCGGTCCCTTGTTTTCGCTTCAGACCTAATTATGGCGTTTTAATGATATTTTTGAGCCGAAAATGCCCCTAAACCTTATGAGCTATATATAGAACATTGTGGAGGCTGAAAAAGGAGGCTGGAATCAGAGGAGCTACCATTATTCTTCTTCATCAAACATGAGTCAAATGTCCAGCTAATCTCCAAGCAAGGCAAACTGATGAATTCCTAGGTGTAGTTGTTCTTGTTTCCATTCTTGATTCAGTTGTAAGGATTTATTGTTAAACATTGTTTATGATTTACTCTTTGATTAAGTAAAGAATTAGAAGATTTTCTCTTAATCTGGTGATTGCATCTTTCTCCTCCATATAAGTCTAGTCAAGCTCTTCTTATGTCAAGTTGTTGGATATGATTGAGTTCGGGTAGATTTATCTTATCGGTTTGTCCATTAGTGCGATATTGCTATTGAAATATATTGTCGTTTCTTGATAAATCTATGAGATAGGTCATGTGTGCTTGAATCGAAATCAATGAGTGATTTGTAGCAATTACACTACAGTGTTAATGTGCTGTGATTGAATATTTTTTTGATTGCTTGTTTGGGATGTGAAACTAGCAATCGAGATAAAACAATTTGAATCGAGATTGGAATAAGGCAACGAACTTAGGAAGGATTCCCGGAACCTTGTTATTTCTCTATTGAATTCTTCATTATATTTACACAACTCTCTCACATTATTTCATTATCAAAACTCAGATTCTTTCATTTGACTTTTATCGTTCGTGTTAAGGTTTACACTTTCCCTTGTAGTTCGCTTTTCCGCGTGGGATCGACACCTCTTCTATACACAATAACCGCATGTTAGTTTGAGTGTAATCAAATTTTGGTGCCGTTGCCGGGGAAACGCGCTTAAGTACAAGGAAGATTGTCAACTTTGAGACAAGACGGTAATATTGTTCTTTGCTCTCTGTTTTGATTTTCTAATTTTTTTCTGTTTTATTCATTTACCCTCTAACTCCCTTTGGTGTATGCTTAGACCGAGAGATGCGCGAGGTAGATTCTTTAAAGAACCCGAAATAGAGTTACCCTCTCCTTCCACGTCCGTTAGTGAAACCTCGCCTAGATCAAACCATAGTGCACACCCAAACGAGAATTCAGAGGATTTTGTTAACATGACCGACAATCACAATGAGAATGTTTCTAAGACACTTAAGGACTACTTGCACCCTAGCCGAACAACCACACCATCTTGTATCATGTTTCTCTCTAATGTTCAACAACTTGAGTTTAAGCCGGGCATGATCCAATTGCTACCAACCTTCCATGGGTTTGAGAATGAAAACTCCTATGTCTATATTAGGGAATTTGAGGAAGTAGTAGCAACTTTTCAAATTTGGGCTGAAATGGTAGACACCGTCAAACTTTGGTTTTTCCCCTTTTCACTTAAGGAAAAGGCCAAGGTTTGGCTTTACTCGTTAAGGCCTAGGTCTATAGGTAGTTGGGATGATATGACACAAGCCTTCTTCCAAAAGCATTTCCCAACCCATAAGACCAATAACCTCAAGAGACAAATCTCAAACTTTGCACAAAAGGAGAGTGAAAACTTATATCAAGTTTCGGAACATTTCAAAGACCTTTTGAATTCTTGTCCACACCACAAATATGAGAGTTGGCGGGTAGTTAGCTATTTCTATGATGGACTCCTAGGTAGGGAGAGGCAATTCATAGAAATGATGTGTAATGGAGATTTTCTTCAGAAAGATCCAAGCCATAGATTTTCTAGATGACCTATCGAAAAAAGCCCACACTTGGACAGGACCGAATGCCATTGAAAGTACTAAGAGAAATCAAACCGCTGTAATTTATCGACTCAAGGAGGAGGATAGCCTTAAAGCCCGTTTGGAGGTCCTAACTAAAGAAATTGAAGCCTTAAAAACCAAAGATGCTAGAGCTCCCGAACCGGTTGCTAGGGTAGAGTCCCATGAACCTTGTTTTATGTGTAATTGGGTAGATCATGTACCTAAGGATTGTCCAGCCTATTTTGAGATGAAGGGAGAGTGTAATGCCTTGGGTATACCCTTTAGGAAACCATACTCACCCTACTCTAACACCAACAATCCCGATTGGAAGAATCACCCTAATTTTAGTTGGAGATCCGATCTACAACCTCCTCCCCACTCTAGTAACCATTGGAAACCGGAAGCAACGTCATCTAATGCACCACAACAATCTTTACCTTTGGAAGATATGTTTAAGTCATTTTTGCAGGTGCATGCCAAGAGTGCAAAGGACCAAGGCAAGATAAATCAACGGTTGCTTGAGGAGCAACAAGGGATCAAAGAGGAACAAAAGGTGATAAAGAGCCAACTCACCAAGTTGACTAGTTTCTTGACGATTCAAGAGCAAGGTTGTTTTCCTTCGCAGCCACAACCTAATCCAATGGGACAACATATGGCGCAAACCTCCGATCCCGACAATCAAAATGTTAAAGAGGTTAATGGTAAGAAAATTGATGGGCCCACTGTTGTGAAACGTGTAACGATTATGATGAATAATATGAAAAACAAAAAGAGAGAAAAAGCAATTAAACACACAGATTTAACGTGGTTCGGCAGTATGCCTACGTCCACGGGAGTGAGCAGTCACTAAATTTCACTATATCAAAGTAGGGTTACATCATATGTATTTATACTAACCCTAGCCGTATAGAGGTATTAGAAAATTCCTCAAATTCCTCAAATACCCCCAACCTATTAATCGTCCCTACCAATAAAACAATAAATTCCAAGCCCAAAAGGGCTGGTGCCGTCGTTCCACTCGGTACGCTTCGCTTCGGCATCAGCTTGATTTCTCTGTAAATATGTTCCACTCGATATGAGCCACATACTACAACACCCACTCTACCATCAAACTTGATTCCTAACACCGTGAGCAACAAGGATGAAGCCCCCAAGGAACAAGATGCCCATAGTGATTCTTTACCGGTGCCTTTCCCTCAAGCATTCCTTAAACCTAAGAAGAGAAATTCAGCATTGAAAGGTGAGATTCTTGAATAACTTCAGCATGTTAAAATTAACCTCCCTCTTCTTCATGTCATAAAACAAGTTTCCAACTATGCTAAAGTCATTAAGGATCTATACACACTCAAGATGAGGCACAATATGAAGAATACGACATTCTTAACGGAGCAAGCAAGTGCGGTAATTGATAGCACGACACTGCCCAAATATAAAGATCTGGGCTGTCCAACAATGGCTTGCCAAATTGGAAACAAATCTTGTGGCCAAGCATTGCTAGATTTGGGGGCTAGTGTGAACCTCATGCCATACTCCATTTACTTGCAACTCGGTCTAGGTGAGATCAAACCGACCTCTGTGGTACTTCAACTAGCGGATCGATCGGTAAGAAAGCCAAGAGGTATTGTGGAGGATGTTTTATTGCAAATTGAAAAATTCTATTATCCTGTTGACTTTTTGGTTTTAGATACCATGTCTATTGTGAATACGGAGTCAAAAATTCCTTTGATACTTGGAAGACCATTCCTTGCCACCGCCAATGCTCTCATTAATTGTAGGAATGGCCTAATGACATTATCATTTGGAAATATGACTCCAGAGGTGAATGTTTTTCGAGTCTCAAGGCAGCCACATGAAGAGGATGAGTGTTTCGACACTTACATGATTGATGAGCTTATTTTGGAGGATGAGTACATTAAAGATAATTCTAACTCTTTGGAATTCTTTCTTAATAATTTTGATTTTGATGATTCTTCGATTTATCTCCATGCCATTAATGTTGTTGATATTTTTAATAAGTCACAGGGATTTATGAAGAAATCATGGCAACCATGCTTTGAGGAGTTGTCCAAAGAAAGGGAGGCACCCAAACCCTCTTCGGAGGAGACATCAACGCTTAACTTAGCTCCACTACCCAAGGAACTCAAACATGTCTTTTTAGGCCCAGGTGATACCTTTCCGGTTATTATTTCCTCTGAACTTAGTAATGTGCAATGCAATAAATTGTCGAATTTGTTAAGAGAACATAAATCTGCATTAGGTTGGACCATGTCCGACATAAAAGTTGTTAGTGCCCTGGTCTGTTCTCATAAAATTAATTTGGAGGAATGAACTGGCCATCGTAGAGACCCCCAACGTAGGCTTAATCTCACTATGAAAGAAGTAGTGAAGAATGAAGTGTTGAAACTATTAGATGTGGAAATCATATATCCTATTGCTGATAGTAAATGGGTAAGTCCTACACAGGTTGTTCCTAAAAAGTCAGTTGTTACTGTGGTGAAGAATGACCTGGGAGAGTTAGTCCCTACAAAACTTGTGACTGGGTGGCGGATGTGCATTGATTACAGAAAATTGAATGCTGCCACCCGGAAAAACCATTTTCCCCTCCTTTTTATTGATCAAATTCTTGAGCGTATTGCTGGTCATCCTTTCTATTGTTTCTTTGATGGTTATTCTGGTTATTATCAAATTGAAATTGCATTAGAAGACCAAAATAAAACCACCTTTACTTGTTCTTTTGGTACTTATGCTTTTCGTAGAATGTCATTTGGATTGTGTAATGCACCTATTACTTTTCAACGTTGCATGATGAGCATTTTTAGTGACATGGTTGAAAATTGCATAGAAGTTTTTATGGATGACTTGACTGTTTTTGGATCTTCCTTTGATGCATGCTTATTGAATTTAGAGAGAGTATTGACTTGTTGTGAGGAGAAGGTTTTAGTTTTGAATTGGGAAAAATGCCACTTTATGGTATCTTAAGGTATTGTCTTAGGGCATATTATTTCTTCTAAGGGGATAGAGGTTGATCAATCTAAGATTGAATTAATCTCTAAATTGCCTACGCCTAGGACAATAAAGGATGTGAGATCCTTTCTTGGTCACGCGGGCTTTTATAGGAGGTTCATACAAAATTTCTTCACCATATCTAGACCACTATGTGACCTCCTAGCTAAAAATACCCCATTTGAGTGGACACAAGCTTGTCAAAAGGCCTTTAAAATGCTAATCGGCAAGCTTACCTCAGCACCGATAATGCAGTCACCTGATTGGACTTTACCTTTTGAGATCATGTGTGATGCTAGTGACTTTGCTATAGGTGCTATTCTTGGACAACGAAGAGAGGAAAAGCCTTTTGTCATTTACTATGCTAGTAGAACTCTAAATAGTGCTAAGATGAATTACTCCAGCACCGAAAAAGAGTTGCTAGCTGTAGTGTTTGGTTTGGATAAGTTTCGTGCTTACTTGATTAGATTTCCTATTATTATTTTCACAGATCATTCAGCCCTTAAGTACTTTCTTACAAAGAAAGATGCTAAAGCGCGACTAATACAGTGGATTTTACTTTTGCAAGAATTTGACATCACCATCAAAGACAAGAAAAGAGTAGAGAATGTAGTGGCTGACCATCTCTCGAGGCTCACATTTGAGGACACCTCTGACGACCTGCCAATCAGGGATGATTTTCCCGATGAGCATTTACTCTCTATTACTTCTCTACCATGGTTTGCTCGTATCGTGAATTATTTGGCTGCCGGTGAGATATCGGCGGATTGGAACGCTCAAGACAAGAGGAAGTTCATGATTGAGGTACATAATTTTTATTGGGATGACTCTTGTCTTTTCAAATACTGCCCTGACCAAATTTTAAGGCATCGCATCCCTAATGAAAAGATTGCCAGCGTCTTGGAATTTTGTCACTCCCAAGCTGGTGGGGGTCACTTTTCAATGAAGAAAACCGCTACAAAAATTCTACAGTGTGGATTTTAATGGCCCACCTTGTTTAAGGATGCAAACATCTATTGTCGCTCATGTGAAAAGTGTCAGAAGTTAGGAGCTGTGTCTCGTCGTAATATGATGCTCTTAAACCCAATTTTAGTGATTGAAATTTTTGATTGTTGGGGCATTGATTTTATGGGACCATTTCCTCCTTCTTTTGGATATCAATATATCATTTTGGCAATAGATTATGTATCAAAATGAGTAGAGGCAGTAGCTTGCAGGAGTAATGACAATAGGACGGTAATTAAATTTCTCAAAGAAAATGTGTTATCTCGATTTGGTACTCAATGTGCTATAATTAGTGACCGGTTTACGCATTTTTGCAACCGTTCTTTTGAAACTTTGATGAAAAAATATGGAGTGTTACATAAGATCTCTACTTCCTACCACCCTCAGACAAGTGGACAAGTAGAACTTGCAAACACGAAAATTAAGCAAATTTTAGAAAAAACGATCAACCTGGATCGCAAAGATTGGTCTTTGAGACTAGTTGATGCGCTTTGGGCCTACCGTACAGCTTTCAAAACTTCCTTAGGTATGTCACCTTATAGGCTTGTTTTTAGAAAGCCTTGCCACTTACTTGTGGAGCTCGAGCATCGAGCTTATTGGGCCATCAAACATTTCAATTTTGACATAGGAGAAGCAGGTAAGCCTAGGAAATTTCAGTTGACCAAGTTAGAGGAGTTGAGAAATGATGCTTATGAGAACTTTAGAATCTATAAAGCTAAAATGAAAATGTTTCACGATAGAATTTTTTTGAGGAAAACATTTAAGCCTAATGATCAGGTGTTCTTATATGATTCTAGACTCCATAAGCACCCAGAAAAACTTCGTTCGAGGTGGACCGGCCCTTTTGTAGTGAAGAATGTTTTTGCAAATGGGGTGGTAGAAATAGAGGATATTAAAGATGATCAGATCTTTAAAGTAAATGTTCAACGCCTTAAAATATTAATTGATTGGCAAGGTCTGGAAGTGGAAGATATTCCACTTATGGATCTGGTCTATTAACCTTGACCACACCACACAGGTATGTTTTTATTTATTTGTCTGTTGTTTGTCTCGTTTTTAGTTAAGTCTATTTTAAGTTTAATTTTCAATTTGATTTAATTTAATTTTTAGTCTTAGGTTTATTTTTAGTCATTTTGCTTTGCACTTTTATACCCATGTTATTGTTTATTCCTTCCTAGTAAAAAAAAAAAAATCAAATTTTCAACCAAGGTCGCACCTAGGCCCAGCCCAGCGCGCCTCGGCCCACAGCACATAAGAAGCCCCAGCCCAGCGCACCGCAGTGCACAGCAAGTCAGGAATTCGAGTTTAGGTCAGCACTGCGACGCGAGTAAGTCCAAGCCGCCCACCCGTGAACTGAAGCCTTAAAAACCCATTTCTACACTTTCTTCTTCATTTTCCTTTGAGAACAAACAACACTCCCTCTACTCTCTCTCACCCCGTCTCCAAATCAAACCTTACCCATCTCTTTTTTCTCACTATTTCTTGATTCTAACACAATTTCTTGAAGAATTGCTCACTTATATTGCAGATTTTGCTGCAAAATTCTCCAAAAAGCTTGATTCTAAGAGGATTTTGGGGTTTTCAAGAGGATTTCAAGTTTTTGGGTCTTTCTCTCCAACTTTGGGCATCAAGTAAGATCAATTTCTTCTCTTTGTTGTGGACTTGTGATTTTTGAGTGGTTGCATTTGAGTTAGTTCTCTTGTCTTAGAAATTAGTTCAAATGGCACCTAAAACTAAGAGACAAAGGGGAAAGCAGCCCCAAGAGTTTGATGAGAGTAAATTTGTTAGTTATATAGCTAGTGAAAGATATGTTAGCTTAATGCATGCTAGAAGACCCATTCCTGAGAAAGGGTTCACTATCACAGAGAGGGGAAACCCAACTCTGTTTAGGATGATTATTGATAGGAATTAGGGTGCATTTGCAAGACAACCACCTAATTCCATCATTAATGTGGTTAGAGAATTCTATGCTAATGCGGAAGAGCATAGAAATGGAAAGGTGATGGTGAGAGGAAAAACAGTTTCTTTTAGCAGTGCATCTATAAACAGATTTTATGGGCTACCTGACATAGAGAATAGTGAGTATATTGCATATTTGTCTAATATTGACTATGAAGAGGTTTGCAATACACTCTGTATTCCAGCACAACTTGGAAAATGTCGGGTGATACTCCTAAAACCTTGTTCGGTACTTCTCTAAACTGTCAATGCTCGGGTTTGGCAATATTTTGTGTCAGAGGATGATGCCTGCTACGCAATATAGTGATCTTACTGTTGAGAGAGCTGTTCTGATTTATGCCATTTTGATGGGGATGACTATTGATGTGGGCCAAATCATGTTTAATTTTATCATTCACATTGTAAGACAAAAGCTTGGATTGTACTTCCCTTCATTGATTACCCAATTATGCATCCGAGCCGGCGTCTAGTACAGTAGTGATGAGGAAGCCCAGCACCCCAAGAAGCCCATCGATGATGGCATGCTCAATGTGATTAAGGCCTCAAGGTTGCAAGCTCCGGCAGAGGGAGCCGCTGCTCCCCCACCTCCACGTCCTAGGCCTTTGACTGTTGCTGAGCGGCTTGATCGTTTGGAGATTCGATTTGATGAGCATCACAAATTCTTATAAGATAGGTTTGATCGTCAAGAGCGATTCTTAGCCAGGCAAGCAGACTATCAATCGGTGGTGTACTCTTCTTTTGGTCAGACTTACCAACACCTTGCTTCCGCCACCGTTTGTGATATGGATCATTTTCCCACCTTGCCAACCTATCCGGGCTCATCCTTCGATCCAACTGCAGAGGAAGAGGAGGAAGAGGAGGACGAAGACATGGAGGATTAGCTTTTGGGTTATATCTTGTTTGTTTCATTTTATTTTATTATCGGATGACTGTATTAACCTTTATTCTGTACTTCTTTTTCATATTTTTATTTTTTGTACTTCATAACTGTATTAACTTTTATTTTGTACTTCTTTTTCGTTATCTTTATTTTGCATACTTCATTTTTCATTTTTAGTTGTCTATTTAGTTTTTATGTGCTAACCTAACATTCGGTGGGAATCTTCAATGCTACACCGTAGTTTCCTTCTTTTGTTTGTTTTGATTTTATATTAGCGATCAAAATTTCACAAAGAGGAACGGAATGGAGTTCAAATGGTCGTGCACAATTCTCGGCTCCTCGCACTTTTGGTTACAAAGGGAGTTTCCTTAACTTTTGCTTTCACATTGAGCACAATGCTTATCTTAAGTTGGGGGTGGAGGAAACGCATTTTTATTCCATAACATTGAATTGTTGGGTGTCACCTTCCTTTTCTTTTTTCGTTTTAATTCGTTTGTTTTGTTTTAATACATTTGTTTGTTAGGATAACATTGAATATATATATATATTGTTTGTTCTTAGCATGCTTTGTGTTAGCCTTGCAGTTAATTCACATGTCAATGATATAAGCCTAATTGAGATAGCATATAGCGTTTAGAAGAAGTTAAATCTTGCTTCGGTTTGAGAATAAATTAAGTGTCGATCTTCATTTGGTTTGCGATAAGATTGCATTATTAGTCTAAAGCATCAAGAGAAGTTTTATGTGCGATTGTTTTATGAATACGTTTGCGGTCTCGACAAGCTCTAGAACTTATTTGATAATCGCTTGAGGCGAAATCTTAGAATGCACACTACTTAGGATATGATGTAGGCCATCTTTGGACCGTTTGAGCCCTTCAACCTTACCCTTGTTATATTTATCACTAGTTACCTTTTTGAGCCTTTTTCTTGAAAAAAATTTGAGCTCTATTTCTTTCAATAACCCATTTACTTACCTTTATGAGCCTAAAAATATTTTAACCTTACCTTTCTTTTAAGAGAACTTAGTTTATACACATTTGTTGAGAAACACTTAAGAGGAGTAAGGATTGAAATATGAAAAAATATATATATATTACTACCATAACCCAAATACATTAAAGAAGATAAGTTGGGGGTTGTGGAAAAGAGTAAAAAAAAAATGAAGACGGAAGTGAACGATTATGTGCTAAAATAAAAAAGAAGTGAATTATAGCAAAGAAAGAAGAAAAAAAAAAGTGGTGATTTATTGAGAGAAATGCTTGAAAAATGGTTGAATAAGTTGGGTGTTGAAGTAAGGTTATCTAGTGCTTAAAGTGGTTGTGTTTAAATTAAGAGACTTAGTTCTTTTATTTGTTTAAACTTTCCCGTTCTTTCTTGACCCTTACCTTGGCCTAATGTTACAAGCCTTTTAAAGACCTAGTGATCCGATGTAGTGTGATTTTTCTACATTAGTGGAGAGTGGTTTGAAAAGTGAGCCTATGGAGTTTGTTTGTGATTGATGTCACGCAATTTAATATGTTTTTAGAGGCCAAGACTTGTATTCATGAATGTTGTGCGTAAAATCATCCGGGTGTTTGGATTAATGGTTTGTGGTAAGATGAATGTTAAGAGTCGATAACGATTTTAAGATTGATGTTTGGATTAATTTTGGACTTGAGTGATATTTAATGATTCTATGTGCTGTGTGTTATGTACAATTTTTGAGACAGAATTTGAATTACTCTTGGATTAACGCTGATATTGCTTTATTTTGTTTTGATTTCTACTATAGAATTCATTTCATATTGTCTTGTTTTTCGCTTGAATTGCTAGGGACTAGCAATAAACTAGTTGGGGGTTATGATGAGAGTCATAAAATGCATCTTAATAGTATTTATTTGTTAGCATTTTAGGGTTGATCTAGGGTTGAATTACACATTTATACCTTAACAATTCTAAAGTGTCATTCTTGGATCATTGATTTATTTTGATGCATTTTTAGGTAAGTTGGGTTTAAAAGAGATGGAAAAGCTATCGATGCTTAAAGCGCCACGAGTCTATGCATATCGGAGTGAATGAGTGGTTTCGGAACTGTTCCATGCCGCAACATAGAAGGACTGAGCCGCGGCCTCCAGAAACGTTCAGAAGTTTGAGACAACCAATGTGCGCCACGGCCTCCAGAAACTTGAGAAAACCAGGATCCAAGGCTGAGCCGCGGCCTGGACCAGGCTGAGCCGCGGCCTACAGAACCTCCACAAGACCAAGATCCAAGGTGGCGCCGCGGCCTAGAAAGGCTAAGCCGCGGCGCGTGCGCGGTCCCCTGTTTCTGCTTCAGACCTAATTAGGATGTTTTAATGATATTTTTGAGCCGAAAATGCCCCTAAACCTTTTGAGCTATATATAGAACATTGTGGAGGCTGAAAAAGGAGGCTGGAATCAGAGGAGCTACCATTATTCTTCTTTATCAAACATGAGCCAAATGTCCAGCTAATCTCCAAGCAAGGCAAAAGAATGAATTCCTAGGTGTAGTTGTTCTTGTTTCAATTCTTGATTCAGTTGTAAAGATTTATTGTTAAACATTATTTATGATTTACTCTTTGATTAAGTAAAGAATTAGAAGATTTTCTCTTAATCCAGTGATTGCATCTTTCTCCTCCATATAAGTCTAGTTAAGCTCTTCTTATGTCAAGTTGTTGGATGTGATTGAGTTCGGTAGATTTATCTTATAAGTTTGTCCATTACTGTGATATTGTTATTGAAATATATTGTCGTTTCTTGATAAATCTATAAGATAGGTCATGTGTGCTTGAATCGAAATCAATGAGTGATTTGTAGTAATTACACTAGAGTGTTAATGTGCTGTGATTGAATATTTTCCGATTACTTGTTTGGGATGTGAAACTAGCAATCGAGATAAAACAATTTGAATCGAGATTGGAATAAGGCAACGAACTTAGGAAGGATTCCTGGAACCTTGTTATTTCTCTATTGAATTCTTCATTATATTTACACAACTCTCTCACATTATTTCATTATCAAAACTCAGATTCTTTCATTTGACTTTTATCGTTCGTGTTAAGGTTTACACTTTCCCTTGTAGTTCGCTTTTCCTCGTGGGATCGACACCTCATCTATACACAATAACCGGGTGTTAGTTTGAGCGTAATCAAGTATACTTTATTTATCAAAAAAAATTATGTAGTATCTTTTGTAATATATTATGATGATATTTTAGGTTAGAAAATTAAGTACTTCAATTAGGGTTTAGTTTGATTTCCTTTTATGTTTATGTTTTGTGCCCATATATATGGGCATCCTCTTTTGTGTAACTTAGGCAAAGATTGAGGAATTCCACATGTTTTGTTGATTCCTCCATCTTTATGCCCAATATTATCTCCCTATTGTTTTTGTGTTCTTCCTAACAATCTCTTTTCCGCATTGTGTTCTACATCGCTCAGCTCCATATGCCACATGAAAATGTGGCTTTCATATACTCTTCCAGGGAGGTGAAACCCTATCAACAAAAGAACCAACCTTCAGAATTTGTAATAGGAGTCAACACAGAAATTTTTTCTATGAGCCAATTGCCAACAACTGTTGTTCCTGCCAAGACAACAATCCTTCACTAATTACATCTTATCCAGGACCACTGCCTGCTACCAAGCATCAATACTAGATCTCTCAAGTAGAAAGTGGTTTCCTGGATTTATCGTGGTTAGTTGATATTAATGTGAGAATCTCTAGTTAAGCTCTAGAAAAGGCTTTCTCAAAAAGTTTCTTACATTATCTACTGTTATACACCTTGTAAATTACTGAAATACTTTACTACACAAGGAAAGAACTCTTCAGCCATGATTCATGTCACACACACAAAAGACAGCTTCTACTGAGTAGTAAGTGAAAATCATTTGACTAAATTTTTTTTTTTAAATCCTAGCTATAATCAGCAAAAAAAGAACACCCATCAATTATTCTTCTTTTCCCCTTAAAATAGTTAATTTCGCGTTTTGCAATCTATCCTCATAGGAAGAAAATAATTAAAAACATCATTAAGCAAATCACTAGACAATGGAGTTTCAATCATTAATAAGATTTTGTCCTTCATATGATCTTCCCAAGGAAAATAACACAACATATATTAAAGAAAAAAATGAAAAGAAAATATGTAGAGAACCACTGATACCGGTTTTTGTAAGCGACCGCTCAAGTAGAATCTCTCCCAGTTCAGTATGTCTTGAACCAAGTCATGCATTCGAACAACCCCATATTTGAATATCTGCCCAGCAGTGCATAAATGGGAGGAAAGTACAAAAAAAGTAATTGCAGATGCATTAGAAGCCCAGGGAGAGGGCAATATCTTCATGGACAATAAGTTGGAAACAATGCACACACGCAAGCATGAAGGAGCACACATACCCCATGCATTTAATTCATTAATGTTCAAGTTTTTTAAATGGTCCATACCTTGTCGTTCCAAGTAACAAATGGATTGAAGTGCACTCCTACTCCTATCTCATCTGCAACTTCAGTTATCTAAGACAATCAACCAACCAATTTTCAGCCTGGTAATGGATAAGAATGATTACTAGCTGTAAATGTTTGCATGTGGGTGTGTGAAGAGGGAGAGAGAGAGAGAGAGAGAGGGGTACCAGCTTTGCCCCACCAAGAAGAACCATCCATGAGGAGTAGTGATCAGAATTCATTTTCAGATTCTTGTCATACAATAAACGAATTAAAGGAATTAGAATCTATAGTATCATATAATTTACCCTCTAAATGATATGAACAATTAAAATAGTTGTAATCTCAAACTCACCTCAGAATGCCATTGCAGGGGATCTGATACACCAAGAATGTAATCTACCATGGTTGACTAGAAACAATATGTTAACAACTTGAAAGTAAATTACATAAATAGAGAAACATGTACTTATGTCTACAGGAAAAAACAAGTAAAAACCTTTTCATGGTTCTTTTGATGAAGAGCTGAACCATAAACACAGCAGAACTCTACAGAGGGGAGAATTTTCAAGAAGCTTGCAATCTCATCTTTTTTCCCGTTCTCCATTCTTGCAATAAATACTGAAATGAAAACATGTAAGGAAAAGAAAAATCAAAACCAGCTGCGAAATAGTAATCATCAACCAAATGTTTAACAACTAAAATTCCTAATAGACTCATTTCCAACATAACTCATAATAATTATTGGCCATAATTCATCAACTGAATCCAAGACACATAGCTGCACAAGTAAAGACTGTATTGTGTAACACAAAACCGTTTTAGTTGACCCATCATTAAAGAGAAACCATAGTAGTGATAGAACACAAACACTGTACGAAACATGTCAGAAAGCACATTGCAATGCATTCCTCAGTTAACGGAATCTGCAACGGCTCTCAATTCTCTCACGTTTTTTTTCCCTTTTGTCAACTCTTTCTTGGTTGTTTGGCAACCAAAAAAAACTTTTCAGGGCAAGAAAGGTGCTTCATAAATGCAAGGCAAGCCAGACCATCAATAATTAAAGTGAATAAAGCAAAGCTTTCAAAGCAGAATTTCATCAAACACGTAAAATGCAACTTTAGAGCTGGACACTATCAAATCAGCTTTGCTTCAAGATTGTTCGCATTTGTTTGGTTCGAATTTATTTTCTCTTCGTTTCAAAATAATACTCAAATTCAAAAGCACAAATCATTTGTGACACACATTATACAATTATACTTACACGAGATTTGCGAGGGTACGAGGATTGAGCAACTTGTGCTTTAGGGTTTTAGATATTTGTATGTATGATAGTAATTGATATACCTCCCCACGAAGTTCTGCTGGGTCGGCTACTGTTTGGACTTTGGAGGTAAAATGGTCGTTTCGCTTCCTCCCAAGTACACACGGAACAAGCTCATGGGAGAGGAGCGAATTGATTTTCTTTTCTGTTTTAATTTTTTAACTCGCTCATTTGAATTAATTTTTTTAATAAAGACCATATACATGAGGCATACAATTATTTGAGAATTTCTTTTTAAGAAATTGGAGTCATATAACCATGGATAATCCAACCCGATTCATGACAAACCCATTTATCTCGAAGAAAACGCTATGACGATGATACGCTATGGAGTGTTGCCGACAATAACGAAACATAAAACAAAACGCGAGGGGGGCGAGGTGATAGAATGCGAGGGAGAGAGCGATGCTAAATTCGAGTGGGAGGTGTATACATGATTTGTCATTGCTTGGAATGTAACTTTGATGGTAAACACTTAATTTTGTTTCAAATATCATAATGAATCACGTGTAAATTTTAATGATGAAAATTTAATTCAAAAATAATCAAAACGGATGAATGTATTATGAAAAATTGAATTTGAATAAGAAATGATTAACTGGAATCAATTGCACTTGAATTAAACTGAAATATGTCAAAAAATGAAACAAACAGGAAGAGAATACTGTAAATTGATCCACTCTTAACTATGTCTTTTTTTTTTGTTAGTGTAAATTGATTAACTCTTAACTATGTTTTTTATTTTTGATAGTGTTAATTGATCAACTCTAACTCTAATTTTTTTTCTAGGTGTAAATTGATCAATTCTAACTCAATGCGATAAAAAACTGACCCCCAAAAAACAGACATATGAAGATCATAACTGACATCGGCTATTTATTTTATGTGCCTAAGCATTATAAATTTTTTTAGTGCAAACTTATTGGCAATAACGTTAAGTACGTTTTTGACCTGGTTAGAAAATCAATTTAAGTGGAGATTAAAATAAAGAAAAGTTGTTTTAATTTCCATTTAAATCAGATACCAAACATAGTCATTACAAAAACATAACATTGCCATGATAGGAGTACAGTATATTTTCTCCCCATAATTTTTTTAAGGTGCTAAGGTGGGAAAATAAGATGACTAACGATCATCAAATTTTGATTGATCAAAAAGAAAACAAAATGCACATACTACAATATATCATTATTGGGCAGAATTAGGAAGGAAGCCCCTTAAAAGGTGAACTTGTCTGAACTAAGTAATTCCTGTACCGCAACCAGGTCAGGAAGCACAGTTGCACCATCTTTTCTCCATTCTTCGGCAGAAGAGGTCTTAAACCTATCCAGTAGTAACGCATGCATCCCCACAATCTTCGCTGGGACATAGTCTTTGCGCATACTGTCCCCAATATGCAGGCACTGTTCGGGTGCAATATTTCCAGCTCTCTCAAGAGCAATCTTATATATCCTTGGGTCTGGTTTCTCTACACCTTCAAGACCAGAGAATACACCAAAATCCCACTCTGATCCCTGAATCAAGTACACGGAGCAGTTAGAGTTTCTAGTGTTCTCCTTGCAGAGGTTAAAAATGACATTGAAGCAATTGGCTAAACCAATTTTTTGGAAAACTAAAAGCGCAAAATTTGTCGTTGAAAATTGAAGTGTGCGCCAATCATTGGTTTGTGGAAACTCTCGAGATATACAGCA
Source organism: Bretschneidera sinensis (assembly GCA_023935145.1). Classification (NCBI taxonomy): domain Eukaryota; kingdom Viridiplantae; phylum Streptophyta; class Magnoliopsida; order Brassicales; family Akaniaceae; genus Bretschneidera; species Bretschneidera sinensis. The sequence continues at coordinate 71,907,682 of CM043705.1, forward strand.
ATATACTATGTCATGCAAACACATGTATTCATATGTTAAGGCAATAATCTATGCCTATGAATATATGATGGCATCAAAACTCAGTAGGTTTCTAGACCTAGCGCTTCAACTAATTTTGCAGCTCTAAGTTGGATCATAATAAAAATAAATCAAGAATCAATAAGATATCACAATTCGGAAAGATCATAATCTGCTTACCTGGCTCAAACCCAAGGCTGGAAGAATTACATCCTGATACCGGTATTCTGCATTGCTAACAAGCCCAACAACAAGACCCTTATCGCGAGCCCATCTTAGGAATGGCTGGGAGTCTGGGAAAATAGTATAAGGTGCAGATGAACCAAAGGATGCATATATGCGTCTAAAAATCTTCTCAAATGTTTCCTCGTCATATTCATATCCTGCCTGTAAGCAAATCAAGACTTATATCATAACAAATAAAAGATGCACCTGGACAAAATATGCTACAAGCATACAACTCCCGACTTATTCTATATCACTGCAACCACAGCACACATTAAGGAGCAGGGCTGCGGTCACCATTCTGAAAACCAAAATGTGAATTATTAAGATGCCCCTTGCCTGCACAATAAACAGATAAAAATGCTTCCATACTGCCATGTAGATGCAATGATATTGACAAGCCGATTACAATTAGTCATGCCCAAAGATCGGATTTATAGTCACCAAGTCATATATCTTACCCTGACAAAGGAATCTCTCACACAAGTTTTCCACCACACAATGTTAGGCATTTTCGCTGCATGTCCAAAACATGGATACTTTCTTGCCATTTCTGTGTATGCATGTTTAAAGCCCTCATGCACTCGTTTATAGTCCGGGCAAGGTAGCCCAACAGCTTTGGCTGCCATGCAATAGTAGTCACCAAGCTCTCCTTTATATGCCATGAGAGTACCAGTAACATCCACGGTAATACAGTGTAATTTTGACAGAAGAGACATGTCAAGAAAAACAAAATATATGCAGCAGATTCTCAGAATTCAAGAACCACCAAAAATGTCTACCAAGGCAACTTCATTTTCTGCTTATCATAAATAGGATTCTTAAGGAAATTTTTTATGCAACGGATCAAACACTTTCTTCAGTCAATCGATCAATTTCTGCATCTGAAAATTGAACAATGTGGGTCACAATATGCAGCAAGGAGTTATGCGTGTAAGACAACAATCATTATGATACGAAACAAGGGTTTTCCTTTTTAGTTTGATACAAAACATAGATTAATCTAATTCAGAGGAAGTCAGCTTCAGTATGCAAATAAACATGTCTGATCATAGATATATAATCCAACATTTCACAATCTATAAAACTTTTGATTCCCAAAACAGATAATTTGAGTACCAGAAAAAAGAAGAAACTATAAGTTCTATGCTTCAGGATAGCAACCAACAGATGATAGGAATATAAATAACTAATATGATTAGTCAACCAAAAGAAATAATAATAGACATGCTGAGAAATATGAGTGGAATTAGAAAATGGAGAGCGGAAATTAATAATGATTGCAGAGGGAAAAATCGATTCTATGAGAAATTTGATACTTGAATTACAACTAGCATGATTTGCTAGCTATAAAGGAAAATCTGACTTAAAGAAGTGGGTCTATCAACACTTGGGCACTACTAATATAGAAAAACTATGGCATAAAGGTCCCTCCAATAATGGCAGAGTCATTGATTGTGCTGGAAGATAACAGTATCTGTGCATGAATGGCCCTAAGCAGATTACCAGTTTACTAAAGCAACTTGACATGGCCCTGCACAGTACATACAGAAATGAAGGCATAATCTGGAATGCTAGGTGGCTTGGCTTTGCTCATGGTCTTTAACATTAAAGAAGGGTGAGCAATTGACATGTATATAGGTAACATTAGGCACATAAAAATGTTGGAAGAAAACTTCATATATCTACATATCATCGAAATTAGGAATTTTCTTTTTTACAATTAGGAACTCTGACTTCACGAGAAAGGAATAGTAAAATTTAAGGTCTATTCCAACCTTATTTTTTGAGTCACCAGAAAAACAGATCAGTTGGAAACTAAAACCATAGATCTCAACTCAGAAGGCCTTTTTATGGTCAAATAACTGCTCAATGGAAACTAAGCTCTGGCCAAGATGAAAGTCGAAGCACCAGAAAAGTTGTCAGTCAAATGATCCAATTAAAATCCAATCCACTCAAAACACCAAACAATGAATTAGTCGTGAACATCAGTATGCAGTGAAGTGGATCTAGACAAAACAGTCAAGAATAGATAAAAAAAAAAAAGGCCTTTTGTAATTACACATCATCAGAAAAGGGCCAAACAAAAAGCCAAATTCTCTTAGTTGTACATCGACAAAATAATTTGAATCTATTTCAAGTTAAATAAAGACAGTGAGCACAGTTTGATCAATATTAGAATGCATGATATTCTCAAATTCACAATTCATCTTCTATGTTTCTCACCGGACTAAGTTAAAGCAAATCTAAAAACACATCAATTAATAAATATTTTGATAAAAATACTATAGAATCATATGATGATATATAAATATATTAGAAAAAAGGTAATGAATGGAGAAAATAAATCTAAAAAGATTTATCACTCTCATTTACTTCATGAAATTCACAAACTTTGTCAAGTATCACAACACAGTTAATGATTAGTAGAGTTGTTTCTCTCAGCCAGTGTATGTGAAAATAATTACCAAACAAAAAAAGAAGGGGGGGACTATGAAGAGCAATCTTCAATATTTGTATACAAATTAGGAAAGCAAATGTTTGCAAATTCAGTTAGAAAATATATACTTGTATAGCAAGATCAGCATTTACACTGAGAAATGAACTTTCAAATGATCATAACTATCAAGCAAGAAAGCGCCAATGCCCATCCTTCCACTGAAGGAAATACAAATAGTATCAATGAAAATTCTATCTTGAAGATTAGGCTAGAATGTGAAAATATTAAAATAGCAATAGGTAGGTAAATTAATCAACTATAGTTGGTTTGGCAGTTCCCATAAAAAACAATGGGGATTATTACATTGTAGGTTCCTAAACTATAGACCCATAGCAGTTAAACCCTCAAACTACCAATTTGGCATCTAAGGTCCCTGAACTATCAACCGCTAGCAATCAATTCCCTCACCAGATTTTTCATCAATTCCGTTAACAAAGTTACATTTTCTGTCAAATAGACAAGTAAAATGACCAAATACCCACAATTTAATATCCATAACACTTTTTTCAGCCTTCAAATAGCCATAACCTCCAAATACCTGTAATCGCCAAATTAATGGCACCATGTGCTATCTTCTATTTGACCTGTTCTTTGTTAACATCAACCATGAGCTGATTAATTAACAATATCGATTTACTGACTGCAACTGTAAACCTCTCTTTTGGAAAGGATACCGTTTTTCCAGCATGAAGAAATGGCTCCGCTAGGCATGAGTACCACTTCTAAATCCATGCCTTTTTGTGCCAATTTGTCAAGTGTGAATCTCTCTTTAGAAGAGAGAGAGAAAAGCCACCTCCTAAATTAAGTTCTTTGTTTTGCCCGCCTTCTCCATTTTTCTTGGTAGATTAACTTATTTTACGGAGATCCTAATATGCAAACCATTGGCTTCTCTGCACACTGATTAGCAAGAAATGAGAGACTTGAAAGTCCTTCGCCATTATAACCAGTAGACGAAGATTGGTCAGCTGATGGTTGACGTAAACAAAGTGCAGACAAACAGAAGATACTAGTACAGGCCTACAAGGTGCCATTAATTTGGTGATACGAGTATTTGGGGTTATGACTATTTAGAGGTTAAAGAAATGATATGGATATTAAATGTGAGTATTTGGTCATTTTACTTGTGTATTTAACGGAAAATGTAACTTTTTTAACATAATTTGATGAAAAATCTGGTGAAGGAATTTATTGCTAGCATTTGATAGTTTAGGGATCTCTCAAATTGGTAGTTTAAGGGTTTAAATGCAATGGGTCTATAGTTCAAGGATCTGTGCAATAATCCCATAAAAATGATTGTAGAGCTAATATACGCTACTCTCATACGATGATCAGTTTCATCGACTGTCAGAATTTTGTTATTGAAGATATCATCCACAAGCAATCAAGCACTAGACAAACACCCAACAATATACATACACATAGAAAAACTAAATCCAAATGAAATAATGAAAAATAAAGAAAAATTAGAATTCAACAAAGCAATAATGAATACTCAACACTAGGATTTGATCCGAGATCATCATGAACCAGACCTTGCCTTACAATGTAGCTAACCCAATTCAGCTCTAGGTTTGTTCACCAATAATTATTTTTTTTGAAAATTTTGAGATTGAAAGAAAAGGTAAAGTTTATTGACCGATAGAAGAATCAATAGCAGATATCAACTCTCCGAAAAAAAAAGAAGAAGATAAAATTCATTAATTTAAAAAATAAAAATTTTCCAGCAAAAGATATCAACAGAAGTGGACTAAACACAGAGAGAAATGGAAATGCAGGCCAAAGAAGAGATTACCATATAAAGCAAGAGATTAAAGAGAAAAGATGAAAACCCATTAAGGAGAAGGGGAAATCGAAGATACCCAGAAGCTGAAACGGAGTATCTGACTTACTTGGAGGAAATCGCCATTGTTAATTTGTTTCTGTTAAGACTTATTTCAGCTTCAGCCTCACTGAACTTTCATTAGACGATGGGACCAGACAACCTGATACGTATATCTAAATTCTGCACAGGCTAAATTCTTATTTTGGTCTATGATATTTTATTTTGTAAAAAATATTGGTTGCAAGGTTAAAAAATTTGATTGGTATTTTTTGGAATTTTATTAATAATATTAATATATATTAAAATAATTCTATTAATAAAATTTTAAAAGATTATCCATCAAAAAATTTAGTTCAATTAAGAATTTTTCTTGATTTTGATCTCACAAATTTTAATTGCATTAAAAAAACCTTATAAAATTATTTGTTTTTTCAATTCCATCCTTCTTTGTAAATTCAATTTTAAAATTGTATTGGGTTTTCATTTTAATACTAAGATTAAAGTAATTAATAAACAAATTTACAAAATATTTAAAATCGCAGTCATTTCAAATATAAGTATTGAAATAAAATTATATTAAAATTTGAGATTAAATTTATTAAAAAAATAAATTGTAAAATAAAAATATTATAAAATTTAATTATATAATTAAAATAAACATTTAACTATACATATATATTCCCAAGTACAGAGATTATTATTCCTCTTTATGAGGTGGAACTTTACTTTTTGGCATTCACATCCATACGGAGTAGAGTGGAATAATTTCATTTTATCGCCCTTCTATTTGTTTTCGCAATCCTATATTTTCAGCAAATTAAACCTTAAACTCTAATTAGATTTTTTATCTCGTCACGGTATTAGAATTGAAGTGATTAATTAATTAATAAAATATTTGGAATCGTATGACACATCAATATTGATTTAATTTTAAAGTAAAAATTCAATCAAATTCATTTAAAATATCAGATTGTAAAATAAAATAAAAAATCATAAGACATAATTAATAAAATTTAAAGTTACGATAAAAATTCATAAGTCTTTATTAATTTCATAATTATTATTCATGATAACATTTACCTCATACATATCTGACCTAGTGGGAGATGGGTTATGAATAGGGTCATGAACCATATTAGAAGATTCTCCTACAGGATCTTCTAGTGCTGATTTAAATGAAGTATTATCATAATATCCTTTAGGAATAGTGGGATGAAAATCCACACCTAATAAATTATTATTAGTCCTAGAATCTAGACTACGTCTAGGAGGTAATATTTGGGGATCATCATATAATGGAAGTGTTTTAATCCTATTGGATATAGATCTCCTAGAAAGAATAGAAGAGGAAGATGAATTATCAGAAGTAAATCTGATAATTACGTTTCCATCATTGGTTTCTTGAATTTGAGAAACATTTGAATTTCTTAATTCCCTAGGAGGAACAAGAGATTCAAATTTCCAACATTCAGAAATAGTTATTTGATTCCATTTTAATAACTTTGGGGTTATGGTATTAGCATGAAATGTGTTGGCTTCTAAAAAGAGGGTTTCTCCTGGTTTTGTCTGGAGTAAAGCCTTAGGGTTAATTTTAGTTGTCATAACTTTATAATAAATTTTATAAATAATATTTAAATTTCTAGTTCCTGTTTTTAAATCTAATTCTTGTAATTGTATATCCAAAGTAAGAATATCAATAAGATTTGGATCATACAAATCTACTTAAAAATTTGGATAACAATTAAAATAAACAGGACCATTATGAATATTGGAAGCTACCAGAGATAATAATGAATTCTGGAAATTATTATGCCTAGCATCTCTAAGCATCATTAATATAGGAGTGTCTATTCCTAGACGATGTAATGGTTTAATGGCTATCTGGACTAATCCCAGATGCATATATTTAAAACCTTATTGTCTATGCTTTCTCATAGCTGGTAAAGACAATAACTTAATACTTTCATTTTCTTTACTAATGCTATAGGTTTGTTCAGTTGTTTTAATAGAGTAGTCTGACCTAAAGTCAAAGCTACCGACTTGGTAAATCCTATTGATTTTCTGACTGGGTATATGCCAGTTCAGAAGATCTTGTTCTACTTTGGCAATGTTTATTTCTTGACTGTTTATGGTATAATTTGGGTCATGATCACCAGTGGGATGATCATGTGGAGGAGATGGGGGGTTGGATCCTGAAACAGATGATGAAGAGTCATCACCCTGTTTGCATCTTCTAAAAATCCTATCCATACTAAGAGATTTGAAGATATGGCAAAAAGAGGACTGTTACAAAAGTGACAAGTGTGACTGCCTGTGACTGCCGGGACCACCTAACACGGCTGACCAATGGACTTACAAAGGGTTGACCAACGGCTTTACCACCACAATGGCCTTACCACCACACAACCACCAGAATAACAGTAATCTAAGAGCAATATAATCAAAGCAGGAAGATGAACAGTATTACAAAGAAAACACAGACATGGCATACATGGCTCTGATACCAACAAGTGCAGGATCGATTTTCGATAATAATTTGATGCAAGTTTTGATCAACAAAAGTATTTTTATATATTTTGCTTGAAAATTAGAAGGAGAGAAATCTTACAGTGATTTGGGAGAGGGAAGAGTACACTCGTGAACTAAGTTCACTTTTTTCACTCTTTTATACAAATGTTCACAACTCACAAAAAACCTCCAAAGAAAACTCTGAAAGAAAACTCTGGCAGATTTACAAAACCTATTTATATTACAAGAGTTAGTCTTGGTCTTCAAAATTATTGTAGATACTTTTGCTGTTGATTATTCGGCTGAGAATCTTACCACTTTTGAGCTGTTTAAAGTTTTTTTGTCTTCTTGTGTCGGCTGAGCTTTTTGCCTTTTGTGCTGTCTAAAGTTTTTTTGTCTTCTTGCGTTGGCTGATCTTTTTGCTTTTTGCACTGGCAAGTACTATTGGTGTCTTTTTATGTCGGCAGTGTCGATATCCAAATCTTCATAAGGATCTTGGGCCCAATAATTTTGTGGAATGTTAGGAGGAGGCGATTGAGAGCTATCCTTGTCACTATTGTCTGAGTCAGAAAGTTGAGATAATTCTTCAAGCAACTTTCTTCGTCTGTCTTTCTTGGATGTAGAGGAAGAGACACTTGGAGAAGATCTCTTGAGATGGAGAGAATTGGTCTGAAACCAATTTTTGATAGTCTGGATATCTGAATAGGAACAGTCATACTTGTTCCACCATTTGATTTTGAAAATTCTTTTTAATGCATTTAATCCAAGATTGGAGGAGACTATGGAATAATCCCATGCAAAGATCCAAGGAATAGCAAACATAGCCACAAATAAAAGTTCATGGGCATATGGTTTATTATCAGAGATGTGGGTTATGAAATAATGGAGGGATTCTTGGGTTTTAATTGGGAAAATGGTAGAATTGGTGCCAAAGAAATTCCACCAGTCGAAGAACCATGTTGGGAATTCAAATTTAACTTTTTTGTCAAAAAAGATAAACCAGGAATGGGTTTTTGGTTTTATAAAAAAACATGTTATACCTGGCTGTTTGATAGTCATGGTAATTAAAAGTTGGAGGGACAAATGATATGGAAAAAGGTTTGGGTAGATAATGATCTGAAATGTTTGCAGGGTTAATTATTTTTAGGATTTTGCATTTAGAATAAATTATTCTGTTTTGGTTAAGAGGATCATAAGTATGAGTAATTTCTACTGATTTTGTATCAATCAGTATAAGTTCATAAAATCTTTGAGTTTTATGAATATCATCTGGAATATAATGAAAACCTGTAGGAAAAATTTGGTTAGAATAAAGCCATTAGATAATTTTGATATGGTCATTTTCATTTGCTGGAATGGGTAATGTGGTACATCTTAAATATTCTTGAACAGTCTTTTCATGGTATTGGGTAAGAGGGATTTTGGCTTGTGATGATAAAGCTTGGGAATATGATTGGAGTGATAGATCTGGGAAGGCTTGAAGATCTTCTAGTGGGGAAAATCTATTGGATTTTTGTGGAGATTTTGGAGTCAAAGGTGGCTTTGTTGGAGTTCTTGAAGAGATATAATAGTCTGAAGGACTTTGAGGTTTTGCAGAAGGATTAACCTTCTCTTTTCCCTTTTGGGATGTTGACATCTTCTTTTTTGTTCTGTAAAAATTCCCGAGTAAGGAAATCAGGGAGGGAATTATGTTCTCCTTTAATATATTATATTTGAAAATAAAAAACACTTAAAATTGCTTGTCATCTGGCAAAGATTTGTTTTGAAACTAAGTTTTGAACATCTTTTTGTAAAACTTATTTTGCTGATTTACAATCTATACGTAATAAAAATGTTTTTCCGTATAAATCATCTTGAAACTTTGAGATGCATAAAACAATGGATAAAACTTCTTTTTTAATGGTTGAATAATTTTTTTGAGCTCCAAGCCATATACCAGAGTGATAACGAACAACTTGTTCAATAGATTGACTTGGAAGGATTTGTTTTAGAATACCACCATATCCTGTGTTGGAAGCATCAGTCTCAAATATAATTTGAGCTGAAGGAGACAGGATACCCAAACATGGAAGACTAATAACTTTTGTTTTGATAAGTTTAACGACTTCTATATGAAGAGAAGACCAGGGTTCTGGGTTTTTACGAAGCCTTTTATATAAAGGTTCGCATAATTGACGCATGTGAGGAAAGAAGTCTGATATATAATTAAGACATCCTAAAAATCTTTGTAATTGAGTTTTATCTTTAATTTCATCAGGAAATTTACTTGCAAATTCTATGGATCTATCTATAGGTTTGATGGTTCCTTAATAGATTATATATCCTAAAAATCTAATTTTAGTTTGGAATAGTTTCATTTTTATTTCTGATAAAACTAAACCATTTGTTTTAATAATTTGGAAAAAAGATTTTAAATGTTTAAAATGTTGATCTATTGATTTCGAAAAAATCAATATGTCATCTATATAAGTAATACTGAAAGTAGAATATTCATTAAAAATATCATTAATAATGTTTTGAAATTCCGAAGGGGCATTTTTGAGTCCAAAGGGCATTACATTCCATTCGTAATGTCCAAAGGGAACATTGAAAGCAGTTTTATATCTATCTTCTTCACTAATTTGTATTTGCCAAAATCTTGATTTTAAATCAAATTTTGAAAATATAACAGAATCATGAAGTCTATTAAGAAGATCTTTTTTATTGGGAATAGGATACCTAATCCATTGGAGTACTTTATTTAATGGTTTATAATTAATAACTAACCTAGGAGTTACTCTTTCTAATTCAGCTTGTTTGTTTACATAGAAGGCTGAACAACTCCAAGGAGATTTACTGGGTCTTATAAGGTTTTTTTCTAATAAATCTTTTATTTCTTCTTGACAATAGGCAACTAGTTCTTGATTCATTTGAATGGGCCTAGATTTGGATGGAATATTTTTTTCATCAAAACCGGGCTTATAAGGTAAAGATACTATGTGCTTTTTCCTTTCCCAAAAAGTATTTGGGATATTAGCACAGATTTTTTTTTAATAGTGTTTCTAAATCTTTAATTTGGGCTGAGGCTAATTGTTGTTCTATTTTCTTATAATGAATTTATTCTTTTAAAAAGTTAATATGAACTTACTTATTTTGGACCAAATTAATTTGCCTATGCAAACTATTGGCTTGCAATAAATTTAAATCTCGTGTATCTATTGGTTGAAGGAAAGGAAATAATAGTTTTTGTCCTAATAAATGGGTTTCTATCCCTAAATGGCTAACTGTAAAGGGATATATTTGGGTGAGAAATGGTGTTCCTAATATAAGGTTCTGATGGATATTTTTGACTAATATAAAATGGGTTCTTAGGCAGTAACTATCGTTACATACATAAGAATTGCTTATTTTATATTCTACGTTGAGTTTGGAACCACTGGTAGTATTTAACCTTTCTGTGGTTTTCTCATAATACTTAGTTGGAACTAATCCTTCTTTGAGACAATTCTGATCTGCACAGAATCGACTAGGGCTATAGTATTAATATGATATTCTTCATTGATAACAACAGAAATTCTAATATACCATTTCTGGTAATTAATTCTTTCTATGAGACTAATGAAGCTTTCGTCTAAAGGTAAAGGTGAAAATTCTTCTTGGGGTAAAAAAGGAGGATCATTCATAATAGTTTTTCCTTTATCTGTTAAAATATCATCCTTGAGGTTTTTAATTTCGAGATTAATCATTCTGGCTTTAAGGTTTATAGTTTCTTGTTGAATTGTTTTTACCTGATTTTTCAAAGTATTGACTTCTGTTTGTAGGTCATGAATGCTAGCCGTTTTGGGTTTATTAAATCTTTCTTCTAGGATTTTTGATAGATTAAATGGTTCTGGATCTCTTATTCTCTTTTCTTCACAAATAGATTAAATGCTAGCCGTGTTGATCTAGAAGAAAGATTTAATAAACCCATAACCATTCAATCTATCAAAAATCCTAGAAGAAAGATTTAATAAACCCAAAACGGCTAGCATTCATAACCTACAAACAGAAGTCAATACTTTGAAAAATCAGGTAAAAGCAATTCAACAAGAAACTATAAACCTTAAAGCCAGAATGATTAATCTCAAAATTAAAAACCTCAAGGATAATATTTTAACAGATAAAGGAAAAGCTATTATGAATGATCCTCCTTCTCTACCCCAAGAAGAATTTTCACCTTTACCTTTAGACGAAAGCTTCATTAGTCTCATATAAAGAATTAATTACCAGAAATGGTATATTAGAATTTCTGTTGTTATCAATGAAGAATATCATATTAATACTATAGTCCTAGTCGATTCTGGTGCAGATCAGAATTGTCTCAAAGAAGGATTAGTTCCAACTAAGTATTATGAGAAAACCACAGAAAGGTTAAATACTACCAGTGGTTCCAAACTCAATGTAGAATATAAAATAAGCAATTCTTATGTATGTAACGATGGTTACTGCCTAAGAACCCATTTTATATTAGTTGAAAATATCCATAAGAACCTTATATTAAGAACACCATTTCTCACCCAAATATATCCCTTTACAGTTAGCCATTTAGGGATAGAAACAACTTTTATTAGGACAAAAACTATTCTTTCCTTTCCTTCAACCAATAAATACACGAGATTTAAATTTATTACAAGCCAATAGTTTGCATAGGCAAATTAATTTGGTCCAAAATAAGCAAGCCCATATTAACTTTTTAAAAGAAGAAATTCATTATAAGAAAATAGAACAACAATTAGCCTCAGCCCAAATTAAAGATTTAGAAACACTATTCAAAAAAGAAATATGTGCTAATATCCCAAATGCTTTTTGGGAAAGGAAAAAGCACATAGTATCTTTATCTTATGAGCCCGGTTTTGATGAAAAAAATATTCCATCCAAATCTAGGCCCATTCAAATGAATCAAGAACTAGTTGCCTATTGTCAAGAAGAAATAAAAGGTTTATTAGAAAAAAACCTTATAAGACCTAGTAAATCTCCTTGGAGTTGTTCAGCCTTCTATGTAAACAAACAAGCTGAATTAGAGAGAGGAACTCCTAGGTTAGTTATTAATTATAAACCATTAAATAAAGTACTCCAATGGATTGGGTACCCTATTCCCAATAAAAAAGATCTTCTTAATAGACTTCGTGATTCTGTTATATTTTCAAAATTTGATTTAAAATCAAGATTTTGGCAAATTCAAATTAGTGAAGAAGATAGATATAAAACTGCTTTCAATGTTCCTTTTGGACATTACGAATGGAATGTAATGCCCTTTGGACTCAAAAATACCCCTTCGGAATTTCAAAACATTATTAATGATATTTTTAATGAATATTCTACTTTCATTATTACTTATATATATGACATATTGATTTTTTCGAAATCAATAGATCAATATTTTAAACATTTAAAATCTTTTTTCCAAATTATTAAAACAAATGGTTTAGTTTTATCAGAAACAAAAATGAAACTATTCCAAACTAAAATTAGATTTTTAGGACATATAATCTATCAAGGAACCATCAAACCTATAGATAGATCCATAGAATTTGCAAGTAAATTTCCTAATGAAACTAAAGATAAAACTCAATTACAAAGATTTTTAGGATGTCTTAATTATATATCAGACTTCTTTCCTCACATGCGTCAATTATGCGAACCTTTATATAAAAGACTTCGTAAAAACCCAGAACCCTGGTCTTCTCTTCATACAGAAGTCGTTAAACTTATCAAAACAAAAGTTATTAGTCTTCCATGTTTGGGTATCCTGTCTCATTCAGCTCAAATTATAATTGAGACTGATGCCTCCAACACAGGATATGGTGGTATTCTAAAACAAATCCTTCCAAGTCAATCTATTGAACAAGTTGTTCGTTATCACTCCGGTATATGGCTTGGAGCTCAAAAAAATTATTCAACCATTAAAAAAGAAGTTTTATCCATTGTTTTATGCATCTCAAAGTTTCAAGATGATTTATACGGAAAAACATTTTTATTACGTATAGATTGTAAATCAGCAAAAGAAGTTTGGTCCTCAGAAATAATAGAGACCCTGATAGAATACCCTCCAATGCTGATATAACACATCTTTATGAACAAAATAATTATACAAATCAAAATTTAGCTACTATATCTACCCATCTTACTTCCATAAACTCTACTATTGACAGCATAGACCAGAAGATTGATAATCTTCTTTCCAAAATTCCCCGGGAGAGGATTCTTGTATCTTCTTCTCCTTCACTTCCTGTCTCTTCTTCTCCTGGATCTTTACCCATTAAATCTTTACCGTCAAAATCTTTTACACTTACAGATTTTGCATTTAGAATAAATTATTCTGTTTTGGTCAAGAGGATCATAAGTATGAGTAATTTCTACTGATTTTGTATCAATCAATATAAGTTCATAAAACCTTTGAGTTTTATGAATATCATCTGGAATATAATGAAAACCTGCAAGAAAAATTTGGTTAGAATAAAGCCATTGGATAATTTTGATCTGGTCATTTTCATTTGCTGGAATGGGTAATGTGGTACATCTTAAATATTCTTGAACAGTCTTTTCATGGTATTGGGTAAGAGGGATTTTGACTTGTGATGATAAAGCTTGGGAATATGATTGGGGTGATAGATCTGGGAAGGCTTGAAGATATTCCTGTGGGGAAAATCTATTGGATTTTTGTGGAGTTTTTAGAGTCAAAGGTGGCTTTGTTGGAGTTCTTGAAGAGATATAATAGTCTGAAGGACTTTGAGGTTTTGCAGAAGGATTAACCTTCTCTTTTTCCTTTTGGGATGTTGACATCTTCTTTTTTGTCCTGTAAAAATTCCTGAGTAAGGAAATCCGGGAGGGAATTATGTTCTCCTTTAATGTATTCTATTTGAAAATAAAAAACACTTAAAATTGCTTGCCATCTGGCAAAGATTTGTTTTGAACATCTTTTATCTCATCACCGTATTAGAATTGAAGTGTTTAATTAATTAATAAAATATTTGGAATCGTATGACACATCAATATTGGTTTAATTTTAAAGTAAAAATTCAATCAAATTCATTTAAAATATCAGATTGTAAAATAAAATAAAAAATCATAAGACATAATTAATAAAATTTAAAGTTACGATAAAAATTCATCATTAATTGTCTAACTAAAATAAACATTTAACTTTATATGTATATATATATATCTCGTACTAAAATCATTATTCTCATTCACGAAATGGTCTTTCTTATTAAATGTTTGGATTTGAATCTTTCACACTTTTTACAGTAAAATAAGTTACTTTATTTAAAGGCCAATATTTATCTTTACTAGTGATTATTTATTAAGATCTTTATGAAACATTTCATTTTGTATTTTCACTTAAATATTAATTTGCATTCTTATGTTTTTCTTAATTGCTAAAAGCATCATTCTTATCGTTTGATCATGTTTCTAATGCATGCCATTAGTCAAATATATAGTTTGATATTAACAGTAGCATGTTGCACCTGCCCACACGTGTCGTATAAGGGAAAAAATAAAAATTGAAAAACATTTTTTTATTATCTATTTGTACACTTCAAGAAACATGAATGGAGAGTAGCAATGATTAGAGTGACAATTCGTATTAAGGTATTATCATAGCGTCGAAAGTTACGATATTACTAAATAATTATATCAGAAACCTTAAAACAAACATGATATATTTATTAAATGTATAATAAAAGAAAATATGAATTGCAGACAGGACACAAGCTATTTAACACAATTAAAAATATAAATTATGACATGATATACTTAACTCCATGTTTAAGAAATATTTTTAAAAAAATTATGTTTTAATCTTTAAGGTTTGTTTAATATTTTAATTAATCTTTGAGCTTTTAATTGTTTAAATTGACCCTTCATATTTTAATATTGTATCAATCAATTTTTATGATACGCGGGTTAGTGAGTTAACAGAAACATTGATTGATACAATAACAAAACGTAAAAAGTCGATTTAAATAATTTTAAAACTTATGGATTAATTGAAATATTAAACAAACCTGAAGAGCTAAAACATAATTTTTCAATTGTTTCAATACATTATTGTTAGAAGAAAAGATAAGAATAATTAGTTTTCTTTTTTAGAATTTTGTAAAGTATTTAAATTTTGTAATATTTTCTTTATGAAAACCAATAATAGGTGGAATGAGAATATCTAAATCCAGATAAGAGATACCTCAAGCCATTAATTGAATTGTGTGATTACTTTGAGTATGTTTGAGAATTCACTTTAAGAAAAGTTAGCTTTAAACTCATTTAAGATGGATCCTTAAATTTGGTTTAAGTCTGATTTTGAGGGATCGTGATATGTATACGGTGAAATAATATAAAAATATTATGAAAATTTTTTGTTTATATTATTGTAAAATAAAATTTTGATGCTCATAAAAATTTGATTAATAATTTTTAATTTTTTTATTAATAATATTAATCAAATACATATTAATATTATTAATAATAATTTTAAAAATTATCTATCAAATATTCACCTCATAAATTTTTTTTATTTTGCATCCTAATACGACCTAAGAATTTCTCAAAAACTATGTTGTTAATTGACCTAATTAAGCCTTCACGTTACAAGGCCATGTCTAATCAATCTGAAAAATTTGGAAAGTGTCAGGCCTGAACAAGACTTATCACCAAGGAGTTTCAAGATTTTCTGAAGCAGTGCCACTTATTAAATTTAGGTTTCCAAGGTCTGAAAAAAGGTGCTGTTCTTGTACCAGTTTTAGATGAAGAAATTGACCAAGCTGCTTTTAATAAAAAAAAAATCTGGAGTTCTTTAAAGGATGATGACCAATGAAGCACAACCATAATAAGAGTGTAGAGTCTACCCCTGTTCAACACGTTTCCAGTCCCAACACGTGTTGGATATGCCTCATACATGTCGGATCAACTCCACAGGTTGTCCTAAATTTAAAAAGAATTAACACCAAGTTAAGACACACCTGAGAGTACTACCACATGATGGTTTTTATCCAAAATTAACAAATTATCTATGAAAAACTTTTCAGAACAAAATAAATGCTGACATCACTGTATGACAGGAGCAAGAAAGGCAGAGTGCCTTATTTCTTTTCTTTAATTCAGGGTGCTGCATGGCCACATTGGAAAACATAAAATCACGGGAGATTTAGCTGTAGAGTCTCATCATTATACACCTACAAATCAATTTCTTTCTGAGAAATTCTTGGTCAGTGTGCTACTGCTAAGAGAAAAAATGGCTCCCAAGAAGGGGAAGAGGAAGTTGAACAGTACTGATAGTGAGTGTTTCAATGAAGGGTCACTTGTAGAAGTGAGCAGTGACAAAGATGGTTATATGGGCGTTTGGTACTCGGCCAAAGTAATTGCTCCTCAGAATAAAAGAAAGATCAGAGGGACTCTTTTGATAGAGTACCAAACCTTAGTCTCTGAAGATGAGTCACCTTTGATAGAGCATGTCGACTCTGTTTTTGTTAGGCCTTTGCCACCTGCAGTAGTAGATAGTAACAACAACAACAACGACCAACCTTTTGAAGTAAACGACATTGTTGACGCATTTCACCTTGATGGGTGGTGGGTTGGGGTCGTTGTCAATGTGATACAGGAAGACGAATCCAAGAGGTACTCCGTTTTCTTTGAGAATCCACCTGATTTAATTGAGTTTTCAAGATCAGATTTGAGACTTCACTTGGATTGGGTTTCTGGCGACTGGGTTCGACCCCAGAAGCAGGTATGTAAATGTGCTCTTTTTGGGTCTGATTTATTTCTGTATTCTCTGATTCTCTTGGTTCATTACTTCATTATATCTATAAATGGGTCTGATTTCTTCTGGATTCTCGATTATCCACCATTTACTCTGCTAATTGTAGATGGTAGGATTTTTTTTTTGGTTGAAATTATTGCTTTAAAATTTTTGTTGCTTTCCTTTCTTGCATTGCCTGCCTCCCAAGACATTTTTTTCCTGTTCAACTTCTTGGTCTTTTTAGTTTCTGAAAAGAGTGCGATTTAGATCTCTGTGGTACATAATTCCACCATTATGTCATGCGTATAGAAGACAAATTCATGATCCATAATGGGGCAAACTAAGAGTGGGGTTTACTCTGAAATTGATGTGTTTATGGGACCATATATTACATGAGTTATAATTGATTTTCAAGATGCTAGGCCACATCTGGGTCCTCCACTTAGGAGACCTGGGTTCGATCCCCTTCCCGCCAACTGATGGAGCTAGCCAGCTAATGAGTAATAACAAAATTATGCTTGCATGTGTGCCATGATGACCTTAGATAATTAACTTTGACATCATTTTATGAGAAACACATCATGTAATTATATCTGGTGAAAGAAAACTTTTGTTAGATAACTTCAAAATTCAAATCATCTATTGTATTTGACAAAATTCAGTGGTGCGATGGAATTGATGTTATCGGAGACGTACGATGTTCATTGATCTATAGGACTCATTTTAGATGATGCAAGCATATATGAAGTTCAAGTCCTCAAGTAAAAATGGTTATGCGCTTTGTAGAATTTGAATATACCAATGAATTTTCTTTCAATTTTTTGGTTTCGGTAATGAATATATTGATATTGTTGATTACACGTCTAGCTTCCGGAAGAGTGATGATCCCACATAACCGGATCCGTAGTAGTTCATGTTAACTAAACTGCCACGGATCCGGGAAGCTTCACAAGTGATAATGTGAAATGAGGTAGTAAGTTAGTAACTACTGTACTAAACTTTTTCATTTAATTTTTATTGGATAGCTGTTAACACAATTAGTGAACCACAATGTGCCATGTCGCGGTTCCCTGTTTATTACCACGGAATTCGGTCTGTGAGATTGATTCTCCTTTCGAAAATACAAAGATGAACAATCATATATGTGACCTTGGAGCAATGCTTATGTTCACTCTGATTTTGATTGTGAACTCTTTAATCAAGTCATTGCCATACATTATGTGGAGTTTGACTAAATGCATGAGCCACATTCATTCGCGATTGATAAATGACTGAAAATAGAAATAAAGCCGAGCTGCCTTAGTTATAGAGAAAGAAATGAAACAAAATTATCAACGACTTGCTGACTTACACAATGAAGGTACTTTTTATTCTGAGTGTGGTAACATAATATGATGATTACTACATTTAATTCACTTCTTGTTAATTGATGGGCTTATATTGCAGGAGGCATCAAGAAATTTAGATTATCAAAAAAAGTTAAGGGGTGCATGCATGAGTGCCAACAGCCCTAACGTGCCTTTTCTACTTGAAAGTCCTAGTGCTTTAAATGGAAATGAAGAAGCCGTGAATTCAACTCCATGCAATGAAGTGGTAACCTCAAGAGGGAATGGATTGGAACAGACAACCCCTGAAAGTGGTGTTACAATTTCCCGCCCTTTCAAGAAGGTGAGAAAGGGAAGGGCAGCTGCCCCATTAGTTTTTAGTGTGTTTCAGTTGAGAAAAATGCCAATTGAAGTGTCCAGTCAACAACAGCTTTTTACTTCTTTAATCCTTCAGTGCTTTTTTGTTTTCCATTTTTAAATAATCTACACCAGAGGATATTTAACTTTTATTTATCATATTCATATCTCTTTCCTCAAATTTAATAGTTGTGTAATTACCAAATAATCGTGGATTTCAACATACCTTAGTTTAGTTTATCTTTTACTTTTTACTATAACCCTCTGATACTGGCAACATGACTATTTTCTGGAGATAATACAGCAGAAGGAAGGTGGGAATAGCAGTCAAAGGAAAAGGGAAAGATCTGCTATTTCCCTACGCAGAGGTGCAAAAGCTTGGTTGGCAAGTATGAAATAAGATTAAGCTGTATTTTTTTATTTTAATATTTCTCTATTTAAGAGTCATTGGTGTGCATTATGGTTTATAGGTCTGGAGAGAACTGGAGGTGCTGATGAGAAAGTGATTGCAGAGGAATGTGCTGCGGCTTTTGAAGTTGAACTGCCTACAATCACAGAACTACCTATAATCACAGAAGGGGAGTCTGCAGGTAAGATGGATCCAAATCAAAATTCCTATTCAGCTTTCCCATTAGTAATTCCTTAAGCTTATCTAACACTAACGGATAAAAAAAATGTACCACTAAGGCAGGTGAACGTATAGGTAAAGTAATTAGAATGCCTCTTGAAAAAGAAGTGTAAACATTGAACTAGTTGCGACAGTATTTGGTAACCGGGTTGGAAGGAGTTTTCTGTAGAAAGTTAATATTTAAACCACAAATGATTAACATGGCTAATGTCAAGAAACACCTATCAATGAGCATACTTTCTAACAATTGTGTTCGACTAAAATAACCTAATATGAAATTTTACTGCAATCCCAGTTGTAGCATTGGTTTGATCATGTCGCTTTGTCTCTAGAATTTTCCCCTGATAGGACTCTTAACCAATCTAATGAGGCTAGAGGAGATCTTATGGAAATTGCAAAGCAAATTGTTGCAAAGGAAGCCACGAGTGATGTTGTGCCAGAAGCAACTCAGTGCTTCCCATTTGTGAAGAGTTCATCAATCTGGAGAACTATTGAATCTATGGAAGTGTTTCAGAAGATGCCGCAAAATCCTCATTTTTGTCCTTTAAATAAACGGAACCGGGCATATCATGAAGGATTAGCTATTGGTCACATGATAACTTTTGCCAATTTGGTGGAGGAAACATCGAAGCTGCAATTTAATGACCCAAGAGGCGTCTTGAATTGCTTTCTGGAAGTTCTTGATGATCTGGAAAAACATGGATTTAGTGTTAAGGCGGTAAGAAGTCGTATTAACGACTTGCAATCGATCAAAGATAAGAAAGAACAGCTTCAGGAAGAGTCTAAGGTAATTGAAAGACAGATCATGGAGCGGACTTGTGAGAAAAACAAAATCGAACAAGAGTTTGACAGTGTCGTTCAAGAGATAATGGAGTTACAAGAAAAGCGAGATAAGATTATGTCAATGAAGGGGAAAAACGATTCGGAGATTGCCTCACTGAGATCGAGTGTGGATGTTATCTACGCAGACATGGAGAGGGTTCAGCTTGATTTTGAAAGTCTAGTTGGTTCCCCTTGGTAAACTGACCATGACATGCTAATGCTGTGAAGCTCTTTTGGTTTGGGTCAGTGAATATTATGATGATCATGACTAATTCTAGTTTAGTTGTATATAGTTATGCAAGTAGGAAAAGTCCTAACTCTAGTACTGGCTATCGGCTTTGTTTGAAAATACTTAAGATTGTATTCAGGGTAAGTATCTTGTTGTTTACGTCATGGAAATACTAATGCGATCTACTTTGGCTTCCTAATGTTCATGTTACTGTATTTCTGGGTGATCAGATATCACCTTATTTAACATTTCATTTTGAATTTGATGTAAGTTGATTTCATCCAATTAATTGCCATCGAAATAGGTTAATATGGCAGATTGAAGAGCCATATTATGAAAGAAACCATTAGCTGGCTAGCTAGAAATTGTTCAATGCCACAAACAAGTAGGCATGGATGGATGGATGGATGGTCAAGATTTCACGAGCATGCAGATTACAGAGCAAAGCAAAGATGATAAAGCATGTTTAACTACAAAAACAAAGCATAAAGTAATAGTAAACTGGTAACTAGTTCTCTAATCAAAGCCCACATTAACCTAACAAACCGACAAAATTATCAGATTTGAGTTCATAGATCAAAACATTGATCCATTGACATTCCAAATGGGTTGAGCAATATACATCTTCATGCCCCAATATTCTCAAGAAAAACACTACTATCTAAGTATAAATATGCATGAAGGAATAAATAAATGGACAAAAGATGATTTAGTTACACTGCACACCTCATCTATGCTCAAGTTAACAAGCTTCTCCTCTAATGCACCCAAATTCCTTGACATTGAACCTGTTAAGTCACCACTCCTTTCACAAAACCTCCCCCTTCGGAGGACCCTTTATCAACAAAAGACACCGATCATAAGTTTCACTGAAGTTTTTCAATGCTGTCATAGAGTTTACCTAGTGAGCCAACCACGCAATATTGCTTCGACAGCAGCCTAATGATAGTACCAACAGGCAAAATTCCTATCCTATATACAGTCCTAGCTTGTTTTTGCGTTTTGAAAGTAGGATCAAGGCCGACCTAAAAGGCTCACACAAAAGGTATTAGTAGCCAATACATGTGTTCATGGGCCCTTTAAAAAGACGAAGAAAGTGAAAGTGAAGTCCAATGTATGATACATCAAACAATTAATTGGGCTCAAATGTTATGCAAAATAAAATTAAGTCCAAAGGCTTAAAAGTCTTAAGGCCCACTTGAACGACTCAAGCCAATATGGCCTTGTTTCAAATGGTTATTACATGGATGATAACAGGAGGAAGAGTAGGGGTGTTCACGGTTAAAACCGAATAGCCGATCGTTTTGAATAAATTGGATAAATCGATATAAAATAGATAAAATAAATAAAATATATCGATTAATCGATTAGTTAATGATTAAATTTTTTTAAACCGTTTCGATCGATTAAAAAATTAATTAATATTAATAATATGTTAAATATAAATATTATATATGTAATATAATAAAATTTAAAAAAATTAAGTATAAATTAAATATATAATATATAATAAATTAAAATTAAAATTTTTAATTATATAAACATTATCGATTAACGGATTAATTGACTGTATCAACTGAAATCAATTTGATCGGTTAATATTGAAATGCTTAGATTAAACGATTAAAATAATTTAACTGAAAAAAAAATCACTTAAAATTTATAACTAAAAAAAAGACCATTTGCCCACTCACAATTAAGAGTATCTTTTCCTCCTTTCCATTCCCTTTTCCCAAAATTATCTAAGGGTGAGCATGAAACTCGGTTGACCCGTGAATTTGACCCAAATCAATATAATGGGTTGGGTTGAGTTGGGTTATGGGTTCAAAATTTTCAATCCGATCCAAACCGATAACTCGATCAAATATATAAGTATATATTTTATATTTATTGAATATAAAATAGTGTATAAATAATTATAGTATAATTATAAAATATATAATCATAAAATGTCCATTCTAATTACTACTAGTGTGTAAAATTATATGTAGCAAATACTCAAATGTCCAAACAAGTCTCATACTTTCTAATTACCTAGATTCTAGTTTCAAATATTTACATTGGAAACAAATACTGATTTCGAGTTATGAAATAGTTTTCATAATTATTCTTAAACATAACTTCAATCAGAATAAATTGATGCACAATTAACTTGTGCTAACAAAATTTTGATTCTTTTACCGTTGTAACTATAAAATAAATATAGAAATTAACACTCTAACCTATAAGATTCCAATTGAGATCAATGTATGCAGATAAACTTATATTCCAAAAAAATATACCATAATGTTGATGGAAGAAATGTTGAAAGTATGATAAAACTTAGTAATACCAACTTGCTGGAAGCCTTTCATGCAAACATTATTGAACCATTCAATTTGCCTCTCTATTACCTTTTAAGAGCCTCCATGTCGCTTCCAAGTGCATTATAACATAGTCCAAAAATTAGACTGATTAGTGAGAAAGCACTAGCACGCCCAACAAATACTGAGTTACTAAAATATATTATTAGCAACTGTGCAGAAATCCAGATTTCCTTCGTAATTGAATTGTCTTTTAAAGTAAGTTAAATTCATGTCAACTAAAACTATTATTAGCGCAAAATTCAGATGAAGATTGTGTTTTTCAATATAATGATAAATCCATATTGTAACATCAATGGGTCCAAGTTGTGAGCATACAAATAAGCATTTGACCATGATCAGATTTTATATTTCTCGTTTGCATTTCATGAAACAATGCCAAAACATCCTTACCAAGTTTGACTTCAATGTAACCTCCAATTATAGCATTCCATAGCATAACATCCTTCTCTTGCATATCCTCAAAAAGCTTCTTAGCATAATTAAAAAAACCAAATTTAACATAGTTTACAATCATTGTAGTTCATGAGACAATTGTTCTCTTTTCTATGTTATCAAATATTCTTTGTGCTCTCAGGTACACATATTTTACTTGTAATATGAATGAATTTAGTTTTGGATTTAATAGAATATTTTTTTTGTTATGTAATATATATGGTTTAATTATTTAGTAAAAAAATATATCAACTCGGTGATCCAAACCGATTAGAATGGGTTGGGTTAAGTTGAAGTTGGATGAGTTCATGGGTTGAGTTGGGTTGAGATTTTTTTAACCCGGTATGAATTGGTTAGATTAAAATTTTAAGATAATCCGATCCAAATCGACCCATACTCACCTTAAAAACTATCCCATCTTTATTTTTGGCGAGATTTTTTTTGGCAATCGGAGATTCCTCACGAAGAAATATAAAGATTCCCTATAAACCCTATAAATTTAATTTTTAAAAAAAAAACAATAAATATATGTTAGGCTCTTCCGAAATGTCTTGGCCAGGATCTGGACCAAGTCCACCGCCTTGCTCTGTGTGAGCTATTTCGCAGATGAATAGAAAGAGAAAGAAAATAATTGGTTTAGTCAGAGAAAAAACAGACCTCCTAAGATTATATTTGACGAAAATGTACCTTACGCTTTCATTCGCATCAAGACCCCAAAAACTCAACAGCTAAAAGACATAACAACGAAAGCTAATCTCAAATAATCCTAAAGACACTGAAGTACTAAGCTAATCATGTGCATGTATCAATAACAGATCCGAAACTGAAAGTGTCATCTCTACCCATGTGCGCAAATTCGTCACGCCCTTTCTATTGCCCATCTCCATGAAAACAAAATCTTCTTCAAATCTAACTTCGTCAGAGTCGGAGAGTCCGAATCCCATCAAAGACCAAGACTTTTGGCATCTTTAGTTGGTGATACTTATATCGTTGTTTAAACTATTGTGTTTTGAGGATTACGTTATGCGTGTCAAAACTTGATTGGTTTTGAAGAGATTACTGTGTAGACCCACAAAAAAGTGTGGAAATGGCAGTTCGATAGTGGGAACTGCTTAGCAGCCTCCCCCTCTGTAGGCGGAATGACGCTGCCTCATCGAGCTGAACGATGCTCGCCTGCGTTGGACTAGACTGTCCTCACGCAAGCCGAGCATCACTGACCGAACCAATAAGTTATTAAGACACATAAATCACAATACAAAATGGCGGTTTTATATGTATTAGTGAGAAAAATAATCAAGTCTTAGGGTTTTAGTTTTGACAATAGGGCCGAGATCTCATTGGCTTGAATTCACATATTTCAATTTTATACAATGTGGAGTAAGTAGATTATATTAGATGATGAGTCGACTTTAAAATTTATTGATGTCTTATATATTAATTCAATCTGAAGGCTTGATCCAAAAATTTTGAGTTAGTAAAAAAAAAAAGAGATTTAGTTCATAATATCCAACTTATTTCTCTTGTGAAAAAACCGAGATGAATTTCTTTACTCGTTTTATAACCTATCATATAAAATCGTTATTAAAGTTTTGGAAAATCATCAAAAACTCGATTTTGTGTCCTTCATTTAAAAAATAATAATAATTATACAATCGAAAATGATCTTTCTTATTTTTGTATCTCTCTGCGTTTTTTTATGTTAATGAAGTTTGATTTTTGATCTCAACTATATGACAAACGACTCTACTAAATCACAATTAAATCACAATGGGAATAAATTGGTGAAATTTTTAGATGGGATGAAATTTTGCCGCTTCCAACCTGTTCGAAAGAAAAGCCAGTGAAGGGGAAAAAAAACTTTGAAGAGGGTAGGTAGAACATGCTAAAAAAATCAAACAAAAAGTAGAACCCAACTGTAGATATATGGTAACTAAGGGTGTAGAGAGAGAAAAGAGGTGGATTGCTTGAAGGAAAACACAATTACCAAATATGATGAGTTGTCTATTTTCCATATAAGGAGGTTTCTTGAAGGAAAACACGGGTTTCCATATCTGATCACCACCTTTTATCTATTTTAAGAAAGTGATAAATAGTACTAAAAGGATTGACACAAACAAGACACTGTGATCGGGTGGGAGGAAGAAGGGGTCTGACTTAGATTTTGCTTCCCTTAACAAAAACCAAACAAAAGCCAAATGTGTTACATAAAGAGAATATTAGTACACACAGAAAAGAGAAAGTACAGAGCTTTTATTTTTGCATTTCACGCCAAACAGTTCAAAAACCCATTACAGGCGATATGAGATTGGACATATCATCTGACACTCACCACTCTCAACTCTTCCGTACAATGAGATATGATGTCTCAGCCCTAAACCAAAATTTTAAAGCCGACTAAGAAAATTCCAACCCTAACTATGCGTTTTAGTTACTGCAAATTATCAAAATGATTTTAAAACAGTTAATATGAAATTAAAAATCATTCCCCGTTTACTAAAATAATTGTTAAAAATTATTAAATTAGTTTATCTGTAAAATCAGTTATGTTTTTGGCATAGAAGTTTCAGCTTTTGAACTTGTTATTCCTTTTTAAATCACTTTTTTATAAATTATTTGGTTTAATTTATTTTCTAAAATATATAAACTGTTTTAAAATCTCTATCAAACAATAAAAAATAACTAATTTCATAACCATAAAAAAAATAAAAATAATAATGACTTAACAGTAGTTTCGGTTAATGGTTTATAAAATAATTTTTAAAACAAATTTTAGTAAAATATAATGAAATTAAAAATTGTTTAGTATTTTGTGAAACAAGAATTTTTTTGACACATTCAATTTTTAAAAACTAATTTTTAACTTTTAATTATTTTTATGAGTAACATTTTTTGTTGTTTAGCCTATTATCTATACGTTAACTCTTTTAGTTAGACGGCACTTAAGAATAAAATAAAAGAAGAAAATAAAAATGATTATAATAATGACATTGTTTGGTTTGAATTAAAAATGATTTAAAGTGGTTCAAATTTTATCACGAATTATTTTAAATTATATATTTTAAATTGTATTTAATATAAATCCAAACAAAATAAAAAAATCGCACATATGTAAATAAAGATAGTTTTAATTACGGAGAGGGGAAGACTTTGGTGTCTTTGAAGAAAAAAAAATAATTTATCGTACTTATATATTTTATAATAAATACACATATTCTTTTAATAAGTTTATATTTTTAATGATAAAATTAAAATAATTGATAATAAAAAATAATTTTATTATTAAAAAAATATAAAATTCATCATCAAAATATATTATTCATATAAAATATATATATTTTTTACTTTTCCAAAGCACCGGAGTAACAGCAGCAGCACTTAGTACAAAAACAGTAGTCGGTTGGGTTATTCTAACTTGGCCTCCCAAATCCTAGTCATTATGAGGATCTAAGACTTTTGTGTTATTCCAATTTAATAATGATAGAAGCAAGAAGCTTTCTGGTTTATTCACTGATTAATCAGTAAAGAAGGCATCTTATACTAGGTGTGCAAGCTGCCATGCATACTAGCTATCCTAAAGGTGGCTGGTTGTGGTAAAGCAAACACCCCCAAAAACATAAAGCAATATATCATGTATTTTTTATTTTAAATATAATAATCAGAATCGAACCAAATATCATATATTTTTTATAGTAAAAAAATATAACTGTTGGTTTAAATCCATATATGGCAACGATATTGAACATATTTCGTTCTTTTATGATAACAATATAGTACTAATTAACTGTAATGGACATAACACTGATGAGACTTTAAGCTCGATGGTGTTGTTGCTTTGTGAACGTTAGTTCTTTTTAGGTTATTTATATTTCATTACGTGGTTTGAGACTTTGATTGAATATGTAGATATCTTTTAAACCTAATAAAGTTTTTCGAGTTAAATTGAATTATAAAACTTAATTTGTATGTTAACGAACAAATCAAACTTCTATTGTGTCAGTTTACGATTGCGAGGTTGCTGGGTAATTTCTGCCATCATGACGAAATTATTTGGTAATCTCCATCATCGCGAGGTTACTGGAGCAATCTCAAAATTTAATATGTCACGAAAAATTCTTAAAGCTTAAAACGAAACTACTTACATAATGAATATGCAATTAAACTTTATTTATATTTAATTGAAATTTTATGAACATTAATTTTGAATAAAATTTTACCCTAATGATTAAATTGAGAGAAAAAAAAGAGATACGTGTGCATATTTTTTTATTTTATTTTATAGAATTGATTGAAAAGATTACCATTTTTTTTTTATCATTTTCTTCTGTCCAAACAAGGATGCTGATTCTTTGGCTTGAATTTACTAGCACTTGAACTAATAAAATATTTTTCCTTTCCTTAATTAATTCACGCCATCTTGAATCAATAATTCTCATATTGACCAAAATGTTGATATTGTACGTAAGTAATTATAATACTTTTACACGTTGACTAGTCACTGTTCAATCAAGTCAGTCTCACTTTATTTGAAAGGAAATCAATACAGCTAACCTCAAGTTGTTTGAGACGAATACTGGTAACACAGAATATAATTACAGGAAGCAAAGGCATTTGTGAAAAGATAACGGAATAATTTAGCTTCTTGCTTTATTTGATCATCTCACTTTATTTGAAATGATCAGATTCTGTTTTTCTTTGTAATTTAAACAAATAAGTTGGGTAAAAATAAGTAAAGAGGTAAAATGATTTTTTTATCACTTCTTTTTTGTTATTAATGAAGTTTCTTCGCGTTACTAATAAAATTTTAAAAAATTACCTAAATTATTTTTGAGAAAAAAATGTACAAACGCGTTGTATTATTTGTGTTGTTTCCTTGTCAACCCCCAAATAAATAACATGTATAACATTGGGTCATTAATTTAAACGAAGTTCCATGCAATTACACTTAATTCGGTTTTTGTTTGTTTTTTCATTTGGTTTAACTTTTTAAAGCATTGTTTGGCATTGATTTAAAACTTAATTAAAACAGCTACTTAAAAATTAACGTGATTGTTTTAAGTCACTTTTACAAAGTCAATGCTTTATTTCAAGCTCTACATATAATGCATGAGATAGCTGAAGCAATTTGAAGCCGATTCTAATTTATATACCATCGTTTGACTTAGTTTTTACTTTTTACTATTGTTTTAATTTTCAAGAAATTGAAAATTAGAGTAAACACATAAAAAAAATAGATTTTAAAAAAAATCAAAAGCTTAAAATTAGATTGTAAAAGTTTAATTCACCTTAAATAGATATAAAAGTACTATAATTGTTTAACCGAATTAAAAATGAAACTACAATTAGACCTAACGACACGCATAATAAAGTTTTAAATATCTCATTTGATGATAAAAAGTTTATATGTTTTTTTAAAATTTATTCAAGAAATATACATAAAATAAAAATAAATAATTAAATATAAAATTGACTGCACATATAAATTTTAATAAAATATAAAATTTTTATAATTACGAAAATATATATCACATCGAGTTTTGTTAATTTATTTTAAGAATTTATTCAAAAATGACACATAGGAAGAGAAATGGAAAAGAAAAAGAGAAGGAAAAAGGAGGGCAAAAAGATTCATAGAAGTAAAGCTTCACCAACCTAGGAAATTGTTCTGAACTTTATCAAGTACACGTGGACAAAGCAGTTAATGCATTCGTAAAATTAGTGCCATCTAAAAAATTGAAAGCCTAACAAAGGAGAAGGGTATATACATGTATGTATTATATGTGATACATGCGCGCATATATATATATATATATGACTGTAATTGATAGCCAACCAAATGGAAAGGCTTGTTGAGATTTTTTGGAGACTTTGAGTTTGGTCTGTTAAGTTTGTGTATTGCGAGTAATCAGTGCAAAGGGCACTCTCTGTTGGCACTTTCCATCCCCTCTCACTGAGCTTGCACTTGTCTCACTTTGCAGCTTGTCAAGTTGTCCTTCCTTCCTCGTCCTTTACATGAAAACACTGAATTGATAGATGGAACCATCAGAAGTTTTAGTGCCATTCTCTCACCCAAAGTAAAAACAAAACAAAACAAACCAAAAGAGAATGAGAGAAAAAAAGGAGACTAACCACACCTTCCTTTATATATAAACACATGTACCCTCCACTCAACCAAACCAATAACAATCCAAGAAAACACAGAAAAAAATTAAAGAAACAGTCCGAATCCCTCGTAGCTTTGACTCAGCTCCTAGAAAAGCATGTCTTCTCTCCTTCAACCCCCCTGTACTTTTCCCCCTAATACATCCACTCAACATGAGAAAAACCCTGAAAACTGTTAGCAGCCCTCTCTTACATTATACCATTACCAATTACAACAACCACCTTTTTCCCCCAATAGGATTACATCTTAAAACCCCCAAATTGATGAGATTTCCGTTTCCTATAATGCATGCATGATTCCCCAAAACTTTCACCAAACAAAGCTACCACCTTTCTTTTTCGATGAAAGAAGCACTTTGAAAAGCAAAATTGCCTTATAGTAAGAGACAAAGCAGCTGTTGTATATGGATATCTTTAACAGATCTTTGCCTTTACCCTTTTCCTACACTTTCACTAGTAGCAGTACCAGTACTACTACTAGCAGTGATACTATCTCCAGTCCTTGGATGGACAGTAGGATTTGGAGTAAACTCCCACAAAGGCTGCTTGATCGCGTAATCGCCTTTCTTCCCCCACCGGCCTTTTTCCGAGCTCGGTCTGTTTGTAAGAGATGGTATGCTCTGTTGTTTTTAAACAACTTCCTTGAACTCTATATTCAAATCTCCCCACGCTGCAATTGGTTTCTGTTCTTCAAGCACAAAACCCTCAAAAGCTATATCTATAGGAACAACACAGCCGGGGTCAATGGGGGAAACAGAACCACTAACTGTGAAGGATACCTCTTTGATCCTTATGATATCACATGGTACCGGCTTTCATTTGCTATAATCCCTTCTGGGTTTTATCCAGCCTCTTCTTCTGGTGGGTTAGTCTGTTGGGTTTCAGATGAGGCTGGTACAAAGAGTCTTATTTTATGCAACCCTCTTGTTGGTTCTCTAAGCCAATTGCCACCCACTTTAAGACCAAGACTCTTTCCTTCAATTGGCTTAACTGTTACCCCTACTTCAATAGATATAGCTGTTGCTGGAGATGACTTGATCTCTCCATTTGCCGTCAAAAATTTATCTGCAGAAAGCTTTCATATCGACGCAGGCGGGTTTTTTTCTCTCTGGGGCACAAATTCTTCCATTCCAAGGCTTTGCAGTCTTGAATCAGGTCGAATGGTTCACGTTCAGGGAAAGTTCTACTGCATGAACTACAGCCCATTCAGTGTTTTAGCTTATGATATCGCGGTGAATAATTGGTTCAAGATTCAAGCGCCCATGAGAAGATTCCTGAGATCACCAAGCTTGGTGGAGAGTATAGGAAAACTGATTCTAATTGCAGCAGTTGAGAAGAACAAGCTAAATGTGCCAAGAAGCTTGAGACTTTGGGGTTTGCAATCTTGTGGAACAACATGGGTAGAGATTGAAAGAATGCCACAGCAACTCTATATACAATTTGCAGAGGAGGAAAGGGGGAACGGATTCGATTGCGTCGGCCACGGGGAGTTTATGGTGATCATGATTCGAGGATCGGACAAGGGATTGCTGTTTGATATCTGTAGGAAGAGGTGGCAGTGGATTCCTCCATGTCCTTATAATAATAACAGTCATTTTGGTGGTGGGAGCAATGGAGAGGATAGTGAATTGCATGGTTTTGCTTATGAGCCAAGACTTGCTACACCAGTTACCGGCCTTCTTGGTCAGTTGACTCTCCCATTTCAGTCTTTTACTGGTTAATTATTAGTAGGTTTAAGCTTGATTAGCTCGTAATCTTAGTATTTTCCCTAGCTGTGTTAAAGGGCAGTGGTTATAATAGGTTTTTATTAATGTTTTGGCTGTTTTGGCCAAGTAAACAACTCCTTTTCAACTGTTCGGAATAAATGTAACGCTAATGTTTAATATGTATTCCTTTTTAAGTATGCAGCATTCCACTCATTATATACCTTTCCAATTTGTCAAATGAACGAATGAAACTATTTGTATTTCTACTGTATAGCGAGACGGTTTGGAGGATTGGCATAGAATTTCAGGCTGATCGAAGACTGCAGCTAGAAGAAGATATTTTCGTTTTTGCAAGGAAAGAAAAAGAAAAAACCAGAACCACTGCCATATGCTTGGTGGAGAGTAGAGGAAAACTGATAATATTTTTCATTTTGCAAGGAAAAAAATAGACCAGAAAGTTTACGGCCGGTAGGTTTGGATCCTGAAAAATATGAAGGAATTGAAAAAATGAAAATAAATTCATTTGAAGCATTTTCTTATTTAGTTTTGTTAGATTGTGTTAGTTTTTTCTCTCAACATTTCTTTTGACATTCAAACAAATGTTTTCTTTTTTCTTTTCCTTGATCAAATTTACTTCCATTTTTCATTTCCTTCAAGTTTCCAGGTTCTAAATGTTCCCGTAGGTAAATTTTCCCAGTTTAATTTGCAGGAAAAAAATGACTTCCCTAAGTCGCATCGATATCTCAAAGTTTTAGGACCTTCACATCCTCAAGAAACGGTAAGAGACAACTAGAAGTTAGAGCCATTAATTTTCAGGGTTTTAGGGCTTGTGTCGTGTGCTTTTTGGTCGAGGAACCTTCTTTTTTGTCCAGGGAGCGCACCCAATTAATGTCAAAACACAAAAAAAAAAAACTATCTTACCGACAGAAAAAGAGAAAAGGAAAGGTGATTTTTTATCCAATAGCGGAGCTACGGCTACACAGACCCAACATCGTCTCTTCATTTTTTATTTCCCAAACAAAGAAATGAAGTTCTCTTTTTTGTTTAGAGAAAAAAAAATAAAAGAGTTTACAGGTTCATTTCTGTGCATATCTCCAACTCAATATTTGATTAATCTTACGCACAAAAGTTGTAAGAAGCGCGAAAATTGACTTTATTTTCATCTAGAAAGGATCAAAATTTCAAATTTCCAAAGGTACAAATTGAATGAGTCTTACCTTAACTTTATGGTATTCGTACAAGAATACATAATGTAGGAATACTTCAGAAACAACTCAGATCTATCGTTACGAATACCATAATGTAGGAATACTACAGAAACAACTCAGATCTATCGTTTCAAAATCCTGTATGATTTGACATTCCGAAAAAGAAAATGAACGGTATTCTTCCTGCAAAAGATGGGAGTCTTCCGATGATTTGCGATACACCAACTTGATCACCAAACCGAAACTGATGTTCTATGATCAATTATAACCCTCTAAGTGGCATTTCGGAATGTTAAGAATCAATGGAGATTACAGAAACTTGAGAGGCTTTCCTATATATACACATCCAGATCGTACAGCAGAAGGTGCAATTCTTGACATTCCATAAAATTTCTTCGGATCACATCATTTTAGTCTAACCTGAAGGATGAGATGCACTTGCCTCTTGAAGATGGACCTCAGCTCTTCATTAGCTTCGATGCCTATCCTTCTGCGTTTAAGAAAAGCAATACATTTCTTATTAAGATTGTATAAGATAATGATCCTAAATAGATGCTGCTTCACTTCATGCAGGTGGGAAGAATAGAACTACAAAAAGAAGAACGCTAACGTGCATAACATTCCCACGCTAAAACCAGAAAGAGATATAACGAACATGATGGTATGTCTGGAAATGAAAAACCAAAATCATATATTCGAGACAAGTCGGATAGAAATAACGCTTTAAGTCCTCAGGTTGTGCAACATGGTGTGATTGATAGAGTTTCTTTCTTCTTTTCTCCCCCTTTTTTGTTTTTAAAGTATATTAAAAATCAGATGAAATAGGTCGAGGTTCTAACACTGTCCAATATTCAAGCTCAGTCAAGAATCACACACCCTTCCACGACTTCCAAAACGGATCAACATGAAACACTACTTATGAGCTGCCTCGAGTGATATCCGACATTCCATACATTCTCAAGTGAAACAACAACCAGACAATAAGCCACAGCTAAATCACAAGTTTAAATCTATCATGCCTGAACATAAAGCGAAAAGTTGAGGACCAATAAACGCATATCATTCTAATGTTGTCCTGGCATACATGAATGAAGATCAAAGCCACTATTGCTCAAAATTGAGATATTCTTCCAAACTGATGAAACGAGAAAGAAAAGAGATTGGAAATAAAAGTATATTACCCTATTTTAGAGCCATTCTTGCCCACAAGAATCTTGCGCTGGCTTAGTTTGGGAGTAACGAAGTGCTGTTCAATCCTCAGAGAACCATCTCGTAATACTTTCCAGTCCATCAAACGATGCTCGATACCATATGGGATTTCCTGCGCTAGGCAAAGTTCTATGTCCTTAATTGAATCTGATCAGAAGCAACACCCCCCCCCCCCAAAAAAAAAAAAAAAAACACAAAAAAAAGGAAAGAAAAAAGGCAAGAAGAACATAGGGAGGAGAAAAGAAAAGAAAAGTAAAACCACAACTGTACACAGATGGAAATATCCAAGTTCTACCTGATGGACATGGTCTAGTAACCTTTCCCGGACAACTTCCAAAGAAATGTTTTTCATAACTTCTTCACTCATGGTGAGGGGATCTTCATCCCAAGGTCTTTTAACTGCCTAAGAAAGAAAATACGTTGAAAAGCCCGAGTTATGAGCACACAAGAGAATAAAGATGACTAGATAGTAGAAATGCGATTACAAAGCGCTCCAATGTCCCATAGAAATATAAGATGAGTATATTCATGCACAGAAATTGATTAATGTTCTTCTATTCATTTTAGGCAAAAAATTTGAAAAATATTTAGCGTGTTTCATGAAGTTGTTAAGATGTTCCTTCAATGGACTATTATGTTTGCAAAACACATTTAATGTGCTTCTAGCAGTTATTAAGATGGGGAGAAAGATATTTTTGAAACCAAAATCACCCGGTAAAAAGGATTTCTTTTTTTAAGAGCATTTATATGCCAAAAAATAACTAAGATGCAGTCTGATACATAAAAAATAAAAGAAACCAAGATGGTAAAATATCAAAATTCATTTCTTTGACAACAAGATTTTGTACAAGGAGATAACTCCATACTTCTGATCACAAAGTGCAAACTATTGTTTTGGATGTTCTTGCATCAACCTAATTACATTTTGGAAGGACATACATCCTAAAATAAGACATTTAGCAAGAGCACATATTCCACAAAGCCACATTAATGAAACTATAAAATCAACAAATGCATAACTTAGATAAACACATGCCTGCTCCATCAAATACCGAGTAAGATCCTTTACTCCAGAGCCCTTCAGTCCTGAGATCATGAAAACCCTACAACACAAAACAGACCAAAAGGTACTCACAAGTTACCTTAAGCATTCATGGTCCACAT
The DNA here is from genome assembly GCA_023935145.1 of Bretschneidera sinensis. NCBI lineage: Eukaryota > Viridiplantae > Streptophyta > Magnoliopsida > Brassicales > Akaniaceae > Bretschneidera > Bretschneidera sinensis. The sequence goes on from CM043705.1 coordinate 71,942,114, forward strand.
GAAAAGAACTAACCTTACTTCCTCTTAAAAAAGAAAATCTACCTTTCATACCCAGGAAGATCTTTGAATTGCTCTGCAACCTTTAACAAGTCTTTCTTCTTTGGAACTAAATCAACCTTATTCATACATAACACCCGCTTTTGTTTTGGGTGTGCTTCTGCTCCCACATGTTCAATTAATCTTACCACCCTTGAATCAGGACTATATGAATGGAAACATTAAAAGGAGGACAAAAAAGTAAAATAGATTATGTGAATTATGACGCACATCAAATACTTTAATTGCAATACCATAGTTCTAAAAAGTCTTTTAACCCCAGCACAAAAAGGATTTCAGTTTTTCTTGGGGGAGCAGGAACCCATTTACTGTGTCATCTGAAACCACTTGAGTTCATTTCATTTTTATCAACATCGAGAGTCGAGACACATTGCCATCAACTATATGCAGAGATGATGCTATAGCAGAAAAAAACAAAAGCAAACAACGCCTGAGAATTTGAGATACTTCTTTTATGTTGTGTTATTCAGAAAAAGAAAGACTAAATATTCTTATTAAAAAAAATAAATATCCTTAGTACGTGATCCATTTGGGCGCCAAAAGCAGTGCCATGGCAACCAATAGAAAAATGGAAACTTAATATTAAAACAAATAAAAAAAAGTTAAAAGATGAAACACTTTTGGACGGATAAAAAGAAGGCCAAACCTTTTTACTGTCCTTTAGGAGATAACATGAGAAAATGAATAGAGAAAGAGGTGGGGGAGAGAGAGAGAGGGCTGAGCAGAGGAAGAAGGAGGCGGTTTCTTTTTTAGCTTCTTTTTGTTTCAGTTTTAGCTTATTTTTTTCAGATATGAGTTTTTTTTTTCCCTGTTTTTAGCTACATGGCATAAAAGATTACTGAATTAAGTCAGGTGACGGTCCGTTAACTTATTAACGGGGACTCTGAGGAACTGCTTCAATTGCAACGATTTTTTAATTTTGGGTTTAAAATGCTAGAATTATAAAGGAGGAAATTAAGTGCAACTACTCCCCCCTCCCCCTCAACTTGAGTGTTCTGTGTGTGATTAAACCAATTTTGTTTGCTTTTCCACTTTTAAGCTTTTATGGAGAACACAGCCAACATTTATTAGTAAAACAAGTACTCCCTCTGTTCTGGTTTACATGTCACTGGGTTCAAGGCTCAAATTTTAAGAAATGAAGACTTACATATGCCATCACTACCAATTAATAAGCTGGTTTCCGAAAATACCGTTGGCACTTAAAGGACATACATGATTAGAGAGAGAAAGAACAAAGAGAGAGAGAGGAACATTTAACTGTTCAGAATACAAACTTTCTACTTGTGGAGCATCTAGGCCTTTGGAACCAAATCATATTGGAAAGGACATACATGATTAGAAAATATACTTGGAATTTCTTGAAACGTCAAGTAGCATAAAAGCTATGATATTGTTGAATAGAATGAATCACTAACCTCGTTAAGTGCCTATGGACATCAAAAATGACCATGAGCACATCATATAGCGCAACTGAACTCCAGCCACTTTGCACACGCACCTTCATATCTTTGTAAGGATATCCACTGTTCTTTAGTGTAAGTCCAGGAGTATCAAAGAAACACTGCAATAAATGCTTGTGATTGGTACAATGATGTTTACAAACAGCACAATAACAGGATAATTTCTAAAAAAAAATCATTTACTTGGAGGATGCCTGTGTCATCATTAATATAGAAAAAGAACTTAAGGGAAACAAAAGCCTATTATGTTTTATTATGAACTGGGATTCATCTCAAAGAATATCGATGACACAATCGAAAAAAAATCAAGTTTTGAATACTTTTTGTGGAAAATATTTCACAGTGATGTTTGATGCTTGAGTCCTACTTAAAAGCCAATTTTAAGTTGAAACTTATTTTTTAAAATTTGTCAAAAACTTAATCAAATTGAATCAAATCTTATTAAATTTCATTAAATAACAATTAAACATCAATTAATAGGTGGTTTGATTTGATTTGATTAAGTTTTAAAAAATAAGCTCCAACTTAAAGTTTGTTTTAAGTTGGACCCAAACATCGCCACATAAAATATCATGTAGCAAGCGAGGAAAGGGTCATTTGTTCCACTGATTGAAATTTTCAATCCACATACAGAATTCCATGTTTACATTATATAATAATTTCAGGTTCTTTTTCATTTCTCTTTTTTTCTTTCCTGTTTTCAAGCAAGCTGGACTACTAATTTGAGTATTGATGGAACAAGAACAGTTCACAAATAATATAAGTATCCCTTTTTCTCCTAACCTTGAAACTGCAACCATGTCACATTCATACAAAAAATTAATCTATAAAGCCCCCAGGGCATATGGCGCAGTGGTAAGTTCGGCCTTCGAGATGGCGGTGACCCGTAAGGTCTCAGGTTCGAGTCCTGCCACTGCGCTGCACATCCTGCGATTTACATCCTCCACAGGATCCTAAGACAAAGATTGTGGGGGCGGTCGTAATGGTCCATTATCCAAAAAAAAAAAATTAATCTATAAAGTTGAACCAGAAATTATAAATAAAGGAAGCATTTATCATGTTCAATCAATTTAAAATTTTAAATTATCATGCCATAAAACCCAAACATTGTTACTCTCACATCTTACAAAACAGCGTACTCTTTGGCAATAGATACCCAACCCTTGGACCAAAAACTGGATCATACAAAACATTTATAATTCTATTGTAGGTCATTATCTGCATATGATCGGCATCCTTTTCGATCTTTTTTAATGGTTGTCCTTCCGGGTATTTTAAAGCCTTACGAGGTTTGAGACAGGGGGATCTTCTTTCCCTTTTTTGTTCACTTTGGTTATGGAGACCTTGAGCAAGATGTTGTTGAAAGCTGTTGAGAGAGAACTCTTAAGTGACTTTAAGGTGGGAAGAGAAGGAAGAAGTTTGAATGTGTCTCATCTTTTCTTTGCCGATGACACAATTGTTTTTTGTGGGGCAGACACTGATCAAATCTTGCATATTCGATGTGTCCTTCTCTGCTTTTAGGCGGCCTTGGGGCTCAAAGTCAATCTTAGTAAGAGTGATTTGATTCCTCTTGGTGAGAACATTAATGGTTGTTTTCTTGCTAGTTTGTTGGGGTACAAGGAGGGGACTCTTCCCTACACTTATCTTGGTCTCCCTCTTGGTGTCTAATTTAAATATTCAGGCGTGCGGAATCCCATCATGGAGAGATTTGAAAAACGGTTAGCTGGTTGAAAGAATCTTCTTCTCTCTAAAGGAGGAAGAATCACTCTCATCAAAAGCGCTCTCTCTAGTCTCCCTATCTATTTTATGTCCCTTTTTCCTATACCTAGTGGTGTGGCTAAAAGGTTGGAGGACATTCAAAGAAGATTTCTTTGGGGCAATACTGAGAAGGAGCATAAATTTCACTTGGTAAGTTGGGGAGTGGTTAAGCAACTTTTAGATAGAGGGAGATTAGGTATAAAGTCCCTTACTTTGTTCAACAAAGCTTTGTTGGGAAAATGGTTATGGAGGTTTATTGTGGAAATGGATCATCTTTGGAGGAAAGTGGTGGAAGCTAAGTTTGGATTGGATGCTTGCGGGTAGATGTCTAAGAAAAGAAGGGGAGTCTACGGTGTTTGAATGTGGAAGTGGATACTGAATGGTTGGGAAGCCTTGAGTCCTCACCTTTCGGTGTTGGTTGGTGATGGAAGGAGAACGCGGCTTTGGCATGATACATGGTTCGGGAACACCCCTTTTAAAGATCGTTTTCAGAAATCTTTGAAATTGCGAGGGATAAAGAAGCTCTTATTTCATCTTGCTTCTCAGTGGTCAACGGTACTATCTCGTGGGATGTGCCTTTCATACGCAATGTTAATGATTGGGAGATTGAGAGGGTGCAAAGCTTCTTGGAAACTTTATATAGTTTTACCTTTGACTTTTCTAAAAAAGATGCAATGAGATGAAGGGGTAACCTGGACAAAGGTTTTGAGGTGAAGTCTTTTTATAAGATAATTCTAGCTGGGTCTATTGCAGATGGATCCATCAACTTCCCGTGGAAAGCAATTTGATGCTCCGGAGCCCCAAAGAAAGTGAGTTTTTTTTGTTGGGAGGCCTCTTTAGAAAAGATCCTAACGCTTGATAATTTGCAAAGAAGGGGAAGGATGTTGGTGAACTGTTGTTTCATATGCAAAGGATGTGGTGAGTCTGTGTTTCATTTTCTGATGGAGTGCTCTTTAGCAAGAGTCTTATGGGAAATGGCTTATAAAGTTATAAGGATCTCTTGGGTGTGCGTCAGATCGGTGTTAGATGAAGTGAGGGCTAGGAGTAGACTGCGGGCCCCTAAAAATCTCAAGAAAGTTTACTCCTTGATCCCACTTTCTATCTTTTGGATTGTTTGGCTCGAGAGGAACCGTAGTGCGTTTGAAGGCTTCAAGAGAACTTTTGTTATAATTAGGGGACGATGACTTAATGGCCTTTTTTGGGGTCAAGGGAATTCTTTTGTAAATCACTTTGACTTTATAGATTTTGTGGAGTCTTTCTCCTATAGATAAGCCTTGTACATGGGTTACACCCCCTTGGTGCTTTTTTCTTTAATACTTTTCACTTATAAAAAAAAATAAAATTATCTGCATATGATGATGCTATTTTCTCTTTTTCCCAAAGCATAGGAGGCATCTCATACATAATGTCAGTAATAATCTCTTTTTTGTGTGAAAAAGATCTAAAATTGCACAGAAGAAGGATTCAAATATATAAATAAAATCAAATTAGAAAACATACAACTTGGGTGTCCCCTTCTGTCATCACTCCTAACACTTCATGAGTAGTTGTGTTGGTCTTCCGTGAAACAGCAGCAACCTTTGTCCCAACCTATAACAGACATGGTAAACTTAATGACATATCTGGACGTACGGTCATCAAATATGGGTGCTGGCGACAACAGTTTGGTTTTAAGATTATCAAAAGCATGCAAGTGAGAGAATCTCAATACCAATTGCAATACACATCATACATCTAGTCTAAAAGGATGTTGCATGCACATTCCTATCATCAGTATTAATTAAAAAAAGACCCTCAAATGTGTAAAAGCCAATGCTAAGAAGAAAATAAGAAAATCAATGAGGCTGGCTGGACCCAAAGGCTCCAGAAATACATCTAAAAGCAACCTTGTAATAATGTTGCCAATAAACAAGAAGAAGAGACTCCAATTTCTGAAATTGTAAGCCTCCAACAGACTACCAAATTCAACATGCAATCACAACATATTAAACCTCAGGAAAACAACCAAATAAGAGTATAGTACTAGAGGAAAGACAGTTAATCATTCAACATCCCCAGATGCAGCACCAGATACACACATGGTGCAACTACTGGGCAACACTCGTATTCAAGAATGAAGGATACTCCGTATACTTCATGTGATAAGCCACATGACAATCCCTTTCCTCCTGTACAGTTTGAATCAGTATACTTCATAGTTCACTCTTTGCAACTATAAATGGGTAGTTTTTATGCAAGTGTTCATGAAAAGTAAAATAAAACACAGTTCTTAAAATTTTCCATGTAAATATGATTATGATATTCCCTAATCAATGCTATAAGATAAAGCCACTTATCAAAACAATGCTATAAGATAAGGCTGCCCATGTGGAAAGCCAAATTTACATTAGAACAAAGTTATGAAGTTACAGAGATACCAATGAGGGAAAGAAGGACAAGAATTCAACTAGACTGAAACAAGATAATTGCACGGAGTCACACCATCTCAAACTAAGAGTTGTAGCTGATTTAACAGAACTTATGATATTGACGGAACAATCACGACGACTTCACCCTGAGCAACACGTGGAGCATTTGATACTCCTACATAAGTGCAAATCCACCTCCCCCCACCCCCCCCCCCCCTCTCTTCTCGAACCTCTCTCTGAAATTTCATGTCAAGCATATCTTCCCAATAACACAAAATACCAACAGCGCATAATCAAAACTGAAACATATGGCATATCTAATCCATCCCCAACCCTACCTTCTTTTCCAGTACTTAATTTTTCCATGAAACGAACAGTCTTAACAAATTTCTTAACCAAATTATCTTTCCGAACTAGTGGCCATTTTAGTAAAGATAGACTTGGAGGAGTAACATATATACTTCATGCAATTCTATCTGAAATTTCTGTACGTTGATTTGTCACCATGGTGAACTCCTAATAACTCATCATTCAAAAATCAATATTTCAGGCCACAATTATCACACATTAGAATCCCAACTAAAACACAATTTGAAAAAAAAATCATCTAAAACTACATGAATTTCACTTTCTAAACATATAATCTTTACAAGTTCCCTCCCCCCAAGAAAATATAAAATATTTGAATAAATCAAATTACGTAAAATATATTACAAAATAAAATCTCATAAGTGATTTTTTTTTTTAAGTTACAAATGATTAAATAAGATCCAACCAAAATCAAATTTCTTTAAATTCAGTTTTATCAATTTAAAACTTAATTATAAAAATATAATTATGCTTTCACTTAAATTTTGTAAAAGGCTACGCCCCTTGACACTTTTTTTAGATTTTTATATTTGACATGTTAAAGAAAATGATTTTTGCTCTCCCATTCTCGTATGCCCCTTGACCTCTTCACTACTTGATGCCCTACCACAAAAACTTTTTTATAAATGTATAAATGTACAAGATAGATTCTTTTTGTACCTATTATTTGGTGGAGCATCTAATTCAAAGTTAAACATACTTTATTTTTCAAAGGTAAGTCATTTTTTCTTCTACATTAGGTGTTTATGAGTGTGAGTTCCAAGCTTCTAAAGCACTAGTTTTCTTGTTATTTAGTAATAAAAATTTTGGTTTCAAGTACTCCAAAAAAGAGATAAATCAATGACAAGAGAAGGATAATTAAAATATGGCGATCATGCAATGCTTTGAAAACATGAAAAAAAATGTCGACCATAGCTGAATAAACTAGTTTTACATGAAAAAGTATAACATGAAAAAGTATATGCAAATTTATTTATGTGTATGCTTTTAGCAATTTAGATGCTTTTTTTATATTGTCAGGATAGTATCCTTAATAAAACTCGCGATATTGGGACTACAAAGACGGAGGTGTGTAACTATTGGGTTAAACCCGCGCTTAAAACAATTAAAATATTTTTAATTTTTCAATTTACTAACCAAAGTTTTGGACTTTCAATTACTTAAATATAATGATATATTTAATTTAGTTTGTTTTTCTTGTCATGCACAATAATATTGCCCACACCCCCGGGCACTCTCCCCTAACTAAAATCCCACTCTTCCCTAACTAAAATCATGGCACCGCCACTGCACCCATCCAACCTGTAATGAAACTACTACAATACCAATGGACCAGGTACGAGCATTTCACGCAGTCGCATACCTAATATCAAAACCAAACTTACAAATTATAAACGCCCCCTTTCCCCAAACCAACAGCTATCATCATTCTAAATATTAGCGCAGTAAATAACCAACTCAAAACACAAAATAATGCAAAACCAATAAGTTGCATCAAGAACAGGAAAAATCATTAACAAAAACCAACCATGTAATTAGTCAGAGCTGATTTCCCGGCATTTGGCGCCCCAATGATCCCAACGGAAAGCGACTTCTGGTCCTCTTCCTTCACCTCCCCTTCTCCCTCCTCATCGTCTGCCCTATCTAATGCCGCAATGAGCAACGCCTTCGCAAGAACTCTCGTTCTCTCATCCTCCTCTTCCTCTTCCTCTTCCTCCTCTGCAACTCTCAATTTCCCTTTCTGCGTCTCCGTTCCAAAGATTTCTCTATCAACTCTTATCCTGTATCTCTCATCCCAAGTGGGCTGTTGAGAGATTTTAGCAGAATTATCTGAATCAATATTTGGAATTGAGTATTGGGTACTGTCAAAGACTGAGTCATTTGTGTCAGAGCCATTGGTGCTTGTGGGGTCATCTTGCTGGGGTTCGGCTGAGTAGAATCGATGAAGAGGAGCTGGGTTTAGATGGGTTTTGTGGGGTCTAGTTGATAGGGCTGTTAGGGTTCTTAAAGCTCTCAAAGCTTTCATTTCAGATTCTATAATATGGAGTAAACATGAATAAATGGGAGGGAGAAAGAGATGGTGGTTCTTTTGCTGTCAGCTTAGTGAGGTCTGCAGCTACTTGGGGGCAGAAACGAGTTGAATAGTGCAGCCGTGCAGGGGTGGGGGTTTGGGGTTTTAAGAGTTTGTTTTGTTTTGTTTTGTTTCGGTCGCCGCTGTGAAGTTTTAACAAAGCCCTCTCTCGACGGGATAATATAGTGTAAAACAAAGGGTAAATTATAATTACAACTCAAGTTTGGACATAATTATATTTATGTACTTTTTATTTATTATGAATTAAAAAATATATAAAAATTTAACCTAACCATTGGAACAGATGATTTAACTTTTATATTTTAATATAATAGTAGCTTTTTAACTTGTGCAATACACAAGTAATTTTTGAATGTTTGTTTTAAATATTTTTAATCCATACTTGGGTATTTATTATTTTCATGTATTAATAGTTTGTATCATGATATACGATGTTTAACGTTTGTGAGAACTTTTTAAATCAAGCGGGATAGTTATTTAAAAAGTTTTTCACAACTTACACTAAATTTTTTTTTATATACATATATGCTGTTTTATTTTTATATTTATATTTGTCAGTCTTTTTTTTCAATTCAATTCGATGTTAAGAAATGAAAGATAAGCCATTTCGATACATAAAAAAAGATCAATTTGAAAATGCTATAAGAAATGAAATGTCACAATATTTTTATACATGTCAAAGTGATAGAAAAAAAAAATATATCTTTTATGTATCCACTCAATTTATCATTTTTTAATAAAAAGAATGATACAAAAAAAGATGATTTTTTTACACGAAAAAAACTATCTTCTTATGAATTCTTTAATCATTAGAGTTTTACCAATGAGAAATTTAAAGAACAAATTTGTAAATAGAATGCATTAAATAAATAGAATTGGGATATGGATGGTATGTAATGAAACAAAGACACTTTGAGGTTCCATATGAAATTCGACATGGAACGGAGCCATTATAAAGAAGTTATGGGGGTTACCAAAGAAACTTCGAGTTCATATTGATCATGGGTTGAGAAAGCGAGTTGAACTATGTGACGTCTCGAGATGGGATCAAATCTTGGTATCTTACATCAGTTAGAGATGATGTGACTGAATTGTTTATAAGTGATAGTAATTTTCACTTGCACAACACGTTTTAAAACTGTGAAGTCTGGTGTGTCAAAGCGTACAATATTATGTCAAATGAGAGATTGGGTCGTTACAAGTGTTAATGTAACAAATATTTCTTTATTTAATAGAAAAATTCATTAAAATATAAAATTTTAGATTATGTCTATTTTAATAATGTTACTGCTTCACAACACCTTTTTAAATTTCAATTATTATTATTCACAACACTTTTCACGATATTTTTACAAAACAATTTATTAAATGATATACTAACTACATTAGCTTCTAGCAACAACATTTCCCTTGGCACCAACATATTCACAGGTACAGCAATCTCATACGCATATCAGTATGATTGATGTCCAATATTTCAAATTTTGCTTTGAGATGTCCGGATTCTAAAGTTTCTCAATGACGAAGTGACAAAAAAAAACCTTTTAAAGAGAGAAAAATATGTTTTTTTCCCAAAAATTTACTTATCACCCTTTCAACAAATCCCCAACACATTGTCTTTTCTTTTACCTAATCATGATCCAAACGTTAGACATTCATTCTATTATTATTCATTTATACTAATTTATCATTAACATAAAAAAAACATAATAAATAATTTATCTATATCTTTTGCTGTATCTTATTAGACTCATTAGTTAACCTCTAAAAAATTATGGTTCTTAAAAATGAGTTCTATGGAGTTGTTACAAAAATAGTAATCATCAAATTTGAAATTCAATAAAAAGTTTCACTTGTATATAATATTATTTTATAAAAACAATGAATAATCAATTTTATATAATATTAAAATAAAATTATTATATATTTTAATTAAAATTTTCTTATATATGGATAAACATTTAACACAATATAATTATATTATTATAATATTACAGAATTATTATATACTTTTTTCATAATTCTTTCATAAACCTACAATCGACCATTGACTTCGATTAGACCAATAAACCAAAGATCCAATACCTCGACCAATACTAATATCCAATCTGACTCTCATTATAATTATGGAGGAAAGAATCTTCCGCACAAAAAAGGTTAATACAACAAGTTGGAACTTGAAAAGTAACCTGAACTTTTATCCAGAATGCAAATTCAAAATACAACACAAAACCGAATCTAACAGATCATTGTTTTTATCACTGTATTTTACAGATATTAAAATAATGAAAAGGAAAAAGAAGTAGAAACAAAGTTCTGCAACTTTAACACCCTCAAATTTTATAACAAAGAATTGACTCTTCTACCTCACCTACTTCAAAGAATACAACAAAAACTGTGTCTAAATATCTGGTTGTAAATGCCCAACAAAAGAGGAACGACACCAAGGCTCCTCATTGCAGTCTCATTCCAATCCGGACCATTAAGAAACCAGGCATCTCTGCAAAGACTCCCAGAATGAATCCATGGGCTCAAGGTGATCTAAAATGCCATTCGACCAGCAAGCCTGCTTTCTGATATCCTTCTGTCTATGGCTGCATCAATTGAGCTCATCTGAAACAGGACCACAAATAATATGATCAGAGAGGAATTAAAGCTTGGTCATTAACCACATTTATCAAAGCTTTTCCTACGCAAGAGATACCAAACCTTGCGAAAGAAGCTGACCTGGGCCAAGTCTGAATTCACTGTTCGATCATAAAAATAAATTGTAATGATGCAACGAGTGGACAAAAATCTGTTGGGTATGATCTTGTTCCACCCAAATCCCCCACAATTTGGAATCAAGGATAGGGAGAATAACAAGAAATTATTCCAAATTTTTACAAGAGCAAATACATACAGCCTTTTCTTTACTGAGTATGATGCTAGATTGGAGAATCCCCAAGTCGATTCCAGCAAGCTTGTCAAAATAGTAAGTTACTAACTACCAGAAAAAATAATGTAAATACCTACTTGAATCTTTTCATGCCCACACAGTTGAAGATGCTGCGTGGAAACCAGAGATATCGCAGTTTAAAATAAAACAGCATGCTCATCAACAGCAGTTTGAACTCATAAGATGATTGAAAGGATCACATAATCTTCTCTAATTGTGTTCATTTTAAAAAGGAAGGAAAAGAAATCGAAATCCATATAGAAAATACCTCTCTAAATAGGTAACAATGCACTGAACTTAAACAATCGTATCTGAAAGCACAAAGCATAAAGCCTACCGATCTGGTTAGAAGCACAAAGCTACTCCATACTTTGAAGAGGTAGTTATAACTTACCTGGCTAGTTTCATCATGCACCTGATACTTTGCTAAGGACATTCTTCTTTCCTCCTGCAAATAAGTACTTCAAATTAGAATCAGGAGTAGCAAGTTAGCAATAATGCTACAAAATGGAATCCACACTACACATAGGAAAACAACTGACCATTGACATCGCCTCATCATCCCATACTAGATAGACCTCATTAACAGCTGGTTGAGTAGTGGGAGCTTTGTTAGCAATCACAGGGGGTGGTCCAATTGAAGGACCGCCCGTATTTGGACCGGAGGCATAAGAATGTGAATTGACTAATGTCCCACCTACAGTAAATGAATGCATAGAGAACTTAAAAAGTTACAATAACTCAAAAAAAAAATCAACTTCTTTAAAAATAAACGAGCCAGCAAGCCAACTAAACACATTGCAAACCCCCCCCCCCCCAAAAAAAAAAAAAAAACCGCAAAAAAGGTTCAAATCTACAGGGAAAAAAAAGAACAGAACCACAAAGCAAAGCAATTACGAAAAGCACAAATAACATTACCCATAATGCAACTAGTGCAAGACAAAACCACAAGTTATCTAAGAAAGAGAACTCATTATTATGAGTAAGGGCTGGCAAAAATTGGTATGCTGCAGGAGTACGTGAAGGGAAGATACCCATTACTATGAGTAGGGGCTGGCATAAATTATTATGCTGCAGGAGTGTGTATGTGTGAAGAGAAGACAAGAAAAGAACTGTTTGCTGGCTAGGCATCGTTTGTCATCGCACAAGAAACCATAGATCAAACCCCACTCACATCAGAGATAGGAGAGGGGTACCTTCTCCCGTCATGTAGTCCTTTTTTTTCAAAAAAAAGAGAACTGATTGCTTTTGTAATTAAGAGTAAAGCCATAAATGAGGTTGATTACGAGCTAACTCAACAAACCAATATTTAGCTGCCACCAAGGCTAAAGACCTTGTAATACTGTCTCCCCCATTGGGTGGGAAGTAATAACAGTGACACAGGTTATAATCTATAAATTTAACTAATTAAGACTTGTTTTTTCCGATAAATAAAGAAAAAATTGCATTTCAAATGCACCAAGGGGGTGCCACCCAATTACAAAAAGCTATCTACAAGAGAGCATCTCTAAGAAATCTACAAACTCTTCATCATTTACAAAAAGAGTTCCCCTTAAACCAAAACTCAAAAGTATGCAACCATCCATCCTGATGGATGCTAAAGATCTTTCTATATGCAATAAAAAGCTCTCCTATTCCTTTCATGCCAAATAACCCAAAAAATAGAGAAGAGAATAAAGCATAAAGTTTTCAGTTTTGATTATTGTTTTCAGTTTTGATTTGAATAATTCAACCCGCTCCAAGCCCAAACTTCCTCTTGGATGGTTCCGACAACATCCCAATGGATTCCCACCACACTAAGTCTTCTCTCTCTTTTTTTGCCACCAAAACTATGTAATTTGATTATTTGGGATATAATGCCCAATCCATAAACACTATAAAGACCCAAAATAATAGTGCACAATCAATAAAAGCCTAATATAAAGAATCTACAATATAAAGGGAAAAAACTGACTATATCCAAAAAATTTAGATCTTTAGTAAAATTAAATTATGATATTTTTGTACATTTGCTTGGAGAGGGATCGAAACAGGTCTCTTATATGGAGCACCCGAAGGTAACCACCACGCCAAAAGAACCCAGTTAAATTTAAATTAGAAGATTATATCCTAAAAATGGAAAATTGAATTTATATGACACTTCTTTCTTTCTTTTTAAGACAACATAGTTTTGGCATTTGTAGTTATGTGGGTTATATCCAACCCAATTTTATAAACCCTATAAAGGTCTAAAATAATAAAGCACAGCTTAATCAATAAAAGCCCAATATAAAGAATATACACTAAAAAGGGAAAACCTAGATTATATCCTAAAAATCTGATCTTCAATAACAATAAATCATAAGATTATATCCTAAAAAGAGAAAAAAATGAATTTACATGACACTTCTTTCTTTCTATTTCTCAACACAATATAGTTTAGGCATTTGTGGTTATGTGGGTTATATACAGCTCAATCTGTAAATCCTATAAAGGCCTAAAAGAAGAAAGCATAGTTTATAAAAGGCTTAAAGTAAAAAATACAATCAAGCTACGTAGTAAACTAACTTAAAATGGATATCCAAAAAAATGAATTTATCAAACAATATTCTAAAAAATAAATTTGTGGAAAGAAACCTCTTTTATCTCATGCTACCCTAAAAAAAGGAAATAATATAATATAATCAAATTAGTTAGTAAACTAACATAGATTAGATCTTCTTATAAAAAAATTATAGATTAGATCTTCAAAAATTAAATTTATGAAATCTTATTCTGAAAAGGGAAATGATATTATGTGACCTTTTTCTCCCCAAAATGATGTAGTTTTTTTGTATTTTTAATTATGTGGCTTATACAAAGCTCAGTTTATAAATTGTACAAAGACCAAAACATGAAGCTCAATGTATAGAATACCTAAATTAAAGAATATAATCAAGTTAAATGGTAAAACTAATTGAATTTATAAGATATATTCTAAAAAAGAAAGGGAAAAAGGAGATTTCTTCCAACAAATTTCATTTTTTAACTTCATTAATAGATAGAGATTCAACATTGTGATACTTTATTATAAAAACCAACCTATAAACCTTTCAACGACCTAAAATAAAGAGTACTATCAGTTCAACCAATAACATTAACTCCAATAAATTGAATCTATGAGATTGTATTCTGAAAACGTAAAAGAAGAGAGTAAGAATTTCCACAATATATTCCTTCACTTATCAAAAAAAATTCACCATATATATAAACCTTTTATTTTATTGAATATCAATAGCACAATATTTTGGTTTTATCTACATGTTTCTTAATTTCATCTTTAATTATTTCATAAGCTCAAATTTCAAATTTTAACTTTATTTATATTTTATACCTACATGTTATATTGATTAGATAAAAAAATGTCTATAATAAATAGTTATTTATTTGCTTAATTTTTTTAATTTAAAATTAATATCTTAATTTCTTCTATAATTATTTGACATTTTTGAATTAAAATCCTTTAATTTTAGATTTGCATTTGTATGCAAATGTTAAATTTTGTTATTGGTATGGACACGTTACATTGAGTATATAAATGTTATCAATAACAAATAACTACTTTTTTTAAGGAATCCAATGAATCAAATAAAAAACAATCTTGACAACATTAACTGAATCTATAGAACAGGCATCATTGCTCCTTTGCAAGTTATTACCAAATAACAGTGTCATTGCTGCTACTCAAAGAGTCGTGACTATCCTTATTATAACACAAAACAACACATATTTGATGAGAAGTATCATATAAATCAGTTTCTCCCAATATTTGAAATTATTCAAATGCTGATAATTTGAAACATTTTTCAAAATTTTGAACAAAAAAATGCAAGACCATATGGAAAATATCATTATGCAGAAAGCAGTTATTTGACTAATCAAACATGAAATAATTGAGGCATGGTAGCCGATTGTCATGCTAGTGTTACCAGCTGAATGTGAATTAAATGAGCCTTTACCATCTACTGGGGAGCTTGATGGAATAATTGTTGGCAAAATAGCAGAAAATGGTGAACTTTGAGTAGTTAAATTGTTATTAACAACAGGGAACAATGGTTGTGAAACAGCGATCGGAGTTGTAGATGACGGCAGTCCAGGAGGAGTGACTTGTGAATGTTGCACTGCAGGTGATAAAGTTGATGGTATAGGAGGCCTCACATTTGGCACAGGAAACAATGGCTGTTGTGCATATCCAATAGGGGGAGGAGGAGGAACGGAAACCGCTGGATGCTGTGGGTACCATGGCTGGGGACGAGGAGGAACTGGCCAACCAGCTGGAGGCACAAGTACTGCAGAACCGTAACTATAACGAAACAACAACGAAGAAAAAAACAAATCAGTTCACACTTTTCCTTTATCCATAAATGAGATAATTCAAATAGTACAAGTCTACGGATATTTGAATGTGGTATCAGTATCACTAGTGATTGATAAAGGAGAGGGATGCCATCCTTCTAGTGTTGACTGGGAACCAGTAATTTGATTATAGATTTTTTGTCTCCGGGTCAGCAGTGCAATAATAAGAGGATTCTAAGATATAAAAACTCATTTATTTTGGGGAAAGCATTTTTACAAAGTATAAAAGGAGATTGACAAGGAACTAGATTCCGCTAAATGTGACACCAATGTCTGATAACATTGAAATTTTAAAAGCAATCAGTAAGTGGTTGAATGATTTAATAATCGATAATCACAATTCATAGCACAAATTCCAAGATTTGGAAAATAATACTGTCAGCAAGGTAATTGGTGTATCTCTCTTTGAATGAGATGAATGAAGCATGTGCACAAGTAACTAAGAATTATATCTAATAGAGAACATACATCGGTCGCACAGCGCCAAAAGTTGATTGACGAGGATATGCAACACCCATTGGTCCCGGCACTGCACCACCAACAAGCTGAGTAGATGGAATATCCACTTTGGGCACTTTTGATGGAGCATCTTCTTCTGCAAGAAACTTTCTCTTTATTAGAAGGTAAACTTTAAGTTAAATCCTATGATGAATTTGTGTGTGTATGCACATGCAGATGTGATCTTTTGCATGCACATATTATCTGAACAAGGTGCACGACTCCATTCAGACTGGTTCACCCGGCCAAAATCAAACCAGAACTGACCAATCACCAAAGTCAGTGATCAATTTATTAATTCAAACCTAGTCAAACTCAAAATCATGAATTCAGCAACAAACCATTGAACTTATTAGTTCAAACCTAGTTAAATTTTATCATGAATTCAACCAGAGAACCCATTTAACCATACCAAAAAATATAAATAGATGAGGCAATTATCGTTTCAACCTATTTTTGGTGGGAAGAATCAATCAGTACATGAATAGAAAAATCATTTAACTGAAGACCAAAGTGAACCTCCTTAATAACAGGAAAAGAGAAACAAAAAAAAATCGCATCCAAACTTTATTCTTAGCTCTGAGGTTATACTGATCTGCATTTCATCTCATGAAGTGATGCCTTTTTGTCTAAATAACAAGTACACAAATAGTGACTAAATAGTAGGAAAAAGTTGGGGAGATTGGTAGAAGAAACTTCTTTTTATGCTCACATTGGAATAAGAAGCTTAGATAGTATTAAACCAATTTTCAGCCAAGTATCTATCCGAGATTTGTACTTAGTATAAGTTGACACATATAAAACAAAACCAAGAAAAACATTACAATTTCGGCATAATGAAGACCAAATTGAACCTCCCTAATATCAGGAAAAATAGAGAAAAGATAAGGAACAAATATCGAATTTATTCTTAGATATCAGGTTATATTGGACCGCATTTCATGTCGTGAAGTGACATGTCTTTCTGTCCATATTTATATTGAAAAAGGGAAAAAGAGAATCCATGCAACTGAAATCACAAGTATAGAAATAGTGACTAAGTAGCAAAAAAGTGGAGGCGAGTGGATTTTGTATCTATCAGAGAAGTATCTATCAGAGATAATTATTTTGTATAAGTTGACACAAATAAAACAAAACCAAGCAAAATATTCAGATTTCGAGATCAAGCTGCGCATGATTGATGCATGACAAACAGTTGGAAGAGAGGTAGGTATTTTTTAAGTTATTGGTCATGTTACAGCAACTATAAGTTTACCCTGCATCATTTATCAAGCTCTTTACCCTGCATCATTTATCAAGGAAGGTAAGTTTCTACTGTATCGAACTCAAGCCCAGTCCAAGTGAAAACCAAGCTTCAACCAAGACTAAAGCAAACTAACTGGGTCAGATTTTACACCTGCACTACATTGAAAGAGGAAAGTACTTCCGCAAATTAATAGTGTCCTTTTCAATAGATTTAGTAGGGGATGCTAGAATGAATTCTACATACTCTGAATATTTGATAACCTACATTATTCTCTATGAGCAGATCTCCATTCCTCATATCTCCAGGAGGACAGAAATATTCACCAAATTAAATCCCATCATAAAGAAATTAATTTGCCAAATCTTGTTTGAGCAGCCTTAGTGCTATCCAATTAGGTTAAGCAAAAAATCAAAAGCAACTAAAAATTGACCCACAATGGTCCAACCCACTAAGCTGCACTACTGAAGAGATTACTTCAGAGCCTATAAAGATTAAGATAATATAAAACATAATGGTAAAAATTAGTTTCCATATTTAATATCAATAAGAATTAAGAGTTAAATGGCCATCAGGGTGACACTGTACATGCTAGTTCAGGTCAAGGTCTAATGAATAGGTCAAAGCACCCAAACCGAACTAATACACAGTAATTAAAAAAAAAACTGGGGTTCACTTAAGTGATTGAGAACCCAACCAATCCAAGGTAGTCAAAGGCAAAAGGTGCCTGCAACGTGCTAGCTCTCCCTATCGCCTGGGGCACTAAAGAGGGCCAATTCCTAAATGATAGATAAGAACATACTAGACGGTTAAAAAAACCAAGAAGAGGCATATAAGACAAATCAAGTGTGGTAGTTGTACCACTAATAAGCTAAACAGCATATCATTAGATGGAAATCTTATACAATTGAACTGATCATATTTTTAACTACCTACTACCAGAATAACATAGAATACAGAGAAGAAATGAATATGAACTTTTAAATTTAATCTCACAACAAATTTTGAAATACTTATAGTATTCTGTTTATCATGAATTTCTTCTTTCATGACAGGAAAAGAGGTTGAAACAAGTGGAGTTTTCTACACCCAAAATAAAATCTCCACTGAATGAAGAAAAAAATATTAAAAGGAAAAAAGAAACTTGCTGTGAGACATTTTTTTCCTTGTAATCAAAGTTGCAGTTGATGGGGCCCAAAGAAAGTTCGATTCATTTTTTATGGAAAGAATAGATTTTCCCTTTGTTTTCTTTTTTAATTATGGGTTTTAGACCTAAATTATTTAGGGGAAGGAAAAAGATAGATAACATTACACTTCCCCAAAGTTTAATAAACTAAATTGGAGGGATAAGTAATTTAGAAACCTCACCCCACTACTTCATTTTATTCACGCTATCAAAAAGCAATGGACAAGTCTGATCATAGCAGGTTTACTTGCTTACTTTTTTTAATAGAAAAAATTCAATGGACAAAATAACCCTCTATGGAGGCTTAAAAAGCAAAAGGAAGTTATGGTCATATTAATCAAATTTAATCTTTAAACCAGGCACGCACCTCAAGTGCTGGATGCCATGACTATGGCACTAGCTAAGGCAACAAAGGCAAGCACCTGATGAACTGGCCTTACCAGGACACTTTGGAGGCACTCACCTGGTGCCTCACCTAGTCTCAGTGAGTAGGCGAGCACCCAAAGACCTCTTGATGACACTTTAACTGATCAATTTGCTGGGAAATCTTTCTTGAATTTTTTATGTGTTTATAAATAGTATAAAAATATTGATTGGTTCATTTATCAGCTATCACTAATTTGAAACCAAAATCAAATCGAATATGCATTTTCTTCATTCTCAAACCTAAACAAAAATAAAATACAAGAACCCAAAACAAAACAAGATAATCAGGCTGGTTCAATTCATTTTGGATTGTTGGGCTAGTTGTGTAGACTGCAATTTACACACCCCTACAAATTCTACATATCGTACCACATCTCCAAGAGGAAAAGCATAAATAATAACAGATTCCTCAATCAACTTCAATAATGATAATGCAAAAGACATATACAAAAAAAAAGCAAGTAACGATAAAACATTTATAAAGCTCCTTACCTTCTTCTCCATAATGAGCAGCCATGATGTCAGGTGGAATTCCTTGCATTCCATATATTTCAATATCGGTTGATTCTCTGCCAGGTTTTGCATTGGGAACCCTGTAACAAAGTATCATGTTTGATAAGACCAGCATGATACGAACATCATTGACACAAGCAGCAGAACAGTTCTCAACATAACAAGAATGGTGATCTCTGCATCGAAATATCCAAAACTTTAAACAAAAAATGATAATGGCAGGTATCTAGTATTTCATACACTGCTCAATTATGAAATTCACTTTTTTATAAGTAAAATTACAGGTTAAAGTAAATTCACAGGAATTCAATTTTAACTTCAGAGCAGTGAACTATGTTCTTACCACATGGATAAAAGATTATCTACACAACATTATCCCTCGGCATATAGCTATATATGTACATGTACAATTCTTTTAAGCAGATTCTCAAGAATCACATAATACCACTTTCATCATTAGAAATGAAGGAAATAATTACAAGGTGACCTATCGACAACACATTGTTTGACCCAGAACAGCCCACTTCCCCAGATTTTCGTGAATTAATGAATGCAATTTTCTAAGGTGCACAGGAGTTAAGAACCCAAGCTAATTTGTTAAGATGTCTGCCAACTAATGTAGGACAGGTTGGGTAGCAATTATTATGACAACATCAACCACATATTAATTCCTAACAAGTTCATATGAGATTAATTTCTAACAAGTTCATATGAGTAGAAACTATAAGGTGGCGTAGCGTATCCACAAGACATTTTTCTTTTTCTTCTTTTTATTTTTTCCCACTTCCCAGACAACCCTAAATATTAACCTGAACTTACCCACTTTTGCATCATAGGCCCTAGCCTGCTCCCATCCTCTTTCCACAACAGCCAACTCCAAATACAAATCATAGTGGGACAATTTTCAAAGCATTTACGCTTTCAATTGGCCTAGCACTACAATTGCATTACAATTTCATGGCATATAATGAGGTTATTGATAGTTCATGTTTCTAATAAACTTAAACATCCACCTTTCTTGTCTTTGAAACTACGACTAGACAGATACAAAACAGAATTTTTTTTTTACCTAACTACATTTAATATCTATATTTCTACTTTGGTCAGCTGATTTAGACGAGAAAATTTACAATGTTCTTTTCTATGTTAAAGCATCGACTAAAGATTTTCTTTTTTAAAAGACGGGGAGACAGACAACTTTGCCCCCCAGGTTTAACGGGGGGAATATCCATCAAAAAATAAATTTAGTTGAAGTAAACAGCATACTCCTATTCAAAAATAAAACTAAACCAAACAGCAGAGCCCTAATCAAATTCAGTTTCACATAGTAAGTTTTTCACAAAGGAAAAATTTTTAAAAAAAAAAAGTTCCTGTACTGTAAGGGCGAACAAGCTTATAAAAATCGTTTTTTTTTTAAAATTGAATTCCAAACAGATAGAGAAAGAATCATCATCGAAAGCAAAACATATAGATAAACATATGTGACTGTGTAGGTTAGGGTTTTGGTTAAGAGTGAGAGATAGAGAGAGAGAGAGAGAGAGAGAGAGAGAGAGAGAGTATACTTGGTGACGGACTCCTTGTGGACCTGAAGGACGTGGATGGCCATGCCACCAGCTGTAGAGAGCTTCTTGTGACAGACATGGCACTTGAAGTGCTTGGCTTTCTGATGCTGAACCAATATCTTCTCGTCGTCGAATTCCCTGTCGCAGTAGTAGCACCAGACCTTCGACGACGCTCTCTTCTTCTTCTTCCCCATTCTATCCCTCTCCCTTTCTCTTTATTTACGATCCTTCCAACTCAATAAATCCTTGTTTTATCTCTCTCTCTCTCTCTCTCTCCTTCCTCTTCTTCTTCTAATTCTTTCGATTTATATGATCTCAATCCCAATGACCTGTTTAGGGTTTTTCTCTTTCTCTGATCTATGGATTTATTAATTACTCTATTTTTCTTCTTTTTCCTTTTCCTTTTTAATTTGCCACGATTTGCAATGACAGCGACTGGGGCTGTTTCTTCTAAGAGATGGGAATTTTGGTGCGGACTAGTTAGACCCGCGACTCGCACCGTATGAATATGGATAAAGGTTTGTAATTCAATCGGTGAAACTATGAGTTGTATCGGGTTTATTACGGGTTACTTGTTTTCATACGAATTAAAATATTATTTAAATTATTTTAGATTGAATTAAATATATTATTATTTTTTTATATTATAAATCTCTTTTGGATAATGCATAAAAAAAATCTCTTATATTACCATATGTTTTGTACATGTCTATATTATTAAATGTAAAATAAAAAATAAAAAAAATATTTTAAAAATAAGCATATCAACGATTCATATCAAAGAGTTTTAATTTTTTTAGATTGTTATAATTTTACTTATGTTGTTTTTATAATTTGAAAACTCTTACAATATAAGTTTTTAATATTGATATTTTCATCTCATATAGATTTCTGATTTATCATATATGTTTGTGTAACTCTTTATAAAGTTTTATGCGTTGAACAAATCAACAAAAAATTTATACAACACATGACTAATTAATTTAATAAAAAAATAGATCGACGCGTATGTACGCGTCACACTCGTGTTGAAATGCTATTAAAACAATGTTAATTTTTGTAGTGGATAAGTCGTGGGTTCACCCACGTAAAAATATATTGGATATTGATGTAAAAAGATAGAGTATTTTTACTCTATATCCGTTTGTTTCATAACCAATGTTGAAGTTTACCGAAACGAATCAGTTTTATACTTCGATTCGTCTTTTGTTTCGGTTGAAATATTACAATGTTAATTCTTTTATATTTTTAAGAGGGTATAATTTGGAGATTTTCACTTTCTCTTCATTCGAGCATTAATCACATTCGATTGAATAGAAAATAACAATTATATCTTAGATGATGTGAGATATAAGTTATCATATTAATATACTTATGTTAGTATTTAGATTTTAAATAATGTAAATGATAAATTATCTTTATCATTTAATGTTTGAATCATATTTAATTATAATACGATTTTATAATTATATGCATAGAGGAATGAAATTTGATAGGAGATTCCTGTTTTTTTGCTGGTCAAACCGCATTTCTTTTTGTCATAAGAAAATATAAATGATTCCATTTTTCTTTTCCATCGATGTTTTCTTTCTTAGCAACCATTGAAATATGTTATTCACTCATTATATATATATATTTTTTCCTTTCCACTCACTTTTCATTCCCACCGATCGTAATGTTAGCATGTCGCCATTTTCTTCATTTTACCACACACTTGTCATTTCCAAACATTACCACTGCATTTCGCCATTTAACTCTCCCTCCATCTCAGTCCCCTCTGCTAAAACTCAATAAATATTAAATACCACTACATAAAATTCAGAGTATTACACAGTTGACGGTACTCTTTTGACTCGCTCTCCCTATCTTTGAAACCAACACCATGATTAAGCTTAACAAGACCATATTCTCTGTTCTTGCTCTTTATCTTCTTTATCTCCCTCTTTTAGTCTCAGCAGAATGTACCTGTGAATCTGAAACTAACGACATTATCAGCAACAACAAAAAAACCGGAGCTTTGAAATACAAGCTAGTAGCAATCTCATCGATCTTGATAGCCGGTTCATTGGGCGTTTCTGTCCCAATCTTGGGAGAAAAAATTCCAACTTTTCGACCCGAAAACAATGTTTTCTTTCTAATCAAAGCTTTTGCAGGTGGTGTGATTCTTTCCACTGGTTTTGTCCATATATTGCCTGATGCATACGAGAGCTTGACGAGTCCTTGCATTAGCCAAAACCCGTGGAAGGAATTTCCCTTTACAGGGCTTGTTGCAATGGTTTCTGCGATTCTGACAATGATGATCGATGTTTTCGCTACTGGTTACTATAAAAGATCGCATTTTAACAAAGCTTTGCCTGTGAGTAGTGAGGAGATGCAAGGAGACCACGAGGGTCATGTTCATGTTCATACACATGCAACACATGGACATGCTCATGGCTCTGCTTTTGTATCAGAGGAGGATCCTAATCTTGTTAGGAATCGAGTTGTATCACAGGTTTGCTCGATCTGAGTTTTTTTCTTTTCTTTTTTGGGTTTAAAACAATTGATTTAGAAAGGGGTACAATCTGTTTCTATTTTGACCCCTGTTT
This sequence comes from Bretschneidera sinensis, assembly GCA_023935145.1. Lineage (NCBI taxonomy): Eukaryota > Viridiplantae > Streptophyta > Magnoliopsida > Brassicales > Akaniaceae > Bretschneidera > Bretschneidera sinensis. The sequence goes on from CM043705.1 coordinate 71,965,586, forward strand.
TCCATTTTTCCTTTGTTGAAATTATGATGTAGGTACTGGAGTTGGGGATAGTTGTACATTCAGTGATCATTGGAATCTCACTGGGTTCTTCTCGAAGTGTAAAGACAATAAAGCCTCTTGTAGCTGCACTGACTTTCCATCAATTCTTTGAAGGCATGGGTCTTGGTGGATGCATCTCTCAGGTATTTTTTACTAATTACTTAGCTAATTGCGACAGGTTAAACTATTAATTTGAATGATTTATGCAGGCAAAGTTCAAGTTCAGAGCCGTTGCAGTCATGGTGCTTTTCTTCTCACTCACTACTCCAATTGGTATAGCAGTTGGAATAGGAGTATCAGAAATTTACGACGACAGCAGCCCAACAGCACGCATCGTGGAAGGAATTTTAAACTCTGCTTCAGCTGGGATCTTAATCTACATGTCACTTGTAGATCTTCTTGCAGCAGATTTCATGAACCCAAGAATGCAAAGCAATGTCAGGTTGCAATTTGGAAGTAATCTTTCACTTCTTTTAGGTGCGGGTTGCATGTCTCTCTTGGCTAAATGGTCCTAATTTTTGCCTAAATGAGAAAGTTATGTTATTTAGAATGCAAAATAATCAAAATCTTCTCCTTCTAAATATTGTTACTTAGATTTAGAATTAGGCTTTGTCACTTGTGCACGCGTGAACTTTTAATGGGAATCCAATGTAAAATTGAATGATATGGTCCCATTTTATCATCCTCTTTATTTTATCTTCTTACTAATTTAGTATACAAACCGACGCTTACAATCTTTACTCAAAAATCTTAAAATAATATAACTTTGCAATTATAATTATGATCATTACATTAGTGTAAGGAAAACGGCACTTAGGTGCAGGTTGCATGTCCCTCTTGGCTAAATGGTGCTTAATTTTCCTAAATGCAACACTTTTGTTATTTAGAGTATAAAGCAATCAAAATCTTTCGCTTCTTAATTTTTGTAATTTAGAATTAAGCTTTGTAGTCCTCTATCTCATCTTTTTTATAATTCTTTATAATTCGGAAGTGACACAATCTTTAACCAAAATCTTTAGATAACATAACTTTGCAATTATCACTACTAGCATCCTAACACGCTTTAACTTATACGTTGATCTATTTTTTTAGTGGGTAGTGTGTAACTGTTTAGATAGTTATTGTTGATAAGTTATTTTTAAAATGGATTATATACAACTGCTTAGACGTGGTTTTTGAAATAGTTAATGTATATCTTTTTAAGTAGTTACTGTAAATAAGTGATTCTTGAGACATGAAGTTGTTATTTATTAGACAAACGTGAAGTGATTGTGGAATGATTAGTTTTACACTTTTATGCCTACTAACACAACAAATCTATATTTATGTGATGATATTTTTGACATCTCAAAATGGATGATATCAAAAATGTTTTATAACTTTATTAATAATATAGATAATCATTACAATATTAATGTAAGAAAAACAATTCGATAATCTCATACTTCAGTGCGACTAAACTTAAAACTATATCCTATTAAAAACAATTTTTTTAATTGATTGAATCTGAGTATTTATCGTAATTGTATGTTTGTGCATGCTAGCAATTTCAAAAGGATCTGACAACGTACAATAGAAGAATGAAATGCTTATGATCATTTTCCAAAGAAATTAGCATCACAATCCCCCGTCGATGCTAGGAAGAAGGTATCAATAAATGAGTGACTGACTGAAGTAAATGATCTCAATTTGAAGGCATTTCTTGTTTAAAAGGGACTATTTTTTATTCTTTAGTGACTGACTGAAGTAAATGATCTCAACTTAAAGGCATTTCTTCTTTAAAAGGTACTATTTTTTATTCTACAGAAGAATAGACAATGCGTGTAGTTTGGTGTCCAACCAAGGTGGGGAATCATAATTTAAAAACACTATACCTTTTGCCTTTAAATGTCAACCAACATTTGGGCGTATGGAATAGTGTTTGCAGGCTTTGTTGTCTGTCAAGTCAAATAGTTGTTAGGCTTAATTGCATTCGGTACCTGTTTGGGCTACTTGCGAGCACTACCCTAAGTTTTTGCAATTTAGGAAATATTATTGCAAGTAATACATTTCAACGAAATTTTCGTCAATGATTATTGGATCAATCACGTGAGTCACATATAATTAACTAAAGGCTTAATTTTAAAAAAATTATATTGGAGTTGATTTTATTTTAAAAAATACATTTGAGTTTTTTTGTTTGTGACAAAAAAACACTCCGTGATGGATTAATTGCATAATAATTTTTGTTAACAGAAATATAATACAGATATTTTTTATTATAAAAAAAAACTTTTGAATATATTTTAAAAATAAAGTAAAACACAGAATATTTTTTATAATTAAGCATTAATTAAATACTCAATTTTTATGTCCTATCACTTTAAAAATTGATTTAAAATAAAGAAAAAGTAATAAAAAATACAAACAAATTTTAAAAAGTTAACAAAACAAAGAAAAAAATTAAAACTAAAAACAAAAACAGGAAAAAAAATTCTGAAAACTATTTCTTCATCACTTTTTTTCCCTCAAAAACCAAAAGCAGAAAAAAAAAATCAAATTATAGCACGTCTTGTTAGTTAGGGATCTCTGAAATTTAGTGGCTCACATTCATTTAACAATATGTTTGAAGAAATCATGCCTTTTCGAATACATTTTTTTGATAAAATAAAAATATTTATATTTATGATAAAAAAAAAGAAAGAATTATACTACCAAATTCATTGGCTTTACCACAAAATCTAACAGAAAGGCATGATGCCTTATTGGTAAACAACACATCATAGAAACGACCATTTCACGAGGACAACTCACCAGGCCACTGAAGCAGTGCCACCACAAAGTACAGTATTCTCCAACAGCTGACGATGATTCTCAGAAGAAACAGTTGAACTATTACAAACAAGCCGCACAAAACTTGCCATGTATCTCTCTCTTCCAATTGTTATCACCTAAAACCAAAATTGAGAAAGAATTGCATTCAGACATCTAAGGCATTGAAGATCTTCTCACAAAACATAAGACATACTGAAAGCAAATAACTGAATCGCATATGCAAGCCGAAAACAAATTATTGAGCAGCCAATTCACACAAAAATGCAAAAGGTAGAGCTGTGTGCATAGTGCATACTACCGCACTCAAGACCAATTTGGGCAGGACCAATACTGGGTAAGGGCCTTTATAAAATGTTTTTCTTTAAAGAGAATAAATGCTGCTATCTGAGAAAGGGAGGATATCTTTAAATCTCCAACGTCAACATGCTAAGAAGTTAATAATATTCAATAAAATATTCCTTATCCCACATAATACAGTTCTACATTTTTTCTTCTTTTATTTTCAGCCAGGAGGTTGGTTTCTTCTCTATTTTTCCTTCTCAATTCTTAAGTACCCCATCTTTGTGGTACAGCATGAGAATGGGTGGCTGACTGTGGCAACGAGAACTGGACTCTCCTCTGAGCTCGAGAGCTGTGATTCACAGCCAACGATCTCATTTTGCACCTCTTTCATCCCTTAAACCATTATTTGTATGTGTGTAAGAGAGAGTAAGATGACCAGGCAATGAAAGCCTTTATCATGACTACTGATCTATTAGCTTAATTATATGGACTTAGAAGTACGTGAATCTAACTGCATAATGGATCAGTCACAACTAAAAGTCTCAGGCCATGGTACATATCTAGAGGGGAAATGGAATACACAAACCTGTCCATCAGGCAGAGTATGATGCTCAGTGTCACAAAATCGTTGGGTTTTCTCATAAGCAATTTCATCTTCAACACAACATGAGTATTGCTCTTTCAGTTTCTCAACATCAGACATGCTCAGATTCACGAGGATTAGATTTAAACAGTTCTTGAGCAAATAGTTTCGTCAAACTGATACCTCCACTTTCAAATATTCTTGATGCAACATGCTGGGCAGCACCTTTAATAACTGGCGCAATATCTGTTATAATCAAAAAGAGGTAGATGGCAACAAAAGAAAAAAGTCAAGCTGCAAAAGGAATTGTCAGAGAATTATACACTCCATTTCATATGGACTACCTGGAATTTAACTGAACTACATCAAACTTAAGTCGACTATTTCTGGTGCATACTCGAAACTAAAGAAACCGAATTTTCAATTTAATTTCAACCGAATTTTATTCCGCACCAATCAATTTCGCGAACTAAACGGGCTGTAAGTACAACAAACAAGAAATGTAGCTACAAACCGGATTATATACAAATCATCATCCCGAAGAAAAGAAAAAGAAATAAGATTATATATAACTCAACATTTCAGTGGCAAACACAGGCATTTTCTCATATAAAACTTGCTGCAGGCATTTCTTGGTTGATGCATGCATAATGATCATGCTGTTTTTCACCTTCCAGGTCCAAAGGCATCTCGGTTAGATTGCAACAGTTCATATCCACTGAAAAAAGAGTATCAGTTGGAGGACCTGTCAATTCCCCATCATCCATAAAGTTGCATTGTTTAGAGCCATCAACACTTTTAACAATAGAAGCAGTTTCATTGGTTGAAACTGGCAAGTCAGCCAGAAGGGCTTCAATGAGAGATGTACTGGAGTTTCCCTGAGAATTAAATTTTACATCGAGGATTGGAATTTCAAAATCCACCAAGGTAGAAGCATCTGAAAATTTGAGAACAGTATGCAGAACATCTTTGTTAGACTCTTCAGTGAGTTTTGTACCAGCTGTTGTTCCAGAGCCCACAACTCTTTTCCATGTAGTATCAGAACCATTTTCAGTCCAATTTCCAAGAGATTGATTCAGAATGTCAGATTCATTAGGAACCAAATTGTTGCATGTTTCATTGCTAGCGTCTTCATTTTCAAAGTCCTCCCTCAACTGAAAAGAATCATTTTTTGCCACGTCATGTCTGGCTCGAGCCACTGTGCAGTCAACAACCGTGCCAACGGAATCTCCTACTCCTTCATTATGAAGGCATTGCTCATCAAATCCTTTAACCGTTCTCTCAGAGTGGTCATCAAGAGATCTCATAAATTTCCTTTCACTCTCTATGGAAGAAATACAGGAGGCAGTTGACACTGAATCTTTTACGTAATCAATTCCCTCAGTTTCATCTGACCAGGCTGATGGATCTGTCCTTTTCTCACACTGTGCGTTTGGTAAAGCTTTATTGTCATAGTCACCATCTTCTTCACTTGAGAATTTGGGAGCTTTAACTGCAAGAGCTTGAGTATATTTCCTAGGTTCAATCGAAGTCGAAGACAAAAATCCAGCAAGTGCAGATGCTAAAGCATCATCAATTGGTACAGATTTTTTTGTTCTATCCTCGGGAGAATTTCTCCCTGGGGACCGATTTTCTTCCTCATCATCAGCATTCACAAACTCAGGAGCAGTAACTACAAGACCTGGGAGTGATTGACTAGCACTTGATGAATCAAGCACATCACATGTTGGGATATCTAAAGAAAAATCCTCCTTATCTGATTCAAATGACTCAGAGTTACTATTGTTATTTCCATTGATAAAAGAGGAGTTATGATCAGATTCATGGCACGAAAATTCAGGAGCAAAAATCCTTGTGCACGAAGGCAATCCAGCATTCTGGGATTTTTTGGTGACTTCTTCAAGTTTCTGCTCTACTTGCTGAAGCCTTGTATCGATACCATTTATGGGCTTTAGCATGTTTTCTTCAAACCTTAAAAAGAGATTTTCTATCCTGCTTACTCGAGAAACAAGCTGGTCCAGGACTCTTTCAACATGACTGCACAATAAACCAGGCTTGCTTTCTGTACCTGAAACTTGTAGGGAGGTCTCAAGCTGGTCATGTTTGACAGTTGTCCCAACTCCTTCCTGCCAATCAGTCACATTGGGTTTTTCTTCCTGCACAATTTTGTTCACAATGTTAGTTGATTCAATTGCTTTTAACTCAGTTTCTTGTTTCTGCTTTCCCCTCGTATCAAATATTTGTTTGTCCTGCATTCGGCTAACATCTCTTGTTTTAGATAACTGAAAGAGGGTAGGCACAAGCATGGCCATAAGAGAACTACCAGCTGAGTTTTCCATCTGACCTATTTGGTTCTCTGAATCAGCTGAATCAACAGGATCAGCAAACACGTAGACTTCATCAACAAATAGACAGTCTCTACTCTGAAGTGAGAGCAGTTGGAGTGTAATGGAGTTGCAAGGGTCTGCATCAGACATTTCTGCTGTAGCCTCGTACAAATCCTGAAAATTCTATTCAATCAGCAATAGATCACAATAAAGAAAAAATATTTCCAAATATGCTCCTGGCATTTCAATCTGCCTTTTACAAGCACAATCCCACCTACTTTTTTGTGTGCGCGTGTGTGGGTGGGGGGGTGGGGTGGTAGGGGATTTCTTGAATTCCCTTCAACACCTAGATCCTTTCTTTTATTCCTCCCTCATATCCCTTCTAATTGAAAAACAAGCTAGGCACAACCCATTACTGCTTCCTTTGACCATGAAATAGCAAGAACTTCATCAAGTTTAATATTTACTAGTCCTCTCTTGAAGCTTATATAGATAAGTCCCCTCAAATGGCCGGGGGGTGAGCAATGAAAACCTTTTTTCTGTTATAACAATAAAAACGTGTTTTGTTCACGACTGATTTTTTTTTTTTGGGGGGGGTTAGGGTTGTGAGGTGGGGGCATAAATAAAAGAAGAGGAGGTTTGATTGGATGAATCTACAAGAGAACAAACTTGTTACCTGTATTTGTGTGCTTCTCTCTGGGTGCACAATTAAATTTGATGGCAGAGAATTGTTTCTGGTATCGATCAGAGAAGCATCAGGAGCTTTCACTTCAACCCAGTCTCCTTCGTTTGTGCTCGCGTTGCTGTCATTTTTTAATTCTCTCTCATCAAGATCTTTAACAGATCCCTTCACATGTGCCAAAGCAGTTTCTTCAATACCAGTGGTGTGAATCACTTCTTCATCTCTGGTAGCAATGCCGCAGCGAACAGTACAGAGATACTCATTGCTACTCTCCAGCTGGGTTGCATAGTATATTTCATACACTCGAGCACTACTCCGGACATAAACCTGCCGCACTTCATGTTTTTGTGCAAAAGTAACTGTACCACAAGAAGTTTTCCTTCATGAGCTCTTCAGCTTATACTTGAATAAAACAAAAAGGAATGTCTGACAGACTTATATATTATCAGCATCCAGAACTAATTATATATTGATTAGTGATAAAACACCGAACATAATCACTAAGAAGATTAAACCCCTGTACAAACATGATAGGCCCCATTACAATTGCCACACATTTGCATAAATTAGACTACAAGAGTCATCAGAACGTTTTTTTTAGGGAAAAGAGTCATCAAAACATTTAAGAAGCAACTTCAACATGATATGAGAACGGGATATTCCAAAGGGGTGAGATAGGCTAATGTATTCCCTTCATTGCTGTTTGCCTGTTTGGCTTTAGAATATGTTGGAACGGAGACTAATATTAAGATTAAATAATAAGAATATTGTTTTTTTAAAACAAAAATGCGCCCCACAATTCTTATGATAAGAGAAAATGATTTTATGTTATAATACGAGGAGCAGAAACAGCACTTAAAGTTAGGGTTTAGCTATACATCAAAACCAAAGATCAGCAATTTATTTCTATACTACATAATTTTCATAGCAAAATATGATCCATCAACTCATTATTCGTTTAATTTCAAAAAGATAAATAACAGTAAAATCAAATTTTGAAATCTAAACTATTAAGAATCCAAAAAATTATGAATCCTTCATAAGCTGAACTTAACCACAAATACTTTTAATCCTTCTTAATCCAACTGTACATTTACTGAAATTTAAAACCTAACAGATAATTACGATACTGCTTATCATAATTCCATTTCCTTTCTTGTATTTTCCTTTATTATTTCCAAAATTTTAAATTAATCAAAATATTATAATTCAAAACTGAAATTTAACTTCTCTATTTTCTTTAACTTAAAAAAAATCGAAAAATTAAAATTAAAAAAAGGAAGAATGAAGGACTTACTTGTGATCTCGCAAGGATTTGAATCAGGTGAAGGAGGGCACATGACAAGAGGAGATTTGGGGAAGGCGTTTTCATCGCCGCCGTTGCCGTCGGATGGAGAGGAAGAAGACTCGAACGTGACGGAATTTACGAGAGAACCACCGACGATGGTCCAGTTTGTTGCAGAATGATATGAACTGTCGTAGTTGTTCTGTGCTTCCATTGCGTATCTTTGGTATGCCTTTTGGGTCGACTTTTCCCTATAGAGAGAGAGAGAGGAGAGAGAGAGAAATGCAAGGTAAACTCGTAATTTCAAATGGGTCCGTTGAGAATTTGGTATATTGCTCACCGAGTTGGCAAAAATACTTATATTAATTTTACTATTAATTTTAGAAAATTTTATTATTAATTTTAAAAATTTTCACTAGTAACGTCAATATAAACATAAAATCTAAATAATAACATTATCAGTGTAATTTTTAAAATTATCAATAAAATTTCAAATAGTTTTAGACCCGATCTAACCAAGTTTTAGATTCGATCTATCTAACTACTTCTTTGAATGAGGGATAAATTGATTGAATTGTGTGACATGTAAAATTAGATTTGAACCAAATTTTTATTGAACTATTTAAATTAGAGCTCAACCAAAACTCAATTTGATTGAATTCGAATCAAACTCAAATTTAAAAGTTAAATTCAAATAACTTATTGAACCGAACTAAATTATAACCAAATTTTACTATTACAGCAAAATTTACCTAAATAAAAGTGAGAAAATATCAGCATATCTTACTTTAATTAAGCCATAAAGCAAAGATATTTACAAGCATAGTAGTAAATTAATGAATGGCTCCGGATGATCATATTGAATACTCACTTTGGTCACATCTCATTACCAAAAGAGAGAGCCACAAAGGAACCTAATTTTTGCAATTCGAGTTGCCAATCATTATGGATGTTGCAATTTGAGTTGTTGATGATGAAGCTCACAAAACTCTCATCTTGTAGACGTCAACACATAGGGTTTTACTTCACCAATGGGATGATGACATATGTTCGGCTTTTGGAGTGCGACAGAAAACACGTGGAGCGGGCAAATCACGTCATTACCACGTCAAAGCATAATTAACAGGTCTAACCCATTCTAAAACACACGACTCTCTTGAGACTTAACATCAGAAACCCGGAATCACAAGACGAGGCCATCCCTCCCCACGTGACCGACCTCCACTCGGAGCATTATAAATAGCTCAAGGTACGTAAGTTCTAGACACAACATTTTTCACTTCACAAAAAATCAGCACTTTTCTACTGTAAAATTAACCATTGGCCTCGGTCTGACTAGAACATCGGAGCGCCCTCAAAGGTATCCCTCTCTCTTTCTTTCAAAGGTCTTTTAGTTTATCTCCATTCACTTGTGTAGACTCGAGTAGTCAACTCAAATCCCTAAAAGTAAACACTATGTCAACAACTATTTTTCGACATCAATAGCTAGAGACATTTTTTTTTTCTTTACAAAAACTTATTCGAACAGAAAAAAAGATGATGTTCTTGTCAATGTTGTGTGAGAATTAGTTCATTTCAAATTATCAAACAAGGTCTGTGTTTTAGCGGAAGAATTTAAAAACAAACACTTTAATAATAACTTAAAAAAATTAAAGGCAGAAACTGTAATAACTCAGAAAAATCGTGAAACATGAAAATAAATTATAAATTCAACAAAAGAAACCAGTACCCACCAAAGAAAAAGCAGAAAAAAAGAAAGAATTGTCCAAATAAATTAAAGCAGCAGCAACCAACAAAAGATTTTTAAGTTTCTCACAACATGCTATCAGTTCTTGCCGGCAATCTCCTGAAAAAGTTTTGGGGTATTGAAGGGATATCAATCCGCACCTTCGGATGCCTCATCAAGTAACATCCCGTAAAGAGCATGAAAATTCTGAAAGGGATGAAGTAAATGCATATAGCAGCAGCCAAACAAAACAGAACAAACACCAAGGTAGCTCTCGGATCACGCCAGCTTAGCAGAGAATGCACTCTCTCCCCTTGAGTTGCCAAGTCACCAAGCACTGTCATCATCCTCCCCGCAACGCTTCTCAACCTGTCATATCTTATTTTGAGAACATCTCCTTTCTTAGAAGATGGAAACGTATCAAACTCTTCGTCCAAATCATCGGGATTGGCTGAATCAGCATGAGATAGTTTGATATCCATGTGAGGAGGATGCCTCGGCCTACCACGGTAACGCCAAATCCCAACCCCAAAACAGTATGCAAACAGTGAAGATAGTGCAAACTTTGGAAAGAAAACAACAGCAGCGAACGCGGCGTGAATCTCAATTGTCCTCAAAGGATTCTCCCATTTGCGTATGTAATCGAAATATTTCCAGGCATTGGCAAATCCATTGAAAAAGGCCAAGATTCTATAGTAATTAGCTTTCCCTCTTCTCACACTCCACATGTTGGAACCAACATCAAGCATGTACTCCACAATTTCTTTCCTCAAGGGTGGCTCATTACGGGCGAGCCCCAAAGACAGAATATGAGCAGCTTGGTGCCTCAAACTATCAAGCTGATATACTGAAAGTGGGTGAATGTAATGCATTTGGGGTAACAAAGGCTGCATGTAAGCTTGCATCATATCATAAAAAGATGAGCAAGTAAATCTCACAGCCAATTGAATTTCTCCCATCTTCTTCACCCCGTTTGGATGCAAGACAATAAGCGGATAGGAATGCGTGTAAATCCTATCAGTTTCAAGCGTAGATAAGCGAATCCTCACCTTGCCAATTCTTGGATTTGCCTCAGCAGGGATTTTATCCCGTCCTTGTAAATTCCAGTTATCAAAAACTCCAATTGTGATGACTGTACATGGATCATAAACTTCCCAGGTGTATTGTTCATTCCATTTCGGATCAAAATTGTCGACAATTGTCCTTGATCTCACCCATTTCTGCCCGTATTTTGCAACACAATACGCATCAGTGGTTCCTTGTCCGTCTCTCGATTTCATTGGCATCAAACCAGTAGCACTCAAAATCCCCAACTCTAAAACCCCAATTGTAGGTCTCCATAAGAGCTTAGCAGAAGCCCTGAAATCACTACTGTAATGAATTGATTCATCAATAACATGATACCCTCCATCTAAAGAAACCCTCATGTGAAGCCTACCAGCAAATTTCACTTCCTTCTTTTCTTCAGGACCCATTACAAGCAAATCAAGATTGTACCAAGACGCCGTCACTGGAATAGGTAAAATTCTCCTCTCCACCTGTGATAACTTAATCTCACACTTCCCTAAACATTCCTCCTTGTTACCCAACTTATCCTCAACTGTCAAAACCAAAGCTCCATCAAATGGCTCCACTGCAACAAACATCAAATCCTCATTCCACGTGGGATTCACACTCTTATCCGGCGAAATCCTACTCCTCATAACTATGTTCCCAAGAATAGCCTTAACATAAACTTCTGGGTTCCTATTCTTTTGTCCAGACACCAAATCCTGTGCTTCAATAATGTTAACTCTTAAGTACCAAAGTTTGGGCGAAAGATAGACTTTCGAACGAGTATTTATGATGCTTTCTCCGCTAACAGTGGCTGCATCCGAATGCCAAGCATCGGAGAAAACTTCATCTGCTTGAGTCCCTACCCAAATACACAACATCAACTCTCCTGGAATCTTGTTCCCATTATTATCCTCTAAATTATACCATTGTGGTGCCAATGGACTATCAGGAGGAACACGACTAGGAACCTCAGCTACTTTGAATTTATACTCACCGACAATAACCTCCTTAGGCTTCTTCACAAAAATCTCAACTTCTGTACCCTGAAGCCTATCTTTAGTGAAAGCAAACACTTGGTTCCATTCAGGGCATGGTTTCTTGTCAAAATATTTTGTGGTTCCTTTATAATTTCCAATCTTTACTTCAACAAAAGTATGATCACAATTGACAGGCAAATCTCTCACTTTCACTACTCTTACAAACAAGAAGTGCATCTGTTCAACAAGATCAAATGAGGATGTGAGCTTTTCGCTGCCTGAGATTCTTCCACCTCCGATATTCGGGGAGGTCTCCTTCAGAGAAAAGTCTTCTTGTGGTTTCTCCGGCGCCATTGTTCAAAACTGGAAGGATTGAAGAGAATCAAACTCAAGATATTTGGATTAACAGTTTTTGATGATTTATGCAATTGACAACACTGATATAGATTAGATTTCAATACCCATTTTTATAAATTTAAGTAATTAACCCTAAAAAAAAAGCAAAAACACATACCCTGGCAGATACAGAGTAATATCAAAACAGAGTATAGAAAATGTTCAGGTCACTGTAAATGCTTAAAAGTGAGTAAAAAAAACCCCACAAATATCAGAAGATAACACAGCTAAATTCAATATAAAAATTAACCTAAATTATATACATTTACTTATAATATATAAATAAACAAGGCCTAAAGTAATGATTGTAGACAAAAGCTGAACAAGGAAACAAAAACAGATTAAAAAAAGCAAAAATGAAAAAAATGGGTAAATTTAAAAATAAAAATGAAAAATCTTATGGGTTTCAAATTTTGAAAGGAATCGAATAATGTTGTGAATGTAATGTAACAATGAACTAAAAATTTAAAGGCTTTTTTAAAGTATCAACATATAAAAAAAAATACCATAGAGCCCAAAAAACACAAAAAAAGAAGAAAAGAGGAGTTGGTTAGTTACCTGAGAGAGAGAGCGATGCAGAAAGAGTGTGAAGATTGAAGAGTGAAGAAGGAAGCTTAAAATGAGCGTTAGGTGTTTATTAGAGGTTATAATGTGGCTTTAATGAGAAAATTGAGAGAGAGAGAGCAGTAAATAAGAAGGTATATCAGAGAGCCGAAAAAGGAAAGAAGAGAAAACAGAGGGAGAGTTGTTTTCTTCTCTCCCACAATTTGTGGAACCAAACTAGAGGTTGGAATGATATGAAATCTTTTATTAAAACGGAAAGGAAATGATTTTGAATTATTGCCAATATCCATAATCCATCCATTATTTACAACAGAGATTTTGTTTTCAAAAACATGATTCAGGTTATGCATTATCTGAATGTATAAATTTGATACACCTGATTCATGGTCAGGTCCACGTAACCATTATTCCATGTTCCAATGTCTCGTAGGGTTAAGGAAAATGGGAGTTATGTTATCAAAAAAAATGGGAATTATGGTTCCTATAAGAAAAAAAAAATCATATCATGCATAATAGCAAGGTTATTCGGATTCACATTCAATGATGTGTTTTCTCTTGATTGGCTCGGTCTAAATGGTCAGGTTTAGACTCGAGTCAGTCAACAAGTGTTTCCAAATCATATGTGGGATTGCAAGTGGCTGACATGGTAACATGTGATTAGACAGATTTATAAAAAGACATTTTGGCCCTTTTTACCCAAAAAATGCTCCACAGATTGAGAATATTTAATGTACTATGCTCATTTGATTATGTTTTTAATTTTAAAAACAGTTTCACTTAATATATAAATTCAAATATTTAAATAATTTTTTTAAAAAAGTAATATAAAATAAAAATATTTGAAGAGTGCAAAAGAAAAATGGTATATCGAGGTTCCTTGTTTGATTGCTTTAAGATTTAATCTCTCAAAAAATGGAATCTCTTATTTTTGTACAAGTAATTTAGAAAAGGTTGATTTGGTTTAGGGTTTATTGCAACATGTATCCTTCAATTATAAACCTGTAGTATTTAACTTTCCAAACTATTTATTTAGCGCATGGGGTCTTTGAACTATGAAGTAGTAGCAATCAACTCCTTAAATCTACTTTTCGCGAAAAACTTAACTGAAATACAACAAGTGAGAATTCTTCCATTTAATTATTACTACATGGTGAATGTTTGCTTCAAAAATTGGATCTTGGTAAATCATTGAGCCAGTGTAATTCTCCTTTGAGTTCCTCACTTGGTTAATGTTGATTCTTATTTGATTTTAATTATAACACAACATTACTTTAATTATACTAAGTATTTTAACTAAGTCAAAGCATCCAACTCAAAATCAAGACGAAATTCAAACATAAGAAAGAAGAGATCGTACTTGAGAGACACTCGAAAGAAGACCGAAGACCAAGTTTAGGTTCTAAAATGGTTTACATTTATATGTAAATTTCTCCTTAAGTCTCTTAGCTTGAACACGGCTAAAAAACACTTTAGAAAATGTTTTGGTCATTCGAAAACTCATTTTTGTCAAAAACTGATTTAAAAATCTAAGTTTTCTAAAACTGACAGTCGACTGTGCATTTTGGACAGTCAACTGTCTAAGTCTCTGTAACTGACCATTTTGAAAACAAAATGGATAGTCAACTGTGGTCCATGGATGGTCGACTGTGAAAGAGATAGAGTTTCACAGTCGACTGCTCATTTAGATAGTCGATTGCTCATTTAGACAGTCGACTGTCCAAAATATTTTAAACACAAAATTTCAAATTCAAGAGAGGATGGTCGACTGTCCGTTTTACACGGTCGACTATTCTATCACAAAAAATGGTTTCAAAATCTAGACGCGGGACTTGAGTATTTAATGCTCCAAACCGCCTAAAATTGTCTCTAACGGTTATATGAAGCTAATGCTATGAAACCCCTCATTAATGAGCATTTCTAACAAGCTAGAACAATCAATTTCTGATATAACTCATTAACATTTTTGAAACCTTTGAAAATTTTCTTTTGAGCCATTCATCAAACTTTATTCTTAAAAGAAATACCATCTTCATCTTGTAAAGCATTTATTGCTATCTCTCTAATTTTCTTGTACAATCAATGTCAATCATTGTAAAGAGAAATAGTTGAAGTAACTTTTAGAGTGTTTAGGCATTAAACACTTCCTTATAACTCATTTGTGGAAGAGATATTTGTAAGGTTTGGGCAACACCCGTGAAGTTGCTTGACTATTATTAGTGGATTGCTTTAAGAAGGTTCCTTGAAGATAGTGGACGTAGAGTCAGAGTGATTCCTATATTGCCGAACCACTATAAATAGAGTTTGCATATTCTCTTTCTTTACTCTTTTTATTTCAAGCAATTTATTTGTTGTGTGCTTTAATTGATTAAATTGTTAAAACTTGTTTGTTAATTGCAAAAAAAAATTAAAACCCAATTCACCCCCTTTTTGGGTTTGTACCTCACTATACCGTTAAGTTTCTCGTCAGAAAATGAACTTAAGGAGTTGTTTGCTATTGATTCATAGTTTAAGGACCTCATGCACCAAATTAATAGTTCAAGAAGTTAAATAATACAGATCCATAGTTCAATGATCTATAGTGCAATAAACCCTTCGGTTTAAGTTTGCATATATTTTGATCAATCAATACACTTTCTTTTTGGGTATTACCATTGTATATTTTGGGTCAACATAACTTTTACCATCTTAATATATAATTTTATCTTTTAAGTTCGTATATTTGTATTGTGATCACATGTATAAGTAATTTAACATCCATTAAATATATATAATTTTAAAATGAATGTAATTCTTAAAACTAAACAATACGAATCAACATTATTGATTATAGTCGATAAATTAAACAAGAATAGATAGTTAAAAAGTAATTTTGCACCATAATTCAATTCATTTGAATAGTCAAAATTATTCTTAGAATTTTTATCTCCTCATTATATTCAAAGCATGTATTTTCAATATGCAACTTATTTACTTCATCTTAAAAATCTCATATTTTTACTAATATCTATTAGTTTTTTTTTATATTCTCATTTTATATATATATATATATATATATTATATTTCAATATTTAAACTTAACTTATTTCATCTTAAAAATTCTGCATTTTTTTATATCGACTTTTATCTATATCTATTAACTTTTTTTTATCTCTTTATATTCTGAACATTTATCTAGTATATTTAAATTTTGAATCTATTCATTATATTAAAATTTTATATATTTTAATATTCAGTCATCTTATTTCATCTTAAAAATCCTGTATTTTTTATTTATTTCTATTAACTTTTTTATCTCCTCGTTTTATTTAAAATTTGTATATCTCAATATACATGTCATACTTAATACTAATAGTTACATTATCAATGGTAGATTGAATATGAAGTGAGGTCCAAAGAACCCATCTAAAAAAAGAAAAAAGGCTCTACCATGCATACTAATTATTTATTGGGTAGGATTCTCAGTGGAGTTCCATGTAATACATTTTTTTATCTGCATATAATAAATATTAGTGATTGGAAAAAAATAGTTCAGGGAAGATATATAGTAGTGAGTTTGGAAAAAGGACCCAAGAGATGATGGTGTTAGTGCTTGTTAATGTATTTGTTTCCTACTTTGTTAATGCATTTTTCCAATTTCCAAAAAAAAATGTGAGTCTAGATAGCTAGTGTAATATCAGTGAGTGAATTTACAAAATTAAATAATTTAAAAATATTGTTATAGTTGAAAGATTAAATAATTTTATTCGTTAAAAATAAAACATATAAATGTTTTGAAGTCCAAAGTAAATGGATTTTTTTTCTTTCAAAAAGTATTTTCATAGATAAATGATATCCGGATGAGCTTTCTGTCATTGTTTACATAGCCCTACTTATGTATTTTATATATATATATATATATATATATATAAAAGGTTTTATATGTTTTAGGCATGGAGATTATGGAGAGAATAAAGGCCTTTAGAACCGACTGATTCGTCGTTACAAGGATCGTGTACTCTATCAGAAGTGGTAAGATACATCCACATCAGTCTCTTGTGCAAACAGCAGCACCTTGCACGAGCACAAGCCAAGCATGTCATCTGTGGCTACATTGCCCTAACCCAAACAACCTTGTTTTTTATCGGACGAGACCACAAGAATCTAGTTGAAGCAGATTATTCGTCCGGCAACCATAATTGTAAATCAAACAATGAGATTACTACTACAATGTTGGAGGGTCGATGAACCCTCATGCTAAATTATATCCTAGAAATGCTGTTTATTAATACATTTTGCAAATTACATATCTGAATTCAAGTTTTAACGATTCTCCCTTGGATTCAACAATTAAAATAGTCGTTCTAACAATTCAGTACACAACTTACGGGAATTTGCAACAAATAACTAAATAAATAACCCACAAAATGGTAACTCAAACCAAACTCCATCTTCATATGTGAAACATTTAAAAAACCCCATGCATATGCTCCATTCTCAAAATGAAGTCTTGATATGAAAACCTACGAAATATTAGATAGAACTCATCAAACAACAGCTACCATAACCAAAATCAACCACTCCCCCAAAACAATCCATCAACGCAACCTCCTAGCTTCTCTCTCAGACTCTAGCAAAGTGAGCACATCCCCCTCTCTGACCGGTCCCTTCACATTCCTCATGATGAACCGATTCTGATCATCCAAAAACTTGACTCTCACTTGAGTCACCTGTCCTCGAGATCCTGTCCGACCCATGACCTTCACCACCACAGCATGCTTAATCTGAGAATCCATTCTGCACCTAACAAGAAGTTAAAATAGGAAGTTAAAGTTTGGCACTGCTAAGTTAAAAATCAGTAGATACATCAATGTACATAAAAGGAGGAAGTATTACTTTATCACACAGAAAAATGTATGGTGTCCATTTTGTTACTCATGCAAATGTTATGACCCATTCCAACCAAAATAAATAGATGCAGGGGAGTTACAGGAGCATTATCATGTTTTAAAGAACAAGCAGCATATTTTCTTCCATTAAAGTAAACCATCATTTAGAAATATAATACCATAATAACCTTTCAATACGAGTTCTTTTCGGGATAAACACAAAATTTACTTGATTGAATGTTGCAGAATTGAACTCTAGATCTCTCGCACCAGACAAGTCAACATAACTTTGTAGATTATATGTTCTACTGTTATACTATGACATTTTTTTTATTGGTAAAACTCACACACACACCATATAAACCTGGGACCTTTAGGACAAATTGGTTATACTGACAAATTAATGAAACCAAATAAAGCTTAGCAATATTCTAGATGTAAAAGAGTAGTCCACCCAATAATCCATTTCATTGGCTAAGCTACTAAACCAAGATGGTTGAGTGTTTCTATCAATGTTATAAATTCTGTTTCGTTTCGGTACCATAGGTAAAACGAAGCAAAATGCTTCACTGTTTCGTTTTGAGTTATATTTCGGGTTGTTTCGAAATATTTTGGTCGTTTTGGCCGAAACAGACCATTTCGGCCGAAACACTTCAACAACAAGGGTTTTATGTAATATTTGATTTTAGTGAGGGTATTTAAGGAATTTCAATATTTCCTCTCCATCATCTCCTTCGGAAATTCTACCATAGCAAAGGTAAAGTAGTTGTTGTTTTAAATTCTAGCATTTCCTTTAAATAACTTAGTTTTATTATTATCTATGTCCATAATTTTATATATGTTTTGAAATGTATGTAATTTGAAAAGTATATATCTGAAAATGTTGTCAAACCTGAAACGGAGCACCGAAACAAAACCGAAACGTTTCGAAAAAATGGGTAAACTGAAAAGGTGTCGGGAGCGAAATTTACAACCTTTGTTTCTATTCTTCTTCTTCTTCTTATCCCCTTGATAAGATAAATTATCAAAAATTATACCATATATCATATAAATGTTTTCCCAAATGAAATTAATGTCCAAATTCATTTTCTAAGCCACAAATAGAGCACCAATTAAACGTATAGCTAAGAAGCCACTTAAAAAATAAACCCTAAAACAAGCATGAGTACAAATTATAATTCGAAACCTCAATCCATTGACTCTTTCCAATATTTTCATACAACCAAATAGACATGTTAGTATTCAGTAACCCACTTTAAAGTTTAAGTGGGCTAATCAATCAAACAAGCAACGCGAATAAGACTATAAACAGATTAAACTTAGCCAGGAAATTGGCATTATATTAATTATATCAATGAGATATGAACCTACTGCTAAAACATTTCAAAATATAGGGGCACCAAATCTAAAGCAAAGTTTCGTTCATAAAAAAATTATCATATTTAAATATTGATCTAAATCTAAAGACCCAGAGAACAGAAACCCCATTGTACTGAGTTTAAACTATCATAAAAATAAAATCGATCTCAAAATTATTTATCATCTTCCTCAAATTTTTAGCAACGAACAGAGAACAGATAAAGATTTCAAGGAGCAGTAATAACAAAAGGATAGTACAAATAATATTAGTTATGAAGCAACAAAAGAACTGCATATCACCATAATAAAAAGCAAAGAAAAATTCCCTAATACAACAACACAAAATTACTATCAAAGAAGCATGAGAGTTACAGAAACCTAATATCCCCGGAGGACAGAGACCCAAATAGTAGATCTCTTAAACTCCGTTCGGTTATGAAAGTTCAAAAAATAAATTAGGATACTTGGTAAATAAGCTGTTTATTTCGTCAAACCAAAAAAACAAGCAAAATCTAAGAAAGATGGTTGTATTCAGTTTCTTATCTTTTCTAGGAAACCAACAGAGACAATGAAAGAGAACCTGCAATCAAACGATGAAGAAGGAAGAGAGAACTTCGCTGCGGCGCAGAAGGAATGGAATTAAGGGTTTCTTTTTGGTTTTGCGAACTTCAACGCCATAAAAGCCAGGTCGGTTGAGTCCGAGGTGGTAACATTTGACCCGATATGAAAGATCCGAACCGTTTCCCTGAGCCCGATACAATTTTAGTGCAAATATATTTTTCGAAAAATTGAGTTGGGTGAGATCTTTTTTTTTTTGTTACTTAACGAAAAAAGATTAAATTCAGAATTTTTATATTAAGGATCTGAAAATAATCATTACGTTAAAAGATTCGGATTCAACATATCACCACGTATAGTTTCAAATGTTAATGGGTCTTAAATTGATATGTTTAGTTTGTGAATTTTTTATTGTTAAAACTCATATACACTTTGAATATGTGCACAAAATGAGTAGAAAATATCCTTAACAACATCCCGAAGGGTTAGGAATTGAAACATCTTAAGATTTTAATTCGATGAATAATTTTATATAATTATAATTCTAAATCAATTTCAATTATATACAATAAAACACATAGTTACTGTTTTATCATTATTTTTTCTATCTTTTTGAGTTAATGTTTTCACTACATGATCAAAATCTTTTTAATAGTTTGTTTTCAAATTGAATCTAATTTAATTAAGTTATCATTTCAATAATTTATTTTTCACTCATCAAATTTTAAATTATTATTATTATTATTATTATTAACACAGAGTAAAAATAAATAAAAAAGTCAGAAATGAGGAAATTTGAGTTAGGATTATTTTGATAATACAAGTTTTGCTCAAATAGATAAAATAATATGGTCAATTATTCCATATTATTCCATTTCCATAGATAGATGGCTATTATGCCAAAACTTTTTAATGTCTTACTATTGAGAAATATTTGGCTGTCTGCCTTTATAACTAATATTTTAGATCGATTAAAAATTTTAAATTTTTTTATTGATAATGTTATAGAGCTGACCAAGAAATTTTCCTCCTTAACATGGTAATCTATCCATTTTTATATGTAAGTTGCTTAGGCAATGAAAACCATAGCTATTATTATTGATTAATATGGAAAAATTATTCAATTTCTCTACAAAAATATATTTTTCACTCACCCACCCAGTCATGCATCTCCCGTTTTCTTGAAATAAAATTATTAGTACTACTTTGTAAGATTTCTTCCTTCTGTTGTGCATTTATGTAGCTATAGGCATCATGCCATCATGTCATTGTTCTTTGATGCTGATTCTTATGGGCTTTGAATGACCGTACTAATTTTGCTGGCCAAGTGTTTGTTAAAATGCATGATACATGAAGTTGATATCACTCGATTGATTCATGCACTACATTATTTGAAAACTATAAACTTACCCTTTTTTAAGAAGAAAAAGAAGAAGGGATTAGAAGAATCGATGATATTGAGTCGTTATGGAGAAGATTTCAGCAGCGAGTGCCATGAAATGGAGCATTGAGCTTGAGAAGGCCCTTCGATCCACAAACCCTAGTTAGACCACTCTTACTATTTTCCTTTCTAACAAAACTCTCTCTTCGTTCACATTCTAATTAGAAAATTTGATAAGTAGTAAGTAATAGTTTTGGATTTAATTAATAAACATTAAAAGATTTCTGCTTTGTAGGTCGGGCTGTTGAAACCATATCAGAGATTGCGCCAAGACTTGAGCAGTGGAGTGGAGAAGAGCCTGCAATGGCTGTTTACAACATGTTTGGGTTAGTTACCGAGGATAATAGGCTCTTTGCCAACACCATCCTGTTAAGGCTTGCTAATGCTTTTCGGTTCGGTGATAAACGCATTAGGCTTGCTATCGTCAAGGATTTCTTGTCAGAGCTCAGGCAACGGTGAAACAAGAAGACAACTAAACGAGTGAAACGGATTTTGTCAAGGGCAGGGTGCACAACCACATGGAACTGCTGTCCAGAGTGAAGGTTGTTTATGATACTATTGAGGATGTGGAGTCGAGAGCTACGGCTTTGGTCATCTTTGGTTTTTGGGCTGATTTTGCAAAAGATATTGCTCTTATACGGTATTTGATACTTTCCAGTCTGCTCTCTTCTCATGCTTTGGAGGTGGTTTCACTATCTGTTATGTTTCTAAGTTTGTGTTTGTCATCAGTATTGTTATTGTATTTATTTATTTTTAAAATAGCGCTGATACACCCTTGTTTGAGAAAAATCTAGGGGCGTTCAGATTTGAAAATTTCTCCATTTTCAGCATTATTTTTCAAAAAATGCTTTGCAAACGGAAAATTACTCTAAAAAATGTTTTTTTTTTCCAACTCTGAATGCGGTGCAAGAAGTTCTTATAGTCATTCAATTTCCTTATGCACTCGGAATTGTATGTGCATGTTTTCGCATCTGGGGACATTGAGGTGCATGTTTTTCTCAGGTTCTTGTTTCAGTTTTTATTGGACGAGATCACGAGGAATCCAGTTGAAGCAGATTATTCGTCCAGCAACCATGAATTGTAAATCAAACAATGAGATTACTATTACAATGCTGAAGGGTCGATAGATGATTTCGTACAAAACCCACATGCTAAGTTATATCCTAGAAATGTTGTTCACTAATACATTTTGCAAATTACATATCTGAATTCAAGTTTTAACGATTCTCCCTTGGATTCAACAATTAAAATATTCGTTCTAAATTCAACAATTAAAACAGTCGTTCTAACAATTCAGTACACAACTTTCGGGAATTTGCAACAAAAAACTAAATAAATAACCCACAAAAGGGTAACTCAAACCAAACTCCATCTTCATATGTGAAACATTTAAAAAACCCCATGCATATGATCCATTCTCAAAATGAAGTCTTGATATGAAAACCTACGAAATATTAGATAGAACTCATCAAACAACAGCTACCATAACCAAAATAAACCACTCCCACAAAACAACCCATCAACGCAACCTCCTAGCTTCTCTCTCAGACTCTAGCAAAGTGAGCACATCCCCCTCTCTGACTGGTCCCTTCACATTCCTCATGATGAACCGATTCTGATCATCCAAAAACTTAACTCTCACTTGAGTCACCTGTCCTCGAGATCCTGTCCGACCCATGACCTTCACCACCACAGCATGCTTAATCTGAGAATCCATTCTGCACCTAACATGAAGTTAAAATAGGAAGTTAAAGTTTGGCACTGCTAAGTTAAAAATCAGTAGATATATCAATGTCCATAAAAGGATGAAGTATTACTTTTTACACAGAAAAATGTATGGCGTCCATTTTGTTACTCATGCAAATGTTATGACCCATTCCAACCAAAATAAATAGATGCAGGGGAGTTACAGTTGCATTATTATGTTTGAAAGAACAAGCAGCATATTTTCTTCCATTAAAGCAAACCATCATTTAGAAATACAACACCATAATAACCTTTCAATACGAGTTCTTTTCGGGATAAACACAAAATTTAGTTGATTGGATGTTGCAGAATTGAACTCTAGATCTCTCGCACCAGATATTTCAACATAACTTTGTAGATTATATGTTCTGCTGCTATACTATGACATTTTTTTATTGGTAAAACTCACACACACACCATATAAGCCTGGGACCTTTAGGACTCAAGGCTTCAGCCTTAACCATTGGTTATACTATGACAAATTAATGAAACCAAATAAAGCTTAGCAATATTCTAGATGTAAAAGAGTAGTCCACCCAATATCCTTTTCGTTAGCTAAGCTACTAAACCAACATGGTTAAGTGTTTCTATCAACGTTATAAATTCTGTTTCGTTTCGATACCATAGGTAAAACGAAGTGAAAGGCTTCACTATTTCGTTTCGAGTTATATTTCGGGTTGTTTCGAAATATTTTGGTCGTTTTCGCCGAAACACTTCAACAACAAAGGTTTTATGAAATATTTGGTTTTAGTGAGGGTATTTAAGGAATTTCAATATTTCCTCTCCATCATCTCCTTCGGAAATTCTACCATAGCAAAAGTAAAGTAGTTGTGTTTTAAATTCTAGCATTTCCTTTAAATAACTTAGTTTTATTATTATCTATATCCATAATTATATATATATATATATATATATATATCTATCTATATATATATATATATTTTAATGTATGTAATTTGAAAAGTATATATCTGAAAATGTTGTCAAACCCGAATCGGCGCACCAAAACAAAACCGAAACATTTCGAAAAAACGGGTAAACTGAAACGATGTCAGGAGCGAAATTTACAAACTTGGTTTCTATTCTTCTTCTTCTTCTTCTTCTTCTTCTTATCCCCTTGATAAGATAAATTATCAAAAATTATACCATATATCATATAAATGTTTTCCCAAATGAAATTAATGTCCAAAATCATTTTCTAAGCCACAAATAGAGCACCAACTAAACGTGTAGCTAAGAAGCCACTTAAAAAATAAACCCTAAAACAAGCATGAGTACAAATTATAATTTGAAACCTCAATCCATTAACTCTTTCCAATATTTTCATACAACCAAATAGATATGTTAGTATTCAATAACCCACTTTAAACTTGAAGTGGGCCAATCAATCAAACAGCAAAGCGATTAAGACTATAAACAGATTAAATTTAGCCAGGAAATTGGCATTATATTAATTATATCAATGAGATATGAACCTACTGCTAAAACATTTCAAAATATAGAGACACCAAATCTAAAGCAAGTTTCGTTCATAAAAAAATTCTCATATTTAAATATTGACCTAAATCTAAAGACCCAGAGAACAGAAACCCCTTTGTACTGAGTAGAATCTATCATAAAAATAAAATCGATCTCAAAATTATTTATCATCTACCTCAAATTTTTAGCAACGAACGGAGAACAGATAACGATTTCAAGAAGCAGTAATAACAAAAGCGATAGCACAAATAATATTAGTTATGAAGCAACAAAAGAACTGCATATCACCGTAATAAAAAGCAAAGAAAAATTCCCTAATACAATAACACAAAATTACTATCAAAGAAGCATGAGAGTTACAGAAACCTAATATCCCCGGAGAACAGAGACCCAAATAGTAGATCTCTTAAACCCCGTTCGGTAATGAAAGTTCAAAAAATAAATTAGGATACTTGGTAAATAAGCTGTTTATTTCGTCAACCAAAAAAACAAGCAAAATCGAAGGAAGATGGTTGTATTCAGTTTCTTATCTTTTCTAGGAAACCAACAGAGACAGAGAAAGAGTACCTGCAATCAAAAGATGAAGAAGAAGAAGGAAGACAGAACTTCGCTGCGGCGCAAAAGGAATGGAGTTAAAAGGGTTTCTTTTTTGTCTAGCGGACTATAACGCTATAAAAGCCAGGTCGGTTTAAGATGGGTCGGTTGAGTCCATGAGGTGGCAACATTTGACCCAATATGAAAGATCCGAATTACTTCTCTGAGCCCGATACAATTTTAGTGCAAAAATATTTTTCGCAAAATTGAATTGGTTGGAGATATTTTTTGTTACTTGACGGAAAACGATGCAATCCAAATTTCTCATATTAAGAATCTGAAAATAATCATTACGTCAAGAGATTTGTGTTAAAAATCAAATGATCACATGTCGAAAATTGATATATTTAGTTTATGATTTTTTTTATTGTTAAAATTCACGTACACTTTAAATATGTGTGTACAAAATGAGTATGAAAATATCTTTACATTTTGAAAATGTTAAGAATTGAAACATTATGGAATTTTAATTCGATAAATTATTATATATAATTATAATTTTAAATCAAATTTCAATTCTATGCGATTAAACATATTGTTACTGTTTTATCACTATTTTTTTTTCCATATTTTTGAGTTAATTTTTTCACTACATGATCAAAATCTTTTAAATGGTTTGTTTTCAAATTGAAACTAATTTAATTAAGTTATCATTTCAATAATCTATTTTTCACTCATCAAATTTTAAATTAAATTATTATTATTATTAACATTTAGTAAAAAAGAATGAAAAAAGTCAAAGAAATGAGGAAATTTGAGTTATGATCATAACAACTAAGGTTATTTTGATAATACAGATTTTGCTCAAATAGATAAAATAATATGGTTAATGACTCCATTTCCATAGATAAATGGCTATTATGCCAAAAGAATTTAATATCTTATTAATAAAAAATATTTGGTTGGTCCGCGTCTATAACTCATATTTTAAATCGGGCTGTTGAAGCCATATCAGAGATAGGGCCAAGACTTGAGCAGTGGAGTGGAGAAGAGCCTGCAATGGCTGTTTACAACATGTTTGGGTTAGTTCCCGGAGAGGATAGGCTCTTTGCCAACACCATCCTGTTAAGGCTTGCTAATGCTTTTCGGTTCGGTGATAAACGCGTTAGGCTTGCAATCGTCAAGGTTTTCTTGTCAGAGCTCAGGCAACGCTGAAATAAGAAGACAAGTAAACGAGTGAAAGGAATTTTGTCAAAGGGCAGGGTGCACAACCACATGGAACTGATGTCCAGAGTGAAGGTTGTTTATGATACTATTGGGGATGTGGAGTCGAGAGCTACGGCTTTGGTCATCTTTGGTTGTTGGGCTGATTCTGCAAAAGATAGCGCTCTGATACGGTACTTGATACTTTCCAGTCTGCTCTCTTCTCATGCTTTGGAGGTGGTTTCACTATCTTTTCTGTTTCTAAGTTTATGTGTTTGTCATCAGTATCCTTGTTTGAGAAAAATCTAGGGGCGTTCAGATTTGAAATTTTCTCCATTTTTCAGCATTTTTTGTGTAAGCATTCTTTTTTTTTTTTTTTAGAAATATTTTTTAAAATTTTTTAACTAAAAATCTTGATGAAATTTTGGATTATCACTTTTATGGATATAGTGTGCGAATTGAAACGTAAGACCTGAACGATATCTGATAACTACTTTAACATGCTATCAACCATTAATTTATTGCAGACATGTCTGAAACTGCTGTCAGACTCTTCAGAAGAGGACTTTTTGGTTGCGATGCTGGTTTCACTCTCAAAACTTGCTTCCTGGTCAACACTTCTTGCTTCCGATCAGGTAGATAATTTAATTGTTGGTGACTTTTTGAGTGTTTATTTTAGTTGAGCCGAGAACGAGGGTACCACATATCTGTTTTCTCTTAACATTGAAAATTTCTGTCACAAAGTTCACTTTGGTCTTCAACAGTTCATTGGGAGAGAAAAAGCTATAAGTTTCTCTGTTTCTCTCTCTCTCTCTCTCTCTCTCTCTCGTGTTTGTGTATTCTAGTTGAGCCAAGAACCAGGGTACTGCAAATCTGTTTTCTCTTAACATCGAAAATTTTCATCAGAAAGTCACTTTGGTCTTCAACAGTTCATTGGGGAGAAAAGCTATAGGTTCTACTTTTCCAAGAACAGACTCAAGAAGATTACACCTACTCTCTCTCTCTTATACACACAGAGCTTATATTTCTGCTATGATACCGTAGCTCTTTCTCTCACACGCGCACACACAAACAGTTTATTCTTATATTTCTGCTCTCTCTCTCAGTCTCTCCCACACACGCGCACACACTCAGCTTATTCTTATATTTCTTCTATGATACCATATCATTATCTCTCTCTCACAGACACGCACAAGTTACTCTTATGTTTCTACTATGATACCATATAGAGTTTAAGGTTGTAATTATGGTCTTAAACAAAAGACCACCACACTTGTATGTCCATTACATAAGTGATCGAGAAATATGGTCTTGTTATTTTTGAGAAGCATCTAATGAACCAAACCAAATCAAACTATGTCTTTTCACACCTATATGGGGTTTGCTACATGGATCTTTCTACTCTGCTCTATCTAGGGCCATTTACTTTGTGAGATCAGTAACAGCTAACATTTCTAATATGGACGTCTTCCATCCAGTCACATCTCTTTATAGTTGCACATGTGCATTTTAATCTCAAATATTCAATCCACCTTAAATGCTTCTCTTGCATGCTGTTCTTTATGGGTGCAACATCCACTTTCTCTTGTATGATCACTCAGTTACCCTCATCTTCTTTACATGTTGATGCTTTACTACCCAACATTCCGTGTCATTAAGCATAGCTGGCTTTATAACGGTCCTCTAAAACTTCCCTTTTAGCCTGAGAGATATTTTGCGATCACTTAAAATCCTTGGTACGCGTCTTCATTTAATCCATCTTGCTTTGGTCTTATGTGTAACATCTTCTTCACCAGTGCTTCTATCTTTCTGAACGATTGAACCAAAATAACAAAAATCATCACTTATTGGTATGTTTTGGCCCTCAATTTTCACAACCACTTCCTTTATAATTTTGCTTTTAGTAAATTTGCATTCCATGTACTTAGTCTTAGACCTGTTTAATAAAAAAAGTTTCAATATTTTTGCCATCTGAATGCAGATGGACTTACTCTTGTTGTTTCTTGGCCAAGGAAAGACCCCCGCATGCAAGCTGTGGCATTGACGTGCCTTCATTTTATTTTCATAAAAGGAATGCGTTACTCTCCTGTTAGTGCACATATAATAAGAACATTATTCAGCATGCTAGATAAACCTGAGCTTATACCAGGCATTCAATGTGAAGCTCCGCTGATTTTGCGAAAGGTAATTTCTGGGCTCATAGTACACAGGTACACAGGTTTCCGCATCGTGGAGGACCTTGCTTACATAGTACACAGGTTTTTGCGAGCCTGGTTCTTCCCGAATTAAGACGGAGGTCATTACCTCGTGCCCGACCGAGATGTACAGGATGAGCTCTTCGTCGGCTACGGGCTTGGTAAGTAAAGGGGGAGTACCCAAATATTTCTTCAGTTCTCTGAATGCTTCTTGGCACTCTTTGGACTAGACAAAGTCTTTGGCCTTCCTGATGGCTTTAAAAAATGGGAGGCACTTCTCGACAGATTTTGACATGAATCGACTTAAAGCGGCTATCCTCCCAGTGAGTCGCTGGACTTCCTTCACGGTCCGAGGCGGGCTTATGCTGAGAACGGCTTCTATCTTTTCAGGGTTTGCTTCTATGCCCCTGTGGGTTACCATGAATCCGAGGAACTTTCCCCCAGTGACTTCAAAGGCACACTTGGTGGGATTTAACTTCATCCAGTGATGGCGGAGGACTTTGAAGGCCTCTTTTAAGTTAGCTCCGTGTTTATTGGCTTCAACACTCTTGACCAGCATGTCATCAACATAAACTTCCATATTCTGGCCTATCTGCCCCTGAAAAATTTTATTTACCAACCTCTGGTAAGTTGCTCTGGCATTTTTCAAGCAAAAAGGCATGACACTGTAGCAATAGAACCCCTGTTCGGTGATGAAATCTATTTTTTCTTGGTCTAGCCTGTACATAAGGATTTGGTTATACCCTGAGTATGCATTCATAAAGGTCAGCAACTTATGTCTTGACGTCGTGTCGACAAGCTGATCGATCATTGGTAAAGAGAAGCTATCTTTTGGACAAGCTTTGTTCAAGTCCGAGAAGTCGATGCAAATCTGCCACTTGCCACTTGCTTTTTTCACCATTACTATATTAGATACCCAGTCCGGGTAATTTGCCTATTGGATAAATTTGGTCGAGAACAGCTTGTTGACTTCTATTCGGCCGGCGACCTACCGCTCGGGGGCAAATGACCTTTTCTTTTGGATGACCAGTTTGTGGTTTGGATCCACACTTAGGCGGTGTACTATGACTTTTGGGCTGATTCCTGGCATGTCTGCGGTGGTCCAGGCGAAAAGATCCTAGGTTTCCCGAAGAAGGGCAAGTAAAGACTCTTTGAGGGTCTCTAGAAGATTAGAACCAATTTGAATGGTTCGGGAGCTATCTTTGCTTAGGGGAACGACAGTTAGTTTTTCTACCGGTTGGCCTTGTGGGCTGCTTCCTTCATCTCTAAGGTCATCCAGCTCAAGTAGGAGGCCTTCTGCCTTCTTGCCTTTTCTTACCGCGCTGAGATAACAAGACCTAAAGATCTGCTGATCTTCCTTAACTTCGCCCACTCCTCCCTCCATGGGGAACTTAACTTTCAGGTGGTAGGTGGAGACAACTGCTCGTAGAGTTGGCTGACCGAGTATCATATTGTAGGACGAGGGTTATCGAACGATCAAAAAGGTGGTCTGTACGGTGGTAGCCTGAGGAGCCGTCCCTGCAGTTACTGGGAGGGTTATACTGCCCTCTGCAAACACCAGTCCTCCCGAGAAACCATAGAGTGGAGTGGAGACCGGCTCCAATCGGGAATCTCCCAGTTGCATTTGTTGAAAAGCATCATAGAACCGGATGTCGACCGAGCTTCCAATGTCGACTAGGATTCGTCTGACCTCGTGATTAGCCACGAGGAGGGAAATTACTACGGCGTCATCATGCGGAGTCTCAACTCTTTCCAGGTCCTCGTCCGAAAGAAAAATTGTTTCGTCTGCCTTCTACCACTTGTAGGGTCCAGAAACAGAAGCTACTAATCTGGCATAAGATTTCTCGCGGTTGCCGAACGATCCCCCAGCTGCGGGTCCCCCGCAGATGGTTTTGATGATTTTTGCTATGGTGGCCTCTGGTTTCTTCTGGCTGGGCTCCCCATGGCTCAACCTAGGACTCTTCTGGATAGGTCCACTTGAATGGGCGCTTAGGATTTTTCTTGAGCTGTTCCTCGAATCTCTCCATTCGTGACCCAGCAAACTCTTTCAAATGCCCCCCGTTAATGAGGGTCTCGATCTGGTTCTTTAGTGCTTGACAATCTTCCATGTCGTGATCGTGGTTCCTGTGGAACCTACACCAAGTACTTCGGTCTGGATTGAGGTTCAATGGTCTCGGTGGCCACTGTAAGATAGCTTTGTCGTGGATTTGCATTATGACTTCGGTCCTAGATGCATCGAGCGGGGTGTAGTCCTCGGAGGGTCTAGAGGCCCTAGGTCCACTGTCGAAGGGCTTGAGGGCTCGAGACCTACCTTCGAAAGGCCTAGGGGCCCTTGGCCTATCTCTGCGAAATGGACGTTTAATAGGCTCGCGGCCTGGGCTGGTGGGGCCCCTCTTTCTTCTTTTCGCGTCCTCTTCTCGCTCTTTTCGGAACGCCTGGTCGTCTTCCCCTAGTATATATTTCTCGGCTCGGGCCAAGATTTCACTCTTGTCAATGGGCGGGCGCCTAGTGAGTTTCGAGCTGAAGACCCCATATCTCAGCCCGTTTTTGATAGCCAACATCTGGACACAGGCAGCGGAATTGAACCTTGAAATATAGGTCTGGAGCTTCTCTCCTCTAAACTGGACAATGTTGAACAGGGACTCCAAGGTATTCTTTGGCCCTTTACTACTGATAAAATGTGAGGCGAAGGCATAACTCAGATCTTTAAATGTATGGATGCCTCCTGGTTTCAAACGGGAATACCACGTCCCAGTTGCCTTCTCGAGCGTCAAGGGAAAAGCTCGACACATCATAGGATCGGAGTGCTTGTGGAGCGTCATCGCGGTTCTGTAGTGTTGGAGGTGATCCAGAGGGTCAGTGGATCCATTATAAGGTTTAATCTGAGGCATTCAGAAGTTTGGTGGGAGGGGGGCCTCGAGGACCTCTTGAGCAAAAGCGGGTCCTGTACATCGAGCTCGTCCATGACATTGTGGCTGCGACCTCTGAATGCTTCATTGATCCATCCTTCTATATCCTCAGCCTGTTTATCGAGGCCCTCATTGCTTTTGGACGAGGGGCTTTCTCTGGCCACAAGGGGCCGGGAAGACTCGATCATGGAACAGCCATCGTTAGAGAGTCTACGACTGGCCGACATGGTACGACTGGGGTTTAGCCGAGAGGGTGTTGGTGAAGGCTGACAAGCTCCTCCGTGGATCGTGGCGGCTAGGTTAGCCACTAGCCACAAGAGTTCTACAAGCTACGCCTAAAGAGTAGCTACATTGGGGTGTGACTCGGACTCGACCGAGGAACTCGACCTGGATCTTATTACTCCCTTACCAAGGTCCCTGGCAGGAGTTTTAGGTGGCATGACAACAAATGAGTTCTTTAAACTTCTTCGTTGTTACTGCCAACGAGAGATGGTGGTTTCCCACGGACGACGCCAATCTGTTGATGCAAAAAACGTGTTTTGCTGAGTTAGAGGCCGGGCCTCGAATGTATCTGCACTGGGAAAGAAATGTGAGCTAGGGGGTACCTCCGGGGATGCTCCAAAGCTTTAGTTAGAGTGAGATAAGATGTAAGTAGGGGACGAGCATTCCCTTTTTAGGTTAAGAAAAGTTTGGATCGTTTGAAATGCGCATCTGGGTCTTTTTATAAGGCCTTTGAAGCGGCGTATTGCCCAGGACAATGATGATGCACCGCCCCAACTTGGTTAGGTAATGATGCCTGGGAAGCCCAGCTAGGTGGTCAGTGTTCATCCGTTTGGGCTTTGCCCTGTTGGCGTGATCAGGAGTCATTTATGCACTTAGGGCGGTCTAGTGACCTGACACCCCAACTTGGTTACGCAATGATGCCTAGAAAGCCCAGCTAGGTGGCCAGGGGCCGTTCGTTTGGGCTTCGCCCTGCTGGCATGATCAGGAGCCGTCTATGCACTTGGGACGGTCTGGCGACCTGACACCCCAACTTAGTTGGGCAATGATGCCTAGGAAGCTCAGCTAGGTGGCCAGGGGCTGTCCGCTTAGGCTTCGCCTTGCTGGCTTGATCAGGAGCCGTCATGCATTTGAGGCAGTGGGTGACCCAGAGTCCCAACTTGGTTGGGGCCCGGATCCTCTGTGCCTCGGGATATTGGCTTGTCTTTGCACTGGCCTATGTGTCGTTTCTTTATTGGTTGGGTGTTTTTAGCCATATCACATTGTCTTTTGTGCTCAGATGTAGCTCTGCAAATATTGGAACGTGATTCATCATTAGCCACATCACGAGGTCAAAATGGGGAAACAGCTTTACACTTGATGGCTCGAAAGCCGTCATCAATTGCCAGTAAGAGTCAGCTGGGGTTTTGGAAAAGATTGATTAATTCCTGTAAGTTCATCAGCTTCTCTTTGCCTTTTTGTTTTTTCTTTAACTGTGGTGTTCAATGGAAAAAAATAAACGAAAAAAGAACTTTATAAAATTGATATTTAATAACTAGCAAACCTATTCAATTTTATTATTTTATTACTTTTATATAATTGAAAAATAATATATTTTGTTTATTTTTGTCTTTGAACTTGAGAGTAATAAGGAGTAATTTTATAGGTACATTGAGGTTTTAGAAAATAAATGGGATAGGTTTCTCTTTGACCATCATATTTTTTATTTTAGGGTTGCAATTAGAATATAATTTTTTTAAAACCCTTAAAATAGTTGAGGGGTGCAATTATGAAATAAATGGGATAGGTTTCTCTTTGATCATCATATATTTTATTTTAGGGTTGTAATTAGAATATAATTTTTTTTAAAACCCTTAAAATAGTTGAGGGGTGCAATTGTGAAATAAATGGGATAGATTTCTCTTTGACTATCATTTTTTTATTTATTTTAGGGTTGCAATTAAAATATAATTTTTTTTAAAACACTTAAAATAGTTGAGTGGTGCAATTGTGAAATAAAAGGGATAGGTTTCTCTTTGACCATCATATTTTTTATTTTAGGGTTGCAATTAGAATACAAATTTTTTTTAAAACCCTTAAAATAGTTGAGTGATGCAAATGTGCACCCTCACAACAACAACACACATGTTCGTCACCATAATGGTTTCTAAGTTAGAAAAAATGTGTGTTTTGATATTTTGAAGTAAGTTTGACTTATATTTTTTCATAATATTTTTAAAATATATATTTTTCAGAAATTTTTGGACTCTAGAAACCAATATTTCAAAAACATTTAGATACTTTATTAATTTAATATAAACAAAAAAATAATCATTTAATTGAATGAATAATGTATTTGAACAAACAATGGGACAAGAAATAAATTATTAATGAGGGGAAAATTCTCTCTTCAATAATATAGTGACACGTGGCCGCATTTAAAGGTAAAAGAGTAAATTCTCTATTCAGATAAATCTACCAATCAGATCACCATACTCGATAAAGAACATTATGGTAATTTCACGTCAATGTCCTAATACCGCTTCACTACTCCAGCTTATAGATGAGTTCCTATTTAAACAAATACAGCTTATATAACTCCAAATGAATGTTATTCCGATCATAAGTCATTCTCCTAATTGGACTCTGCTCCGACACACTATAAAAGGGGTTCTCATAAATCAAAAGGTACATCTTTACTTTTCTCCACACAGCTCTCAACTTAGTTTTACTCTCCATATTCCCAAAAGTCCTATGCTTCCTTAGGCATCGAAGAGTCTCCCGAAGCACCACCTCTCCGGTACTCCAATGACTTTTTAGGTTTTCTTATCGTCTGGTGTATGTAGGTTCCATCTTGTATGAATTGTTTGGAGATCATTTTCCCTTGACGGGTTTGGCATGGGTGAAAATTTTAAATACCCATCGGGTATAAAGATGGATGTGTTATGAGTGGTATCCAATCGATGGATACTCGTATATTATTATATATATTATAATATATTTATAATTAAATTTTGTCATTGAATATATATATATATATATATATTCATTCTCGACTGGGTGCAAAGTAGCCAGTTCTTGGAAGGGATGTGAATAGGACTATAGACATTTTGTGAATGTGAAGGACTAGCTACTTTGCACACAGTCAAAAGTTTGATTTGTTCCTCTGATTATATATATGTAAAAGAGTTTCGTAGTGGAATATCGGGTAATTATAGATTCTATCCAAAATCTTTTAGTAGGGACTCCTCTCTAGTTCTTTACGATTTAATCTTATCGGAGTCGGGCGTGAAATCACAATGAAGGAAATCGCGTTCTTGTCACAACCCAAGAATCTATATGTCTCTTCTAAAGGTATAAGGTGATGTTTCTCTCTCTATATCAAAATTTTCAGCAATCATTTTTTTCATGTTATTCCACATATATATACTGTGGGAAATGGTAGTTGAAATTAACGGAGAGTTGTTTGGTTTCAACTAAAGGTTACATGGTTTCATCTATGTTTCTTAGTTTAAGACTAAACGAGCAGGTCGGGTCGGCCCATCTTAGGTGCCCAACCCAACTCAAAGACATGCAGGTCAATTATTGCATAACTTCTAGGAAAATGCACTCAATCGTCTAAACATGTGTATATATATATATTGAGATTCAAGAAAAGTGAAATTATTACTCCAAATTAATACTCAAACACCTTTAATTTCATTGCCTTGCATTCTTTCTTTAATTTGCTGTATCCCAAGGAAGCTCAAAGCAGATCACTGAAGGAAAAGACAACCAACACTCAATCTAGCAAATCACCAATGCCTGCAGCTAAAACTCAAAAGGCAAAAATGAAGCTGATAGCTACGATCCTGCATCACATGCATAAAACTTGCTTAGTTATTGCACAACTTCTAGGAAAGTGCACTCACTCGTCTAAATCATGTGTATATATTGAGATTCAAGAAATGTGAAATTATTACTCCAAGTTAATAACACCTTTAATTTCCTTGCTTTGCCTCCTTTTCTTCTTTTTTTTAATTTGCTGTATCCGAAGGAAGCTCAAAGCAGATCACTGATGGAAAATAAAACCAACTCCTCTAGCAGATCGCTGATGAGTAAGAAAACCAACTCCTCTGCTTCCGACTACACATGGCAGCCTCCATTCTCAGCGCACCGGTCTGTTTATAATGGAGGAAG
Organism: Bretschneidera sinensis; assembly: GCA_023935145.1. Taxonomy (NCBI): domain Eukaryota; kingdom Viridiplantae; phylum Streptophyta; class Magnoliopsida; order Brassicales; family Akaniaceae; genus Bretschneidera; species Bretschneidera sinensis. The sequence continues at coordinate 72,000,764 of CM043705.1, forward strand.
TTCGTTCACTGGAGGAGATGATCAATCAAATAATTATTATTCCAACAACTACTTTGGAGCACAAAAGTCTATGCAGAGTCGAGGCCGTTTCGAATATGATTGTTAATGTATTATAGTTAATGTATTATATCCCACATTGGTTGTGCATAGCTTTGCCTCTCCTATTGGCTTGTATAAATATGATAGCTCCCTTGTAAGTAAATTACACCATTCAATACAATTCTTCTCTTTGTATTGTCTTACTTCCTCTCTTAAATTCAACATGGTATCAGAGCCATAATGGTTCTTGGTATTTTAAAAGTTGAGTATGCTCTGTGATTGCCACTATTAGTGGATCCTTCACATCAGAAAAACTTCTAGTATATCATTTTCATACCTGTCAGGTCATCATTATAGTCGGAGTCTCATTCTCCATCGACATCATCTCCGCTGTCGCTTCTGTTTCAGAAACACTGCTGCCACGTCAGCCCTAAAAGCCACATAAGCGCCACCTCAGTGCCACGTCACCCGTTGACATCATCTCCGCTGCCACATCAGTGCCACGTCACCCGTTGACATCATCTCCGCTGCCGCTCCTGTTTCAGACACGCTGCTGCCACGTCAGCACCACATCAACGACACGTCAGTGCCACGTTACTCGTTGATCGCCACATCATCAATTGACAGTGCCACGTCACCCGTTGATATCATCTCCACTGCCGCTCCTGTTTCAGACACGTTGCTGCCACGGTAGCACCACATCAACAACACGTCAGCACCACGTTACTCGTTGACCGCCACATCATCAGTTGACTGCCACATCATCAGTTGACTGCCATATCATCAGTTGACCGCCACATCACCGGTTTCTTGGAGGTTCACCTTTCTCTTTGCTCCTATGGCTGAATTGGACTTACCCCACCGACAGAGCACACACCAGAAGCCCTTATATTGCAAGTATTGTCATTCACAAGGGCATGAATTGCTCAAATGTCCTTCTGGCCTATGTAAAGTCTACAGAGAACCGGGTCATCATCTTGCAGACTGCCCTAAACTTCCATCTGGAAATCAGTCAAATGGGAACCAATATCACTTTCGAGGCTCATACAATCGGTCATATTCCAAGCCAAAGAATACTGTTGCTGTAACCACTGATACTACACCAACTTCATCCAACTCTCCACCTGATTGGAGTGGTTTCTGCATCGTTCTTACCGAGGCTCTAAATAAAATCGGTAACAATATAGCCATGTCAACTACACCAGGTACATCCCGATGGTATTTCGATTCTGCTTGTTGCAATCATATGACTTCTGATGCCTCTATTTTTTCCTCTAAAACCCGTGATGAGCATGCGCCTACTATTCACACTGCCAATGGATCAAATATGCTGGTCAGCCATACTAGACATGTTGATAGTTCTCATTTGTCTCTCCCTGACACATATTTAGTTCCTAATCTTACGCTTAACCTTATATCTGTTGGACAACTATGTGATCTTGGACTTGATGTGCATTTTTCTTCTACTGGTTGTCGTGTGCAGGACCCTCAGACAGAAAAACTCCTTGGAACCGACCATAAAGTTGGACGACTCTTTGAGCTCACTCATCTCCAAGTCCCATCCTCACCATCACCAAATCAATCAGCCGCATCCATCCCAGCACTCTCACATGTGGAATTGTGGCACTCTCGGTTAGGCCACACTTCATCTAGCCCTCTACGTTCTCTTATTTCTAGTGGTCAGTTAGGTTCACTTCAGCATGAGTCTTTTCATTGTATTCATTGTCAACTTGCAAAACAATCAGCTTTACCTTTTAATGAGAGTCAGTCCGTTTCCCTTGCACCTTTTGATTTAGTACATTCTGACGTTTGGGGGCCTTCTCCTCATGCATCAATGGGTGGTGCTCGTTATTTTGTTATATTTGTGGATGATTATTCTCGTTATACTTGGTTGTTTCTTATGAAAAGCATATCTGAACTCTTTCAAATATATTCTGATTTTTATTCTATGGTTCAAACTCAATTCTCTCGGAATATCAAAATTTTTCGTTCAGATAATGCAATGGAATATAAAGACCGTGCTTTTCTAAACCTACTTCACAAAAATGGCACGCTCCCCCACCGCTCATGCCCTGGAACCTCCCAACAAAATGGACGAGCTGAACGTAAACATCGACATATTCTTGACACCGTTCGTGCTCTACTCATTTCGTCATCATGTCCTGAATGTTTCTGGGGTGATGCTGCATTCACCGCAGTATACACAATCAATCGTGTCCCTTCCACTACAATTCAAAATCAATCTCCATTCGAGCGCCTTTTCGGTAAACCTCCTGATTACTCTAACCTCAGAGTCTTTGGTTACGCTTGTTTTGTTCTTCTCAAACCACATGAACACAATAAATTACAACCAAAGGCTCATCTGTGTTGTTTCATTGGATATGGTATTGAACATAAGGGGTATCGATGCTGGGATCCTATTTCTAAAACTCTTCGTATCTCTCGTCATGTCATTTTTTGGGAATATCAAATGTTCTCTTCCTTACGATCATTTGACATATCAACCATCACTAACTCCAGATTTTTTACTGATCCATCTATTAAGTTATTTCCTGAGAATCCAGTTTCAGGTACTGTTGAGTCCACCTCCGAATCACCAGCTGATATCACCCCTTCCGTTCCGGAACCACCAGTTGATCCTACCTCTCCAGACCCAGACCCAGTTCCAGCTCCAGAACCATCAGCTGACCTCACCTCTCTGACTCAATCGGTCGTGCCCGAGGATATTCCTATGTCTGATGAGTCTGCACCGACTCCATCTGAGAGCCATCCTCCAGATCACCCTCGCAGATCTACCAGGGTAACTCACCCCCCTTCTCATCTTGCTGATTACCATTGTGATTATCATTGTTTTTCCACTATACTTCATCTGCATGAGCCTCAATCCTATAAGGAGGCTAGTACTAATCCTCTTTGGCAGAAAGCAATGGATGAAGAACTTCAGGCCCTAGCTAAAACTCATACATGGGATATTGTTGATCTACCCCCTGAAAAAACTCCTATTGGGTGCAAATGGGTGTTTAAGATCAAGACACTTTCTGATGGCTCTATTGAACGATATAAAGCCCAACTTGTTGCCAAGGGATTTGCTCAGGAATATGGCATTGACTATGAAGAGACATTTGCTCCAGTGGCGAGGCTCACATCTGTCCGTACACTCATTGCTGTCGCCGCCATTCGAAGATGGACTTTATTTCAAATGGATGTCAAAAATGCATTTCTGAATGGGGAACTTCTTGAGGAAGTCTATATGCATACACCTCCCGGCTTGGATGCCACTCGAAACAAAGTTTGTCGCCTTCGTCGTGCCTTATATGGTTTAAAACAAGCTCCACATGCTTGGTTTGCCAAATTCAGCACTACCATTCATCAGTTTGGGTTCACACCGAGTGCTCATGATTCGGCTCTGTTTATCTGCCATACTGCCAACGGTATTATCCTTCTTTTACTGTACGTGGATGATATGGTTATTACTGGAGATGATCCACATGGTATTTCTGAACTCAAAAAGTTTCTCAGTGGCCAATTCGAGATGAAAGATCTTGGTGTGCTCACCTATTTTCTTGGCCTCGAAGTCTCATCTAGTTCTGATGGATTTTTTCTCTCTCAGGCCAAATATGCCTCGGATCTCCTTTCCAAGGCTGGGATCACTGACTCAACCACTGCCACTACTCCTCTCGAGCCAAATGTCAGACTTACCCCACTCGATGGTTCACCTCTTCAGGATGCCACTCTATATCGCCAACTGGTTGGAAGTCTTGTATATCTTACTGTCACTCGCCCTGACATTGCCTATGCCGTTCATCAGGTCAGTCGGTTCTTGTCCGCTCCTCGGACCACCCATTCCTCGGCTGTTCTTCGCATTCTTCGGTATGTCAAGGGTACTTTATTTCATGGGCTTCATTTCTCAGCACAGTCTGCCCCTGTTTTACAAGCCTATTCTGATGCCGATTGGGCCGGAGACCCTACCGACAAACGTTCAACCACTGGTTACTGTTTCTTTTTGGGAAATTCTCTCATTTCCTGGTGTAGTAAGAAACAAACTGTGGTTGCTCGCTCTAGTACTGAAGCTGAATATCGTGCCATGGCTGATGCAACTCAAGAACTTCTCTGGCTTCAATGGTTACTTACTGACATGGGTATCTCTTCTCCTGCTGCCACTATCCTACACTGTGACAATAGGAGTGCTATTCAGATCGCTCATAATGATGTCTTCCACGAACGTACAAAACACATCGAGAATGATATCCACTTCATCCGTGATCACATTCTCCAAAATATGGTTCGTTTACAATCTGTCAGTTCAGCCGATCAGACAGCTGACATTTTCACTAAAGCTCATCCACCCGGACGCTTTCACTCTTTGGTTTCCAAACTCAAGTTCACCTCTCACTTACCACCTTGAGTTTGAAGGGGGATGTTAATGTATTATAGTTAATGTATTATATCCCACATTGGTTGTGCATAGCTTTGCCTCTCCTATTGGCTTGTATAAATATGATAGCTCCTTTGTAAGTAAATTACACCATTCAATACAATTCTTCTCTTTGTATTGTCTCACTTCCTCTCTTAAATTCAACAACGATGAACACACTCAACCTAATTCAAGTTATCACTTACCAGTGCCTCAAAAGCCAAATATGTTTCAGTCAGGTATGAAGTTAAATCCCTCACCATTCCATCCAGTTATATCACAACCTAAGAAAAAAACATAGGTTTAAGTGTTAGATTTGTTTGGTTAATTCGCTACTTGGCTGATGGCAGATTTATTTTAATTGTCAAACATTATTTGGAATTGCTAAATTTGCTATGTATAAGTAAAGCCTTGCTTGTTTGTGGGTTGCACTGTGACATACCCGACTTGTAAGAATGGCAACTACAAGGAAAGTGCACTTCCTTGTCTTAAACATGTATTTATTGAGATTCAAGAATTAATGCTATTGTGAAATTATTACTCCAAATTAACCTACCTTGATACTCAAACACCTTTGATTTCCTTGCTTTGCGTTCTTTTCTTCTTCTTTTTTTAATTTGCTGTATCCCATGGAAGCTCAATATAGATCGCTGATGAGTATGAAAACCAACTCCTCTGCTTCCGACTACACATGGCAGTCTCCATTCTCAGCGAAAAGAAACATATATATATATATATATATATATATATATATATATATATATATTAATTTGGAGAGAGTAATTTGTCTTAATTAGCTTAATTTTTCTTTTGACTTTTTAGATGTTAGATTGTTATAGATGGAATATATTAACAGTTTTTTTATTTAAATAATTTTATTTATTTATTTTTTATATTAAATAAAACGGATACAGATTATTCAACATATATCTATAGTAGTGATGAGTGAGAATGAAAAAAGGGTATCTATAGTGGACGGGTTAAAAAACGGGTACGAAGGAAAAGTTGTGTTGCAGGGGAGGTCACATAACCCCTCCAAACTTGCCCTGTTGTTATCCCTTCCGACTTGGCCAGGTTTGGGGTGTTACAATTTTGATGATACAACTATACAATTATAAAGAGAGTAAATAAATAAATAGAAAAGTCAAAATTATGAAAGAAAAAAGAGAGAAATAATAGGAACCAATTAGAATCTGCCAAAGTAAGATATAAGCTTGAGAATTGAGATCCACTTTTCTCTCAGCTTCCATTTCAGGTTGTATAATTTTTTTTTATTTTCCTTGCTTTGCATTCTTTTTTGGCTGTATCCCAAGGAGATCTATTCGCAGCACTGACGAAAAACAGTACCAGCTCCTCTGCTTCCAGCTCCTCAGCTTCCGGCCGCACATGTCAGTCTCCTTTCTTAGCAGGCCGATCTGTTTATATTGAAGACAGTCAAGGATATTACTTAGCTAAAACTCAAAAGGAAAGGACAAATCCCTCACCATTCGATCCAGCTATATCACAACCCAAGAAAAATACAAAGGGTTGAATCTGTCCTTGGCTCGTGTAGCAACTACAGCGTGTTTTGTTTGTCGAAACAAATAAAGTTGACGAAAGAACTGAATAAAGTAGAAGAATTAGCTTTTGCGTGTTCTTCTCTATTTTGCTGTAATCGGAAAATTTTGAATTTATGAATTGACACTTTTTTTTAATGTTTTTTTTTCCACATAATAAACTCGTCTTTAGTCCCATCACACTATAACTCAATATAATCTCATTTCAATTATATTCATAAACCAAACATATCATTAAAAAAATTAATAATTTATTTTAAATTAGTAACTTGTATAGGAAATTAACTTGAAATTTCTATTAGTATAATCTACAAGTTGCTTGGGTTTACTTATCAGACACTCAATTGACTTACAATTTTTTCATATAATAATAATAATAACAATAATAATAATAATAAATCAAACTTTTGATTGTGTGCAAAAAAACATGCCCTTGTTTGAAGGGATGTGAATGTGACTCAATAGAGCTTTGGGGAATATTTTTTTCCTTTTTTCTTTCTTTAATACAACTTTATTCTTTGCTTCTATAGGGTAGAAAGGATAAGAAGAAAGAAAGAAAAAAGAAAAATATAAAGCAGAAGAAAGGAGAAAGAAGGAGATGTAAATGACAAGAAGAAGAGAAGAGAAAGATCTTAGTACGTGAAGATGAAGATGTATAAAGATGAAGGGATGAGTATTTAGGGGTTTTCAAAATATTAGATGATGTGGATTGGCATTTGATTGAAAATCTCACATTTGACTAACATGGTAACCAACGGAAGTATATTTATATAATGTATGTTTCTGCAATAATAATTTTTAATATAAGTATGTTTCTATAATTATCCCTTAAACTCCGGTATGAAAATATTTATCCCCAATTTTTTCTTTGTATTCAAAACACATCATTGACGTCAAAGAGTAATACCCTCTCATCCATCTCCTCTAAGAGTAATTTCTTGTTCTCTCGAATTAGTGCCCTATCCAAGGTCTGTTTGGTTCACAGACATAATTATACGTCATAGTAGGATAAAATTAGGGTTCATATAAGATAAGATAAAAATGTATTAAATAGGTAATACTTAATCCAATGTTTGGTTCATGAGATTGTTGGGTTTGGATTAAAGTGAGATAAAAAGTCTAAGTATCAAAATACCTTTACACCATTCATCATCCTTAACAATATTCAATTTCTTCACGAACGTTAAAATTTTATTATTATTGTTTTATTTTTATATTATTATAATTACTATTATAATAATAATAGTTCATAATTATTATAAATTATTATTTCATCATCATAAAATAATATTTATTATTATAATTTCTACAATAATATTTTATAATTATAATTATAAGAATGATACTTATTATTATAATTATTATAATATGATAGCAATAATTATAATAATTATTATTATTAATATAACTATTATTATTATCATTAATATAATTATAATTATAATATTATTATCATTATGATAAATAAATAATTATTATCATTATTATAGTTATTATTACAATAATAATAATTTATTATTATGATAAAAAATAATTATTATTATTATAATTATTCAAGGGTAAAAAGAGACATAAAAAAAAATTAATCCAAAATAGATAGGATAGATTATTTCCCATGAAAAAAGATAAAACAAAAAAAAAATAAAATTATGATTAATTTTATCTAACCTTAATCTAAATCTTCACAATCAAATGAAAAATAACTATTTATATGAGATTAAAATAATCTAATCTCACCTCATCATTACCCCCAAATCAAGCGGTCCTAAGAGTAATGCCCATTTCTATTCCAGAATAAGGCTGTCTCTTTTCTTAGCAAGCCGGTCTGTTTATCGTGTAGGCATTTGAGTAAATTGAAAGAGAAGTTCAACCAAGTTATTCTTCCAAATACTTTGATGCAAACTGGTCTGTTTATAATGTAGGTAGTTCGATTCCCAAAGAAGTACTACTTCAACCAAGTTACCCTTCCAACCATTTTGGAGCAAACCGATTTGTTTATAACGTAGACACTCATTTTGAACATTTTGAAAACTTTAATGGTAATTACCATTCATGTTTTCAAAAAATTACAATTAAATTTTTTTGGATGTCAAACTAGCTGTCAAGTAGAGGTATTTAACAAAAGTGATTATTAGAGGTAAAAATATAGAGGCAAAAATTAAAATTAGCCTCTAAAAATTTTTTGAAGGCAAAATCTTTTATCTGCCTATCTAGTAATCATAATTTGCACTAATTAATTTTTATTTTGGTGTCAAATTAAAAATTAAATTAATTTTCTTTTGTTTTAGTGACTAAGTTTTTTTTTTATTTGCCTCTACAAGTTATTTCCCTTCAGAAGCACATTATTTGCCTTTTTAGAGGCAAAATATTTTGCCATATTAGTGAACTAGACTGATAAAATTAATAAAATGTTTTTCACTTAAAGGTGCAGTTAGTACCGTGAAAATGTTTTCCCAAAATTCATAAACATGCCTCGCCCTCTAAGCTCCCTAATCCCCCAAAAAAAAATCTCTAATCCGCACGGTTTTGTTTGTATAATGTTTTAAATTAAAATCAATTTAAGAAAATTTGCTTTAATCTTTAACCACGTCGCAGGATTTTAGTTATCTCAATTTATGGAGGAAACATAGAGTTAATTTGAGCTAATCTCAACAATCAAAATAATATATAAAGTTTTCTTCTTCTCTTTTCTTCTCCTCCTGATTACTTTCTCTCATTTTCTTTTAATTTGTCATGATAACGACATTAAAGTGAAATCTTAATTCACCAAAAATCCATTCAAATATCTATCTTAAGGTGTTAAATCCCAAATTCTAAAAAAAAAAAATCTCAAATCTAAATAAAAACCTTGTGCTTACTATTTTATTTTCATCATTACACATTTATCATATTTTTCTTTTTCACTTTCTCATTATTTTGTCATAACCCAAAACCAAAGATTTAAGTGTATGAGATTAAAATTAAAACTATATGTTTTATTGAAAGAGATTTTAATTAATTGAACTTTTAAAAAGATCACATCTTTAATGAAACTTACATCTAATAATTCATAAAAAACCATAAAACAAAAGTATAATTGAAATAATGTGAGTAACGAGACTATTCCTAGAGTGGCAGCATGGTACATTTTTAACCCTTTACACGGATATTTTTAGACAAAAAAAATATTTGCATTCTTATGAATAGAATTAGAGAAAAAGAAAGAATAAATATTTAGCTAATTTCCTCTAAAAAAATTTAGCTAATTTTTTTTCGATATTCAAATCAATATCATTTAAGTAATGGCTAAATCTAAATTTTATATTTTATTTTAATGGTTGAGTTTAATCTAAATTAACTCTAACCAAAATCCCACTCAAACATTATTCTCTAAATGTTTTTTAATTGTTTGATAAATAATTGAAATCAACTTAAAATAAAAAGTAAAATAAATCTATATTTTATCTTTTATTTTAATGGTTGAGATTAATCTAAATTAACTCTAACCAAAATCCCCCAAACACATTTTCCTCTATTAGTTTTTTTTTGTTTGTAATTATTTGATAAATAATTGAAATCAATTTAAAATATAAAAAAAATAAAAATTAATTTTAATCCCCCCTTTGATCACTTTACTCGAAACGCTCGGCCATTTCACTGGCCGGTTACTCATCCTATTTCTCACTGATCATAGGTTTCTCTATCTGTCGCGTAGTCTCTCACCCTCTCCATCACGATTCGCCGCCGTCGGCCACTCTTATTTGGCGAGATGCTCCGTCTATTCTTGCCGTCGTCAACAAAGGTATGTCATCATCTCAAAATGTCCATTAAATTCAATTACTTTAACTTGTGGTCTCCATCTTTTTCAAATTATTGTCAACACTGTTGATTAGAGTGACCTTTGGAGAGAAGCCTGTCAATGTCTTTGGTGTTCTGTATGTTTTCCATTTTAGAGATTTTAACTTTCTCAGTGATTCATTTTATCGTAATAATACTAGTACTTTGATTTCGTATTTACATGTATAATCTTATCTCTCTGTGAAAATTGAAGATCGTTAAGACTATATTAATCCATGCATTGATAGAACCCAGAGGAGATTCCTTGGGCTGAGAACGGAGTGAATACATCATTGAGTCAACTGGGGTGTTCACTGACACGGACATGGTTGCTGCCCATTTGAAGGTTTGAGATTCAAGAAATGTGAAATTATTTATTTTTACTATTAAATGTGTTAGTTTACCACAAAATGTCACCAATAAACATATATAAAAATATAGAGTTATTATCGCCTAAAAACTTTACATTTTGTTTTTATTTCAATTTTTTTTTTGTATTTTAAAAGCAATTGATTTTTATATTTTAAGTATATATCCAATAAAATCTTTATGATGATAATTATAACAAAATTGATATCGACACAAAGATCTTGACCAAAGTTGATATTGACTAACCGAAAAATCTTATCTTATTTAGTTGTCAAGATTTTTGTATGCACAAATATCAGTTTTATCGAAATTATCACCATAAAAATTTATTAAACACATTTAAAATGTAAAAAATTAATTAATAATTTTTAAAATGCAAGATAAATATTAAAACAGATATAGATAAATACATGGGTGTTTATTAATAATAATCGAGACATAATGGTAGAACCTACCACAACCACCTTTGGTATTGTTTGTTGTGGAAGACATTAGGTAGTTGAAAATTGAAATTAAGGGTCTATTAGGTAAACGCATTCAACTTGTAAATTATACCAATAGTGATTACAAGTTAATTTTCTATACACGTTATTAATTTTAAATAAATTATTTTTTTTAATTTGATTTTCAATTATTTGATATTTTTAATCATTAGGTATGAAAGAATTGTTTAGTATTTTGTTGGACTTGAATTGAATTTGGAATGTAATAAAGAGTAAATAAATAATATAGTCAAAATTACGTGAAAAGAAAATAAACAATAGGAAGTAGGTAGTAATTTGAATCTGCCCAGAAAGGTATAAAGCTTGACCTTTTCCTCAGCCTAGATATACATATTTAATATACAAGTAGATGGAGAAATGCAGGTCAATTATTGCACAACCTCTAAATCATGTATATATATTGAGATTCAAGAAAAGTGAAATTATTACTCCAAATTAATACTCTAACACGTTTAATTTCCTTGCTTTGCGTTCTTTTCTTCTTCTTTTTTTTAATTTGCTGTATCCCAAGGAAGCTCAAAGCAGATCGCTGATGAGTAAGAAAACCAACTCCTCTGCTTCAGGCCGCACAGGGCAGTCTCCATTCTCAGCAGGAAAGTCTATACTTCAGTCAGGTATGAAGTTAAATCCCTCACCATTCCATCCAGCTATATCACAACTTAAAGAAAAAAAACATATGTTTAAGTGTTAGATTTGTTTGGTTAATTCACTACTTGGTTGATGGCAGATTTATTTTAATTGTCAAACATTATTTGGAATTGCTAAATTTGCTATATATAAGTAAAGCCTTGCTTGTTTGTGGGCTGCATCTACTCGCAGCAGTGCCGAAAAACAGTACGAGCTCCTCTGCTTACAACTCCTCTGCTTCCCGCAGCACAGGGCAGTCTCCATTCCCAGCGAACCAGTCAGGTATGAAGTTAAATCCCTCACCATTCCATCCAGCTATATCCCAACCTAAGAAAAAAACATATGTTTAAGTGTTAGATTTGTTTGGTTAATTCGCTACTTGGTTGATGGCAGATTTATTTTAATTGTCAAACATTATTTGGAATTGCTAAATTTGCTATATATAAGTAAAGCCTTGCTTGTTTGTGGGCTGCATCTACTCGCAGCAGTGCAGAAAAACAGTACCAGCTCCTCTTCTTACAACTCCTCTGCTTCCCGCAGCACAGGGCAGTTTCCATTCTCAGCGAACGGGTCTGTTTCTCATGGAGGAAGTTCGTTCACTGGAGGAGATAATCAATCAAATAATTCTTTTTCCAAGTGCCCTCCAGTACTAGAGTCTAGGCGGAGTCGAGGCGACTCAGGTATGAAGGACAAACCCCTCACCATTCGATCCAGTTATATCACAATCCACGAAATTCTTAATATTATTTACATTAGAAGCAGTGTTTACTATTCTTTTTTGTCTTCCAATAAATCTATTATTTATTCAATTAAATTTCAGAACTAAAGTGATCTGTTGGATGTTGCCAAATTGGAGACCAAGCCTCTTTGGTAGGAGAAATGCCATTTTCTACCAAAGATTATATTTGGAATTGCTAAATTTGGTATATATAAGTAAAGCCTTGCTTGTTTGTGGGTTGCATTGTGACATACCCGACTTGTAAGAATGGTAACTTTACCTATATATATATCTATAAGGTACCTGCAAAATTTGATCCTAATGGAGACGATTTGGAGGTTACTTTCCGTTTGGTTAATTCACTACTTGGTTGATGGCAGATTTTTTTTAATTGTCAAACATTATTTGGAATTGCTAAATTTGCTATATATAAGTAAAGCCTTGCTTGTTTGTGGGCTGCATCTACTTGCAGCAGTGCCGAAAAACAGTAACAGCTCCTCTGCTTACAACTCCTCTGCTTCCCGCAGCACAGGGCAGTCTCCATTCCCAGCGAACCAGTCAGGTATGAAGTTAAATCCCTCACCATTCCATCCAGCTATATCACAACCTAAGAAAACAACGTAGGTTTAAGTTTTAGATTTGTTTGGTTAATTCGCTACTTGGTTGATGGCAGATTTATTTTAATTGTCAAACATTATTTGGAATTGCTAAATTTGCTATATATAAGTAAAGCCTTGCTTGTTTGTGGGCTGCATCTACTCGCAGCAGTGCAGAAAAACAGTACCAGCTCCTCCGCTTCCCGCCGCACCGTGCTGCCTCAATTCTCAGCGAACCTGTCTGCTTATATTGAAAACAGTCAAGGCGATTACTTAGCTAAAACTCAAAAGGAAAGGACAAATCCCTCACCATTCGATCCAGTTATATCACAGCCCAAGAAAAATATAAAGGGTTGAATCTGTCCTTGGCTCGTGTAGCAACTACAGCGTGTTTTGTTTGTCGAAACAAATAAAGTTGACGAAAGAACAGAATAAAGCGGAAGAATTAGCTTTTGGGATGCACCCATCAACTATACAAAACTTCAAATACAAATTATCTTAAACCGCTTTCTTTCTTTCTTTTTGGATGCACCCACCAATGTGCAAAAAAATCTCCTAAGTTTTGATGGTTACGGAATCATTAAGGCAAAGCTTTTGTGTTGTAATAATTAGGGCAAAAAAAAGTGTATCACAAAGAAAAAAGTTGGAGCCAAAAGTGAACAACTTCTTTGTGTTGCATACATTAATAACAACAAATTAAAAGCAAACACCAAACAACAATATATCATTCTTTTTTAACTATAAGATGTTTGGAGTTGAGTAATTGATTGATGTTGTTGGGTAAGGTTTATAAATTAATTACTGCTTCATCTTGAAGAAATGGAAGAAGAAAACAAGAAAAGGAAAAGGAAGTGCAGGTGTGGATTCTACCCCTAGTTATTATAAGGTAGGTGAGTTTTTTTTAACTCTTTGAATTATTAATTGGTTTATTTTGAAAATCACAAAAATCAGAGATAGTACTGATTAATGGATTTCCTTTTCTTTTTCAATGTTTTTTTTTTTTTGGAAAAGCACTACGTTGCAGCTCTTGCCCCATTTTTATAGTGGTTCATGGCTGATATAAAATATGCCCTCCTAGAGCTAAATATTATGCATAAATCTGTCACACTTTTGTCAACAGTTTTCTAATTTGTCTTTTATCGAAATGGAGACAACATATGCATGCAAAGAATCTTTATTGTGTTCTACCAAAATCAATCAACAACAGGAGATTTATATACAATAAATTCAGGTCCAGAGTTAAACGTAAGAAGGCTCCAATGAGAACCCGGCCTCTCAATGCAACAGCTATGCCATTTCATTTGATAAGAACCCTCAGGAAAATAATAAACATCAACCAAGCAGTTTGGCAACCCTTATCCTCTCTCATTTGGTTCAAAACACACAAATGCCTATACATCTCCACCATCGTTCCTACGACTGGTCTTCTTTGCACACTCTGTCACATACTGAAACAATTTCTCATCCATTTCTACCATCTCATCACTCTCCCAAGCTAGGCAAGAACATTGTTTTGGCTTCTTGTTTTCTCCATTCTGTTCAGGTCTCTGAAAGGATACACTACAACAAAGAAGGCAGAACAACTTCTTCACTTGAGATGAGAATTGTGGAAGCAGATTTCTCATTTGAAGACAAAGATTTAATGACAGGTGGAACCCCGGCAAGACAGATATCACATCCTGGTTTTTAGTGTCCGCATTAAAAGCAAAGAGCTCCGAACCAATGCAAGGCCTGAAATTTCATGTCAATTTTAGACATTAAAATGCTGTTAAAGTGGCAAAAGAAGCTCATAACATAGAAAGAGGAGTAAAGTGATCTACTTTTGAAATCGATCCAGTCCAAAGAGTAGCTATAGCACCCACAAGGGAGAAAAAGAATAAAATGAAGTGATCTCCCTTATGCCTTAGAATGATAGTTCAACAAATCAAATTAAGTGGCCTAAAATTCTGTTTATAGATCTCTCAGTTTTAGGATGAACGGAGGGAAAGATGTTTTAGATGGTTGAATGTGTGCAACATAGGCCTAGGATGCATTGGTGCGCAAGAGTGACCCACTCCAAGTAGATGGTACAAAGAGATGCGTGCACCTAAGATTCCATGGATTCTGGCATTTAAAAAAGACTTATTTTCTTAAAACCTCACCATTTAATCAGACAATGGAGAAAACGGATCCATGTAGCCAACCCAACTAGCCTTGGATTTAAAAGCTCATGTGAGTTTGAGCTTAGATCTTTCATTTTCATTGAAATCTTACAACCATCTATTGTGGCTCGAAATCGGTAACATTAACAAGGTTTGGAAGGACAGAACTCACCATCTAATCACACATGGGATAAATCAAGAAAACTAGCCACCATGTCAGAAGCATGTTATAAGACAAAGAGAACTGTTCATAACTGCTCCAGATAGGTATTAGTTCAATTAGAAATACTACTTAGTAATCTTGTGTTGGAAATTTTCTAAGCATACCTTGTTTTAAAGAAATGCTTTGGAATCCAGAAAGGGATATGAATCCATTTCATAATAATGTCCAACAGAAGATGCAAACCGGTCGTGGTAACTTGAGATAGAATCTCCTCATTATGGACTCTGTTTGCCTCATTTCTCAAGCAAACGATGCCCAAAACAGCATCGCTACAGACTGAGGATATCCCTCACTTCGTAACCAACGCTCAATATTTGATTTCGGGACTGCATGTGGAAACAGTTCTTGGGCTGTCCATGAACCTCTAAAAGCAGACAGCTTATTTGCTGATCTCAGGGTCTACATGCCACAACCGCCCAACTAAGTTTTGTATTAGCGATGAATGTAAACAATTCTGTGAAATTTCCAAACCACCAGATTTAAAAGTTTCAAAGGAAAGTAACTTTGGAATGAAAAGAGCAAATCCAGTACCAAAGGCCAACACCGAACAGCTAAGTGCAAGTGCTGCAATGATTTCTGAACTCTTGCTATCCATGCCAATGAAAGATCTGGCCATCAGATCAAGTTCCTGCACTAACCTCTTCAACCGAACAGATATTTGAGTGATTAAAAGCAGAGATTTACAATCAACCAATGTACATTTCTTTACCTGTCCATTATTCTCAACACTGTCTGGGTTAGATAAGCCCAGGACTTTAAGAAGATCCACCGCAGTTCCTAGAATTTTTGCCCTTAATGCCAGAAACCACCTTTGGAAACAAAATGCTGTACTCGATGTGACAGTGGTTTCTAATGTTTCCTGAGAAGAGCATAGACTGTAGTATGCCCCAACAAGAACTTCACCGTAATTAGGATCATTGTTGTTCCCAGCTGTATCTTGGCTGATTTCACCTAAATTTACTTTGAAAGGAGTCTTAGGGGATTTATTCATTTTCAACCAATCTATGAAGCTGGACTCTTCCTTTCTAATCAGAAGAAGCCGGACTTTCCCCTCAGAATGAGCAAACTGAGTCAATGATTTTAACCAGCAACAACAGGAAGCAGATTTAACTTCTGTTCTCAGCTGCTCAAATATAAAAGTCACTGTGACTCATGCTCCCTGACCTGCTGCATGTATCCCAGCTCTGTAAGCAAGCCAGTAATCCCTGTGTGTCAACATCTTCTTTGCACACTCGAGGGTAAAGATTTCATGCTCATTTAAACAATTAAGAAGAGAAATGACCGAGTTCTCATCAGAATTGCAAGTTTTCTTTTTCTCGTTCACCTTGCAACCTCAAATGACTTGAGAATGCAACAGTAGAGAGTAGATTATTTATGTGTAGCAGTCAAACAAGCTGCATTGATGTACACGCTCAACCACAAGCTTCACTTTATCAAATACTTAGGAAGTGACTGCACCAGCTACACTGAGATTTTCAAGGCAGGCCACCAAAAATCTGTTCACATAACGTAGAAGCTTTGACCTGATGAACATGCCCTTTTCTTCTTTATACTCCACAATCTCATGAACCAAAGCATATGCTTGCCTAGTAGCGATTACAATATCATGCATATTCACAACACATTCAATAAATAAACTAATTTTATCTACCACCAAGAGACCCAGATCTAGATTTTCTCCAACCAGCAGAAGTATAAGAGTAAGCAGGCTTTGAACTTCTTGAAATACTCCAGAGTGAGTCTGATAAAGATCAGACGTTGATTTTCCCAGCAACGTTATCCAATCTAGAATTAGTGTGATGACTCGAAATGGCAGAGGTGAGGAAGAAACCGCACTGGATATCATTTCTGTTCTTTCAAAGATTCTTATTGGCATATCTGCCAAAACACGGATGGCTTCAAGGCTCTTCGACATGATTGGAGACTGGGATGCATTCTCAACAATGGTTAGCAGCTGAGCAAAATCACATATGTTGATAGAATCTAGTTTATATGAATGAATCTGCATTTTGCTGAAGATAAGTCAATAGATGTTAAGCGTCACAGTGCTAAAACACAAATACACATAATGAGCCCAGAAATTACCTTTCGCAAAATCAGCGGAGCTTCACATTGAATGCCTGGTATAAGCTCAGGTTTATCTAGCATGCTGAATAATGTTCTTATTATATGTGCACTAACAGGAGAGTAGCGCATTCCTTTTATGAAAATAAAATGGAGGCACCTCAATGCCACAGCTTGCATGCGGGGAGTCTTTCCTTGGCCAAGAAACAACAAGAGTAAGTCCATCTGCATTCAGATGGCAAAAATATTGAAACTTTATTTATTAAACAGGTCTAAGACTAAGTACATGGAATGCAAATTTACTAAAAGCAAAATTATAAAGGAAGTGGTTGTGAAAATTGAGGGCCAAAACATACCAATAAGTGATGATTTTGGTTATTTTGGTTCAATCGTTCAGAAAGAGAGAAGCACTGGTGAAGAAGATGTTACACATAAGACCAAAGCAAGATGGATTAAATGAAGACGCGTACCAAGGATTTTAAGTGATCGCAAAATATATCTCAGGCTAAAAGGGAAGTTTTAGAGGACCGTTATAAAGCCAGCTATGCTTTATGACACGGAATGTTGGGTAGTAAAGCATCAACATGTAAAGAAGATGAGAGTAACTGAGTGATCATACAAGAGAAAGTGGATGTTGCACCCATAAAGAACAGCATGCAAGAGACGCATTTAAGGTGGATTGAATATTTGAGATTAAAATGCACATGTGCAACTATAAAGAGATGTGACTGGATGGAAGACGTCCATATTAGAAATGTTAGCTGTTAATGATCTCACAAAGTAAATGGCCCTAGATAGAGCAGAGTAGAAAGATCCATGTAGCAAACCCCATGTAGGTGTGAAAAGACTTAGTTTGATTTGGTTTGGTTCATTAGATGCTTCTCAAAAATAACAAGACCATATTTCTCGATCACTTATGTAATGGACATACAAGTGTGGTGGTCTTTTGTTTAAGACCATAATTACAACCTTAAACTCTATATGGTATCATAGTAGAAACATAAGAGTAACTTGTGCGTGTCTGTGAGAGAGAGATAATGATATGGTATCATAGAAGAAATATAAGAATAAGCTGAGTGTGTGCGCGTGTGTGTGGGAGAGACTGAGAGAGAGAGCAGAAATATAAGAATAAACTGTTTGTGTGTACGCGTGTGAGAGAAAGAGCTACGGTATCATAGCAGAAATATAAGCTGTATGTATAAGAGAGAGAGAGTAGGTGTAATCTTCTTGAGTCTGTTCTTGGAAAAGTAGAACCTATAGCTTTTCTCCCCAATGAACTGTTGAAGACCAAAGTGACTTTCTGATGGAGATTTTCGATGTTAAGAGAAAACAGATTTGCAGTTCTTGGCTCAACTAGAATGCACAAACACGAGAGAGAGAGAGAGAGAAACAGAGAAACCTATAGCTTTTTCTCCCCCAATGAACTGTTGAAGACCAAAGTGAACTTTGTGACAGAAATTTTCAATGTTAAGAGAAAACAGATATGTGGTACCCTCGTTCTCGGCTCAACTAAAATAAACACTCAAAAAGTCACCAACAATTAAATTATCTACCTGATCGGAAGCAAGAAGTGTTGACCTGGAAGCAAGTTTTGAGAGTGAAACCAGCCTCGCAACCAAAAAGTCCTCTTCTGAAGAGTCTGACAGCAGTTTCAGACATGTCTGCAATAAATTAATGGTTGATAGCATGTTAAAGTAGTTATCAGATATCGTTCAGGTCTTACGTTTCAATTCGCACACTATATCCATAAAAGTGATAATCCAAAATTTTATCAAGATTTTTAGTTAAAAAATATTTCTAAACAAAAAAAAAAAGAATGCTTACACAAAAAATGCTGAAAAATGGAGAAAATTTCAAATCTGAACGCCCCTAGATTTTTCTCAAACAAGGATACTGATGACAAACACATAAACTTAGAAACAGAAAAGATAGTGAAACCACCTCCAAAGCATGAGAAGAGAGCAGACTTGAAAGTATCAAGTACCGTATCAGAGCGCTATCTTTTGCAGAATCAGCCCAACAACCAAAGATGACCAAAGCCGTAGCTCTCGACTCCACATCCCCAATAGTATCATAAACAACCTTCACTCTGGACATCAGTTCCATGTGGTTGTGCACCCTGCCCTTTGACAAAATTCCTTTCACTCGTTTACTTGTCTTCTTATTTCAGCGTTGCCTGAGCTCTGACAAGAAAACCTTGACGATTGCAAGCCTGATGCGTTTATCACCGAACCGAAAAGCATTAGCAAGCCTTAACAGGATAGTGTTGGCAAAGAGCCTATCCTCTCCGGGAACTAACCCAAACATGTTGTAAACAGTCATTGCAGGCTCTTCTCCACTCCACTGCTCAAGTCTTGGCCCTATCTCTGATATGGCTTCAACAGCCCGATTTAAAATATGAGTTATAGACGCGGACCAACCAAATATTTTTTATTAATAAGATATTAAATTCTTTTGGCATAATAGGCATTTATCTATGGAAATGGAATCATTAACCATATTATTTTATCTATTTGAGCAAAATCCGTATTATCAAAATAACCTTAGTTATGATCATAACTCAAATTTTCTCATTTCTTTGACTTTTTTCATTCTTTTTTACTAAATGTTAATAATAATAATAATTTAATTTAAAATTTGATGAGTGAAAAATAGATTATTGAAATGATAACTTAATTAAATTAGTTTCAATTTGAAAACAAACCATTTAAAAGATTTTGATCATGTAGTGAAAAAATTAACTCAAAAATATGAAAAAAATAGTGATAAAACAGTAACAATATGTTTAATCGCATAGAATTGAAATTTGATTTAAAATTATAATTATATATAATAATTTATCGAATTAGAATTCCATAATGTTTTAATTCTCAACATCTTCGGAATGTTAAAAGATATTTTCATACTCATTTTGTGCACACATATTCAAGGTGTACGTGAGTTTTAACAATAAAAAAAATCGCAAACTAAACATATCAATTTCCGACATGTGAC
Organism: Bretschneidera sinensis; assembly: GCA_023935145.1. Taxonomy (NCBI): domain Eukaryota; kingdom Viridiplantae; phylum Streptophyta; class Magnoliopsida; order Brassicales; family Akaniaceae; genus Bretschneidera; species Bretschneidera sinensis. Next base: position 72,020,824 of record CM043705.1, read on the forward strand.
CATTTGAAGCTATACACGTGATATGTTTAACGCAAATCTCTTGACGTAATGATTATTTTCAAATTCTTAATATGAGAAATTTGAATTACATCGTTTTCTGTCAAGTAACAAAAAATATCTCCAACCAATTCAATTTTTCGAAAAGTAACAAAAAATAACGATAAAATTTAAATTTCTCATATTAAGAATCTGAAAATAATCATTACATTAAGAGATTTGCGTTAAACATATCACGCGTATAGCTTCAAATGGTCACATGTCAGAAATTGATATGTTTAGTTTGTGATTTTTTTTTATTTTTAAAACTCACATACATTTTGAATATGTGTGCACAAAATGAATATGAAAATATCTTTAACATTCCGAAGATGTTAAGAATTGATACATTATGGAATTCTAATTCGATAAATTATTATATATAATTATAATTTTAAATCAAATTTCAATTTTATGTGATTAAACATATTGTTATTGTTTTATCACTATTTTTTTTTTCATATTTTTGAGTTAATTTTTTCACTACATGATCAAAATCTTTTAAATGGTTTGTTTTCAAATTGAAACTAATTTAATTAAGTTATCATTTCAATTGTTAATGTATTATATGGGCTTAGTCCCACATTGGTTGTGTATAGCTTTGCTTCTCCTATTAGCTTGTATAAATAGGATAATCCCACATTGGTTGTGTATAGTTTTACTTCTCCTATCAGCTTATATAAATAGGATAGCTCCATTTGTAAGCAAATCACACCATTCAATACAATTCTTCTTTTTGTATTGTCTCACTTCCTCTCTTAAATTCAACATGGTATCAGAGCTGAATCATGAGCACTCGGTGTGAACCCAAACTGATGAATGGTAGTGCTGAATTTGGCAAACCAGGCACGTGGAGCTTGTTTCAAACCATATAGGGCACGGCGAAGGCGACAAACTTTGTTTCGAGGGGCATCCAAGCTGAGAGGTGTATGCATATAGATTTCCTCAAGAAGATCCCCATTGAGAAATGCATTTTTGACATCCATTTGAAATAGAGTCCATCTTCGAATGGCGGCGACAACAAGGAGTGTACGGACAGATGTGAGCCTTGCCACTGGAGCAAATGTCTCTTCATAGTCAATGCCATATTCATGAGCAAATCCCTTGGCAACAAGTCGGGCTTTATATCGCTCAATAGAGCCATCAGAAAGTGTCTTGATCTTAAACACCCATTTGCACCCAATAGGAGTTTTTCCAGGGGGCAGATCAACAATATCCCAGGTATGAGTTTTAGCTAGGGCCTGAAGTTCTTCATCCATTGCTTTCTGCCAAAATGGATTAGTACTAGCCTCCTTATAGGATTGAGGCTCATGCAGATGAAGTATAGTGAAAAAACAATGATAATCACAATGGTAATCAGCAAGATGAGAAGGGGGATGAGTTACCCTGGTAGATCTGCGGGGGTGATCTGGAGGATGGCTCTCAGAGGGAGTTAGTGCAGACTCATCAGACATAGGAATATCCTCGGGCACGACCGATTGAGTCGGAGAGGTGAGGTCAATTGAGGGTTCTGGAGCTGGAGCTGGGTCCGATTTAAACTAATATTTTCACTATATATATATATATATATATATTTTTTTTTGAGAAGTAAAGCTATACACAACCAATGTGGGACTAAGCCCATATAATACATTAACATCAATAATCTATTTTTCACTCATCAAATTTTAAAATAAATTATTATTATTATTAACATTTAGTAAAAAAGAATGAAAAAAGTCAAAGAAACGAGGAAATTTGAGTTATGATCATAACTAAGGTTGTTTTGATAATACAGATTTTGCTCAAATAGATAAAATAATATGGTTAATTATTCCATTTCCATAGATAGATGGCTATTATGCCAAAAGAATTTAATATCTTATTAATAAAAAATATTTGGTTGGTCCGCGTCTATAACTCATATTTTAAATCGGGCTGTTGAAGCCATATCAGAGATAGGGCCAAGACTTGAGCAGTGGAGTGGAGAAGAGCCTGCAATGGCTGTTTGCAACATGTTTGGGTTAGTTCCCGGAGAGGATAGGCTCTTTGCCAACACCATCCTGTTAAGGCTTGCTAATACTTTTCGGTTCGGTGATAAACACATTAGGCTTGCAATCGTCAAGGCTTTCTTGTCAGAGCTCAGGCAACGCTGAAATAAGAAGACAAGTAAACAAGTGAAAGGAATTTTGTCAAAGGGCAGGGTGCACGACCACATGGAACTGATGTCCAGAGTGAAGGTTGTTTATGATTCTATTGGGGATGTGTGATATGATCCACGCCAAGAACTAAGAAATTTATGGATCAAGAAGACCTCCAAGATCGTCTAGAAGCAGATTTATGTGAGACCGCGACCCGTTGCTTATATTGAAGCAAGAACCTTGGTATAATGAAGACTGAGACCGTGACCTGTTGCTTATATCGAAGCAAGAACCTTGGTATAATGAAGACACCACAATCAATTATGGAAGGATTGATTGATAAGTCGAAGATGAACGCCACGGAAACTCCGATAAGTTCAGAAGTTCTAAAAGAACCAAAGAGAAATTTCTCTCCAAAAGTATGAATCAAATCTGAATTGTGTTATTCCAAAAGTCAATGGCTATTTAAATACATGAGAATTCGTAACCAAATAGAAAAATGAAAACTAAAAAATAGGAAATAAACCTAAACAGAATTCTGGTAGGAATAAGAAACTACGAAATAGGAAATAAACCTAAATAGAATTTTGGTAACCTAAAATTCAAATAAGGAAAGTATCTAACTTGACATGCAAGCCTTATAATGCAACAATTAAATTTAGAAGGAAACAATTAAGAAAAGGTGCAAGCCCAACGTAGATTCGGATGCAACAGCCTACTGGATTTCGGCCCATCATACCAGGCCCAAACGATATCCTTTTTGAAACTTTCTTAGGTCAAAATTGAGTGCCAAGACGTCATCTTTCCATCCTAATAAGTTTCAGCCCATTTGGAGTTGTGGGCAAGAAGATATGACCATTTTAATTCTGTTCGTTGGGTCCTCCCGAAATTCCAAAGTGAAAATTCTCTTGAATCATGGAAATCCATCGTTGTGGATCATGTATAGTATTATCCTTGGGCTCCCAAAGATGGTTCTTAGCCCAAATATGTTGAATAAGCCAATTGAGAGTTTTCTTGAACCGTTTAGCTCGGGCCCTTATAACTAGATCAATTGGAACTTGAATAAACCGTTTAGCTCGGGCTCTTGTAACTTGACCAATTGGAACTTGAATAGGATATGCCTCCCATTTGTTAGTTGTGTCCTCATCATTCCCCTCCTCTTGAAAAAGGATTTGTCCTCAAATCATCACCTACATCAAAAGGGCGTAAATCAGAAACATTGAAAGTGGTATTATCATTGTACTCACTTGGTAAATCCAATTTGTATGCATTGTTATTGATGTGCTCAAGGACTTGAAAAGGAGCATTAGTTAATTTTTCTTCGATTAATTGGAACCCCTTCTCTTGCTCGTCTCCCCATTTGAATCCAATGTTCTTTTTGATGACTTCGTTAAGCGGTGCGGCAATACTGCTAAAGTCTTTCATGAACCTCTTGCAAAAACTAGCAAGTCCATGAAAATTATGAACTTGACCTACACTCGTGGGACTTGGCCATGGTAAGCCATGTGGAATCTCCTCGGGAAAGATATCATCAAACTCCTGTAAAAGAGAAACAATAGAACTAGGCAAAGATGAGTCAAATTGGTTAGTGTCTAACACCTCTTTGTACAAAAGTACAATCATTGGCTGATTTAAAATCATCACTCTTTTTATTTCACTCGTTCTTGCATAGAAATTTGTTTTTCTCTCAATGGCCGAATCAGCTCTCTTATTTTTTATCTCAATTTTTTTGACCTCTCTCATTTTCTCTTTCTGGCTTGCATTCATTCTATTTTTCTCACTCTCTTTCGTTTGCTCACTCTCTTTTTATAACCTCACTTGATCTTCATAAACCTGCTTTGGTGTCAAAGGAACTAGAGTGATTGTTCTTTGATTTCTTACAAACGAATATTTGTTGGTGAAGCCATCATGCTTAACACACCGATCGAATTGCCATGGCCGGCCTAGTAACAAGTGTCCAGCTTGCATCGGAACTACATCACACAAAACTTCATCTTCATATTTTCCAATACGAAAGGAAACTAACACCTGTTTGTTCACCCTCAGTTCACCACTATTATTGAGCCATTGTAACTTGTACGGCCGAGGATGTTTAATCATTGGCAGCCCTAATTTCTCAACCATTGTAGTGCTAACAACGTTAGTACAACTACCTCCATCAATAATCATACTACATACCTTGTTTTGCACGTGGCATCTAGTATGGAAGATGTTTTCTCGCTGCACTTTGTCATCTTCTTTGATTTGCACACTTAGAGCTCTCTTTGCAACCAACAATTCTCCTTGGGCAGCGTATTCCTCATCACTCGCATCCTCCAATGGTGGCATAGATTCGGTATCTTCTTCGCCCTCGGTTTCAATTTCACCATTATCTTGCAATACCATAACTCTTTTGTTCGGACATGGGCTTGCTATGTGACCCCTGCCTTGGCATTTAAAACACTTAATATCACGATTTTTAGTGGTGGAAGAGTCAGTTTTACTTTGATTTCCATGGCTAGTACTTTCTTGCTTTTGCTCGGTTTTGGGCTTGGCCGTGGCTTGCTTCACAAAATTCGGCCTCCAAGATGAACTTGAGTTAGAGTTTTGTCGTGTATTGCTGCCCCTTCTCTTGAGTTGGTTCTCAATTTTGACAGCCATGTGTACCATATCTTCCAATTCCACATAATGATGCAACTCCACCGAATTAGCAATTTCCAGGTTCAAACCAGCCAAGAACCTAGCCATAGTAGCCTCTCGATCCTCCTCTACATTTGCTCGAATCATAGCTACTTCCATCTCTTTATAATAATCCTCCACACTCCGATTACCTTGTGTAAGACTTTGCAATTTTTGGTATAACTCACAGTAGTAATGGCTTGGAACAAACCGTTTCCTCATCATGGTTTTCATCTCCTCCCAAGTCTCTATTGGACGCTCTCTATTTCTCCTCCTATTTAACACTAGTTGATCCCACCAAACAATCGCATAGTCAAAAAATTCAATGGCCGCAAGTTTAATCTTTTTAAGCTCGGAATAATTATAACAATCAAACACTAATTCTATCTTCTTCTCCCACTCAAGGTAAGCTTCAGGATCGTTTTTGTCTTGAAACGATGGAATCTTCATCTTAATACTACCCAAGTTATTGTCTTCCCGATTCCTAGCTTCTCTACCTCGACCACCAAATCTCCTATGGCTAACAACTGATTCCCGATCATCTTCTTCATCAAATCCATTCCCATAATACTCTTCATCTTCAACTCTCTCTCCCCTAGGTTGAACTCTCTCCCTCCTACGCACATTAGGAGCGTTTTGTTGCTGGCCCACACGTGCATTCTCTACCCGATCAATCCGCTCATGAACCTGTTCGATCTCCGTTCGCAATACTCTTCTCATCTCACCCATTAAAGCCTCCATGAGCAACTTCGGATCACCATCTCCCGATGTATCTTCGGAATAATTTTTGTTCTTGTCGTCTGACATGTTTGCTACAAAAATAACGTTAGAAAAAAATGACCTCACACACTCCCTCACCTGTTTCATTAAAAGAATGAGTCACTCAATTTCACTCGTGTTTTCACACAAAAATCAGATTGACTTTTCCCCTCTTATGTGCTCCCCACTCTTGCCTTTTTCCACTCGTAATAATCCTCTATAGGTTCTTATCAAACTAACCGAACAAGTATCAAAGTTTCTAGCAACAATTCACCAATAACTCACAAAGAAATTCAGAAATAAGGATTGAATCTAAATATTACACATTTTTCTTTCTTTTTTTTCACGTTTTTTTTTTCTAAACTGGAAATTTATTCTTCTCTTTTTTTTTTCCAATTTCGTTTTTTATTCACTTTTTTTTTTTATTTTATGAATCAAAACAAAAGATAAGCAAACTTGCAACTAGAAGGCTCTGATATCAACTGATATGGTCCACGCCAAGAACTAAGAAATTTATGGATCAAAAAGACCTCCAAGATCGTCTAGAAGCAGATTTATGTGAGACCGCGACCCGTTGCTTATATTGAAGCAAGAACCTTGGTATAATGAAGACTGAGACTGCGACCCGTTGCTTATATCGAAGCAAGAACCTTGGTATAATGAAGACACCACAATCAATTATGGAAGGATTGATTGATAAGTCGAAGATGAATACCACGGAAACTCCGATAAGTTCAGAAGTTCTAAAAGAACCAAAGAGAAATTTCTCTCCGAAAGTATGAATCAAATCTGAATTGTGTTATTCCAAAAGCCAATGGCTATTTAAATACATGAGAATTCGTAACCAAATAGAAAAAGAAAAACTAAAAAATAGGAAATAAACCTAAACAGAATTCTGGTAGGAATAAGAAACTACGAAATAGGAAATAAACCTAAATAGAATTTTGGTAACCTAAAATTCAAATAAGGAAAGTACTTAACTTGGGATGCAAGCCTTATAATGCAACAATTAAATTTAGAAGGAAACAATTAAGAAAAGGTGCAAGCCCAACGTAGATTCGGATGCAACAGCCTACTGGATTTCAGCCCATCATACCAGGCCCAAACGATATCATTTTTGAAACTTTCTTAGGTCAAAATTGAGTGCCAAGACGTCATCTTTCCATCCTAATAAGTTTCAGCCCATTTGGAGTTGTGGGCAAGAAGATATGACCATTTTAATTCTGTTCGTTGGGTCCTCCCGAAATTCCAAAGTGGAAATTCTCTTGAATCATGGAAACCCATCATTGTGGATCATGTATAGCATTATCCTTGGGCCCCCAAAGATGATTCTTAGCCCGAATATGTTGAATAAGCCAATTGAGAGTTTTCTTGAACCGTTTAGCTCGGGTTCTTATAACTGGACCAATTGGAACTTGAATAAACCGTTTAACTCGGACTCTTGTAACTTGACCGATTGAAACTTGAATAGAATCTGCCTCTCATTTATTAGTCGTGTCCTCATCAATGTGGAGTCGAGAGCTACGGCTTTGGTTATCTTTGGTTGTTGGGCTGATTCTGCAAAAGATAGCGCTCTGATAAGGTACTTGATACTTTCCAGTCTGCTCTCTTCTCATGCTTTGGAGGTGGTTTCACTATCTTTTATGTTTCTAAGTTTATGTGTTTGTCATAAGTATCCTTGTTTGAGAAAAATCTAGGGGCGTTCAGATTTGATATTTTCTCCATTTTTCAGCATTTTTTGTGTAAGCATTCTTTTTTTTTTTTGTTTACAAATATTTTTTAAAATTTTTTAACTAAAAATCTTGATAAAATTTTGGATTATCACTTTTATGGATATAGTGTGCGAATTGAAACGTAAGACCCGAACGATATCTGATAACTACTTTAACATGCTATCAACCATTAATTTATTGCAGACATGTCTGAAACTGCTGTCAGACTCTTCAGAAGAGGACTTTTTGGTTGCGAGGCTGGTTTCACTCTCAAAACTTGCTTCCAGGTCAACACTTCTTGCTTCCGATCAGGTAGATAATTTAATTGTTGGTGACTTTTTGAGTGTTTATTTTAGTTGAGCCGAGAACGAGGGTACCACATATCTGTTTTCTCTTAACATTGAAAATTTCTGTCACAAAGTTCACTTTGGTCTTCAACAGTTCATTGGGGGAGAAAAAGCTATAGGTTTCTCTGTTTCTCTCTCTCTCTCTCTCGTGTTTGTGCATTCTAGTTGAGCCAAGAACTGCAAATCTGTTTTCTCTTAACATCGAAAATCTCCATCAGAAAGTCACTTTGGTCTTCAACAGTTCATTGGGGAGAAAAGCTATAGGTTCTACTTTTCCAAGAACAGACTCAAGAAGATTACACCTACTCTCTCTCTCTTATACATACAGCTTATATTTCTGCTATGATACCGTAGCTCTTTCTCTCACACGCGTACACACAAACAGTTTATTCTTATATTTCTGCTCTCTCTCTCAGTCTCTCCCACACACACGCGCACACACTCAGCTTATTCTTATATTTCTTCTATGATACCATATCATTATCTCTCTCTCACAGACACGCACAAGTTACTCTTATGTTTCTACTATGATACCATATAGAGTTTAAGGTTGTAATTATGGTCTTAAACAAAAGACCACCACACTTGTATGTCCATTACATAAGTGATCGAGAAATATGGTCTTGTTATTTTTGAGAAGCATCTAATGAACCAAACCAAATCAAACTAAGTCTTTTCACACCTACATGGGGTTTGCTACATGGATCTTTCTACTCTGCTCTATCTAGGGCCATTTACTTTGTGAGATCATTAACAGCTAACATTTCTAATATGGACGTCTTCCATCCAGTCACATCTCTTTATAGTTGCACATGTGCATTTTAATCTCAAATATTCAATCCACCTTAAATGCGTCTCTTGCATGCTGTTCTTTATGGGTGCAACATCCACTTTCTCTTGTATGATCACTCAGTTACTCTCATCTTCTTTACATGTTGATGCTTTACTACCCAACATTCCGTGTCATAAAGCATAGCTGGCTTTATAACGGTCCTCTAAAACTTCCCTTTTAGCCTGAGATATATTTTGCGATCACTTAAAATCCTTGGTACGCGTCTTCATTTAATCCATCTTGCTTTGGTCTTATGTGTAACATCTTCTTCACCAGTGCTTCTCTCTTTCTGAACGATTGAACCAAAATAACCAAAATCATCACTTATTGGTATGTTTTGGCCCTCAATTTTCACAACCACTTCCTTTATAATTTTGCTTTTAGTAAATTTGCATTCCATGTACTTAGTCTTAGACCTGTTTAATAAATAAAGTTTCAATATTTTTGCCATCTGAATGCAGATGGACTTACTCTTGTTGTTTCTTGGCCAAGGAAAGACTCCCCGCATGCAAGCTGTGGCATTGAGGTGCCTCCATTTTATTTTCATAAAAGGAATGCGCTACTCTCCTGTTAGTGCACATATAATAAGAACATTATTCAGCATGCTAGATAAACCTGAGCTTATACCAGGCATTCAATGTGAAGCTCCGCTGATTTTGCGAAAGGTAATTTCTGGGCTCATTATGTGTATTTGTGTTTTAGTACTGTGACGCTTAACATCTATTGACTTATCTTCAGCAAAATGCAGATTCATTCATATAAACTAGATTCTATCAACATATGTGATTTTGCTCAGCTGCTAACCATTGTTGAGAATGCATCCCAGTCTCCAATCATGTCGAAGAGCCTTGTAGCCATCCGTGTTTTGGCAGATATGCCAATAAGAATCTTTGAAAGAACAGAAATGATATCCAGTGCGGTTTCTTCCTCACCTCTGCCATTTCGAGTCATCACACTAATTCTAGATTGGATAACGTTGCTGGGAAAATCAACGTCTGATCTTTATCAGACTCACTCTGGAGTATTTCAAGAAGTTCAAAGCCTGCTTACTCTTATACTTCTGCTGGTTGGAGAAAATCTAGATCTGGGTCTCTTGGTGGTAGATAAAATTAGTTTATTTATTGAATGTGTTGTGAATATGCATGATATTGTAATCGCTACTAGGCAAGCATATGCTTTGGTTCATGAGATTGTGGAGTATAAAGAAGAAAAGGGCATGTTCATCAGGTCAAAGCTTCTACGTTATGTGAACAGATTTTTGGTGGCCTGCCTTGAAAATCTCAGTGTAGCTGGTGCAGTCACTTCCCAAGTATTTGATAAAGTGAAGCTTGTGGTTGAGCGTGTACATCAATGCAGCTTGTTTGACTGCTACACATAAATAATCTACTCTCTACTGTTGCATTCTCAAGTCATTTGAGGTTGCAAAGTGAACGAGAAAAAGAGAACTTGCAATTCTAATGAGAACTCGGTCATTTCTCTTTTTAATTGTTTAAATGAGCATGAAATCTTTACCCTCGAGTGTGCAAAGAAGATGTTGACACACAGGGATTACTGGCTTGCTTACAGAGCTGGGATACATGCAGCAGGTCAGGGAGCATGAGTCACAGTGACTTTTATATTTGAGCAGCTGAGAACAGAAGTTAAATCTGCTTCCTGTTGTTGCTGGTTAAAATCATTGACTCAGTTTGCTCATTCTGAGGGGAAAGTCCGGCTTCTTCTGATTAGAAAGGAAGAGTCCAGCTTCATAGATTGGTTGAAAATGAATAAATCCCCTAAGACTCCTTTCAAAGTAAATTTAGGTGAAATCAGCCAAGATACAGCTGGGAACAACAATGATCCTAATTACGGTGAAGTTCTTGTTGGGGCATACTACAGTCTATGCTCTTCTCAGGAAACATTAGAAACCACTGTCACATCGAGTACAGCATTTTGTTTCCAAAGGTGGTTTCTGGCATTAAGGGCAAAAATTCTAGGAACTGCGGTGGATCTTCTTAAAGTCCTGGGCTTATCTAACCCAGACAGTGTTGAGAATAATGGACAGGTAAAGAAATGTACATTGGTTGATTGTAAATCTCTGCTTTTAATCACTCAAATATCTGTTCGGTTGAAGAGGTTAGTGCAGGAACTTGATCTGATGGCCAGATCTTTCATTGGCATGGATAGCAAGAGTTCAGAAATCATTGCAGCACTTGCACTTAGCTGTTCGGTGTTGGCCTTTGGTACTGGATTTGCTCTTTTCATTCCAAAGTTACTTTCCTTTGAAACTTTTAAATCTGGTGGTTTGGAAATTTCACAGAATTGTTTACATTCATCGCTAATACAAAACTTAGTTGGGCGGTTGTGGCATGTAGACCCTGAGATCAGCAAATAAGCTGTCTGCTTTTAGAGGTTCATGGACAGCCCAAGAACTGTTTCCACATGCAGTCCCGAAATCAAATATTGAGCGTTGGTTACGAAGTGAGGGATATCCTCAGTCTGTAGCGATGCTGTTTTGGGCATCGTTTGCTTGAGAAATGAGGCAAACAGAGTCCATAATGAGGAGATTCTATCTCAAGTTACCACGACCGGTTTGCATCTTCTGTTGGACATTATTATGAAATGGATTCATATCCCTTTCTGGATTCCAAAGCATTTCTTTAAAACAAGGTATGCTTAGAAAATTTCCAACACAAGATTACTAAGTAGTATTTCTAATTGAACTAATACCTATCTGGAGCAGTTATGAACAGTTCTCTTTGTCTTATAACATGCTTCTGACATGGTGGCTAGTTTTCTTGATTTATCCCATGTGTGATTAGATGGTGAGTTCTGTCCTTCCAAACCTTGTTAATGTTACCGATTTCGAGCCACAATAGATGGTTGTAAGATTTCAATGAAAATGAAAGATCTAAGCTCAAACTCACATGAGCTTTTAAATCCAAGGCTAGTTGGGTTGGCTACATGGATCCGTTTTCTCCATTGTCTGATTAAATGGTGAGGTTTTAAGAAAATAAGTCTTTTTTAAATGCCAGAATCCATGGAATCTTAGGTGCACGCATCTCTTTGTACCATCTACTTGGAGTGGGTCACTCTTGCGCACCAATGCATCCTAGGCCTATGTTGCACACATTCAACCATCTAAAACATCTTTCCCTCCGTTCATCCTAAAACTGAGAGATCTATAAACAGAATTTTAGGCCACTTAATTTGATTTGTTGAACTATCATTCTAAGGCATAAGGGAGATCACTTCATTTTATTCTTTTTCTCCCTTGTGGGTGCTATAGCTACTCTTTGGACTGGATCGATTTCAAAAGTAGATCACTTTACTCCTCTTTCTATGTTATGAGCTTCTTTTGCCACTTTAACAGCATTTTAATGTCTAAAATTGACATGAAATTTCAGGCCTTGCATTGGTTCGGAGATCTTTGCTTTTAATGCGGACACTAAAAACCAGGATGTGATATCTGTCTTGCCGGGGTTCCACCTGTCATTAAATCTTTGTCTTCAAATGAGAAATCTGCTTCCACAATTCTCATCTCAAGTGAATAAGTTGTTTTGCCTCCTTTGTTGTAGTGTATCCTTTCAGAGACCTGAACAGAATGGAGAAAACAAGAAGCCAAAACAATGTTCTTGCCTAGCTTGGGAGAGTGATGAGATGGTAGAAATGGATGAGAAATTGTTTCAGTATGTGACAGAGTGTGCAAAGAAGACCAGTCGTAGGAGTAACAATGGTGGAGATGTATAGGCATTTGTGTGTTTTGAACCAAATGAGAGAGGATAAGGGTCGTCAAACTGCTTGGTTGATGTTTATTATTTTCCTGAGGGTTCTTATCAAATGAAATGGCATAGCTGTTGCATTGAGAGGCAGGGTTCTTATTGGAGCCTTCTTCCGTTTAACTCTGGACCTGAATTTATTGTATATAAATCTCCTGTTGTTGATTGATTTTGGTAGAACACAATAAAGATTCTTTGCATGCATACGTTGTCTCTGTTAGATTATGTATAACATAGTTATTGCTTAGTTAGTTTAATCCCACATTGGTTGTGTATAGCTTTGGCTCTCTTATTGGCTCCTATATATAGGATAGCTCACTTGTAAGTAAATCACACATTTCAATACAATTCTCTTCTTTATATTGTCTCACTTCCTCTCTTAAACCTTAACATGGTATCAGAGCCTTCGTGGTTCTCGGTATATTAAGAGTTGAGAATGCTCTGTGATTGCCACTATTAGTGGATCTTTCACATAAGAAAAACTTCTTGAACGTTGTCGGTATATTAAGAGTTGAGTATGCTCTGTGATTGCCACTATTAGTGGATCCTTCACATCAGAAAAACGTCTTGTATATCCTTTTCATATCTGTCGGGTCACCACTATAGTCGGAGTCTCATTCTCCATCGACGTCATCTAAGCCGTTGCTCCATCGATGTCACTATTCAATCGTTGACCGTTGACCGTTGACCGACGGCCAGATTTGACAATATGGCAGAAAAAGATATTTTTCGTCATGTTCAGTCTGTATTGGATGGTACAAACTACATTGTTTGGTCTCAATCTATGCGAAGTTTCCTCAAAAGTCGTAAGCTTTGGTCTTACGTGGTTGGTACTGTCGAGAAGCCAGTTAAAGGGGCTACTGAAACTAATGATGCTCTTCTCACTCGTCTCATTGATTGGGAAAGTAATCATCATCAAATTCTCACGTGGTTTCGTAATACTACTATTCCATCTATTTCTGCCCTATTTGGTAGCTTTGATGAAGCTAAGGGTGCTTGGGATATGCTTGCTTCTCGTTATTCTGCTGTTGATGGTGCTTGAGAATATCAGCTCATATTTGAGCTCTTCTGCCTAAAGCAAGAATCGGGGCAGAGTATTAATGATTTTCTTGCTCGCATGAAATTCTTATGGAATCAAATTGATCTCTCTGATCCTATTTGGAAGGATCCTATAGATGCCAAAATGTATGCTGAACGAAGGGATCAACATCGTCTTCACCATTTTTTTATGGCATTACGTGATGATTTTGAGCCTATTTGTGTGCAACTTTTTCATCGCTCTCCTCTCCCTACTTTGGACAATGCCATCTTTGAACTTGTTCGTGCAGAAAGTAGTTCACAGACTATGCACTCTCAAAATAGTCCTTCAGTGTTGGCTGCTCCATTATCTAATTTTTTATCATTTCAGCTAAAGCATTCTGACAGGTTTGGTGCTCCTTGACCTTCTCCTAAGCCTCGCGACAACAATTTCTGTCGTTTTTGTAAACGTCGAGGGCACACTATTGATAAATGTTGGCAAAGGGGAAGATCAAATGCTCCCACTGCAGCAGTTGCTCATCCTAAGAGCACTGTCTCTATAGTTGTTCCATATCCATCTGTGGTTACAGCTTTATCTTCAGTTGCACTCTCTGACGGGTCATCAGGATCTACTGTCACCTTATCTGCAGCTGACTTTGAGGCAATAGTTAATCAGGTCATCCAGTCTCATTCTGGTAATGCATCTTCCTCTGCCCTCTCAGTCCTGCCAGGTAATTTTGCCTCTTGGCTTTTTGATTCCGCTTGTTGCAACCATATGACACCTTTCCTAGCTTCATTTACTACATCTACACCTTCACCTCATTCCTCATTCATTCGCACAGCTGATGGCTCCACTATGACTGTTAAAACTATAGGCACCATCAATAGTCGTTCTTTTTTTATTCCTGAAGTTTTTCATGTGCCAGAATTATCCTATAATCTTCTTTTCGTTGGGCAAATATGTGAACTTGGATATAGAATTGTCTTTGACTTTTTTGGTGTGAATGTGCAGGAACCTTATACTGGTCAGACCCTTGGGACCGGGCGTAGAATTGGGCGCATGTTCAAACTCTCATCTTTACACATGCCCAACCTTCCCACCTCCAACGTCTCTGCTGCTGCCTCTTTATCACCACCATCCCTTGCACTTTGGCATTCACGTCTTAGTCATGCATCTGCATCTCGGGTACAACTTTTAGCTTCAAATGGGTTGTTAGGGTCAGTGTCTAAAAGTTCTTTTGATTGTATTTCGTATCGACTTGGAAAACAGCCGGCTTTGCCTTTTAATAAAAGTGAGTCTCATCCTACTGCTTCGTTTGATTTAATTCATTCTGATGTTTGGGGACCTTCTCCTGTTGCTAGTATGAGTGGTTCACGCTATTTTGTAATTTTTGTTGATGATTTCTCTCGTTACACTTGGGTATTTTTAATGAAATCTCGTTCTGAATTATTGGATATTTATCGTACTTTTGCCAAAATGATTGAAACCCAATTTTCAAAACCCATCAAAGCTTTTCGTTCTGATAATGCTTTAGAATATACTCAATATGCTTTTAAAGCCATCCTAAAAAATTATGGTACTGTTCCTCACTTGTCATATCCTGGCACTTCACAACAAAATGGTCGAGCTGAACGTAAACTTAGGCACATTTTAGACACTGTTCTAGCCCTCCTCATTTCCACATCTGTTCCTACCACATTTTGGGGTGAAGCCACTCTAACGGCTATCTACACGATCAATAGGCTGCCTACCCCTATCCTTGATAATTGCAGTCCTTATAAACGGTTGTTTGGCTATGTTCCCTCATACCACCATCTTTGTGTGTTTGGTTCTGCTTGTTTTGTTTTACTCCAACCTCATGAGCACACCAAACTTGAGCCTCGTTCTCGAATTTGTTGCTTTCTTGGATATAGAATTGAACAAAAGGGCTATCGGTGTTATGATCTTGTGTCTCATCGTCTTCGCATCTCCCGTCATGTAGTTTTCTGGGAGCATAGACTATTTCATGAAATTGGCAAATTCAGCATGCCATCTTTTCCTCATTTTACCACACTTATGGAGCCTCCTATTTCTCTTACTCACACTAGTGATGTCTTGCCCAAGTCTCTCTCACCTCACACTAGTAATGTCATGCCAGAGTCTCCCTCACCAAATACTCTCGGTTCCACTCCACCTGATACTCTTGATGTCGCTTCGCCTGAGCCCCCAGGGTCTGTTATGTATAAGGATCATGTTCACACTTCCTCTCCAGACCTTCGCCGATCCACCAGAGTAAGATCTCTTACATCCCATCTCCAGGATTTTCATTGCTTTCATGCTTTAGCTACTTTATATGAGCCCCACTCCTATCGTGAGGCTTCCACTAACCCTTTTTGGCAAACTGCGATGAAAGAGGAACTTGATGCTTTACACAAGAATAATACATGGGATTTGGTTGACTTGCCTCCTGGAAAGTCTGTGGTTGGCAGTAAGTGGGTTTACAAAATTAAGACTTGTTCAGATGGTACTGTTGACAGGTACAAGGCTCGACTTGTTGCTAGGGGTTTTACTCAGGAGTATGGTGTGGATTATGAGGAGACCTTTGCTCCAGTTGCTCGTCTATCTTCTGTGCATGCTTTGCTGGCTGTTGCAGCCTCTTGCCATTGGTCACTTTTTCAAATGGATGTTAAAAATGCATTCCTTAATGGTGATCTTAATGAAGAAATCTATATGCAACCACCTCCTGGACTATCTAATCCAACAAATAAGGTATGTCGTCTTCGTCGAGCTCTATATGGACTTAAGCAGGCTCCTCGAGCATGGTTTGCTAAGTTTAGCAACACTTTGTCTAGCCTTGGATATTCCATCAGCTCCTATGATTCAGCCTTGTTTGTTCACCGCACAGACCGGGGCATCATACTTCTTCTGTTATATGTTGATGACATGATTATCACCGGGGATGATCCTATTAGTATTCAGGAACTTAAACAGTTTCTCAATCAACATTTTGAGATGAAAGATCTTGGTCTTCTCAGCTATTTTCTTGGTCTTGAGATTTCATCTTCTTCTGATGGTTATTATTTGACACAAGCCAAATATATCTCTGATATGCTTTCTCGGGCAAATCTCACAGACAGTAAGGTTGTTGACACACCAACTGAGCTTAATGCTCGTCTTACACCCCATGATGGCGAACTTCTTCGTGATTTTACTTTATATCGACATTTAGTTGGTAGTCTTGTCTACCTTACTGTTACTCGGCCTGATATCTCGTATGCTGTCCATCAGGTGAGTCAGTTTATGGCTGCTCCTCGCTCTACTCATTTTGCTGCCGTTCTTCGCATCTTTCGTTACCTAAAGGGGACATTGTTTCATGGGCTCTTTTTCTCCTCTCAGTCTCCTCTATAGTTGTGTGCTTATACCGATGCAGATTGGGCAGGTGATGCTACAGATCGTCGTTCTACCACCGGTTATTGTTTCCTACTTGGCACCTCTCTTATCTCTTGGCGAAGTAAGAAACAAACTGTTGTTGCTCGATCTAGTACAAAGGCAGAATATCGTGCTTTAGCTGACACTACCTCTGAGCTTCTTTGGTTACGATGGTTGTTACAAGATATGAGTGTATCACTTTCTGCTGCCACTCCTGTATACTGTGACAATAGAAGTGCTATTCAGATTGCTCATAATGATGTGTTTCATGAACGGACCAAACATATTGAGATTGATTGTAATTTTGTCCGTCATCATCTCCTTCAGGGCTCCCTACAGCTTCATTCTGTCACATCCAAGGATCAGCTCGCAGACATCTTTACCAAGTCACATCCTCCAGGCCGTTTTCGTGATCTTGTTTTCAAACTCAAGTTGGTTTCTCATATTCCACCTTGAGTTTGAGGGGGGCTGTTAGATTATGTATAACATAGTTATTGCTTAGTTAGTTTAATCTCACATTGGTTGTGTATAGCTTTGGCTCTCTTATTGGCTCCTATATATAAGATAGCTCACTTGTAAGTAAATCATACCATTCAATACAATTCTCTTCTTTGTATTGTCTCACTTCCTCTCTTAAACCTTAAATCGGGTAAGAGCTGCAACATAGTGCTTTTCCAAAAAAAAAAAGCATTGAAAAAGAAAAGGAAATCCATTAATCAGTACTATCTCTGATTTTTGTGATTTTCCAATAAACCAATTAATAATTCAAAGAGTTAAAAAAAACTCACCTACCTTACTTATAGTAACTAGGGGTGGAATCCACACCTGCACTTCCTTTTCCTTGTTTTCTTCTTCCATTTCTTCAAGATGAAGCAGCAATTAATTTATAAACCTTACCCAACAACATCAATCAATTACTCCACTCCAAACATCTTATAGTTAAAAAAGAATGATATATTCTTGTTTGGTGTTTGCTTTTAATTTGTTGTTATTAATGTATGCGACACAAAGAAGTTGTTCACTTTTGGCTCTAACTTTTTTCTTTGTGATACACTTTTTTTTGCCCTAATTATTACAACACAAAAGCTTTGCCTTAATGATTCCGTAACCATCAAAACTTAGGAGATTTTTTTTGCACATTGGTGGGTGCATCCAAAAAGAAAGAAAGAAAGAAAGAAAGAAAGAAAGCTCATTAAGATAATTTGTATTTAAATTTTTGCATAGTTGATGATTTTTATGATGAGATAACATTGTATTTTGTTTAAAAATTAGATCAATACTTATTGTTAAGTCACATTCCTTTAAACTTATTAACAACATTTAATTAAAATATAAAAAAAATCCAATTTGCATCCTTGGGGTTTGGTCTTGTAACATATTGTCTTTTGAGATTTTTTTGTGACAGATTGTCCCTTGTGGTTTGCTTTTGGTTTAAAAAAAAAACCTCCGAAACCCTTCTTTATTTTGGACAAAATGCCTCTTGTAGTTCGCAACATTAGCACAAGGGAGTGGTCTATTAGTTTTTAAGTATATTGTTATATGTGAAACACACATGATATGGTTTTTTTTTTTTCATAAACATTGACAAAAAAATAAAATGTATTATTTTTAAAATAAAAATATATATAAAAAATTAAAATAAAACGCACATTTAAAGTTTAAAAAATATTGTCATTACTGTTAGGTCTTCATCTTCCAAAGGACAATCTGTCACATGCATTCCGCATGTAAAAATATGTTTAAAAACTAACAAAATATGCTTAAAAACTAACGAGTCACCCTCTTCGTGCTAACGTCGTGAACCTCAAAAGACAATATGTCTCAAAAAAGAGGTTTTGGTCTTCTTTAACCATGAGCAAATCACAAGAGGACAATCTCTTACAAAAACCTCAATGGGTAATCTGTTACAAAGTTAAACCATAAATGATGCAAATTTTATTTTCTCTTTAAAATAAATAACGTGATGTAAGTAACTTTAAATTTAATTTTTTAAGTGATGTGATACATTATCTCACTATGAACATTATCAACTGTAACAAAATTTCAAATACAAAATATCCTAATCGAGAGGAAAAAAAAAAGTCAATCTTCAGCCTACACCCAATTAGTTTTGTATCTATGACTCAAATTAAAGACTGAAATCAATTAGTAGAAGGTAAACATCTATGAAGTATGAACAACTAATTAATTAATGGTAGTATTACAATTGATCGATATTGCCATTGATTTTCTTTTTATTTATTTTTTCATAATCATTGACTAATTTATTATCATCATTGATCTTCTATCATTGTGAAAATAGTATAAAAATATATCTATTTTAGTTAAAAAACAAAAAAAAAATCTTTTATTAGTGGTTTAACAAATTATCTAAGAGAACTTTATTAATTAAGCATTAGAAAACGTTACATATAGGAATTGCTTAAATGTTAGCTTAGAAAAAGAGAGGTACGTGTGCAATGTGAGAATAAAACTTGTAAATGTGAGGTTTGGATCATTTTGAAGAAAACGAGATATCAACACTTCAATAATTAAACTTTCTTGGTAATTTCTATCTCTTTTTATATTATCAATTATCAATTTTCTTTTAAAAATATAAATATGTCGTTTTACTTATTGATTATTTATGATTAATTAAGAAAATGTGAATTTATAATTATTTCTTGAGATGAATCCCTAAATGAAAGGAAGATAATAATTTTGCTGAAAATATTATCACGCGTAGTCTCGATATATATGGAAATTTGCTTGACCCTTTTATGGTTTAAGATTAGAATAACTCTAATTCGAGGTAAATATAATACACACCTCAAATGGAGTTAGATCGACTGCGTACCTTAATCCAAAGATTACATCTCATTTTCTGTAGGGTATGTTTTGAACTTTTCACATAATTGACAATTTTAAAGGCTTCACATTTGAAAGTCATATAAATGAAAACAAAATGATTTTTTTTAGTTTATCAATGATAACTTGATTGAACTCAAGAATTATCCTCACAAGAGATGTAATTGATAGGTTAAGCATAAGCACGAAAATAAACAAAAACGATCGTCGTTATTTGAGTTAGGGAGAACCTAAAACTCGTACTTAATTGAAGTTTTATAAAGTTGTTAAAACATAATTCGTTTTCAATTAAAACCATGTGTACAAATCTGAATTAAGTTTTGGGATTGACCCTTTGACAAAAACAGGATTTTATGTTTCATTATTAAGCTAACAACGTAAAAATAAGATTACTAATTAAGAGTACAACTTTGATAATTACTTAAATGTAATTTAGATCCTCAAAATTTAAATTTTTTAGAACTTTAACTCTAAAAAACCAAGTTTTAATGTTTTAAGTCGTATTCAAATAATCAACGACGTTAAATTAATTTGTTTAAATCTTTGTAAATTAAAAAATTACTTTGAAATCATGTTTGAGTAGTGAATCATACGATTCATGTGAAATCAGAATCGACAATATAATCACATGATAAGTAATTTTACGAAATTTGTGAGACTATTATATTCGTAGATATTTCGTATTAACAATAATTACATTTATAAATATCGATGTTCATTATCTTAATAATAACATTGTAATGTAATTTTTTTTACCATGATTTAATTCTTTATTTTCAACCGTTGATCTGATGGGTCCTTTACATTTAACACTTCTTTAAATGATGGAGAGAGAGAGATGGAATTTGGGTTCCTGTATAAAAGACATGAAAGTAACCCCGAAATACCCGATTTTACATTTAACACTTGGCAAACTTCATTTACAAGATATTCATTCCCATTGAAGGCAAAATAATCAAATCACCACCTACCATCTAAAAACCAAAGCCATGATTTGGCACCATTTGATTGATCTATATAAGACACCTGGACATGTAACATCATACATCATATATTTCCCCAATAAAAAAAAAAATATAACCCTCTAGCCTTTGTGTGTAAAAATACTTTTACACAATGTCAAACTTGTTAGGGTCCCTAAAGTAAGAAGTTGGTAACAGAAACCCTTTTCTGTCCAAAGAGAGAAAATTGAAGACTTCGAAGGCAAGCAATCCTCATGTATGCATAAAAAACAAACAAACATAAAAAGGTTACAAAATGTTGGGTGTTATGTGTATGATCCCTTACGAAAAAACATTTTACCATTTTCATATCAAATCTTAGCTAGGCCCTTCTCTTTCCATGTCCTCCTTTCTCTCTCTCTCTCTCTCTCTTTCTCTCTCTCTCAATTACATTAATACATCTATACATTAATACATCTATAAATAATCATCACTAGAATGTATTATCTCGAACACCAACTACTATCTATCTTATAGAGAAGAGAAGATCAAAAGAGTCATGGGATCAAAAATGGCAAGGAAAGCTCTCATACTCTGCAATATCATTATGGGTTTGGCTAGTGATATGACTAAAAATACCCAACCAATAAGGAGACACCACATAGGCCATTGCAAAGGCAAGCCAAATAGGACGAGACATAGAGTATCCAGGCCCAAATCAAGTTGGGACTCCGGGTCGCCAACCGCCCTAATACATGGATGGCTCCTGATCAAGCCAACAAGGCGAAGCCCAAGCGGACGACCCCTGGCCACCTAGTTGGGCCTCCTAGGCATCATTCCCCAACCAAGTTGGGACTCCGGGTCGCCAACCGCCCTAATACATAGACGACTCCTGATCAAGCCAGCAAGGCGAAGCCCAAGCGGACGGCCCCCAGCCACCTAGCTGGGCTTCCTAGGCATCATTGCCCAACCAAGTTGGGACGTCAGGTCACCAACCGCCCTTATACTTGAACAGTCCCTGGTCAAGCCAACAAGGTGAAGCCCAAGCGAACGGCCCCCAGCCACCTAGCTGGGTTTCCTAGGCATCATTACCCAACCAAGTTGGGGTGTCACATCACTACTGCCTTGGGCAATATGCCGCCTCCAAAGCCCTATAAAGAGGCTTAGGTGCGCATTCCAAACGACCCTGATTCATCTTAACCTAAAAAAGTAACGCTCGTCCCCTACATATCTCTTATCTTATTCTTACTAAAGCTTCGGAGCATCCCCGGAGGCACCCCCTCCGGCGACCCCCTAGTTCACATTTCTTTCCCTGTGTAGATACGTCTGAGGCTCGGCCTCCAACTCAGCAAAACACATTTTTGGCATCAATAGATTGGCGCCATCCGTGGGAAACCACCATCTCTCACTGGTCATTAATAGCGAAGAAGTTTAAAGAACTCATTTGTTGTTATGTCACCTAAAACCACTACCAAGGACATCGGCAAATGAGCAATGAGGGACAGATCAAGTTCCTCGGTCGAGTTCGAAAAGTATCCCAATGTAGCTACTCTCCAGGTGCAGTTCGTGGAACTCTCGCGGCTAGTGGCTGATTTAGTCACTGAAGTCCGCGGAGGAGCTCGTCAGCCATAACCAGCACCTTCTCGGTCGGACCCCGATCGCGCCTGTTCGGCCAGCCGTAAACCTTCTGTCGATGGTTGTTCCTTGGCTGAGTCTCCCCTACCCCGTGTGGCAAGGTTTAGAGAAAGTCCCTCGTCCAAAAGCAGTGAAGTCCTCGATAAGCGAATCAAGGATATAAAGGGACGGATCAACGAAGCGTTTAGAGGCCGCAGCCACAATGTTATGGACGAGCTCAATGTGCAAGACCCTCCTTTCGCTCAGGAAGTCCTCGAGGCCCCCCTCTCGCCAAACTTCTGAATGCCTCAGATTAAACCTTATGATGGATCTACTAACCCTCTGGATCATCTCCAGCACTACAGAACCACGATGACGCTCTACAAGCACTCTGATCCTGTGAAGTGTCGAGCTTTTCCCCTAACGCTCGAAAAGGCAACCGATACGTGGTATTCCTGTTTGAAACTAGGAGGCATCCATACATTTAAGGAGCTGAGTTATGCCTTCGCCTAGCATTTTATCAGTAGCAAAGGACCAAAGAAGACCTCGGAGTCCCTGTTCAACATCATCCAGCTGAAAGGGGAAAAGCTCTGGGCCTACATTTCGAGGTTCAATTCCGTCGCTTGGGAGATCCCTGACCTTGACCCCAGTGTCCAAATGTTGGCTTTTAAAAACGGGCTAAGATCTGGGGTCTTCAGTTCGAAACTCACCAGGCACCTACCCATTGACATAAGTGAAATCTTAGCCCGAGCTGAGAAGTACATGCTGTTGGAAGACAACCAGGCATTCCAAAAAGAACGAAAAAGAGATGCGAGAAAGGGTCCCACCAGCCTAGGTCGCGAGCCTATTAAATGGCCATTTCGTGAATATAGACCAAGAGCCCCTAGGCCCTTCGAAGGTAGGCCTCAAGCCCTGCCTTTCGAGAGCGGGCCCAAGGCCCTTAGGCCCTTCGGAGACTACACCCCGCTCAATGCCTCTAGGACCGACGTCATGATGCAAATCCATGACAAGGCCCTCTTACAATGGTCCCTGAGACCATTAAACTTCCACCAGGACCGAAGCACATGGTGTAGGTTCCACAGGAACCATGGTCACGACACGGAAAATTGCCAGGCACTAAAGACCCAGATCGATGCCCACATCAACAGAGGGCAGCTAAAAGAGTTTACAGGGCACAAATGGAGAAATTCACAGAGTGGCCCCGGAGAAGCCTTGAGCACCCATTCGAGAGGAATAGGCCAACGTGACCTATCTAGGAGAGTCCTAGGCCGAGCCATAGGGAGCCCGGCCAAAAGAAACTAGAGGCTGCTGATTACGTCCAAAGTATAACGCGGTTATTTGTAGTACAGCTTTGGGGTGTCGATTCCACAGGGAAACAAGTTAATTACAGAAGAAGGTGTAAACTTGAACACAAATGATAAAAGATTGATTGAAAGAATCTGAATTGTATATTTTATCGAAATTGTGTGAATGATTGATGGATATAATAAAGAAACGACAAGATTCCAAAAATCCTCCCTAGGTTCGTTGCCCTAATCCTAATTTGATTCAGTTGTTTTTATCTCGATTACAAGTTTCACATCCCAAACAGGCAATCGGCAAATATTCAATTAAAGCACATTTATAAATCCTAATGTAATTGTTATGAAATCTCCTTTACTTTCAAGCACACATGACCTAACTTATAAATTATCAAGAGACGAAGATATATCTAAACGACAATACCGCAGCAATGGAAAAATCTATAAAAGATATCTACCGGACTCAATCACACCCAAATAGGTACACATAAGAAAAACATGACTAAACTTATATGGAAAATAAGCATGCAATCATCGGAGTAATAATAAATCTACTAATTAAATTAAGAATAAAACATAACAATGTTTAACAAAAATAATTCCACTACAACCGAATCAAATAAAGAAAAATAAGAATAACTACACCTAGGGATTCATCCCTTCGCCTTGCTTGGAGACTAGCCAGCCATGGAGCTCATGCTTCCTTGAGTTGCCTCCGGCCTCTCAACGATCATCTCCTCCTTGGTAGCGAAATCTTCGGAGATTCCTCAGCTTGCCCTCCAAATTTATACTTTCGGATTGCTCCTAAAGGACCTCTGGATTGCTCCTAAAGGCCCTCTGGAGTCACTCTATGATGATTTCAGATGAGCTCCGATTGATGCCTCAAAGCTGAAGTGGAGTAGGCCTTTTATAGGGAAATACCACGAGTGCAATGTGTTTCCAATCCGATGTGGGATATAGAAACGTGTTTTCCAACTGATGTGGGATGCGGGATTTAAGCCCAAAATCACGCTGAAATCCCGCACAGCCCACACAGCCTGACCTTTGTCAACTAAAACTGCCATAACTTTCTCTAGAAAAATCATTTTTCCAAGCCGTAAAATTTTCCAGAAAATAGACTTCCAGATCTTTCTAAGAATATATGGCTCATCTCTTGGTTCTTCTTGCATCAATACAGTTTAATTTTCAAAGATGATTGATCTGTACTGATAATTCTGGCAATTTAGTAAATCCCCTTTCTTGGTTTCTCTTTATCTTGGCTCTTCCGTGACCATTATCTCACTTGAGTATTCATTAAAGCTTCATGTTTAAAATGATAATAGTTTTTCTATCTCTTTTTTAACCTCAGAGTACCTGAAAATGCACTGAAATAAGTCAACGATTCAAGAATAACACTTTAGAGTTATTAAGGTATAAAAGTGTAATTCCAACCTTGATCAACCCTAAAATGCTAACAATTAAGTACTGTTTAGATGTATTTTATGACTCTCATCAGCCGCTGATTACGCTCAAAGTATAACACGGTAGTTGTAGTACAACTTTGGGGTGTCGATTTCCACAGGGAAACAAGTTAAGTACAAAGGAAAATGTGTGAACCTTAAAAGAACGATAAAAGCTAAACTAAATATTTTTTAGAGTTTTGATAGTGAAATAATGTAAGAAAAATTGCGTAATTGTAAATGAAATATAAATGAGAAATAAAAAAGTTCCGGGAATCCTCCTTAGGTTTGTTCCCTATTTCCATTCTTGATTCAATTGATTTTATCTCGATTTCAAGTTTCACATCCCAAACAAACAATCGGAATATATTCAATCAAGCACATTTATAACTCTAATATAATTGCTACAAATTCCTCATTGATTTCGGTTCAAGCACACATGATCCATCTTAAAGATTATCAAGAAATGACAATATATCACAATGAAAATATCGCAGTAATGGACAATCAATAAAATAAATCTACCGGAATCAATCACATCCAAACAACCTCAATG
This sequence comes from Bretschneidera sinensis, assembly GCA_023935145.1. NCBI lineage: Eukaryota > Viridiplantae > Streptophyta > Magnoliopsida > Brassicales > Akaniaceae > Bretschneidera > Bretschneidera sinensis. The sequence goes on from CM043705.1 coordinate 72,046,167, forward strand.
GAGGAGAATGATGCAATCACCGGATTAAAAGAATCTAAAAGAAGAAGAATAAAAAGTGCATCTATCACATGAACTCAAATCCTTCTTAATTAATCAATGAATAGTTCATAAAACAATATTCAACATTAAATCCGTACAACTGAATCAAGAAGGAAATAAGGAACAATAAATCCCTAAGGATTCATCCTTTTCCCTTGTGTGAAGACTAGTTGGCCATGGAAATCAAGGTGGAAGAACAATATAGATACTCTCTCCCCTTGATTTCTAGCCCTCAAGAAACTTAAAAATAAAATGGAAGAATGCTGGATTTGGGATCCAAGATCCTCTCTATTTTTCTCTCTTCCTTCATTCCTTGCTTCATTTCTCTCTTGAATTATTTGAATGCCCGGCTGCACACTCCTTAAGGAGGTATTTATAGATTACAAGTAGTAGCTAGGGGTATTTTGGTCTTGGAAAAATGTCACTTGCTCGCCCTAATCAGGTCAAGAGGCGAGTGGGCCGTGCTGTGCACCTGGGCCTGCTGTGCTTCTGGGCCTGCTGTGCTGGCCTGAACTGTTTCCACTAAAAATGCCATAACTTTCTCTAGAAAAATCCTTTTTACGAACCGTAAAATTCTCCAGAAAATAAACTTCTGGATCTTTCTAAGCATATATGGCTCACCTCCTAGTTCTTCCTACATCAATACAGTTTAATCTGCAAAAATGATTGATCTGTACGGGAAATTCTGGCGATTCAGTGAAACTCCTTCAGCTTGCATGCAGAAGTGAACACACTAGTGTGCCTACCCTTATCTTGTTCCAAAGTGATGCACACACTTGTGTGCAGTCTTTTAACTTACTGTACTTTATTAATCCAGCCTTGGTTTAGACTTTAACCATCTTTGAATCATGTTTGGACACATCTAAACCTTGGACAAAAACGAGCACCGACACCCAAGATCTTTTGGCGCTTTAAACATGGATCGCTTTATTATCTCTTTTGTACTCAAAGCACCTGAAAATGCATCGAATTAAGTCAATGATTTATGAATATCACTTTAGAGTTATCAACATGTAAAAGTGCGATTACGACCGAGATCAACCCTAAAATGTTGACAATTAAGTATTGTTTAGATTCACTTTATGACTCTCATCACAACCCCCAACTAGCTTATTGCTAGTCCCTAGCAATTCAAGCGAAAGGCATGAAATGAATTCTTTATTTAGAAATCAAAACAAAATACAGTAATGCTGGCGTTAACCAAGAGTGATTCAAAAATCTGTCTAAAAAATCATGCATAACATATAGCACATAGAATCATTAAATATCACTCAGGTCCAAGAATAATCCAAATGTCAACCTTAAAATCGTTATCGACTCTTACCATCCATCTTACCATAATACATTAGTCCGAACACCATGATGATTTTATGCACAACATAGCATGAATACAAGTTTTGGCCTCTAAAAACATATTAATTTGCGTGACATCAATCACAAATCAAGCTCCATATGCTCACTTTTCAAATCACTCTCCACTATGTAGAAAAATCACACTTCATCGGATCAATAGGTCTTTAATAAGCTTGCAACGTTAGGCTAGGGTAAAGGTCAAGAAAGAATAGGAAAGTTTAAACAAATAAAAGAACTAAGTCTCTTAATTTAAACACAACCACTTTAAGCACAAGATAACCTTACTTCAACACTCAACTCTTTCAACCATTTTTCGAGCATTTCTCGCAAAAAATCAGCATTTTTTTTTCTTTTTTCTTTGCCATAATTCATTTTTTATTTTGGCATAAGACCATTCACCTCCTCTTTCATTCTTTTCTTTTCTTTTCCACAACCCCCAACTTATCTCTTTTAATGTACTTGGGTTATGGTAGTAATATTTTCTCATATTTCCACCCTTACTCCTTTTAAGTGCTTCTCACAACATGTGTATAACTAAGTTCTTTTAAAAGAGAGCTAAGGATAAAATATTTTTAGGCTCATAAAGGTGAGTAAATGGTTTATTGAAAGAAACAAGGCTCAATTTTTCTTTTCAAGAAAAATGCTCAAATAGGTGACTAGCGATGAATATAACAAGGGTAAGTTTAAAAAGGCTCAAACGGTCCAAAAATGGCCTACATCATATATTTTCGCCCCAAGTGATTATCAAATAAGTTCTAGAGCTTGTAGAGACAGCAAAAGTATTCACAAAACAATCGCGCATAAAACTTCTCCAAATGCTTTAGACTAATCATGCAATCTTACCACAAACCATAGTCTCAAACCAAAGAAAAATTGACACTTAATTTATTCTCAAAGCGAAGCAAGATTTAGCTTCTTCTAAATGCTATATGCTATCTCGATTAAGCTCATATCATTGACATGTGAATTAACTCCAAGGCTAACACAAAGCATGCTAAAAACAAACAAACAATTTTTTTTATCCTAACAACGAAAAGAAAGAAAGTGACACCAAGCAGTTCAATGAAAAAAAAGAAAAGAAATGTGTTTCCTCCACCCCCAACCTAAACATTGCATTGACCTCAATGTAAAAGAAAAAGGAAAGGAAACTCCCTGTGTGGCCAAAAATGCACAGAATCTGAAAATTGTGCACCACCAATTGAACTGCATACCGTTCTTTTCGCTGAAATCAACTAAAAACTAAAAATTAAAATGGACTTAACACAACCAAAATTCTAAGTTAATAAAGACTTAACAATGAAATATTAATATTTTTTTTTTGAAATTTGAACTAAACCAAAAACTAACAATCAAGATTGAATGAAAACTAACTAAAAACAGAACAAAAATTAAAAGGAATAACGTACCTTTGTTGTGTGGTCAAGGTGAATAGACCGGATCCATAAGCGGAATGTCTTCCATCTCCGGATCACGTCTATCAATTAAGATCTTAAGTCGTTGACCATTTACTTTAAAGACCCGACCATCTCTAGTATCCTCAATTTCTACCGCCCCATTTCCAAAAACATTTTTTACTATAAAAGGGCTGGTCCATCTTGACCGAAGTTTTCCAGGGTGCCTATGAAGTCTATAGTCATATAAGAATACCCGGTCATTGGGTTTAAATGTTTTTGTCATGGAATACTTTCATCTTAGCCTTATAGATTCTAGAATTTTCATAAGCATCGTTTCTTAATTCTTCTAACTCGGTCAGCTGATATTTTCGAAGTTTACCCGCTTCACCCATGTCAAAATTAAAAGACTTGGTGGCCCAATAAGCTCGATGCTCGAGCTCCACGGGTAAGTGGCAAGGCTTTCCAAAAACAAGCCGATAAGGCAACATACTTAAGGGAGTTTTAAAGGCTGTACGGTAAGCCCAAAGCGCATCAGTTAGTCTCAAAGACCAATCTTTGCGATCGGGGTTAACCGTTTTTTCTAAAATTTGTTTAATCTCCCTATTAGCAAGCTCTACTTGTCCACTAGTCTGAGGATGATAGGCAGTAGAGATTTTATGTAATACCCCAAATTTTTTCATTAAAGCTTCAAAGGAACGGTTGCAAAAATGTGTACCTCGATCACTAATTATAGCACGTGATGTACCAAATCGAGATAACACCTTTTCTTTAAGGAATTTAATCACCGTTCCATTATCATTGTTCCGACACGCTGCTGCCTCTACCCACTTGGATACATAATCTATTGCTACAATGACATACTGGTACCCGAAATAAGAAGGGAAGGGTCCCATGAAATCGATGCCCCAACAATCAAAGATTTCAATCACTAAAATAGGGTTCAGGGGCATCATATTTCGGGGAGACACAGCTCCTAACTTTTGACATCTTTCACAAGAGCGACAATAGGTGTTTGTATCTTTAAACAAAGTAGGCCAATAAAATCTACACTGCAAAATTTTTACAGTGGTTTTTTTCATCGAAAAGTGGCCTCCACAAGCTTGGGAGTGACAAAATTCTAAGACACTCGAAATCTCTTCATTAGGGATGCAATGCCTTAGAATTTGGTCAGGGCAGTACTTGAAAAAGATAGGGGTCATCCCAATAAAAATTACGTACCTCATATAAGAATTTCCTCTTATCTTGAGCACTCCAATCCACAGGTATCTCACCTGTAGCCAAATAATTTACGATGTGAGCAAACCATGGTAGAGCAGTAATGGAGAGTAATTGCTCATCGGGAAAATCATCTTTGATTGGCATGTCATCACAAGTGTCCTCAAAAGTGAGTCTGGATAAATGGTCAGCTACTACATTCTCCACTCCTTTTTTATCCTTGATGGTGATATCAAATTCTTGCAAGAGGAGGATCCATCGGATTAGTCGTGCCTTAGCATCCTTCTTCGTAAGAAGATACTTGAGGGCTGCATGATCTATAAAAATAAAGATAGGAGAACCAATTAGATGAGCATGAAATTTATCTAAAGCAAATACTACAGCTAGCAACTCTTTTTCAGTTGTAGAGTAATTCATTTGAGCACTATTTAAACTCTTACTAGCATAGTAAATGACAAAAGGTTTACCTTCCCTTCGCTGTCCAAGAACAACACCTACAGCGTAGTCACTAGCATCGCACATGATTTCAAAAGGTAAAGTCCAATCTGGCGACTGCATTATAGGTGCGGAAGAAAGCTTGCCAATCAACGTTTTAAAGGCCTCTTGACAAGCTTGACTCCACTCAAAGGGGGTATCTTTAACTAGGAGAGCATATAGTGGTCTAGATATTTTTGAAAATTTTTGTATGAACCTCCCATAAAAACCTGCATGACCAAGGAAAGATCTCACATCCTTTATTGTCTTAGGGGTAGGCAATTTAGACATTAACTCAATCTTAGATTGATCAACCTCTATTCCTTTAGAAGAGACAATATGCCCTAAGACAATACCGGATGGTACAATGAAATGACATTTTTCCCAATTTAAAACCAATTCTTTTTCCTCACAGCGAATTAATACTCTTTCTAAATTCATTAAGCATGTTTCAAATGAAGATCCAAAAATAGTTAGGTCATCCATAAAAAAGCTCCATGCAATTTTAAACCATGTCACTAAAAATGCTCATCATGCAGCGTTGAAAAGTAGCAGAGGCGTTACATAATCCGAATGGCATTCTACGAAAAGCATAGGTGCCAAAGGGACAAGTAAAGGTGGTCTTTTCTTGGTCTTCTAATGCAATTTCTATTTGATAATAACCAGAATAACCATCTAAAAAACAGTAGAAGGGATGACCAGCTACACACTCAAGAATTTGATCAATAAAAGGGAGTGGGAAGTGGTCTTTCATGGTGGCAGCATTTAATTTTCTGTAATCAATGCACACACGCCACCCGTTCACAAGTTTGGTAGGGATTAACTCTCCTAGGTCATTTTTTGTCACAGTGACTCCGGACTTTTTCGGGATGACTTGCGTAGGGCTTACCCACTTACTATCAGCTATGGGATATATAATACCCGCATCTAATAGTTTCAGTACTTCATTTTTCACTACTTCTTTCATAGTGGGGTTAAGCCTACGTTGAGGGTCTCTACGAGGACTGGTTACTTCATCCAAATTTATTTTATGGGAGCATATCAGGGGATTAATTCCCTTTAAATCAGCCATGCTCCATCCCAGGGCTGATTTGTGTTTATTTAAAGTTTGAATTAATCTCTTACCTTGAGTCTCAGATAATTCAGAAGAAATAATAACAGGAAAGGTATCACTTGGACCGAGAAAGGCATGTTTTAGACCCTTAGGTAGTGGCTTTAATTCGACTTTAGGTGCTTCCACACTTGAAGGGACTTGAGTCTTGCTTCTTTCGGGCAGCTCCTCAAACCTTGGTTGCCATGTCCGATTTCCATAATCCTGAGGTTTGTAAAAAAACAACACATATATCAATTATATCAGTTTTATCATCAAATAAATCTATCTCAGAATTAACAAGAAAATTTTCAAGAGGGTCATAATCATGAGTTAAGAAAACTCCCTCATTGACGAGTGACTCGATCATGTAAAACTGGTGGTTTTCGTCCTCATCTTCGGGTTGTTTTGCAACATTGAAAATATTTACTTCAAGGGTCATGTTGCCAAAGGACAGCTTCATGAGACCATTCCTACAATTTATTAGAGCATTCGCAGTAGCAAAAAAATGTCTACCCAAAATCAAAGGGATTTTAGAGTTAGTGTCTACAGCAGAAGTAGTATCAAGAATTAAGAAATCAACAGGATAATAAAATTTATCAATTTGAATCAAAACATCCTCAACCACACCTCGGGGTACTTTGACTGAGCGATCAGCCAATTGTAATACTACGCCGATTGGTTTGATTTCTCCTAACCCCAGCTATAAATAAATAGAAAATGGCATCAGGTTTACACTAGCTCCTAGATCTAGTAAGGCTTGTCCAACCTCATGATTTCCAATGCTGCAAGCAATGGTAGGACAGCCCAGATCTTTGTATTTTGGGGGAATTCTTTGCTCAATTAGTGCACTAACTTGCTCAGTTAGGAAAGCTGTTTTCTTGACATGATGTTTCCTCTTAATTGTGCATAAATCTTTGAGAACTTTTGCATAGGTGAGGACCTGTTTAATCACATGCAAAAGGGGGAGATTAAGTTTCACTTGCCTCAAGTTCTCAAGGATTTCATCATTCATTTCTAGATTTTTCTTGTTGGATTTTAAGGCTTGGGGGAATGGGGCCTTAACAGGACTTTTGGTCACTTCAGGGTCTGTAGGCAACTCGGTTTCACTACTGGTTTGACCCTTCACATTCTCGGGTTTATTCTCTGGTGGAATGTGTAGTGACTTACCACTTCGGGTCACAATGGCATTTACATCTTTCACATTTCCTTGTGCCATATGTTGACCGTGAGGTATGGACTGAGCTTGGGCAGGGAACTTACCTCGCTCAGTGACACTCAAGGAGCTCATTAATTTAGACAATTGGCTCCTTATTTCTTTGTTTTCCTTAATCAACTGTGTAATTAATGCCTCATACTTTTGGTTTGTCTTGCCTTGTGCTTCTATAAAAGTATGTAAGGAGTCTTCTAAAGAGTTCCTAGAGGATGAGGGTGCATGATAAGGTGCTGGGTACGATCTAGGGGGCTGCACATGCTGCTGATTCTCAGATTTCCAACTGAAGTTTGGGTGATTTCGCTACCCCGGATTATAAGTGTTAAAGAAGGGTGCTGAGGGTTTCTTGTACATGCCTAAGGTATTGCATTGTTCCTCGTACAGCCCTTTCATGTCAACAAATGTGGGACAATCTTGGGCGGGATGATCAACCTCGCCACACACAAAACATGATTCTAAAGGTTCAGCCTGATTAACCGTGTGTGTTGGTTTTTTCGTTTTTAATGCCTCCAACTCCCTAGTAAGCATCTCGACCTTGGCCTTAAGGTTATCCTCTTCTCTAAGATGGTAGATTCCTCCACCACTAGGTCATGACCTATTTGTGCTCTCAGTAGCACTAGGTCCAGTCCATGTGTGAGCTTTCTCAGTAAGCTCATTGACGTACTCAATAGCCTCATCAGGGTCTTTTTGCAGAAACTCACCATTACACATCATCTCGACAAATTGGCGTTCTCTATAGGTAAGACCCTCATAGAAATAGCTCACTAAACGCCAATTTTTGTACCCATGATATGGACACATACTTAACAGCTTTTTAAATTTCTCCCAAGACTGATACAAAGTCTCGTTTTCCTTTTGTGCAAAGGTGGAGATTTGTCTTTTCAAAGCGTTAGTCTTATGTTGAGGGAAGTACTTGTTAAAAAAGACTTGGGTCGTCTCATTCCATGACTCAATTGATCGTGGTCTCAGTGAGTATAACCAACTCTTAGCTTTATCCTTCAAGGAGAAAGGAAAAAACTTGAGTCTCACAATATCATCAGTTGCATCGTGACTATGGAAAGTCGCAACTACTTCCTCAAATTCTCTAATGTGCACATAGGGGTTTTCGTTTTCCATGCCATGAAAAGTAGGGAGAAGTTGTATCATCCCTGTTTTAAAATCTTGATGACGGGTATTGGCTGGAAACATAATGCACGATGGTGTGGTTGTCCGGCTAGGATGTAGGTAATCTTTAAGTGTCCTAGCGCCATTCTCATTAGGATTTTCAGCCATGTTAACAAAATCCTCTAAATTCTCTTATGGGGGTGCACTATGGTTTAATCTAGGCGAGGTTTCACCAATGGAGGTGGAATGAGAGGGTAACTTTAATTCGGGTCCTCTAATGAATCTACCTCGCGAATCTCTCGGTCTAAATATGCATCAATTAATTTAGAGGGGGAATAAATAAATAAAACAGAATAATAAACAAATAAATAAAACAGAATAATAAACAAATAAATAAAACAGAGTAATAAACAGATAAATAAAAACAGAATAATAAACAAATAAATAAAAACAGAATAGTAAACAAATAAATAAAAACAGAATAATAAACAAATAAATAAAACAGAATAATAAACAGATAAATAAAGCAGAATAATAAACAAATAAATAAAAGCAGAATAATAAACAGATAAATAAAACAGAATAAAAAACAGATAAATAAAAACAGAATAAAATAATAAACAGATAAATAAAAATAGAATAATAAACAGATAAATAAAAACAGAATAATAAACAAATAAATAAAACAGATAATAAAAGAAAATTAGAAAATCAAAACAAAAGTAAAGGAATGATATTACCGTATTTACAAACTGCTGAAAAGAAAACTATTTACGATTTTTTTTTTTTTACCATCACACTCAAAGTTGACAAGTTTCCTTATACTTAAGCGCGTTTCCCCGACAACGGTGCCAAAATTTGATTACGGCCAAAGTATAACACGGTAGTTGTAGTACAACTTTGGGGTGTCGATTTCCACAGGGAAACAAGTTGAGTACAAAGGAAAATGTGTGAACTTTAAAAGAACGATAAAATCTAAACTAAATATTTCTTAGAGTTTTGATGGTGAAATAATGTAAGAAAAATTGCGTAATTGTAAATGAAATATAAATGAGAAATAACAAAGTTCCGGGAATCCTCCTTAGGTTTGTTCCCTATTTCCACTATTGATTCAATTGATTTTATCTCGATTGCAAGTTTCACATCCCAAACAAACAATTGAAATATATTCAATCAAGCACATTTATAACTCTAATATAATTGCTACAAATTACTCGTCTATTTCGGTTCAAGCACACATGACCGATCTTAAAGATTATCAAGAAACGATAATATATCACAATGACAATATCGCAGTAATGGACAATCAAAAAAATAAATCTACCGGAATCAATCACATCCAAACAACCTCAATGGAGGAGAAGGATGCAATCACCGGATTAAGAGAATCTAAAAGAAGAAGAATAAAAAGTGCATCTATCACATGAACTCAAATCCTTCTTACTTAATCAATGAATAATTCATAAAACAATATTCAACATTAAATCCGTACAACTGAATCAAGAAGGAAATAAGGAACAATAAATCCCTAAGGATTCATCCTTTTCCCTTGTGTGAAGACTAGTTGGCCATGGAAATCAAGGTGGAAGAACAATAAGGATGCTCTATCCTTGATTTGGCCATGGAGTTCAAGGTGGAAGAACAATATGGATGCTCTCCCCCCTTGATTTCTAGCCCTCAAGAAACTTAAAAATAAAATGGAAGAATGATCCTCTCTGTTTTTCTCTCTTCCTTCCTTCCTTGCTTCCTTTCTCTCTTGAATTATTTGAATGCCCGGCTGCACACTCCTTAAGGAGGTATTTATAGATTACAAGTAGTAGCTAGGGGTATTTTGGTCTTGGAAAAATGTCACTTGCTCACCCTAATAAGGTCAAGAGGCTAGTGGGCCATGCTGTGCGCCTGGGCCTGCTGTGCTGGCCTTAACTATTTCCACTAAAACTGCCATAACTTTCTCTAGAAAAATCCTTTTTACGAACTGTAAAATTCTCCAGAAAATAGACTTCTGGATCTTTCTAAGCATATATGGCTCATCTCATGGTTCTTCCTACATCAATACAGTTTAATCTGCAAAGATGATTGATCTGTATGGGAAATTCTGGCGATTCAGTGAAACTCCTTCAGCTTGTATGCAGAAGTGCACACACTAGTGTGCTTACCCTTATCTTGCTCCAAAGTGATGCACACACTTGTGTGCAGTCTTTTAACTTACTGTACTTTATTACTACAGCCTTGGTTTAGACTTTAACCATCTTTGAATCATGTTTGGACATGTCTAAACCTTGGAAAAAAATGAGCACCGACACCCAAGATCTTTTGGCGCTTTAAACATGGATCGCTTTATTATCTCTTTTGTACTCAAAGCACCTGAAAATGCATCGAATTAAGTCAATGATTTATGAATATCACTTTACAGTTGTCAACATGTAAAAGTGCGATTACGACCGAGATCAACCCTAAAATGTTGACAATTAAGTATTGTTTAGATGCATTTTATGACTCTCATCAGCCGCAACGGCAAAAATCATCAAAACCATCTACGGGGGGGGAGAGGGGGGGGGGGCCGCAGCTGGGAGCACATCCGGGAACCACAGAAAGTCTTATGCCAGAATAGTAGCTTCTGTCTCTGGACCATATAAGCGACAGAAGTCGGGCGTAACCATTTCTTTTTCGGATGAGAACCTGGAAGGAGTTCAAACCCCGCATGATGACGTCATAGTCATCTCCCTCCTCATGGCTAATCACGAGGTCAGATAAGTCCTGGTCGACAATGGGAGCTCGATCGACATCTTGTTCTATGATACTTTTCAACAAATGCAACTGGAAGACTCCCGATTGGAGCCGATCTTCACCCCACTCTATGGCTTCTCAGGAGGCTCGGTGTTTGCAGAGGGTAGCATAGCCCTCCCAGTAATAGTAGGAACGACTCCGTAGGTGACCACTGTATAGACCGCCTTCCTGATCGTTCAATAGCCCTCGTCCTACAACATGATACTCGGTCGCCCCACTCTTAACAAGCTCTGAGCGATTGTCTCCACACACCACCTGAAAGTCAAATTCCCCATGGAGGAAGGAGTGGGCGAAGTCAAGGGAGACCAGCAGATCTCTAGGTCCTGTTATCTCAATGCGATGAGAAAGGGCAAGAAAGCGAAAGCCCTCCCACTTGAGTTGGATGATCTTAGAGATGAAAGAAGCAACCTACGGGGCCAGCTGGTAGAAGAATTAACCGTTGCCCCCTCGACGATGATAGCTCTCAAACCATTCAAATTAGCTCCAATCTTCTAGAGACCCTCAAAGAATCTTTAATCGCCCTTCTCCAAGAGAACCAGGATCTTTTCACCTAGACCACTGCAGACATGCCAGGAATCAGCCCAGAGGTTATAGTGCACCGACTATGTGTAGACCCAAACTACAAGTCGGTCATCCAGAAGAAAATGTCATTTACCCCTGAGCGGCAAACAACCGTCCTGGCAGAGGTCGATAAGCTGCTCTAGGCCAAATTTATCCGAGAGGCGAATTTCCCGGACTGGGTATCCAACATAGTAATGGTGAAGAAGGCAAGTGGCAAACGACTAATCTGCATCGACTTCTCAGACCTGAACAAGGCCTGTCCAAAAGATAACTTCTTTTTGCCAAGGATCGACCAGCTCGTCGACGCAACATCAAGGCACGAGCTGCTGACCTTCATGGACGCATACTCAGAGTATAACCAGATCCTCATACACTGTCCAGATCCAGAGAAAACAACCTTCATCACTGAGCAGGGGCTCTACTATTACAGAGTCATGCCTTTTGGCTTAAAGAATACTGGGGCAACTTACCAGAGGCTAGTGAATAAAATCTTTCAGAGGCAGATAGGCCGAAATATGGAAGTTTATGTTGATGGCATGCTGGTCAAGAGCATCGGAGCCAATGATCATGGAGCTGACTTAGAAGAAGCCTTCGAAGTCCTCCGTCGCCACCAGATGAAGCTGAATCCAACTAAGTGTGCCTTTGAGGTCACGAGGGGAAAGTTCCTAGGATTTATGGTAACACATAGAGGTATAGAAGTGAACCCTGAGAAGATAGAAGTCGTCCTCAGCATGAGCCTGCCTCGGATTGTAAGGGAAGTTCAGTGACTCACTGGGAGGATAGCCGCTTTGAGCCGATTCATTTCAAAGTCTACTAAGAAGTGCCTCCCTTTTTTTAAAGCCATCAAGAAGGCCAAAGACTTTGTCTGGTTCGAAGAATGCCAAGAAGCATTCAAAGAACTAAAAAAATATTTAGGTACGCCCCCTTGCTCACCAAGCCTATAGCCGGCAAAGAGCTCTTCTTGTACCTCTCGGTTGGGCACGAGGTGGTGACCTCCTAATTCAGGAAAAGGCAGGTGCGTAAAAACCCGTGTACTATGTAAGCAAGGTCTTCCACGATGCGTAAACAAGGTACCTTCTTATGGAGAAGATGGCATATGCCCTCTTGATCTCAGCCCGCAAGCTCAGGCCATATTTTCAAGCCCACACAATCACCTTCTTCACCTACCAGCTCCTTCGGCAAGTACTCCACAAACTGGATGTCTCCGGCAGAATGGTGAAATGTTTGATAGAACTCGGAGAGTTCGACATTCGCTATTGACCCTAGACTGTCATCAAAGCCCAGACCTTAGTCGATTTCGTCATGGAAACCACTATACCAAGGCCGAAAGATCCGCCTCAAGATCTCGACAAGACAAGCTTACTCCCTCAGTGGACCTTCCATGTTGACAGATCTTCCACTAACGCCGGCAATAGCGTCGGGCTTATCTTGGGTGGCTTAGACGGTTTCACCCTTAAGTACACCCTAAGGTTTGAATTCAAGGCCTCAAACAATGAGGTTGAGTATGAAACTTTACTAGTCGGGATGAAGCTGGCTAGGGTATTATCTGTAGAAGCCCTCTACGCGTATAGTGACTCATAATTGGTGGTAAACCAGGTAAATGGAGAGTTCGAAGCCCGAGGGGAAAGAATCGCCCGCTACTTAAAAAGGGCTAAAGAGCTCGTCGCAAAGTTCGAAATGTTTCGGATCAGCCAAATCCTCGGGCCCCAAACACAAAAGCTGATTCTTTGGCTCGGCTCGCCTCCTCCCGCCAGCCCAAATCCATACGGGCAATCTATCTCGAAACATTTGTCGTGCCCAGCATTGATGAAACCACGGTGTTGCCAGTGTCTAGCGAAGAGACTTGGATGAATCCCATCATTGGGTATTTGTGGGATGACCATCTCCCAGGCGAAAGAAATGAAGCCAGAAAAATCATATCCCAAGCGACGCGGTACACAATCTTGGGCGATCAATTGTATAGAAGAGGCCTCACAATGCCCTACTTAAAGTGCATTGGCCTGATCGAAGTTAATTACGCCCTCTGAGAGATCCACGAAAAAATATGCGGGAATCATCTTGGGGTCCGAGCCTTTGCATTCAAAATCCTTCGTCAAGGTTACTACTGGCCCAGAATGAGAGAAGAAGCAATGGAATTGGTAAAAAAGTGCAAGAGCTACCAGTAGTATGCCATCGTCCCCCACAGACTGGCGAGCCTCCTGACTCCAATCACCAGTCCACTTCTCTTCGCCATGTGGGGAATGGACCTCTTTGGACCTTTCACTGGAGTAGCTGGTCAGTGGAAGTACCTCATAGTAGTAATAGACTACTTTACAAAATGGGTAGAGGCCAAACCACTGGCCAGCATCACTGATCATCAAGCCCGGGGCTTTGTTTAGAAATCTATAGTATGCCAGTTCGCTATACCTCGAGTATTGGTAACAAAAAACGACAAGCAGTTCGATAGTGCCCGGTTTAAAACATTCTGCGATGAGTTACATATCGAGCATGGTTTCTCCTCAATCAGATATCTGCAAGCTAATGGGCAAGCCGATGTAACTAATCGAACCCTCTTATAAGGCATCAAAAGAAGATTAAACGAAGCAGACAAGCAATAGACAAACCATATGCCCAACATACTCTACGTGTATCGAACCACGGCTCGGGCACCCATAGGGGAAACCCCTTTTCATGACTTATGGGTCTGAGGCCGTGATTCCCATGGATATCGGAGTGCCCTCCCTTCAAATACAAAACTTCGAAGAAAAAGCAATGACGAAGCTCTCTGCATGAACGCCGACCTCTTTGACGAAGCCCAAGACAAAGCTCAAATCCGACTAGCGGCCTATCAGCAGCGGACCGTCAGGTGTTATAACTCCCGAGTGCAAGGAAGACACTTCCGGCTTCATGATCTCATCCTGTGAAAGAATGAAGTATCTCGACCTCTAGAAATAGAAAAGTTAATCCCTAACTGGGAAAGGCCATATCGAAACAAAAAGGTGTGCCGCCCCGGCACCTTCGAGCTCGAGGAGTTGGATGGAAAGCTTATTCCTCATACTTGGAATACCGAATATCTTCGACGTTTCTATCAATAGGCTCGGATCTGGCGTTCAAGTTTCGGGAAGAAGTTTTACTCTAAAAATGACTAAGTGTAAAAGCAAAAAACTATTGTAAGGAAAGCGAAATTTGAAGAAAAAGTTTTTTCATTAACTTATCAAAAAGTTATAACAAAAAACCTTAATGACCTTGAAGTACAAAGAAGAAAAAACCTTAATGACCTCGAAGTACAAAGAAGAAACAAAAAAACCTAGTCCAGAACAGGAGCTGCCTCAGCCTCTATGTCTTGCTTCCTCAGCCTCTATGTCTTGAGGCTCTTCTCTATGGCAGGCTGCTCTCGTCTTGAGCCTGGATGTTCTTCCCATGCGGTGGGCTGCCCTGTGCTTGGATGTTCTTCTTGCCCGTCCTGCTGCTCCCGCCCGAAGTCTGGATAATGTTCTTGCCCCTCAGGTTGCTCCCCCTCCGAAGCAGGCTGCTTCTCACCCTCCTCCTCCTCGGGATCCAGCAGATCCAGGCCCAAGAAGTCCATCTCTGGGTACATGGCCTCGACCTTCCTCTTGGCTTCCATAAAGCCTTCAAAGAACTACTGGCCCCCTTCCAGGACCACGACCGTCCGATAGGCCTCCGAGCCCTGGTAAGCAGCCAGGGAGTCCTCCACAGCAGCCCAGGTACGAGCCTCAGCTCTTTCTGTAGCAGCTCGGATGCGGGCTTCAGCCTCCCCCGCAGCAGCCTGAGCATGAGCCTCAGCACCAGCCCTGGCCTGGTTGGCTGCATCCAGCAAGGCCTGCAGCTGGCGAGTGGCCTCTGTTTTCTCCTTCAGCTGACGCTGGGTCCGGTCAAGTAGTTCGACCGTCTTCGCGCATCGACAAGAGGTCGCACCTACGATGACGTACATCTGTAATCAAGCAAAAAGTATTGGTCAATAAAACAGAAACATGAAAAGAGAAGGAAATGGAAAGTATTAAAATGAAATTTTACCTGGGACGTAACAGACTCTGCAACAGGGCAGAGGGACTCAGTAGTCTTTCGGGCCAGCTCCATAGCATTTCGAGGAGGGGCCCCCTTAATCAGATATTATCGTGTTACCCGGGGGTGCGCAAAGACAGAGTAATCAATCCTCAAAGCCCAGTTGGGCATGAAGACCGTAGCCTCGGAGGCAGCACCCTGGGTAGCACTAGGAACAGTCGAGGGCCCCGTGGTAGCAGAAGCCACTGGGGCAGCGCAGGAGACGAGAGTAGCCTCCGACTAAGAATGATGCCTCGGGGGGGTCTACAGGTCAATCAAGGTATGGGATGGGGCCCGAGGCCTCTTCCTAGCCCTCGATCCTGAAGTTTGCTGCTTCTCGGCCCAGGCAGCTCTCCTCTTCTCTAAGGAAAGCTTCTTTGCCTGCTCTGGGGCCAAATTCGTGGCCTCTATCTCTGCCAAAAAGCAACAAAGGAAAAACATAAATACAAATTACAGGTAAAGGAAAGCGCAAGTGAAAGAAAAGCAGAGAAAAAATAAGAAGCTCGGACTTTTACCACTCTCGAGCAAGGACTCAGGACATAAAGGACAAATACCGCGCTTGGCCAGCTTCTTATTGCTGTAGAGGACTTCGACATCTAGTGGCGAGACCGCCATGGCATCCACGATCTCTTGCTCATAAGGGAGGAGACCCACCTTCTTACACGTCCCAATCCAATCAATACTCTAAGAACGAGGAAGGACAAAGTTCTCAGCTGACTGGATAAAGAAAAAGTTCTTCTACCTCTTGATTGATGAAGGTGTCCTCTTCAGCAGCCTTCTCCTCAGACGAGTTCTAAAGACCACCCATCCGGTCTGGCCGTACCTACTAATCAGAAAGTGGGCCTTAAAAATATCCATGGTCATTGGCCTGCCCACTTCCAAGCAGACACAGATAAAGGTCATGATCAATCGTACCGAGTTCGGTACTAACTGGCACAGTGCAATATCAAAATACCGAAGGACGGTACAAAAGAATGGGTGAGGGGGAACCGCAGCCCAGCCTGCATGTGATGTTCATATACACACAGCTCATAAAGCACTTGGCTCGGAAGGGCGTCACAAGCCCTCTTCCCCACCTTGGCCAGCCGGAGGGTGTACCCATCTGGGATACAGTACGTCTTCCGGATTACCTCCAGGTCCTCCTCCTTCAGCTGGCTAGGAATCTCGTTGGCAAAATAATTTCACTCATCCCCAGCCGAGGCCTCCCTAACAGCGGTCAAGGCCTCGATCATCTCGTCCCCGAAAGAAGAGTCCTCTTCACACTCCTCTACCAGGGGGATATATGGCACCATTGCCAGAGGGCCTTCCCTCAACACCGCTCTTTTTGGAGTTGCTCTCTTCAAAGAGGATGAAGATGACTCCACTTCCTCAGTCCTATCACTACTACTTTCATCTACGCTACTCCTACTGCTATCATTACTACTAGGCTGATCACGGTATGCATCAAACGAAGACATATTTAAAAGAAAGAATGATGAACAAACTCATCAAAGTCCGAAGGATTCAGACTTGAACTCCTTCAACAGTTCAAACACGTCAAGAACTCCCATCCGTGACTCCAAACGTCACGGCCACCAAAGCTCCAGAACCAACCGAGTTTGAACTCCCATGAAAAACTGAGCACTAAGCCTCCAACGGAATGTAGAACGAGGAACCCCATGAGTTAGAACACAAGTGCTAAAAATAGAGTGAAGACTTTCAAAGACCAGGGTATAAGGACGAAGACTCTCAGAAACAAAGGGACGAAGCCGAAGGCTTTCAACTTTTCTCTCTTAAAACAAAGCTCACTTTGATTTGAAGTGAGAAAGAAAGGAAACAGAAACCTCCTTATATAGGAGAGAAAAAACGCCTAACGAGGACATTTAATGCAAGCACAGAAAATGAGGCGACTCTTCAGGATCCCAATGCCACTTTCACGCTCCCCCAGGGAACATTTCGTTCCCCTAGACACCGGCCAACTCCCCCAGGAGGCTTCTCGCTTCCCAAGGCACAAACTCGTTTCCAAGGGCCACTATTTTTCCAAAAATGGCTGCTCGCATTTAATGAAGGTTGACTCACGCCACGTGTCACGCATACCGCCATTTCCCCAGGATTAAACTCCCATAGCTCCAAGGTCCGAGCAGATGGATTACTCCATTTGTGCTCGGACTCATATCTCTAAGGCCAAACAGGTGGATCGCTCTTCGTGTCCTAGGTCCAATAGCTCCAAGGTCCGAGCAGATGGATTGCTCCACTTGTGCTCGGACTCATATCTCCAAGGCCAAACACGTGGATCGCTCTTCGTGTCCTCGGTTCAATAGTTCCAAGGTCCGAGCAGATGGATTACTCCACTTATGCTCGGACTTATGTCTCCAAGGCCGAGTAGATGGAATGCTTCTCCTATCCTCGACCCAATAGCTCTAAGGTCCGAGCGGATGGATTGCTCAACTTGTGCTCGGACTCATGTCTCCAAGGCCGAGCAGATGGATTGCTTCTCCTGTCTTCGGCCCGATAGCTTCAAGGTCCGAGCAGATGAATTGCTCCACTTATACTCGGACTCATGTCTCCAAGGCCAAGTAGATGGATCGCTCCTCTTGTCCTCAGCCCAATAGCTCCAATGTTCGAGTGTATGGATTGTTCCACTTGTGCTCGGACTCGTGTCTCTAAGGCCGAACAGATGGATTGCTCCTCCTGTCCTTTGCCCGATAGCTCCAAGGTATGAGCAGATGGATTGCTCCACTTGTGCTCGGACTCATGTCTCTAAGGCCGAGCAGATGGATTGCTCCTCCTGTCCTCGGCCCAATAGCTCCAAGGTCCGAGCAGATGGATTGCCTCACTTGTGCTCGGACTCATGTCTCCAAGGCCGAGCAGATAGATTGCTCCTCTTGTCCTCGGCCCAATAGCTCCAAGGTCCGAGCAGATGGATTGCTCCACTTGTGCTCGGACACATGTCTCCAAGGTCGAGTAAATGGATTGCTCCACTTGCGCTTGGACTCATATCTCCAAGGCCGAGCAGATGGATTGCTCCTCATGTCCTTGGCCCAATAGCTCCAAGGTCCAAGCAAATGGATTGCTCCACTTGTGCTCAGACTCATGTCTCCAAGGTCGAGCAGTTGGATTGCTCCTCCTATCCTCGGCCCACTAGCTCCAAGGTCCGAGCAGATGGATTACTCCACTTGTGCTCGGACTCATGTCCAAGGCCGAGCAGATAGACTGCTCCTCTTGTCCCCAGCCCAATAACTCCAAGGTCCGAGTAGATAGATTGCTCCACTTATGCTCGGACTCATGTCTCCAAGGCCGAGCAGATGGATTGTTTCTCTTGTCCTCGACCCACTAGCTCCAAGGTTCGAGCAGATGGATTGCTTCACTTGCGCTTGGACTCATGTCTCCAAGGCCGAGCAGATGGATTGCTCCTCCTGTCCTCGGCCCAATAGCTCCAAAGTCCGAGCAAATGGATTGCTCCACTTGTGCTCGGACTCATGTCTCCAAGGCCGAGCATATGGATTGCTCTTCCTGTCCTTGACCCAATAGCTCCAAGGTCCAAGCAGATGGATTGCTCCACTTGTGCTCGGATTCATGTCTCTAAGGCCGAGCAGATGGATTGCTCCTCTTGTCCTCGGCCCACTAGCTCCAAAGTTCGAGGAAATGGATTGCTCCACAAATGCTCGGATGCATGTCTCTAAGGCCAAGTAGATGGATTGCTCCTCCTGTCCTCGGCCCAATAGCTCCAAGGTCCGAGTAGATGGATTACTCCACTTATGCTCAGACTCATGTCTCCAAGGCCGAGCAGATGGATAGTTCCTCCTGTCCTCGACCCACTAGTACCAAGGTCCGAGCAGATGGATTGCTCCACTTGCGCTCGGACTCATGTCTCCAAGGCCGAGCAGATGGATTGCTCCTCCTGTCCTCGGCCCAATAGCTCCAAGGTCCGAGCAAATGGATTGCTCCACTTGTGCTCAGACTCATGTCTCCAAGGCTGAGCATATGGATTGCTCCTCCTATCCTCGACCCAATAGCTCCAAGGTCCGAGCAGATGGATTGCTCTACTTGTGCTCGGACTCATGTCTCCAAGGCCGAGCAGATGGATTACTCCACTTGTGCTCGGACTCATGTCTCCAAGGCCGAGTAGATGGATTGCTCCTCTTGTCCTCGGCCCACTAGCTCCAAAGTCCGAGCAGATTGATTGCTCCACTTATGCTGCGATGCATGTCTCCAAGGTCTAGCAGATGGATTGCTCCTCCTGTCCTCGGCTCAATAGCTCCAAGGTCCGAGCAGATGGATTGCTCCTCCTGTCCTCAGCCCAACAGCTTCAAGGTCTGAGCAAATGGATTGCTCCACTTATGCTCGGACTCATGTCTCCAAGGCCGAGCAGATGGATTGCTCCTCCTGTCCTCGGCCCACTAGCTCCAAGGTCCGAGCAAATGGATTGTTCCACTTGTGCTCGGACTCATGTCTCCAAGGCCGAACAGATGGATTGCTCCTCCTGTCCTCTGCCCAATAGCTCCAAGGTCCGAGCAGATAGATTGCTCCACTTGTGCTCGGACTCATGTGTCCAAAGCCAAGCAGATGGATTGCTCCTCCTGCCCTCGGCCCAAAAGTTCAAAGGTCCGAGTAGATGGATTGCCCCACTTGTGCTCGGACTCATGTCTCCAAGGCTGAACACGTGGATTACTCCTCGTGTCCTCGGCCCACTAGGTCGACTCGGCATCTCCAAAACTAAGGAAGCTACTTGTCTCTTCTTTGGAAACCATACCTTGCCATACTTCCTTGAGCACATAAATGTACTTAAGAAAGTGGGGGGCCTTTGATATGGCTAAAAATACCCCACCAATAAGGAGACGCCACGTAGACCATTGCAAAGGCAAGCAAAATAGGACGAGGCACAGAGTGTCCAGGCCCAAATCAAGTTGGGACTCCGGGTCGCCAACCGTCCTAATACATGGACGGCTTCTGATCAAGCCAGCAAGGTGAAGCCCAAGAGGACGGCCCCTGGCCACCTAGCTAGGCCTTCTAGGCATCATTACCTAACCAAGTTGGGACTCTGGGTCGCCAACCGCCCTAATACATAGACAGGTCCTGATCAAGCCAGCAAGACGAAGCCCAAGCGGACGGCCCTTAGCCACCTAGCTGGGCTTCCTAGGCATCATTGCCCAACCAAGTTGGGATGTTAGGTCACCAATCGCCCTTATACTTGAACGGTCCCTGGTCAAGCCAACAAGGCGAAGCCCAAGCGAACGGCCCCCAGCCACCTAGCTGGGCTTCGTAAGCATCATTACCCAACCAAGTTGGGACGTCACATCACTACCACCCTGGGCAATATACCGCCTCCAAAGCCCTATAAAGAGGCTTAAGTGCGCATTCCAAACGACCCCGATTCATCTTAACCTAAAAATGGAACGCTCATCCCCTATATACCTCTTATCTTATTCTGACTAAAGCTTTGGAACATCCTCGGAGGCACTCCCTCCAGCGACCCTCTAGCTCACCTTTCTTTCCCTGTGCAGATACGTCCAAGACCCGACCTCCAACTCAGCAAAACACATTTTTGACATCAACAGCTAGTTTGATCATAAATCATGTTTATGGAGATAATAATCCATTTAATCACTTTTCTGGTGGTTCTTATGGTGAGCAAATGCGCAAAATGCAGGAGTTAAAGACCTCTTTAATTCGTCGGGATTTGGGTTCATCAATCTCCGCCTCTCCTAGCTCTGCTCCTCCACCTCAGGTTATTAATCATGCTTTTTTAATCTTTTTACTAATTTTTTTAAAGGAAAAAGTGATTTTTATTAGCATCCAAAGAGAACCATACAAAATCCAGACACTGCCAGAACACAGTACAGCAAAAAAACAGAGAAAACACGGAAGCTCACCTCATCGTGAACTTTCATCGAACATTTAGCTAACATTCTGAATCTGAAACAAAACAGTGATAAGCACCCTGAAATTACTCAACCCATTCATGAATCAACATCTTCAGATCAATTCACAAGACGAACCTCTGCAGAGTAATTCTTGGTTTTGGCTATTAAAAGTTAAATTCTTGATTCATCTTGAAATGATGCATATAAATATAGTTGTAGCTTACATACTAGCTAGTGATAATGATGATGATCATGATATGGTAGTGTTGGTAATGATGATGATGTTGATCATGTAGGCTACATCAAGTCCACGTGTGTATCATGTGACATCATATGGTGCAGATCTAATGGGGAAATCAGACAGCACAAAAGCACTTCTTAGAGCAATAGCAGACGCATTTCAGGGTCCAAGTGAAGGGGTCTTGATGGAGGGAATCACTAATCTTGGTGGTGTACAGATTAATCTTGAAGGTGGAAATTACATGATAAGCAGCCCACTGCGATTGCCGGCTGCTGGTGCAGGAAATCTTATGGTTTGCTTGCATAATTTTAATTCTCAAGTATTATCAATTAAAATTTCAATCTTCTTTAGAAATTGTATAAAATTTAGTTTTGATTTTTCTGACTTGACAGATTCATGGAGGAACTTTACGAGCTTCAGATGATTTTCCAACAGATGGGTATTTGATAGATTTATCATCATCTCCTTCAGCTAACAACAAAGAAGGAATTAGCAAAAAGAGCTCCATGACTACTAATAATGCACAACTGTCTTCATCATCATCATATAACTATGAATACATAACCCTCAAAGACCTCATGTTGGATTCTAACCACAGAGGAGGTGGCATTTCAGTAATTAACTCACTCAGAACAAGCATAGACAACTCTTACCTTGCACATTTCACCAGCCACGGAATTCTAGTACAAGGAGGACACGAAACCTACATCCGAAACTCCTTCCTCGGCCAACACATCACCGCCGGAGGCGATAAAGGCGAAAGAAACTTCACGGGCACGGCCACGGCCACTAACCTAATGGGCAACGATAACGCTGTCACGGATGTGGTTATATTCTCAGCTGAAATAGGTATAATTATTTCAGGTCAAGCAAATACCTTGTCTGGTGTACATTGCTATAACAAAGCAACAAGTTTTGGTGGTACTGGGATTTATTTAAAGCTCCCCAATTTAACACAAACCCGGATAGTGAATTCTTACTTTGATTACACTGGCATTGTTGCTGAAGACCCTGTTCAACTTCATATCTTTAGTAGTTCTTTCCTCGGCGACGCTTTCGTTTTATTGAAATCGATCAACGGAATTGCCAGTGGTGTCGATATTGTCGATAACATGTTTCCTGGATCTAGTAAGGGTACTGAGATTGTTCAATTGGATCAATCTAACGGGAATTTCAAACAAATCGACCAAGTTGTTGTTGATAAGAACAATGTTAAGGGGATGAACATTAGATCAACGGTTGCAAGGGAGCATGTGGAAGGGTATGGGAGCTCTTGGACTGTCAATTTTATTACGGTTAGTTTGTTTCCTAACTTGATTAAACATGTTCAATACTCATTAAGCACGAGTGGTAGCGTGATCCCTAACCACGTTTTGCGTAATATGTCGGACAATCATGTCGTGAGAGTCAAATGTTGCCGTACCTGCAAGTGTTTTTGTGACTGCGGATCAAGGAGTAGCAAGTTGAAGCTGACCTATTTATGTATACAAATATATTTTTTTTAATTAATCAAAATGATCCGACAAAATAATTATGAATAGAGTGGAAAGATTGATACGTTTTCTCATGGACAATTCCTTATACGTATGGTTCAGGCAATTTGTAAAAATGTCAGAAAAGCGTAAGTAAATGATATAACACCAGTAACACTAATCAGAATAGTGTGATTTCTATAATGACAGTGACATGGTGATGACAACCAGCAAAGCTTTTTTTTTTAAAAAAAACTTAGTTCTTGAAGTGGAAGTTATATATGAAAAAGAAACCAAAATTATTCTTTTCCACATGAAATACAAAGATTGTACGGAGAATGCAATGCTTTGTGTGCTGAAAAATCTCCCGAATATGCAGAAAAATTCTATAAGGTTTAAAAGAGTGACGAGAAACTCCTGCATAAGACAGTTCAATCCCACTTCTAGTACTACGATTTTCCCTTCCATAAATATCTGTGCTTAACTAGTTCCTGCTCACCAGCAATTTACTTCACATACTATAATAGAAACAAATTATACTATTTATTACAAACACACATAAATCCAGGCTTTCTATTTCCAGCCTAAGTTTATCCCCTAATAACTCCACAGTAGTTCATCTAACCAGTGTTTTATTTAGTTTTACTCTTACACAAACACTACGATATAATGGATGAACTAAATAAGAAAGCCTATTATTTGCCCTCGTCATCATCGTAGTATTCTGCATTAGTGTCGTCATCATAGTAGTACTCATCATCATCATCTCTGTCATATATGAACCCTATTAGATACTGCCCCCTTAGGCGCTCTTGAATACGGTCTCTGATTGCAGTTCCCTAGTAAATGTTCACAATGTATGCTAAGAACACACATGATTACATATATAATTCCTTAAAAGTGCCTATAAACCTCTGCTCTTGAAAATTATCATTTCACTAAAGCCTTGGATGGGTGAGGGAGAGGGGAGAATGAGACCTACCATTTTATGGCAACGTTCTTCAAACATCTCCAGAAACCCAGCAACCAATCGATCAGCATTCTCAACCCATGCATTATGATGCATACCAGCAGTTTTTGCTACTACTTGTATCTGTAACATTACAACGGAGAAATATACCAATCAAGTTATTACATGCCATCTGCTACGAGCATCACATCTGACAAAACTGATGAAAATCTAAATTCAAGTACATGAAATTATATAAGGAATTCCAACACTTTGCCGCAAACATGTACAACCTTTTGTGTTCACTGCCACATACATAAGCCGGAAATCAGGTGTCGACTTACAGTGTGAAACCTATGTCATTCCTGCACCTCAGACGAAGTTTATAATAGGCAACAAGATTGGGTTAACCCTGCCCCACACCCATAAACCAATTTGAGCCCATATCAAAGCAAATGATTGTCCTAGGTCCACAGTACCACCATGAGACATTTTACCATCATGTAGCTAGCACTTGAGAGCAATAAAATTTTCCCCAAATGCTTATGCATCTCAAAATAATTTGATAGAATGTTTCACACTATATCACACATCATCACCAATTTAGATTGTTAAATTATCACAGTCTAGAATTGAGAATTAAGAAATCCTTTTATGTACTTTGCCAAACAAAAAAAAAAATTTATTATACAGGTAAAAAGTTGAATATATAGCACCAAGAGGGGCAACCGATTTACAAAGAACTATCTACACGATAGTAAATCCACAAACTCTATAAGGTCTTCCTCATTTACAAAGAAAAAATTACCCTTAAACAAAAGAATATTTTTTACAATACAAACAGTCACTTCGTCTTATACACACACTCTGCCAACATTCTGGAAAAGCATCAAACTTGTCAAGATTATAATGTATGCCACAAGTAATCCATCCAGATGAAAATGGGTAAAATATCTGAAACCTTAACCTTAACCTTAACACTACGCTTGTTTCTAGATCGAACATAGTTCAAGGCTACATAGGCCAAAAAGAACTCACACATTCTTTCGCAAAGGGGTTGACTCACAACTGAAAATATTTACTTGTAGCTTATGGCTGTGAAGATACAGTGATACTAAAACCAAGTAAATACTTAGTATGGCTCAATAGTTTTAATGAAAACAGGAGGGATTAATGAAATCATCCGTAGAGTACACGCAAATCTGCATAATGTAGGTACCAATCTCTTTAGATAAAACTGTATAAATAAATGAATGAAAACAAAGACTGAAATAATTTAGGGACAGAATATAGAACAATTAAAAGACTGGTGACTAGTATCCCACCCAAACACTAACACATGTTAAGATATAAGGCTTCGTCAGTCATCATCCACAAAAGGAAGACAGAGAGGCCAAATAAATCTTTAGTAAATATTGTTATCAATAATCCCCAACACACTATTACTATATACGGAATTTACTAGCCATGAAAGTGAAGCTCAAAATTAATCTTAAAGTATTGCCAGATCCTGAAACATTCTGACTATATAGTAAACCACATTAATATATTCAGTAAAATAGTCCAGCCCCAGCGGCAGAGCAGGAAATTTGATGAGCCACGTTACAATAGGGATTTTGAATTTGACTAAATATCATCACGATGCATCATTATACTAGTTGCATTGTCTTGTTGAGGAAATCAAAAACAACACTTGTAACAAAATCAAGAACACCCCCTCTCGCGTCTGCACACACATATATACACACTTGTTTTAAACTTTTTACTTCACTTAATTCAGTTTACTTGATTCATCAATGTTTTTTTAAATTTCTTGATGTGTGGCTTTGCCTCTACCGAGTCCATGCACGGTTCAAACCATGCGTAACCTAGTATAACTTCCAGTACTTCATAACTATGACCGAAAATTTGCTATTAGATTTTTCAGGCTTTTCTTGCACAATGATTCACTTTATGTTCACATCAAGGCGTCATTAGTTTTACACTAATGTAATACATATCCACATCTTTTATAACTCGTATGAATCTTTCAACAGTTTCTATGGTGATTTTGGACTTCATGTGGAACCTTACACCAGATTCTGAAAAAGCTGCTGGTCTAATTCGGCTAATTACTAGATTCGAACTCCGCAATATGTGTGGGATTTCCTTCAACTATTTCTCCTATTTTCTTCATAAGTAATCTCCCTTTATAAATATTTTTATTTTTAACAAAATCTTAAAATTTTAGAAACTGCCACATTATCGTTGTGCGCTACATGGCACAAATCTGTTACATATAATATACTTTTTTTTTTAAATTTACAGGGATGATCTAACCTACCCCTAATTCCTACCCAGAGTTGTTGACCTAAGGAATCAAACTCAGGACCTCAATGTACCCAAGTACATTTAACTTGAGGCAATGATTATATTTTCAATTGTATCGAAATGGGATACCTTGCTCTTCATATAATCGCATCTTCTTAAAGAGAAGGAGAACAGAAAAGAAATGTAATACATTCATGCTATGGCGTTGTTAGCTTTAAGTTGACTTAAATCACTATCCAAACAACGCTTATGTATAATGGTTTCAAAAAACGAAGACTCTATTATATCATATATATCACAACAAAAAGTATCTGAGATGTAACCCATACCATAAAGTCGACAACTAATGATGCTAATAATTTAAATTTATAATCAGCAAGATAAAAAAAAAAAAAAAACCTTCTCTCCCACTTTCTCTTGCTGCTTCTTCACTTTCTCACGCAACTTTTTAAGCCCCATGTTTACTCTCAGCCGCTTTTCCTGATAGAAAGAAACATTTATGAAAGTGATCAATTCTCTTCTCTAAGAGAGGCAAGTCAGTACAACGTCAACCAAAAGAACAGCATCGGAAAGATATCTAGACTAGAGCTTAATACAAGACAAAGTAACTTGAGCCAGAGCATGCCTTCACATAGCTAACGCCAAGATCCTTTCTTGTATATCCACGATCCAAATTACGCATCACATACTGGTTGTAGTCTTTAACAATCCTCATTATAATATCTGATGTGGATATCCCATCAGTCCGTTTTGTTTCCTTAAATTTTCCAATGGACTTAACCTGTACAAGGAATATATGTAGATTATGTTATGATGAGACAATCAGTGCTTAACAGTAGAGAGATGGGAAGTCAAGTTTCTTTTTTTGTTAAGTAAATACAAAAGTATATATAAACAGCATCAAAGGGGTGCAACCCATTTACAAAAGAACTATCTACAAGATAGTATATCAACGAAATCAAACAACTATTCCTCGTGTACAAAGAATTTCCCTTTAAACCAAAAACAAAGTTTATTTAACCATCTACTTTTAATGGTATCTATTGAGATCTCTATTCCCTCAAAAGCCCTGCTATTTCTCTCTTTCCAAACCGACCAAACAATAGAGAGAAGAATCAAAGCAAAAACCTTCCCCATCTCCTTAGAAGCTCTAATTCCACTCCAAGCCCAAATTTCACCTAGTATGGAGCCGGCCATTCATATCCACAATATTGAATAAGTTACTAAAACTATAAGAGCTAAAGGTAGCAACAGCAGGTGCTGGATGAAAAAAATTGGCTAAATTTTTTGGTCAGTGCAATATAGAGCAATCACCATGTGATTACAATAAGGGTAGAACGATCAACATAATAGATAAAAGCAATACCAAGAAGAAGTGGGTAAACCTGGCCAATAAATACCAAAAAGCTAACTAAGCAAGTGAGTAGTCACTAGACAGGAAATATGGCCCCAAATAGAGTAAAACGAAAAAAAGACTATTTGTGTCCCATTTACAGAAAAGCTTCATCTAGCTATTAGAGATGGTTATATTAAAGAAAACTTAGCTATTACTCAAAACTTACAAATTCATAGACATCTTTCCCAGCCCCACTTGCATCAGCATAACTACAACATCAAGGTAAACAAGAAACAATTAACATATTTTAGAACATAGTGAAATTTAATCAGCCTAGAAATATAAAAGCCTACCAAAGGGGATAAATAACTAAGGCGGCAACAAATAATAATAATGGAGCTAAAATTTTATTCCATTCATGCATAACATCAGGTTAAATGACAAAAGAAAACATTGACAAAATAACTGAGACAATAACAAATAATAACCAACAAACAAAACTAGCAGCGTTTAGCTCATTGGTAATAGCCAAGTTTAATTACGTGGGTGCCTTGAGGTCCTCGGGACACGAACAATTGCATTATAAACAAGGAGAGTTGTTGTGGTGCGGTTGGGGGGATAGGATAGGTTAGATTCATCATTGTAATAATAATAATTAAAAAAAAACATATTCAGTGATCATTGAATTAAATCCTAAGTTTTTAACAGGTTTCTAAAAGAAATAGAATATTATAAAGCTGCAAAAACATGATAATAATATGTTCTTTTCAACAGCTCTGTGTGTGTGTTTGTCTTTTAAAGACTATGCTGGGATGAAATCTTATGTGGTAAAGCTGCACCACAGCCCCATAGTGAAATTGTTCATTATTTTAGCTCAACTTACACAAACTGCACATACCCATCCATCCACAGCAAGAATGATTTCCATAAAAAATGAAATGTAAAGCCAGTGAAAATGATAAGCATGTCATAACTTCAGGCATATGCCATTTTTAAATGTTCTGAGATAAACAATTCAATCTTTTGGAACTTTTAAAGTTCTTGAGATAAAACAATTAAAATAGTTATTTGGGCTGATTAACCTTACGGAAGAGAGTCATGTGCCACATAATCAATATTATGTTTGTCCAGAAAGTCCTGTGTCATCACCCATGGTGCATCAGGTATAACTTCATCCACCCACCTGCATCAAGCATCAAAAGAAAAGCAACACTTTTCACATCTAATTACCAGAATTAAAGTAGTTTATTAGTTGTTCTCATCCAACATAAATTGCTCACAGATTCAACCAATGACCAAGGTGTGCCTTAGGATCCAATCTAACATTAGTTCCATGAATTCTAACCTTATAAAATGAGTAGTCCAAATGCAACCAAAAAAATAAATATCAAAGTCTGCATGCACCCCCAATCCCACTGAAAGGGGATATGGTTTCACGTTTCTCTCTTAAATTAAAAAAAAAAATAAATGTTACAAATGATGCAGGAAACTAACCCAAAGCAGACTAGCTTGTAAAAGAGAACTAGAAAGCTAAAATAAAGACCAATAAAGATCAAAATCACAGCCTAGGCATTGGCTCAATGGTTAAGGCTGAAGCCCTAGGTCTGAAAGATCTCAGATTCGAGTGGTGTGTGCGTGTGTTTTACGGTTTAACAATCAAAAAAAAATCACAGCCCAAGGCTGTCTTCTAGTTGTGCAGCCAAGAAAAGCGAAAGAAGATTCTTTCTTCCGTTGGTGGATATAACTAGTAAACCAATACAACTAGTACTGTGAATTGTGTCATGCTACAGTCTCTCTCTCTCTCTCTCTCTCTCTCTCTCTCTATAATTTCATGCTCCTGAATCAACAAAGCAATTACTTTCAAAGGTGGCCTTTCTAAACCAGCTTCAATATATATTAGTGTATCAGTGCAAATTAGTTTTTAGAATATCAACTTCCTCAAAGATCCATTTCATTACTCAGGTGTGAAACACCAAGCGAAAGAAAAAGACAGGACCAAGGAAAAGAAAATCCCACTCAAATACCCTCCTGAAAATGGGCACAGTTGAGCTAGTGAAGCATACACATAACCCAACCTGCAGTGGCGAAGGGACTCATAACGCTCCTTTTCGGTCATAACAGTTTTGCCCTTATATTGGTGGGTGACTTCATCATTGCAGCAACCAACAAGTAGGTAAGTATTTGGAAACCTGCAGTTTAGGCAATAAATTATAAAATCCTACAAAGCTCAACCACATATGACCCCAGATGCACATAAAGCACCAAATACAATTGCACTACTTCTGGCTTCACAGAATTAGGTTTAATCTGAAACCAACTTACGTGGATTTAAGATTGTTTCATTGTCTGTGTAACTTTTCATATTCAAGTTTCATCAAACATAAATTCCATTTCAATAAAAAAAAATGATTTTCCAATTAGAACACAAAAAAAAAAAGAGGGCAGTGATATGAATCTTTAAACAAACAAACAAAAAAGTAAGAATAAACACTGAATATCATCATAAATATTTACCGGATGTGACAGCATAATAGAAAGATTTACATGAAAGGAACAGTGAAGTTAGGTTCTCTTTTGCATCAAATCACTAAAATCAACACCCATTAATTAAATTAAAACTTGAACAAAGACCCCCTCCAACAAAGTAAAACCCAGTTCAAAATTACTTCAAATTATGAAAGTAAACGACATGAAGAAATAAGTAAGCAGTTAACTTAGTAGACAAAAGAGAAAAACATAAATTCCAAAATCACGTGCTACAAAACCTTGCGCCGTATAATTAACTAAACAGATACAAAATTCCAACAAAAAAAAAATAATAATAATAGCGGAATCCAAATCAGAATGCAAAAGGCGAAAAAAGAAAAGAAAAAGAGAGTAAGAAATTCAGTTTGATAATTTACAGTTTCTTGGCTTGCTCGAGAGAACGGGCATGACCAAAGTGGAAGAGATCATATATTCCGTCTGCATATACTCTAACTGGCCTGTCGTTTTGAGTCGCCTCGCCCTTCCCCTCGTCTTTCTCCATCCTCTCTCTCTCTCTCTCTCAATTTGGTACTTGGAGTTGCTTTCTTTTGACGACAAAATAGAGATACCTAAATAAATTACTTTTACTAATGTTTTATTAAATATTAAATAATTTTTAATTTTATTATTATTTTATATAAAAAACTGATAATATCAATTTACATATCATAAATCGAAATTACTGCTTAAACAAAACGATTGTAACAAAAACCATGTTTGAAAATTCTAGAATAAACACCGGAGAAGATACGGTAAAAAATGCCTTATCCTACCTACGAAAAATGACCTAAAGCTATGTTTGATGACTTCGATTAGATAATGTAGCTAGTATAGGGTAAAATGTGTGGCCCGCTACAGCATTAATTATTTTGTTCTCAATAATAGTAAACTATGTAAGATATTGAAATACGAAATTACCAAAATATCCATGAACATTTAAAGTAAAAAAAAAAGTTTTGTTATCAATTAATTACCCACTAAAATAATTAAAACCTTTTTATTAATTAATTTCCATGTCAATTAATTCTTCTTTAACAGCATCCGTTTAAAGTGCTAACGGAGACAAACGAAACGCTCAGGCTGGGGAAGTACCCAAGCCAGTCACCCAACTGAGGCAACGACACCGAAAGCTGCCGCCCATGCGGGATGGCACTCATGACTCAACACTGCCATACGGGGCAACAATGTTCAAGAGGAAGAAAAAAGAAATAGAAGGTAAAAGAGGAAGGAAAACAAAATCCTTGCAATGATAGGAACATTAGTTCTTGTGCCACATAAATTTGTGAGAAACAGAATAATAATACATCAGCTTTGCATTCTATGTTGCTTTAAAGTACATAAATTTGAGTTCCCAGGCAACAAATTCAATGAAAATTCAACAAATTCAATGAAAATTTATGTTATCTTATTGTTTCATAATTTGCTATAGGTTTGACAGGTCTACACACTACAAATATTTTTGGTGGCATATCATAGACAAAGTGAGTTACGGCAGCTACAAGATGCTCTAACTAGTAAAAACTAAGTATCCCTGGTCACAGTACAAAATGGTACATTATCAGCTGAATTGATCAAACTGGAGAGTTCAAATTGAACGACGGCTCTATATTACCATTTCTTCCAAATCATTGGTTGTGATCCAATGAATTTGTTTCAATACCAGCAATCTGCCACATCGTCTAGTTCTTGCAAGTGCTGCTTCTTTGGAGGGCCAGAGTGTCTCGGGTATCCTCCAAAATCGTCTTTTACAATTAGTCTCTAGCTAGGCCCAACATATTTGTTGGAGGTCACTAATCTTAAGATTTCAGCTGCTATCCCATAGAAATTCCGATTTTTCTTTTGACAACTTATCAAAGAATCTGATCAAATGATTAGGGGTCGGCTAATAGACAACTTGTCAAGTTCCATCACATGTCCGATATCATGGCAATACTCAATTTATATCTTCCTCATAGAATTTTGCCTTCAAGATAAGAGACTCTAACCCAAGCCCAGAACATGCTAAGTAGTTTGCGACTCCATATTAATCTAAACCAGAGTCTTTCATTGCCTACAGTATATTACTAAACCAACAGGTCAATCAGTGTCAATGCATCTATTCGAAATTGTTCTTTCTCAAACCATTAACAGCATTTTGTTTGGGTAGCAGCCCTTGAGATGATCCTAAAAATAGACAATCTAAGGAGTTGTTAATTTATTCCAAATATTTTATAAGAGGGATGGTGAGTCAGTGGACCTCCTCTACTGCACTTTCCAGCAGCCAATGAACTTTAGGGATGGACTTCTGCTTTGTTCGACATCACTGGGTATTGAGCTTTGTTAGAGAGTTGGCAAAGTAGATTTTTGTAACAAGAAGAAAATGAATGACATGGAAACCATAATCCCTTAAGCTGACATAGAGTGTAAGGAATGGGCGAAAAAGAAGTGCTTAGGCACCGTAACATAACATCAAGCTATCATTCTTGAGGAGCCTCTTTCCCTCCCATGAAGGATCTTCTTCGACTTTTCTCCACTTCTTTAATTTATAATTTACAATGCAATCCTTAAGCTTCCATTAAAGGAAAAGCTCTTTGTAGAGTTTCCTAGTCATTGAGCTCGCTTGGCTTCTCTTTAATGGGAGTAAATTAATTTACTTGCCCAAAATATAATTAGCACACATTTTTCTAGATTAATTTACTTAATAAATTTAGCTTGAAGCATATTCATCATTCTAATAGTCACTAGTATGTTGCTCTTCCACTATCAAACCGAGCATTTTTTTTCTAGCCATTACAATCTAATCGAACAAATTGTCAATTAGAAGACACCATAATCAGCCATACTTCCAATCTTCGACCGCCAGCCCATTTGGCTCAACAATTCTACTTCTTCCAGGCGTTCATAATTCATAAGATTCTATCTTCCTGATCAGTAGAATTATTAATACACCTAAGCTCACCAAGATTACAAAACAGACCTGAAGATTAATCTCCTAAATTATAATAAATGGTTGTAACATTGATATGAGTGCTTACAGACAAATATTCAATATAGCTGTGCTAAACCTCAAAACTCAACACACTAACGAGAACATAGGATTAAAGACACTAATAAAAGAAACCCAGGTGAGAAATGAATCAAATTCATAAAAAGAAATGGAGAAATTAAAATTAAAGGAAAGAGACCCGATAGAGAAAGAGGGATACTGGTCTTACTTCTAACCATGATTCTGCTTGCAAGAGGATAATTGAAGAGTGATGCTCTCAGCTTCAATGTTTTATGGTTTGTACCATTTGTGAGAGACGTCGAAATGATTGGTGTAGGGAAAGAGACCGTTGCTGCCCACATGGTGCTTTACTCGTTACTCGATTGAGAGAGAGAGACCGTTGCCGAACGCTCAAAGCTTTTTGAACGCCACAGCCAGAACTTAAAACGGTGCGCTTTTTAAAGACCTCTGGTAGGAAAGCCGAATGCGTTTCGGACGCTGCTTTTGCTTTTGTTTTTGTTTTTGTTTTCTGTCGATTTGGCATGCATAATACGGTGTAGTATTATTTCCACTAATAAATTCTGAAATTCATATAAAATTGTGAGAAAAAAATTTCGGTTTATAATTAGATGAAAACCACCTCATCTATATTATTGTATTTTTTAATAAATGTCATTATTACATTTTTTTAATTTGACACGAGAAATATTGAGTTACACAAAAATGAATTTTTTTTTGGTAAATTATACGAACATCATTTAGAAAGATTCAACTT
The DNA here is from genome assembly GCA_023935145.1 of Bretschneidera sinensis. NCBI lineage: Eukaryota > Viridiplantae > Streptophyta > Magnoliopsida > Brassicales > Akaniaceae > Bretschneidera > Bretschneidera sinensis. The sequence goes on from CM043705.1 coordinate 72,079,855, forward strand.
AAAGTGTTTTACCTTAAAACAATGTTTAAAATTAAAATGTCACATTTATTTTTTTTATCGTATTTGATAATAAATTTGTTAAATTTGACAATTAATTGTCATATTTAAGAGTAATACTCCAAATATAATAATTTACTATAAAATGTGATATTTTTATTAATAAATATAATCAAAATACTAATAAATATAGTAATATTTTTCTTTTTCTTTAACTTTAACGCAAAAGATCTTAGGAAAAACCCCCCATTTAAATATTGATTAATAAAACTGTCTTGACCTAATTACATAAACATGATCCCGATTTAAATTTTCCTCAAGGTAAACCACATATGATTTACCTTGAAATCTATTCTAGAAATAAAAGTGTGAATTTCAATAAAATACAATATTACTTGGCTTTGTTAAACTTAAGTTTTTATGATTTTTTCTGTATCATTTTGATATCCCTTAAATATCTTCATTATCACTTTAGTCTATTTTCGTCTATGTCCGTTAAGTAACTTATGTGAAAGTTACGTGGGCTCATTTCTTAAGATATCAAAGTAACACGAAAAAAAATAAAGATTTAAGTGAAATAAAGCAAACCACGTGATATTTTATTAAAATTTACTTTAATTATTATTACTATTATTATAAGTTGAGACTTGCAACTCCAACTGTATTTATTTTAAGTTCAGAACTTCTTGGTAGAATCCAGTCCTTGTGCAATGTTTGATTTGAAACATGGCATTAGGAGGAAAAGTAGAAGAACAAAGATTACAAAAGATACTAATTAGGGTAAAAAAAAAAAAAAAAAGGTGATAGGTGTTCTTGATCTCTAATTCGCTTGATGGAGGTACGATTTGATCCATGTATGTTGCGGTGATGAGAATTAATTACAAAAGGATAGAATACAACCCCAAAATTGCTATAGTTTGGAGGGTGATGGATGAATATTTCTTGCTCACCATTAATCATCCTACCAAAATCAATGTAGTCCAGAGTTTTGTATATAATGGTGGGTAAGTACTTTGAGATTTTCCTTCTGCATCATTCTCAAGGGGAATAACGGTGGATTTGAACCAAATTGAGTTCGAATACTATTGAACCCGAATATTAAAGTATTCGAGCTCAATTCGAGTTTAAATAAGCAGGTTCGAGTTCGAATCGAGGTCGAAAATTAGACTCGAGCTCGAATTTAATAAATTTTATGAAGGTTCTAGTTGGGTTCGGCTCGAGCTCGATAACAATCAAGTCTATTCGAACTCGAGTTTGAGTTTGAGCTTTGGATTGTCTATTCGAGCTCGAGCTCGAATCATAATTTTAATAAATAAAAATATTAAATAAATATTAGTTTATGCTCGAGCTTGATAATACTTTATCGAACTGTTCAAGAGCTTTTCGAAGAGAACTTTAAGTTATTCGAGCGAGCTGAACTTTGACCAAGCTCGAACTCAAATAGTTCAATAAAAGTTGAGCTCGATTCAACCCTAAAGGAGGATATAAATGTCGATATGCATAACCCCTACACTGGGAAGATGGCTATTTAATGATTTTCCATTCGCATCTTTCTCAGAGAGAATATAAATAGCCATATGGTAGTCACAAATGAGCATGAAAAATGTCGAACATGATATCTCACATGGTGAAATCCCAAACTCTACCACTGAATCACCACTTAGTGGTTTGCTTAATTAGTTTTCAATAAAAGTTTGACAGTTTTCCATATATAACAACACCAAAAAAATCTATTACTCTTTTTTATATATTTTGTAGATTTGAAATTATAAGTAATAATTTTTAAAAACTTGTGAACTCGGTTAAATTAAAAATAGATATTTTATTAATTAAACATTAAAAAATATAGTTTTTACAAACTTAAGCAGTACATAATTTTTGCATTATTGAACAAATAAAAAATAAATCTTCACCTCTTATTTTGTGGATCATGTCCTACAACAATTCTTGATAAGCTATAAATGTAATCATCAATTCTACAATTTATTTCAATGGGAGAGATAATATATAATATATTTATATACCTTAAAACTAATTAATAAGCTAATTATGAAGGGAAATAAATGTCTTCCATGGCAAACCCATTTGCAGTATTGTCTTCCATACTAGCTCTAGCCCTGCTACTAGACCAAACAAAATCATCATTGTTAGGAACAATATCGTCATATGAAAACATACATTGTTGCTCCTGCAGATTTAATAATAGCTGTTGCTGTTCTGCTTCCTTCTGCTGCATAAGCTGATGATCATGAGATTGTTGATAATATTGATCATTACAATGATTCTGCTCAAAGTTTAAGGTCACAGGGCCTTTTGGATTCGACTCAAATCCAAAGGATTTAGAAGGGCAACCAGTAAATTTTTGCACCAAGGCTTGAAAATTGGCAGGGTTGGCATTGAGGAGGAGGGTGGTGGATGTCCTTTTAGAGGCTCTCGATGATCGTTTTCTAATTGGTTTTGAGACAGAATTATAATTAGTAGTACCCTTTGGGCTCAATTGATAACTTCTTGTGACAATTTTGGGATCGGAGAATCCAAATGAAGGCACTGGATTTGGCTGTCCTGCATCCATAGCTTGCTGATACATTTGCACCCATTCACTGGAACTAGCAGCCATGGTGGTGTTCGTTGGTTTTGAGTGCTGAATTTAAAAACTCTTTGAATGAAAGTAAGCTTATCTCTTAGTCATCTATCTATATATATAGTGACTGCCATACTGGTCAAAGTAAACGCATGTGCTCTCTCGGATAAAGTCTTAAGCAGGGCGGGCTATTCCGTGAGCTGTAGGTTGGACCTATCAGTTGGTGTCAGGTTTTAAAATTGAGTTTTATTATTTTACGTCATCAGAATTGAAGGAGTTAAATGAAATTTTTGGGTAGAACAGTCTTACCGCACCAATTTTTAAGTTTTTTTAACAACAAGATGACATCCTGTGGGAGATTATTTTTCTTTTGTGTTATCAAGGGATGTTTTTTGGATGGGGTCGAATTAGATTTTAAAAAAATATTTCGATAATTTTAAATTTTTTATTAATAACATAAATTTTTTTATTTTTCAGAATCGTCATCTGATTATGTCAATGAGGTCATCTTTATTACCATAGATGATATCATCTTTAGACACGTTGCCTTTGGTTATCTTGGTGCCTTTTCAAGCTGGTCGTTGCTCTCCTTAATTGGTCGGAAATTTGTCTGAAAAAGACATGAACTAGACCACTACCCATTCTCGATCGATGTGTATTAGTCTTATCTACATTACTTTTAATTTTCTAATTCAGTATAGTCAAATACAATATCTCTTCAACTTGTTTACCGAGAGATATTGTAGTATTGGATTTTTTTTATTTAAAAACAATGTTCTGTAAAAGAGAGGAAAAAATATGCTATTTTTTTCTATTAAAAACTTGTTTGGTATAAGATGACTCACTTAAAACTAAAGGATTTATATTTAAGGGTAAAAAACTCAGATTTGGTGATAAAAAAAAATATAATTTATGATATTTTTTATTATTTTATTATCAAATATATTGTTTTACTATTGAATGGAGATTTTTTTTATCATCAAATGTATTGTTTTTAAAAAATATATTTTGTGAGGTGTAATGTTTTAAGTGAGTCCATCCTAAAACTCAATTTAAATTTTTTTTCAACTTTTTTTTTTGTAACCGAAGAATCTGTCCAGGCCTTAACCACTTTTGGTGGGCACGCACTGAATCCTAAACCTAGAGGTACATGACTCTCACACTCCACACACCAGATAAGCGAACTATTTAATTAAATAGCTTTGTGATGACCACAAAGAAACATGAGAAGTGTGGAACTTGAGACCTTTTATTGAGGGATCTCAAGTTCCATCACTAAATCACCCCTTAGTAGTTTTTTCCATCACTTGTTGGATAACCATTTTTCTTTCGTGAAAGAGTTGGATAACTAATTTTAAGTGTTTTATCATTATTTTTAAAAAGATTCTAAAAAAAGTTATTATAATAAATATCATGGTGCATTTAGTCATAGAAAATATTGTTCAATTTTCATCTTTATTTTTTTTAACACTTGCTTTAACAATTTGAACATTTTAAATATAATTTGAAGAAAAACATCTTTTTTCAACAGAATATTAGAAAAATTGGAAGAACACTAAATTTTGTTTTTCAATTTTTTTAATATAATATTAAAAATATTATTTCATAAATTACATTAAAAATATCTAAAATATTAAAGAAAATGTTAAAAAATTACATCCTTAATGTTTCCAAAAATAAGCGCTCTAACCAAACACCATGAAGCTCTGGTTTTACTCGTAACATCTGTGAATACTTTAGTTAATATTTGTGACTTTTTATGATAAATTACGTCATGAATCAATGTGAACATTGACCTTCAAGTTGTGGCGACTAAAATTGTTTATTTCACATGGTGCTGTCATGCATAGTGCTTTATGAGAAATTTTTGGTTGATTTAAGTGAAAATTTTTATTAATAATTTTTAAAAAATTTATTAATAATATTAATTTAAATGCGATATAACATTATAAAAAAAAATTATTAAAAAAATTTTCAATGGATTTAAAACATAAATTATAAATCTGAATCAATCAAAATATTTCTCGTGCTTTAGACCGATAAAATTAACTAATAAATAATTTCCTACCAAAAAGATTGCCTTTATTAACAAAATAATGCCCAAGTTTTAAGGTTTCCATCCAATCATGCAATAACTTTCATATTTATAAATACTCGGAAAAATATGTGTAATTTTCACCAAGTTCATTCTTTTGAGCTCATGCTTATCAAGTTTCTTTCCCCATATTAAAAGGCAACATATCATTGTCAAAGAAATTTCTCGGCATGGTTGTATTTCTCTCCAAGTTTTTGATCGACTTACTTTCTATTTTCCTGTCTCTTTCGGTGTTTACCAAGGCCTTGTTCAGATTCAATATTTACTTGAAAATAGGAATTTTGACAAAGCAAAAACCAGTCGATCATAAATCTTGGGTCCATTTCAACAAAAATTGTAAAGACGAAGCAATGCCATCTACACGCTAAGAAGGTCAGGATGAGGATGGCAAGAATTAATCAACTGGCAAATCAAAATTAGAAAGTACTTAAAAGTAAATGAAGAGTAAATAAACTTTTTTTTATTAAATTGCGAGGAGATGCATATATTTACAAACAGAGTATAAGACCCTGAAATTTAATAAACATTTTATTAAATTGAAGTAAAGTCTTGAGGATAAAACTTTTAAAACGATTCATTTGATGGGAGAGATTTACGATTTAATACTATCCGTTTGTCTTCGGTTTTAGTATTAATTCTATACCATTTCGTGTACGAACGATCACAAAGAGGTGGAGAAGGGACTCTGAATTGTTCTCAAAGTGGGGAGGAATAGAGAGGAAGTTATGGTGCCACATCTTTTTGCCGGTGACACCATAACCTTTTTTTTTTTTGTGGAGGTGGAACAAATACTCATATCTTATGTAATCATCACATGAATCAAGTCCATAAAGCCCTTCTGAATTGATGGGCATCAGACGGTCTGTAGTGACCTCCTTCCTTTCTTCAGCTTACACTTGTAATGTAAATCCTTTTCTCTAATGACATCAGGCAGTCTGCCTGTTGATCTTAAACTCTCTGTTGAGGCAAAGATATTGCAGGATCGTGTTCCACATCTCCTTCCATCATGTCAGTCTCCATTATCAGCACTATGTTCTCATAACCAAATGCCACCTTCTTCCATGCACTTGTAGAAATGCATGATGGCTATGTTTCAATGTAATATTATCCTCAGATCCTTTAGAGAAAAGAGTCGCAATCCATCACAAAGCAAAACAATTGAAGGGACCAATTTACAGTTTTCTAACCTGCATGGATTTGGTGTATCCTATCACCAGAATCCGCCTTAGCTTCAGAAAATATAATTCCCTTTAGGACATGTAGATTGTCTCATAAACTGACCATTCAATAGTCTAAAATTATATTCTGAGTTCCAAATCCATAGACAAGATGTCACTAAGATCATCCCTGGTGAATCAAATTGAATTCCATGCCAATATATGAGATACCATCTCTCCAACCTGTTTAGCAATTCCACTTAAACCCACAAAACTTGGAAAGAATGCAAAACTATCATGAATAAATTTAAATTGCTGTTTTTCTCTTAAATTATTTTATTTATAAGTAAAAAACACTAAAGAAATGAATGGCAGGAAGCTATAATTCTCAACTGAAAGAGTCCATATTGAAGATCCATCACATCAAGGAAGCATATCAAAAAGGAATATGCAACATAAACAGTCCTCATTTAAATTATTTTTTTCCAAAATTATGTAAACTACATAAACATGGCATAAAAGAACAATGGATACCACCCTAAATAATTTCACCCATGGTCCCTCTAAAATAATCAACACACCTTGTGGCCATTGTCGATTGAATTTCAGCCCCACAAGCTCAGATCAAAGCAGTAAGAGAGCAACCACTAGCAAAATCTTCAACTTCAACCTAGTTGGTAAAATTTTGAGAAGTTGTGTGCAAAGAACCATTAACTAGAATCAGAAAATTCCGAAGGGGAAACCAATTACCTGCCGTTGGCTTTCCTTCATTCCATAACAACTTTTGCCCCAAGAGCCTTCATCTTCTCAATAATCTGCTCGCCCTCTTCCTTTGACACCCCTTTTTTAAACACGGCTGGCGTTTTCTCCACCAAATCCTTGGCTTCCTTGAGACCCAAATCTGTAAAACTTCTCACCTCCTTGATTACTTTAATCTTTGCAGATGCCTCATATGCCTCCAACTTCAACTCAAAAACAGTCTTCTCTGGCTTCTTCTCCTCCTTCGCAGCTGCTCCCCCTGTCGGCCCCTTCATTGCCATTCCAGCCAATCCAGCAGCAGCTCCAGGCTTCATAACCCCAACAACAGGTGGCTCCGTCATTCCCCGTTTCTTCATTATGATGCCCCCCAACTCTGCCATTTCAGCCAATGTGAGTGCAGATATTTCATCCACAAGCCTGAAAACACGTGCTGTTGGAGGACTACGATGCTCTGTCGGATCAAAAGTTGCTGGATCATAATCAGCAGGGAGCCTCCTCTGATCAAACTCAACTTCTTCCTCCTCTTCCTCCTCTTTTTTCGCAGGTTGACTGAATTTTCGCGACAATCCATTGAGGGAATTCAGTGATAAGATTGAAGGTTGAAAGAGCTTTTTGCATAACCCATTTGGTAAATGTTGCCTCAATCTCATGACTAAGCTCATTTTCAAATGTTTAGAGTATTCTCTTCTCCTTTATAACGCAAAGTAATCTACGAAGACCCCATTTCTTTTATACTTTATCTTCAGTAATTATATGACCTGAAATTCCACCAAGAATATACGATGGGAAAATCATATGCATTTGCTGCAATTCAAGATTACAGTGGAACTTCTACATATCAGTAGAAATAAGGTAAGAGAAACCAAAACAGAAAAACAACAAATTTAATTCTACAGCGTAAACTAGCGTTTTTACTCCATTTGTACCTGTCAAAATCTACTTATCGTACTTCACGTTTAGGTAAATGCATTCTTAATCGTGAAATCATGCCCATTTCCAGATTTTGCCACAAAGAATACCCATTTCAGATTTGAGGGGAAAAAATGATGTTCATATACTTGAATATATACCTAAATGAGAGAGAGAGAGCATAGGGAGAGAAATTAGTAGATGAGTTGAGCCTGTTGATGAAGATGGAGTATAAGCCCTAGTGAGAGAGAGAAGAGAACAGGGTTTTTGATAATCAATTACCCATGATTTTGCAGGGACCTATCTTTTCATAAAATTACAGAAAGAACCCACTTTTCTAACACAAACTGCTCAACTTTATAAAATGGCGTTTTTTACCTTGTTAGTCTCGAGGCTAAATTATACTTTTGGTTCTTAACGATTTATTTTGACAACCTTTAATCACAAACAATTATCAATATAGCATTTGCATCCATTTTCAATTTGGTCCTTCCATCCAACTGCCATTAATATTTTGGGACCAATTTTCAATTACTTACGAAACAACTTGAGTTGATAATTATGTCTCAAAAAATAAAATAAAAAAATAATTACTTACTTACAAAACTACATAATAGGAGAGAAAGGTTATAAAACAATAAAAAAAATACATATATATTAAGCTCAAACTTTTGCTGATAATTTTAATGTTTATCTTTTTGATATTTAATTAAAAAAAATTTAAACTAAAAACTCTTAAAAACCAAGAAAGTACGACATAGGTTTAAGATGCTACATAGGACAACATTGTTTTAATATATAGCATTGGTATCATTTGACAATTTTAAAATTATTATTTCTAGGGGGCGAAGCCAGGAATTTCCTCTAGCAATGGCCAGAATAATACTTATATTTTCATCCAAAATTATAAGTCATTTTAAAATTTATTAAATAGTATAAAATACACAATGTAAGCCTTCATAACCCATGAAAGGGGTTACAACAAGTTAATCAATGATATTTATGCCTTCATCACTGGAGATCATGGCAAAATGGATGATGGAGTCTCTATATTACTCTCTAAATTGTCCACAACATACTTCTTGAAAAATGAATCCATAGTGTTTGACTTCATGATTTAACCTATATATTACAAACAAACCAAAAATTAAGAGCAAAATACCAGATTTCATTAATAATATGAGTCAGTCAAAGGCCAAATTACAAGCATGAGCCCTCACCCAATAATCAAAAATCACAGGTTCACCAACAACTAAAAAAACCAGTAGAAATAGACAGAAAGAAGATCAAAGATAACCAAAACACCTCCAAAAAAACAACAGACCCTCCTTAAAAACAGCACTAATGCTCAATTAAAAAACCACCCTATGAGCCGCAAGAAACAACAGACATTCCACTGCTAAGAAGCACCAGATTAAAATGCTCAATCAATCTTAATATTTAAGACTGTCTGCAGGCCTAAAAGATCTATGAACTAATAAAAGAATGCCTAAACTAGTTGAAAAAAATCCTAGTCTATTACAGAAAAGAATGGTGCTTGCTTTTTTTACAAATTAAAATTGACATACAGGGACTAGGGTTTCAACTTTCAATTCCACGTACCATTTTATCAAAAAAGAAGTTCCACGTAGCATAAAAGTCAGGTATCCCTCGAGATATCATAGAGGACATAGGAAAATAGAAGAATTTCAATTTCAAATCATGAAGGAAAAAAAGCTTAAAAACTCAGAAGAGTGTTCGATAACCTGGCAGGGAGTACTTATCCCAAAATTGAAAGTACTTAACAAAAGATAACCTGGCAGGGAGTATTGAAGCTGCGAGTGCCTGGTGGGATAGCTTAGCTTCTCCGGAAAAATGAAACCAAGCCGTGGAGAGAGTTAGAGCCCCCGCCGGTGCTATGAAGGAGAGAAAAAAGAAGGAAAAGAGAAGAGAGAGAATCCACTTATGACTTACCCCAAGTACACTCCGATGGAGTAATGAAACAAAGAAAGCGGCGATCGATGGAGGAGGGAGATGGCTGAGCTGAGCGTCTGGCGTGAGGCGTTGCGGTTCGATATTGAAGGGAGACACGGAGAAGACAAATCAGGGTTGAGAATATTGGAAGCTGGGCTGGGCTAGGAAATTGGGATTTTACTGGCTAGGTCTACTAATTGGTTTTCCAAAATTTGAGCTTGGTCCAGGTCCAGGTCCAGGTCCAGGTCCAGGGCCCAGTTCAGATAAGGTAGCTTTGCCTGTTATTATTTCATTTTATCTATGTATTTGCCTATTACAAAAGCCTTCATCAACCTAATTTTGATTTTATAATTATTTAAGTGATATAAAATTTCAATCTTAGAACGACCAAAATAATAAAGCTCAACGTCCAATATAAAAGTCTAAAAAAGTTAAATAATTCCTTTTAAAAAAACAAGTTAAGTAATAAATTAATTTAAATTATATCTTCACGAAATTAAACTGTAGTATTTTTTTTAAATATTGAATTTATATGACATTTTTTTCAACATAACATAATTTTGTTATTTTGTAATTATGTGAGCTTTATAAGCTCAATTTACAAAGGCTATAGTCAATGAAACTTTGATTCGGCAGCAAAAAGAAATCAAAGTATTGGTTATTTATTTCACTTTATAATGGACAATGTGGTTGGCATTGTCGGTTATTATGTGATAGTATATGTGCTTTTATGGGCTTATATTATTCTCAATGCGTTGTATCATTTTATTTGCATAGTATTGATTCACTAAAAAATTATACAGTATAAATGCCTAAATAATAAAACATAATTTATAAAAGTATCGAAGTAAACGACACAACCAATTTAAATAATATACTAGTTTCAATTAGATATAAAAAATAAAATTGATTTTTTTTTTATAAAAATAAAAATTTGATATCAAATAAAAGTTTAATCCACACAAATATCTATTTTTTATATAAAAAAACTATGTAATGTCATATTTATGTATTTATAAAAACTTTTATAATATATAATTTATTAAGGGGGTTCGGGCTTGGAGATTAATCCAAACAGAAAATACGATCCTCAAATTTGACTAGTGATTTAGTTTTAATCCCAATTATTCCGTGAAGAAAAAATAATTTTGAAGCTCGTTCCAAATTGGCCCGGGACGGAAAAAGTTTGGCATCCTTGGAAGATTAGTCACGCACAATCCAATGTGGAAAGAGAAAAAAGTAACGTCCTTATTCGTTAATGTTTTTAAGACTATGATCGGTAGAAGCATAAGTGAAAGAAAAGAATGATTTTTCAATTATTTGGTATAAAAGAAAAGTGAGAGGAAATAATAGTGCAATGATCAGTATTATAAGTGGTATTTTCTTCTCGCAGAAGCTTAATAAACTATTTTTTATGGGTTTATTGCGGCACAGATCTTTAAACTATGAACTTGAAATATTTAATTCAATGAACTATTAATTTGGTGCACAAATCCTTGAACCATGAATTAGTAACAATCAACTCCTTAAATTCAGTTGATTATTACTACGTTATGAGTGTTTGATATAACAAATGGATTTAGAAAAATCATTGAACAAGTTGAATTATCCTTTAAGTCCATCACATGGTTAAGTTTCTCGTCGAAAAACATATTTAAGAAATTTATTGCTATTAATTCATAATTCAATGATTTCTTACGTCAAATTAATAGTTTATAGAATTAAATAATATGGTTTATAGTTTAAATATCTATCATGCAATAAACCAATTTTTTATTGTATTTTTAGTCTTTCTTCTAATTTTTTCATATTTTTACCAAACAAAAATGAAAAAAGACATCAACCATCTTATTCTTTTGCCTTCTCTCTTTTTCTTTCTCAACAATTTAAAATTGAATGTCATATCATTAAATAAAAAATATTCAAATTCAAATTTATGAGGATAACATCTAATTTTATTATAAATTTAATATTTATTTTAATTTTTAAATATTTAGGATACTCTCCGTGTTAATGAAAAGTATATCTTATCGAGGAAAGTACTGTAGGATGGAGTTGAAGCAAAAATCTCTTCTCAGCTCAAAGCAGTGACTTGATTGAAACGATTGCAAAATCTTTGGGCCCGAAATTATAACTTTTAAGATGATAGCGACTAAAAAACTTTTCACTAAAGTCTCAGGGATCAAAATAGTAAGAGCCATTTTATCTTTTAATCAAAGATGGAGTAGAACAGAAAAGAAGTCCACGGTCCGTAAAGAGTGGCGAGACGGGGAGGGAGAGAAAGAGAGAGAGATGGAAATGTATACAGGAAAGGTTGTGGTGGAGAAAGTTGGAGGGAAATCAACAGTAACAAGATGCTTCTCAAAATATCCACTCAAATTTATCGTTCCCCAAAAGGTTTTCCTCTCTATATTCCGATCGTCACTGTGTGTGTGTATATATATATGTTTTGCATAACCTGAACTGAAGCTACTGGGTTATTTTTTGCATTTGATGATGGTGATGATGATTGGTCAGGTGGGTCCCATCAAAACTGATGCTGTCTGGATTTACAGCCTCACCTATGGAGGTGGCATTGTCTCTGTATGATTCACTCTCACTTTTCTTGCATCAGTCATCAATATTTCGTTTGTTTAGTTATTCATTTATTGTTTTGATGAATAATTTTGCTTCTTTGTTAATCACTAATTGTTATTTTGGAACAATCAATAAACTATGGAGTGCAGGGAGATTCAATTTCATGTCATATTACTATTGGTGATGGTTGCACTGCAATCCTTACTACACAAGCTTCCACAAAGGTTAATATTTTTCTTTAAGGTTTCTCTCGTTTCAATTTTTATAATCTAAGAACCTTACTTTAAATCATTTTTATGGGATATTTGTTTCTCTTTTTTTTTTTTTGAATATTGGTTATTGTTTCGTAAAGATACTGGGTTATGCGTCTATGATGAGCTTAATTTAATCCATCGGGCTCTAACTATATGTATCCGTTTTATCAATTGTGTCATTTTATCTAGGTCTACAAGTCTCTGGGATCTAAGTGTTCTGAACAAGTCTTGGAGGTAACATTCTTTCCCTTAACCAAATTCCTTGTTAGGAGTTGGTACCAATGTTGCATTGCCTTTGAACTACATCATGATGCTGCTTACTGCTAAGTTTTTACTATATTACATATTTACTCTGTTCCATTGATGAATTTGCATATAACTTGTAATCATAGATTCATTGACTTGTTTTTGTTATTCCGTTTTCACTTTTTCCCTACTTTTTCGTCTTTCCTTTTGTGTTTAATCTCTTTGAATCTGGTAATGATAAACCGTGATTGTAATTTTAATTGTAAAGTAAAACTTGTAAAGGGTCAAGATACTTGGATTTGCCGTTGAAATCAAAAGGATGCCACAAGAAATAGGAAATTCTATGTCTTCTGCCTATTTTTATAATGAATGGTCTGAAGTGACAGTGGCTCCTTACGTGAAGAATCTCTATTGCGTGATAAATCAAGAATTAAATGGCTACAAGAGGGTGACAAAAATACCAAATATTTTCATGCTTCACTTAAAGAAAAATATGCTAGACCTAAATTTAAAATTAAAATGAAATTGAAAAACTGCTTGCGACTATTTTCAAAATCTTTTTATAAATGGTTTTCCAACTCCTTCATCTCACGAATTTTTAGATTGTATTCCTAATCTGATTACCGTTTCTCAAAATGAAAATTTGTGTACAATTCCATTAGAAGAAGAAATTAAACATGCTATTGATGATCTAGACCCTGATAGTGCCCCGTGCATTGATGGTTTTAATGGTCATTTCTTTCGTGCATGTTGGTCTATAATTAAAAATGATGTTATTAGGGCTGTTCATGCTTTTTTCAAAGGAGACTATTTTCCTAAATCTTACACTATCACAAACTTATTTCTTATCCCTAAGGTTGATAATCCTAATTCCTTAAAGGATTTAAGACCTATTAGTCTATGTACTTTTATGTATAAGATAATTTCAAAAATTTTAACTGCTAGACTTGCGAATCTTCTTCATTTTCTAATTTCGGATGAACAATCCGGATTCATTAAAGGTCGAAGTATTCATGAAAAGATATGCTTAGCTCATGAAATGGTAAATGATATAAATAATAAAGTCCATGGATCTAATGTCATATTTAAGATTGATATGTTTAAAGCTTATGATCGAGTAGATTGGGCTTTTTTATTGAGAGTGCTCCGAAAATTTGGTTTCTCAGAATTATGGTGTGATCTCATATTAAAATGTTTGTCTAATGTATGGTACACAATTTCTTTAAATTGTTCATCCTATGGCTTTTTTCCAATCATCAAGGGGCCTTCGTCAATGTGATCCATTATTACCTTTGTTATTCATAATAACGGAAGAAGTTTTTCTTGTAACTTTAATGATTGGGTAAATAAAGGACTAATTGGAAGATTCAAAGTTTCAGGACCAGCTTTAGTAATCACTCATTTATTATATGCGGATGATATGTTTTTATTTCTAAATGGTAGAAAATATTCTATTAGTGCTTGTAAAAAACTTCTTCAACAATATGAAGTTGTTTCAGGTCAACAAATTAATTGGGAAAAAAATTCATATATAACTAGTAATACTTGTAACTCATCTAGGATTGCACATATTCATTCTTGGTTAGGATCTAAACATTCTCATTTACCTATTCGTTATTTAGGAGTACCTTTATTTAAATGCAAGAGTAAAAATCGTTATTTCATTGATATGCTAGATAAAATTCAAAATAGGTTAGCTTCATGGAAATATAAATTCTTATCAATGGCTGGTACAATTACTTTAATTAAGAGTGTTCTTTCATCCATTACTATTCATACTCTAGCAGCTATTTCACCTCCCCTTAGCTTTTTAAAATCTTTGGAGAGTAAATTCTCTTCCTTTTTGTGAATTTCGGGATTCCAAATTAGAAAAAAATGGATCTTATGGGTCCGTATTTGCAAACCTCTTGATAAAGGAGGTCTAGGTATTAAAAGACTACATGAAATTCATAAGAGTCTTCAAGCCAAATTAATATGAAATTTTTTACAATCTAATTCTTTATGGAGTTGTTTTATGAGGAGAAAGTATGAAATCCAAATTCTGAATCTTAGGGTTCCATGGTTTGCTTCAAAAATTTGGAAATCTATAGCACCATCTATCATTTATTTAAAAGAACAATCTATATGGATTTTAGGTGATGGATCTATAAATTTTTGGAATGATAAATGGAATAGAATATCTCTAGTGATTTTCCTCCTTTTGAGTCTTCTTTTAAAGAGGTTGTTGAAGATGTAGATAAAATGAACATACTAAAATCAGATTTTCGTCTATTATTTGATGCTGTAAAATCCATTAATCTTAATGGTACACATGATAAATTAATATGGACACATTCTCAACCATACAACTAAAGAATATTAGAACAAAATTAGAATTAAAAATAGACCTTTTAAATGGGCCAAAAAAATATGGAACAATGGGATTCCACCAAAAGTAAGTTGCTTTATTTAGAAATCGATTTTTGGTGGCCTCTCCGTAGATTCAAAAATAAAAGAAGTAGGCATCCATTTGGCTTCTAAATGTTCATGTTATGATTTAGGCAATATTGAAATAATAGATCATCTGTTTGTTCATAGTTTTCTTGCTAATCTAGTTCGAGATTATTTTGGTGTTAGACTTGATGTTAATCATGCTCATTCCATTCATGCTTTATTTGATAATTGGCTTAGTAATAATTCTCTATCATCTCAATTTGGTATCACTCGTATTTTTACTTTATTATGGGAATGCTGGAATATTTGGAGGATGCGTAATGAAATTAGACAAGAAGGTAAATCTATTTGTTTAAAAATATTGATTGCTCGTACTAAAGAATGTATAATGGATAGTTCTAAGTTCATTAAGCCTAAATCTTCTATACTTTTTCATGAAATGTTATGCAGTAATGCTATTAACATTAAAAGCATCTCTCCCTCAATTCGTAAAGGTATTTCGATTTGATGGAACCTTGTGCCTCCTGAACAAATTAAACTTAACACTGATGGTTCTTGTTCAGCTAAAAGGAGTGTGGGTGGGTGGATATTTAGAAATGGATCTTCACTCTTTCTAGCTTATTCTTACTCATTTGAATCTTGCTACAATAATAAAGCGGAAGCATTAGCACTTTTATCTGGTTTCCATGAACATAATTTTACTTTGACTATCATAGAATGTGGTTCAAAATTACTTGTTGATTTAATTCTTGGTTTATGTACTTGTCCATGGGATTTGGAGTACATAATTCGAGAAATTAAATCACTAATTATTATACACATGACTATTAACTATATTTTTTGAGAAGCCAATATGGTTGCGGACTCTCTCGCTAAATATGGTCCTATTCATGGTAGTAATAAATTTTTTTGAGTACTAATGAGTTACCTCTCTCTAGTTTAGCTGCTTTACATTTTGATTCCCCTCAATTGTATATCTATCGAAATGCATAGTCTATTGTATCTCTCTTGTATAGGGTTAGGCTTAAGGACCTCCAAGCATGTTTGGGGATGGTCCTTATTGTCCGGCCATCTATGTGTATTTTTTTCATAATCAATAAATTTCTCTCGAGGTTTTCAAAAAAGAAAAGTGACAATGGCTCATTTGTGCCATGCAGTAGGCAAGAGTTGGGAGCGATGCCCTTTTTGTTGTACTCCCAGATCCAGTGACATGTTTCTCCACTGCAAGGTACTCTCAGAAGCAGGTCTTTAGAGTGGTTTCAGACTCAAATTTGGTCATTGTTGATTGGATTACCAGTGGGCGACATGAAAGTGGAGAAAAATGGGATTTTGAGCATTATAAGAGCAGCAATCACATATTCTTAGATGGGGAGCAGCCGTTGTTTCTTGATACAGTAATATTCTCATTTTACGTTGCAATTTCAATACATAACAAACAATTATTAGAAGTTTATGCTGTTTAGATTAGATTTTCAAGGAGATTCTGTAAGTTGCTCAATTTTTTCCCATTACTAATCTCTTCTGACGATAGATAGAAACTTAGATCAACTTCACTCTTGATTGACATATAGCAGTAGCCATTAGGTGTACCTTGACATTCTATTTTGAATTGGTGAATTGGATCATCAATGGTTAGTTGACTTGACTTACACTTCCAGTGCATTGCCTTAAGAAACTTATATTTCTTGATTTATATTTACGATATCTATGTATTGTCTGTTTTTGTTCGTGTAATTATTATTGAAGCACAGAGCTGTGGGCTCTGTATTTCCGCCACGCAGCAATTTCTTTTCCTTCTATTAAAATGATGTCGCTTTGGTGTTTTAGTTATTATAATGGTCCAAAATAAAGTATATAGTCAGCCCTATGTTTTGTGCTATTTGTAATGTAAAAGTACAAATGTGATTCAGTGAAAACGGGAGTGAATCACAAAGGTCGTTGTCAAATTTAGGTGAGGGAGATGGTCGACAACCAACTACCAAAATGCTTTTCCTTGGCGTCTTCTAAAGACCAACCTCTCTAAAAGGATACTATCCGTTATGTTGCATATGGACAAAAACAACCGTCGTTACTTAACTATTTTTGGATCACTCTGTGCATATTGTTTTATGTTTCGCATGTCCTCTGTCGTAGAGAACCTTGCATTTCATTATATGTTTCTTCTTATGATTTAGTTATAGGATATCATCTTTGATTTGAACTTATAGGTTTGGTTATTATTTTGGAACTGTCAAAGGTCATCCGGAGGTAAATTTAAGCTCAGCATATTTTTATACCAATTTTCCACTTATTAGTTTATTGTTTTCACCTTCGTTTAGCCTAATGTCAAAATGTGGATGGTGCTATTAATGATAAACTTCATTTTATTTTTGTAATTATGGCCACCTCCTCCACCCATCTCCTCCCTCTGGCTGTGGTAATTGTGAATCATATAAGTTGCATTCTTTGCACTCATCCATCTCGTCACATTCATCTGGGTAATGCTTTCATTTCGGACTTGTATTGATGTTACATGGAGGAGGCAGGAGGCACATGAAGAGATCATTTTTTTTCTAAAACAAGGGTGTTTGTCTGATTGTTTTCTCTTCTTTATATGTTAAAGCCATTGTTTTGATTAGAAAGCATGTTTGAGAATCGTACAAGGTTTCATATTGTAGGTTGCTTCCACTTATATGTTGAGGATGAGGCAAATACCTTACAAGAAATGTCTTCTTATTTATGAAGTTGGATCCTAAATATTTATTTTCCATAGTTATATTTGTAAAATAATACAAAACTTTTACTATATTTAATCTAATATTATATAGGCATGGAATTGAGGCTATCTATAACCTTGTATAGTTAGAGCTGTTTAGATGATGGATTGTGATCAATGATGCTGAAGCAATTGTTGGATTAGATACACTTGTTAGTTAATCAATTTTCATGGTAGGCTTTAATGAATTTAAAGCCGATATATATTTTTTTACTTTTGCTCTCTGTTTGCAGCTACTTTTTAAAATTATAAGAATCTAGACCTGATTTATCAACATATTTTTCTAAAAACATTTCAACATTATCAGTAGCTGTCAGGATAGCTAAATTTTTAAATGAACACTATGATGGTCAACAAACATACAAAAGCATTCTCGAAATTTCTGAAATTTTATTAATGAATTTTTTATGGAAGTTTCAGTCTCATGCATTGGATATCCTAGACTATTAGTATCATGTTTTGCCTCCTTGTGTTAAAAGATTTGTTATTTAATTACAGGTATTGCTAGAACAAGGGAGCATTGCCAGTATTGCAGAACGCATGCAAGACTACCAAGTCATTGCGATGGTCATACTCTTGGGGTAGATACTTTATGATGTATTATACTTGTCTCCATTTTGATCTTTTATGATTTACTTAGTTCAACTATGCTGAAATGGGATGAAAGGAACTGTGATACGCCAATCAAATTTAGTCTTAATAATTTCTTTGTTGTAGGCCAAAGCTGAAGCACATTCAAAACCAGGTTCAAGAAAATGTAAAGAGGATAATGTCTGAGCAATTATTCATTCCATCCACTGGCTCAAGCTGCCAAATTAAAGCAAACTCTGGTCATTGTTTGACGAAACCGACCTTTATCGCTTCTTGTAGTGTATTTGGTCCTAAGGTATGTTTTCAGATGATCATTACTATTGTTTTTTACAGCAACAAAATTGTCATGTTTCATTGACATTGAATTGAAGCTGTTAACTTATTTTGCAGACACCATTTGGTTCAAATTTTTTTTTATCTTGTTTCTTGCTATCAGAAAGCACTTTTTATAATTTTGTCTTTTCTAATTAAGTTTTTTTTACTTATCCCAAAAAAAAAGGAGTTCAAAGTATGTTTTGTAGTTGATCTATTTCACTTTTTTGTGTGTTTTTACTTCTTGCAATAAAATATGAAAATCCACACTAAAAAGACCAAAATATATTAATTATAACATCTCCCAAGGGATAAAGAAAACTTTGAAAAATCTATTATTGAGTTTCAAAAGCCATGGGTATCTTAAAAGCAATTTATCTTTGCTTTTATGAAAATTCATTTTGTTTAGCTCTCCCTCCCTCCAAAAAAAAATAATAATAATAATTAAAAAAGAAAATGTTATGAAGAAATTATTTTTTTTGTTTTGTTTTGACTAGGAGCGCTCATGAGCCGATCTAAGTCGAGTAAGCCGAGCTGAATACTAAGGTATTTGAGCTAAGCTCCTAGTGAATTTGGAGCTTGGACTCGAGTTCTAATCAAGCTTAGTAGCCAAGCTTAAGCTAGGTTTGTGAAAAATTTGGAAAGCTTGAGTTTAGCTTGATTTAATTTTAGGAAAACTGAGCCCATTCGAGTTAAAGCTTGAATCCAATATTCCATTTGAAGTTCCCACAACCAGTGGCAGAGGCATGTGTAGTGATGTGGGGTCAATCGCGCACCCCCCCCCCCCCCCCCTCTCAAACTTCATAAAAAAAAAGTTCTATTAATTGTATTGAAAATTTTAAATCTTTTAACCATTACATAAGCATTGCCCCCCTAACCTCGGTTGAAAAGCTATTGCCTTTCAATTGTTGACCAGATGGCCCCTTCACTAAAAGCCAAAAAAAAATCTTTTTCACCATAATTATTTTATAAGTAACTTTGTTTTACCATATTAGACATTAGTTACAGTCTAACTAAAAATGAAAGAGCAAGAAATATTTTTTTTGATGTATAAAAAGAAGTATATTAAGAACTTAGGCACCAAGGGAGCGCCATCCAAAAATCAAATACGAAGAACAATCTACATGATAGTATCTCTATGAAGTCTAAAAAATCTTCATCATTTATAAAAAAAAAAATCCCTATACCAAAAACCGATAGTATGTAACCTCCTATCCTCGATGGAGGTCAAAGTACTTTCCATTCCATCAAAGGCTCTCGTATTTCTTTCCTTCCAAATAACCCAAAAAATAGAAAGGGGATCAGGCTATAAGCCTTTTTCACTTGCTTAGAGCCTCTCAAATCACTTCAAGCCCTAAGTTCCTCTTGAATAGAGCCGGCTGCCACCCAATGGAATCCGACCAAACTAATAGCCTTCTCCCATAAATGTCTAGTGAAAGAACAGCCCAAGAGAAGGTGATACACGAACTCGGCTTCCTCTTTACAAAGATATCACCAATTTACCAAAATTTTCCCCTTTCTTTGGAGGTTGTCAATGGTTAGGATTCCTCCCCAACAAGCCTCCCAAGCCAAGAAAGCAACTTTCAAAGGAGCTGAGTTTTTCCAAGGAAAGTTTTCTTTGCCCTGCAATGACTCAAGCAAAAAAAGAGACTTGTAATAAGACTTAACCTCAAATTCCCCCATCCCCCCGGAATTTAAACTCCATTTGGCCTTATCTTCACAAAGTAAGTTAACTTTTGATGTGTAGATAAAATCAAGGAAATTGCCTACTCTTGATACTTACCAATCGTGTAGATTACGACCCAATGTAATGTCCATGGATATTCACACACGAACTCACCAAGGCTTCTTTATCATGAGCAATGGAGAACACATGAGGAAATTTTTCTTTCAAAGAAGAATCCCTGTGCCACACTTCATGCCAAAAACAAATGCCAATCCCATTGCCACATTGAAAAACCACAGTGAGAAAATCACTCCAACCCTTTCTAATCAACTTCCAAACGCCCATCCCATACTTAGCAACTATAACTTTATGCCAAAGATGCTCCTTTTCCACCATGAACCTCCAAAGTCACTTTGCAAGAAGAGCTTTATTGAAAGTAACCAAAGATTTAATACCACCAAGGCCCCCACTCTCAATGGGTTGCTTGACAACCCCCCATCTAACAAAATGGTATTTGTAATCTTCTCCAATATTCCTCCAAAGAAATTTCCTTTGAACCCCTTTAATCTTTTAGCAATCTCCCATAGAATAGGGAAAAGAGACATAAAGTAAATGGAGAGACTAGAGAATACTCTCTTGATGAGAGTTAATCTTCCCCCTTTTGATAGGTATTGGCTCTTCCAACCCGTCATCCTCTTCTCAAATTTTTCAATGATTGGAGCCCAAACACTTTTGTCTTTTAACTTAGCACCCAACGGAAGGCCCAAGTAGATAAGCGGAAGGGAACCAAGCTCACACCCCATCATATTGAAGAAATTGTTGGAAATCACCTTGGAGATGCCCAGGTGATGATCTTCCAAACACTCAAGTTTAGAATGACTTGTAAAGATGAATCGGAAACAGAAACAAAAAATAAAGAAAGTAAAGGACACAATAATTGTTATCAAAGTTCGGCAATAGCCTACGTCCCCGTGAGTTCCTCTGAACTCTCTGCACTAAATCAATGGTTCTTTACAAATACAGCAACCCTCTCCAAGAAACTCAAGTTCTTGAAGAACCAAAGAAGAGAAGAAAGAAAATGATAAGAACTATTACAAAGCCCTCTACCCAATCTATGCTACTCTCTCTTTACAACCAGTCTCTCTTTTGAGATCTATTCTAATGCCTCTCCTGTGTTTTGTGTCTTTGCACTCTCACACTTGCACTTGAATTCTCTTGTATGTCTTGTCTCACAATTGTGTTCTTGTGTTGAAGCTAAGTGACCCTTTGTATAGTGCACCACTTCTTGAGCCAATCTTTGAAGTCAATCTCCATCCTTAGATCTTGAGGACCATTCAATCATAGCCCTTCATCAATCCTTAGTGATCCTGTGCGTTTTGTTCATGCATCCACGCACTTCTCAAAAGGCTGAAAATACTAGTCTCAGTCTGTCTGGCATCGCGGCCTAGAACAGGGCAGGCCGCGGCTCAAGCAAGGGCACACTTACTTCATGTTCTGGGCGCCGCGGCCTGGGGGAGGTTGAGCCGCGGTGCACACCTCCTCCAGGCTTCCTCCATGCTGGGCGCCGCGGCCTGAGCTGATACAACACTCCTTTTTGCTTGCTGTGCGCTGAGGCGCACACTTTGTGTGCTGAGGTGCCAAGGTCTAATGAAGAACCCTTTCAAACCATGTTTAAACCTTAGACAAACACCAACAGAAATATTAAAGAGAAGATATCCTAGTGTAGAGAGTAGAGTAGTGTTATACTGTCAGCGCTCTTTCCTCCCAAACCCCACAAGAACAAGTAATTTTATTATTTTATTCTCTTTCAATTTTTTTTTTTTTTTTTTTTTTTTTATGGATAGTCTCTCTCAATTTTAAACTCTCCTTCATTATTTTATTCTCTTCACTTATGAAAGTACTCCTTTTTCACTCTTTGGACAGAGGACCTTCCTATCCCCTCCTTTTTTTTTTTCTCTTTTCCTCCTCCTGATATCTCTAATTGAAAAAGAGTGAAGCTTGGTAGCCATCCAAATTTTCCATCATTTTTGTCCATCAACAAATCCAGACAATGAGAAGATGCTAAGTCGCATGGAGATTGCAAAGTTTCCTTTTTTGACCCTGCCTGAATCTGTTTGTTATCACTCGAGCTTCCTATAATTACTGCTTGAGCATCTACAACTACTCGGATGGACAAAGTAGATGGCTATGTATCACCGCCCATTAAAAAAATTAGGAAGAGTTGTGAAGACCAAGGGTGACGAAGATATTGGGTTTGTAGTGAGCCCTCCTCCATAAAATTATTTTCCCTCCCTATTTATCAAAAAAAATTATTTGCCCTCCCCAAATTAAATTTCCAGCTTTGTCCCCTCCCTCAACTCGAGTTAGAATGCAAGGTAAATTAGACTCTGAAACTAAAAAAAATGTAAATAATATATATATCTATAAAGCTAGGATCAGGTTCACAAACAGCTGAGGTACCATTTAGCGTTTATGGTTGTCAACAGGGTTTTGAAACAGAGTGTATATATGATAAGTTTTTTAAAAACTATTTTTAAGCTTTTGATTCTTTTCAGAAACTATTTTTCAAAAGGGGTGTTTGGCCTAGCTTTTGTTTAAAGGAAACATAAATCATTTCATAAACTCTCACAAATGGGTCTAGAGTTAAATACTAAAAAGCTCATATTTGAATAGATCAACTAAACAAGCCTAACCCCAAAGTTGATCTTGATTTGGTTGCTTGAACGAACCAACCAAGCCTATGCGGCTCACGGATAACTTGGCTTGTTACCACACGGATTAATATTTAATAAACCAAAAAATTAAACAACAAAAACTAGATTGAATTGCTATTCAAAATACTTACGGATATATATTGCTTAAATTTAAAATTTTATTTATAAAAAAATAAAAATTATGTGCACCTAACTACATCTTAACAAGACTCCATCGTGTATGTGAAAAATAGAACTTTAGATCCTTTCTCACTACTATCGAAAAGGGTTGAAGCAATTCGCTTTGTTGTCTCATATGGTCTTTTTGTCAAAGAGAACTACATCATGTATATAACAAACAGAAGTTTACATCCTTTCTCATTACTATCAAAAGGGTTGAAACAATTCACTTTGTTGTCTCATATGGTCTTTTGTGTCAAAGAAGAACTCTCTTCTTTTATTTTTCTGTCATTAAGTAGGAGGATTCAGTTTTAGTGGGCTTTTAATGTGTTCCTTTACATAAACAAATAATTTTAAAAAGGACAATAAGATTGTTTGGTACTTGGATGATATCACATACAAGATATGACATAAGGTATTAGACTAGGCAATCTTCGAACGACTTTATACAATTTTTTATTTATTTGATAAGTAACTGTATTCAATTCCATTGAAAAGAAGGAACAAAACAGGAATATCTTTTGTTACTTTGCTCTAAATTAAATGGGAGAAATATTATTAGTGAGAGACTGCAATTTCACCTCCACTGATTTGACTCATTTTGGCGATGCAAGTTACTTAAATGTTTTGGGCTTTATTCTTTTCAAAATTATTATATTGATTATCAAAAGGAATGACTCACATGCTTCATTGCTCTGTTATAAGAGTTTGGCTGAGTTAAAAGCTTTCCAGTGGTTCCTTGTGTCTCAGGGAGTAGGTGTTGTTGTCCGAATAGCTGCCATAACAACTGAATCGGTATACAGGTTCCTGCAGCATCAATTGGCAGGCATGGAGCCACTGATTGGGTTATGCCCATATCGTTGACCATTTGTGGTAACTGTTTTTTTCCATTGAAAATTACTGTAAGTACATTTTAGTGACCTAGTTTCGTTACTATTCTCTGGGATTTTACTTTCTGGCAATTTTTTTTGGTTGAATAATACTTTCTTGCAACTTTTTCAAGTGATCGTAGCATGTACCAGTTCCTTAAACCAGAGCCATTTATCATTGAGTAGCATTTTTTGCCTTAGATCATAAAAAGTGCAAAATTTATGAGAACAGTAATGCAATTTCCTCATGGAGTGTGTTCAAAAGAGTGTAAAATAGCTTTTAGGGCCATGTCACTCATTTTCTGGTCTCTAACCATTGTGTATTGCTTAATAAACTGGTGGATCGGTTTGCTTTATCTCTGGAGTTTCTGAATCCCTGGTAGCTTCGTAGCTGGCAAGAAAAATCTCGAATTGTCTAATATATATAAATTCTAGCAAAGCTCAAAGCAGCTCCTCTTGTTCAATGCTTGCTTAGACTAACTATGCTGTTGATTTAATTTAATGAAGTCACATGCTTAATTATAAACCATGTCCAACAACAATCACACTCAGCTTCAAACTTGTCTGCTGCTGTTAGTTCTGCATCGTCAAATGTATCTTATTACAGAAATATTCTTGGTACTCTTCATTACTTTTACTCATCCTGGTTCAAGTTATTCTATCAATTAAGTTTGTCAATATATGCATGATCCCTTTCCATTAATTATCAAATTATTTATGGTGCATTTGGATTTGGTATTGCATTAGAATTATAATTCAATTCTAAATTAATTGTTGGGTTCTTTAACTAAGATTGGATTCGGATCTGAAAGTTCCAAACGGTTGGATTCCAAGCAAAACCAAATTTTACAATTCCACTACCTTTAACTCTCTTAATATCAATCATATTATATGCATACACATGCACATACACATACACATACATAAATACATACATACATACATACATGCATGAATGTGTGTTTCTCTCTCTCTCTGTCTGTATATATATATAGTTTTCTTCTATTTTTATTTGCTTTTACATTAAATTTCCTAAATTTTGAGATAAGGGGTAGTAAAAATAAGTGAAAACTAATTCCAAAGGATTTGCAAATTGCATCCGAACAATAGAATTGAAACATCATAGAATTCTAATGCATTCAATTGTAATTCCAGATTCAATTCCAAATCCATGTATCCAAACGCAACGTTAGTATAATTTCATTAAGGGCACCTTAGGTAGTTGATTTGCTGTACGCTTTTGATTTTTTCTCTCATTATTTACTTTGATGCTGACTGGGTAAGCTATTGTGACACTCGTTTCGTTATCGCTGGTTTCTAGGCATTGTTAATCCCCTGTTTGATTTCTTTCTGATCTAAGAATTAATATATTTTTTCACATGATAGTTTTAAGTATAAAGCTCTTGCTATTACTACCATACAACTTCTTTGGTCTACTACATAGTCTTTACATTTTGATTTCTCGACATATGATTCTTTATTGTGAAAACCTTAGTGCTATGGCTTCTAATTTTGCATTCCATACTCATTCTGAGCATGCTGAGATAGATTATCACTTTTGTACGTGAGCAGGTAATAGATTGCCACGAGTTCAGTCTGTTCAATCATCGCACAATTGGTAGGTATCTTCAATAGAGGCTTATCAATACCATATCTCTTGAGATCAAAGTCTATATTGTTACTTGTCCCTCCCATTAGTTTGTAGTGTGAGTATAAAAAAATATCACTCTCAATATATTTTGGGTGATAATAGGGGGATTCAAACTTGGGACTTCCTCTTTTGAGGAGAGGTGTGGTTAAGAATTGGGCCCAAGCCACGCCACTCTAATAGTTAGAGTTTATATACTACATAATCTATTGGTATTCCTTTTTATCATCTTCTTATACTACATAAAGTTAGGTCTGATGTCTTCTATTGTAATTTGTTATCTATACATAAACACAAAGAAAGGAATTGGAACAGGGTAAGCCATTCTTACTCTTTTACCCTAGTGTTTCCTTTTAGAAAACGGAGGGCGAAGGCTAATTGCTATATGGTTTCTCGTATAATACAGTAGTTCAGGGAATCTCTTCAAAATGACAACGGAAGAATGACAATTTAACTTCTTCAAGAATGGTGAACAACAATAAACTGCAAATAAATCCACAGTAACCAAGTTAGTAGATATATTTTCTAATAGTGGATTAGAACAATCATGTTAAGATATAGTTAATAGGATCATGTGAAGTTTCTGAAATAGTAACTATTTCAGTATTGTGATGGTTAGCTCAAAATAGTCAGTTGTCAATACGAGACTGATTTCGTAAAGCCACCATTAGCTTCTTAGTCGTTTTGTCATGTTGAGTATTATAAATAGTTAAATTAAAATTATATTTTGTTCCACCGAGTTTCAGCCTCCTGATTACTGGGAGGGTGCCTGCCATCTGCTGGTGGAACATGTCTTTTTTTTCCCCTGAGCAGGGCAAAAAAAAAGGGAAGAAACACAAATTAAGAAAGGGGCTCAATTCAGAGCATTTTTGGTTCATCTTATAAGAGATCAGTTTATAAGCTGATATCTCATTCTACATATATGTTTGGTTCAGTTTATATTTTAAAGAGATTATAATTTAGGGAGAAAATAATTGAATTTTGATAAGTTGAGATCCCGGCTTCTCAAATCAGCTCCAGATTGTAATCTGGTTTGACTTTGATCAATATCTTTTTTACCCTTGAATTTTTTCAAAAACCTTCATTTACTCATCATCTAAAACATTTTTTTAAATTATAATTTGATTATTTTGACAGTTTTTAAGTTGGTTTAAACATTTTTTTTTATCAAACACCTTCACAGCTTATTTAAAACATTAAGCAAGATACCTAAACACACCAACTTATTTATTATAAGTATTTTTAATCACCAGATTATAATTTGATACTAAAAAGCGATAAACGATTTCTTTAAGGCAAGTTGGAAGCACTTAATAGGATTTGAGGTCACGTAAGACCATTAAAATTTCTCTCATTTTCCTTGTATATGAAGGATTTTGATATTGTTTTAATGCATATTTGTAGTCCTGTTCATATTTGTGTAAAATGCTATACGTTGTTGAGACTTGCAATATTTTGACATGGAGGCTTAACACTGAGTAGTCCGTAGCTACTATCCTAATTCAGTGGATACTTTACTTTTTAATTAATACGGTAGTACGCAGAGATTTTCTGAAATGTTAGAGAATATGTTACCAATGAGGACTTGAAAATTTTGTTATCTTTTTGCTTGAACTTTAGGATATGGAATCCACAAAGGAATTCGGATATGTTCACCATCAACCTGTTCAGGATCTTAGCTCTCCCGTTAGAGATTATTGTTAGGGGTCGTTTGGCCCAGGTTCTCTTCATTCTAGCAAATCAAAAAAAAATTAAACCCAAACAATGTTTCTGACATTCACGGTGTTTGAATTGAGGGGAGTAGAAGAGTTTGAGAGTTTTTATCTTTTTACAAGAAATAAAGAAATGAAAATTATTTCTCTTCAAATACTTTTTTTTTTATTTTAATTCTTTTGAATTGATTGGATTTTGACTGACGGTAATTTTGTAATTATATCGCAGTCGTGATTTTTGTATCATTTTTATTATTGAAGAACAAAATAGTGAACATCAGCCAGATTAATTAGCAAAGTCATTTACTAGCACAAGAACTTGAGATCGAATCCAGCTGATGAATAATACAAAAATAATAATACAGGCATATCTTTTCTTTTCCTTCACCCTTAAAATATTCAAACAGTACATGCATCTTTCATTTTTCCTTCATATATTTTTATTTCCTATACTTCCAAACTTTCAAAACGTATAATTAATATCATAGCTGAAAATTATTTTGCGGCGAATTGAAAATTCAATAATTAAATTATTCAAACCAAAATTTCAGAGATTTAATTATATTAAAAAAATTCAGGGCTCCAGTGTTGTTTACCTTAACGTTCATGACATGGAATATCCATGTTGAACTCTTTTTATGTTTCCAAAAATGGTGCATACTTCAACCGAAAGGAAAAAGAAAATGGTATGAATACTGGTATATATCTGTAAGACACGTATACAGCACGTAATTCTTCAACACAACCATAATTCAAAATATATCCTAAAACCTTTAATTCATACATAAGCATATCAACCACTCATGTTCCCTTCATACATGATGCATCAGACACAAATGGGCCTCATTCATTCCAATTTTAACCAAAAACAACGAATATGTGGATGAAATTCCAACTAGAATGAAATTTCAGAAGGCGCATGAAATGTTCTTCCACGGCAAATGGCTTCTAGGTTTTCTCCAGCATAAGAACAAAGTGGCGAGACCTCCACTCCTGGGGGTTAAACAACAAGGATATCTAGGATTATGAAGAAATCGATATATATTATTAACTACTGCTGTTGATTAGGGAAAATAAATTAGTTGTTGCTTTCCTTTGTTTTCCTGTCACTCGGGATAACTTCCAACTTTTAACAGGCTTCTTCCCACCTCATGCCCTTTGTCAATTTTTTCTCAAGTTCAATGGAGAAAAAATCCCAGATAACGGTAGGACTTTGACAAATCTATACAATTTAAATGCTCCAACACAATACAATTGGACCTAAAATGGTTTTTGAAACGATTTATAATAAAATATCAATAAAGCTATAAACTATTTCATAAAATGGTAATTAAAACAATTTTTTTTGACACATTCGGTTTCCTAAAAACAAAAACCATTTCATAAACCGTGTTTGGTCTAGCTTCTATTTATAAAAAACAGAAACCATTTCATCAACTCTCCCAAACGATACGTTTAAGTTTAATATCCTCTAAACTTTAATTAGAAAACCTCTAAGCACCACACTTCTCCACTAAGTTTCTTATAAACAAAAGCCATTTCATAAACCATATTTTAAGGATGTTTGACCTAATTTCTGTTTATAGAAAATAGAAACCATTTCGTAAGCTCTCCAAACAGTACGAGTTTAATGTTTTAACATCCTCTAAATTTTAATCAGACAACCTCTAGGACTCCTATCCATGTCAACAAACTATATGGACCTAAGCACCACACTTCCCCACTCTCCCTCTTCTATTTTAATCCTTCTTATATACGCATGCACATTAATTTTCTTCAAATAAAACTTATTACAGTAGTGGACACAAAATAGAGTATGAACTTACCAGTTGCATATAATGGCACCGAATGTGTTAAGAAGCCACCAGCAGCAACTACCCAACGACTGTGGAGTCGAAGAACAAGTAGTCGTGCACTGTCTGGAGTGTCGAAATTTGACCCATTGGCATTTTTCACTGGTGCAAATTCTTCCTCGCGTAATACCTGAATATTGGAACAAACAAATTTCAAGTACAAGGATACCATCTTCACTGAATATCACAAAGATAACCAGAAATTGCTTTGGTTGAAGAGAGAAAGAGTAAGTAGAAAGGCACCTCGAAAAGCGCAGTTGAAGGAGCATATGGAAATGCATCAAATATGAACTGCTCTAGTTTTAATCCCATCGTATATCCGTGAATAGAAGGAATTTTTTTCTCTGCAAGATGGTAACTGTATTCACAATGCATGCACATTAATATCTTATTAATTGTCTAAAAATATAGATGAAGAAAAACAGATTTAATAATCTAATGATGTACTTAAGGAGCACAACGATATTCAGATGGTAGACCCAGCCCTCTTTAGTAGGGATCACGATTCTCTCCATCTGAAAATTGAAATTGAGTCAAGTTTACAGTGAGATTGAATGCCACATCATTAAATGCAGAATATTCAAATTCAAATTTGTCAATGTGGCATTCAATTTCATCATCAGTTTGACCTTCATTTCAATTCTTAAATGGAGAGGTTCGTGGTCCCTTTAGTAGCATTCTTTATGATATTGCAATATGGCATGCATTCACATTCTATACCGCATTGGAAATATCTATGTTAACCTCTACATTAACAAGACACCATTAGGGATGTTCTAAGCAAATTCAAAGATTGGAAACACAGCTCAGTTACTTCCTCCCAATGGATTACCAAGGTGTCCATGAGCCCTCCAGCCTACTAGACCTTTAGGGATGTCAGAACTAGAATTGAACTAAATTCCCAAAGTCAAACTAGTAAGCTTTTATTTCAGTGTTACTGAGCTCAATCATCTTTACTTGCTAAAACGAACAGTGAAAAAGGTACTGCCAGAGAAGGTGAAAACATTTTTTTTTTTTACAAAACTGATACAGAATTTTAATAGCGTCATCAAGTAGCACCTATAACCTAATTGGCCCTTTCGAGACACAATACGCACACATGGACATACATATACAGCTTTGAAAGAAGCATAATAGTGTAATGCTCATGAAAAAAGACTAAAATCTTCGTTATGGAAAGATAATTATTAATTTCATCACACTATAGGTAAGAGAAAGATAACATCACTAACATGCTGTCTTTCTCTAGGCCATTTGCCACTTGGTTGAGGAAATCCACAGTAAACATGTGTAAGCACACCTGAAAGCAGAAAGGAGAAATAACTCAGAAAGCAAACATTATTAGTATGTGAAATTATCATTAATGCATTTTTACTTTTTAAGCACATGTCACTTACTGTACACACTGAACGTGATATGATAGATTGAATCACAAACTAAAACATCAAAATGCAAATTAAAAACATATACTACCCAGATAAGTCCTGCAACATTTAGATGTATAAGCTTCTAGAGCACAGGGACATTAGTGCATGTAGTACCAACAGAAATCAATATATATCTTAAAGAAACTATTATTTTTAGAGTATAAATTTGGGAAGCATGCCAGGAATTACACAATCAAAAAAGACCATTGTCATCACACCAATAAGAGTAAACACCACTGTTTCATTCCAAAATAACCATAATCATTGCCAGCCAACAGTTTGTAAGTCATCAATGGCAAGCAGTGGAGTGTTAGACACCCAAAGCCAAATTTAAATCTGAAAGAACAAATTATGTCAAAAGCAAGCAATATAGCATCCAGTAGATTGCAGAAGACTTTACATTACTCCAACAAAAACGAAGACGCCCTGTTTGCTGATTGATTGCAGAGGCCAGTGACTGATCCAACTCACTGTACTCAACCACTGTAAGAGGTCCACCTTTACCCCGCCTCACAAATACACCAACTTTTTCTTGGGGATATGCCTATACCAAAATTACTATAAGGAATTAATATGTGTACAAAAATACCAAATTTTATAACTCTAGAGAAACCCCCACCCCCCCCAAACAAAAAAAAAAGAGATTCATTTCTAATTTCTTCTATCTGTTAACCCTTCAAAGATGTTACACCTGTCTAAATTCAAAATGTGCCAGATCAATTTCCAGTATATGTATTCTATCATGCATTTGAGATGTCAAAATAATCTTCAAAAAAATTGATATAAAATTTATCATGAAAAGTCAATGGATTTGATGCCTATAAAAGTATATCAAACATTATAGTTCAGCATAAAGCCTGGTCGAGTGAAGCCATGAAAGCAATACAATCTCGCAAGGATTCAAGCTAAACCAAAGCTCCATCTCTTGCAACATCATAATTATCATAAAAACAAGAATTATTCAACCCATTAATCTCAATATCTGAGACATCTTATATAGGGAGAGCGTTTCCTTTTGTAATTAGAAGGCTTCAAATGGCTAAAACAGAAGAAAGTCCGCAGAGAAATCTTTCTGACATAACTAAGCTAACCCAGTTTTACTAAATCCTAAGTCTCTTTCTTTCAAGTTACTATATCCTGAGTCCTAACCCTGCTTTTTATAAGTCAAGTCAGAGAGTCATTTAAGGTTAGCCTTAACAAAAAGATCTTGAATTCAGAAATTTCAACCTAATAAATACTTCAGCACCAAAACGAATTTTGGAACATTAAAATAATTTATTTTTAAATGCAAGGGGAAAATGTAAAAATCCATAGGAAAGTAGAGAAAATCTATCAATCCCAGAGAACAAGGAAAAAATTTCAGCGAAAAAGGATCTATTGGCGAGTTTAAGAAAATTAAACACGCAGTAACTTGGTTTGCAAGAATTTTGCAGAGAAACACATTTTGCAATTTTCTTGCCTCTTTGGAACTTGAAAGGATGTTGAATATCAACATAAGGATGTGAGAAATACTAAGAAAACACATGAAGATTAAGCAATTCAGGACAAATTAAAGATCCTTAAATGGAATTTTGAACATTCATTTAAAGTGCCTAACCTCTAACAACAGAACCTTCATCAAAAACTACAAATTAAGTGAATTACTAAATTTTCCTTACTCCTTTTTTAAGAAAAAGAAGGGGGGGGAGGGGGGGTGTATAAAAAGGAATGAAGCCTTATACTCATAGGTACTTTAAGAACATAAGACTAAGTATCCATAAGAGAAATGCTTTTCCATTAGAGAAATGCTTTTAAACTGGCTTCAAGTAGTATGATAAAGAGAAATGGAAGCCAAGAAAAGACTAAAGGAAAAAAAAGAAAGTTAAAATCCAATGTGATGGCCTTCTCAACTAATACAATAGTAAGTTCTCATTTAATGGACATAAAAAAAAAAAAAGTTACCTTCCTAACAACTTTTGCAGCAGAAGCTACACCTTTGTCGATGAAATATCCCAAGAGAGTTGGATCAGCTAAGCGAACCTGCTTTCAAGTTCCTAATTACTACATCTTTAAATAAGAAATATGATGGGGTACACATGGAAGAATCAAGTTGGGAATTTTAATTTAAGGTATGGGCGTAAATTTGTAATCGTGAAATATTATGAGTATTTAGAGTTTTAGAAATTGTTATATTTTATTAGCTAGTTTCCTTATTTAAGTTTAGAATTAAATTTCCTTATTGGAGTAAGACTATGGCTTCTAAGATCTCTGTTAAAGAGAAATCTCTAAAAATCAAATTATTACTTATAAAAAAAATCAAATTATTGAAATAAAAAACAACTCCGTGATTGAGTTTGTTGTTCATGCAATATGATTTGGTTGCGGTGTTCTTCGTGTCCATGTGATTTGGAATGTGGTTCTCATATGATTTGGATTAGAGGTGGCAAAAGTTGACCCGACCCGGTCCAGACCCGATCCGAAAATACATCAAAATAATATGACACGAACCCGACCAGACCCTAACCCGAGTGACCCAAAACGACCTAGATTCAAAATAACCCGAACTCGGCCTGACTCGGAAACCCGAAATGACCCAAAATGACTTGAAAAATATATATTTTTTTATAAAAAACATTTTGCTTTCTAAAACTGAGATAATAGTTAATTTACTAGTTGTCAAATAAAATAAATTATATAACAATTAATTAATTATTAATTTACATGTATCGATATTATTTTGTTGACCCGACACAACCCAACATTACCCGAAACTAGGCACGACCCGAGTTTGAAATGACCCGAACAAGACCCGACATGGCCCGAACCCGACCCGACCCGTTTGCTACCTCTAATTTAGATCGTTCTATCTTTATTTTCATCGTTTTATCTTTAGTTTATTGTCCTTGTTTGTTCTTATTTGTTTTCTCTCATACTGTTCTCTACCAATTCGGTCACCACACACGCCGCCTTCACGAGCCATCTCTGCTACCGAAAAACTTACCACTAGATTCAGGGCACACCATGCGGATCGAAAATACCCGATCTACTCTTTCCTACCATTCACGCGCCAAAAAAGCCATCGGAGAGAGCCGCAAAAGACATCCGCCTTCCAACGCCGCCATTACCTCCGATCTGCCATCTTGGTGGTTTCTGTTTGGACCACCACCACCATCACCTTCAAAACTCGCCAACTAAAAAGATTCCAGCAGCCCAACCTCCCTCTTTGACGAGAACTGACATATCCATCGTCAACAAGATTTTTGGATCTACTGCTTCAAAGCCACGACCCTCCTCACGCTTTTCGACCAAAGGAGACACTGGATCAGTCCCCAGAAGTCTCCAATCTGTTAGTTGCAGAAATTTGGAGCATCACTGTTGTTCGGATTCTAGACACACTTCGGGATGCGTCGATGAATATATGTGGAGTTATCTATGTGGCTTGTTTCAGCCGTTAGCCAACCAAACTAACCTATTTTGATGAACTGCTCCTTGAACCACTGGACCAGATGCACTGAGCCGTTGACTTGTGGACAGTCGACTTTAACGGGTAAAAAAAATAGGCTTTACCGTTTCTGTATTTTTTGATTTTCTGAATTGGGAAAAAGGAAAAAGGTATGACGTTGTCTATGTTTGAGCTGGACCAACAACTCCCTGAATTTTGGTATAAGCTTACAAAGCTTCATTTCGGTTGATAAGCTCATTTGTCTTCTTGATCAAACTAAAGGGTTATTATCACTAAACGCCCTTACATTTTGTCCAATGTTTCAATGTCCCTCATGCATTTTAAAAATGATCAATTTACTTCTTGTATTTTAGGCATGTGTCCAATAATAAACCCTTTTGATGATAATTCCGGCGAAATTGATACTGGCACACACAAAAATCTTGACTATCATACAGGGAAAAAAATTTTGTCAAGATTTTTGTGTGCACCGGTATCAACATTGATCAAGATTTTTGTGTATGCCGGTATCAATTTCACCGGAATTATCATAAGAAAGGTTCATTAGACACTTGCTTTTTTGGGTAAATTGATCTTTTTTAAAATGTAAGGTTGTTTGGTGATAATAACCCAAACTAAATTATGTCTTTCCAAGGTAACAAAATCACCTCCTTCATTGGTATAAACTGCACTTTCTTTATTAATGGAAGCTTTAGTTGCTGACCAGCTTTTCAAGCATTAACATATTGATGTGAAAATTACAGTTGTCTCTTACGTTAGTGAGATTATAAGAATATCTACACCAGACATTCCTTGTGATGATGACCAAATGACAAAAGTGTTTAAATTAATTGTGTCCTCGTTTGAACATCTAGATTATAAGACTAGTAGGTCCTATGCTAAAAGGATCTCAATTCTTGAGATTTTTGCCAAGGACAAAATATGTCTAGTTATGCTAGATCTTGAATGCAGTAAATTGATTATCAGTATGTTTTAGCATTTTCTTACGACCGTAACTCACCAAGAGAATGCTTTTTCTTTTATGGAGACTGTTATGTTCGATGTTCTAGAACACGATGTTGATTGGAGTGTGAATGATTTTCTAAAAGTTCTCTCTTCGGTTTTAGCTTCTATTAGCAAGGATAACAAGGAAGTTTTGCCAATTGCTCAAAATTTAGCCGAAAGATTTCTTGAAAATTGTCATTTGAAGCTTCAATTTTTGGATATTTCCTCAAATAACTATGGTTAAGTGGATGAAGCTACACGCCAAGAAACATCAAGTCTTACAAAAGATTATGTGGTTAGCAAGACAAAATAGAAAGGGCACAAGTTGATCAAGAGGTTGTACTATTGGCAATTCCTACTGCACAAGTTGAGCAAATCCAACGCAAGAATGAG
The DNA here is from genome assembly GCA_023935145.1 of Bretschneidera sinensis. Taxonomy (NCBI): domain Eukaryota; kingdom Viridiplantae; phylum Streptophyta; class Magnoliopsida; order Brassicales; family Akaniaceae; genus Bretschneidera; species Bretschneidera sinensis. Next base: position 72,115,341 of record CM043705.1, read on the forward strand.
GGCACGATGGATTTGTTTGTTATTCTTTCTATTGATTTCTTCATACCAACTATATTCCAAGCTGTGAATGAGAAGGATATTCTTGTTGGATGGGCACAAAATACAAGTACGCAAATTTGAGCATGTTCAAGAAAAGATTAAAGACATGATTGAGACAATGGTTGATATGTAAGCTTCTACCGTCGATTTTATCAACCCTATTCTTAGACAATTTTTTTTATCTAGTAGAGACCTCGGTTTTCAAGAATTTCATAACTATGTTTTGTTTCTCCAAGCATCGTAAATCTTGATGCTTCATCACTTTTCAACTCGAAATCGAGTTTTTTCTAAGTAGTGGAGAATGCTGGAGAACACATGGATAAATAGAGTTAGGGATTTTAATTTAGGGTATGGGGTAAATTTGTAATAATGAAATATTATGGGTGTTTAGAGTTTTAGGAATTATTATATTTTAGTAGCTAGTTTCCTTATTTAAGTTTAGTATTTAATTTCATTATTTAAGTTTAAAGAATTCCTTATTGAAGTAGGACTATGGCTTCTAAGATCTCTATATAAGAGGTTGTCCTATGTTATTTTTACTTATGAATTAATAAAAATAAGATTATTGAAATCAAAAACAACTATGTGATTGAGTTTGTTGTTCGCGTCATGTGATTTGGTTGCGATGTTCTTCATGTCCATGTGATTTGGATTGCAATTCCCATGGGATTTGGGAAGATCCATGTGATTTTGATCGATCTATCTTTATTTTCATCGTTTTATCTTTAGTTTCTTATTCTTGTTCATTCCGGTTCGTTTTCTCTCATATTGTTCTACATCAAAATATCTAGGGGATTTCAACCAAAAAAAGCACAATTAAATTAGGAGAAGAAAGCTCACAAGTGCATTGTCAACGCCATAGCAATCCACATATTTAACACCTCTCGTGCCCATATCCTCTAATAATCTTGAATATTTTAAAGCTGACCAACAAAATGCATGTTGAATTAAAAATGAGTACCCAAGCAACAAGTGGGAATGAGGAAAATTTAGTTCAGCAGTTAAAATTGGCATGTTGCAATAAATTCTGGAAAAGATACCTGAATATACTCCCCCATTCCCATCTGGAGCCTTAGCAACCTGGCTTTAGAAAATCAAATTCATTTAACCACCATAATTGCATAATGAAAATCATACTTCAGGCCAAAATTTAATGGTAAAGTAAAATAGAAATGATAATAATCTTAGTAAAAATCTTCAAGTATTAACATTGATTGAAAAGGACACAGAGAATAATCACTTAGCAGGGAACACATTTTTCACAAAACAACATAAAACCAGAATCTCTTTCCTCTGAATCTGTGGGTGAGTTTACTTTAAATATTCCATAATTTCCTTACTTGACAACCCTAAAGAACACGGGGATAACGAATACTTTATCAATATCTAAATTGGTGCCCATGACACATTAATTAGATCTATGTTTCTAATTTCATGCGAGTACAAGTACTTTGATGCACCCCCTAACTTAAACGTCCATCCTAGTTATCAATATTAAATTTTGTTCAGATTTTATCTTTTCAATGCTATTTAGGTATAGTATTTTTCTTTTAAGGCTAGGGGAAGGAGAAATGAAATCTGGAGATTTCAGAACAAACACATACAAGCACACATACAGATAAACTTGAAAGTAGTGTGAATAACTCTAATTTACTCAAAATGCACTGGTTTACAGTTAGAAGAGAACATAGAGAAAGCCACACTAAGATACCCAGATGTTCATTGTTACATGTTTACTGCTAAAGCTGAAACCTTCACTATCTTCAATCAAATAGCTCTCAGACCCATTTGGAATCCAATAGCCCTGTATTACATCTTCCACATTCTGCAATCTCTCCCAGCAAGGGTCAGAAATAATCCCCCGTGACTTGATTACTTTCTCAGTTTTCCATGTGGTAGTTAACTACCATCAGTAATTGTTGATGTTGTTGTCAATTGTCATGGCCATCATAGGCGCAGTAGAACTTTATGGAATGGACTATATGAGTAAGAAGGACGATGTGATTGGAAAGAAGGAAGAGACCACTAGCAAACTATTTTTGTTACATGGAGAGGGGTGGCAGTGGTAAGGAATCCATTACTCTGATGAACATGCACAGGATGTGACTCAGTGTTTCCTATTGGTTTTGTCCATACCCTTGTTGCAAATTTAAGTGATATGTGTGTAAGTAAAAGCTAAAAATAAAGTTTGCTGCATTCAGAGTCATAAACTCTCTCAATCGGCAAACACACACACACACACACACACAAGACACATGCATATATTCAGTCCCTGAAATCCCCATCGGAAGCAAGCCAAGAACGGAGCTCTGGGTGTTTGTGCATTTCAGATCATCAAAGTGAATTTTCATGAAAATGCCAACACATACGTGTAATATAACCACCTTTTTCAAGTAATTCTTCTCTATCTTAATTGTAACACATCAAATACATCTTTAACCTTTGTTTCTTCTTTTTTACTGTTTCCCAAGGATCCTTTCTTGAGCTGCAGTGTTCTGAAATTACCTAACTGTAACAGCTTCGTATAAGGGCCCACCTTCACCAACGCAGATAGAAGTACTTAAACTATGATATAACATTACTTAGCTATTTGAGCATTTCATCCTTCTCAGGCCTTTATAAACCACAAAATCATACACGGTTTTGTTTTAATTAATTTCTTCTATTAAACATCAATACTCAGGCCAATAAAAGCGTTTTTAGCCTTGGGGCAGTCAGAAGTCAACAAAACCGTTAAGTCTATATCAGCTCATTTACAAAATGAAACCATACTCTGAATGGAGTCTCCATGATAAATCTGCCATCCTTTGAAATACAAGGTATGGTGCCTTGCTGGAAGAAAGTAACCTGCATCAGGGAATTATGTTCTTCAAAATCAGCAAAGATCAACAAAAGATAAATTATAGCAAATCAGAGGAACAGAAACAATGTAACCTGATCTGCCTCAAGGCCAAAGAATTTATGACTCGCAAAAAATTTGCGTGTAGCTTCATCAGTAAATGGACTAGTCATTATATACCAATGTATTGTAACAGCACCGGCAGAACCTGCAGATATTATATTATTAGGATAAAATAGCAAATGAAGTATGAAGAAGCATAAGCTACAGGTAAGAACCTTACCCTCACTCATTGCTTGAGCAGCAAGCCTTTGAACACACAAAATTCGCTCAGCTTGAAGTTGAAAGAGAGACTTTCCAGATGGAAGTCCAATATCTAAGATGAAAGTACACAGAAGATATAAATAACAAAAACCATTTTAGATAATAGTATACATGTCTTAAGATCTAATCAATCTCTCCTAAATATTCACACACAAGAAGAGTTCAAAAGCATTCAAGAATTAAAGATTTGATTTCAACATCCAACACTCTGTGCACATTTCCAGATCAATGGCACTGTTCTTTGATGAGCAATATCAGTGAAAGAAACTTGAACTGCAGCATAATGTTTTCAAAATCAAGTGACATGATAATGAAAAATGGAATAAGCCTGAAGAAAATAGAAGCTGATTATAAAGTTGTGACTGACAGCACTAGAGGATGCAGAAATCCCCCTTAGTGCATATGGACCCTTGTAAGGATATTAAGAAGGTGCCGCAAAAAAAATAAGACGATGTCAAAATCAGTTAAATTCAAAGAAAAGATAAGAGCTGAGCTGATGCTTTAAAAAGCCGAGGACATATGTATACGATTTTACAGTTCAGGAAAGGAGGTCTGTCTCAAATTGGTATTAGTGAAGAAACTAAAATAATGGTTTTGTAGTACTATATTGATTGTTAATTCTAGGTTTAATCACTCTACCAAAACAAGAAGAGGGGGAAGAGAAAAGGAAAAGTGAAGTTGAAAAATTACTCACTGAAACATCCCTTCGGGTCTGAAGTTCCAAGCCTAGTTCCCTGCATTAATTTCAATAACAGGGAAAGACATTCCAAATTAGTGAAACACGCACTAAAAAGAGGCATATAGATATGAAGCAAAAGTATAATTTCATAAGTTTTCTATATGCATATATAATGTCAGAGGGCACAAGAAAATGTGCACAAGAAACTAATTTATATTGAAGCAATGAAATGAGTTTCTTCATATGCATCCTAATAATGTCTGGAATCACAAAACTTCTCCTAACACATATTAAAGGACAAATCCATAATTATGAAATCAACAACATGGTCATGTATGTGCACTATGGAAACCACTGGGATGGGGTTTCAGGGACAAGCTTCTAATGTTCGGCTTACTTGCTACCTCATTCATGGATATACATTATTGTCGTTACAACACACCTAAATGAGTAAAAGATTTTAAGACTTATAAATGGATGCAATCATGCAAACAGTGAGCACAGTTCATGCCTGTGCAGTATTCTGTGGCCATAATCCAGCTCAAGAGTACAAGCTTTATCGCCAACCAATCACAATAAGGTCGTTGCAACAGTCCAAGCATAACATAACATAACCTCTTACCAAATCATTTCTTTCTATGCAGCAAACATTTTTGAAACAATGAACAATAACAGTCTTCCAGCATTCAGAATGTAAGTATGCAGAGAAAGAAGTGGAGAAGTGGAAAGTGGAGGCTTCTACCAATAACAAAATTTCTTCCTAACAAATTGATAGTGAATGGGGATAAAATAAGAACTCAAAATTATAGGCCATAGCCTAAATGGCTCCAACATTCCCTTTTTTATGTTTTGCTCCATTTGCTTCTAAGGACCTTAAGTGGGCCCACAAAGGTTTTTTTTGGATTCGGAGGGGGGAGGGGAGGAATAGATATATGTGTGTATATATATATGCACATATAAATACATATTAATTTGTATAATATATACATAGCTAATATATGTATGCATATACATATGAATTTTTACTTTAGTTTCAAAATAATTCAAAACTAAAATAAAGGAGCCTAAAACATTCATAGATTCAAATCTACTTGTCATCAAGAGGTTATCATGTAACAATAATATTTATATATAATTTTAAAGGATGCCAGCTTTGGCATTCTTATTTTTTTTCCCTTATAATACATGGCATAATGCAACCTGATGAAAAAAGGGTATGGAATCTTTCAAGAAAGCATCTTTAAGGTGCGTGATAATCATTCTTAAAACAAAGTAAAGCATCTACTCTTTTATTATTAGGTAGACGTGTCAGTCAGCAAGTTGTCATTACTGAACATCTGATAAACAACATCATACCAACAAGAGAGAGAGAGAGATTGTTGATGTAACAACCGACCTGAAAAGTTTAGAAAGTAACCGTGATTATCCATATAACACTTTAAGGTCTTGCTTTTATACTATTTAGTAAAGATTTCTGTCCTTTAAAAAAAACTGTCTTGAGTATGATTAATATCCCAAAAGCAACATTATACCAAAATTATGCAGAGAGATATTCATCAAGTAACAACCAATTTTAAACATCATCATTAGATTACTAGTTCTTTCTAGGTCTTGGATTTATAATTTAACAAAAAGCAAGAGGTAATGCAATATATACAAAACTAGGACACATCAACTATATTCCATGGTTCAACAAACTAGAAAGTAGAAAGATAGTAATAATAATGACAAAAATACCTGGCCACCGGATAAAAGTAAAACAGCCAACTTTCCTTCATAGATGGCCTTCAATCCCATCTTCCACCATCTCTCTCTCTCTTCCATTGTTCTCTCCTCCACTGTAGACACGCTACTCTCTGGCACCGGCTCTATTGCCGCCATTGGCAGACCTGTAAAATCAAATAAAATCACAAAATGAACCGAAAAAACATCCGGATTGATGTGCAAAACATATGTATTACAGTATTAGTGTTAGCACATACTCATGTATATATATATAGAGAGAGAGAGAAACCTTGAGATCGAAGTGAACATCTAATGATCCGATCTATTCTCAGAAGATCCAAACTCTGAAAGAAAACAAAATTGGTATAATTACCTCAAAAGCAAAAATAAAAATAAAAATTCACTAAAGAAATCGAATAATTTTGTCATCAAAACATAATTCAAAATCCTCCCAAGAAAAGAAAAAAGAAGTTACAAATCCGATCCAAGTAAACATGCAATGATCAAATTGATCTCTAGCACATAAGCACCATTATCATTGAAATTCAAATAATTTAACCGTATTGAGTAGAATTGTCTGTTTGGCTGCCGAGAAAACGTGGAATTCTCATGAAACTTGTGCGCCGAATGAGAGAGGGAGAAAAGAAAAACTCAAATTCAAAATTACGCCTATTTCAATCTTCAATCATTGTAGGCAAGCGAGCATTTCAATTTATCTCTTTTCCAGTATTTTTTTAAAATGTAAAGAGAGAGATCTAGCTAGTATCGAAAATCGGAAAAGGAACTGTAATGGAGTGGAGAATGGAGATGTAAGCAAGAGATTGAATTTACCTCGATGTCCTTGACGAGCAGTTCGCGCTCTTCGAAGGAGAGTTCGTCCCAGAGAGCAAAAGCGTCTTCTTGGCCATAATCCTTGAGCCTCTCCAGCAATGCCTGTGGTGGTGGTGGAGATGTTATTGCTACGTTTTCTTGCTCTATAGACGATTCCCTCATTTCTCTTTAAATAGAACTTTTATACACAAAAGAACACTGCTTCGTTCTCTTAAAAACACAGTCTCTCTCTAGATCTCGAGCTCTCGTTTTTTGTTGGTTTTGGTATGTGCTTAATAGAGGACGGAGACAGAAAGAGGAACAGTGCCGAGGAAGACAAGGATCAATGACTGTGTAACAACCAGCTCAATTAAAATGACGGAAACACCCTCAGCAATTTAGCATCACGTCTGAATATTCTGGGGAAAATTTTTATCCTACCATCCACTAGCCATTGGTGGTTAGCTTGTACTTTTTTTTCCAAGAGGAGCCATTAGTAATTAGTTAATTGTTTTATTTATTAGTATTTTTAAAAATTAATACTATTGATATTTCAAATATTGTTATTGATATTTTGTTGGTTTAATTTATAATAATATCTCTTTTTAAAATTTGATGTTTTTAGTATATAATTTAATTAAAATATATTATTGTAAGTTTCAATACCAAAACAAAACAAAAACAATACCAATAACAATTTTTGGAAAAACAATAACTACATCCTTAACAAAATGTACGAAAGAGTTTTGATCCTTCAGTTTATTTTCTAAAAAAACAAAAGTTAGATCAAACATTTTAAAAATATAAAAAGTTATTATCATCAAATATCTTTAAATTTTTTAACGTGCTTCAATGTCCCTTTTACATTTTAAAAACGATCAATTTAACCTTTATATTTTAGGTAAGTGTCTAATAGACCATTTAAATCCCGACGAAATTGATAGCAACGCACACAAAAATCTTAACCAAAGTTAATAGCGGCCCACAAAAAAATCTTGATCAAAATTTTTGTCTTGTTTAATAGTCAAAAAAACATTGTGTGCATTGATATTAATTTTACTAGAATTATCATTAGAACGTTTTATTGCACACATATCTAAAATGCAATAGGTAAATTGATCATTTTTAAAATACAAAAAAAATATTAAAACACATAGCAAAATGTAAGGGTGGTTGATGATAATAAACTAATTATAAATTCAAAAGAATCAAAAGTTAGAGACCGTGTTTAAAAAGTTGAATTTGGCCCAAATACTAGTTTGACATTTGTTATGCAAAATACTTAACGATTTTTAGTTTTACAGTGTTATTTTATCATAAATTACTTCAAAAATAATTTTTAGTTAAAAATATAAAACTATGATAATTGACCGGTTTATTGTTATTATTCTCAACATTGTGTGTTATTGGTTTATATAAGATATTCGAGATCAAATCCTCTTTACACTAAAAGTCTGAGGATAAGAGATAGAAGAATACTATTTCCCTTTATGTAACCTATCTTGTAAACCAAAAATAAATAAATAAGCAACCTAACTTTTTTCCAAATAAACATATCTTCAAGATCTAGTTTTGGTAGGAAAAAGGAATATGGGACATGTCTAAACAACAAAAGGTAATCTTGAGAAAAGTACATTTAAGCGGACAAAGTTGAAACTTGAAACACTCAATTTTGACAAGTAAATGATGTGCTAATTAAGCAAGAGACAGATGAGATTTGGGTTTCTTCATGTGAAAATGTAATGATGTTCATTGCTGGTTTCAGACTTGTCTATTGTTTTTGTTTCCAGAATAGGTATTGATACCATAACACACACAATTTAAAAATTTTAGCCTTTCAGGAACTGTTGAAGCAGAATCCAGTTCATTAGTTGAAATTCTAAAACCAAAATGGGTTCAAATTATGTATATAAGATAGTCGTGGGCATACAAATTTTTTTTATTCAGAGACTCTACCACATAGATATAATCGTGAACACACAAATAATTTTTATTCAGAGACTCAACCACACGGAGATAATTGTGAGCACACAAACACTTCTCATTCAGAGACTCAACCACACGAACACAGATTTGATATACATGAATGAATATTAATATGACTTAAAAACTTAAACTCAAGAGTTTTGTACCCAAACCATGTATATAACCTACTGTTATTTTTTATTTTTTTCAAATATGTGATAACTCACTCATAAATATCCTAAGAGTTATGATATTGATATTAGTTTCTTTGTCCTCCTTCCTCTTCAACATAAAGTTGGAAATCCAGTTTTATCTGGTTTCTACAATTCAGAAATAAAATTTTTTAAATTATTAAATAAAAAATTACCTATATATCATCAAACTATTGAAAAAATAATTATCTCCGTCAATTGAATTACAAGGAGGGTCCCATTAGTTTCACAACAGTCGGTTATTCTTGTAGCAACGGTAGCAACGGTTGTGTTTATGGTATGCAGTTTTTTACACATCAAGTTAACTTTTTATTGTATTTAATAATTTTGCCCCACCCCCAAAAGCTAAAAGCCTAAAATCATGGATCCACCACTGCTCCCCTTCCCAACCTCTCTCAACTTTGAGTTTCTTCCAAAAGCGGCACAACGTCTAAATTAATTACTTCCAGAATCGAAAGATAAAAGTGGTGCAATAAAAGCCGCACACCTTCCCAATCTGGAAATGAAATATGAAATTGTTGATGTAGAAAATTTGTAAATTGGATCTATGTATGAAATATCTTGAGATTATGTCATAGGAGAGTATTTTTTTTTTTTTTTTTTTATGGTGAGAGCCTTTTATATAGTGTTATGGAGCAGAGTTCACTAAGTAGAATAATTTTAGTGTTTTGATAGAAATGACATTCCTCTTAAATAAAACTGGATTTATCTATAGACTGAATTTGAATAACAGTTTATCCATAAATTTGAGTGTTGTAGTAGTACTGAGACATTGACATGAGATTACTATAACACCTTTCAATGTAAAATTATCCTAATACCCCTTGTCAAGTGTGGAGATTTGATTAGTTGATCTGTCCAGATTATGAAATTATTTTTTTGCCCTTAGAGGTTGCTACGTGTCGTAATATTATTAGAAAGTGAATTTTCCCCTACATCGTGAACATTCTCCTAATTAAGCTAATCAACCTTAAGATACTCAAAAAAGAGTTCAACTTCCATCATTTACCCCTTATCAAAAGACATATCATTTATTTTAATCATAAAAGACATAAAAAATCAATGGTTGAGATCTACACAAGCTGGAAGATAATTTGGTAAATTAACAAAATTATTGATTTATTTTTTTTTATTTTTAGAGTTTTTTGACGAAATGAAGACAATTGAGGACCAAAAAACACACCATACATATCGTTGAAAAGCTCTAGCCAAAAGCTACAAATAAGACCCAATAAGCGTCACCTTCCATCTAGTCGGTCACTGTCACGCGCGTGGGGGACGACTTGTACAATAACTACCTGATTTTGTTATTTTTATTTTTAAATTTTAAAAAATATTTGATTTTTTCAAAATCGTCTTCACTTAATTGACGTGGCAAAAGGATATTCTCGTAAAGATTTTTTTTATTTATTATTGTTTCATGTTTACACAACATGAAATTTACTTTTAATTTTTTAATGTTGAATTTAACATTTGCTATTCGAAAAAAAAAAAAAGTGATACGATCAATCGCACAAAAAATGTAGACGTTTTCTTAATTTTTTTATATGTTGAAAATTGAAACAAGCAATTACAGCATTAAGAGTATAATAAATTGACACAATCACTTCATATATTATCATTATTTAAATATTAAAAAAATAAATATTAATTTAGATAAGAGAAACGTACGTGTCACATGGAGCTCTCTTATTTATTATTATCTACGAGATAAAAATTTAATTAATTTTACAAATTTTCTCTTTTCTTAAATAAATTGGTTTGAATGGTGTGAAATTAAACAAAATATTTAAAAAAAATTAAAATAATAATAAAGAGTTTTACAATGCATTGTGAGCTTCTTTAACAGTTAAGTGTATGTACCTAAATTTTAATCATTAAAATTTTAAATTGTGATGTGTCATCTCTTTATTAAAGAAAATGAAATATCATTTGAAAACGAGATAAAGCCTAACGCCAAAAAAATCCCAATTTTAAATATATTCTCATATTTTAATTATGATAAGGTCCAAGAAAACCATCTCAACCAAAGATAAGGCACCGCTCCACATCCTTGCAACTTCCAAGTTCCAAATATTATGAAGATTCAAATAATGTCCATGCAATTAAAGCAAAATCAAGAGACAAAGTAATACTCAAGGAAATTATCTCCCTACGTCGAAGTTGGCAAAACACAAAACAATATAACAAGTAACGATACTATAGATTCGGTTTTGTAAAAATTATTATGAAATTGAAAAATTTTATTAGTAATTACGAAAAGATTAAATAATAATTTAGATATTTAATTTTTTAAAAACAATAAAAATAATTACTATTTAACTTTTTTAATTATTATTAAATTTTTTTAATTTTATGATAATTTTAACGAAACTCGGTCCGTGGAATCATGTAGACAAAAGAAGATAAAAGAAGGACATATTATAGAATAAAGAGTGATTCATGTTTCACAATCCATGGATGAAAGGGATACTTACAAGGCTCGGGCATAAGATATTCTTATATCAAAATAAATAAAACAAATCCATGTCTGCGTAACTAGACCATTCTACTTCAGTCGTACTGTTAAGTTGTGCATCAGTATGACTATGACAGTCAAAGTTCTTATTCATAACAATCTTATCTTGATCACAAAATTGTGGATCTTCTTCATCACGATAAGCTAATTAAAAAATTTGTGGGTGGAAACTTTCAGCAACTTTACAGCAAATCTTTAAAAAATTAAAATGGAAGGCTCTCATTATTTGTTGTTAATTATTATTTTTTATAATAAATAAATAGTATAAAATACATTTTAAGTCAAAGCTCTCTCATAACTAATAAAGGAGTATTTCTCCTATCACCAAAATGAAAAATGAAAGATAATCACAGGTTGTGACGTCTTTTTCATTTTTCATTTTTTTATTATTTATTTTTTGTAATAATAATAAACATTTTGGTTAAAAACATCCATTTTAAGTGAAAAAACCAATGCATCTGGTAGTTTAAGAAAATATCACCAAATGTATTAACTTTACTACTACATGTAATGTGTACATTAATATCAATAAATAAGCCCACAATACCATCACGTCATCCATAAATAAGCTCAATCCTACTACATTACCCATTTAAGGTGATACAAAATAATAACAAATAAACTATTTGAGAAGTCTCTAAACTGACACAGTCCTTAATAAAAAGGATTTTTTTTATAAATAAATTACATTTAAGATAAAATAATATTCATGAGACAGTTGTATTCCTATTTCCTAATCATGTTTTAAGCACCAATGCAATATGAGATGTTAATTAAAAGTTTTTATGATTTATCGTTGTGCTTTTTGCAGGAATCTTTGTATGCGCACGTTTAATTGAGATAAGTGCATCTTATCCATACAAAAGAGTTGGAAATTTCTATCTACTTTAGAATTAGGGGTGCAACTTCAAAGTTAGTCCGGCCCGACTACAACTTTAGGTAAGTTAGAGTTAGGATATTCTTGAATTTGGTTGGGTTATAGTTGAAAAATCTCAACTCGAATTAAATTCAGGCTAAATTAAAATTGAAGTTTTCTAAAATTTAGCTTAACTCGTAATCTGTGAACTCGTTGTATATAAACTTTACTATAGTGTTTTTAACTATTTAATTTATTATTGTTACATAACTTAATTAAAATGAGTATGAATTTCTAAGGGATGTTTGAACTTTTGAAATTTTAATAATTGGAAAATATTTGAATTTGAATATATTAATTTCATGCTTTTATATTCATGTCTGTAACGTTTAACATTTGAAAAAAAAATGTTATTCGATAATCTAGCTCGGTCTGAACCAACCAGATCCAACCCAAACCATTGCATCCTAATTTGATTTCACAGGCCAACTCGAATTTAACCTAAGCCTAACCCAACTTTTCATGAGTTGAGTTAAAGTTCAGATTTTCATAATTTGATATGAGTTAAGTTAGATTAGGGTTAAGAATATAGTATTACAAGTTGGGTTAAGGTTGAGAATATAGTATTACAATTTAACTTGTGCACACCTTGATAGATGAAATGTACTTGAAGCACCTATATCATTTGCACCAAGTGCATACAAGAATATCTCAGGTTCTTAGCCCATGAACTAATTCCAAACAAAGTGGTTTTAATCCAAACACAAATCAATTGAACGAAGAATTTCACATATAATAATGGACACACAAATCAAACACATGTAATGGATCTGTCTGTGGATCTCTAGAGTCCAATTATGTCTCAAGACGCTAACAACTTTGGACATAAAAGTTTTTCTCAAAATCCTTTACCTTCAACCAAACGATACCTAAATGAGAGTAAACGAACCCTAATATATTTTAAGGGTTACCCGAAGTATCAATGAAGAAGAGAACAACAACCTACTAAGTTCTTCTGTTGGTTGTTAACTCCCAAGTTTCATTTGAGAGTACCATGCAACTTTTGTTTTTCTCAAAGGAGGAAACCTATTAAAAAGACACAATACCCAAATTTTTGTTCACTTTCAAAAATAGATTTTGAAAATATTAGTTTATGGTTGATATGAACTATAAACTAATTATTAATTATTACCCAGTTGATAGTTGATATGAAGGGAGTACAGTCCGCTTCCTTTTGTTTCCTACCTCGCCATGTGTCAGGAAGAAATACTCATAATAACTTCCTTAGATTTGATATGAATGATTGATCGGTCAGTTTTGACCTAAATCATATTGTGTACTCATTCATTTACTTCTTCTTTTCTTTTTTTTACATTTCTTATTTTAAATAACTTAGGTCTGGTTGGATTTATTTATATTTTCAGTTACTTAAAATCAAAATTAATTATAAAATAATTTTTAGTGAAATAAATACAAAATTAAAATCTATTTATTATTTAGTAAAATATGTTAAATAAATTATTGAATTAAAGTAGGTAACAACTCAAATTTTTATAATTTATTATGAGTTATTATCATCAAACATATTTAAATTTTAACATGTGTTTCAATATTGTACTTATATTTTAAAAACGATCAATTTACTCCTGATATTTTGGACATTTGTTCAATAAACCATTTTGGTGATAATTTCAATGAAATTGATATCGATGCACACAAAAATCTTGATTATCAAAATACGATAAGTAAATTAATTGTTTTTAAAACGTAAAAAGGATATTAAAACACATGACAAAATATAACGAGTGTTTACTGATAATAACCTATTTATTTTTCAACCTTTAAATTTTTTACAAGAATAATTTTTTTTGTCCAACTCCTATTTATTAAAAATTAACGTGTATAAAGCACCACAACTCGTACCATTGAAATGGATCACAAAAAAAATCACACCAATCTTTTTCATCACCTCACTCACTTTCATTCGCTGCAGTCTTCTTTAATTGTGAAATCAAAATTTTACTAATTTAACCTTTTTATATATCATAATTTTATTAGTTAATTTTTCAATAACTTATTTTGATGGTTTTATTTGGTGGGTTGAATCTCTTTGCCCATATGTAAAACATGCCACCTACGGTCCTATAGTTAGAATCAAACAAGATCAAATAATCATACATAGAATCAATTTAATCTCACCCAAATATGTTTTTTAAAGTCTAATTTAATTAAATTTCACAACTTTGATTTCATGTTAAATATCTTAATTCATGTTAATTTAGGGTTTTTAGAAGTTATAGGAATGATTTAAACTAATTAAAATCAAGTAAACATGAAAGGGAAAGCAAGCGAAGCAAAAACAACATTATGACAATAAATCAGGTGAGTGCATCATTTTAGACTGGCTGATGCACCTTTTGCAGACGCAAGTTTAGAATGGTGTATTGAGATTTTATCTCTAAAATCCACCTACTTAAATGAATCAAGTGGGTTTAATTAATACTTATTTCAATTAAATTCAAAAAAGTTTATAACAATCCACCTACTCTAAAAGTTCAAAAAAGTTTGTAACAATCCATCTACTTAAATGAATCAGGTGAGATTTTATTTCTAAAATCCACGTACTCTAAAAGTTCAAACATCTCTTAGAAATTTATACTTATTTTAATTAAGTTTGTAACAATAATAAATTAAATAGTTTAAAACACTATAATAAAGTTTATATATAACGAGTTCACAGATTACGAGTTGAGATAGGTTTTAGAAAACTTCAATTATAATCCAACCCAAATTTAATTCGAGTCGAGAATTTTCAACTCTAACCCAATCAAATTCAAGAAAATCCCAACTTTAACCTACCAAAAATTCGAGTTAATTCAGGCTAACTTGGTCAAGTTGCACCCCTAATTCTAAAGTAGAGAGAAATTTCCAACTCTTTTGTATTGATAAAATGCACTTACCTCAGTTAAACGTGCGCATACAAAAATTCCTGCAAAAAGCACAAGGATAAATCATAAAAACTTTTAATTAATATCTCATAATGCATTGGTGCTTAAAACATGATTAGGAAATAGGAATACAACCGTCTCATGAATATTATTTTATCTTAAACGTAATTTATTTATAAAAAAAACCTTTTTTTATTAAGGACTGTGTCAGTTTGGAGACTTCTCAAATAGTTTTTACCGTCAAAAAGCAAAAACTTTGCCAAATACCTTCTTTCTAACGTGCTTTTTTTATGAATCAAAAGTTGATTTAAACTCAAAATCAAAAGCTGAGTTTTAAAGTTTTTAATCTCAAAATCAATTTTAATATTATTAATGCTTTTAAATTATTTTTGTGTGATAAAAGGTATTTACATTATTTTCATTATATAGATCACCAATCATTCTCTTTATTTTTATTTTATTATTGAATAAAAATATTATTATTTTAATATAATTTAATTATTATTTCAAATTATTTTATATTTTATTGTAAAAAAATAAAATATTTATATTGTACAAATAATAAAGTAAAGTTGATGAAAGAAATACCTTCAAATAATCAAATACTATTGATATACTTTTTCTAATAGTAATTTCAATATCTAAAAATGATTTTATAACTTATTTACTAAACACATCAATTAGTTTAACACAACTTTTACCAAACATAAAATGAATTTTAACTCTACAATACTTGTATTTTAGAATTACTTTTGAATCCATGCAATAAAATCAGAAGTTAAGTCAAACAGTGAGTTATCAACTTAGCAATAATCTTCGATTACTGAATGAATTCAGGGTTGGGCTTGGGTTAGATTTATCCGTTCAAGATTAGAATGAGAAGTCTATGACCCAAAGCAGACCCATTTGTTAATAGGAATGGATTGACTTTTAAGTATTCAAACCCATATCTACTGCTTGTGAATTTTGGTGAACTAGGTCCATTTTTGTTTTACCTTAAGCCCATAATTTTGGACCTTAAACCTTTATTTTTAAGGGTACTAGTGACAAACCCAGGCTTTGCCTCGGGTTGAAGAAATTGGTGTCGAGCCAATTCTCTCATCTCATCAAATCAGTAAGAAATTTGATGTCATAATCCTATTTATTCTTCTAAACAACTAGAAGCATCATTTCCATCGATTTTTGCTTGTCATGGATCCTTTGTCTCGTGGAAATTCGGTTCATAAGGACCATCAATTAAATTTACTTGAAAAGGTAAAAATATAATGTTGAATTTATTAAAAAATAAATGAAAGGAAAATTTATTTTTCCCTTTTACTTGGGTGAATATAGAGACAAGGAATTGTAGTTTCAAAACTTACATTTATATCCCTTTTAATCAGTGTTAACTGTCAAAACTCCGTTAAATTTTAATGGAATGGACTCATTAACTAAATTGCCCCTTATAATGTGCACCTCGGCTATGCCAAATCATTATTTCATTCCACTCTTTCTCTCTCTTACCATATTTTTTTTTGTTGGGTTTGACGGACATGATTATAGCTGAATAGAGTTAAGATTAACAAAGGATAAGATAAAATATTAAAGATATATTAATTTAATCTTATGTTTAGTTTACGAGATTGCTGGATTGAAACTAAAATAAGATAAAAAATTTAAATACCCTAACACTATTCATCAATGTCAACAATTGTCATTTTCTTCAAAAAAACATAAAATTTTACTATTATCATTATTATATCATCATCATCATTATTATAATAATTTTTTAATGATAATAATAATAATAATAAGTATTTTTATTAATATTATCATCATAAATATAAATATAAATATCATTATCATTATAATAATATTATTATAATTTAATTATAAGAATCATAGTAATTATTAGTTATAATTATTGTGTTGACATTAATATAATTATAATTATAAGAATAATAATACTTATTATTATAATCATAATAATAATATTAATCTATTATTATTATCATTTGTATAATTATTGTTATAATAATAATTATAGTTATAGTTATAATATACTAATAA
Organism: Bretschneidera sinensis; assembly: GCA_023935145.1. Lineage (NCBI taxonomy): Eukaryota > Viridiplantae > Streptophyta > Magnoliopsida > Brassicales > Akaniaceae > Bretschneidera > Bretschneidera sinensis. The sequence goes on from CM043705.1 coordinate 72,132,305, forward strand.
TAATTATTATATTATTATTCAATGGTAGAAAAAAAAAAATTAGTTCCAAAGGGATGGGATATAATCTATCCTAAAGAGAGGTAAGACAACAAAAGTTAGATTAATACTAATTTTATCATACCTTAATCTTACATAAATAATAAATATTTCCAACCATATGTGAAATTACTGTTATTGAAAAAGTTCAATCTCACTTTAGTCGTCTAAACCAAACGGATCTAGGAGCTGAGATTTAGGAGTAATGTGATAATGTGATAGTATTGTGGTTTTATTTACTGATATTAATGTGCATACTACATTGAGTAATGAAGCCAATGCATTTAGTGCTATTTTCTTAAGCTACCAAATGCATTGGTTTTTCACTTCAAATGTATTTTTTTTAAACCAAAATTTATTATTATTATACAAAAAATAAATAAATAAATGAAAAAAACATCACTTAAAATGATGATATATGAAGTAATTGTGTCAATTTATTATACTATGAATGCTACAATTGCTTGTTTCAAATTTCAACATATAAAAAAATATATTAAGAAAACATCTACATTTCTCTTTGTGCGATTGATCATATCACTTTTTTTTTTTTCGAATAGCAAATGTTAAATTCAACATTAAAAAATAAAAGTAAATTTGGTGTTGTGTAAACATGAAACAATGAAAAAAAATCCTTACGAGAATATCCATTTGTCAAGTCAATTAAGTGAAGGTGTTTTTGAAAAATCATATGTTTTTTTTTTAAATTTAAAAATAATAATAACAAAATCAGGTAGTTATTGTACACTGAAGTCGTCCCCCACGCGCGTGACGACGACTGACCAGACGAAAAGTGACGCTTATTGGGTCTCATTTGGTAGTTCTTGACGAGAGCTTTTCAATGATACGTGTAGTGCGTTTTTTTACCCCTAATTGTCCTCATGTCGTCAAAAAACTCTGGAAATAAAAAAAATTAAATCAATAATTTTGTTCATTTATCAAATTATCTTTTTACTTGTGTAGATCCCAACTATTGCTTTTCATATGTCTTTTTGTGATTAAAATAAATGATATTTCTTTTGATAAGGGGTAAATGATGGAAGCTGAACTCTTCCTTTGGTATCTTGACGTTGATTAGCTTAATTATGAGAAGGTTCCTGATGTAGGGGAAAATTCACTCTCCAATATGGAGGTCGAGGAGTTCGACATCTAGTACAACCCTCGAAAAGCGATCAAGGCTTAGGCTCTTGCGGACTTCATCGTGGAAATTTCTCTCTACTTTAGAATTAAGGGTGCAACATGACCAAGTTAGCCTGACCCAACTGAACTTTAGGCAAGTTAGAGTTGGGATTTTCTTGAATTTGGTTGGGTTAGAGTTGAAAAATCTCAACTCGAATTAAATTTGGGTTGGGTTAGGATTGAAGTTTTCTCAAAGCTACCTCAACTCGTAACTTGTGAACCCGTTATATATAAATTTTATTATAATATTTTTAACTATTTACCATATTATTGATACAAACTTAATTAAAATAAGTACGAATTTCTAGGGGATGTTTGAACTTTAGAAATTTTAATAATTGGCAAATATTTGAATTTATATTAATTTCATGCTTTTACATTCATGTTTGTAATGTTTAGCATTTGAAAAAAAAAATTGTTATTCAATAATCTAGCTCGGTCTAAACCAACCAGATCCAATCCAACCTATTGTACCCTAATTTGATTTCACAGGCCAACTAATTCAACTTAAGCCTAACCCAATTTTTCGTGGCTTGAGTTAGAGTTCAGATTTTCATAACCCGACATAGGTTGGGTTAGGTTAGGGTTGAGAATATAATATCACAAGTTGGGTTAGGATTGACCTCTAACCCGATCCAATCTAACTCGTGCACACCTTGATAGATAAGATGTACTTGAAACACCTATATCATTTGCATCGAGTGCACACAAGAATTTCTCGGGTTCTTAGTCCATTGATAAATTCCAAACAAAGTGGTTTTAATCCAAACAGAAATCGACTATAGCTTGGGTCAGGGAGAATACTCTCTTACTAACTTAGGCCCATCTTATTCAAGAATTTCACATATAATAATGGACATACAAATCAAAACATGTAATGGATCTGTGTATAGATCTGTAGAGCCCAATTATGTCTCAAGGCCCTAACAACTTTGGGCATCAAATCTTTTCTCGAAATCCTTTGCCTTGAGCTGAACGATACCTAAAATGAGAGCAATTGAACCCTAATATATTTTAGGGGTTATCCAAATTCCAAAGCATCAATGAAAAAGAGAACAACAACGTACTATGTTATTTTCTTGGTTGTTTACTCCCAAGTTTCATTTGAGAGTACCTTAGCATGCAATTTTTGTTGTTCTCATAAGACGGAATCTACTAAAAAGACACAATACCCAAATTTTTGTTCACTTTCAAAAATAGATTTTGAAAATATTAGTTTCATTTTTTTAAATCAAATGGTTGGATAATCCAAAGATCGTAATTTCAAATACTTCGATCCAATACCTCTTATGTGAGTAGGGCTGTGCAGGATTGGAGTAAATCATTTAGCTTGGACCATTTGCTTTGGCATTTTATGGATATTCGAGCTCGACTATTTAAAGTGAGAATGTGTAAGTATTTAGTGAAAACAATAATATGTTATGATTATTCAACAAAATTATAAAGATTGTCCATTTTGAAACTTCATGTGTATAAATTTCCAACTACGTGTATAATAACGTGTCATCTCTATTATCACTATATTGAATTTTTATTCAAAATGTTATTCAATCGCGTTAACAGTTTATTTGGATACATTGATTTGGAATTGTAATCTCATAAAATTAGGATACAATTCCAAATCAATTATTTATGATTTTCCCCAATAAAATTCAAGTGAAATCATGGGAAATTTAGGTTTCTTGTTTGTTTGAATGATATTTTAAAATGGTATAAAAATGGATAATTTAGAAAAATATTTGGAAGTATTTTTTGACAGAATATTTGGGAAAGCTAGTTGCAAGTTGCCTTACACATGCAGAAACCGTACAAAATAAAAGTTTTTACAGGGTCGGTGAACTTGCAGCATTCAAATTTCCTGTTTTTGGGTTTTGTTCAGTGCTGAATTTAACATCAAATTTTAAGTCCTAAAGACAATAATTTCAACATACATACAAAGCTCGAATGTCATGTTCATCCTATATTCCCAAATCAATTAATTAATTTAGCAAAGTTCTTTAATTTTTAAACATTACCCAATTTTCAATTTCTACTGGTTCTGGTAAATTTGAGAGGTTTAAGGACATTTTAGTAATTCAAAATAGGACACATTCTCCAAAATTAGCAGACAATTCGGTGTTTTTGAGTCATTCAATAAATAGAATATATATAATTTAGTAATTCGATGAAATTAGGAAATATAAAATTGAAAGACCAAAGTATATATCCTGACCAGAAAAACAAAATAAAAATATAAAAAGGAAAGACAGACCAAACATGTAATAACCAATAAAGGACACTTTGATCATATGACAAGCTTACAAACCGAGGTAAGGTTACTGTACTACTGTACCTAAAGCTGTAAGAGACAAATTAAGTTAGTACGTAGCTTAGTTTTAATTATGGCAATTAAGGGAGGGGGAGGAGGTTTATATAATGGTAAAGTAGGTGTGGATTAGCCAGCCAGGTCGTGGCGGAGTATCGGTTTTTATATGATTTAAGTAGTTTAAGTTGTATTTTTGTTATCGGTTATAGTTTTTGATACAGTGATAAATGTTCGATTTGGATAATATTTTCGATTTATCGATTAATTGAATAATATATATGGATCAATCGATTGGTTGATGGTTAATTTTTTGATTGATTAAAAATTAATTAATATTAATAAATTTTTAAATATAAATATAAATATAATAAATATATTTTTTCTTTAAAAATATGTAATAAATTAAAAAAAATTAATTATATGAAGCTTCATTACTTATCTCCTCTATTTATTTTCAAATAGGAATACAATAAATGGTTCTTGCTTTCCAACACATAAATTAGTTCCTTTAATGATTTAAATTTTTTCTAAAATAATTAAATTAATCTTTAATATTATTCATCTATCAATTTACTGTAGATACTAAAAATTAAATCTTTTAGAGAAAAAAAACTTATTTTATAATATTGATTGATCACATAATTTTATCTTCACGTATTCAAATTATTCAATAATATTATATTTAATTAAATAAAAAAATAACATCTCAAGATTTTTTTTTAAATTTATTAATTAACATATTTCTCGTTAATTTTATGATCGGAGTCGACCATTCGATTATTCCATATTCAAATTATTATGGCCCTACTCTCCTTTATTAATTATTACCCACAGTCCGCTTCCTTTTGATTCCAACCCCGCCATGTGTCAGGAAGAAATACCCTTAACAATTTCCTTAGATTTGATATGAATGATTGGTCGGTAGTTATTTACCTAAATCATATTGTGAACTCATTCATTTGCTTCTCTTTTTTTCCAATTTCTTATTTTAAATAACTTAGGTCTGGTTGGATTTATTTATATTTTCAGTTACTTAAAATTAAAAATAATTAAAAATAGATTTTTCATAAAACAAATACAAAATTAAAATCTATTTATTATTTAGTAAAAGTTATATGTTAAATAAGAGTTGGCAATAACTCAGATTTTTAAAATTTATTATGGGTTATCATCATCAAATATATTTAAATTTTACCGTGTGTTTCAATATTGTATTTGTATTTTAAAAACGATCAATTTACTCTTTATATTTTATATATTTGTTCAATAAACAATTTTGATGATAATTTCAGTAAAATTGGCACCAATGCACACAAAAATATTGATTATTAAAATATAATTGGTAAAATGATTGATTTTAAAACGTAAAAAAAACATTGAAACAAATGACAAAATATAACGGGTGTTGACTAATAATAACCTATTTATTTTTCAACCTCTAAATTTTTTACAAGAATAATTTTTTTGTCCAACTTCTATTTATTGAAAATTAATGTGTAAAAAGGATCACAACTCATACCATTGAAATGGATTAAAAAAAAAAAAAACAGACCAATTAATTTTCGTCCGCTGCCATGCTTTTTAGTTGCAAAATCGAAATTTTACTAATTTGACCTTTTTATATATCATAATTTTATAAGTTAATTTTTTGGTAATTTATTTTGATGGGTTGAATCTTTTTACTTATATGTAAAACATGTCGCCTATGGTCATATAGATAACATTTTAGGGTTATATAGGCCTTGTTTGGTCACAAATTAAATAAATAATTGAAGTTAATTTTTGCATTATAACATTTATATATAATAATTTTATTAGTCAATTTTAAAAAAAAAATTATTAATGAATTTTTCGATAATTTATATTGATGGATCGAATCTCTTTACCCATGTGTAAAACATGCCACCTATGGTCTTATGGATAGCATTTTAGGGTCATATAGATGATTTGGTAAAGCAAATTAAATCAAATCGGAGAGAAGTGAACAATGAGTAATTGTGATTCAATGATGTGAATTCAAGAGCATTTTCTTTTTAGGGTCACCTTACAACTTCTTCCTCAACCATTTACTTTTTATTTTGTTCTTGCTAAGATGAAAGGGGCAAAAGCGTAAAATGAAAGGTATTAAGTATTAAGTGCTCAAAGTAACTGTGGGCTGCTCAAATGAACTGTGATATAAATGGGACGTGTAGGGTATGGTACTAATTACTAAATTCACAGAACCATAAACCCCAAAAAAGTACACAATGGTGGGCTGTCTTCCCGCCATGACCACCTTACCTCTGCAGACACCTCATCACCAATCCCCTCTCTCTCTCTTGCAAATTTCATTTTATATATAGTTTTGGCTTTTTCTTTCTTTCTGGTTATTGTTTTCATTTCCTTTTTCTTTTTTGTTTTAATTTGCCTGGTTATTCTTTTCATTTCCTCTCGCTCAAAAAAAGTTACACATTCTCTCTCCCTAAATTTTAAAATTTGGGTTTTAATTTTTTTTTTTAAAAATTGTTTTCCATTTTGTCTCAAATTAAGGACACGTATCTTAAGGTTGGAAAGATTTATTCGTTAGATCAAATTTAAAATTAATTTAAAATTTTATTAATAATTTTATTAATAATATTATTTTTTAAATTTTATATTTATATTGATATTATTAATAAAAAAAATTAAAATTACAAATAAAATTTTTAAAACAATCTTTTAAACCCAGTCTAAATGTATTTTTGCTCTCACTCTCTCTCTCTCTCTTGTTGTCTCGCGAAAGTTTCTCTTTCTTGGGTATCCTTCGTTTTCACAAAAAAGACACATATACTCTCTCTTTTTCTCTCTCTCAAGTCCCTGATCACTCCATAGAAACGACAATAATTCTGGAACCTGCTGTGTATTTATGGAGTAGCATATACAAAATTATATATATAATCACACACACACATATATATATATATATATATATATATATATATATATAAGGCTTGAGTAGGGTTTTGAAAATCAATTGAACCTCAAGAATTATCCTTCATACCCATTACCCATTATACCCTTTAATTTGCAAACACTAATTTTTTATCAAAAAAGAAAATGGTGGAAGAGAATACAACATATAAATCAGGTGCTGGAGAGAGCTGCGGTGATTTGGTGAAGATGGTGGTGAAGCCTGCATGGCTTGAAGGATTGATGGCAGAGACGTTCTTTGGCGGTTGTGGGGTCCACGAGAATCTCAGGAAGAATGAGAAGAACGTCTTTTGCTTGCTCTGTTGCCTTAGTATCTGCCCCCACTGCCTCCCTTCTCATCGCTCTCATCCTCTGCTTCAGGTATTATATCATCTCCTACTATTTTACATAATACCCATATAATTATTCCACTAGATTTTGAAACCAAATTGGTTTTCTTCTTTAATTTCTTTAGTGAAAGTGTGTTTTCATGATGCTTACCCTTAATTCTTTGATGGGTACTTGAAAATTCTTTGAATATTTTTTTGGGTATATCTATTTGATTGTTTTTTGTCAATCTTTTCTTTCTTTTTCCTCTACTTTATACCTTTATGAGTTCTTTTTTTAATATTCTTTTAAGCTACTAGCAAGTAAGCTTGATTCTTTTATTGGATTTTCCAAATTCTCTCTTTTTGAGTACTTTGTAGTACAGTCGAGTTGTTTTTAATTACTGTCATTTTGTTCTTGAATTGTAATTAGGTTCCATTTCATCTCTTCTTTTTTGGGTGAATTCATCAGATCTTTTGTGATTAGATTAAATTTCTTATGTTTCTTCCCGAGTTAAAGAGAATTCCTCTGCAATTCCTTGATTTGACCTCACTTAAGCCTTTTTTGAGGATTGTTGTTAAACTTCTCAATGGCTATTTGGCAATTTGCTTCGAATTCTTTAATTTAAGCCATAATCTTTTTAGTATACCCTTTTATTCTCATGAACGGCATGATTCTCGTTTGTAATTATTGTTGCTTGTGTTACCTTTAAATTCAATATTCACTCAAACCAACTTTGAAATATTCTCGATCAGTCTCCTTTATGAAGATGTTCTGTTAACTCAAATTCAATGAAATGCAACCCTTTTGTTTGTTTTTGTTGAATTTCTTTCATGCAATTGCCTTTTCATCAAATCAATTCCCTGTTCATTCTTGACTTCTATGAAAGCCCATGTGCTAGATTTCTACAAACTCCTTACTGTTGCTCATATGACATACAACTGAGATTTGTCTTCTAATTTCTACTTGCAATACTGAGATTTGTCTTCTAATTTCTACTTGCAATTTTTTCTTAAATTTTCTCCTTTTAATTGATTCTTGTTAATTCTTTGAACCTTCCAAGAATCTCTAGTGTAATACACTTCATTTCTTTTTTTTAGATTTTTATTTTGTAGATTACTACTACTGCCATATTTCAGTGCTGGGCATTCCACAAAAGGGTTTGTCATGTCTTGCATGATTCCCACTTTTTGGATTTGGTTTGTTTCCCATATTTGGTAGATTTCTTTTCTATCCATTTCCCTGCAAAGGCTCCTCAGCAGTTGCTTTCAACGAAAGCGAAAGTTTGACCAAATTAATTTATTCCATGATTCATTCCCTCAATTATTAGTATTATTTAAAAAAAAAAGGCTTCAATTTCACTTCTTATTCTCAACTCAGTTCATTTATTTTCCTCTATTAATGAGAGGTAGGTTTGCCTATCCTTTTCACTTAAATTCACACAATAATTATACACGTTTTTTTTACATTGACGGAAAAGAAAATTGAAACCGAGTCTCATATTTAAGCAATTACAAGGTAAAGACTCGGAAAAATCTTTTAAACCGAAAAATCGAGTTAATTATACAAAGGTTAGTACTAAGTGATTCTTGCAAAGAATTCAGTCAAATTCAAGTCTATTATAGTCAATATGGTACCTAAATTAATGGGTAATTATTTATTTTTATGATAGAATTAATGGGTAATTTAAAAGTGAATCAGAATTAATCTGTGGCCTGATGTTGTTTTTAAGATAAACCCAAGTTGGGTATGTACTGATTCCTTGTGAAATTGTGACAGGTAAGACGATATGTCTACCATGATGTCATTAGACTGAGTGATCTTGAAAAGCTCATTGACTGTTCCTATATTCAGGTATTATTTCTCTTTTCAAATTTGATTAGAAACAAATTTAATTATGAAAAAAAATTGTTTTGATAATCTTAATTATCTGCTAATTAATAGTTATGGTAGCAGATAATCGGCTATTTTTATGGGTGATAACAAACTCTTTGTAAAAAAAACTTTCGATACCAATTTTTTTTTTATATTAACAAATACGGTGAAAACAAACTTATTGTTAACTTAGATAGATAATGAGAATGTGTGTGTGGCAGCCTTATACAATTAACGGAGCCAAAGTGATATTCTTGAATCAGAGGCCACAGTCGAGGTCTAAAGGCTCTGCAAACATATGCTTCACTTGTGACAGGATTCTTCAAGAACCATTCTGCTTCTGTTCTCTCTCATGCAAGGTCCATTTCTCACTTCATAATTCATTGTCTCTTTTATCTTCTTTTTAATGTCTTTTGAGGTTAATTAGTAGGTTGGGATATGGTTGTTGTTAGGGGGGTTTTCAGTGCTTCTGCTTCACTCAGATAACATAACCCAAAGGTCAATTTATAGTGCTTCTGCTTCACTTAGATGACATAACCCAAAGGTCAATTTTTAGTGCTTCTGCTTCACTTAACATAACCCAAAGGTCAATTTTGGTAGCAATTATAAGAAAGCCATTTGGATGTGACATGAACAAAAAACATAGCTGGTTTCTCTCTCTCTCTCTCTCTCAATTTGTGTGTTTTCCAGTTTTAAGTTTTAACTGCCTTTTTCTTATATTACCTATAAAAAAACTGTCCTTTTCTTATATTATTTTTCTGGGTTTTTTTAATGCTCGTAGCTGTATCCAATATTCCACAGCCAAATTCCAATACCAATTGGTTAGCACATGATTACTTTCTTTTTTTAATGGGATATTGCATATGTTACCTCATTTGCCTTATTGGTTTTTTATTAATATTAAAATGATTTTTTAAAACATTTTTTAAAATATCAATTGTGAAACTACATGTGCTTGATAAAACTGTTGTTTCAGTTGTGTTTTGACACAATTACCGTTTGGGTAGTCTCGGTTTACGGTTTTTGAAACAATTTTTGCTAAAACAGCATTAGAGCTCAAAGTTGTTTAGTATTTGGTAAACCAGTTGTGAAAAACAGCTTTTATCAGTAAATTCAACATAATATAAATTATTTTTCAACTTTTGATTCTTTTCTTGGATTGTTTTTCATGGGAATATGGCTTTACTTATCTATATAAGAAGCATAGATTATTTCATAAACTTTCATAAACGGTTTATTTGTATTTTTAGAAATTGTTTTTCATAAACTGTAATTTTTATGGATGCTAAACACCATTGGGAAGCTTGGGCAGTTTAAAAAATGTGACAATATGTATTATGTAATGTGCAGGTTGATCACTTGGTATATCAAGGTGAGGACCTGTCAAGCATTCTTTACAGGATTGATGAAGCACACTTTGCATTTTCACAATTTGAGGGATTAAGAGTGGATGGCCCTGGCCCTGACCCTGACGACGATGGTCAAATTACTCCAAACTCCATCTTAGAGGACCCCTTGCAATACAAAGGCTCTTCTTGCTCAAGTCATGAGACCATGGACATTTCTGGAAATTCACACAAACATGATGATGTGGTGACGAAGAAGAAGAAGAAAGGAACTGGTTTTCTCTCTGGGAATTTTCTTTCTCTCGGCAACAGGAGAAAGGGTGCTCCTCAAAGGGCTCCTCTTTCTTAGTAATAAAAAAGAACAGTACGTAGATTTAATTACTACTTATTAGTATTATAAATATATATATATATGTTTTTAATTAGGCAGTAATAGTCTTTATTATCATGGCATGGTTAATATTTTCTATTATTTTACGGATTTTTCATTTTTAAATATCGGAATTTGCATCGAGCATTTCAGTTACTGACCTTAGGTGGATGTTAGATCAAGAGACTTTATTTGAATGCAAAAAGCTCTTGAATCCACCAATTTTGTACCGATGTAATGGAACTTGCGTGTATATAATGCTTACTTAAATTCAATCTTCGATTTGTATTAAGTTTGTCCACTTTTGTTGGTCATAAGTCTTTCATTCACAGTTCTCACTTGGAAAATTTTTGCTCACTCTTCTTTTCAGAATATGATAAGGTGTTTAATTAACAGGTTGTGACCATCATATTTCGACTGTGCGTGCAATGAATCCATCGGATAAAACACCTGAAAACAGCAATAAATCTTGATCCGATAGAAGAGGAAGTCAAGGATAGTCACATCCAACTCATCTGCACGAGTCAAACACGTGATTTTTTCATATGTTTGGTCAAACTTCTTATTCTTGTAAACATACACTTTTTTGACAAACTCTGTGGTTAATCAAATATAATCATTGTTATGAATAATTTAAAAAAAAAAAATTGGTTGGTTTAGGTTTAAAGTTTATGTTTTAGATTTGTTGAAAATTTTATTGATAATTTTAAATAGTTTTATTGGTAATGTCGATATAAATGTGAGATTTTAAAAATAATATTATCAATATTATTTTTTAAAATTATTAATAAAATTTTCAATAAATCTAAAATATAAACTTTAAAACCGATCTAGTCAAATATTGCTCAAACAATTTGGGTTGTTTTCAAATATTGCCTCATTTTCTTGGCAATTAAATAGAACTTTGAAATTCGTGAGAGTTGGGAGGGAATGAGGGATGAAGATGGGTTCACGAGAAAGCTTAAAACATAATTTGGGTAAGTTTTTATTTTATGTTGCACTTTGTTTGGAACGTCTTGTCCAAAATGAAATACATTATTGTTGCTCTATTTTTTTTTATTATTGATTCTAAGGTCTCTTTCGTGTTTATAATAAATAGTAACTTGTATCATAAATGATAATAAATTATTACAAATTGATATCAAATTATCATAAAATGTAATATAATTATCGCATTGTAATAAATATTTTTTATCATATAATAATATTTATTATTGTAAAACGATACCGAATTACTATTGTATTACCTATTATCATATTGCAGTTTTTTTTTTGTCATGTAGGTAAAGGGATTAGTCGGATTCTTATTTATTTTTTTAACTCTCATACGGATATATTTTGGCGTGACAACAATTTTTGATATTTTTTTAATTCTAGAGATCTATTGTTAATTGTTTTGATGTTAGTTAATAACTCTTATAAATTTCACTAGTAAATTACGTAAAAAGATTGAAAACACTTATTATTCTCTTACTTCAAAGTTGTTGTACTCATTTGATGTGTAGTGGTGATATTATGGACTCGGTTATGTAAGAGTTACAATAAAACTGAAAAATTCACTAATAATTACAGAAAAATAAAATAGTAATTTCAGAATTTAATTTTTTTAAAATAATTACTATTTAATTTTATTATGATTATTAATAATTTTTTTTAATTCTATTGTAACACTTACAAAATCGAATCAGTGAGATTACTGCTCTACAATGTTACTTTATCTTTATCTTTATATTTCTTTATTCTAATTTTCATTTTCAAAGATATTTTTTAACCTTATTGGACTTGGGTGTTGTACTGCTGTTTGCACAAGATGCACGTTAGAGAAAAAGTGCAGAGGGCCATGCATGATGCGTACGGGGTTCAATTCAATTTTGGTACAGTAAAAACATTTTGTTTTACCTGTTAGTTATTTTTCAAGCAGTGATCTAGTCACGATGCTGTGCATAAAGGTGTAATTACTATGTGCCACGTCCTTGTCAAAGATTCCAATAAAGTAGGAAAATCACGAGAGATTTTTTCTTCCTGTTTTATAACGCAAATTCAAGAGAGATGAAGAAAGAAAAGATGCTACTTCCCCTTGGCTCCCGAAGCTAGCTCGTACGATTAGGCTTTTGCCACGTTTGAATCCAGTGTAAAAGTCAAATTTAAGTTAAGATTTATTTTTTTTTTAAATTTATTAAATAATAATTATACATCAATTAATAAGTATTTTAATTTTATTTAATTAAATTTTTAATAAATTTTAACAAATAACATTGCTTTAATCAACCGTAACTCAATAAAAAAACCAATGAAAGTTAAATTTATATTTTTTTATCTTAGTTGTTACTATTAAAGTTTCTTATTATTAAAATTCTGTAAAAATTATTATTGAAATTTCAAGACCGCTGGATGCATATCTATAACAAACACACGTGATGTGTGTCTATCACCACTCTCTTATCATAACGGTAATTTTTTAATTTTTCATTTAAAACATACGCTTTCCTGTTTTTTTAGGTCAATGTAATAACATAAAAACAAAAAAAAGGTAAGAGATGTCAATTAATTTTTTATTTTATAATTAATAAAAAAATAAGTTCTACGGCAACTCAATTAACAGAAAAACATCATGTTTTATTATATATTTTCAAGTAAAATATTATATTTAGTGATAAAAAAACTCACAATAGTAAATCAATACATTCCATGATAAAAGAGAAAATACCACTAAATATATGGATTTTACTATTTAATGCTAATTTTTTTACTAATTTTTTTAAAAAACAAAGGAACAAAGGGCAATGCAAACCCCATAATATTTGAAGGTTTGAAACAATTGAATTTTGAACAAGAAAAGAAACATAAACTAAAGAATAAGCTTCATATCTGGAAAATATATTTTCTAGCATCATATCATGAAAGATACATGGCACCTTTAAATAAAAATATAATATATTTTTTTCACTCTTTTTGTAACATTTAACGGTGAAATAGATCATTGTATCATATATCTTTTATGACATCGTGTCAGGCAAAAACTTCTCCCATATCTAGCGGCTATGCCCGCGAGGCTACATGACACCAATCATCAAATCAGTTCAATTGAGTGTCACTGAATGTGGATTTGGCTTGTCTTCTTTTTTGATGTTTTGTTTTATACTGTTTTTATTGAGAAGTGATCCAACGGATCTGGTTCAGTGAGAGTTAACATGAAACAAAAAAAATTTACTAGTAATCATGAAAAAATTGAATAAAAATTATTTTTAAATAATTTAAATATCGAAATTATTATTTAATTTTTCGATAATTACTAATAAATTTTTTTATTCATCGTGATAACTCCTATAAAATTAGATTAATGGAACCATCGCTCATTTTTTACTATGGCTGTTACAACTATATCAAGAATTGCTCCAGTACATTTTGTCTTAATGTAAAAATATATGACAAGTTTCGAGAACTCTTAAGAAACGAAAATTTCCGAAGCTTTTAAAGATTTTGCTTTAAAAACTTTAAAAGAGAATTAAACAAGTCAGATTTAAGTTTAAATCCTTACTCAAACGTTGCCCAAGTGGATTTTTATCACTTATTTCAAAAATATTACTGCATAGATATATGACAAAGTTTTGAGTATCTCTTTCCCTCTTAAAAAAGTAGTTCGGTTCAAATAATTCTGCAATTTTAAGGATTTGTAATAAGTTATTCAGTTTTGTTTTTTAATAGAAACTTTGTATTTTAAGGAAATTTTTAATTTTTCTAAATCAATTACAAATATTTTTACAACTGAATGCCCCATAAAGTTTTGTAATAATATTTATATATAAAGTTAAATACATAAAAGAACTGAACACAAAAACATAAAAAAAAAAAAAAAACACTAAAAACATAGTACATTTGGTAGCAGTATGTTTGTTGTATGATTTATAAAACAGATTGCAGTAAAATAACAATGAAATTAAAAGTTATTTTGAATTTATGATTTTTAGCCTTTAGCTAAGTAAAAGGGAAAAAACAAAATATTATGTAGGACCCTCTCCATTTGAAAATTGAAATGAAATCAAATTTATGGTGATATTGCAAGTCACATCATCTAATGAATAATATTTATATTCAAATTTATCGTTATGATATTTAATGATCTTTACTCTGGTATCAGAGCCGACTCTTGAAAGTTCGGTCGATGATTTTAATAGGTGGATTGTCGGATGTGGATAATACCATATTGTAAAGTTGCTGTGATCAAAGGAGGAGAGATTGTGATGTCTCAAGATGAAGTGGATGTGACTAAGCTGCTCATAAGTGATTTTCTTTTTTACTTGCACAATGCGTTTTAAAGCTGTGAAATCCAGTGTGTTAAACGGACAGTATTGTTCCAAGTGATAGATCTAGTTATTACTCTTATGAACATGACCATCATGTCCAAAAATAAATGAATTTATATAAAAGGGTGAGTATGCAATGTAGATGATAAACAAAATAACATGTGATTTTTAACATTATTTGATAGAAATTTAAAGGTATTATTCGACAATAATTTGATACAACAATATAATTTAATAAAATAACATTAAATAATATTTTATTTAATAATAATTTAAATGCTATTTAACGATAATTCAATAACTAAACCTAAAATAATTGCATCATAGGCTTCCTAGATAGGATCATTTAGCGGTCAAGAGTCAACACTTGTACATCATGTACTGGAGACTGAAGACTGATGCATGTCCAAGAAAAACAGAAAAGCTCCTGAAGAATGGATGCCACATGGCAATTGGTGTGTGGGTTAGTAAGATGAATGTGGTCAAAGCTAAATGTACTATAATAAAAATTATCTTCATGTAAATTAAGTTTTATATAATTTTTTTGTTTAAGTTTTAAAATAAATATAAAAAAATAAATAAAATAAAAATAATAAAATTAGTGATTCAATATGTGAGTTAAAAATTTTATGAAAGTAAAAGGGCAGTTTCTTTTATAAAGAAATAATAATTTTCAATCATTTGTAAAGTCAATGATGTAAAAAAAAAAAAAAAACTTATTTGATTAAATTTATTACTGAACGGTGCAAAATTTCATTTTATATAAAAATTAATATTAATTGAGATTACATTTTCAATGGAACAACACACCACAAAATTAAAAAGGTGAGAGTCAGGAAAATCACATGGGTTGTACACATTGGCACATTTCACTATGTTTCCACTTTCCCCTTGTGTAAGAACTTAGGCAAAGGCAGTCCTAGTGTTTACAGGCATCATTGGGGTAGTTGTACATCACATGACTATCAAGTTTTTGTTTTAATATTTTATCTTATAAAAAGGATATATATATATATATATATGGAAGTGACCCTCACATTTTCAAAAAATTACATGCCAACCCCCTCTTCTCTCTCTTGTTCGTCTGGGGAAATCTTCCAAGCCACTGCTTATGTTAGTTGGTGAGGCTCTTGGGTTACAATTAGAGTTCTCTAAGGTTATGGAGGTTAATAAAGGTGGTAATATATATTCTGATGTGGTATGGAAACCTCCAGCTGCAGGTTTTGTTAAGGCAAACGTTAATACGGCGTGGAATCAAGCTAGTTTAAAGGGCTGTGCTGGGGTCGTGATTATTAGGGACTGTTCTGGTTCAGTTTTAGCGGCTTCTGCAGTAGAGATTATTTAATGCTGTTGCTGACCCCCTTCTGTGTGAGGCTTATGCCATGCTTGAAGGTGCCAAATTGGCCTGACAATTGGGTAGACAGATGTGGTTATGGAAAGTGATTCGACTCAGGTGATAAGGGCCTGCAAGCTGGTAGTTTCAGATTTTTCACAGGCACGGATTGTTCTAGACAATGTCAAAGCCTTATTTGTGTCCTTGAATGTGAGTTCAAAACACGTTCCTAGGGCTGAAAATGGTAGGGCGGGGCACAAATAAACATGAATTATTTCATTACCTAACCAATAAAAAATGTGGTTCTCAAAATAAATAAATAAGTTTAAGGTTCAGATTTTTTTTTCTTTTAGTTATAGATATAATTTTTTAGTTTTAAAAATGTCAGTTATCCACTTAACCTAATCATATTAAAATTATATTATATAATTTATAGTTATATACATATTTTTTTAAGTATATAATTAAATATATATTATATATCTAATTATAATTTTATTCTTATAAATTACAACAATAAATTAGATTTATGTTAATTCAAGATCAAGGGTATAATAGTAAAAACTCTAATTTTCAATAACTTAATCGGTTAATCATAATCATTACTGACTCTCGAACATAATCACATATATCAATTTGACAATATACCAATTGGTCTTGAACATTGATGATTAAGAAAGAGAAGAGTTTAGTTGTGTAATGTTTTGGTTATTTTAATTTTCATTTGAAAGTTTACACTTTATAACTTATTTTGAAGTATCTGAATGTGAATCAATTGTTAAGAACTTTAATATGGATTGTTTAAATTATATTATGCGTTAATTAGTATAACTTTATTGAATTGATAAAATTTTGATTTTATTTTGGTTAATAGTATAATTTTGATAATTCAACCTAGCCAAAACTGTGATTACCCAGAAAAATGGTTAGTTTTATGTTTATGACTGTGGATAAATTACTTTCTATGGTTCGATCAAATTTTGAGGTTACCTAATCATGCCCATCATAGAAAATGGTATTGCTCATCATATAGTTAGGGATGGGTTGCCTTTTTCAAACTATAATATTTTGGTTAGGATAGACTTAATGTTATGTAATGTCTCTCGTTAACCATGATCAGGTGTAAATTTTTTTCTTCTACCAATATATCGCTCACGGATTTTGGTTCTCTCCATTTAAAGAGAGAAACGGAGAAAAAAATTTGGTCTAATTTTCACTTTTAAATTTGAATTTAATAACTTGATTTTGTAACATCATTATCTTAGTTGTAAATGTTAGCCATGCCTTAATTTTATTGGTATCTTAATTTAAGGAAAACTTTTTCTCTCTCCTTTTATACCAATTGTCTTATTCATTTGATAAATCTCAATATCTCTTTATTTATAACTTTCATAAAAAATTAATCAACTCATTCGTGTTTGGTACAGATAAATCAAGTTAATAGAATTGAGTTCTTACGACTAATTTCAATCAATTCATATTCCAAAACTTTCTCTTGAACTAAAAAACTAATCAAAAGAAATTTGATTCAAAGTGAAAACGAAAAAACATGAAATTTCATTAACTATTGATTATTATAAGTCAGATATCAAAATCACAAAAATTTATATTTGGGGTTTGTTGATTGAAATTTTAAATCAGTGTTTTCATGTTTCTAAGCCAGATTTTCATTTTCCTAAAACAAAACAGAATCATGAAAAATTTGTGACTGGGTTTGTTGAGTGAAATTGTAAATTTATTAGTGTTTTCATGTTTATAAAGCCATATTTTCATATTCCTATAAAAAAAGAGTCCAATTTTCATTTAATCAAAATATTGGTTGTGAAACCCTTTAAATTGGTGTACTTCAACCGTCAAAAGTCCACAATTTTATTGAGACTGGATAGTTGATTAATATAAGTATAGAGAAAGGTTAGAGAAAGAGCCAAACATCTTCAAAGAAAGCTAGAGAGAGAATCTACAAAATATATCTATTTTTGATTAGGAAAGAAATATAATAAAAAAAAGTGGTGTTAGAATAAATTTAATGCAAAATAATCATTGAATGATATAGCTTCATCATTTTTAAAATTGGATGACATTGTGAGATTATGTATTTATTTTAATATTTAATAATTTAAATTAAGTTAATTTTTCTCTACATTTCTCTCTTTAAATTGATAATTTTTTTTTTACGTTTCTCTCTTTAAATTGAAATAATCAAAACCCATAACTTATTATAAAAAAAGAAAAAATGTTGAAATTTAGTGGATTTAATATCAACCTTATAAGAACAAAGAAGTTAATGAAACAACCAATGGGCCTATAAGGATATAGCATGGGCTCCCATGCAGTATTTTACAATGTCAAAATTTATTAGTTGATTCGAGTGAATTATATTAATTAAAAAATTTATTGATAATTTTAAATTTTAAATTTTATTATATATTGATATTTTTAATAAAAAATTTAAAATATTATTAAAATTTTCAATTAATATGAATTATTAGATTTAGATTCGAATGAGTCATGGGCTTCAACGAGCATCCGAGGAATGTAAATTATAGTAATAAATAATACTACTTTTCTTTAGAAATTTGAGAGAGAGAAAATGAAATTGTGTGCGTCTTCTGAGGAGGAGGGAAAAGTTCGAGGAAATCTAAAAAGGGTAGCTCATTTTGTGATTGATTTGATTTGATTTATTGTTTGGTTTTTTTTATGACTATGTCATCACCTGGGAAAAAAGAGGCTTCTCTCTGTTACCCAATCACTACGAAGGCTCGTGATCTGTGACGGTAATTCACCGTACCAAATCGAAGGGTGGGCTTCTCTGTTGGAGTGCTCAAATCAACAACCATTTTGAACCGTTATTAAAAAAAAAATTGTGATTCGGGGGAGAAATTATTGAATGCTCTATTTCCTTAATGTTATAACTCTAATTATAATTTTAAAGAGCACAAATGATATCAATGTATTAGATTTTTTTAGAATTATCACTCTAATTATCACTCGAGTTTATTTTGAAATTATCATTCGAGTTCGTTAAAATTACCATTAGAATTTCTCAGATTACTAATGATCGAATGATAACAATACATAAAATCAAACACCCAATAATTTTTTCATTTGATTAGTCGGCATATTTCCAATTCAATATAGGGAAACTTTTTTTTTTTAATTTGTCACTGTACTATTGCTTAATGTTACAAATTTCGATTTTTTTCGAATATCATTATAATAAATTTAAATTTAAATATTTTTTATTTTATAATTTGATAACCAATTTTCACATCGACTTGATTTTATTGCAATTTTGGAAGAGTTTCCAAATAACGAAATCCGACTTGTCTAAAAAGCCTGATCCTTGTCCAGACCCCAAAAAAATTAAGGAGTACTCTATGATAATACAATTCAAATATTTAGGCTACCCTTTGAAACTTCTGTACCAAAATATGCATCAACGGACATGAAATAGAGAGAGGAAAGATAGGGTCATCCATCACCACCACTAAGCACTACCACCAACAAATCATTCTGAATAGAGCAGACGGACATGAGATATATTTCAGAGCCTCTCAGTTCTAAGACAAGTGAAGGGTAGAAATGGACCCCAACATCAGATTTCCAGAGCCTATAATTGTCCAACCTCTCTGACCATTGCTCTCTCTCACTCTATCCCTATCCTATCTTTGACCCTACTACCACCTTGTAGGTCTGTTTGGCATCTTTAGTTGTAGACTATCTTTGTCTACCAAATAAATTGAGTCACTTACGGTTGGCTCATATATTTTAAATGGTGCCCTTCACCTTTTCGCACAATATTTCAATCCAGTACGCTTATTCCATTGTTATTTTTGAAAATTGTACTGGAAATCTATTAACTATATGTTGTTATTTCGGTGTCTTTCGAAAAAAAATTTTTTGTTTTATGTGATAAAAATATATATTTAGTGGTAATATCTGTACATCTGATGATAAAACACATTTATGGTAAAAATATTTTTTCTTGTTTTTACCATCAATAATTTTTAATTTTACAATTAAAAATATAAATTTGCCACTAAATGTATATCTTGTCACGCAAAAGGTATAAATTGGACAAATTATCTTTTTTTTTACTCAAGGCAATAGACTCTAGCTTAACCATTAGTGGCTTTAGATTTTGAGGTCAAGAGCTTGCCCAGAAAATCGCTTTTTTCCATGTCAAGCAAGAGGCAAAATAAATGAGAAACTGCGCCAAAGCACGTGTCCTTTCTATATTATGAATTTATAAACACAGAGAAAACCTTGGTACAAATGAGGTATACAAAAGACTGGACAAAGACCAGGGGGAAAAGGCCTAAGATGCCCTCAACCTACAAGATACATGGAAAAACAAACTACATCCAAGGCCACAAAACTCAAAAGGCAAATATCATAATATATCTTCCTTAAATCATTCGGTGTTCATATAATAAGAGCAACTTTTAATGCATGAAAAATAAATTATGTAAACTCTAAATGGATATTTTGAACAGTGAATTAGGTGGGTAAATAAAAGTACTAGAACAGCCTTTTAGGCCAAAGTCCAAACCAAACCAACCTGATCAAAAGTAACTTTTTATCTTTCCTTTATTATCAAATCATCTTCTCTTACAAAGATTACAAGCTATTCCAAACACGTATCATTTGCCTATCTCCCTTCTGCAGAATCAGCTTTATCAATCCTTCCTGCAAAACAAAGCAACAAAATAATTTAAAAGCTGAAAATCTAAAACTTAGAAAGTAAAGGTGATATGGGTTCTTGCGCATTACATATAAAAGAATGTAAATCACCTGAAACAAATATAAAACAGAACCAACTAAATCCTAAATTTTTTTTATAAGTAAAATCAACTAAAGCTTAACTATTTCTTATATATATATATATATATAAAGCCTTCAAACCCCATCCAGACCACAAAAAAAAGAAGAAGGGGGGTGGGGGTTGGACTTTGTCAATGAAAGGGTCTATTTTCCAATTCTCTTCACGAAAGAAAAATCACTTGAACCGGTGCAAACAAACACACATATACAAACTTTCAAATTACTGATTTTTGCTAAGTTGAAGTTTTAATCAGAGAAAGCATATTAAATTCATTTTTACTGCAATTTAAATAAGTTCTGACTCCTTAATCCTGCAGAAGTTCCAATTTGTACTGCCAATTGGAGAAACGCAGAAGCATATGCACGATATCATAATTCAAGTTTGCAACATCATCAATACCAGTTACATAAGCTCTATTACACAGCCTATTAGATTATATATGGATTGTGCACGACTTAAGTCAGAAACAAACAGAGAACATAGTTGATTATGTTTTAACAGTAATCATCTTGGACTATTTAAAGCCCATATACCAAGTAAAAGAAATGGCAACAACACTCAGTAATGCACAGAAAGAGAAGGAATACTGCAAAAAAAGTCGACAAGTTAAGAATTACTTGTATAATGTTTCCATGGTATCCTTCAAGCCTGCAACATCGGCACCAATAATTTCAGCTGCCTTTTTCCCACCTTGAAAGAAATGGAGTGTTGGCTGCAGCATAAGACACAAATCAGATTTTTTTTCCCCTTTTCATTTTACATGCGTTCTCAATGCGCTGTGTGAATGTCAAACACATAAAAACAACAAATAGGATTGTTAACTTATCAATAGTCAGCTTACTCCACATATCCAAAGCTACAGAGTGGTAATCAAACATTTTGCAATGGAACATGTAATAAATTAAACAAATAAGCATAATCTAATGGTATGAAATGAAGAAGACAATTGTTTTAGTAACATCAAATAAGGATGATCTAACGAAAAACACACTACTCCATCCATGAAGATAAAAGAAAACTGAAGCAGGCATTGTCAACATCCGAAGCTCAATATAGCCATTAAATATTGATCCCTAATAGTAATTTTTAAATACCTTAATTTAGAGCTAAGCTGAATCATCAAACTATATAGTATCTTGAACTCTAAGAGGCTAATGACCTCGGATTCCCCCTTAAAAAAAATATAAATTTTCCAGTTGATTCATGGTACTTAGAATTACCACCTGAACCAAAACCAAATTTTAAATCAAAATTAGAATTATACAGTTTACTTGTTAAGTTTCATGATCAAACAACTTATCCCAGCCAGAGAGAACAAAAAAATCATAGCAGCATCTGTCGCTGCTTTCTTATCTTCATAGTAAGAGAATTTTTGGAAAACAAAAATAGGAAAATAACAGAGACAGTAACCTTAATGCTTCATATATATATATATATTCTCTTTACACTATATAATAGAAAACATGTTGCTCTGCTGTCAACAGTAGAAAGCACTGAAGACGGATGAATCCTGAAATATGCAATATAACTTTTTTTTAGAAACTTCAGTGGAAAGATACGAGAATAATTCATTAGTAAGTTAATACAACCAGTTTAGTACAAAAATAAAAATAGTACACAGACAATGGTAAGCAATTTGCTACCTGGAGCTGTATATGGACATTACAAGACCCAAACAAAATGGAGAAAAGAAGGGTGAAGGTATTTACCACAGATGTAATATCTAACTTTCTCAATGTGCTCTGAAGGCCTGCCTGCAGATAGGATAACACCATCAGTTCATGATAATTTAAATGCAAATAGTTGCACTAACCTTGTAGAAAAGAACTTTTTAACTTCCAAAGATCTAATGCTATTTATAAGAAGAATAAAAAAGAGCAATGAATAGAAAAATTATACAGTCAGACAAATGCAATTGCTTCACAGGGTACTCCAATAAGGTAAAATCCATACATGGAGATCGAGGCTCAGAATTCAGTTGACCCACCAAGCAGAGATACTAATCTAATGAACTGGTTTCAACTAAACAGATTATCAATGGTTATGGTGAACTATTGTTATCTTTCCGTTCTATCAAACTATATGCTTTTGAACGGCCCACCATAAAACCGTATATTATGTTTTGATTTGATCCAGGATCAAAATTTTATAAACTGTTGGAAGATTTATAAATCGATAAAAAAGTAATTAATATAATAATAATAATGAAGACAAATATTGAACTTTATAATTACAATTAACATGTATCGTAAAAGCATCACAACGTTTACCACATATAAGTTTGGGAAGAACTGAAAATGCTGCACAAGTTCCATCATTTAACAATCCAATTTGAACATCAAATCATCCGTCAAAAAGTGCTTAAGATGGATTTTAGCATATTCTTTCCCCAACATCTATGACAATATTTGCACCTTGTACATCCAAAAGTATCAGCTCATTCTATTTTCGGAAGAATTTAAAACTTGCCGTCATGCAAACTAGTTAATGTGCACCCATGTGTAAGAACTACTTTTTTTTTGTTAGCCCCCTCCACCCATATGTACAAACTAAAAGTATAGATTGATGCCTCCAAGAAATCAATCAGAGTGAAATGAATATCATAATTCACATATAAAAAGCCCTATAATAGAAGTTCTGCTTTTCAGACTTTAAGACATTCTGATTGGTATCCTCAGCTCTACAAGCTTTATCAAACAGCTTATGATGAAAATGGTACTATTTAAAGTAAATTTGATCTGAATAATCAAAAGAATACATCCCAATACCACAAAATCCATCATACCTCATCAATGTCAATCTTATATGTTGTTACATTGGGGTATTTCTCGCTGAGCTCTCCAATTATAGGAGATATAAACCTGCCTGCGAATGATCAGTATAACATTAAATAACTACAGAAAACATTTCTTTATATCATTAAAAGAAAAATGGACAACTCGTAATGATATCAAGAAGCAAATCACATTTTGTAAGAAATAACAAAGAAACTTACAAGGCCCACACCATACAGCAGTGAAATAGAAAATTGCCGACAAAGATCCATCTATTATAGTCAATTTCAGCAGAAATAGAAAAAGAAAAAGTAAGCACAAGAAATATTTAAAAAGCTGGAGGACAAACTTTGCTAACAAGTAAAACTATAAACAAAAAAATGTACCTTGAACTTTGCTAAGAGAGCTACTGAAATCTTCTTCTGATTTAACAAGAACAATGTTCGATGGACCTGAAATCAAATTATTGGCTTCATATAAATTGCAGATAATGATGTTTAGTTCCCTTAACATGTAAGAATGTGACTTACCAAAAAAAACATGTAAGAATGTAGGTTATGCAACATTTCATATTTTTCCAAGTTTTATCACCATTTTTTCATGTTGTTCAATAAACTCATTGTCTTTTTTCAGCTATATCGAAAGAGAATAGAAAAAAAAACAAAAAACAAAAGGAGAAAAAACCCATAAAAATAAAGGATTGACCTTAGAAAATTTCATGTGTTTCATGATTCCAAGACTCAGATTATCTCGTTGGGTTGTTTATCACAACGCTGTGTTAACCCACTATTTATAAACTCAAGGAAAAAAATTGCCTTCTAATACAAGAAAAGAGGGTCATAAAATGCCAAATTACAATACGAGAGGTGTTTTTGTAGAGAGAGCTCAGAGAAACTAATAGCCTTAAAAAATGTTATTCATGATCATAAGTTCATAAATTTACATCAATGGCCATTGGTCCACATGATATTAGTGTTTTTTTATGGGGGAGGTCCCACCACAGTAGCTTGCTACTGGGTCCTCATGGGTTGTACTAGCTTGGTCTCCCACTTGCGCAAGCAAAGCAGTGAGAGTCGAAGCACAAAACATTTATAAGATGAATTAAAATACTAATGAGGGTGACAAAGAAGGCTGTAAATTTGAAGGCACACAATTCTTTGCGCTCTCCTTAAAGAAGATTTGTCCCCTTGTGCATTAAGTTTGTCAGTATCCTCTCCAAGAGATGCAACGATCCTCGGATTTTCTTCTATGCAACGATCCTCGAATTACTTCTATGCAACGATAGTAATCTTGCGAACTCATTTAATTTGGAAGGTAGTAATAGTAGAACTCAATGTTTTGAAAAACGAAGTCGAGGCGCACTATATTTCAAAAACGCCCTTAGGTGTTGAAAAAAAGGAACAGGTCCCCAAAGGTGTACGTCTCACTCGAATTTTCGAAAGAAATATGCTTTTTTGTTGGGGAGTGCACCTTCAATTTACCACTCACATAATACGGGCAATTACTTACCAAGTTCTTTTCGGTTTTGTGCCTTACAATCACGTGCACGTATCTTTTCATGAGTGTCTTTAAGGAAAACTTTATGGTTGCATGTACCAGACCATAGCAATTTAAGTTCCAAGAAAGACTAGCTCCATTATAGTGTTGTAGAAAGAGATGTAACTTATGAACAAATCTAGGTAACAACACAAGATTTCATGGTACGTATCTTAAGGAGGAGGACCATTGTGAGAAGATGGACTACTCCCTAAAGACCTATATTACCAGGACTCGAGTATGGGTGTCGGATATAGGTACGTGTCCAAGTGTCGAACTCGTTTATTTTTTTGTAATTTTTCATAAATTTTCCTTTAATTTAGAGTGTCCAAGAGTCATACCCTTATCCGAGCGTCGGCGGTCCAACACGGGTACGACGGATTAAAGTGAAGAGTCTATGTGATATAGCTAAAGACAACGTGTTCATGGTTGTAATGCGCAAAACCAACGAGAACTTGGTAGTTGCCTGTACTGTATGCATGGCAAATTGATGTTTGGCTCAAAGGATTGAATTCAAGACTTAATTCACTCGTGTTTCTTCAAATGGAGATTTTCCAACATTAATTGTAGGTTCAAGTCCAAAAGACACCAATACCCATTGCATAGTAAAAGCGCTCATTTGGTTTAAATAAAATTTTAAATCATGTGGGGATTGTTAGATTTGATTTAAAGATCTGATTTGTGATTTTGCAATTTGCTTATTATTTATCATATTATCTCATATCTAATGTCTGGTAGATGAATTGAAGAGTGGGGTAACTATCTCCTAAACTCACTCACCCATATCTCTATGATTTAGTAACTGTAAATTATTTAGATAGTATAAATTGGTTATCTGCTATCAAAAGGAAAAAAATCTGTGTCAAAAAACTTATTCTCTCTTCTTCAAAACTCATTTAAGTTCTACTATGACTACCTTCCAAATTAAATTGTAGTTTGTTTTGAGCAACTGGGCAATCTGAGTTTGCAAGATTACTATCACTACATAGAAGTAATTTGATGATCGTTGTAACTCTTGGAGAGAACGCTAACAAACCTCATGCATAAGGGCCAGAACTGCTCTAAGGAGGGAGCAAAGAATTACAGGCCTCTATCAAATTTACAAGATTTTCTGTCTCCCTATTTACTAATTTAATTCACCTAATAAATGTTTAATTAATAATTTCTGCTAATGATTACTATTATTCTATGAATTGCTAGAGATTATTTGTAACAACTAATAGCCTTAAAACAATCTTATTGGCCATCACATGTTCATAAATTTATATTGACATAGACCTTGCGTATATTTGACAACAAGAAAAATTATGAAATTGCCTTTCTCTTCATAAGAGGTTTTTTTTGTGCCTTTTTATATAATAGTTTGTGGATCAGTATTAGTTACTGTTCCAAATTAAAATAACAACACATAGCTTCACAAAAAATATTAAAAAAAGGAGCAAAGACCCATGAATTATCGGTAATAAAAATAACAAAAAATGTGCATATGGATATACAAAGATAACAAAACAGGAAGGAGATTGACTTCAATTGGCAACAAGAAAAAACAAAAACAGAAAACATAAATAAAGAAGAGACAGTACCTCCCGACGGCGAGCAGAGGGTTCTCCGGCACTGAAGAGAAGGGTTTGGGAAGTGAAAATGTGTGGAAATGGAGAAGGGTGAAACAGTGGACAAGGGCTTTATGGGAATTTCAGCAGCGGATGATATCGTCTTTGGAGTTGAAATTAGGGTTTCTATGAGACGAGAGGAAGAGGGAAGTGAATGGACACATGAGCCACGGCGTTGATGAAATGAGCGGAATAATGCACAATTTCCCTTCATTCTCTCTCTCTCTTTAAGCTCCAAAACTATCTTCTATGGAAGTATGGTGCCTGTAGGGTTTTTGTGGAGAGGGGTTTTTGCTGCAGCTTGCGAAATTGCCACGTGTGGTGGTCCATGAATGGGGCCATAGGAGGAGCAATTTTTTCTTTGGATTATAATTTTCAGTGTTTTTTTAAATGTAAAGCCCAACCAAATGCTACTACTACTACAACGATTGATTATTGCTTTAATTCATCATTGCATGGTATGGAGTATATACGTAAAATAACATTAAATTATCGCAATAGCCGAAGTAACTACAAAATCATTTGTTTCTGTGTGAATGATCGATAAAGAAATTTTTTACAAATTTTTTAAGTTGGATATAGATGATTTACATTTGATCCGTTGAGATAAATGATTTAATACGATGCGTACAAGTTGATCTGTGATATCATTTTATCGTTGAATAAAAAATAAAATAATATATTTAAATTAAAAAATAATTTTATTAAATTTTTATTTAAAATAATTAATATCTATTTGTATATTACATCTGTCACTGTAGTACTTTTATTGCAAATTATTATAAAAAAAAATACTATAAATGATCTCATTTTCTGTTGGTTTTGATCCAAACGACTACATTGCTAAAAAAAACAATCAAACCTTAGCAAACCTCGCTAATAGGGGTTGCTTGCGCTGGTTTAAAGCAATCTTTTAATCGATGCTTATTTTTTAAAACTTAATCAAATTAAATTATAAATTGTTAAATTTTATTAAATAACAATTCATTAAACCTTTTAGAAAAAATTAAAAATAAACACCAACTTTAGAAATGATACACATCCCTTGTGATTTGAGACTTAAAATTTTAATATCTAATATGGTGGAAGTGGACACCTAATTACTAATTTATTAATTAATGTTTTAACTCTAATTGTAATGCTAATAAATTGATATGTGGTTGTCATATCAACTAAGCCGTCTTAGCTCAGCTGGTAGAGCGCATGGCTTTTAACCATGTGGTCGTGGGTTCGATTCCCACAGACGGCGTAAATTAATTACAAATAAATATATTTTATTTTATCAATTTTGGGCTTTTCCTATCTATACCTAAATGAGAATGAAATTATTGAATTTACAGTTTTGCACACCTAACTGATTAGGTGAATGACTGACTCATATTTATCACATGCCACATTTCAAAAAAATCAATTATTGTGATAGAACTTAAGGATTTGATTGGGAGGTAAGGAAAAAACAGAGTAAGAGAAAAAAGAAATGAAAAATATTTTTCATTGATTAATAAGATAAAAATATGAATATATATATATATTGAATTAAATATTTATAATTGTATAGAAAATAATTACTTTATTAATGAAGTTAAATATTATAAATAATTTAAAAATTAAACATAAATAAATAACTTACAAAAACAATAATATATAAAATAAACAAAAATAAAATAAAATAATTTATAAATAAATAAAATATAAAAAATAACTTAAAATTTTATAAAATTAAAAAAACAAAAATATTATTACTTTTTAACCGTTCATCATTTTAAAAGACCCCACCTAATTTGGTCGGCGTCCATTTCTCATGTTAGGAGATTGTTTTTCTCTCACGTCTGGTTTAAAATAAAAAGTATATATGAAGAAGTAGGGCTGCTGGTGGTCTGACCACCACCACCAACTCTTACCAAAAAGTGTGATAACAAGAACATGATCATGCGAGACGTGTTCAAAAGATGTTGTTTATGTGATAGAAATTAGAAGGAGAACCCAAAGACGATAACTAATTTTGTCGATTGACATTGCACCATTTCTATGCTCTAGATCGATTGCTCATGCTTTGCGTCTCTCACAAATTTGATTCGGACTTCCTTCTTTGTAGTTTGTAGATAAGGTGAAACTTTTTTTTATTTTTAAGTAATATAAGTATCTTTACACGTAAAACAAATATAAATAATAATTCATGTTAGATCATTAAATAAAATTTGTTTCGTTTTGTAATGAAAAAAGACTCACCCAATAAGCATTTTAGATTTTTTTAGACCTGAATAAATGGAAATTATTGATTTTTAAAGTAAATGTTAAACTTTTGGAGTGGTCGTCTGAATTGCAAACTAATAGACTGAGTTGTAATTAAATTTAAAATATAATGATGAATTTATAATTTAACTTTTTTATAATTTTATTGGGTTAAGAAAGTATTAGAACATTCTAACCTAGTTTCTATGAAGTTTCTAATATTTAAATTGTTTTTACTATCAATAATTAGTTTGGTTGGTTATTAAGGTTTTGGTTTAGTGATCAAAATTGATATATTGGAACTATAAATTCTCAAATTTGATTCGTACAGTGTGTAAGTTATTTAACTTGTTTTATATTTATTATTTCTTTAATTTTAAGTAGATTTGTATATAACATCGTTTCAATATAAAATATATATTTTAATTGCCTATTCAATAATATTCTTTTATTGGTGTGACAACAAGGATGTGTTTGTGTGAAAAGATTAGGATATCCTTGTTTTCCCCGTAAAACGGGTTGTCCTGTCTTGGTTAGTGGAAGATTGTTTGGCTTTTTAACTTTGTGACTTTCTATTTGGTTAGTGGAGTAGAAGTCATATTCCCAACAAACAAAAGATAAAAGGCTATGTTTCCCCATTCATTTTGCATTATTGCATGGGCAAAAGCTTCATCCCAAAATTGTCCTCTGGAACAAAAAGGTGTTAAAAGTCTTTGCACTTAAGTATGATGCTTATGATACAATTTAAGTGCATATTACTCACTTTGCATTTATATCTCACTAATATATTTTTTTTTGATAAAATAATATATTAATTGATAAAAAAACTCATATTTAATATTAAAATATATATTATATATTTTTTGTATTGTTTTATTATCGAATATCAATGTTTTTTATCACTAAAATACTATTTTACCTGAAAATGTAATAGTAAAGTATGAATACCTTATTTTTAAACTAGGCATTAAGAGTCCACCTACAAATTAAAGTCTTTCCCTATTTTGGGTTTTGGCAACTAATCTAATGCAATTAAGAGTATAGACTTTGAATTAATTATTACTCTTTGTTTGGAATCAAATGATGCATGAAATTCATTTTACTCGCATATTCTATTAATTTCGATTATATTTTATATAAGTTTACATGATTATAGTTCATTTTAAACAAAATAATTACGTTGAAAAAAATCAATATTTCAAAAACAAAAAATTATTATATTTAAGTTAGGTCAAACTGCATGTGGCTAAATATAATTTACTCAAAAATTTATCATCCAATGTATCACATCTATAATAATAAATAAAAATTGTTTTCTATACTTTTAATTTGAATATTCATATAAACTAATTTTGTTTTTCATTTTTTTATATTAAAAATGATTTCTTTTACAAATTTGAGCACTGAACATTCAAAAACATATCAGAACTTCAATCCAATCTCAATACACATCAATATTAATTAGTAATTTAATATGCTTCCTTGAGATTTGAATCATATATGTGCCATGGATTTTAACTCAAATATTAATTTGTACCCATGCCATACTTTCAACCGTT
Source organism: Bretschneidera sinensis (assembly GCA_023935145.1). Taxonomy (NCBI): domain Eukaryota; kingdom Viridiplantae; phylum Streptophyta; class Magnoliopsida; order Brassicales; family Akaniaceae; genus Bretschneidera; species Bretschneidera sinensis. The sequence continues at coordinate 72,162,844 of CM043705.1, forward strand.
ACAATTTGCATCTCACACTTTACCATAATATCTAATAGGATCACTCTATCGTTTAAAATGAAATTAAAATTTGATGTGATGAATTTATATATGACACATTTAAAAGCTCAAGCATGTTGCACATGTCATTTAAGAATGAATTTACAACAAAAAAAACAAACTAACTACCTATTATTTAACATTTTTTATTCAAAATTTTATTTGTTGTTTATATCAAAAATAATTTAATGTTGTGACATATTTTGACTAAGCCACGTGTAAAGGCCCTAGAAAGTAAGAGATAATATAGTTAGAAAAGAAGAAACGTGATAAGAGTATTAAATGAGCTAAGATGATCAACCATCAAAAAGCTCGTGAAATAATGACTTTTAAAAGTAGAATTTCGAAGGGTGATATCGAGATAAGCATGATAACTCAAGGATTCGAAGCTGATGAACTCGAGAGAACTTTCAATACCTCAACCTCGAGCATGATGGATAGGTTATAACAACTAAACAAAACACGAAAAAATGCGATTTCCTCGAGAAATTAGAAAACGACTTCTTGAAAATATATTGAGAATATGAAAACCTAGAGAATAAAGGAGAAGAGGATTATGTTGAAAGTGACGACGCTATCAATAATATATAGGAGGGATCTTTCCTAATACGATGTTGGAATGGTGGTGGTGGCGACGGTCGATATAGCTTTTGAAAAAAATCGTTATGATCTTGAGGTTTCACAAATATTTTAAATTGTCCGAAACATTAATTTGTGGTTATTGAATTTTCAACTCTACAATTTATTTTAATGTTTTTTTACAGTCAATTTCTCTATCAAATCGTGCGTGTAAAATACACTTGTTAAATTACCGACAGTAAAATTGTTCTAAAAAATTGAATTAAACATAATTTTGTCATAATTAACTAAAAATACATTAAAATAATTTTTATCGATAACACAAATTGAAACCTAAAAAAAAATTAAAATATTTGTAAAACTTCAATATCACAACTAATATTTTTCATACATGAAAGATTACCCTTTTACTTATTTAATATTTTGAAACTCTTAAAGCTCAAATGCTAGTATGGAGAATTATTATTTTTTTTTAAAAATGTTGAAGAAAACATAATAACGCTTTTATGAGTTGTACAAATATTTTTATAGGTGGAACCGTTATAAATACTAATTTATATCAAATTACAAATAAATTGATGGATAATATTTTTCTTTTCTATTTCTTCGGAGATACAAAACTTATCTCACTCGCTAAAATACCCTCGAATCCAAAAAAGTCTCAACAGAAAATGAAGTCTTACTCTAACGGCTTCGTTATTAATTTTCAATCAAACTTTGTTGCGCTATTTCTCTTTTCGTTTTATTCCATTGCAGGATACAAATCCGCCAAGTTCTCCAAAGTAAATAATTCAACTATAAAGGGTAAATAAGTAATCCATGTCCTTGTCCAACCATCTTGTAGTTTAAAAATTGTTGTCTCCACGTTCTCTTCTCGGGAATCTCTCTTTTTTCTTTACTATTTTCTACAGGGAATGCCTTTTTTTTTCAAGCCTTTCGTGATTTATTAACATAAAAAAAAAACGATTCAGTACCGAATTTTTTTTAACAAAAATTTGCCGCGGAAAAAGGCCCACCTTTTCTATATATCAAAACGTGGAGTATCCGTGTTCTCTCCCCATAAATGTCTTTCTTTGCTCTGTCCTCTCTCTCTAAGGACGTGATTTTGCCCATTGCTATCTGCGTGGTGAATCTAAGCAAATGGCGCCGAGTGGAAAGGACCTACAGCTGACCCCGGTTGCCGGATACCCGATATCGGCGGCGGAGGTTACCCCCAGAGAATTTTCCGGTGACATGGAGGAGGTTCGGCTTTTGGATTCATATGATGGCGGAAACAGCGATAGTTTGGCGAGAATCGAAGAGGGTATGAAGAGAATTCAGGTTAGAGTCACAGGGATGACCTGCGCTGCTTGTTCAAATTCTGTTGAAGGAGCTTTAAAGAGTGTCAATGGGGTCTTGAAAGCATCAGTGGCCTTGTTACAGAACCGGGCTGATGTTGTTTTTGATCCCAATTTGGTTAAGGTTAGTCTTCTCTTATTGTTGTTGTTTTTTTTTAACATTCTTTCTTTCTTTTGGATTAATTCGGTTTGTATGGTTTGTTTGGTTTAATCCTTTTTTTTCTTAATTCTTCATGATTGGGAATGCTACATGGTTTAGTTGTGCTTCAATTTGGGTTTGATCGCTGTTTTTGGTGAATTGGGTTCTGGTTAGCGATAATAGTTTAATTTGCTGAATTGGATCACGAGTTAGTATTCGTGGGTTAAAACTAAAGCTTTGTTAGTTGTTTTGGTGTTCCGAAGTACGGATTTAGCATTATTTCTCTCTCTCTTTTTTTTTTAATGGTAAATTGGGTCATCCTTGAATATCTTTTTTTATGAGTGAAGTGTATTAAAAGCAAAAAACGCCCAACCCCATCCTTGAATATTTATTGTTAAGGATTGGATTTGTGTTTGTTATTTTGGTGATTCAACCATTTGGCTAGTTTTAGTTACTAGCATTTTGTGTTTGAGTATCTTGTAAAAGGTTTGTTATTCAAGACTATATTTAATTTTAATTATTTAGCCAGATAATTGAATATTAATTGCAAAGTATCTCTAGTTTAAAATTTTGCCATTGTATTGTCATAATCTTGTTCTTTCAGTGTTCAATCATATGTGGAACATATCATGAGTTGTGATGACTGAGATTTATCACTTTAGAGCAGTAGGCATGGTCTTGGTGCATTTAAATAAATTAAACGTATATGTTATGGTTGTGATAATGTAGCATATACTGGCAGTTGGAGTGGAATGGATGTTGTTAATTGTTGGAAGAACGATGATTGGCCGGTAGGGGAACTGTGATCCATAATTTTTTTTTGCATCCTTTTGTAGTGGTGGACAATGAATTTTTTATTTGACTGATAATTTTTTTAGTGATTATTGGCGTTTGATCTCTCTCTCATCGTGTTGCTTTGCATTTGGATTCGTAATCATGATTCGTATTAGGCAAAAGTAATGTTTTGATAGACCCCTTTTCTAATTTTCTAGGAATGGCGGTGTTCACACTCTCTCTCTTTCTACCCCCCTTCCATACATGCAAAAGAAAAAAGGTTTATTGAGAGAATCAGCTTTGATTACTTCTTTATTTTTGGGATTGTTTACAAAGCAAAGTCATGTGGTTAGATTTTCCAATCAGTTAAAGGACTGATAGATTAGTCACACTAAGATAAAACTTCAGGTATGTGTTGTAACTTTTTCCAATGAGATGCGATTAACGTTAGATCTTGCTTGTGGGCTAGGTTTCTTCTCACCTTTTTTAATTTGCCATTGTAGATGACTGTACATTTTGAATCCCTATATTGTGGAGGCAGTTGGAGTGGTGAATACCATGAGCTGGAATGCCATTAGTATTGATGGAGATAGGATGATGAGTAGAATTAGGGATTTTGATCTAAAAATTTTGGGGTATTTTAATTATGGGGATAATTATGTGATTGGAAAATATTAAGGGTGTTTAGAGTTTAGAAAATTTTAATATATTTAAGTTAACTAAGTTTCTTTATCGGTTTACGACTAGTTTCTAAGATCCCTCTATAAGAGACGTCCCTATGTTATTTTACTTAGCTTATGAATTATGAAAAATAGTTTCTTATTGAAATCAAAACAACTCTGTGATTGAGTTGTTCTTCGTGCCCTGTGATTGGGCTGCGGCTCTCATGTGATTTGGATCGTTTTATCCTTATTTTCTTGTTCATTTCTTCTCTACTGTTCTACGTCAGGTGTATTCAAGTATTTTTGGTGTAAGAAAAGTAAAAGAATGTTATGAATTTCAGATAATGTGAAAAACTTATGATCTATAATGAAAGAGTGAAAGTGGTGCAACTGCAGATCAGCACCTATTCTAGAGGCTATTTAGTAATTTTAGTTCAAGATTTCTCATAAAATTATGAACCTTGCTCTATGAGAAACATTCGTTTGAGATCCTAGGTTCCTGTATAAGATTTCTATCATACATGCTGGAAATATGATGATTCTGGTGTCATATGCATGTTACTTTTAAAGGATAGATCTTCTGCCCTCTCTGTTCTTGCAGGCTTATCTGGTTTGACAGAAAGAATCCTCTGTAAAACTGTATTTCCAAGAACCAATCCTCAGGAATTTTAAAGAATTTGTTGATAGCTAGTTGTATTAGTTAGATTGCAGTGTTTAACCAAATTTAATGAATCACTCATTTTTTGTTAGAAAATATTTGGAGTTTTGGTCAACTTCCTTCTATGTATATCATAAATTTTGTTGACAGTTTTATGTGGTTCTAAGAGTTTGTCGGGGAATTTAAGTTCTAATTTTTGTTACTGTGGCTGTAAACATCTTGTTTAGAATTTCTTGTCAAGTAGCTGAAATCCATTATTATCTTCCTTGTGTGTGCCTCGATTGACTAGATAAGGTGATTTCATGCTAAAAATCTGTTATTCTCCCCCCCCCCCGCTCTCTCTCTCTCTCTACATACACATTGATCTCCTTTCACCACGACCTAAAATTATTTTGTAACTGTGTCTTAACTTTCAGGATGAAGACATCAAGAATGCCATCGAAGATGCAGGGTTTGAGGCAGAGATTCTATGTGAACCCAGTACAACTAGGACAAAACCCCATGGTATCGTATTGGGGCAGTTTACGATATGGGGTATGACATGTGCAGCCTGCGTGAACTCTGTTGAAGGTATTTTAAGAAATCTTCCTGGTGTTAAAAGGGCGGTTGTTGCCTTGGCTACTTCATTAGGAGAAGTTGAGTATGATCCTACTGTAATTAGTAAAGGTGATATTGTCAATGCAATTGAAGATGCTGGATTTGAAGCTTCATTTGTACAGAGCAATGACCAGGATAAAATCAATCTCGGGGTTGCTGGGATATTCAGTGAGGTTGATGTACAGCTTCTAGAAGGCATGCTTACCCGATTGAAAGGGGTGAGACAGTTTCGTTTTGACCGGGCTTTAGGAGAACTGGAAGTTGGCTTTGATCCTGAAGTTGTCAGTTCTAGATCAGTAGTCGACGGGATTGAGGGAGGAAGCAGCGGGAAGTTTAAATTACATGTTATAAACCCTTATGCAAGGATGACTTCTAAAGACATTGGAGAAACGTCTAATATGTTTCGAATTTTCCTCTCCAGTCTATTTCTCAGTGTGAGTATCATTTATTTTATCCTTTTTTCTTTCTTGTCCAGTTAACATGCTCATTGCATCGGTGTATTCCGTAACCTTCTTAAACATGTAATGAGATGAATGTATATGCTATGTTCCCCTCCCCCCTCCCCCTTTAAATTTTCTGCTAGTCAGCCTTTGCATTTATTTTATTCTTTTTCTTTATATATTAAAGTTTCCTCCCTCTCGCAGCTGATCCATTTGTCAGTATATTGCTTTCATATCTCTTTCGCTGTTCTTTGTATCTGATTTAGGTATACTGTTGTTCTTTGAGTAGATGAATGAAGCAACATGAAGTGAAAGTTTTGTTTGAAACTGAATACTTCTTTTTATACCCCTCCGTCCGATAATCATGGTCTTCCTTTCCATTTTGGGAGGTCTCAAAATGAGTGTCCATTACCATAAAGTCAGAGCACAAATATTTTATGTTATTATATTACCCTTTATTTGAAAATAAAACTAAAATTATATTCACTATTAAAAGGGTAATTTTGAAAATATGTTACAAAAATTTGAAATTTTCATTAACCTGTTCCACTGCTTAAGCTTTGTGCTCATGCAAAGATGACTATGATTATGGGTTGGAGGGAGTAAGATTTTGTGTGTTTTTGCCCGTGGGGTATACCCTAACCTTCTTAACTTTTACATGGAACCATTTAACATTCTTGGCATATCAACATATCTTCATACAAGAGTTGCTACACGTTTTCTTGTAATGCATTGAAGCACGTTTAACACATGTTAATTGTTGGTCTTTAATGAATTTGATACAGATTCCTGTATTTTTCATACAAGTGATTTGTCCTCACATACCGCTTCTGGATGCCTTACTAGTCTGGAGATGTGGACCCTTACTAATGGGTGATTGGTTGAAGTGGGCACTGGTGAGTGTTGTTCAGTTTGTTGTTGGGAAGCGTTTCTACATTGCAGCAGGGAGAGCTCTTCGAAATGGTTCAACTAACATGGATGTTTTGGTTGCATTGGGGACTTCGGCCTCTTACTTCTACTCTGTTTATGCACTTTTGTATGGTGCAGTCACTGGTTTTTGGTGTCCGACATACTTTGAAACGAGTGCAATGCTGATAACATTTGTATTGTTTGGAAAGTATTTGGAGTGTCTTGCGAAGGGAAAAACATCAGATGCTATCAAGAAGTTAGTAGAACTTGCACCAGCAACAGCACTTTTGATAGTCAAAGACAAAGGTATCTGTTATTTTCTACCTTACCCTTTTTTATATTTAGATTTTACCCTAGCTTATATTGAAGTGTCTATGTTTTGAAAAAGAAAAAGTAATGTTGATAATTTTTGTTTTGGTCTTGCTGAGGATCAAAGTTGATGCTGAAAGTGACACAAAACCATTGAAGAACTGAGTGGTTTCAATTTTATGGTATTCTAGGTGGAAAGTCTATTGGGGAGAGGGAAATAGATGCTTTGCTAATTCAGCCTGGTGACACATTAAAAGTTCTTCCTGGTACAAAGCTTCCTGCTGATGGTGTGGTTGTGTGGGGTTCAAGTTATGTTAACGAAAGTATGGTAACTGGTGAATCTGTGCCTGTTTTGAAAGAGGTTGATTCACTAGTTATTGGAGGTACAATAAATTTACATGGTGCCCTTCACATACAAGCTACCAAAGTAGGATCTGATGCAGTTCTGAGCCAGATAATTAGTTTGGTTGAGACAGCTCAGATGTCCAAAGCTCCTGTTCAGAAGTTTGCTGATTTTGTAAGTGTTGTTTAGATTTGATGTAATTTTTTTTTGCTATATTTATGCTGCACGTGATAATCATTTGGATGGTATTTTTGAAGCTTTCTTTGTTTTTTATGGTGCATCTGGATTAAAATTGCGTGAGGTGAAATGACTAAATAAGTATTTGTACAAACAATAAAAAAAATTGTTAGACAGGATTTTGTTGTTGTTCAGTATATCCTCTTAGCTTGAGATGAAAATATTCATAATTCAATTATATTTTAATAGTAAAGATTTTAGTTAATGCCATAGTTCGGCACGCTTCATGGCAGTTGGTTGTGATGAGAGAAAGTTGTTTGTGAATAAAAAACGGTACCTATATTTTACAGGCTTACAATCTTCTTGCATTTAATCACGTTTGCTTTCAGGGTTTTTGTTGCTATGTTGAATTTGTGCATGTAACTCTTCTACTGGATATGTTTGATGGATTTGAATCAAAAGAAAGGATTGTTATTATTATAAGTCAATGCCCTATGCTCAAGTATAATTTTTACTTGTTATTTGTGACTGAGCCTTGTGCGACTAGCAGAATCAGTTCTCGTCCTATACAACTGGATCCATGTCTTCATATTAGTCTTAAATCTGGGAGATAATGAAGCAGATAAGAGACTTCTATCTTTGAGTAGTTGAAATTTCTGTGACAGCAAACTCTGGACTGTTGAGTTTATATCCTCAACCAAGAGCAAACCATTTTCATTATCGATTAGTCAGCACCATCATCTTTCTATCCGAGCTTTATGCCAACTAGTTGTGCCAGCTCTTGTGTCATCAAATTAGCATTATATCATACCACAAGCTAAATTTTATGATATTAAATACATTAAAATGACCATGAAAAATTCATATTAGCAAGCATGTACAATATTAAGTTTTTGCCTTTTCCTTTATTATATGAGCCCCACCTTTCTCCCAGTTCAACTCACCTAAGTCTTATTCTCAATCTAGTTGGAATTGCCTAAAATCCTCTCCAATTTTGCCTGTCTACATGATCCCTTGTCCCATTTTTTCCCAAATATCTAAAATATCTGCTCTTTTATGATCTTCAATTACTAATCCTCTGTATACTTGTGTGTTGTGCTTATCTTAGGCATGTCTGTGGCTTGCAGGTCGCTAGCATTTTTGTTCCTGTAGTTGTCGTTCTGGCGTTGTTAACATTTGTGGGTTGGTGAGTTCAGAGTGGCTTATACCATCATATTCACTTGCTAGATTTGTGAAGAAATTATAATGTGTACATTTTCTTTAATTGTCTGTAGGTATATAGGTGGAGTTGTTGGAGCTTACCCAGAACAATGGCTACCAGAAAATGGAAATTACTTCGTTTTCGCCCTTATGTTTTCAATATCAGTTGTGGTGATTGCATGCCCCTGTGCTCTTGGCTTGGCAACTCCAACTGCTGTCATGGTTGCAACAGGGGTTGGGGCTAATAACGGTGTGCTGATAAAAGGAGGGGATGCATTAGAAAGAGCTCAGAAGGTAAAATATGTGATATTTGATAAAACAGGCACCCTAACCCAGGGAAAAGCCACAGTTACAGCTGCCAAAGTTTTCTCAGGGATGGATCGTGGGGAATTTCTTACATTGGTGGCTTCTGTAGAGGTGATTTCTTGTACTTAATCGAAATATTAAGCAGGAGAAGGATATCAACAGCCAATAACTCTATTTCTTGTTTTCTCCTTGCTTAGGCTAGCAGTGAGCACCCATTAGGAAAAGCAATAGTTGAATATGCTCGTCACTTTCATTTCTTTGATGAGCCTTCTCCAACCAAGGATGCCCCAAACAACAACAGAGAGTCTGGAGTTTCTGGATGGCTTCTTGGTGTCTCAGATTTCTCTGCTCTGCCAGGAAGAGGTGTCCAGTGCTTCATTGATGAAAAGCGGGTTTTGGTGAGTTTTTGACACTGATTTTTACTGTTGACGTAGCCTCAGGCTTGAGCAATATGCTTCATTATTTTTTGGGGGTTTGTTTACCGGATGCTATGTACCTTGAACAGGTTGGTAATCGGAAGCTGATGACTGAAAGTGGAATTCCCATTCCAGCCCATGTAGAAATTTTTTTGGTGGAACTTGAAGAAAGTGCAAAGACTGGCATACTCGTTGCCCATGGTGATAACTTGATTGGTGTTATGGGTGTTGCAGATCCATTAAAGAGAGAAGCTGCTGTGGTTGTGGAGGGCCTCATTAAAATTGGTGTCAAACCCATCATGGTTACAGGGGATAATTGGAGGACAGCAAGGGCTGTTGCTAAGGAGGTTTGTACATATCTTCCTTAATTACAAGACTATAATCCAATGTTGGAGCTTTTGACCCATGAAAACAAAAGATTTTGGATATTTCTTTTTTTCTAGTAGACTGACACAAACGCATGCAACCTTAAATTTACCTGTGTTTATTTATCATTCATTTGCTCATAGGCTTCAATGGGCAAAAATGAAGTGTTGCACGGTATTGGGTGGAATGTAGATTTGTTAGCTGTTCTTGCAATTAAATTTGTATGACAATCCGTTTGGATTAGTTTTTTGTTACTAAAAATAACTCCATATTCGTCTAATGTAGGTTGTTAAAATTGTCATGATTGAAATTGTTTGTTTTTGTGCAGGTTGGCATTCAAGATTTGAGGGCAGAGGTAATGCCTGCAGGAAAAGCCGATGTTGTCCGTTCATTTCAGGAAGACGGAAGCATAATTGCTATGGTGGGGGATGGTATCAATGATTCTCCTGCTCTAGCTGCTGCTGATGTTGGGATGGCAATTGGGGCAGGGACTGATATAGCCATAGAAGCTGCTGACTATGTGTTGATGAGGAATAACTTGGAAGACGTAATCACAGCCATTGATCTTTCCAGGAAAACCTTCTCTCGTATTCGATTGAATTATTTTTTTGCCATGGCCTACAATGTCATTGCAATCCCAGTTGCTGCTGGGGTTTTCTTTCCTTCTCTGGGGATCAAGTTACCTCCATGGGCTGCTGGTGCAAGCATGGCTCTTTCATCTGTTAGTGTTGTGTGCTCTTCATTGCTTCTCAGGAGATACAGAAAACCCAGACTTACCACCTTATTAAAAATAACTGTAGAGTAGAAAGATAAAAACGCAGATCAACAATTGCAGGTTTCAGTTTAGCTGTAAAGGAAACTAAGATTAGAATAATTAGGTGCAAGTGAAACCTAAGAACCCATTTTGTATATGTATGTTTTTTTGTTTCTTTTTCTCATTTTTTCTCACCTCTTTTACGGTCATTCATTATGACCAAGAGGGTATGATTTTACCACCGGATTTTAATGTAAATGCGGGGCTTTTATGATGTAATTGTTGTGTTGTTTTTTCGATCGATTTCAAGGACAAAGGATTATCTCTCCCCCGACCTCTCTGGGTTGCATGCGCACATACTCGCCGTGCCTGCATGCGCTCACAAGTAGTTGTTAGTTAAGAAATCTTCATCACGGGTAAACAGTGATTAAGCGGATAACCTGTGGACAAGATTCATACGGTGATATCATAACTTGGGTTTACTTAAATTTGGAATTCTCATAGCGTGATACTCTTTAAATAATAATAAAGTTTGTCAGATTCAAATCCATGACCTCTACGAAGTGATGTGTTGACATGTTTTCCATGACTAGTCCATCACCTTTTTTTTTTTTTCCAAGAATCACGTGATTATATCTTTGTGTAGAATATTGTCATGATTATCATGAAGCTGAAGTGAAAGGGATAACAAAATTAAGAAAAAAATTGTTTGCAATTTTATATATTTGTTTCACCTTTTCAATAGATGACAGGGTCTGAAACCTTTTAAATTAATCAGAGAAAGAAGCTCAAGAAAGAACTTCAACCACATAAATTTGTAGCTTGGTGGGGAAGCAATGACCAAGTCAAAATATTTATAAAGAAAATAAATGTCATTTGTCAGTACTGTTTATTGATTTTGGATGATATTTTGATCGGGCGATATAAATTAATTTGAAAATTTTAAAATAATTTTAAAAAAATTTCATTACTAATATTATTTTTTAATTTTATATTTATATTAATGTTATTAATAAATTTTTTTAATATTATTAATAAAATTTTAAAATAATTTAAAACTAAATATTTAGACCAAAGGTTTACGTAATTTACTTGAAGGTAATTATTGTCCCTTGACTTTATATTTTCTTCATGTTTGACCAAATAACATCAGCTCTGTTATCAGCTTTCAGCCATTTATCTCCATTGTCAACAGCGTAGTAGTGTTCCTTTCACACTACTCACTTGAAATGATTAAAGGGTAGGAAAAAATTAGCGAAAAAAGATTTGTAGAAACATCGCTGATACGGAAGCAGGTCCGTGTATAGCATGGATGCGCACGAAAAGATTAAAAAAGAAATTCTCGTTTTACATCTGTGTTACGTTACTATTGACTGAACTGAAGGATGTCACATCTTTATAGAAATTCTTTAATTGACCAGTTCCTTCTCCGACAAGTTGTTGAAAAATCAAACACTAGCCCCGTCAATTTAGCGAAGCCTTTTTTATTATAGAGAATGACGAGAAAAGATGTGTTCAAAGGATTAGGATTTGAGAACACAATTACCTTGTCAAAAAAATCAATAGATTCGTTTGATTAACAAGTTAATAGTTAGAATTTAAAAAAAAAATTAATGTGTTTATTTACTCGAAAACAAATCTGTTTTCACGATAAAAATTTTAATTTTATATAATTTAATTGTAACTAATCCTCTTATCAGAGTTCAATCTTAAACCTAAGATTGGTGGTAGTGAGGGAAGATGAACGTTGGATGTATCACTAAGATCGACCATACCATTTCCACGCCATGTTCAGCGTTACAGCAAGGGGGTCAAGGTTACGGGGAGGTGGAATAACGGAGGCTTTTTTGTTTCTTACACACCATAGGGACCAACAAAGGAATGGGAAAAGAGAGGACCAGGGAAGACCCGCTTGGGCTGTTGGAAATGAGGTAGAGTTGTCAAGAATGCACTTTAGAGTGGGAGAGTCAGACAAATTTTGATTGGTGCAACCATCCAAATAAGCGTTGGTGTGAGGACAATCTCTAAGGACGTGGATAGAGGTTTCGGCTTCAACATTACACGAGGGACAAATATCGGTGTCAAGGATGCCAAGTTTATGCAAAAAAGGCTCTACTGGGAAGTCTATCTTCTCCAACCAACCACAAAAAATTTTGAACTTTGGGGATTGAGGAAGACCAAACAGAGCTCCGGGGAGAATTTGAGAGCAAAGAATAACCATCAATCAAGGGAGAATTTTTCCAAACATTTTCTTGGTTACTATCAATTAGGAATTTAGATTGAAAAAAACAAAAAGTGAATTGATTTGACCGAAAAATATCTATATATAATAAAACATTCTTAAATAATAATAAGAATTCATGTATTATATATTTTTTAAATATTTAATATTCAATAAGTAAACACAAGTATTAATTTTTTTATCACGACTAGCTTCCTTAGGGTTAAAATATGGCTCCCAGCAGTGTACATAGAGGAAGTCTCTGCCCACAAACCATGGTCCACCATGTTTCACGTTCTTGTAATCCAGATCTTCACTAAATTTGATTACGAAAAACATTTTCCTCAAGTCATTCATCTCCATCTGGCACGTGGGTTTCAAAAGGATCAAGATGTTTTCCTTTGAGGTACAAGTAGTCCATCGATTTTCCCAGGACATTAACAATAACAACTCCCGTTCATGGTTTCCAAAGTCTTTGTTTCTCATCCTAAGAGAGAGAAGTGAAGAATAAAAGGGTCTTCTTCTTCTTCATCTGGATCTTCTTGGGTGTTATACTGATCTCATCTTCCTCGGAGGTCTCAGCCGCAACTAGGGTTTCCATTTTTATCCCTCAGTATTCACTAATTTAAGGATGTATTTGTCTAGAGACCATTCTAACGTATATTCTTTTTTTTTATAAATATTTTTTATTTACTTTAGATATTAAAAAATGTTTAAAGAAAAAATAATTTTAAAAAAGTAAGTGAAAAAATGAGTTTACAAATGAATATTTTTTCCTTTTCATTGCTCTCAAGATTTTTCTTACCTCCCACGTTTTTCAGGATTCAAACAAACCATTAGACTTTTGGAGCAGATATCACTTTTTTCTGTACCCATTGGAGAGACAAATTCAACCTTGTTACCGTATTGAAATTGATGTTTAATTCTAGTCAAAAGAAACTTGGCCGGTCATTTTCTCATCCTTATTTCAATTTTTCAATTTATAAAATGGTCAATGAATGCCACTGTACTCTCTCTCTCTCTCTCTCTCATCAGTCATCATCATCGTTTAATGCACAAAAGAAAGACACATGTGTTATCAAGCAAGTTGTCTGACATCTAAAAACTTGACGAAGAAGAAATGAGATTAATGGTAAGTAGCCAGCAAGGAAGCAGCGTAGCAAAGTAACAGCGATTAGCGAGTGCTCGCTGTTAAAATATTGTCTTGCTTTTGAATAGGAAAAACTTTGACCAAGACAAAAATCATATGAAAGACAAAACATGATAAGCATCTGGCTAGCTAGCTTATGTTTTTAGTTCTATACAAATAACTCTATTGGACATTTGAGTTATTCACATAATATATTTCGAGTTTTAATCGGTATATATTAAGAATGGTAATAATTGATAGATAATTTAAAAAATTGATGCACCCAATTCGATTGGATTATAATTTTTTTCTTTTAACGGGTGGATGTAAAAGTGAAAATCATCGATCGCAGTGAGAGTGGATGAATTACGGATGCAACATCGCATCCATCCGTCATTATGTAATACTAATTATTTTATTAATTAATTAATTTATTTACAATTTAACTTAGAACATTTATATTTGGAATGTTTTAGATATTTATATTTTGGGTTGTCATATGAATATTTGTTGATAGTAGTTTATAGAGACTTTTACGTGGAATGATTTATGTTGAATTAGATGATAATGATTTTTGGTTTATTGACTTTATTTAGAATATTTGATAATATGCACAGATTAAAAAAGTCTTTGTTATTAACAAACAACAATTTTTTTTTTACGATAATATGATTATATACACAAATTTATGTTTAAAAACATGTTTTAAAGAACTTATTTTGAGAAAAAAGTAAGAAAGTAAATGTAGTTGATCCTTTCACTCGTAATGGTGGATAATTACACTAATAATTGTCACCGATCTAATTAATAGACGAAAATTACTAATCATTTTTTGTCGATAAAAATGTAATTATTACCATCTGCATTCATTATTATCTCTAATATACATTGATTGATCGAGATTAATTAAACCGAAAACCCAAATACCTACTTTAAAAGAAACAATTGACCAAGAAAGTAAAGCCCAACTAAATGCTCCTAGATAGACCCACCAAGAATACAAATCTAAGGTTCTATATGATATCATGATCTCATTGACATTAACAGATGTTCTTCCCAGGAAACTGCCTGTAAGCCCTTATGCAACAATAGTCAACATTATACATGTTTACTTTGACCATAGTTGCCACAATATATATATATATATATATAAAAGGTAACTAAGTTTCTTTTCACTCTATAAATTAATCAAACCAAAATTAGGATTAAAGTTGTAGAGAGAAAAGATAAGAGGGATCACTATGACAAGCTCTGGTGAATGGCTGCAATTCTCTAAACAAACTTCAACTGATCATCAATATGGTGATCATGATCAGGTGGCATCCAATCCTTTTGGATTCTCATCAGCCCCTAGCAGTTCAATCGATCATCATCAACAACTGATCAGTACTCCTAATAAAGGTTGTGCATCAAAGCCAATTCGAAGAAGATCAAGGGCTTCGAAAAGGACACCAACAACTCTCCTCAGTGCCAACACAAGCAATTTTCGTGCCTTGGTCCAACAATTTACAGGTTGTCGGCCTTCCTCTTCCACTGTACCCATTTCACTAGGGACCCGTAAAGGTCCTGTTAACTTAAATTTTGGGTCATTAGGTACCAATTATCAAAATTACCGACAAATCACTCCTCATCACCCACAGCAGCTGCATCAACAACAGGAACAAACAGTACTACACCATCAGCAATTATTGTATGGGCAGGATCGACAGAAAAGTGTGGTCTCCAGCTTGGGTCATCTTATTAGTGATGACAATGTCATCTTTAATTCTGCATCAGTTTCTAGTAATTACCCTCAAGCTAATTTGGATATTAATTTTGATGGGTTTGTCATTGATGAAGTTCCTTTGCATGATCTTTTAAGTACTATGAATTCTTTTCCACAATAATGATAGGAATTATTATGATTATTATTACTTCTTGTAACCATTGGAGCAATGTAAAACTCAATACTACTTAATAATGCAGGCTCTATTTTTTATTTATTTGTTATTTTTTTATTGTCTAATGGTCAGGGTAGAGTTACTCTTGTTCGGTCCGTATCTACTGCAATTCCAACTTACTCGTCTCTTTTGTTATCTGTTTTTTTTCCGCATCATTGTATAAAAAAGAAAAAAGACAAATTACATTTAACCATACATAGTGTAGTTTAATTTATAAATAAAGATTTGTAAATTTAAAATATATAAATATTATTTGAATAAATATATTTCATGGAGAATATTTTTACATCGAAAAAATACATATTTATTCCAGATATATTTATATTCTAATATGTATTCGAGAAATATTTATATTTTTTAAATTAAAAAGTATATATTTTAAAAAAATATCTGTATATTTTAAAACTAAATAGCTTTATGTATAGATTAAATCAAACTGCAAAATTAAATGTAATTTTTAAAAGAAAAAAAAAACATTCAGCTGAGTATTTCAAAATCATAAGCTGCAACTTATTACTTACTATAAAGCTGAATAGCTGATAATCAGCAGCGCAAGCTGGCAAAGTGCTTATTTTTTCCCCATTTGATTTAAGCACCCTATTGACCAGAAAAAGACTTGATTACCCTTCATACTTTGCAGTATTCCAGCTGATACCCACTCATTTTGTCGTCACTCATCAGATCTCCATAACCCTAACAACCTCTGCTTCCACTCTCACCCATTTCTCATGACTCATCATCATCAACTCCCCTTCGCATTTCTCTCTCTACGCAACTCGTGAAATCAGCTGTCACAGCCGCAACTCGCTCTATCTGGCGGCATACCGCTCTCCCCGTGTGAACTCTCCCTCTTTGTCTCTTCTCTCCGACGTGGTGCAGCGGTCAGCGCCTCCCATCGGCGCTGATCTGCCAGGGTAAGCTTCTTCTGCTTATCCTTATCTCTCTACTTCTGCCTCTATCTAACTCTGTTTCTCTCTCCCCGGCATTGTCAGCGCGCCACAACTGTCCAGCCGTGAAGCTTACCGGTCGAAAGTCCCCAATACTCCGGTAACATTTCCCCTTCCCTTGATCAGAATATTGAACATATTTATACATGGATTTTCGTATATATAAACTGAATTTCTTGCCAAATACTCACATACATATATAATGCTCCTATATGAAAATTTTGATGATCATTTACATGAATTTAATTTGGATTTCATCCAACAAATTATGATCTTATTTTGGAACCAAATCTAAAAGAGGATTGTTTCTGTGATTTCTTGTTTGCATTCTTTGGTGATAGTGCAGAATGCATTCTCTGAAAGGTTCAGCTTACCATGAGTTTAGCCTTTCAAGATTAATGTAGTTATTTTGCATCCTCTACTTTGACATTTCACAATATTTGGAATCCATATACTCAAGCCTTTGGCTCTGTTTCGAGAATGCTCCTTATAGTCTCATCCTTCCCCTTTTCCTAGAATTTTGTTATGTACCAATCATTTGCTGAAGTGATCATGAATTCCCTTTATTGGGCAATCTTTTGACATTCTTGAAAGATTTACATGTTATTATTACTTCTAACTCCTATTTTTACTAGTCACCTTCTTTTGGGATTTTTGAGCTGCTTAGAAAGCTATAATGTGTTTCTCCTTTCAGTTCAGAACAATTAGATTTGTGAGCTGGTGATCATGTATAATTAGCTAGTGGGTTGGATACCCCCTCAGCAACGCTGCATGGGGTATTGTTTTTGGTGAAGTCTTTTCTTTCTTTCTGTTTGTGTGGGTGCTTTTGTTGCTGCATAGATCCCTCATCCCTCTTACCACACAGATTTGAAACGGTATCAAAACAAGCCGGCACTCAAAACTTGGGTTGGAAACAGCTCTCTGAACAAGCCACAGCCTCTGGAGGCCCCTTCTGAGTTCTGAGTCTTCTGACCACCCGAAACCCCACCATCTGAGCCTCCCTCTTCCTCAGAAACGGTCGGATTCCAGAGCATTAGAAACAGGCAGAGAGAACTCCCTGCCACCAACCCTAGCCGCCAGACAAGGCGCGGGTAGTCCACCTTTTCCTCTGGCTTACGTGTTAGAATTTAAGAGAGTAAAGAGATGTGAGAATTGAAGAGAGTAAAGAGATTGTACAAATGCTTACTTGAGTTCTTATTATTGAGAATACAATTAAGAGTATATATAGGTTGTTAAAGGAAAAAGACATTCCTTAAAACAAGGAAGGAAACAATGCCTAAAGTAAGCCTTAAAACAAGGAAGGAAACATGGTCTAAAGTAAGCTTTGGCCTAAAGTAAGCCTTAAAACAAGGATGAATATATGGAAAGTGTGGGTGAAGTGGAATAGTTAGTGACCCTAATTAAAGAAAAGAATATGGACTTTGCCATCCATTGACAACCCCCCTCAAATTAATGCAGGTTGATCAATAAGCATCAATTTGCTACTTAAGAAGCAATGTCGATGGCGAGTGAGCGCTTTGGTGAAGATATCAGCAATTTGTAGGTCAGTGGAAACATGTGGAAGAGTGATAACACAAGCTTCAAATGCTTCGCGGATAGAGTGACAATCGACTTCAATATGCTTCGTGCGCTCATGATAGACAGGATTGGTCGTGATCTGAATAACACTTGTATTATCAGCATGTAGAGGTGTAGGATCAGTTGCAGAAAAATCTAGCTCAGCAAGCAAACCTCGAAGCCAAATAATTTCGAAACAAGCAAGAGACATCACCCGATACTCAGATTCTGTAGATGACTTAGAAACTCTGTCTTGCTTCTTACTCTTCCATGAGATCAATGCATCACCTAAGAACACACACCAACCAGTAATGGAGCGACGTGTATCAGCACAACCAGCCCAATACAGACCAATCGAAGGATGTCGGGTCTTTTCCTTCTTGGACTGTGCTTGATGCTCGGATCATGTCTTGGCTTCTTGGTTCGGTGGAGCCACATATTGTCACCAACTTGCGTACTCATCGCTCTGCTCAATCCATGTGGACTTATTTGAAGAAGGTTTATCATCAAGATAATGATGCTTATCGCTTTCAGTTAGAGCATGCAATTGGCACCTTTCAACATGACAGCCTTTCCATCCAAGACTATTACTTGGCCTTTTTGATTCTTTGGACCGACCATACTGATCTTGTTACAGTGGTTGTTCCTGTTGCCACTCTTTCGACTATTCAGCAACTTCACGAGACTAGATGGCGTGATCAATTTCTTATGAAACTACCCCCGGAATATGAATCTATTCGCTCCTCTTTGCTGAATAGATCTCCTGTCCCTTCTCTTGATGTTTGTTTTGGTGAGTTACTTCGTGAAGAACGTCTTAGTACTCAAGCCACTCTAGAGCAATCTTATGGTAGTACAGGAACGGTTGTTTATGCTGCCCAAGGACGCGGACCGCCTATGCATTCTAAAAACTTGCAGTGTTTTTGCTGTAAGGAATATGGGCATATTACTGCCAATTGTCCCAAGAAATACTGCTCTTATTGTAAGAAGAAGGGTCACATCATCAAAGAATGTCGTCTTCGCCTACAAAATCGTCAGGCTCAAGCATTTAAGACTTCTGTTATTGTACCCTCCGCAACTCCTGGTTTTTCTTCCAATGCCTTCCCAGTTCCTGCACCTTCTGCAGCGAATTACTGCACACCCGAAATGGTGCAACAGATGCTAATTTCAGCATTATCTGCAACGGGGTTTCAAGGTAAAAATTCTACCAAACTCTGGTACGTAGACTCGGGGGCCTCTAATCACATGACGAATACTCCCACCGCTCTGTGTCATGTTCGACCCTATGTTGGTCTATCTGCCATTAAGACTGCCAATAACAGTTCTTTACCAATCGTTGTTGTCGGAGATGCCTCTTCTAAATTCACTGATGTGTTTCTTGCTCCTCAACTTTCCACGAATCTTATTTCTGTTGGTCAATTAGTTGATAACAATTGTGTTGTTAACTTTTCTGGTGATGGTTGTGTTGTACAGGACCAGACAACGAGAGAGCTGATCGCGAAGGGACCTAAAGTGGTGCGCTTGTTTCCACTATTTTTATCTGTCCCAGCAATTTCTCCAGTTTCGTCTATTAAGTCTCTTGCTTGCAATAATGTTCCAAATCTGAGTATGGTGTGGCATCGTCGTTTAGGCCATCCCAATACTCAGATCTTATCTCATGTATTGCACTCTGGTTTTCTTGATAATGAAAAACGTTCTTCTTTATCTCTTAAGTGTGATTCTTGCAAACTTGGTAAAAGCAAAATTCTTCCCTTCCTTTACATGCTAGTAGAGCTTCTCACTGCTTTGATCTTATCCATAGTGATGTTTGGGGACCTTCCCCCGTTAGTTCACATGAAAAATTTAAATATCATGTGACTTTTATTGATGATTATAGTAGATTCACTTGGGTTTATTTTCTTCGCTCTAAATCTGAGATTTTTCGTACTTTCACTAATTTTTTAGTGTATGTTGACAATCAATTTTCTGCGACTATTAAGACATTACGCACAGATTCTGGTGGTGAATATTTATCTACTGAGTTTCAGGAATTCTTGGCTTCTAAAGGTATTATTCATCAACGTTCATGTCCTGCTACTCCCCAACAGAATGGAGTAGCCGAACGCAAAAATATCATCTTCTTGATGTGGTACGTACTCTCTTGTTAGAATCATCTGTTCCATCAATGTTCTGGGTCGAGGCTTTGAAAACTGCTACTCACTTGATTAATCGTCTACCTTCCCAAATCTTACACATAGAGTCTCCCTATTTCCGCTTGTTTGCTAAACAACCTAGTTATGATAATTTCTGTATCTTTGGTTGTGTATGTTTTGTCTATTTACCTCCCCATGAGCGACATAAATTATCTGCTCTGATACCATGTTAGAATTTAAGAGAGTAAAGAGATTGTACAAATGCTTACTTGAGTTATTATTATTGAGAATACAATTAAGAGTATATATAGGTTGTCAAAGGAAAAAGACATTCCTTAAACAAGGAAGGAAACATGGCCTAAAGTAAGCCTTAAAACAAGGAAGGAAACATGGGCTAAAGTAAGCCTTAAAACAAGGATGAATATATGGCAAGTGTGGGTGAAGTGGAATAGTTAGTGACCCTAATTAAAGAAAAGAATATGGACTTTGCCATCCATTGACATTACGCGCAGGGACCTAAGTTCATCGTGAATCCGTAGGAGCATGGATCGGGCCTCCATGCTCTTAGAACCTGATGAGCCTGTCAAGGCTTAGGTAGTATAGAACATAGTTACCAAAAACTCGGTACGTCTTGGTTCAATGCACGAGTACAAGAACGTGGTACTTTACCTAGCCGGTACGCGGTACCTTGGGTGTAGGTTTACATGGTTATTATGGATAAATACATGTATAAATTTAGGATATTAGATGTATTTATGAGTACAATTTAAGTAGAGTTGTGGACATAATAATAGTTAAGAAGATAACATGAGTTTTGACAAAGTAACATAAACATAATTTTAGAAAACATAAATTTAAAATAAATTATGAGCTTTCTCTTATTCCTTTCTCGTGTCTCGAATTCTTTTATTTTTTCAATTTCTTAGCTAAAAGTCTTAAGAAAAAAATAGGTCGCCAATTTTAGGAATCCGGTGCATGAATGTACCACAAATCGGAATTTAGGATCTAGATCGCAGTTCCAAATGGAGTGTAGAGATCCCGGTAACTATGGTATAGAAGCCTCGTTCCCTCTTCTAATGACATTCCGTTTGAAACCCACTGGACAGGCCCAGAATTCATAGGATAGACAAGCAAACCTCTGGCCTTGTTCAAAACGGGCCCCACTTTGGATCTTCCTTGAGCCCACCTGGTTTAACAACATTTGAAACCCAGATCTCTTAAACCTGGCCCGGCCCATCTGACCCTCCGTTGACCTGGCACATGGGACAGGGCTTCCCCGTACGATGAGGGAGGATGTCCGTCCTGCCCAGCACAGCTCTGCAACTCAGGCTGCCCAGCTAGCAACCCTGAAGGCACAACAACCTTCCTCTCCTTTGGATCTTCGCAGTGGATCAATCTGATGAAACGACAGCCACACCCCGTGCAGGTCCCCTCAAAGCACCCCCTGCCTCCACTGTCACAGACATGTAAACTAGACCCAACCTAGATTTGTTCCTGTTGTTTCCAGCTCCAACCACCAACTTTTTCCCCTTCAATGCCCACGAGGAAAGCTTACACAAACTAGCAACAACACCCAACACCCTCCACCAACCCACGGCTTCTCTCCTTTATGAGAAAGTAAGAGACCTTGACTCACCACTATTAATCTCAAGCAAGAGGAGGAACCTCCTATGGAGGTTGTTTCTTAGAATAAAAAATAGCTATCGATCCATACTCCTTCATTTCCTAATCTATGGAGTTGCCCCCTTATTCCACCAAAAATACACAATGCATCCCTAAACCAGCCAATCTCCTCTTCTTGCTAAGTATATGGAGGTTCTACGACCTCTAGCATTCTCTGTGACTTGCTTATCAAAATAAAAAAAATAAAATTGTCTGTGACTCGATGAATATCAATACTCTCATCCTGAATAGCAAAATCCTTAAATTTTTGTTCTATAACTAAAATTGTCTGTTACCTAGACACACCATAGTCGGAAAGAGCCTCAACCAAGCAGGATCCAAACTTTCTCATTGGCATTTGATTTTTTTTTTTTGCGCGTAATTGCTAAGTAATAAGACTTTATAATAGGCATTTGTAACAATAGGTATGTCCAGTTTTTGGTTCTTGGCACTGCTGATCGTGACTAATTGCTGCCTTGCTAACTTCCTTAAAAAATTGAGGAGAAAGGGAAACAGAAGAAAAATGTTCACTTCTGCTACAGAAGGTAGACAGCTAGATACAAAGCATTTTGGCTAGCCATGTAAGGAACATGTTTCAGTTGTTCAAGAAGTTCCTTTGACATAATAACTATAATTATTTGACACATAAATTATACATCTACCTTTTGGCATCGAGGATCCGTGTAATTTATATTTATTTATACATTCTTAATGTTTTTCATTTTCATTATCATGGGATGATTGTTAGTAAGTGATGCAATATCATGGATTTTACTATTATATGGGAATGACTGGCATTTGATTTTGATTTTCATTCTCATAGGGCTTTTAACTCTTTTAAGTTGTTGTACTGTATGTGTATAGATTTAGATTTAGGAAAGAGATAACTGTATAAACAAAACTATTCAATAGAGAATTATGTTTGTATATGTTTATGTGAGTCTGTACTACTTGACTTTTTGTCAGTGTGAGTTCAATATTTGTATGTTACGTTTCCTTTTCTTTTTCTTTTTTTGTCCCATTTCCTGTGTAACATCAAATGAGTGTAGTACCAAAAATAAGTGATAAAATGGGAACTTCTCAAGTAGAAACTTTCAGGATCTACTGTTCATGTGCAGAAAATGGTTTTGCATATCATTTTCTGTTTTAGGCATTTAAAGAGCCCCTTATCAGGTTATCAAATATTTGAAACTTCTTCGTTATTCTTTTTTACTCGTTATTGTATCTGATATGTTTTCAATTCGTTTGTTACATGCTCTTATGTGGTATGCTAGTTGTTAATTTTTAATGTTTCCTAGTCTTACCTTGTTGCTGGGATTTATAAGTTTTTTTCTCTTTGCAGCTTCTATTTGATCTGGATTTGATGGATCAGGTTGGTGCTAGAATTGTTCTTCTTATCTTAATAGATATTGTCACTTCTTATTTTGAATATTATTATTGCACCCCTTACAATGTTGGTGAATGTGCCAGTATGAGAAAGTTGAGAAGATTGGTGAAGGAACCTATGGTGTGGTTTACAAGGCCCGTGACCGAGTGACCAACGAGACAATAGCTTTGAAGAAGATCCGCTTGGAGCAGGAAGATGAGGGCGTGCCTAGCACAGCAATAAGAGAAATTTCCCTCTTGAAAGAAATGCAGCATGGCAACATTGTCAGGTATGCATTCCAGTCGTATGTTTGATTGTTTGTCTTTGATCTGAATATGCGATATTACTGTGATTAGGGCATTAAGAACATGCTAAAGTATTACTTACCAGAAAAAAACTGAAGAACATACTAAAGTATTTCCGCCTACAATATTAACTACAAAATAGTTGGTTCTTTTCCATTGGATTACACTAGATGACTAGAATGTATATTTGGGGAGCATTACTTTCTTTTTAATGTGAATTTCATGTATTAAAAAATCCAAGAAATTTGGTGAAATTAATTTTCTCTGACTCTTCTTACTTTCTTATGTCAGCCATTTAAACCGTACGTGCTTGATTGGCTTCATCATGGTAAATGTTTGTAGTTTGTACTTCTATCTACTATAACTGTATGGTGGCCAATACGTTGCTTTAGGTGAGCAAGGCTTTGTAGAAAGTTAGCTTAGGGAGACACTGAAGATGATGGAAGGGTGCATGGGCCAATAGTTCCTAGTCCATAGTCACATTCCATTATCAGCATCTCATTTCACATTTGATGTTACTAGTTTGCTAGTCTGTATTTGTGAATCTCATCCTTGATTTCGATAATCAAGAGTGAGCTTATTGTTAGTATGGTTTTCTCTTGCATCACTCTTTTGCTTGATTGGGATTAGACAATAGCATGACTTTCATGAGCTTGCAGAAGTATATCCCCGTTTGATCCTGTTGAGTCAAGCTCTAGTAGCAGTGTCTTTTTTTCTGTACCCCTCTGGTAATCATTTCATGATGCCCCAAAATGCCAAATTTGAGGTGTTCTCATAAACAATAGCACTCCAGCTTTGTTCACGGCTATAGTTTTGTTTCATCTTGTTTCTTGTCTTTGGTCAAATCTGCTTTATCAGAAAGTGTAATTTCTAAATACCTGGTGATTCCTCATGTGCTTGGTCGAACCTGTTCTTGATTGCCCCAGTAAGATGCTTCAAACAGTTGACCACCATAAGATCAAGTAAATTTTTTTATAGTGTACTTCATACTTCTCTGCGTGATATATTGTTAAAAAATAAACAAAAACAAAACAATTGTGGTCTTATAGCCCATAGGTACTGGTATTATTCCACACCGTTTCAAAAAGATGTTAAAGATAAACTTCCTCATTTTTGGAGTTTTGTGTGGTTGGTAGTAAATCTGGTCAGTAAAAAACCAGGATGATTAGAAGGTACCAATCAGGTAACATTAGCTTTAGGACTGTTGTGCCCTAAGTTAATTTGGTGTAACCAGAGCAGAGGGATGTTTTTTTGTGTCCAAGGGAACATTGCTACTCAATTGAAGTGTCATATGGTGTAGGTTCTCCCACGTGTATGTTGTGCACGTATGCAGGTATAGCCTATACAATAAAGAAAATAGATGACTGTGGTTTCTGTTTAAACATAGTCCTTTTGTAATCAGCACTCATACCTGAATTCTTGGGCTTCAAATATACTGCTATAAATTTGTTGTCTGTGGAAAAATTTGATTCATAATTTGGTGACAGGTTGCAGGATGTAGTGCACAGTGAGAAGCGCTTGTATCTGGTTTTCGAGTATCTGGACTTGGATCTGAAGAAGCATATGGATTCATGCCCGGATTTCGCAAAGGATCCACGTCTGGTAAAAGTGAGTGAGATTTCTCTTCCATTTAAAGGCTTGTGCATTATTGCTTAAATATTAGTCAGTAATACTCCTTTGAGATGAATAGCTTTGGAACTTTTCATGCTGGTGCTTAAAAAGGTTTTTGTTACTGATAGTGTACGTAATTTGTGATGTTCTTCCAATTGTAAGTGGATGTACTTTTATCTGTCATCTTTAATGTCCACATTGGAAGGCAGAAATTTACCACCCTACAGACTCATGTATTTATCTGGTTGCACTTTCTTAGTTAATGGAGAAGAAACGCATTGCTTTTGGACTACTTTTGGGGTGATGCTTGTAATGGTTTGCATTGTTAACATTTTACTTGTGTTATTCTGGATTAGTGTTTTTGACCGAATTTACGTATCAGGAGTAATTTTGACTGAATTTGCTGTTCATCTCTAATTTGCCTGGTTTCCATCTAGTCAAGTTTGGTGCAGATCATGCAATTCACAATTGACTGGTCATTTTTATTTGCCTATATGGCAGACATTCCTCTATCAAATTCTCCGCGGTATCGCTTATTGTCATTCTCATAGGGTTCTCCACCGAGATCTGAAACCACAAAATTTGCTGATAGATCGCCGCACCAATGCACTAAAGCTTGCAGATTTTGGACTGGCCAGAGCATTTGGTATTCCTGTTAAGACATTTACACATGAGGTATAAAGAAACACTAGATATATGTTTTCTTCATTCTTATTATGTCTGTCAGTAGTGCTTGACTATTGTGATGAATTCTTCCAATACCATCCTATGCTTTCTTCATAGAATACAAGATAACATGGAAATGCTCTCAAATAGGTGCTCTTAAGTATAAGTCGTTGTTTCCCAGACCAAACAAAATACATGAGCAATTGACATCCATTAATGAATCAAAAAGTTCTGAAAATCTTCTGACGGTGTTGAGAAATAAAAGAAACACTTCTAGTTGTTCTTTTTTCTTTTTAATTTTTAGAAAAACAGTAGTTAGGCAATTACCTGATGCTTTACTTTCGTAATACTTAAACATTTTACATGTTGGCAGCAAAAATTTCAGTCCATCCTTTAAGCATGCTTGGTTCATAATCATTCTCTGTAGGTGGTGACCCTATGGTACAGAGCACCAGAAATACTGCTTGGATCCCGCCATTATTCTACTCCTGTTGATGTATGGTCGGTGGGCTGTATATTTGCTGAGATGGTTAACCAGCGTCCATTGTTTCCTGGGGACTCTGAGATTGATGAATTATTCAAGATTTTCAGGTTTTGTAGTTTCTCTATAACAATTTGGTTTCCTTCTTTTAGTACCAGAGAAAAGATAGACATTATTTGCATCCTCCTCTCTATAAGTTGTCAAACCACGTTCGATTTGGAAGTTAATTTGTCATTCAAATGTTGACTCATACATTGTTTTTTGTAGTTTCTTTTGTAAGTACTGAACTATTTTGCATGCGTTTACCAGACATTTGATGGGCTTTTCTAATTTGTACAATGAATTATCATGATTGATTGAAATTTTTAACGGAAAATAATGATTATTGGTAAGGAATTGGTTCATCCTGAGCAACACGGAATAGTTAGTGTTTTATTTAAACACTAAGCCATCTGTAACTTTGGCTTCTCTCCTTCTGGTAGGCCTGTACTTTTAGTTTTGTTTTTTCTTACTTGTGTATATGCTGACTGGTGAGTAAAAGAAGAGTTCTTGTGACCGGTTTTGGTTATTTAAAGTATGATGGAAATTCTTCAAAATCTAAGGCAGATTTGGATGCCCTATATAATTAACGACTCCAATTATTCTAGATAGGATGTCTGAGGCGAGTGAAGAAATTGAGAGCTTTTGCCATAACTGATGGTATTGGTTTATTGGTGATCAGCTTTGCAATTTCTTGAAATGTATGATTTGCAATTTTTTCCTAAAATGAACTCATTTATGGTTATTATTCCGCACAAAAGAAAATATCTGGATATATTCTTTTACTTAATAATAAGGAAAAAAGTATATATGGAATAAATTGAAGCTGTTCAATTTTATGAGGCATCTGATCGTGACATCAATGAATAAACCCTTTAAAATTGAAAAAAATAGTAATAATCCATTGAAGAAGCAAGTGCAAAACTTTGCTTCCAAACTGTAGTGTAGTATTCTTTTTTTTTAAAGTGATAAGCATATAAGCATTGTATGTTTTTTACTAACATATCATTTTTCTTTATATAAAGGGTCTCGGGCACTCCAAACGAGGACACATGGCCTGGAGTGACTTCGTTACCTGATTTCAAATCTGCTTTTCCTAAGTGGCCTCCTAAGGTACTTCTATCTTTCATAATCAATCACTCTGAGGCTATATTGTTGTTTATGAGAGAGTTTAATAGATGCTCTCTTTACGCGCAGGACTTGGCAACTGTAGTTCCAAATCTTGATTCAGTTGGCATTGATCTCCTTAATGTAAGTTTGTATTTAAAGTAGTTATTTTGCTTGCATCTCACTTGGTGTCACCATATGTCAGATATAGGGAGTTTGTCATAGTATCTTTTGGCTTGCACAAGAGCTTTCTTTCCTTTTTTATTTCTTTGGTTATCAAGAATTTCATTTTCAACTTGAAGCCTCTTTGTCCTGGCTTTTATCTTCTTTCAACCCCTCTCCAATGTTATTGAGTCGGTTAATAACCTCCTTCAGCTTCAGTATAAGCCGGAAAGTATGTCTCTGGATTTTGACTGACCTTGTCTGTTATTTTATTGTTTCTGCATAGGGAAGTCTTGTAAATCTTGTTCAAGTAGAATGTTGATAGTCTCCATTGGTCTAAGAACAATGTAAAAGTAGTTTGGCCTTATTGAACAAACTCTAGAAAGCCCTTTCCATTGTTTCTTGTAGCTTTTTTGTTCAAAAGCAAACCATTGTTAAAAGAGTAACTTTCTACAGGCTTGAATGAATCACACCGTTTTAGACAATCATTAGTGCCTGAATTCAATGATAGCATCTGGTGCAATTGTCACATTTCAATTGCTTACAAACATTTACGTTATATTTCAGAAAATGCTCGTCTTGGATCCCAGCAGAAGAATTACTGCCAGAAGTGCTCTTGAGCATGAATACTTCAAGGATGTTGGGTTTGTACCCTAAATCTCTATATCCATCTTCTTGATGGGCAAGTGTCTATATTGAACTCTAGCATTTGTGGCTTTGATTTTGAGAGATATGGATGGTGTTCTTGGTTGCAAATTTCTTTTAATGCCGTGGGCCAGATTCACATTCAATTGAAATGGTCTTTTGCATTTGTCCTGGAAAGCTGGTGTTTCTTCTAGTCCTCTTCCCTCTTCCATGTCCTCATTGATATGCAGCACCAGCATTTTGTCTCTATTTCAATGCGGTGATAACAGACTGTAAAAATTATACTAGGTTCAACCTTCTTATGGATTGTAGTAATTCGGTTTGCCTAATATGAAAGAATGGTTGCATTTTGAGATGTGATATACATGAAGGCTTGTTTCAATGCATTGTGCCATTACGCATTGCAATGAACTGTCATGGAGCAATGGCATGGGGTTAATGAGGTTTAAAATTATCTGATCTGGTGTTAGGAGAGGGATATGGTTTGCCATGTGTGTTAGTGAGCATTAAATTTACGTTTTTTCAGACAACTAGGTATACTGTGTGGCATTAAGTTTGTTTTGGTCGCCTCTTAGATTTTGTTATGGAAAATTGCGTAATAACATGTATAAAATTACGGTAACCTCTTTTGTTGTTTGGGTTAATTTATCCTTGCCTCGTAATTTGAAAAATAACACTTTTGATCTTGTTTTGATTTCACGTTGTATGTTAATTAATAACGGGCAGGAGGAGGAAAAGATAAATGGTTATAAATTATTGAAAATCTTATTTCTTAATTTGGAAGGTAATATCGAGTTTATAGAGTTTGTTTATTTTTGTTTGCGGAGTTTGCGTCACTTTTGATCGACGGTTTTATTGGAGAAGGCAAGTAAGCGTCATGAAGTTTTGAGACTAGGAAGGATTGCCAAAGTTTGTGGGGATTTTATTTGCTTCCATCAACCTAATAGGAATTCAAGCAGATGTGTAATTCACCAAAGAAAATAAAAACCATCGACTGCATTGGGCTCAGGTTGCAACGTACCTGACCAACTAAAATATCATTATCAAGATGAAATCGGTAGTTCTTTTACCAAAGCCTCGTTCCTCAAACACTTAGGGTATATTTGGGTAATAATTTTTAATTTTTAATTTTTGAAAACTATTTTTAAAAATAAAAATTGAAAACAGTTTTTTGATATTTTATAAAGAAAACATGTTTGGATAACTGTAACTCGAAAACTGTTTCTGAAACAGAAAAAGTGAAATGTTGTTTAGATAATCTTATTTTGAAAACTGTTTTGATACACCTTGTAATTATTTTTAGTTGAGTTTAAATTTAAAATCTATATTAATTTTATTTTTCATATTTATTAAATACTTAAAAATAGTTAATATTATTTTATTTTTAATATTTTTTATATACTATAGAGGAATAATGAAACGGAGAAGTGAAAATTGATTTTAAAACTATTTTTCGAAAATTATGTCAGAAAATATCAATTTGGAGTTTTCAGAAAATAGTTTTTGAAAAACTGTTTTAAAAAAATTAATTTTAAAAACTGTTTGCCAAACATATAACAAAGTTTTTTAAAAACTGAAAACAATTTTCAAAAACTAAAAACAATTTTTAAAAACCTTTTCCAAACCTACCCTTAGTTTTTAAATTTGTTTTTCCAACAACCAAATCTGAAATTGGCTGTGAAACAAATATTTTTCCACTTGCACCAATAGATGCTCCGTGATCTCTAACCTCGTATTTATAGATTTCATAAAAATAAGTACTCCATTAATATCACATTCAATTATCATCACAAGAAAGTCCATTTTCAGTATGTAAAATTAATTTTTTCCGAACATGGTGTAATGCAAAGTTTATTAACATTCCATAGAGAAACAAATCCAAAAATTACGTTGACGATACACTTATTTTGACTCGTCTTATAATTGAATTAACTTTTTTTGAGTTAAAACAGTTTGTTTTGTCACTAAGTAATATATATATATATATATATATATATATATATATATATATATATATATATTTTATCAATTTCAAAACATGATTAAGACCATTAAAAATGATTATAACATCACAAATCCAATAGTTTTAACCAGTTGGTGCACCAAAGCACAAAACTATATTAAGATTGCTTAACACTTCGTTCGGCATGAACTCAAGTATAGGATTCAAATAAACTAAAAGTAGAATTTATTCGTAAATGAATTTATAATTAATTTACAAATGAAGTAAAACTATAATTTATTAAATGAACTTACATTTCATTTTCAAATGAATTGAAACTAAAATTCATTTGCAAATGAATTCAAATGAATTTTTCATGTTTGATATTTATAAAATTGAAATGAATTTTATGTTTGGAATCAACTAAGAATTCATTTTATTTTCTAAATTTTATTTATTCAACAAAATTAACACTATTACTTTTTCAATTCACAAGATGAATTTTTAATCCAAAAATGAAATATGAATTTTTTGATTGGATGAAATCTGAAAATTAAATGTTAAATTAACATTTTTTTATAAAAAAAATGTTAGTCTTACTTTAGTGTATATCAATTTGAATATATTTTATAACTTATTATTTCATTTTTTTTTTAAATTTTATTCTAAAACAATAAATGAACCAAAAGTTTAGTGTTCCTAACCAAATGTAGATGTAACGACCCATCCCCGAGTGGGCCTACCCAAAGAGCTATCATTACCTTTCAGTCTCGAGCAATCTGACCTACATGCAACCACATATAATTCACCAAGAATACATACATTCACTCAAAACATCACAAGTTTATACAATTAAATTATAATATCAGTACAAGAAACTTAACATTTGACACAAGTAAAATAAAACCTTCCCCTACTACAACGTTTTTTTACAACAACTAATCCTAGTCCCAATTTTTTTTCCTCCTAACAGGGACTCTCAAAGCTGAGGATACCATCGCTGAAGGCCTTAATTAGGACTTCTTTAGACTTTGACCGTCAAGTCTCTAATAATTACTTGAAAAGTTAGCAACAATTAAAAGATGAGCTAAAAAGCTCAGTGATATGCACCTTATGAAAAGTAGTTGTATGGGAGGAATTTACCTTTTTTAATTATAACTATAGCATTTTATTTCGTTTTACTCTAAGTGAGATTTTCTTATATTGTATATTCTCCAAATATTTTCTTTAACTTTCCTCCAAGTGTATGAATTTATTTCTTTCACCATTATAGGACCTTTTAAATTATAAGTCTGCAAATTTCCTTAATTACAGATTATATACTATTTTTTATTACATTCACATACCATCATGCCAAAACAACCATATAAGGAACAATTGTGTCCATTATCAGGTTCAAACACATTACGTCATCACATGCCCCATATGATCCAATCATACCACACGTCCCTCATGGGTCAATTACCAAGCACACTCTTCATGGGCCAAACCTCATAATGTACGTGTCCATGTAATGAAATATCATGCATTATGATGCAATGTACAAACAAATCACTGTCCCTCACTGGGCTAATATCATCATCACGGGACGTCTCCCCACGTACCAATACGTCAAATCATCATAATATCAAATCTTCGGAACCCCCCTTGATCTGGGTTAGGTCCTACTCATCTAATAATCACTCGTTACCCTTACACACCTTGTGGGCAAAGACCTATCAGCCTCACCCATCACTATCCCCTCAATAACATGCCGTCAAACAGGGTTATAATGCAAATGCATGAAGTGATATGATATGCAAACAACCATTTGCCAACCAATTATATCACAATTCCATAACAACCCAAGTAATCATTTTCAATACAACCACACGCATCAAGATTTCTCAAGCACAACCACATTAAATCATTTCTTAACTTATATATATATCTTCCTATCTTCGTACATTTTTATATAACTTTCAACACATTATTCTTTATTATCTTCCTTACTCCTAATCTTCTATACTCACATCACTTAAAATATACTATTTATGATTTTTATCCTCAATCATATTTTCGTATTTTTACTTGTATTTCTTCCAGTCTAATATGCTTACTAAAAGTAAGGTATACTGACCTCGCTACGCGCTCCACAACTAGTACCAAGCTACTTCCTTTAACCTTCAATGATACCCACAACTTGCACGTAGGAGTAAAACAACATCTAACCTCATCATTCTCAATTATTATTGAAAACTATAAAACCCCAAGGTAATTATACAATTTAAATATCATATGTGCACTTTGCACGAAACCAAAAATCAAAGAAGTCGAGGTGTTAAGCCAATTTTTCAACAATTTTTCAAATCATTTATCATGAATCTCAAAAACACTTTGATTTCATAAATGCTAACATTTTTAAAGGTGTTTTAATCATACTTTCAAAGTATATGAACACTATAATCAATTTGGAAAAGTTTTTCATTCAAAATCTAAAGAAAAAGTCACATTTTTTGGAAAATCAGCTTGACCAGTCGACTGGGTTCTTGATCCAATTGACTGGGAAGCTTCTGCCACTTTACTCAATCGACTGGGTACTTATACCAGTCGACTGGTACCTCCTGATACAGCATACAATCGATTGGTAACCCAATTTTCAAAAAAAAATTTCCTAGAAAACCAACATTTTCCTTCAAAAATCACTTTGAGTCATCAAGAAACTTTCAAATCTTTTTGAAACACAAGGTTTTCCTAAAGTTTTAAGATAAAACTCCATATTACTCATAGCAAAAATCTTAGGTTAAAAGCTTCAAATTAATAAACCTACTACAACACACAAACTTGAAACCAACTTAGGTTTTTCTAAAAATTTTCTTCACAAATCTCATTTCCAAGAACTAAATCCTTAAATAAAATGAAACTACTCAACCATTAAAGTAATGAAAGGTAAATCCTTACTCAAATTCCTTGCAAAAATCTTCCATCTTCTTCCTCTTCCTTTCTCTTTTCTCTCATTTCTCTTCCTTTCTCTCTTTCTCTCTTTTTCCTTCTTGGTCTCTCCAGAAATTTCCTCCCA
Source organism: Bretschneidera sinensis (assembly GCA_023935145.1). Lineage (NCBI taxonomy): Eukaryota > Viridiplantae > Streptophyta > Magnoliopsida > Brassicales > Akaniaceae > Bretschneidera > Bretschneidera sinensis. The sequence continues at coordinate 72,195,816 of CM043705.1, forward strand.
AAAAATTCAATTCCACTCACTCTTTTATACTTTAACTCTATCTTTATTGCTCTCTAACTCCTCATCATTTCCAATTTCCCAGTTTTCACCATACCTCGCTTTCTTTCTTTCACTTAATACTCCAAAACTCTCCTAAAACTTAACATTTTCCCCCAAGATACATATTATTTACTTTACTCATATTTTATTTATTTGGTTCCAAGCTCCACAATTCCACAATACAAAAATTTAACCCACTAAAATAGACATATACACCGAAAATGCATCAAAACTAAACACTGAAACCATTAATCTTATTTTAAGGTGTCAGGCTATATAATAGATCACGCAACTGTAAAGTGTAAACAATATTTTACATAGTGTTGAACATTCTCTCATTGCACGTAAGAACCATGCTCAACTTGCTCGAAGTAAAACCATTATCTTGATATCTTCCAAAATAGCCATGATTGATGATGTACGTTGTTGTTATTGTGGCGACAAACATGAAAGAAAAAAATAAAGAATGAAGATAAATAGAAGAGAGAGAGGAGGAAGAGAGAGAAAAAATAGAAAAAAGATGGTTAATTTTATTCTTCTAATTTTATAAAAACTTATGTCTATAGTTCATTTGCAAATTTTATCAATTTTGATTGAATTTTTTAATAACTAATTCAATTCTACTAGAATTCATTTGAAAATGAATTCCACACTTTTATTAACAAACCAAACATGTGATCAATTCATTTGTAAATGAATTCCACACTTTATTAACAAACCAAACATGTGATCAATTCATTTGTAAATAAATTCCACATTTTATTAATAGATCAAACACAACAACTTATAGAATTTAAATGAATTCATTTAAACCAAACAGAGTGCAAAGAAGAGAAACTGATGGTTTAAAAGTTTTTCATATGCAGGAATGAATCCAAGAAATTTAATTGGTGAGTATGAAGTTATTAAAGAAAATTTATTTATAATGTAAGAGAAAATATAAAGATGATTTCACAAAACACATACATAAAAATATTTATTGTAATATCATTAAGATGATTATTTTCATGTAGAAAAATTATATACAATATTGACACAATCATAACAAAAAACAACATTTTTATATAAGTTCAATTATCACTAATTTTTTTCAAAGAATGAAAGCCCCTAAATGAAACAAAGTTTTTAATTAAAAAAACTTAAGCTAAATTACATAGAAAACCTTGTGGTTTGGCTTAGTTTCATAATAAACCCCGAAGTTTACTTCGGTTCATACTAAACCCTGTGGTTTGACTCAGTTTCATAACAAATCCTGATGTTTACTTTGGTTTATACTAAACCCTGCTCTTTTATTGTTGATTTTTGCATTTATTTCTTTGGGTTTGTATTGACATTTGTGGGTGATTTTGTGTTGATTGTTGGATTATCTGTGAAATTTAATTTGTGTTGATTGTTTGATTTTTGCAAATAGAGGAAAATGGTGTTTGGTTTGTTAGAAACTGGTGAGGAAAATGCTGAGAAAAGATGTATGTACATCTCTGATGATGTAGTGAAATTTGTATGGTCTGTATATGTGACTTTGAAGTTTAAATGATTCCTTGAATTCATTATCTGACTTAAACCTCATGGTTTGTTATGAACCAAAGTAAACCTCAGGGTTTGTTATGAAACTGAGTCAAACCACAGGGTTTAGTATGAACCAAAGTAAACCTCAGGGTTTGTTATGAAAATGAGCTAAACAACAGGGTTTAGTATGAACCAAAGTAAACCTCAAGATTTGTTATAAAACTGAATCAAACCAAATGGCTTAATATGTAATTTAGCCAAAAACTTAAAGAAAGAGAGACCGAAAGTGAGATACAACGAAAGAAAGAATTAGGCAAAATTACCACAAGAGCTTTAACGGGTGGCTGAGGCTCGCTTTATTCATCAATAGTGTTTTGGTTTGAGTTCTCTCTCTTGTTACAAATGTGAGACAAATCTTATCCGATGATTTAATATGAATCGATACATGTGTGGCTCAACTCACGTGTACGACGATCTCGCAATGTCAATAAGGGGTTGTCGTTTTCCTTCAAATGTTTTTCTCACAAACTCAATAGTATTGTTTCTTTATTAATTTTATATTTTTAATTTCTTTTTATTTTAGTTTTTGAAATTATGATTTATATTGTATAAGTCTTGAGTGTTGAAGACAAATTTTCATTTTTCTAAATGGGACACTTTACAATTGTTCATTGAGGCATAGAGCATCTAGTAAATATTAAAAAATTTAAAGGTATCTCCACTAATTCCTATAAAATTTATGCTCATATATTAATTTTTCTTGTAAAGTTAAACTGGTTTCTGTTTCAAGGCTAAGATATCAACTTGATTTTTGGTTTTAAAAATTGAATTTGTGTCGTAGAACTGTTTTCAATACTATTTTATTAAACACTAAAATGACGTTTACAATATACCATTTTAAAAACCAATTTATAAATAATAAACTCTTCCACTGTTAGCAAACGGTACCTTAAACAGACCCCCAACCCCACCCTTAACAGACTCTTTCTCTCTCTTCATTTCTTAAACCCTAGCACAAGTGAGAAAACGGACGAGGGCTTTAAACCCCATAAGAACAAAAACAACATAGTGTGTGTTGTTTTGTTTGCTCGCATGAAACAATGAATTCCCTCACAAGAGCGCTAGCTCGAATCGTGCATTCATCATCACAATCAGCAACAACAAAATGGGCAATCGTGCAACAATTTCACTCCACCATTGCAAGCGCTAGTAGTAGTAGAAGCAGTAGCAGTAGCAGTAGCAGTAGCAGTAGCAGTAGCACTAAATGCAAAACTGCTTATACCTTAACCAAAACGCCCCTTAAATCAGCACCGCAATCGTCGTCGGTGAAAGAATGGGAGAGGCCCAGTGAGATTCCGTACCAGGGAAAGGTAGAGAATTCGGTGAATTTGATTGGGTATGTGGATCAACCTATACAGTTCGAGGCTTCCTCTGATGGCAAGTACTGGGCTGGCACCGTCATATCTCAGCGCTCCTCCTCCCCTTCCTCTTCTCTTTGGTATACAAACATATTACATTGCCTTCCTCTCCGTTTTCTTTCTTAATTCTAATTTATTTAAATACACATATGTATGCATTCATTCAAATATACATTTGGTTGGTTTTTGTAGCCATCAATTAAGATCTATATCAGCCATGGAAGATTTAATCAGATTGAAACTAAAAATAAATAAATTTTCAGCAAATTTGAAAATTGTCACTATAAATTTAATCAGATTGAAATTTGTCACTATAAATTTGAAATTTGAAATTATAAATAATGCCTTCTTGTAGTACCAATGAGAAACAATTTAGATTGGCTAGCAAATGTTTTGGTTAAGTCACTAAGAATGCTAATTAGAATTTGCATTAAAAGTTTACCTCATTTAGTTATATTATAATTTATGTGAAGCATATTTAACTAAAATTTATTGCATGCTTTTGTTTTCTCAAATTAAGTTTTTCTCGTTAGAGAGAATCTGAAAACTTAATACCTATTGACTATAATTGTTCAATTGTCTTCTTTGGGATGCTAGGTTTCTGTTGTTGTTTTTTCTATGTCTTATTGGATGCTAGTTAATTTGGTCAAAGTTTTTCTGTTTTATGTTACTATTGTTTCATAATTATGTTATTTTTCCAACTTATGCAAGTCTACCTACTTCATTTTTTACAAATATTAGGATACCAATAATATTTGAAGGCGATTTGGCTCACATTGCTGCTTGCCATTTGAAGAAAAATGATCACATCCATATAGCTGGACAACTATTTGTAGATCCACCACCTTCCAGTTTGGGTCATGGTCAAGTCAATTTCCAGGTAAGATTTAAGGGAATAGTGTTTGTTGGACCTCCTTGGTTAACATACATACTCATCTATTTACATGTATGCTCCACAAAGGCTACTGAAAAATGTGGTTACATAGGCCACTGAAATTTCTGATTATTTTCCTGAGCATTATGAGATGTAGGCATACTTTTAAGGTAAAATCCTAATTTTATAGTAGGAAAATAAAGGAAAACTCTTTTAGGTTTGAAATCAAGCAAGCCATAGAATATGTTTAGAACTTAGGATAAGGGTGAATAGTGGAGAGAAAATGGGTGGTGGTCTTTCCTCTCCTTTGTGTAGGAGCTTTTTTAGGCAGGGCAAGGATTTGGACCCAAATTCGTTCAAACCCTTACTTTTCAAAATTTCTCGAATTGGAGGACTTGGTGGAACGTGATAAAGGTTTTATGGTTGAACCGTCCTTTCAAATATACCCCTGCTGGCAAAACTATCTTCTAACAAAACAATAAAGTATAAAATAATAACTTATAAAAAAGTATAAAATAATAAATTAATTCATTATTTTATATTCTCATCTTCCAATGAAAAGGAGGGATATCTATTCCCCTTCATCTCTCCTCCCTTCTCTTTTCATTTTTTATCAAACATATAAGCGGAAAGGATTACCATCTCCTCTCCTTCCCCTCCCCCCAGATTCTCATCTCTTCTATCCCTTAAAACAACTAAACTGAGTGTTAAATTATCAAGAGAACTTAAAGGTGAGTTAACCGTTCTTAACAGTCAAAAGTAAATCATTCGCATAGCTTCTATTTATCTTCAGAAATCCAAGTAAGGTCCATTGTAGCACTTAATTAACTCTAACATCAACCAGATATGTTAGTGATGTAGATGAATAACCCAAAAAGCATAAATAGATTAAAAGGAGAAGTAGAAGAGGAGGAATAAAGAGAGGGAAGGGGAAGATAGAAGAAGATAACAATAGACTTATCAAAAAAAGAAGAAGAAGATAACAACAGACAGGGAAGGAGGAGAGGGAAGTAGAAGAAATAATAGGGAGAAATAGTCTTACATAAAGAGGGGAAGAACCAGATGAAGGTGAAGAGATACAAAGGGGGGAGATACCCAAGTAAATTGGATTTTCAAATTAAAGTCTACATAAAACCCTAATTAGTGCTCTTACATAGGAAACACTAATAACTAAATAAGGAAATAAAATCAAACCCAAATAAAATCCCTAATTTCTTAAACTTAAAATCCTAGAATATGTCTACTTGATTAATAAGAAAAGTACAATTACATAATAATCTCATAAATAACCCAATATCAGTATTTAATAAAAACATCAGTCTTCCTTGCCACATCATCATTCTCTCACTTACAAAAAAACTCGATCTCGAGTATTGAAGCTAGAAGGCATCAAAACTTTTTATCATGGTTAAGCGTGGAAATTTTTGAATGTTGTGCCCCCAATGAAAAACAAGAATGATACTAGAAGTATTTTATTTAGAAGGAGCTGGAAATCTAGTTGGTAGGCCATAATCAATCAAAGGGAAGTCAAGCACACACATCATGTTCTCATTCTTGCCTTGGACTTGCTTGCACTATGTGTTATTCCCATCTCGTTCCATTGAAGCTTCTTGTTTATCTTTTGACATTTGAAGGTATATGTTTTTTGATTCTTCATTTTCTTGTTTCTCAAGTTGGGGTTGAACATTTGTAACTTCATCTTTCTTTAATAAGTAACATTTGTAACTTCATCTTGCCGTAAATTGTTCTAGAATTGAACATTTGTAGTGAGAAACATGTGCAATTTTTCGCTCTTTGTGCAAGCTGGTCAACATCTTTTTTAACTAGTACTTTGAACTCATATACCAAGTGACGATTGATATGCTTTGTGAGGATACACCTAGATGGATTTTGAATAAGGCCCATGTTGGTGAGCTTCCCATGGAAGGTAGCTTGAACTTCCCCTAGAAAGCAATTTGGAGGTTGTGTGCTCCAAAGAAGGTCGGTTTCTTTGCGTGGGAGGCTTCTTGGTGACAAGTTTTGACCATTGATAATTTGCAAAAGAGAGGAAAAGTGATTGTTAATTGGTACTATCTTTGCAAGGAAGAGGTCTTGAATGTTAATCACCTCTTGTTGTGTTGCTCTTTTTCAAAGCAACTTTGGGAGATGGCTTACTATGTGGTGGGGTTTCCTTGGGTTATGGTTGGCTCCATTTAGGGTGAGATTGGGGCTTAGAGCGGTTTTAGAGCTTCAAAGGAGATGAGGAAGGTTCTTACTTTGATTCCTCTCTCTATCATTTGGATGGTTTGTAAAGAGAGAAATAATAGAGCTTTTGAGGGTGTAGGGAAATAGATACCATTAAAATTTGACGGTTAAATACCCTCTGTTTTTGGTTTAAGGGAAACTTCTTTGTACATGAGGAAGAGTTCCTTGAGTTCATAGATATAATAGCGTGTAAATAGTCCTTTTGTAAATACCTTGGTGCTTTCTTTTTTATATATTTTTACATAAAAGAAAGTATCACAATAATACTCTTATCTTCAAGTGACAACAACCATCATAAATATAACAACCTGTTTTGTTTTCCTCTGTTATACTTTCTTTTGGGCTGAATCAGAAATAAAATAAATAAAATAAAATCAGAAAACATGGTTTTTTGTTTATAAAATCGGCTGGGTCAATGGCTCAGCCGTAAGAAAAACAGCTTGGCTCATAAGATCAACTCGTGCTGGCCAGCGCGTGAGACAGATTCTGATTGGCCTGGTCGGTGAGGCTTCTTGGGTTGACAGATTGATGGTCCCTAAGATTGTCAGAAAACACCGACAAGGTCGAAGATCTGCAGAGGAGAATTCGGTGAATATGTGGATGGAGTGTGGGGTCTCTTGCATCAGCGTAAGAGGCTGGAATTCCACTGGGGAGATTGTCATGGCGCATGGTTGAAAAACCAAAATTTACCGGATCTGTATTTTTGTTTTCCAGAGATGAATGTATTGATAGTGGACAATAATAGTGGATCAATTTCGGCATTGATACCAATTCATGTAGAACAGTAAGCCAAGAAGCAGAAACAGATTAAAAGGAGAAAGAAGACGAGGAAGAAAGGGAGGGAAGGGGAAGATAGGAGACGATAACAAAAAATAAGGAAAGAGGAGAGGAAGTTACAAAATTCTTAAAGGAGAATTAGAAGAAATAATAGGTAGAACTTGAAGAATATAAAAGGAGAGGGTAATAACTAGAGGAAGGAGAAAATATACAAAGAGAGAAGATACCTAAGTAAATTTTATTCTCAAATTCAAGTCTATATAGAACCCTAATAAAGGTGCTCTTATATAGTCACCCCTATTAACTAAATAAGGAAATAAAATCAAACCAAAATAAAATCCCCAATTATCTCTAACTTAAAATCCTAGAATATTCCTACTTGATTCTCAACAAAAGTGCAATTGCATGATAATCCCACAAATAACCCAAAATTATTTAATACAAGCTTTAGACTTTCTTGCCACATTATGAGTTACAAGCAATAAAAATAATTGAAAGCACTCAAATTTTTTATTTTTATGAATAGGTCTGGATTAAATTCCATAGGTTGGAAAAAATCTTTTCTATGAGTTTAGATTAAGCTTAGCACATTTATTTTCTGGATCTTTTTCATTAGGCAATTCGATTTGATTTTCTTTTTTTTTTTTATGTAGAAAATTTGTGTATAATTAGTTTGTGGGTAAGTTTTCTTAGAAAGAATTTTGTGTAATTTTACCTTATTTTGAACTCTAATATGGATAGTTATTACGTTGTGTATTTTAGGGTACATAGGGTTATGAAATATTCCAGTCTGTATAGAGGCTTCAAGTTCAAATTTGGGCTGTAAGAAAGGAGGTCATTTTTTAATTAATATAGAACCATGTTTGGTTTCTTGTTTTTTTTTCTCCTCTTTTTTCTAAACCCTCGCTTAAGTGTTTGATATTTTGTACCTCACTTTTATTTCTCTTTCTCTTATACTGCCTGTTTTGTTTGTTGACTAGACGCATACTAGATGGGATTGAATTAAGTTAAGACGAGCTAGGCCTAATTTGGAAAAGAAGCCAAATTTGCCTATTTCCATCCGGTCTCTAATCCAGCAGGGGGTGGGATGCATTTTATCCCACCTGTTGGGATTAATAACTTTTATTTTTGGAAACCAATTTCCCTTGATCATTTTGTTTTAACCAAATTTACCCTTTCTTTCTCTCTCTCACGTGCCTAAAGGACAACCATTTCTTGCTGTTCCATTAGCGGTCGCATGAGACGTTGAGCCCCTGCATTAGATAATGCATCTCTCTCTCTCTCCTTATCATAGGTATTTCCAAATTAAACTTAATATTTATTATCAATTTAAAACTAAAGTAGTCATCCAATAAAAAATAATTCGAAATATAATATCCAATTAAGAAGTGGATTAGGAAGCTCTTATTTGTTCGTGCGTCTCTTATATGTTCTTGGAAGCATTGTATAGTTCTAGAATGGACTTATCTAGAGAGGATTCGATTAAGTGGAGAGATAGCTCGGATAAAGGGTTTGAGTTGAAATTTTTTTATGAGATTCTTCTCGTTGGGGTTGCCTCGGATGGATCCTCCAATTTACCGTGGAAAGTTATTTGGTGTTCTCATGCCTCTAAAAAAGTGTGCTTTCTTGTTTGGGAAGCCGTTTGGGAGAACATTCTCACCGTTGACAACTTACAAAGAAGAGGGAAAGTGATGTTTAAAAGGTGTTTCATTTGCAAAGGTTGCGTCGAGTCCATGTTTCATCTTTTGATAGAGTATTCCTTGGCTAGGTGCTTGTTGGAGATGACTTATAGTGTTTTGGGTGTCTCTTGGGTGTTCGCAATGAAAGATGAAATGTGGCTTGGAGTGGACTTTAGGCTTCTAAGAATTTAAAGAAAGCTTACTCTTTGATTTCTCTCTCAATCTTTTGGATCATGTGGAATGAGAGGGATCGTAGAGCCTTTGATAGCACTGAAAATTTTTTTGATGTAATTAGAGATAGTTGGTTCAAGTGTTTTGTAAATGAATTTATGTGCAATTCAAGTGTTTGAAGACTAGAGTAGTATTACATTTATTGTTTCTATTAACTTCATGTAATTTATAGTTTAATTGATACTAGAATAACACAGTTGTGTTGATTTAATATTTTAAGCTCATTAATATTAGAATAACAGAGCTGTGTTGATTTAGTATTCTTACTTGTTGATTTAACAGAGCTGTGCATGCCAAGACTCAGGAGTAATTCAGGGTCTCAAGATTTGATCATTCTGGCGTTAAGATAAATATGGCTAAGAGTGGTGTTGCTGGTATTAATGTGGGGAGGGAAGTGTTGAATGAAGTTAGCAGTGTAGTTGGTTGTTCGGTGCTTGATTGAGCCCTTATCTTTATTTAGGTTTTCCCTAGGAACTAATCCTAGATCTATATTAGTTTGTTATTGAGTGCTTGGGTAACCATCTAGAAGGTTGGAAAAGAGCTTATTTTCTCTACGGGGTAGGATAACTCTTATTCAATCTTGTCTTTTTAGAATCCCTCTTTACTTTATGTCTTTGTTTAGGATTCCTGTTGGTATAGTTGAGATGTTAAAATGGATGATGAGGGACTTTGTGGTCAGGTATTGATGATGGTAAAAGAGATCATTTGGTGAATTGGGAGATTGTTAGGTGAAGGGTTTGAGTCTTAGAAATTTGGTTTTTAAAAACATTTCCTTGGTGGGAAAATGGTTGTGGAGAAATTTCCTTTAGAACCAAACTCCCTATGCTAGAAGGTAATAAAGAGTAAGTATGGACTACAACAGAATAGGTGGGATGCTAGGAAGGCATCTTTACTACACATATGAGTTCTTGAAAGTTCATTTCACAGGTATATAATCTTTTTTGTCAACTTACTTGCTATTAAGTTTGAAATGGTTCCTCTATCTGTTTTTGGGATGATCTTTGGGTTGGTGATGCTCCTCTATTTATATCATATCCTTGACTCCATAGACTCTCTTATCTTCACAATGCTCTTATTTCCTCTTTTTTCTAATTTACGTTTGGAAAATATCCTTGATTCTTTTGTTCTCCATTCTTAGGCATGATACTAGAGTTTGGGAAGGGGATGGTTATGGCATATTCTCTTGTAAGTCATTCATGTCAAATCTATTGAAATCTTCCCGTCTCCTTTTCCATTGGACAAGGCTAACAAGGCACTCCGTCCAAATATTTGTCTAATGTGCAAGTCCTCAAATGAGACAAATAGTCATCTTTTTCTCCATTGTGAAGTAGCTAAGTAGCTTTGGAATAATTTGTTGGCTTTTTTTTTTCGAGATTTGTGTTTGTCCATCTAATGTAGAGGGTCCATAAGGATCAAGTTTTGGGGTTTTGAAGTAGGCAATTTTTTTTATGGTAATGTGCTTGGTTTACAATTCTCTGAGTGATTTGAAAGGAATGGAATGGGAGCTTTTTTTATTGATTGTTCCACGCAAGGTTTTCAATATCATACCATTTTGTTTTTTATGACACGTTGCTATCCTTTAAAAATCAGAATGAAGTGAGCTATATTTTTCTGATATTTCATTGCGAATATGCAAGAGATTCATTTTCTAGGGAGTATTAGATAGACCCATGCGTTTCTCTTTCTTTTGTTCAATGAAAGTGCATTGGGATAGAATTGTTTTCTTTTTTTCTCTCTGTGGGCTTCAGCTATAGGAGTTCTTACTTTTTAGGGGTATTTCTTTGAGCGATATGAAGAGAGATTGGAAGCCTATTTTGATGTAATCTCCTTTTTATTCATCCACTTTTGTACACTCTCTCTCTTAATTGATTTATTTTTTTTGTCAAAAGAAAATATTCATGCATGTAATTTTGAAGCTTGTGTGACATGGTCAGAAATATGGTTACTGTACTTATCCGGGAAAAAAAAAACCGGTAACAGTAATTACCGCCTATAAATTGATTTCTCATAAATTTTCTGTGAATAGTTATTGAGAATTTGTAGTATTGATTATTCTAGCATCCGCGGTTTGTCATGCCAGGTTATGGTGCGTAGTCTCAACTATGTCCAGGGATCTTCTCAAGTGAAGGAAGACTCTACACCACAAAGACAAGAAGAAGGTGCATTAAATTGTTCTGGTAAATATTTATGTGTTTCCTGAGCCCCATATTGTATGTTTGTCATATGTAAGGAAATAAAGTTTTAAGTTATTGACAGAATTGTTTTTTCTTGTCTAAAAGTTATTGTTCATACAATTATTAGGATAGTAGTTTATAAGATTGATGCCAAGGTTTTTTCCATGCTGATTAAATTTGATACTATTAGGTTACATTTATAAAAATTTAGCTATTCTATACTTCTATTGTTTTTTCGTACTATATTTTTTTTATTGAATACCCATGAAGTTTGAACATATGAAAAAAATCAGTTAGCAAATGGTCAAATTTTTGGTGAATTTAGGAAGTTGACTAAATACAAAATGAAAAAATAAGATAAATATAATTTTTGTGAGTGGATTGTAGCAGTTTCGGAGACAAATTCTGTAGTTGAATGATACAGCTGTCAAAGTCTTTCCAGTGGGATACTTGGTGACCAGTGGCCACCAAGTTTGTGTGGTCTATATAAGGCTATGAACTGTCATATTTTAAGGAAATGAAGATTTCCATTGATATTGTATTATTCCAAAACCCTAGATAGAGAGGCTTTCTTCCTAGGTGTGATTCCTAAACCCTATTGGTGTGAGGTTGGTAGTTAAGTTTTATTGGTACTCTTGCTATTTGAATTACACAATAAGACCTGCTTTCATTTTCTTTTGCAACTTTATAAACCTAACTCATTTCTAATAACTCAATGATTTCCCCATTGTTGTTTTACAACAGATGGGTTGATGACTCAACTCCCCAGAAGCTACATCACACATGATTGTGGAACTGTTCAAAAGGGTTGAAAGTTGATTGATTTTTGTATCACATACTATATTTTCATTTAATGGTGCTTGAATTTTATCTTTTAAAAGATGTTTTTGATAATTATCTTCTTGTCGCTGATCACCAAGAACTAACCATTTTCTCAGCTACCATGAAGAAAGATGGAGATGCTGCGCTAGGTTCTTGGGGAGACCTGCTTGAAAATCCAAAAGACTGGTGGGATTACCGTGATGATAAGCGTGATGGATTGGTGATGACCCTTCCCTGTATGTTTGTCTTCTTTATCTGAATGTTATTTGCTGTGATATTCATTACTCTCTTTTTTTCCCCATAGGTAAATCCAAAATACCCTGATTTCAAACGTAAGGATGGTAGTCTTGCACTTTGGCTTAACAGGGCGCCAAACTCAGTTTTGTCAAAACTTGAAGGAGTGGAGTTTGATGTTAAGAATTTTAAATCAAGGCAAGCAAAGCGATATAAAGGTAGGGGCATGCTTTCTTATATATTATTAGTACATTTTATGTATTTTATTTTGCCGTCACACTGAGTCGAGTATGGCAGCTGGTGGACATGTGCATGTATGTCGTTTCTGGTGATCTATCTATAGATATAAACCAATTTTATATGCCTTATCACTTCATGTGTCTCAAGATGGCAGTATGGTGGATACATCCCTGTACTGCATCAGTACTTGTTTAAGATATTCAATAAAATGGTCCAACACCTTCAAAAGAAAGAGAAAATTAAAAAAGATATTGGACTACATTGATCTCATAGTAGAGGACTCGAAATAATAATCCTCTTAATTACAGTTTATATTGAATGTATAATAATGAAAGAAACAGCATTCAGTACTGTCCATTACGCATCCAATGCATGTTGTGTGTTTGAAATAAAAGGTTTCTTTCAAATTATGGATGCATTGGAGACATGACAATCACATAAGGTAGATATTCAGTGTTTGACATGAGGCAGTACCCTTCATTTTTGGTTTAAAGAGATTTTTTTTGTAAATGAGGTAGATCGTTTAGATTTTGTGGAGCTTCTATCTTGTAAATAGACTTTGTCTATGGGTTGCACCCTCTTGGTGCTTTTAATACAATTTACTTATAAAAATTTGGGAACAGGTTTGGTTGTAACCTAAAGTCTTAAGTACAGGATCATGAGATTAATCAAAATAATGTTGGTAGTTTAATCTTTCGTTTCCTGCAGCTCTTCCCTTCAATAACACGTTGAAAGAGAAATATAGTATCATGCATTTCTGCTTCAAAAATCTCATTTCTATCTGGTAAAGTTTTAATTAAAAATTGCAATAAGGGTTGGGATCTGAAGTGCTTTGTTGAAGAGAGACACCATTAATGAACCATGAAGAACTTTAACTAATAATCAAAAGGGAAAGGAAGAAACAAGCTTTTTAGTCTAACTCCAGCGAATTTTACATCGGAAAGTTGGGGGAGGGGCAGAGAGAACTAATTGTGCGCATCTCTGGAATGAAATGATCTGTGGAGATACTTTTGAAACCATGGAGAAGCAGCATATTGTAAAAAGTGGATTTGCATTTTACTTCAATTATTTGTGTTTATTCTGATTTACATGTCTACATATCAATTGCTATGATCAATTACTAGTAGGATTTTTGGGTTTGTTTTATTCTGATAGTTAGAGGCCATGATAGCATTGTAAGGGATTCTGGACCTTGATCATTCATTAGTCTTTCGCTTTAAGTTGAAGTTAGAACTTTAGGGTTTCTTTGATTTACCACTTGAAAAGAAAGTTTTTACTTTATTTCTCGTGTTTGATGCCAGTAGAAACTCCCAAGGCAGTAAACAGCAAGTGCGCTGGTTTTTAGCTATTGAAGTTGTCACTTGATGCAAAAATGTTGAATGTTGGGACTATATCCAGATCACTCTTCTGTGGACCTTGCTTGGGTAGGACTAGCAATGAGTAATGACTTAATCTGGAAGCGTAAGACTTTGGAGGTTTTGATTAAGAACTGATGCTCAGAAAAGTTTCTAGTTCAATTGTCTTAGTGGTTAGGTGTTCAAGTTGTTTTTTAGATAAGAAGTATTCGAGTTGTTGGCATTGTGGGAGGCATTGTGGGATTTCTGTAGTTGTTTCATTTTGGCTTGAGAGAAAAAAAAAGAAAGTGATGCTTGATTAACAATCTTAACATTGTAAAATGTATTTGGTGGCGATGCAAAAGCTGCGTACTGCGTGGCATATGGAAAGAAAATCGACCGAAAGGTTTTCTATGCCCTGGGTATTAAAGTGGAAATTTATTAGCACTTGCATATGAAATAGAAGGATAAGGTATAGTTTTCACAGTGTGGTACATAAGTGGCCCTCAAACGTCTGAAATGCCAATGGAGCAAACCATGTAAACTACATAACAAAAAATACAGGGATGAAGTTAAGCTGCATCCTGTCGTGCCCGCTTTGGAGCGTTGGTAAGGACATTTCCCTGTCCACTAAGTGGAGAGGGATTCAAGATGTATGTGTGGGTTTAAAAAAAAAGAGATAAGTTGCATCCTATTAAACACAGCTTTCGATATATTGCCTCTGTTGTCCATTCATACTCAAAAAAATTCGATTTAAAAAAAATAACATCTTTTGTGGTTTTGTTAAACTGTATCTATTCTGATTTGAATTAGGGGATGAATCCTGGATGGACTTAGTTGAAAACCCAGATAACTGGTGGGACAATAGATCAAATAAGGTAATTTTTTAAACTGTCATTTGATGTTTCTTTGTTCTCTATTTCTCTGTTAATTTATCTGTTTGTTTCTTTCATTTTCACTTTTGTTGGTAGATATCTGAAAAAGGTCCTGACTTCAAGCACAAAGAAACTGGTGTAGTGCTATGGCTGAGTGATTCTCCAACTTGGGTACTACCAAAGTTGCCTTCTCCAAAGAGTAAACAGGCTGCAACCTTTGGCAAAAAGGGTAGACAACCATCTTGAACGATATGCGGATCAGTTATATTTCTCTGAAGTAGCCAGATTTGGCAAGGTATAATGTTCTGTTCAGTGTAGGGACCTCACTACCATTTTGGGTTGAAGCAAGTTGCTCTCTTTTAGTGAAGTATGTAAATTATTAAACTAAATGTAAAATATTGAACTAAGGCCCCTTTTTTTTAGGGAGAATGTCCTAATTATTTTTCCTTCGTAAGATGGAGTTTTTTAAGGGCAGCATCAATCTTTGTGAACATTGAGCGCTGCTATTCATAAGAATTACCAAGACGGAATAGTTTTTTAGCGTATCATGGGGCTGCCTATTATTTACTAGAAAGTGCTTATATTAGCAGTTTAGTTTTGACATTTTGATAACACAGCCATGCCTGTGCATAGCAGGATTATATACAAAATAGTTAGTAAAGATAGCTTTACCTGCGAACATTTTGATCATACTTGTTTTTGTTTTATT
Organism: Bretschneidera sinensis; assembly: GCA_023935145.1. Taxonomy (NCBI): domain Eukaryota; kingdom Viridiplantae; phylum Streptophyta; class Magnoliopsida; order Brassicales; family Akaniaceae; genus Bretschneidera; species Bretschneidera sinensis. The sequence goes on from CM043705.1 coordinate 72,210,972, forward strand.
TTATTGATCATACTTATTAATCTGTGACATTTGCTCAGTTAGCTTTGTAGGTAATTTTCTCTATTCACATGATTTATTTTTGGAGTTATTCTTCTTGGTAAAAGTCATCCTAAACCTCAGTGTGCATGATCTCACACACTCCATGCACCAGGAAAACAAACTAAATGTAATTAAATAATCATTTAGTGGTCACAAGAGAAAATGAGAAGTGTCGAACTTGAAACTTCACACTGTAAAATCTCAAGTTCTACCACTGAGTCACCCCTTAATGGTTAGCATGATCCGTTTCAATTGCGTTATATTCACCCGTTCCAAATAAAATTACAGGTCACCTAAAGTTTAAGAAAAATGATAAGGAAATCCTGAAATTAGCAACTTGAATAGATTAAACAGGATGACGATATTGAAAGTTACATGATAAAACACATGCTGATTTACATCAAAACATGATAATGCAACAATAGAGCTCTTGATAGACTGAAACCCCAACAAAAAAGAAATCCTTGTCGGAATCTACCAGACCTATGATGTTTTCAGATGTCACGTTGCAGATGGAGAGTAGATATTACTCCCACCTACTCCAAAATAGATGGATCTTACAGTGAACTAACAAAGTGTTTCATGTCAACTGCACTGAACAAAATAGTTCCTTCCTTCAAGGCCATTTATCTTCTGCACGCACAAAATGTAATCCTCTCCTGCAAATTAAAAAAGAGTGTCCCCATTTAGAGATTCTACTAATTTCAGATTCTTTATATTTACCAACAGATTCTGAATCTAGTTATCAAAGGTATCCCAGCTATACAACATGGTGCAGAGCTGGTGGGTACAAGGGCAACTAAATTCTCAGCCACAAAAGCAAAAATATGATTGATGTTTACCCAAGTGACTAAAAAGCATTTTTTTGTTGTTGAGAAGTTTCATATGCAAGAAAATTAATGCCTAAAATCAGCTCACTTAATGGTTCAGGACGAAAAGCTAGAAGTCGAAAATATAAACCACCTTTATCAGAGAACAAGTGCTACAACAGCACTCAATGAGAGGGGTGTTCAAAGTGCAAATGTTTTGATGTCATGCCATGCAACTGAGGGGGTCTCACTTTCGACTGGCCCTGGAATAAGAGTCAGAACCAAATGTAAGAAAACAATGAAAGCAAAACACCAGCAAGTTCCAATACAATTTGAATACCGTATCTTGTAAGCCATCCTGAATGTCAAAACAACTGGAAATAATCTGTGGTCTGAAATTTAACTGCCCCTGCCAATCATGTCATAGGGTATCATTAGTTAAACACCTCACACAAGCACAAAAAGTACTTCAAGAAGAATTTTAATACGCTGGAAAATACAGATCTAAACCCGTTTGGTTTACCAATTATGGAATAGGAATGGGAATCCCATTCCAAATAATTTTATTCCTTGGAATGCTATTACATGGATATATTTGGGTAAAACAAACGATAAAACTTGGAATAGAAATGTTGTTTATTAAGACTTGCATGATTAAGCTTAACATATAATTAATTTTATTGTAAAACAATTTACTAGTCAAGACTTATATATATATATAAAATATTATGTATTACATATCTATGCATGCAAGTGTTATTTATAAACACATTCTATGAATTATATATACATAAGCAAGGATCAATTGGCACTAGGTGTAAGAATAAGATGTCTTACACCATTATACAGTATTTTGTCTAAATTTTTTAAACAAAACCGATAGTTGGATTTAATCTTATATTCATATAGATTATGCACGCCGAATTTTACATCGATCAAATATCTATAAATATTCCAACTATAGTGCCAGTTAAAAGGTACAATATAATGAACTATATAGATAAAATACTTATAAATATTTGACTAATGTGAAATTTGGCGTGCATGGATTAAACCCAATGGTCGGTTTAATTATTTATGTGTATGTGTGTGTGTGTTTGTACTTTTTTTAACTACATATTTTAATTTCATAAATTCTTTTGGTGCTATTTTGCTATTTAATATTTTAACTATGTTCCTTAAAAAAAAACATTACGAAGTATTTTCTCAAAATTTCTCAAGTAAGAAAAAATAAACAAGATGTATGGATCTTACTCAAAACCTATGCTAGATTTCTAATACAACACTTTCATTAGTTCATTATATTAAAAGATTCACAAGCTTTTGTTGCCATGTGTCTTCCACACTTTCATTGGTTCATTAGTAACATGTCAATTCATGTGAACCAACGAAAGTGTAGAAGAAGCATGTGAATCTTTTAATATAATAAAAAATGAACAAAAACTAATGGAAAAAAAGGACTCACAGGGAATAAAATTAGTTTGTACATAGTTTATTAGTTCCAATACAACACTTTTATTATATTAAAAGATTCACATACTTTACTTTCATTGGTTCATTAGTAACATGTCATTAGTAGCATGCCAATTCATGTGAACCAATGAAAGTGTGGAAGACAGATGACATGTGAATCTTTTAATGTTATAAAAAATGAACAAAAACTAATGGAAAAAAAGGACTCAGGGAATAAAATCAGTCTGTACATAGTTTATTAGTTCCAATACAACACTTCTATTATATTAAAAGATTCACATGCTTTTGTTGCCATCTGTCTTCCACACTTTCATTGGTTCATTAGTAATATGATAATTCATGTGAACCAATGAAAGTGTGGAAAACAGATGGCAACAAAAGCATGTGAATCTTTTAATGTAATAAAAAATGAACAAAAACTAATGGAAAAAAAGGACTCGGGGAATAAAATTAGTCTGTACATAGTTTATTAGGTTTCAACCAAAACGGAATCGCAATACCACCAATCCCATGCAGACAGGTTTCCTATTCCTGCCATTTTGAGAGATCAGATGCCATAGCAATGGTATTCCAGAGCGTATTGCATCACCAAACACAAGAATGAAATCGGATTCCCACTCTGATCCTCTTGGCCAGCCAACTAAACGGGGCCTAAGAGAATTTTAAGTAAGAGTGAACTGCTAAGGCGTATTACATTACCAAACACAAGAATGAAATCGGATTCCATCTCTGATCCTCTTGGCCAGCCAACTAAATGGGGCCTAAGAGAATTTTAAGTAAGAGTGAACTGCTAAGCGCTAAAAAAAAAAGAGAATGCCATACCATTCCATGCATTCTTTGTTGAGTAATGTAAGGAGCATCATGAATTGGCACAATAGAGTTCAATTGTCCCTACAACAGGAATGGAAGCGAATTTAATGTTGTATTGGAAATCTGAGCAAAAAAAGGATATCTAAATACACTTTCTGAGCAATAAAATCCATTTGTTAAGGAAAGATTAAAAGAAAAAAGGCATAATATCCATTACCAGCCCTTTTATGTTAGGCTGATTGCTATAAAAATCATCACGGCTTGGAGCTATCAAGTTCATTTGTCCCTAAAGCAAAATCAAAAGGGATACATAGTTTAAGTATAGTCTTAGGTCATGCCTAACAAATGCTTATCAATAGTCCATCAGGAACTCCATGATTTATAAATAAAGAGAAAATAATCCCATACCATTCCCTGCACAATTTGTTGAGTGCCAAAATAGCCATCAAGAGTTTGAGCTCTTGGGTTTACATGTTCCTGCAACAAACATTTATACATAAATTCAAAAGTTCAGGTATATTCATCACTTAAATGAAACTTAAAACAAACTCAATTTCCTTTCATCGTATCATGGTCATCATTAAACTACACCATACCATCCCTTGCATACTCTCTTGCGATTCAAGAACAGTCAAGGGCCGGTGCTTCTAAGTTTGAGTGTCCCTACAACAAGTATGGAATCCACATTAGATATTTTTTTATGATACAACCTCACAACATGTATTCTCTCTCACAATAAAAAAAGTAGGTCAAGGACTCAACATAACTAACCATGTGCTGCCAGTTGTCATGCAAAAGGTCTATCCAAATAAAAAATTTATCGCAAACTGGTGATAGAGCATCATAACCACCAAGAACACAACAAACCTGTCTATTTTTGGATAAGATATTCTTTCTAGTTATCTTGGATGTGCTGTTACCTTGGTCCACTACTTCATAGTCATTCCGACCTTGAACTGCAGGTGGTGTTGATTCTACTACACTTTGAATTGAGTTATTTACATTCTCACACTTTCTCAAAGCTTCTTCCAGTGAATTAAACGCAAAATTACAACTCTCTTGAGAAAAAGACCCTTCATCACCCAATTCAAAAGCACGACGACACAGATCATTGTAGCGTTGAACCCTAGACAGAACTACATCTGAGTGTTCTCTTATTGTTTGCCTACTCTTTGCATCCTTTGTCCAACATTTCAAAATGTATTGAGATGGTATGTTGTGTATGCCAGACAATTGCAGAACAATCATCACATGTCTACAGAGAAAACCACTGAATTCAAACATTTGACATAAACAAGATAAACAAGATATATCTGATGTCGTTTCATTCCATGCCACAATGAAATATTGGTTATCTTCAATATTTCGAACCCTAAGTTTTGGTTGCTCCATCTTCACTTTCTTTTCTTGGATGACAAGCAACAACTCCCAAAACCTCTACCTGGAACTTGTTAAATATTGCATGCGAGTATAATGCCACCATTTGCTTCCCAGAAGGTGATGGAGATTTAGTACAGGTTGTTTATGCCAAGTTTCAAAATCTGCTTCTGCTTCCTCTTCGCATTTATCTTGCATAATTGCCTTGTATTGATCTAGAAACTCTTTCAATGTTGTCTTCCTTTGCATGTATTGGTCAAAGAAAGAGTTTATACTTTCTGATCGTTGGCCTGTAGACATCCCTGCCAGAAAAATGTCTTTCATGTACATTGATATCCACCGTTCAGGATCTTCATAAAATGATTGAAACCACGCATCATCTCTTAAATTGAACCTATCAACCATTCTCCACCATCTCTTTTCAAACTGCTCATTTGTGCAAGATTTAAAGATGCATTTGGTCATAAAATTTTCCTGTTGCCTCATCACATTACTAAGCTTCTCAGGAATCTTGCTGAATATATGCCACAGGCAAAAACAATGACAAGAAGCAGGAAAAACATATGCAATAGCTTCTTTTAGGGCTTTGTCTTGGTCAGTAAGTATAACTTTTGGAGGACGTCCACCCATAGCTCTAAGCCAAGCCCGCATAAGCCAAACATACGTTGATTTAGTCTCATCTGAAACTAATGCACATCCAAGCAACTGAAACTAAAGATGATGGTTAACACCGAAAAAGGGAGCAAATGGAAATTTATATTCATTCTTAATACGTGTTGTCAAAAAAAAACTACATCACCGAAATTGCCATAATCAAGCCTACGTTTGGCATCAACCCAGAAAACATTTCTCAATTGCTGTTGCTCATTCAGATCTATAGCATAGAAGAAGTTAGGATTCTCATCTTGCATATACATAAAAAACTCAAGCATAACTTGAGTGTCACCTTCCTCTAAAGCCAAGTGCTGAGTGCTACCTACTTGATTTGTGACACCACCCCTCTGACTCTCAAGATTCGTGTACCCACCTGATTGCCTGGACATAGAAACATACATCTTTTTGGTTCTTGCCCGAATAGCATGCAATGCATCAACATTACTATTACCTAGATCCAAATTCCTATGACCACTGAAGTAATAGGCTTGATCAGGAAAATTTTCATGGTTGCTCCTTTATGAAAGTACGAATGATCCATCTTCCATCTTGCCTTCTCTTAACATGCATGCAAGCCTTGCAATCTGTTTTTGACCAAGATCGATTAATTTTACCTCGTTTTTGCTTGATGTGAACGCCTGTCATGCTATCTATGTTTCAAACGGGTTCTGTAGCTTCAGCTGCAGTAGTTTCTCTCTTGTTTCCATCTCTAGTACAAACAAATTTCTCATCAATAAACTTTCCTGATGTTCTTGAGCGACGGCTGGCTTTTATTATGGTGGAAAATCCCACAGACTTTGCATATTCTTTATAGAACGAAATGCTTCCTCCTTTGAATCAAATTCCATTCCATCATGGGGCTCAAATTTTTTTATGGAGTTCAAGTTTATTCCATCTCCACGATACGCCTTGTGTCTACCATCTAACAGGGTTCCGCTAACATTCAGTCCTGTATTTTCCTTATCATTCCCAGCATTACTGGGAGAATTTGTAGTGGCTCCAGCCCTATCATATCCTCCATCACCACCAACCACACTGACATCGCGTCTATTGTCTTCCTTATGATTCTCTCCTGAAGGCTGTTCAAGATCTATCCCCATGGAGACCACTGACTTTTACTTAACATGAACTCTTTACATATCTATCTGAAGAAGCGATGAAAGAAATATGCGCCAGTAATAGGCAAATTAACCAACAATGATTATTGTCTAATTTAACTCACATATAATGAAGTAAATCAAATCAAATGAAAGCCACATGCTTTGAGCTAATAGAAATTTAGTTCTTTAAGTTTATTTAAGAAAATGACAAGAAGATCCTAATTTAATCTTAGACCTTCTTAAGAAAATTAACAAGAAAGCATAAACTTACATAACATAGGCACTAAAAGAGAATCATTTAAGATAGCATAATTAAGACCATATATGCAGAGAGAGAGAGAGATCACTGTTCAGCACTAGAACAACACTAATCAGTGTTGAACAGTATTAACCAGGTCAAAGTCCTAGAATCATATGTACCAACCTTCCTCACATAGCATGACAATAGTCCACAATTAATAGATGCCAGCCTTCCCCACATTGTGTCAATATTCAAAAGAGAAGGTTGGTAAATATGGACTATTAATTGTCAATGTTATTTGTACATACCAACTTTTCTCACATTGGCTCAATATTTAAAAAGAAGATTGGTACATATGAACTATTAATTGTGGAAGTCCACAATTAACAGTATTAATAGTAATTCATACAACGCCTGTAAGAATAAACTAAAAAAAGCTACAAGGGAGAGGGGTGGGAAGTAAACTGTACTATAGAACTCACTAGTGAATGAGTAAAATAAAAACATGGATAAATAAAAAACATTAGATTAGTTGATTATTCATTAAAGACTTGATTTATTCTTCATGTCACTATAAAATGTCTTCAGCTATTCTTTCTTCCAAAGAGACCTGACAGACAGCTGAAAATGGATATCATTTTCTTCTAAGGCTATATCTGCTAGGACTAGAACTTCAAAACACTTATCAGTTGAACATTACAATGCTCACTGTCTTTTGTTACTAATGTAGCCTTCCATTCATATATGAGTTTAGGGTAGACCCAAGGATTTAGTTCCACGATCAGTTGTTAAGACCCATATTTAGGACACGTATGCAAGTCTATTTCGACTCAGTTAAACCCCATTAGACCAGTTTATCATGCTGTCAACAGTGTCTACCAAGAATTGGTTGACTCTCCAGGAACTTCAAAGATATGCAACATTTACCACTTTAAAGAGTGTAAAATACAGGCATGTCTGCAGGTGTCAGTCATCCAATCTCAATCTTTACTATGTTTTTCTTCTTTCAAATCCTGGGGTACAATTGTCCAGAGGCCACGCATATCAAAATACCCAAGCTGCAAAGAGGTATAACTCTGAAGCATATAAGCATATGAGGGGTCTGGCATGAATTAGGAATTTCTTCCACTTAGACACATCCATGGGTACATAAGTGAGGCAGCACATCAGATTCAACAGTTATCGTATCTCATACCTCACAACAATCACACCATTTAAAGTTCGTGGCTGAAAACCGATAACTCCACAAAAAATTTGTTCAGCGGTTCACTTGATGTTAAACTCTCCAGAGGTTTTATCACGTTCCAATGTCAGACCCATCTTCATGAGGAGTAGAAAGGTTTATCTGTAGATGGTATGGGGAAGACTACTCCCAATAAATAGAATTCTCACACACACACCCCACGCAAAAGAAAAAAGGAAGAGAAAGGCCCCGTTTGATAGTCAGCCCTAAAAGACATTGATATTTATAACTATATAGCTATTTAAGACATAATCACTGATTAGGCACAAAACAAAAAAAAAAATTAGAAGAATATATCTGATTCATCATGAAGCCAAAATTACAGACTGGTTTAAGACAATCTACTAATGAACTAAATTTAAATACAAAAGTACATTACTGAAGCCACACATAACACATGGAAAGTAACAAGGTGTGTAGCAAATTTATACACAGAACTAGGATCAGAGAGATTGATTAAAAGATAAGGTTTATAAGAATTTTGAATTCTACCACAAAGAATCTCTTTAGCCAGCGAAGTCAGTAACATTTGGTTGAGCATCAATGAATGAATAAGACGGAATAGCTTCCTCCTCACTCCACTGACAAAGTAAAACAATATTGACTAACATTATTCCTACAGAATATAAAATTTAAGATTCAAACAATACTCTTAACACTCTTTAAGGCAACCAATTGACATATTGAGGATTACTAACAATTTTTAAGCACAACATCAACAATGCATGCCACCATTAGAACACAATTCACCGGTTCTCATTCCTTCTTAAGCCTGAAAAAAGTCGCACCATTTCATTACACCGAAATAATGCACCGTTATAATGTTCGATTTCAAAAATTTGTTCAAGAATCCCATAATTCTAGTACTATTATCTGCCATCAAACTTTCAGATTTTCTCCTTAAAGATGAAATAGTTTACACCCACTGAAATGGTTCTGTGAATATCTTCTAAAGCACTCTCAGCTCCCAAATCAAGTACTAGTTCGAACATTTTCACCACCAGATGATTCTTGAATTTCAAAGTTATCATCATATGACATGACCCACCCACTACCCATTTATGATAATCTTTGTGGTTAAATGATAGGATTATCATCGCTGTACTCAAAAAAGAAAAAAAAAATCATAAGATCATAATTGAATTAGATTACAAGTGATATTCTATGCAAATATACCATATACCTACTTCACAAAAGTGATCATCTAAGGCAAAAGAATACATACAACCCTTCATACAGGAAACCAGCATATGAGTAATCATGCCATGTGCAGAGCATTAATCTAAAACAGAAATTAAAAGTAAAAAATTGGCATAAAATCAAAATCCAAACACCCAATTCACAAAATTGATCAATTAACAAAGGAAAGAATGCGTATAATAAATAAAGGATTTCACACAGACATTACAAGTCTAAATTATTGGGCCATGACTCATGACAAGATAGTTACTATTGCGTAATAACTAAAACTGAAATTCGAAATTAAAGTAAACTAACAGAAATTTAATGAAACGAGAAAGAACCCATAAAATAAATAAAACAGTTGATATCAAGTATATTGCTATGAGTATATACAGTGCAATCACTAAAGAGCAGAGCTAAAGAAAACGAAAAGATTACACATGGAAGTGAAATTAAGGCCGAAATTCGAATATATTTGAGAGATGAAAAGAGAATTTACATGAGTTGGAGGAGGATTTAAGAGAGACTTTGAGGACAAGTTTTTTTGGGGGGCGAGTAGGGAGAGAGTGTGGGGTTTTGGGGGCGAGTAGAAATGTTTTTTGTTTTTGTTTTCGCAGATTTGGTGGTTAGGGCAAGAGAGATGAATGACGTACTCGCATTTTTTAACATTTTTGATACTCGCGTTTAGTTGATTGAGCCACGTGGATCATTGCAAGTTTCACTTCGGAAGTTGCAATTTTTTTTTTTTTAATAACGAATCATTATCATCGTATCTATAATTTTTGTCTTAAGACCTTATGAAGGATATAAATTACAGGATTACGGGGTCACCGTCATCTCAAAGGTCGAACTTATCACTGCACCATATACCCTAAGAGTGAAGGTAACAATTCTTGTCTCTAAAGCCAATGGTTAAGATTTGTAATAATATTATTTTTTTTTATCTATATTGTTATTGCCAATGAATTTTTTAAAATTATTAATAAAATTTTGAGAATGTTTCAAACTCGATCTATCTAAAAAATTTTACTTTATAAGAGGCTTTCTCAAACCAACAGTTTTTTTGGAAGGTGCTTAAAAATACTTTTACGAGATGAATCTCTTGGTACAATTCACAATGGTTTAATATGCACTTTCATTCTTAGGGTTTGACTTACTTTCTATTTTGTTCATTGGGCTTCAAAATCTTGTGTTTTTGCCATTAATGTTAATTTTAGTATCAATTGGATCATTTCATCTATCTTTCGTTTATTTCTATCATCAAAGTGTACGTAAGACGTTGAGTTATCTAAAAAATATCTGACATGATTAATGCTGTGGAAACCTAAAGAGAGGAATTTCTCCCAAATTTTGCACTTGATGTTTTGTTTTGTTTTGCAAAAAATTGTTTCTACTTTTTGAGCTACAATTCGTGTAATGAAACCCCTAGTCCCAAACTCGGTTCACACCTCACTCAAAACCTTTTCACTTCACTTTCTCTCTCCGAATCCCATCTACTTTTAGCTGCTTCACCTCTCATCCTCTTTCTTTGTAGCTAAAATGGTTGAAAAATCTCCTTAGACACTCCAACACCACCGAAGACCCCGACATCCTCCGAACAAGCACAACCGTCAACAATTTGATTCATCGGCAATGATGATTGAAAAGGAAAAGGAAAAGCCACCACCAACATCACAAGCACAACTTCCCCAAGAATCAGATTTATCGAAGAAAACAGAGAAAGAAAAGCCTCTACTATCATCGCCATTGCTGCAACATGATGATTCGCCAACAATATCACTAAAAAAGAGCTAGCAGCGGTGGAGTTTAGATCGTTGGCGATGACGATCGAGAAAGAAGAGATATTTTTTAGCCATCTCAACATCACTTTGACAGTAGAAATAGACGAATGATCGGTAGAAGGACCTGATTGATATCAAAATTTAACGTTAATAACTAAAACACAAGATTTTGAAGCCTAATGACCAAATTGGAAAGCGGGTCAAAACCTAACGACGAAAATACATAACAAGGCAATTCACAATTATCTCAAATAAAACAACAATTCATTTTTGCTTTTAATATTTTGTCTCCTGTGTAGCAAAACAATGTTACGTTTTTTTTACATAAAAAATCAATCAACCTCTAATAATTTGCCCAAACACAAGTTTTGAACCTAAAAACAAACAGTATACTGTATAATTTATTTTCTTAACCATCCAATATATGTATAAAACACTTTCTCAAATAATGCATTCATTAGATCAAAAGTGAACATTAAGTAAAAAGCTTATTTATAGTTAAATATTTAAGTGTACTGTAAATATATTTTCATTTTAACAATCATTCGCCAAATTGTTGCAGACAAATAAAAAGACTTGATAACAGAAGAAAAAAAAATACAAAAGTTAAAATTTACGTAATTAATATAAATTATATACTAAAATAATTAGTATAAACTTGTGGAATGTTCAAGTATAAGTAATTAAAAAGAAAAATTCTTACAAAGATCACACCTAATAAATACGTGGTAAAAATAGAAAAATTGCTTTCATGATTTATTTTTTATTTTTATTTTTTTGATTACACGAGAAATGGGGAGGAGAATTCGACAGTCGCGCAAATAGATTTTATGTTTTGAAAAATTGAATGGCATAAAAAAAACTATCATTTATGTACTGAAACATAAATGGAGGTTCTTGTAGTTTTCTAATGATATTATTGTTACGTCACTTTTCCTCTTATATTAATTCACAAAATATTATTAAATTCAATATCAAATCATTTTTTTATTTACAGTTTTCTCACTCAATCAGACAATAACTCTCTTTATCCATAAATGAACCGTTGACTCGACGAATCGAATTCAAAAACTCAGAGCATTCAAATACATTTAACTTGAAACTGTAAGCAATGAATCAAAGGTTGTTGGTCAATTCAATATCAAATCTTTAAAAAAAATGTTCAAAATATCCAAATGTTTAAACTTTATGGAAATTTAAGCATATAAGTATTAAATTTTCAGATTTACTTTCTTAAAACTCCATATATTAATTAAATTTCCAATGAATTGTTCGTTTTGTAATCTCTACATATAAGGTACGACCAATTGGGTCTTATATCATAAATCTTATAATCAAGAAAACATATCTCTGAGAATAACAATGGTAATAAGTTATAAAGAAACATTAGCAGATGAAGAAGAAGATGATGAAAAGAAGATGTTCAATTTTGATACCATCAGATCATTCATTTACCAAAAGAAATCTCTACGTTCAGGCATCTTTCAATTTTTATACTTGCATAGTTTTGATTTTTTTTTTTCAATTTCTATAACTGGGGCATTGATATAAATGGTTTGGTTTAGGAAAAAGTTTTTTTTTAATTATTTTTATGAGAAACTTACATAAATTTTTCAGATTTTTTATTTGTTTTATCATTTTTAACTCTCAATAATGTTTCCTATTGCACTTCGAGGTAAAAAATTCGGAAGCAAACCTATTTAAATCATTGTCAAATTAAGGTATATGAAATAAGTTTATCTTTGAGTGATGGACCAGTACGTTTGTAGTTAAGATATATAGAGATCATTATGAAATAATAAATGATAAATAACATTAACCCACTTACGTGTGGGGCTACCATCACTTCCGTTTTCTGAAACTTATACTTATCTTATTTGACATTCAAGATATGAAAGCTTATGTAGATGAGCGATGAAATCATGATGATTTCAAGTGAAAGAGTCAGTTCATTCTCAATCCGTATGATCCAATCTGTCCCAACCCAACCAATATAATACACGGTTAACAAGCACACCCCAACCATGGACAATATAAAGGCAATTATGAGCAACAAATCCACACCCATTTGACAAAGTCGAAATCTTAATTCCAATGCTATACACGAAACTCATCTTCACTTCGATTAGATAGGTGAAACGACAGATATCCATCTCTAGATGCAAGGTATATGGACCCGACATCAAGTTCATCTCTTATAATCTAAGTCATTCAAGTGTGCAAGGGTTCAAAATATTGAAGATTCCATTGTTATGAAACCAAACAAGGTCATACCTATAAGGTAACACATCGATATAATTTAGTGGCATGCTTAATACTCTGCAATGGACCTCTCATTCCAAACTCACATAGGAAAACCAAACAACTCTTTGCAAATTTCATTATGCATGAGCTCGTCTAGATTTATTTGTCACTAGCAATTATGGGATATCAAAGTGTAGTTCGGTAAAATAAAGATCGTGTATAGCACACTATTATTTGGGTATACACAAACATTTATCGAGAATCTTGGTGAAAGTCTAAAAAATTATATCGAATTTGACTTCTTGTAGGAAATCTCTCATTTATGTCTTACGGAGATTCACAATGACCTTGTGTGGTTGCTCATTGCTCATGTTAATACGCTTAAGATTTTTATCTCCTTCTATATAGTTCGCCATTTTTTATTTGAACTCTTTTAATGATGAATAAAATTTGTTATTGTTACACCTCAAGCATTAATTTGTGAGCGTGACAGATGTGTTGAACCTCTACATGGAGATTACACCCAAATTGGTCTGAATTGGTCGCACAGATCATTTGACAAAGCTAACTATTCAAGCTATTGTGTAGCTGAACTAACTTGGGTTTAATTCAACTTGAATTCTTTGATGTTTTCGAAAAGGATATATTCAAAATTATTATAAAATTAACTTGTGAAAATAACTGAATTGCACGATTTCTATTGATCGTAGAAACAAAGCACAATGATAAGGACTCAATGAGAGAAATCCTTGATACATGTTGAACTAATTACAAGCAATTGAAATGAAACTGATTGAAAGCAACTAGTAAATTGAACAAGAAAAAAAGACTACAAATTGTAGTAACCTTTTTGCTTTTATACCATTCTTCCATGGTTGTTGCATTTGCCTCATTTTTTTTTATTAGTCATTTGCTTGTCTAGTTAAACTTTAGGGTTATTATCATCAAACATCTTTACATTTTACTTTATATTTCAATGTCTTATTTACATTTTAAAAATGATTAATTTACCTTTTTACATTTTAGGTATGTGTCCAATAAACCGTTTTAATGATAATTCCAGCGAAATTGATATCAACGCACACAAAAATCTTGACCAAAGTTGATATTAATGCACACAAAAATATTGACAACAAATTTTTTTCTGTTTAATAGTTAAGATTTTTGTGAGAATCGAAATCAATTTTGTCGAAATTATCTCTAGAAAGGTTTATTGTACACATGATTTAAAATGCAAAGGGATAAATTGATCATTTTTAAACTGGAAAGGGATATTGAAATACAGTGCTAAATGTGAGGGTGTTTGATGATAAAAAAAAATAAAATTTAATTATATTGAACTAACAAATAACATATATCGTGATTCAATACAAATAACTAGCATTTAGTCATTTAAAAAAAATTATATTATACTTAGGTAACAACTTTTTTTATCGTCATTACTCCAAAAGTGAAGAGAAAAATATTCATGTAATAATAAAAGAATCATTAATGTAACTAATTAACGACTACCATTATAATGCACGCTCGACTGAACGTGTTGTGTATATATTGCACGGCACAATACTAAATATCAATTACGATAATCACGTCTGAAATTAACCGTCATCATGGTAAACATTACTTTATTTCTACGGATACTAAGACTAGAAAACAAAGTATTTCCAATTTTTCTTGTATAGAGGTTACTACTTTTGAACCATTTGTATTTAGAAACTTAACTACCATCCATGCAAAAGAATCTTATACAATTACTACAAAAATATTGGACTGCAAAAGATTTTATCTACATAATTAGTCATATGAAATGCATATTTAATGAAACTCACTTCATATAATCATACTTATTAGTGTAACATGTTAGATTGTACATCAAGTAGAACTTCCGTTAACCACAATGAAAATTACTATCAATATCATGATTTATTCAAGAAGGGGGAAAAAAAGAGCAGTAGGAAAAAAGCAAAAGGGCTGCTCAGGAAAGGAAAAGCTACGTATTGAAATACTAAGAAACAGAGACCACTACATCACAGGCCCAGCAAGCACTTGATGGCGGCGATTATGAGAAGAGAAGAGAAGAGAAAAAGCAATCTCCCATCGCTCTCTTTCTCTCTCTTCAAAGAGAGAGACTTCACTTGGGAGAAGAGAAAGAGGGGGAAATGAGGAGGAAAAAGAAAAGGGGAAATTTTGAGGAGCTTTGATGATGCCACGTGGCATGTTCCCACTGGTTAGGTAGCTTTATCTCTCTTACTTTCTCTCTCATGCGCTGCCATGTCAGAGCGTGTAACCCCGTCCTACGACCCCGGCGAATCCGTATCGTATGCTTTGTTTCTCTCTCTATAAGGACTTCTCTATATATCTCTTTCTCGCTCTATATTTATTTATTTTTCGGTGTCTTCCCTCTCTCTCTCTTTTTCGTATCTCTCATCTCTCGTATCTCATCTCACCCCTTGCTTCCATGCCCTAGTCTCTCTCCCTCTCTCTATCTTCACTCTCTTTATCAATCGTCTAATCTTGACGTTATTTTACTTGGTATTGGTTTTTTTATCCACAAGTAAGATTGGTGAGCTCCTTCCTCTATCTAGACACTGTTTATTTCTTTGTTTTGTGCTCATTTCTTGGCGGATTTTTTTTTCTGGGTAATCCTCAATTTAGGTGGTTTCAGCTGATTCATGTGTGCTTTGATGCTCATGTAATGTGTACTGTCGTTTGATTACAAGAATTTTGTGTGTATAGTGATGATTGTTGAGCCGGATTTTGGTAGTGTAATTTGGTAATTGGGTTTTGGTAGTAAGTTCTGGTTGGTCCAATGGGGGTTTTGTGATCACTAGGAGTCGAATGTGTATATGTATGCTAGAGTTTTTTCCTTTTTTTTGTCGTTGCTCAATGTTGGCTGTTTTTGTGCTGTATTGTTTGGCATTTGAAGACTGATTGTTTTAAATATTGGATTTAACTACCTGTTGTAATCTAGTACTTGGTTCTTTGGCATACATTTGTGGATACTGATTTGAACTGGGTACGTAAGAATGCATCAAATATCTACTAGGCATTTAGTATCATACTTTCTTTTTGCTATGCCAATTATTTATTGTATTAAGTGATTTTAATTTGTATGCATTAGCCAAGAAGTTTAATGGATTTGACACATTGTCTTGAGGTGGACATGCATATGTTCCTGGGTTGGAATCATATATATTGTCTGCATCTTTTGCTTCAGGCATGTTCAAGTATGGAGTCAAACTATGGTTTGTCATGTCTCTTGAAGATGTTTATATATTACCACGTAAACATGTGATAGAACAAGCTAAAAATGAACGGTTTGCTATTTCTAGAAGGTGGAGAACTCACTTTGTGATTATTCAGATCGTTTTGTGTTCAAATTTAAGCAGACCTACAGTGACCTTGTGACAGACGGAACTGACTTGAATTAACACAGTGTACTCTATTTTAGCTAATTTATTTTTACCATGCCACTAGAACTATTATTGATATAGAGTATGAAAGAGTGAGAATAGTGTGAATGAAGTCACTGATTAATAGGCCTTGGT
Source organism: Bretschneidera sinensis (assembly GCA_023935145.1). Classification (NCBI taxonomy): domain Eukaryota; kingdom Viridiplantae; phylum Streptophyta; class Magnoliopsida; order Brassicales; family Akaniaceae; genus Bretschneidera; species Bretschneidera sinensis. The sequence continues at coordinate 72,227,473 of CM043705.1, forward strand.
AAACTTGAAAGTTGGTGCGTGACCCAAAGTTTAACTTTAAAACTTCCTTTGGAACTTGGATCAGCAAAGAATTCAGTTTCTTGTGTTAGGTTTATGCCGCTGTTCTATGGGATTTTGTATTATTCTGATCCATAAGTTCTGTTATGGGTTTCTGGTTTGGCTATATTAGATTTTAACCACTGGATCTTTGTTTTTTGTTTTACTTTTTGTTTCTCACTTTTATACTTTATAGGGCGAGGGTTGTGCCCCCCCCCCCACCCTCTCTTTTAACGTTTATTTTCTTCGTTAATTTTTTTTGACAAGAATATAAATATGATTTCAGAATGACTGTTATTGTCACTTGTTTGAAAGTTTGACTTATTGTCTTCGAATCTTTTGATTACCTGTATTTATTTAAAGTTGAAGTTTTGTGAATATCTATTGTTTCTTTCACAAAACTTTTTAAAAGCTTTATTTGCTAACTTTTGTGTCCACAACCATATATATTTGAAACTGTAGGTCCAGTATAAAATGCTCTCAGTGTGTAATGTTTATAAGCTATCACAGCCCTTGCCTTCTTACATTATGTGGAATGTCACAGATAACAGTGTTCGGTTCCAGTTTGTAGTTAATTGACTTTTCTGTTTGTATCATCTTTCTAATTCTTATATATAATGTTGGAAATGTAGGAACAGCACGTTCAGGCTTTGCAGTGGCTAAGTTAGCTGTGCTCAGGGTTTGATACCTGAATTTATTTATGAACTTATGCTTATTCTCACTGTTACTCCCAGTGTAAAACCCAGCATTGAAAGATGAAGGATAATGGTTCATCAACTAGTAAAATGATTAACCGAAACTGGGTTTTGAAGCGCAAACGAAGAAAGCTTCCGTGTGGACCGGACCTATCCAATGGTAAAGAAGAGAATTCAGTAGCCTCAGAGTCTCCAAGGAATACCTCTTCATCTACGCGGAGGCTGAAGGGTGAAATAAGTTGTGCTAGATCTTCATCTAAGAAGAAAGGAAACGACGGGGTAAGATATCTTTCTCTTTTTAGTACTTTTGTCAATTAATTTTCTTGCCTGTTATCATAGATTCTTTTTTTTCTTCCTTTTTTCCTAAACAATATCTTTGTTACATCCAGTCGTGTTCGTTTCTCCTTATGATGTTATATAACTTATGGGTGATGGATGGCTCTGCTAAAAGTGTTCTTCCAATTGTTCTGAAACTTTTACTCAAACTTTTGATGTTTAATTGGACAAGTATGGAAATCCAGCTTTCCTTTTATAAAGATCATGATCTACATGCTTAAAGTACAATTTGCCTTTTTCTTCAACTCAGCATAGTGAGAGGAAATGCCATAGCTGGACTGCTGTATCATTTAGTTCTGGAGTTATTGTTTCATTATATCATTTTCAAATTATGCTTTAGTTGGTTTCTGTATGTGTGAATTGTGTGGCAAACGTTTCTAGATCCTGGTTGTGAATTCTCTACAAAAGGACTTCTGCAGGCTTACTCAAGTTTCTTTATTTCTACTTTTTTTTTCCTCTGTAGTTGCTTGAGAAATTTTTAGTAGTCTTTCATATGCTCACATGAAATATTTTCCATGTAGCTTTGCAAGGTATAATGCAATTCAAGTACGTTTATAAACATATTATGGAGTCAAACGTAATCCTAATGCACAGTTTTCTTTTTTGGATAGGTAACCCTTGATCTAAATAGGCATTAATGTTACTGATCAGCTGGAAGGAGTAGCCTAACATATGACAAATGCTTTTATTTGTAGTGGTTATTTTCCTCGAGTGAGGATTGAGCACTAGAATCTGATATTACACTAGGTCAAATTCCTTGTTAAAGATTTATTCTTCTTTTGTAAAGGGATTTAGTAATGGACTCATAGCTCACCTCCCATAGCATTGTCCATTGCCATCTTGACTGACAGCCTGTTAATCATTGACTTACTGCTTCTAACTTATGATCCACTCTTTTTCCAGTATTACTATGAATGCGTCATCTGTGATCTTGGTGGCAACTTGCTGTGTTGTGATAGCTGTCCCCGGACCTATCATCTTCAGTGCCTCGATCCACCTCTTAAGGTATGTTTAGTTAATTTAATATCAACTGGCTTGTATACTTTAAAAAAAAGAACCGACTTGTACACAATTCTCTTTTGCACTATGCTTGATTTATTGACTACTCTTCCTAAATTTTACTCTCTTCTTTTCTATTTTGTTTTATCACCTTTAGCGCATCCCAATGGGGAAGTGGCAGTGCCCAAAGTGCTGTCAGAAAAATGATCCGTTGAAGCCCATTAGCCATCTGGATTCCATTTCAAAACGAGCTCGAACAAAAATCATCAAAACAAAATCTCAAACTGGAATTAGGTCTTCTGGGACTGACAGAGTATCCCGGATTTTCGATAGTTCCATTCTTGCCAGAAAAAGATCCTCCTGCAAAGGGAAAACTGTTTTAACTAAGGGCATCAAACCATTGGAAAAGGAACTGGATTCCTCTCAGATAGATGAATCTTCGAGCCCCAAGCCTAGTCATACATCCCTTGATGGCACTGTAGAGGGTGGTTTATCATGTGTGAACGTAGTTGATGAAAGAAAACCCAGTGCTTCTCCAGAAGATTCACCTGCAGAGAGGAAATCAATCTCTCCTGATGAGGAAGTTTTATATCAATCTAAACCTACATATTTAGAGCAGAATGATGAAGCATCTGAGGGGAAGTGTGAATTGCCTAGTAATAATGAGTCTCCAAGAAACAAAATTGTCCTGGCAATTGGTGCTGTCATGGACAAAGCTAAAAAAAGAAAGCATGAAAGCAATTTTGAGGATGGCCTAAAGAAGGGTAGGACTGATAAGGGAAAACGCTCTGCAAGTACTTCTAAGAAACGCCGGTCCAAAACATTTACTGCAAGTCCTGGAACTAGTAAGTTGCCCAAAAAACATAGAAATGTTAATCGTAGGGCTTCTGCATCTTTGTCAAAGGATGATTTTGGGATCAAGAGCATGGATATACAGAGAAAAGATAAGGTACCTTTTCCTACATTTATTATTAGTATTATTTATTTGCCAAGTAGCATGTGGAACATTTTCCTTTCAAGAGGTTGTGGAAAAGTTCCTTTTAAAGCCCTAGAAATTATAGAGAAACGAAACTGTAGTAACTGAATGCAGCTTAATAAATAGTTTATGATTTAGCACAAGAGTATTTCCTTCATTGTTTCATTCTCTTGTTTTCCCCTATTTTCTAAACTTAATTTTGCATACCTAAGCAATCTCTAAGGTAGTTATTGTCATTGAAATTTTCCACTTTTATTTCATAAAAAGCCTTTTTTTCATAAGTATTATAAATAGCCTTAACATCAGAAATTATAAATCTTAATAATCATTAATCAACTAAGGATATTATCCTAATCAACAATAAAGTTTAAACTTTTTAGTAACTACCACTTTATCTCCATCTCTCTCCTCTCCATTGTCACTCTTCTGGAAAATAAGTACTGAATTTGAATTCCCATTCTCTTACAAAATTCGAACGAAGCAAATCTCCTAATAATTACACTTCACTTTTTCTATCATAATAAAAAATTTATTACTATTCCTGCATACCATTTTATGTGCTGAAAGGGCTACTTTGATCTATATGCAAACATAAAAGAGTATAGAGTTGTCAGATGCACATGCATTGGAATCTGGACTAGTTAGCTCGTAAATAATAAATTATTTGGTTGTATGTGGTGCATCTAGAGAGTTGAGAATTGAGATGCATATGTGCTCGAAAAAGTAAGCTAGTATAGAATATATAACCAATTTGTCACCCCCAGTTCATCTGAAAAGAATGCTTAACAGTTTTATTGTTCCCATCACTGTCAATTTAATTTCTGTCATTTGAGATTCACTCTTTGAGTCTTTGGAGGGATCAATTGAATCACTAGTTTGTTTAATGCTTCTATATTTTGGATGTTGCTTGAATTGTTTGTTTATCTTCTGATGTCATCTTGTGAAATGAAAAAAGGGTATATTGCAGAAGAATCAAATGTTCAATGCTCAATCTTTATTGATGTGTGCGTACACAAGCAGTGTGTGTATATTTGTCTTTCTGTCGACCTGCCTGTGTCTCCGTGTGCAAGCACTCGTAAATTAATTACAATAGGTTATTGTTGGACCATAAATGATTATTTTAAGATTTTTTTTTTATTGTTTTGTGAGAGTATTCATCTCAATTTCGACGCATTTTAGTGGGTTGTGTGTTATGCATATTCAGCGTCTTTGTTTTCCTTCGTCTTACGCATCTGAATGGCATATTTTTGGTCTTTTTGGAAAATAAAATGTCATGTGTTGCTTAACACTCCTATTAAGAACATATGAGATCTGCCATGTTATATTTTCATCCTTCAATGAGATATACTTAAATCTCTCTCTCAGGTTCATTGCTTTATCTGTGTTGATGTGTAAGTTGGGATTTCTGGTATTTAATTGATGGTCTTTCTATTGCCTTGAGTTTATTTGGCATAATTCTTTTCCAAGGATTTTTTTGGGAAAAATACTAAATAAAAAAGGATTTTTTTATACAAATTAGTTTATATTCAATGCTCCATTTATCTTAAATATTCGATCCTTTTTCTAATGAATATATAATGAAATTAGTTCCATGAATTTATATGTCCATACCCAAATTTCATACGATCATTGCTCTTTCATATTACTATCTTCCTGTTTTTATCTTTGTTATTGATGATGTTGTGATTACCACTTGAATATAAGCCATTTTCATTTAGTTGGATTTATAATTTCCTAGTAAATGTATTTATTTTGACCAGAAGCTTCCTGATGAAAAAATTCACACATTGGACGAGTCAGATAAAGCCGGGGGTCATATGGTTGAAATGTTGAAGCGTGAAGAGAGTGTTCCCAATGAACTTCTGCAGGTACATAAATGCTTATGAGACTTTCCGGAACTACTTGTAACATTGTCTTAAATATAGTCAGTATGATCTTTGTTTGAATTATTTGTGATGATTTTAGTTGATTTCATATATTTATATCTATGTGACAGGTTGACCGGGTCTTAGGATGTCGAATTCTAGGTTATAATGCAAGCTCTTCATGTCACATATCCGTGATGGTTGCAGATGACATGCTTTCTGATGATTTACTAATTCTAGAAAATCAGAACAGACTTCCAGAGGAAAGTTCTGCCTGTGATATCGACTTAGATGTAGGACTTACTGAAAATCCTATTGAGGTTTGCACTGATATTGTCAGAAGTTCTGATAATGAAGGATGCTTGAAAAATGACAACGGAGGGGAGAAAATACATGTATACAGAAGATCTGTGAAGAAAGAATGTGAAGGAGGTAATTCAGTGGATTTATTGAGGGAGGACAAGAAGTATTCAGGTTCTATGGCCATACATTGTAAAGATAGAGATGAATCTGCTGTAACTACAGACGATTCAGGAAAAAGAGACGAAAAGATTGTGGTAGGGGAGGATGCTGATGTTAGTTTGGGAAGTCATGGTACCAATGAAGTTCCAAAAGTTTGTGAAACGCCTATCTCTGATGAAACCATAATAACGAAAGAAGTAGATAAAGAAATGAGTTTAAGTGGCGGTGCTCAAAACAAAGATCAGGAGCTTGCTGTGGCTGAACCTGCATGTACTATTCCAGAGACAATATCATATGAATTTCTAGTTAAATGGGTTGGTAAGTCTCATGTTCATAACAGTTGGATTTCTGAATCTGACCTGAAAGTTCTGGCAAAGAGAAAACTAGAAAATTACAAGGCAAAGTATGGAACAGCTGTGATAAACATTTGCGAGGAAAAGTGGAAACAACCTCAGCGGATAATTGCTCTTCGTGTTTCCAAAGATGGTACTCGTGAAGCTTTTGTAAAATGGACTGGTCTTCCTTATGATGACTGTACTTGGGAAAGGTTAGATGAGCCTGTTCTTATGGAATCTTCTTATCTGATAGATCTCTTCGATCAGTTTGAACGTCAAACATTGGAAAAAGATGCTGTTAAGGATGATTCATCAAGGGGCAAGGGTGTTGGTCAGCATAGTGAGGTTGTTACTCTCACAGAGCAACCTAAGGAACTCAAAGGAGGCTCGTTGTTCCCTCATCAGCATGAAGCGCTGAATTGGTTGCGTAAATGCTGGCATAAATCCAAAAATGTGATACTTGCTGATGAAATGGGGCTTGGAAAGACGGTATCTGCTTGTGCTTTTCTTTCATCATTATATTTGGAGTTTAAAGTTACCTTGCCTTGTTTGGTCTTGGTTCCACTTTCTACAATGCCTAACTGGCTTGCTGAGTTTTCATTATGGGCCCCAAACTTAAATGTTGTGGAGTATCACGGGTGTGCAAAAGCAAGAGCCATAATTCGCCAATATGAATGGCATGCTAGTGATCCAAATGAGTTGAGTAAGAAAACTGCTTCCTATAAATTTAACGTTATTTTAACTACTTATGAAATGGTTCTTGCCGACTCCTCTCATTTGCGTGGAGTTCCTTGGGAAGTTCTTGTGGTTGATGAGGGACATCGTCTGAAGAATTCAGGAAGTAAGCTGTTCAGCTCGCTAAATACATTCTCTTTCCAACACTGTGTTCTGTTGACTGGTACCCCTCTTCAGAATAACATTGGTGAGATGTATAACTTGCTTAATTTCTTGCAGCCATCTTCATTCCCTTCTTTATCTTCATTCGAAGAGAAGTTTAATGATCTTACAACTGCTGAGAAAGTGGAGGAACTGAAGAAACTTGTTGCTCCACATATGCTTCGAAGGCTTAAAAAGGATGTCATGCAAAATATCCCACCTAAAACTGAACGAATGGTTCCTGTTGAGTTGTCATCAATTCAAGCTGAATACTACCGGGCAATGCTAACTAAGAACTATCAGATATTACGAAATATTGGGAAAGGGGTGGCACAGCAATCAATGCTAAATATCGTTATGCAGTTAAGAAAAGTTTGCAATCATCCATATCTCATACCGGGCACTGAGCCTGAATCTGGGTCATTGGAGTTTCTTCATGATATGCGGATAAAAGCTTCGGCTAAGTTGAGACTGTTGCATTCTATGCTTAAGGTGCTATATAAGGATGGTCATAGGGTTCTCATATTCTCACAGATGACCAAGCTTCTTGACATCCTTGAGGATTATTTGACTATAGAATTCGGGCCTAAAACATACGAAAGAGTAGATGGTTCTGTTTCTGTTGCTGATCGTCAGACAGCAATAGCACGCTTTAACCAAGATAAAAGTCGATTTGTCTTCTTGTTATCAACACGATCTTGTGGCCTTGGGATCAATTTGGCAACAGCTGATACTGTCATTATTTATGATTCTGATTTCAACCCCCATGCTGATATTCAAGCTATGAATAGGGCCCATCGAATCGGGCAATCAAAAAGACTTTTGGTATACAGACTTGTAGTTCGTGCCAGCGTTGAAGAGCGCATCTTGCAGCTTGCGAAAAAGAAGCTGATGCTTGATCAGCTTTTTGTAAACAAGTCTGGATCACAAAAGGAAGTGGAAGATATTCTACGATGGGGAACAGAAGAACTTTTCAATGATTCTCCTGTCGCAAATGGGAAAGATACAGGTGAAAATAATAGCAACAAAGAAGAGACGACAATGGATATAGAATACAAGCACAGGAAAAGGGGTGGTGGTCTGGGTGATGTGTACAAGGATAAATGTACAGATGGCAGCAGCAAGATTGTGTGGGATGAAAATGCAATTTTAAAATTACTTGATCGGTCAAACCTTCAATCTGGGTCTAGTGATGGTGCTGAAGTGGATTTGGAAAATGATATGCTTGGCTCAGTAAAGGTGAGGTATTATTACATTAATCAGTTCAATATTAATCTGTTCTTCAGTTGCTACATGAATTGATGCTCCATATCCATAAAACCAATGCAAAACCTTAAATGTGATACACTTGTTTCAGAAGCCTTTCTTGAAACCAGTTATTTATTGCATCATGCTGAATGTCATACCCAACCGCAAACTATTAAAAAGTTGAGCTGATAAAATTTGAGATAGATTGAACTGGGAACATTAAAATATACTTTACAAGATTGTCAACATAAACTTGCTTCTATGTGTTGGCAAACTGCTTTTGCAGATTGTTTGTCGTCATATTTTTTTATCTTACTTTTGCCGGAAAATTATATTTCTGATGACTGGTCTGACAATAAATGCGAAGAAGTATTTTATCTTGTTTATGATTAAAGTTCTTCCCTTTTATTAGCAGTCCTTGGAATGGAATGACGAAGCAACAGAAGAACAAGGAGGACCTGAATCACCTTCTCTTGATAATGATGATACTATTGGACAAAATTCTGAAAGGAAAGAAGATAATGTGGTAAATGGTACTGAAGAAAATGAATGGGACAGATTTTTGCGTGTGAGGTAAGGAGCTTTTTCTTGCACTTGTATTTCTCAATTTCCTCTCCATCTTTCTATCGCCGTCAATCTTGCAAGTGTTACATGTTACAATATTAGCTTTCAAGTTTTGTTTGCTATTACACCATATCCACGAGGGATAACAATTTTGATCTCAAAAGTAGTTTTTTCACTATGTTTGAGAGACTTTCATGTTCATGGTTTATTTTTCATTACAACTTGAAAGTATGTGTTTTAGACTAATATGTATAAAGAATTGCACCCTTAAAATCCATTAAAATGATAAAGAAAAAGGCAAAAATTATGTTCTGAGTAGTTTCAAGGGACGAGGTATTGAGTTTTTCGGCTTGTTTTAATGGACTTGATCTTGGAGACCACCGTTAGAAGATGGATTGAGAGAGAATGAGGTCTGTTGTGACAGGACAAAGTAAAGCAATAATAGAGGCAAGGCTAGGTTGCAATGTTTCAGAAAATTTTAACCCAAACCTTTTTCCCCTTCCAATTGTTAAATCCAATTTAATTAATCCTATCACCTCCACAAAATCACCAACAGTGACAAGTGGTGCTTCGTATCATGATTGATGTTTCCATATCGTAGTTCAACTTTTCCCTTTTTTGTGTTTAGGTGATTTGAGTTACATAATTATGGTTCATCTCAAAGTAATCCCCAACTAAATCATACAACTTCTCACGCTTGAACTGGTCATCACTTTATAGCAAGTTTGTGTTTGCTTTCACTTGGGATGATATGTTAACTGAGCCTATTTGGCTTTCAAGTTGTACAACCTTGCCTCCCTTGATTTTGGAGAAGCATGCTACTTTGGTCATTTGAACTTTTTATATACCTTCTACTACATGGATTACTATGTCAATCATTTTTTTTTTGTTAGTCATTCCATTGTAAAACCTTGCCTCCCTTGATTTTGGAGAAGAATGCTACTTTGGTCATGTGAAATTTTTATATACCTTCTACTAGATGGATTACTATGTAATTCATTTTTTTGTTGGTCATTACATTGTGAAATTTGAAGACTAAGGGCCATTAGGATGAGGAAATTGAGGCTATCCAAAAAAAAAGAGGTGAGGAAAATGAAATATTTTAGGCCTAAGTAAACATTTCATCCATATAGTTTTAACTGAGTTTCAGTTTGATCCTTATGGTTCCAATCACAAAAATGTTTTAGTATTTGTTTCAGTGTGATCAATCCACCCTATTTCGTTACTTATATTGGACAGGAAGCATACACATGACTACCTGGTGATAAATTTAATTCTGAATCAAAAATTATATCCAAATTTCCATTCCAGTTTATAAAAGTGCGCATTTTCCCATATACCCGATTTTGTTATGCTTTGTTTATATCCAATTTGTGATAGAGAAAGGACATTTTGGAGAATAAAACAACTTGAGTGTAAGAAAAAAATGAGATCCTTCATTTTAGTTTTAAATAAGGGGAGTATTTCCATTGTTTTCCAATTTGATCTCCAAAAATTACAAAGTGGAGAAGGTAAAACCAAAATTTAGGAAATCTGGTATTTGGGATAGAGAAAAAGATGGAAGGCAAAAGAGTGCTTCTTCTATGTGGTTCTACTTTCCAGAGAATCAAAAGAAAATTAGATTAGAGAGACAGAGAAAGAGTTTTACCAAGGAAAAAGAAAATAGAGCGACTATAAGAATCCCTCCTCATATTTTATGATTACTGCAATATTATTAATAGAAGACACCTTGGATATAAAAGGTTGTTCAGTGAGGTTACCATAGCTACAATGGAGATCTAATTGAAACTCAGTTCAATCTATGAAGATAAGTAGCATAATTAGGTCTATATTCTGTTAGCACGCCCCTCCCTCTTTCAAAAGAATGTAGTGAGTTAGGAGAATGTGCTCAATAGGTATGCCATGTATGGGCAAAAAGAGACTGTAGGAGCAGAGAGTAGGTCTTATTATTGAGAAAAGGGAGGATCTAAAGAGGAATTTCATGGAAGTTGGAGATGGCATACTCTGAAGATCCAGGTAGAACACAAATTTCTCCATTAAAATTACTAGACAACTATCTATAACTATTCTGTCCAATAATGAAAGCTGTTTTCTTCTGTAAGTATGCTTTTGTTAGAATGAATAATAATATGAGAGTACATACAACATACCATTGCAGAGGAAATACATTAAGTAGTAAACTAGAGCCTAGAGAAGGGAAATTTTTTAAGCTGCTGCTAAACATACTAGATATGTCCTACAATAAAAAAGTTCGCCAATTACATGCCTTTGTACGTGATAGCCAACAATGACTTAAGCTTTGAATGCTTATTTCAAAATTTCTCATCTGATTTACTGGGTGTTTAGGTGGGAGAAATATCAAAGTGAGGAGGAAGCAGTTTTTGGTCGAGGGAAGCGCTTGAGAAAAGCTGTTTCGTATAGGGAAGCATATGCTCCGCACTCAAGTGAAGCAATGAGTGAGGTAAAATTATTTTTCTATTTTTTTTGCTTTCTGCGCATAAGCTTTTTTCTTTTCTGATGCTCTGATTTTTTTTAAGTATAGTATTAAAGGGCTGATGCTCTGAATATTTTCTTTATTTTATCATTATTCAGCCACAGGGCTATAATTTAGTCTGTCATGGCACTACAGATAGATCCTTATATATCTAGCTTTACTAATCCTTTTTTTCCTCCTTATGTGCGTACTTGTCTCTGTTTCAACCTCATCCAAAACATGGGATGACTTTCAAATTCCTAGCCTTTTCTTTTATTTATTTTTAGAAAGATCTTCTCTCTCTCAGGCAAGTTGTCTATTGTAATTTTTTTTGTTGAAAATGTCAACCACTAATTCCTAGATGAACTTTTATGGCAAAAAAGTGACAAATATGTGTTTGGTACTCTGAAAATTACTAAGGATATTGGAGCAAAATTTCATTTATTTTAATATGACGATAGTCCTCCAAAGAATGCTTTGGCAATTTAGTGAACTTACGTGGAAGTCATAACTTTGCCATTCATTGCAATTCTTTGTGCATATTTTTCTTGACACAAGTCCTAGAAACTTCTTGCTCGGTCGCAACTCCTCTTATTCGATATATATTTTTTCATACTTCGACTTTCATTTTGGCTTTTCTCTTGTTATATTAATGCCTTCAGGCTGAATCAAACCATTCAGGCACACAACTTAAAACTCAAACTATATCCTCAACTCAAATCACACAACATCTGGACCTTTGGGCAAAAACTTCCTTGTAGCTCATAAGCCTGGTAGTTCTTAAAATCTCTTTAACATACGTGCTCATACTTGTGCAGCTGTGACTAGGTAAGCTTCACTTATTCCTATTCTGCTTATTCATGGTGGTTCCCATTGTTCATGTCTCATAGCAGAGTGGCGGTGAAGATGAAAAAGAGCCAGAACCAGAGCCACAGAGGGAGTATACACCAGCAGGGCGAGCTCTTAAAGCAAAGTTGTAAGTTCACAAGTTCCTTTGAAGTATTCACCATGATTTTAGTTGAAAATGCTGACACTGTCGGTTTTTGGATTCTTTGCTTCTCACACTATTTCTGATGCGGTGCCTAATGACAGACAATTATTAAGAAAAAGAACTTGATTGGAATATCCATGAATAACTTAAATTCTTTAATCATAACAAATTACTAAATTAGGTTACCTTACTTGACTAGATGTAAAATATAATTTGGGATTCTTTGTATTTGACATCACAGATGCAGTAATTTACATTCTTATTTTTATTAAACAGCGCTAAGCTCCGTGCTAGACAAAAGGAGCGGCTTGCTCAAAGGAATGCAAATGAAGAACCCCATCCTAGCGGGGTACTGCCTGGACCCGAGTCACTCCCTAAGTGTCCTGCCAGTGATAAGGATGAGAATCGATCAACTGAATCAGTTCAACAAGTCAGAGAGAAGTCTCCTACAAATGACTTGGAGGATTACAAATTCACTCAGCCATTAGATGCACCAAAGAGCAAGGCCGACTCAACCTTAAGGCTGGGCAGGCTGTTAAAGCATAAAGTGGGCAGTCATCTGGATCTTTCTGCTAATGCTATTGTACATCACTCTTCTGATGGTATCCTTCCAAGTCAACATCATCAGGGTACTGGCTACACAAATTTTCTATCCACCAACAACTTGCTGCCAGTTCTGGGACTATGTGCCCCCAATGCTAATCAGTCCCACAGAAACTTTCCGAGGTCAAGTGGCAGACAGAGCAGGCCTGGAATTGGGCCAGAGTTTCCATTCAGTCTAGCTCCTACCTCTGGAGTGTCAATTGAAACAGAAGTGAAAGGCCAAGAGATTTCTCCTGACAAATTAAAGTCACAAGATGCATCAGCAGATGTTCTGCAACATCATCTTAATAATAACAATCCAGATAGTTGGCTTCCATTTAGTACGGTACTCTCTTCCTCTCTCTCTCTCTCTCTCATATGATATAAAAATTTAGGTTAATCTATGTCATGATTGCAATATTTGCTTTGTTTGCAGTATCCTCCAGTTGTTCCACAAGGAAAAAGCTCTGATCGTTTTGAAAGTTCTGGTGCTAAATTTTCTGATTTCCAGGGAAGAATGTCACTGCCTAACTTAGCTTTCAATGAGAAGTTGCTGCCTAGACTGCCACTTCCAGCTAAAGGCATGGCTACTCCGCATTGTGACCTGTTGCCTAGCCTATCATTAGTGAGCAGACTTGAAGGTACAAATGACAGTATACAAGACCTTCTGGCGATGCCATTGCTACCCAATTTGAAATTCCCTTCCCAGGATGGACCCAGGTATAATCAGCAAGAGAGGGAAATGCCTCCTACATTGGGTTTGGGTCAGATACCATCAACTTTTTCATCTTTTCCTGAAAACCATAGGAAGGTGCTTGAAAACATAATGATGAGGACTGGTTTTGCATCAAGCAACTTGTATAAAAGGAAATCAAAAGTGGATGGATGGTCTGAAGATGAACTTGATTTCCTCTGGATCGGTGTTCGTAGACATGGACGAGGAAATTGGGATGGCATGCTTAGGGACCCCAGGTTGAAATTCTCAAATTACAGAACTCCTGAGGACTTGGCAGCTAGGTGGGAAGAGGAACAACTCAAACTCTTTGATGGTTCAGCTCTTCCAGTTTCAAAATCAAGCAAGCTTACGAAATCTACCAAATCTTCCTTGTTTCCTGGCATTCCTGAGGGAATGATGACACGGGCATTACATGGAAGTAAACTTGGTACGCTGTCAAAATTTCAATCCCACTTGACTGACATGAAATTGGGCTTTGGTGATCTGGCATCCACCATGCCACCTTTTGAGCCATCAGATCAACTTGGTTTGAGAAATGAGCATTTTGCACCTGTTCCAAGTTGGAGTGTTGACAAATTTTGTTCAAATTTTGCTGGAGATTCTTCTGCTGGACCCTCTGATAGACCAGGGACATCAGCAAATGTTTCCACTGAGAAGCCATTTCTACTCAACTCTTTTGGGGCTAGCAACTTGTGTTCACTAGGTTTGAATTGCTCAAGTAGCTTCGATATTCAGAGAAGGGAAGAGGAACGTAGTTCCATTAAGTATGGGAAATTGCCTAGTCTTCTAGACAGACCACTGCCCAATTTGTTTGATTTGCACATTAATTTGGGCAGGGGTGAATCCACCAGTTCAGGATTGCTTCCTGACCGAAATAAAGTGCTGAATCTTTCCCATTCAAAGGGAAAAGAAGTAGCTGGAAATAATTCTTCAGAAAACAAGCTACCCCATTGGCTACGGCAAGCTGTAAGTGCTCCTACTAAATCACCAGATCTTGACCTCCCACCCACTGTATCAGCAATTGCTCAATCTGTCCGCGTACTATATGGGGAGGATAAGCCAACAATTCCCCCATTTGTAATACCGGGGCCTCCTCCTTCTGAACCGAAGGATCCAAGACGTAGTCTAAAGAAGAAAAAGAAACAGAAGGCACATGTGTCCATGCAGGTCCCATCAGATATTGCTGGAAGCAGCCAGAACTTACAAAGCTGCCTCCATGGAAACAATCCTTCATCAAGCTCGATTCCATTGGCTCCACCATTTCAAATGCTTCCCCAATCAATAAGTGGAACGTCAAGGCCTCCTTGGGTCGAGCCTGACCTCAACTTGCCTCCTCTCAATTTGAATATGATGAACCCATCAACTTCATCTAACTATGAAGTCCCACCAAAGAAAACAAGCTTGGGATTGTCTCCCTCACGTGAAGTGCTTCAATTGGTAGCGTCCTGTGTTGCTCCAGGACCACGTTTGCCACCAGTTTCTTGCATGACTAGTTCAAGCCTCCTTGAAAGCAAATTTACTTTGCCAAAATCTGTTGACCAATTTGGACGCACAGAATCTCAAGTCACTCTTGAGAAAGTGAGGCCTAAGCAGAGCTCACCTGTTGATGTATGTAGTCAGCTTCCGGAGGAGAGACCAGACGATTATGATAGTAGGGATTCCAGCAAGACTCAATCTGATCCTGTTCTTCCTGAACGGTTGGATGTAGAAGTATCTTCAGAGGGGACTGTGTCAGATCACCCTGTGAGTGATCATGAACAAGAGCTGTAATAAGGCAGTCAAAAGTTGGAACATGATTATTTTTTCATGGTATACTGGAGTTCCAGGCTTTTCAATGATGTGCTCTAATTTTTTTAGGCATGGTGCAGGGAGTGAACTGGCATATATAGGATCATTTAGGACGTCCCTCGTGTAAAGTTTTGTGTAAGAGAATGGAATATATAGTGTTGTCTGATTGGTATTTTGCATTTTGCCACCTCGTCTCCAATCCATGGGACTTTCCTTTAGCCTCTGAACTAGGTACGAGTATTTCCTGCATGTTGAGGTTCACTGCAGAAGATATCTGACCAAATATGCAGATGCTGAAATCTGGAGAGATTTTCTTCTTTATGTTCTTAGGCGTAGTGTTGCAGTATGCTCGTCTTCTGAGTTGAGTCAAAGCTTCAAGGAGCTTATGAAGGGTATGTAAGCATTTGCACTACGTTTGGTTGTTCCCAAAAGAGGTTGGAATGGAAGGCCCATTTCTTTGTTTGGATTTGTCCAAATAAGTAGGAATGGGCATTCTTGCTCATTCCATTTGCACATGGATTGAATAAAAAACTTTTAAGACAATACTCTTACCCTACGAAAGAATGAAACTCCAGAAGATTGAGAGAATGAGGTAATAGTATTTTTGTTATTAGAATATGTCTTCTTTGCGAAAAGGAATAAAAATATGTAAGACGAAAATATCAACACCACATCCGTTTAATCTTTTTCAAGCTTTATTTTAAGAGTATTAATTCTAATTCATTTCAATTCTATTTCTTGTGCAGATTAAACAAATTCTTATTTTATTGGTATTTTTTTTAATAATTTGTCTTATTTTATATATTTTAATTTCTAATATGTTAATGTAATATACAATCATAATATTTTTTTTTTATTATGATTGTACCATGTTTATCTTTCACATTTACATTACAATTGCAATTCTATAACTATATTTATGTTTCTATAATCATAATACTATATATATATAAAATGTTGGTGATGAGTGGATTGAACCCAAATCTCTTATTTAAAGAACCCTGATGTAACCATTATTCCAAAAGACCCGGGTTATAATACAATATTTTACTATATTAATTGTATTAATTATGCATTTATATTTTAATGACATACCATAATATCGTTTTAGCTTTTTAATTATTTTATGGTATAGTTAGTTATTTGTTTAACTTATATTAGTTTTATAATTACTTGTATTTTATGTAATTTTATTTATTTATAAATTTCTTTGAAGAAATATATACAGTACAATTTTATATGAATTGCTGTGTTTGAGACTATAGAGAAATATAAGGAAGAGACTAGCTAGAGAGAAATGCAGCACATGGTCTAGAAATGACTTTCAAAATATTTTTGTATTCTTTATCCTCATTTCAAGTTTGACGTTACATTTACAGCACTTACGTAAGGAAACTTGGAGATCGATCATACTGTGCAAATGGAAAACATTAAAACGTTTAATTTGATAATTGACATACCAATGTTAGATGGGCAATCAATTACCTCTCTATCTCTCAAGAATAACAGAATCTTACATCATTTTGTATTTTTTTTTATAATTTATCTGTTAGATTTAAAATTATTTATTCATTTAGATCATACACATTAAATTTCGCACCGTTTCATTTTTTGTGTATTTTTAAATTAAATATTTTAAGTTTGTTTATTTATGACAATATAGATAAAAAAATTTGATCCATGTGAAGTTTGGAGTTTATGATCCATATGAACTGAAAATTAATCCAACAATCTATTTTACAATATCAAAATTATACAATAAATAATAAAATAATGTAAAATATGTTATTTTTATATCAGGTGTCAATTGATCTGTATTTTCTCTTTCACTTACGAGATGCACGTTACAATGCTAACCTTCAATCGCATTGACCATTGACGGTAACGGTTCTCCATTGTAATAAAAAAAAGAAGAAAGAGAATCGTTACTTGTGCAGTTAGATCAAAAAAACTATAATCGAACCTATGAGTAAATTTTGTTGATCGATTTAATGAATTTAAGATTGGAGTAATTAGATTAAAGTTAATGTAAAATAATAAAAATATAAAATTAGTGTGTTGAACTAAAACTTATTTTCACTAATTTTTTTTAAAATATGGCCATTGTTACCATTGTATCTTTATTTATTTCTTACCTTCTTTCTTCTTTCTCTTTATTTATTCAAATTTGACTTATATAGCTATTATATTAAAAGAACTTAACTTATATTATTATCTATAATTAATTTATATTAAATTTATTTAACTAATTTTTAAATCCAATTAATTAACTTAAACAAATTAACAACAAAAATCATAGAACTAGTCTGAAATGGGATTTAGAGTATGAGAAACTAGAAGTTGAGGCTTTCACGTTTCATCACCGGTTATGCATTCACCAGTTACCACCGCTCGCCAGACAATAGTCGATTTGCTGACAAGTAGAGGATATATGTATATACGCGTGTGTATATATATATATATATATATATATGTGTGTGTGTTTTTTTTTCTTCTTTTTTATCATATTTTATATAACATGACATTGTTTAATTATCCCTTAAATGCAAAAAAATTTAAGTTTTGGTGATTTAATTTGTATTTAAGCAATTCCTAAACAAGATGTATATATATAATGTTGTTTAAACACTAATTTTTATACATTTTTAAATAGTCCATGCTAAAATTAGGTGACAAGTATAAAAATCTTACAAATAACTGATTATTTTACTTTCGAAAAATCGTTGTAGCGAGTAATTCTAGACTTTTGATAACCTATTTTTTAGTGTCAAGAATAAGTTTTAGAAAGTGGCATTAACATATCATTATCAAATATATATTTATGTAACAACGACAGGAAACACTCAAATTTACAATTCATTTCAAACTCCCACCTCAACAATCAATCAAAAGCAACAATCTCATTCGTTACAATGCCAAACAATGTTTTTTTAAAATTAAAATGGTTATCAATCAGAGTCTCGCATATGTCCTTCGGTTACTAACCCACTTGATAAGGTGTTAAATATTAATAAGTTTTTTCTTGAAAAAATTCTTATCTAGCACAGTACCATAAGAGATACATAACACAAAGATTCATCTCACCTTTAAATGAAAACAAAATATATTTTTTTCTTTCCATTTTCATACTACGGTGAAAACATTATCTTCCAAAATGTATAGTACAATAATGTCATGATTAATACCCATTAAAACTAAATATAAGATCCAACCTCTAAAATAAGTTATAGGACCTAGAGTTTTGAGGAGCTTCTACTGAGAAATGGCTTGTACTAATGTTAGAGAAGGAGATCCTCTGGCTCTAGTGTTATTAGCCACAACAAACCTTGAAGAGAAAGCATACAAGTGATTGTAATCGTCTTCATCATTTAACAAGCTGCTTCCACTTGTATCAAAGTTGAGAGAATAGCTCAATGGATCATACCCGCACTGGAATGAACTTTTCCTACCTGCCGAGCGTAGCATTTTCCCTTGTCTTTTCAGTTTCCTCACAAACTTTTTTAGGCATTTACAACTGCAATATGATGACCTCTTTTTTGTCAAACAAGTTGTAGTGATGGTAGTAGCAGTAGTTGTTTCACCGCCGTTGCTGCTGGAGCTGGTTGAGGTGTTTTTTGGCCTCCAACAAAAAAGCCACATTTGACTCATCTTTGCCTCCACTAATCCTCTCTCTCTCTCTCTCTCGCTCTCTCTCTTTCAAAGGGTTGGTGGTGCTTATTGTCAGGAGAATGGAGAAGTGAAAGGAATTGTGGGGGATGAGGGATATTTGGTGAGGGATGATGTTAATCTCTGAAACTTCCGTAAATATATAGACAGAAGAGATTGAGGAGGTGGCTTATACGCTCCATGAGACATAGTGGAGCTGGTTTTATGGATTTAATAAATTAAATGTACTTTAAATATATAAATACGGTCGGTTGGAACGATTAAAACAATTGACAAAAACAAAATAATTTAAAATTTTTAACCATCATACGGACGTACTGTTTGTGTACCCTTACCAATTTGTTACTACATAGCGATAACTATTTAAAAAGTGTAATAATTATTATTAAAATATTCTAATTCGTATGACATGACGGCAGTATAATAAATAGTATTTTAAAAACTCATTTACTTAAACATAAAATCATACTCAAGAATTATCAATTAATACTATAATCAAATCTTTTTCAAGAATTGTTAACTTTTTTTTTTTAAGTTTTTGCTTTTAATGAGTAGGAATTTATATGTACTATTAATAAAAACAGAGTATTTTTTTTTTGGTGTCATCTTTTTTAAAATGAATTTTAAACCAATCATAAATAAAAAAAACAACTTTATAAAAAATATAAATATCTAAGAGTAAAAAAATATTTTAGTAGAAAGAAACTTCAATTATTGTTTTTTTATTTCTTTTTTTTACCTTGTCATTTACTTTTTAAAAACCGAATAGCTCTATAACTACTTACTTTCTTTACTCTCTCTTTTTGCGTTTATGCTTTCTCTTTTGTTTCTGTCTTATAATTATTTATTCATCTATCGTTTTTGTAAGAAAACTGAGAAAATAATGAATTACAAGTAAGATTGAAATGAGTTACGAACTATTAGATAAACTTTCATTTCTTATGGTCTCATTATCTTTCATTTCTTATGAGTTACGAATGATTTTTCTATTTTTTTAGATGTGAATTTTTTTGTTCACTTTTATAGGAAAATTGGAAAAAATGACAAATTACGAGTTTGGTTGTAATGGACTACGATCTATCAGATGGATTTTCATTTTTTATAATCACATTTTTTTTTTTATCTTTTATCTTTTATGCAGTTTTTTTAATTTCATAAAATAAAATTTAAAATAAATTAAACTTGTGTTGAGACGTCAGTTGTTTAAAACAAAAGAGTTCAAAATGCTATTATAAGTTTTAACAATAGGATTTAATTACCATTTAATTGCACAGTATTTAAACTCGACGTACGCAAAACCGATTTAACAAATATTTCTTGTGTGAGAAGAAGACAAGTGATATAAGTCAATCGAGCAAGTTGAAAGTGGAAATTAACCAAAGGTCTAGTGACGCATCATCTCACGGTGGCCAGAACTAGGCAGGAGCTGTTCTAATTATACTATACTATTCCATACTATACCAAGAAAACGGGAAAGAAAGTGCGCACATGGTTTAGATGGGTCTGGTAAATATTTTTATTATAAGCATAGCGTGCACACAGACATTCACTTGTACACATGAAAATGAGGGGAAAACCCTGATTTGGTGTACTAAATTTTTACACATTTATTCTGTCTTATAGCTCTGCATCTCTCTGGGAAGTCTGACATGGCATGACAAAACTAGCTAGTGATCAAGCATCAAATATTGCAGTGCTCTGAAAAAAAATCTATATTGGAGCTCATGCCATAAAGGTCAAGTTCTTCATTCAATTATTTTTTTTGTATTTTTTTATTTTTTTTATCAATTTGACAACTAATTTATTGGTTTGACCGTTCAGTATCTAGGTCCACTAACTAAATTGACATCTTAATATATATATATATATATATATATATATATATATATCATTAATTAAAATTATTCAGTTGAATCTGTTTAGTTTAGTTTTTTTATTATTATTTAGAAGTCTTTTTTTATCAAATTGATTTTATTAAAAAAATTGTATTGCTTCCCATAAATTTTTAATCTTGTGGAATTAGTATCTTTCTTGATGGAATAAATCCAGTTTCCTTTTTTAATTTAATCAGAATTCTTTTCCTAATTGGGTTTTAGAAGCAAGATTAGTAGTTTGCCTTTGAACATGCGAACTACCCTTTTTACCTTTTTAGGCTTCAAATGTCACTCTTGATGAATTTACCATATATAAAAAATTTAAATTTCGGTTCACGTTATTTTTTAAAAAAAAATTTCGGTTAAGTTAATTCATTATATGATTTTAAAATCTCGATATTTTGATTTGACATTCTTTATTGAGTACATCATTATCGAAATTAATCGAATTATTATCAAAATTTTTATAGATATTATTATTATTTTTAAATAATAATTTAGTGTGAAAACTAAAAAAAAAATCAACTGCAGAAGCATAGTTGAAAAGGGCTCACTATGAATGACCCATATGTAGGCCCAATATTGAATTTTTTGATAATTGACAATTTTGACATGATTTAAGAATTCGGTTCGGTTTGGTTATAAGATTATAGGGGATGGGCGACACGCAACATGGACCAAATGAAATTCGGTATTCGGCCCATTGGACGCAAAACCGTGAAGTTTTCTTGTCACTTGCGTTCCCACTCCCTTTCACCACGCACCAATTTCCATGTACCAACAAACGTCCACTGTTCTTTTTGATGAGATGAGAAAGTTTTCATTAAATTTTTTTTTTATTTAGATGAAAACTTTATTATTAAATAATTTTATTGATGATATTTATAAAATTACTGTTATTAATAAAATTATTAATAAAATATTTATTTAATATAAAACTGATGGTTGCACCGGATGCAGTAAGAATTTCTAAAACGTTCCATGTTATGTAGGACCTACGCCACTTAAGAGAACATACCTACTGATTGGACAGTGCTTCACACGTGATAAGAAAACGCGTCAGAAAAATTAAATCCCCGAAAATACCTACTTCTTAAGGTAAACCGCCCTAAAAATTCATCATTACTGTGAGAAATATAGTACTAATCTTAGAAAGAAAAAAAGAAAAACTAGTCTCCTCAGTCACCTCGAGAAAATAAAAAATTAGAGAGATAAACCGAGAGGGAGAGGAAGAGTTTCTATTTTGAACTGAAAAGAAGTGGAATCTTAGAGAGAGAAAGTGATCTCCTGATTAAAATAGCTAGCGAAGGTCTTTGGTGCCTTTTATCGGGTACATATTTTGCTTTCGATTATATTCTTTTTGATCTCTTAAAAAATCCAGTTTTTTTTTCTACTGTTATTTATTTAGCTGTTCTTTCTAATATGTGATCTTAATCTTTTTCTGATCGTTAGTTTCAAGTCCAATTTTTCTGAATTTTGGTGTGTTCTTTGCGAGTTCGCGTCTTTAGATGTTAATTTCGTGTTCTAAGATTTAATTAGGGCTTTTGAACAGGTTAGATTTAAGCTTTTCCGCTTGATTTCAATGTTGGTAATGATTTCTTTTGGGTCGACTTGTCACTTTTAAGTCTTAAGTTGTCAATAACACTGTTTTGAGATTAATTTCTGCAGTCTTATTTTCTGCCCAATAATTAACCAATATCAAGCTGATTTCATAATGGTATCTATGCTGTTCTTTATTTTATAAAGAAATCATAACTTAAGTCCTAAGTCGTTGTGATCAATTTCTATTCTAGTTGGTTGTCGTAAACTTATACTCCGTAATTCATTTCTGTGCAAAAGCTGTTGTATTGCTCTGTTTGGCACACCAACTTGCCAGTAGCACTAGTTGTTGGTTACCTTTTTTACTTCCCTTTGTGGCTCTTAATTTTTAATTTCAAAAGTATCCATTTGAGATAGTTGCATAGAAAGGTAGATCTATTTCATAGTTCATTCCAGTATTTTTTTTTTCTCTGTGTCAAGACTCAAAATGAATGCTAATATATTTTCTTAGGGTTAAATGGGTTTCTTCAGTTACGGATCATAATGGAAAGAGAAGAAAATTGGTGACGTTGAAATAGAAATCAATTGGTAGAAACGTATTTCGGTACTTAGGCTGTAGCAATAAGTTAGCCTACTCATGTCATATGCCTCCTTTAATTTTTTTGGGTGGGTGGGGTGGGGCCATCTTTTATGCCTTAAAATTGTAATGACATGGATACAGTTCAATCTAAGTACTAGAAATGCCTCAAATGAGGCTTGTGCAAGTATTAATATTCATGTGGAGCTAATGTTGTTATATTTTCTCCCCAAGCAAAATTTTAAACCAATCATATGAGCTAATTGTGTTAAAATATCTCACTTTTGTAATTCTTATTCTTTAATTGACCATGTTTTATCTTTTTCAGTGAATTGGTTTACTGTAGAACTCATTTACTTTCATCTTAGATATAACTTTTTTTTTTTTAGATCTATTCATTTCTATATTGACCGTCTCAAATAATGCCACCCTGTGAGTTCTCTTCTGGGTGATTGAGAACTTATAAGTGAATTCCCATTTACTCTTTCAGGTACCTGGCTGAGGACCGGCTATCTCTGTGCAAGAAATTTTTTTGCTAGCAAACTTTGTGATTGGCTATGGGAAGATGTCTGTGCTGATATGTAACTGGTGTAATGTCCCTAGCATCTTGCCTCGGTATATTTGTCCTAGAGAAGTTGAACTAAATGGAGAGAAATATGGGAAAAGAAAAGATGGATCAACCAAAAAGCTATGAACAAGTTCGATATAATAACGTGGAAGCTAGAAATGAGGAGCTTGGGTCTGCAAATCAAAGTTTTTTTCATGATCCCTCGGGTAATATCAATGCTAATATCCGACCTCCAGACTACACCATGTCAGTTGGAGCTAGACCTGTGCTGAATTACTCGATTCAGACTGGTGAGGAGTTTGCTCTTGAATTTATGCGGGAAAGGGTGAATCCAAGGCAGCACTTCATAGCAAATGCTTATGGTGATCCAAACAGTGCGCCTGCATACATGAATTTGAATGGAATATTTGGAATTTCTCATGCAGGTGCAGAGAGTGGACCTGATATCACTCTGCTTAACACAGCAGAAAAAGGTCATGCCCAGGAGTTTGAGAGGAAGGGCCCTCCTGCACATGAAGACAAAAATTACCATGATTCAGTGCAGTCAGTGCCACAGATCTCATCAAGAAATGATATCAATCAAAGGCTTCATGGTCATGCATCTTCAGGAGCTACTGATAGCTCTTCAATCAACTTGAAGTTTCTCTGCAGCTTTGGTGGTAAAATTTTGCCCCGCCCTAGTGATGGGAAACTTAGATATGTTGGAGGTGAAACACGTATCATTAGGATAAGCAAGGATATTTCTTGGCAGGACCTTATGCAGAAAACATTGGAAATCTACGACCAGGTTCATATGATAAAATATCAGCTGCCTGGTGAGGATCTTGATGCATTGGTTTCTGTATCTTGTGATGAGGATCTGCAGAACATGATGGAGGAGTGTACTGTACTAGAAAATGGAGGATCACAGAAACCAAGGATGTTCTTAGTTTCGAGCAATGACTCGGAGGATGGCCAGTTTGGTTTGGGAAGTGTGGAGGGAGATTCTGAAATTCAGTATGTAGTTGCTGTGAATGGTATGGACCTTGGTTCGAGAAAAAACTCGATTGGTCTGGCAAGTGCACCAGGGAACAATTTGGATGAGCTACTTAGTCTAAATGTTGAGAGGGTGCCTGATCGAGTTGTGGCTGAATCAGCTGGTGCTAGCACTGCACCTTGGAAAGTTAATGCCCCTTCATCAGCTATCCAATCTTCTCAACCGCTGGCAGGTTCATCTAGCGGTTATGAATCAAATTCACAGCCTTACCTGGGACACAAAGCGCAAAATGGGGAAGCTACCCAGCAACCATTATCTGCTTCACTTCCCATGGAAAGCTTTGGCCAGATAGAAGGGAAGAGTACCTCTCCCTTGCCTGTTCCGTTGCAATATGGTTTTGGTTCTCATACCTTAAACTATGTAACACCTGGCGAAACTTCAGCGTCAATGCCTCACCTTGGGCATCTAGCCCAACAGGGAGGTATAAGTGAGGAGCAATTCTACAGTGGCTATCATGGGCAAGATTCAGAACTATCTGTGAAGGAGGCTAAACTGAAAGGAGATAACTCATCCCATAAAATAAATGAACCTGAAAAAGTACAATCTCTGGATAAGGCTCTGCCATCAAAGGAGCCAAAAATGAAGAGAGACGCCTCACTCCAGAAGATTAATGCAACTGAAAAAAGTCGGATGCCAGAAAATGAGAACATTGTTTCCTCACGTCTCTGTGATGGTACTGTTCCAAAGTACATTCCTAGGGAAGAAGTATTACGTGGCACTTTAGTTGCCAGTTCAGCACCAGGCATAAGTTCACCTTTGTTGCCTAACAAAAGTATTAGAAAACCCCAGGAACCTATTCAAAATTCAGTTGCCCCTGATATCGTAAATGAAGGGGGAAAGAACAATGAAGATGACCATTTTTACATGTCTGGTGGAGCTTTTACATCTGGTTACGGCGGCTCTGAGGGTGATCCAACTGACTTTAGCTTCCTTGAGCCATCTGTGATTCCTCAACGGATTTTTCATTCTGAGCGAATTCCCAGGGAGCAAGCAGAAATGAACCGTTTATCTAAATCTGATGATTCCTTTGATCCTCAGTTTCTAATAACTCAAGCACGTTCTGATCTTTCTCAGCCAATCATAGAATCAGCTGATAAATTGTATGATGTGAATGTGGCTTCACAGACTGAGCAGTCTGTCACATCTGTGAACCCACCTTTCACAAATACTCAGACTGTTGAAGATGGGCTGGCACAATTTGAAAAATATAAAGACTTTGCTGAGAAAATCAGTAAAATGAATTCCACTATTTCGGAGGAGGGGCTGGATTCAAATCCTCAGAAGTCTGAACTGAGACATGTGGAAGTTAATTCTGGGGTTGATAACGAAATGGCCTGGGTAAATGAAAACCACAAAGATCACTCTGTGAATGACAAAGAAGCAGGTGGTTTGAATAATCCGACAGCAAGTCAAGGAACTTCTGGTAAGCAAGTCGAGGAGGATCCTTCTTTCAGGTCATCAGAATTTGAACGGAGTGAGATGGCTGACAACAAGAAACAGGGTGCTAACAGTAAGGGGCATGCACAGCCTTTGGTGTGGATGGAGAATCCAGGTAAAACTGTGCCTCACGGAGAGTCTGATGTTGGCGTCGCCACTCCAGAGCAGGGAGACATACTTATTGATATTAATGACAGATTTCCTCATGATTTTCTGTCTGATATATTCACAAAAGCAAGAATCTCTGAGAACCTCACTGGTATCAATCCAATGCACGGCGATGGAACTGACTTGAGCTTAAACATGGAGAATCATGAGCCTAAGCATTGGTCGTATTTCCGGAATTTGGCTCAAGATGAGTTTGTTAGAAAGGATGTTTCCCTTATGGATCAGGACCATCTGGGTTTCTCATCCCCACTAAGAAATATTGAAGAAGGGGCCCCCGTAGATTATAGCTATCCACCACTGAAGTCTGATAAAGTTGCCTTAGGTCACATTGACTCACACATTAACTTTGATGAGGACCTCAGGCAGGAGTTATCTGGTGTAATGGGATCTAACACCATGGATATTCGAGAAGATTACAGTCCGTCTCAGCTCAAGGGTGATGAAAGTGTACAGTTGGATGGGGTGACCGCTAGAATGCCAGAGTCAGATTATGAGGTACCTCCGTACCTCTATCACTTGCATATTTGACAGATAATCCATGCACTTAATAATTGGTTTCTAATTACTCTCATCCTTTTTAGGGTGGGGAATTGGATATTCGATATACTGGTGCACCTTTTCTTGATCTTTCTCTTAGGGATTTTGATATCAGTACCTTGCAGGTATGTGGCTTTTAGTTAGCATCTTTATAGTTGTGCAATTTACTTCCCCATGCTGGGATTCTGGTATTTATGACATAGCTGCGTAAGATTTTTATCTTGAAGGATTAAGTCAACCGCTTTAACAGTTCCCTTTGCACTGTTAGATTAGTCTGATTTTATGCTTTCATTTTTTTTATTGTTGTATAGTGATGTTCATCTGATGTCGTTGAGATCTTACAGTTTCTATATAAACTTCTTATTGATTATATAATTGGATGCCTTAGTAGATCATAAAAAATGAAGATTTGGAAGAGCTGAAGGAACTGGGTTCTGGCACATTTGGGACTGTTTATCATGGAAAATGGAGGGGAACAGATGTTGCCATTAAGCGAATTAAAAAGAGCTGTTTCACGGGTCGTTCATCTGAGCAAGAAAGATTGGTGAGCTTTCTTTTTCGTTCAGTTAGGCTTGTTTAATGATTAATTAAGCACATGAAGAGCCGGATTTGCGTTGGTTGCAGTTAACATGAACAAACTTATGTAGTTATTTTACATTACATTTTTTCATGCAAAATTAAGGCTGGAATTTCACTAGTTCCAGAATCCAGATACTGGGATGCCTCTACTGCATGGTGGAAATTGGTATAACCCAGCAAAATTTTGTATGCTCTTTAATAATTTTTATTTTTTTAAGGGAGATTGATATTTGTTATAAGTTTCTATCATTTAATATTAACAACAAATGTTCAAGATTTTCAGACTGTGGAGTTCTGGCGTGAAGCTGAAATTCTTTCAAAGCTTCACCATCCCAATGTGGTTGCATTTTATGGAGTGGTGCAAGATGGACCAGGAGGAACACTAGCAACTGTGGCAGAATTCATGGTGAATGGCTCTCTTAGACATGTTCTGCTTAGCAAGGACAGGTATTGTATTTATGTTATTTCTAGAACATCACACTTGCATTGTACCAGAGCTCTACCTCTGCATATACCTTTTTGTATGTGTTGTGAATTGTAGGCAACTTGATCGTCGTAAGCGGCTCATCATTGCAATGGATGCGGCATTTGGAATGGAATATTTGCATTCAAAGAATATTGTTCATTTTGATTTGAAATGTGACAACTTGCTGGTCAACTTGAAAGATCCTGCACGACCCATTTGCAAGGTAATTGTTTTGCTGTTTTCATAGATTATATAAATAATTTACAAATTTATGATGTATGTTGCTTACGTAAGGGCTAATGTCATCATTGTTATTTAACGATCAGACATTAAGTTCCAAGTCAAACCAAGTTTTAAGTTAGAAGTGTTATTCTTTGTGCAGGTAGGTGATTTCGGCTTGTCGAAAATAAAAAGAAACACATTGGTTACTGGTGGTGTGAGGGGAACCCTTCCTTGGATGGCTCCGGAGCTATTGAATGGTAGCAGTAGCAAGGTTTCTGAAAAGGTAAGGGTGCACTTGGTTTCTGAAAATGTTTTATGTTTTTAGAAAACGAAAACAATTTTCATATTCCGTTTTTTGTCTTTTAGAAAACTTGTTTGGTCAGTGAAAGCAAAAACTGTTTTCTAAAAATGATTTTTTTGTGTTAAGTAAACTATTATGGCGAAATATTTTTGTCTTTATATTTACACTATTAGTAAATAAAATTACGACTGATTAACAAAATTCAACATTGCGTCTGGATGACCCATTTGAGATGTTTGAGTCATATCAAACATGAACTTGTCACAGGTAGTCCTATACCTAATTCATCTTCATTGCCTTGCTCATAAGTTTCAAATAACTTATCCCTCTCACCTTCAAGTCTAATGAAATCATGTATGGTACAACATGCCTTAGGAAGATATAAGGGATAATTTGGCGTATCCCTTAAAATTGAAAATCTTTTCTTCCGTAACCTCCCTTCCCCCTTAGTTGTCCCCTATTTTGAAAGTCGCGTGCATGATATCGTTGCCCACGATATGGTGCTAAAAACCCTGGAATGTTTAGATATCCAGCATCTACAACATAATATTGATCTACCCAAACAAGGCACATATAAAAACTACTTATTAATATCACTTGTTTTTCCCCAAATAATATATCAATCAAATTAGGTACTCTTTAATTATTACATTTTTTGCAATTAACGAGAAAAATGACATACCACTGGTTGACATTGGAAAATCGGTACTTGTGGTTGCGTTTAAGAAGACTCGTGTCATGAGCCTTTCCTTCTCATCCAGCACACACATAGGTGAATAGCATGTTATGTGAGCAAACTACCATTACATTTTGTGTCACATTAGCTTTTCTTCCTTGAGAATGAGTGTTTGTTTGCAGGAGCCCAAGCTGATACTTCTGTTCCATTAATGGCCCCAATACAATCCTTTTGAGAAATTAAAAAAAATTATTAACATTTTTGTAAGCAAAATTAACCGCTAACAAATATGATATTAACTTCACTTCAATTAACATTAACAAGAAAATTTATAAGGTGTTAGCGTGTCTACGTACCTTAAAATAAGGATACCAATTAGGATTTCTAGTGATTTTTGGTTGAATTTCACCTTGGTTTTTGGGACGAATAATTTGAGTTCCAAGTCTAGCTCTAAACCACTCAGAAAATGTTAATGTTGAGTGCTGAAATCTATCTGTCACAATTCTCTGTCTTATATTGTGGCAAATTATAAATAAAAACATTGCAACTACCTTTCAAGAATCTCTCCCTTCTCA
Organism: Bretschneidera sinensis; assembly: GCA_023935145.1. Classification (NCBI taxonomy): domain Eukaryota; kingdom Viridiplantae; phylum Streptophyta; class Magnoliopsida; order Brassicales; family Akaniaceae; genus Bretschneidera; species Bretschneidera sinensis. The sequence continues at coordinate 72,256,656 of CM043705.1, forward strand.
ACCTTTCGCACAATCGTAAAAATGTATGTGGTTCCATGCGAAAGTTATCATAACACCGTTAAATTTCCTACTAGAACTTCAGTTATGTACATTTTACCTGATAACATTGAATTTCCATGGAACCTTAGGATTGTATCTATTGTAACATTCTTTCACATAGTTGAAAAGTATAAGGGCATGTTTGGGTAACAGTTTTCGAAAATGAAAACTGAAAACAGTTTTCGAAAATGAAAACTGAAAACGGTTTTCGAAAATGAAAACAGTTTTCGAAAATGAAAACTGAAAACAGTTTTCTGAAGAAAACATGTTTGGATAACTGTAACTTGAAAATTATTTCCAAAACAGAAAATAATGAAATGTTGTTTGAATAATCTTATTTTAAAAAACTGTTTTGATACACCTTATAATTACTTTCAGTTTTTTTGAATTTAAATTTAAAATCTATATTAATTTTATTTCTCATATTTACTAAATAATTAATATTATTTTATTTTCAAATTTTTAATATTTTTTATACACCATGGAGGAAGAATGAAACAGAGAAGTGAACATTGATTTTAGGGCTACTTTTCAAAAATTATATCAAAAAACACAAATTTGAGGTTTTTAGAAAACAATTTTTGAAAAGTGGTTTTTTGAAAACTGTTTTCCAAACATGTTTTTGAGTTTTTGAAAACTGAAAAGAATTTTAAAAAACCACTTCCAAACATGTCATAAACTGTCCAACTTCATCTTCTAAGTCAACTGAACTATGTGAACTATAATTAGTGCCCATTTCTCTCAACATACATGAAAAATATTAAAACAAAAATATAGAACGATTAATTACAATTAACAAACCAAACTCATAGCATCATACAATAAATAAGCTTCAAGCATAGTCCAAGCACAAGTCATTAGCATAAAATAATGAAAGGGCAAACATACTATCCATGGTACAAACCAAAACACACCATGAAATAAATATCCATAGTCAAACAAAAACACAACATAAAATTACAATCCATAACCAAATTCAAATATCAAAAAATATGAACCACACACTTAATCCTCTCCAAGACCATCTATCTAATCCTTTCGCGTCGCTTCTCCTAATTTCGTAAAAACTCGCTTGTATTCTAAAGTTGTGAACTTCTCAGTTGCCTTATTCTACGAGGCTTTGGAGACACCATGTATACTGTCTAACATATCAGTGCACACTTCATTAGAATAAGCTTCAAAACTGGAACTAGTTGCATTGCAACTTTGGGACTTATACATCTCAACTTTTGCCTTAGAAACTGCTTCCCTTGCTTCCAAACTAGATGCCCACTTGTCTAGAAAAATGTCAAAATTATCCAATCTTTGATCCTTCTTTGAATGACGCTCAGTTTGAGTGTTACCAGTCCGATGCCTTTTACCATATTTTTTCTCATCATCATCTTTGTTTTCTATATCATCATCCAAATCAATATGCATTAAACCAGCTAAAAATTCATTTTTCAGACACCTCTCTTCATCATGGGGAAGTGGATCAAGATGATTGCTGAATTTTACCAATTGTTGTAGTAGTGTTAAATATCTCCCCAAACATCCCATAATGCTCTCATGGTTGTTTATAGAATTTTTTTATAATCCTTATTCTTGTGAAATAGATGAAAGGGCATCATTAAGTTACATGAATCTGAAACTGAATTTCTTATAAAATTGAAAAAAAATAGAAATCTGTGTTAACTTATACCTTAATAAAGTTTTCCCATACATGCTCTGGAGGTAATCATTCCCAACCCCAATTCGTATGGTTCCAATGTGCCCAAGTACCTTCATAGCTCATTATCAACTTCTAACCACACATCTTTCTTAAAAGTAAACCCCTGTAATAATCTAACTCTCACCTTCTCTACTAAAATTTGGATAAATGCAAACTCATTTTGTCTTGGCTAATCCTTAGTATCATCACAAGCTTTCCCTTTTCCTCTCATCTAATGAAAGTCAACCGATAAATTTTTTTAGAATACAGTTGAGGCATAAATTACTCATTATCTAGCTTCCTTTTGTTCTTTCTGCACTATTTTCCTACTACTTTACCATGCTGATCTTAAACTATTTTTTTAATGATGTATGCAAGCTATCAAACACCTAATGAAATACTAGTTCATAGCAAGTTCATGAAGTTCTATTATATATACAAACAAGCAAAAATGTTTTTTATTTTTGAAGAGGGATGCAAGGCTTTTCGATCCCATTTCAATGTGCAACCTAATTCAAGACTTAGATGAAGAAAAAAAACAAATTTCAATCTTTTAAGTTTCACAGCAAAACAATAGTTAATAAAAACCCAGATAGAAAATTTCATCGAGCATTTATTTTGAAGGCTTCCAATTAGCATTTTCAAATCAAGCCAAGAAATTTCTGACCATATAAATATAGTTAGCTACTGATACGTAAATTTAAATCTTCATCCTATATATAATCGATGTACTAAAAAAAATCTGGAGGTCCACAAATTAATATTAAATACCAACAAAGGGTTTATGAACCAAATAATAGATTTTGTAGGTCTATTGATTATGAGGAAGAGAAACACCCTACAACACCCGACTTTGATGATTATCCTTGCTAATCCTCTAATTGAAAAATTAAATTATATCTCTATGATAGAATAAGATTATTATTCTTGGTGTGAAAATTACTTTAAGAGAAAATTATCATTCTAAATTAATTTAGATGTCTTGCATTGCACCTTACTAAGCAGATTAAGGTCAAACAAAACTCAAAGGAAAGCAGGTGGACTAAAAGTCCCAGGCATGAACATCAAAGCAATTCACAACATGATCTAATGCAGTGGGTTAAATTAAGAAGCAAACAAGGAATATTTTTTGGAAAAGGACGTGGGGTTTTAGGAAATGAGCATTGATAAAATGAACAGAACTCTGTAGAGAACAGGTAGAGGCATGAATGTGTTAGATAGTGAATTACTATGGCAAGCAAAACACAAGCAACCAAAGCACCATCATGGCAAGTATGCACTGAGACAAAATGTGAACTTTCGGTGTAAACAAACGCATAGCACATACATGAGATCAACACCAAACAACATGTATAACTAACTATTCAAATCGAAGATGAACATGATGCTCAAGGATGTACAGCTAAAATAGGTAGACAGGAGTGCATGATGTTACAATCAAAGCCAAAAAAGGGTTTGTCGTAGGGGTGAGCATTGTGCAAAAAAAAATCTATTTTTCGGTTCAAGAATATTATACTGAACTGATCGAATAATAATTCAGTTTTTAACGAAAATAAATTTTGGTTTTTCTGTTGGTTATTACTTGAAATTCTGTTTTGGTGAAAAATTCATTTTAAATCTGTCTCAAACTTGGTGCTAAAGGTTTCACTTTTCAAAAATCTAGTTATACAAATGCTCAATCTCACTGGAACTAGACATAGCATGAGTTTGAGAACAATTCAATTTCAACACTGAAACAATCAAGAGTATGTTAAAGAATGGCATGTAATAATCTAACAAAGCCTGCCTCAATTGAGATGGGCAAGCAAGTGTACAATGTATTACTTGAAAAACAAACCTGGTCTGACAGAAAAATCCCTCTCCTCGACATTAGCTTTGAAGGTCTCTTTAATATCTTCAGAACCTTTTGAGAACTTTTCCTAAACCAAAGAAGAACTGGAAAGATTATTCGTTGGATTTTGAGAGAGAGACAACGACCAGCGACTGTATAAGGAAAAAAAAAAGAGATTTACGCCATTTAGGAATGATTTATAGTTTATAACGAGAATAAATTTGTAGGGAAAAAAGGAAAAAGAAAAAAATACTACTTACAACTATCAAATACCGTGTGATGTCTCGAATGGAATGACTGAGAGCCTGAGAGGAGAGGGATAAAGATTGAAGACGATGACTGGATTGACGGCTGACGCTGAGGGGTTTGACTTTGAGTGACTGAGAGATGAGAGAACTGAGTGAGAAGAGAGGAGAGCAAGAGGTGTGGAGTGTGGAGAGATGGAGAAGATTGAAGAAAGAGGTGTGGACTGTGGAGAGATCATAGATGTCTCTTAGGGAGTTAGGGATTTTGGGTACTATTTAGGTTTTAACTTTTAGGGTTAAAGTCTAACGGGGTCTGTTGGTATGGCTAAGTAACTTGGTTTGGGTATACATGCAGTGTTAAAAATTCGGTTTTTCGGTTAATCGAATTCAAAAAAAATGTAACCGAACTGATCACTAAACCATTGAATAAAATGGTCAAACTGAACCGAATTGCATTGAATAACCGAAGTACTAAACCAAATTATAAAAAACCGAACGGTTCGGTTCGGTTTTTCGGTTAAAACCGAATTATGCTCCCTAGTGACTCTGTCGTGATATCTTCCGTATTGTAACTAGTTTATTGCGAGGAAAGAACATCTTGCCAAAAAAAAAATAGCTTTAACAATCTTTATATGTAAGTAATCATATGGGGATCCTTGGGTACCTTTTTGGCATACCTTCACCCCCTTTTATCAAACCATTTTTTCTTAGAACCAACATTAGTGGTAGACAAATATATACACCAACTAGCATGTATATTAGTGCGGAGCCATGTTCAACCATAAACATAACCCATTTAAGTAATACTATATGCACATAAGCAGAGAGATATATCAATAATCCAACTAAACCCCCAAGGCTGGCAAGCCAAGGGAAAGATCCCTAGCAGGTATAGCAAACACAAAACACAGTAAAGAAAAAGGAATAAGAATTTATACCTGCCTAATGAAGACGGAAAACTATTAGATCCTAAATCTACCCCCCAAAAACTCTCAAAATCTCACTGATTACATAGTATTTTCGAAAAAAATAAACTCTTTAAGCGTCTTTCCTCCCAAATTTAGCAAGCCTTCAGCTCGAATTTCCCAGAAATCGATTTCTAAAAAAACGGAGACCAAGTCCTGTCTTGAGAGCTTCATCTTTCTAGTTCTTTCAGACCCCAAACCTTGAAAGTAGAGGCATTTGGCTCATGTCTATTGACCCATATTGACCATATAGTAAACAGAGGAGAGGAGTGTGTTTCATCAAGTAGTAAGTAGCAGGTAGCAATGGGAAAAGAAGTAGCAATTTCTAAACATTGCTAAGGTGCAGAAGCCATTGAGGCAAAAGTTCAAACACCCAAGCTGCGAAAATAATCTAATAATAGAATACAACCATCATTTGCCCCTATTTCCAAATTTTATTACATAAAATACTATATGTTTATAACTGCACGCACCAACATAACATAAAAGAACAACTATAAGAGAGGAGTCAAGCTTTTACTCCATATTCATCATAATCCAAACCACGAAGATCATCCTTCATATAAATATGATTCTCACTTAATTAAGGGGAAGAAAGAGTAGTACCTGGGAAGCAGAGGAGAGGAGTGTGTTTCATCAAGTAGTAAGTAGCAGGTAGCAATGGGAAAAGAAGTAGCAATTTCTAAACATTGCTAAGGTGCAGAAGCCATTGAGGCAAAAGTTCAAACACCCAAGCTGCGAAAATAATCTAATAATAGAATACAACCATCATTTGCCCCTATTTCCAAATTTTATTACATAATATACTATATGTTTATAGCTGCACGCACCAACATAACATAAAAGAACAACTATAAGAGAGGAGTCAAGCTTTTACTCCATATTCATCATAATCCAAACCACAAAGATCATCCTTCATATAAATATGATTCTCACTTAATTAAGGGGAAGAAAGAGTAGTACCTGGGTAGAGTCTCTCAGTGAAAAAAATGTGTTAAGTTTTCTAGGGTTTGCAGAAGAAAGAGATGGAGAGAGTGAGAGCGTGCAAAAGAGAGGCGCATAGTAGAAATTAAGAAGAAGAATCGTTACATATGAGTGTTAAAACTCCTCAAAGCTGTTACTCGAACTTGGGTGTGCGGCGTGGTATGTAGACGGAAATATGAGAAGTGTGTTTTCACTGTTTTCAACTTTTTTGGCTGAGAACGGTGAAGGTTATTTCCAGTTTTGTTTTCCAGAAAATATTTTCTGTTTTTCATGACCAAACACATTTTTAATGTATGTTTTCATTTTTATTAAAAATAGGCCCATTTTCTAAAACCAAACACACCCTAAGCTTCTCTTATTCTTACATAGTTATATGTGTATGAAGAAGAAAACATGGGCCTTGGGTCAAGTGTTGAAGGTTGTGAGCTGGTGTTGGTTCTTCTCTGCCATAACCAGCAAGTAAATAGATAGATGAATGGATATTTGGAAAGAAGAGAAAAATCAGCCCATGTAGCAGGTCTGATCTGTCTACTATATATCAGGAAAATACACTCTTATCCTATTTTCTTTGTTCATTTAGAGGAATTTCTATCATATCTATATATTCTGTTATGCTTAATAGAGTAGATTTTCTCCTTAACCTCTTTCTTGCATCATTTTAGGATGACATTTATACTTGGTCGTAAGTACCTACTCTTAGTTGTCTGTATAGTGACATGGTACTTGGTTGCTTGCATGGTTTTCATTCCTAATTCCTTCTTACCAATTTCTGACAATTTGTCATGCAAGTGTTTTTTAGTTTTTCACCCAGATTTTGCTTACTGGCAGGTTGATGTGTTCTCTTTTGGTATTGTTCTGTGGGAGATTCTCACTGGTGAGGAGCCTTATGCCAATATGCATTATGGAGCAATAATAGGTGTGAATAATCTCTCTTTCTCTCTGGTTTCTCTTACCAAACATCATTTTTGGTTTACGATGGGATGCCAGTCAGTTTTACTCCATGTGCAAGTGATGTTCTCATTATTTTGACTCCACTTCGCAGATTTTAGTTTAATGCACTAAAAATGAATGCATGGTGTTAACAGTTTTCTAGGAGCTAATGAATCCTTTTAATAATCATTTAACAAGCTCACTACTCACCTGTATGAGAAATGAATCGCTACTTATAACTTATTATTTATTTGTTTAAATTTTTTAACTACCAAAATTAATGATAATGGAAGAAGAATTCATGACATGTCTGAAAGTACTTGGCTCCTCCAATATCAGTTCCCTCTAGATGAGTGCCATGTCACCTATATTTGCAAACATTATGGTGTGGCACTTATTCAGTACCTCACCAAGGGAACTGGTAGGCGAGAGGAGTAGAGTCCACTTTGAGGACAATTGTCACGATTTGAGTTTTGTTTCTTGAGTGATGTAGTAAAATTTGGGAAAAAACACCACAAAAACCTTCTAAAAAATTTTCAATCTAAAAAATGTAGAAATTATTTTTTAATATAATTAACCCCAAAATGATTTTTACATATAAATATCCAATTATTAACTTTTAACTAACCGCATTAAGAACTAATTGCGTTGAGACAAAAATATTATTTATCTTTGAACCACCTATATAGAAAATCTCAAAAATTTTAATACTCCCTCCGTCTCATAATATTTGTCCTCTATGAAAAAATATCAAAGATTAAGAAAGTGCATTAAAACCATTTAATATGGGTATTAAAATACCAATTTTACCACTCAAAAGATTAAACAACTGCATTATTTAAACCACTTTAAGCAGTTGGAGTAATAATGAAGGGTATTATTGGAAGATTGATGATAAAAATCTGACTTTTGATTGACAATTATTTTGGGACATCCCAAAATGGAAAAGAGGACAAATATTATGGGACCGAGGGAGTAAGATCTTTTGAACAACAACCACTGATTGCCGTTTGCAGATAAACACAAGGCAATTTGATGATTTTCAACACAAATTTTGAGTGTCTACACAGGGTGGTGGGTGATTTTGTCTAGGTACCTTTTATTCTTAGTGATGTTAGTTGAGTAGAGAAGGGTTGGTTTTTTTTAATATGAAAAGAAATCATTTTTGGTTTATTGGATCGGAAAATAAGTTCGTGGGTTTTACATATTGAATAATTATAAAAAAGGTTGTGTTTTTCCAAATTTTTAGAAAGTTGAACGGAGCAGAATTAATATTAATATCATTATAAAATATGATGTTGCATGGATGAGCAATTTGTTAGATCAACTTTTATTGCATAACTTAGTGCCTGCTAGTTTAATTGTTTTGATCTTGGTATCTGATGGTAAAAATGCTTTGTGATGCTAAGGTGGATATAGCTTGCTGCTAGAGTAGTTATTTTATTTTTTTAGATTTACATTTTTCGTGTGGTAATATTTGAAGATTTAAACTTGAGACATTCTTCAACCCCATCCCAACCATTCATCACTTGAACTGCCTGAGAGCCAAGTTACATGTTAGTTTCTGCGTTGAAATTGATTCTTTTGATTCTACTGTAGATTAGTGGCACATTGATGTTGAACAGTAACTGAAGAAGAAGAAATAGATTAAAAAGAGAATTAGAAGAGGAGAAATAAAGTGAAGAAAAGGGGAAGACAGGCAAAGATAACAGCAAAATAAGGTGAAGATAGGGGGAGGAGAGAGAACCAGAAGAATTTCTAGGGAGAAAAGAAGAACAGAAAGGTAGAGGGGAAGAACCAGAGGAAAGAGGAGAAATAAAGAGGAGATACCAAAACACTATAGTGCATTCTTAAATTCAAACTAGAAAGAAAAGAAGAAATCAAACAATTGTAGGCACGAGAACTAGAATTCCTTAAGCATATGAGGCAATCAACATTGAGAATCCAATTTTATACCTAATAACCCAGGAAAGAGGTCCCAAAGTAAAAATGGGGTTGATTAATTTAAGCTTCAGAATCAGGGTTGATTAATTTATGGTTTACTATCTTATTATTTTGTTAGTTTTTTCTTTTTTCTTTTTCATGTCCAGATTTGGACCAGGTTCAACGGGTTTTTATCCTTGATATACGTGTTATGTTTTAATAATGGCCGACTTAGACTGGGATTCTATATATATGCTGTAACAGAGGATATAATGTAGCTTTTGGGTTGGATTAGAAAAGGTCTTATTTTACATGTTCGCTATGTTCTTTTTCTTGTTCTTAGGATTCCTAAAGCTCATTGCTACAATTTGCAGAACCAGAAATTGTGACTTTTATGGTTAGTAGTCATGGTTGCACAATTTATGTGTCTGACGTAGGCATGATTCACCCGGGCCCATATGAGCTCAAGTTGTAGATGTCCTTTGCACCAGTCAGTCAAAAGTCACCAGCTAGTAAAAAGCAAAAATGTTTATTGAGTTCATTTTCTGACAAGTCACTATCCAATTTTCACAAGCCATTCCGAATGGTGCCTTAATTATACTGAATCCTTCTTCTGGCTCTTTTCACCTCTGGCCCGAAGATTGACTGCATCAGAATGCCCTTTCACATATTGCACGGGAAGTTAGCACATGAGAGACCAAGGCAAAGTGTACCAGCTTCCAACTAAGTCTCTTGGTTGATCTCGCCATTGCCCCATGTATGGTATGTAGGCAGCGGTGCATTAGATCTTATCACAAATGAGCACTGAGTTTTCACCTGGCTGCTATGAGAGAATGGGTAATCTGTTCTCCTGTAGATCACAGCCTCACCACTTCTCCCTCATATTATGTTCCTTGCATGAGGAAGATGCATGGAATTGGTATTTCTTGTCCAGTGAGCGGAGGATCCATCCAAAGTTTCTAGTCCCTACAGGAGTGGAATCAATAAAGCATCATTGCTACAGCCTCCTAGATGGAAAATATGTTGGTTGGGTTGATTTAACCGAGAGAGACATTGGAATATTAGGTTCTTGCTTGGGCCAAGGGAAAAATGAGTCTAGTAAAGATGAGACCTACCTGTAAAGATTTGCTTATAAAAGCTTACTAAGTGTTGCATATGTTGTCTCCATTATTGGCAGCATGCTATCAGATTACAGCAGTGGTAGGCTAAATGTCATCATTGGTCTCATAGTTTGGCCCTTTGGTCAAATTGGTCCACTAAGTTTCAATTTGGCTTAACAAGTCCCCAAGGTTTGGTATTTTGGTCAAATTGGTCCCATAGTTTCAATTTGGACCAATTAATCCTTCCCGTTAACTCCTTAGCTTGGTTATTTTCTGCCACTTAAGATGGCCATTGAACTGAATTGCTTAACAACGTGGCTAAATTGCAACGGGAATTCTCGATTTCTTCCACTTAAAGCTTCACCTGAGAATCATGCAAAACTTTGCATAACCAACGGTTGTAAACTTCAAAGTTATAGTTCAAAAATTTCTCAAACATTAAAACAACACTAAATGTTATGCGCAGAACTTTGCATAACCAACTAGAAAAAAGTAGAAAAAACAACATTGAACTATGGTCTTCTCTGTTCAAATTGTTTTGGCTAGCAATTATTCCTTAGTTCAATTTGTTCTTCATGTAAAGCTTAAGCATGAGAATTCCCACTGCATTTTAGCCCGGTGGCTAAGCAATTCACTCTGGCCATCCTAGGTGGGGAGTTAATGGGGAGGACTTAATTGGACCAAATTGAAACTCTCTACACTTATTTGACCAAAGGGCCAAACTATAAGGACCTATGGTGTAATTTAGCCTACTAGGATTTTTTACCCCTTTTGATGTTGAAAAATTGTTTATCCTTTGTGCGATGATCTCCAATGTCAAGGCATGTCTTTTCCTTTCTACCATTGTCATTACAACTACTCTTGTGCATGTATACCAACAAATCTGAATTCTAAATGCTGTTCTACTTTCCAAAAATTGTTGCCTTTTGTCAAATCCAAATATTTCCCATGTTTTTATTGGTTAGATATCCATTCATGTTCATTTATCATTGATTGACATTAACGTGTACAATATTATATGTTGTGTGTTGTTAAATCAGTCTTAGTTGTTTATCCACAGCTCATCCATCACAGAAAGTCTATATGATATATTTGTCTGCATGCTTTTTCTTACCGTATGGAAATGAACATAATGGAGTAAGTGTTGGAAATGAGTCGATAACCTCTTTTGAAAGCAGGAGGCATAGTCAATAACACACTGAGGCCACCTGTGACAAGCTTCTGTGACCCTGAATGGAGATTGTTAATGGAGCAGTGCTGGGCTCCTGATCCTGTGGTTCGCCCATCATTCACAGAGATAGCAGGACGTTTACGTGTGATGTCTGCAGCAAGTCAACCAAAGCCACATGGTCACCAGGCACAGAGCCAGGTACCAAAGTGATGGTGCTCGGTTATGTCCTTGTTATACAGTTTTAGCCTTATCATGAATTATGATTATAAGAATAGTTCGTTTTATATGCTCTGTAAAGGTTGTGTGTATCATATGAGTAGGGAGAAGGGGCTCCCGTTGAGAGATTGAGATATGATTGTGTTCTGTGCAAAATCTGAGGATGTTGGCCTATATGTAAAGCTACTAATTATTTATGTCAATCGTAAATACAAACTTCAATTTATCTTGAGAGTTATGAAAAGTCTACTTTGAATAATTTTGAGGGTGGATTCCTTCGGAAATCTCGACTTCAAACTTCTTCCTTAGTGGAGGGTTTGCTTTTCTTTCGCTGTTCTAAAAAAAAGAAGGAAAAAGTAATGTTTTCCTATAGGGAGATGGTCTCAGTGGTCAATATATTATTTTTCCTTGCAAATTTCAAAACTTCAAAGCCCTTCTTTTTAGCAGAATGGTTATTATTTCATGTGAATGGGAGGTTGGGTAATGTGCCATGTAAAATTATTGTTTAGTACAGTGCATGAGAGATACAAGGCAAAAGTGGTTCATCTCACATTTGAATGAAAATAAAATATATTTTTTTCTCTTTTTTTTCATATTATTTAACATATGTATTTCTCGTATCACTGTGTCAAGTAAGAATTTCTCCACATGGTGACTTGCAATGGTTGTTAAATTATAATAACTTAGTATGTTCCTCAGTTGCATCTAAAATGCAACGCAATCAACAAGATTGCAGACAAAGAAAACTAGCCCACTTTAATTGTGTTCCCTTAACACTCTCTTTTGTTTTTGAAAAGGGAGCAACTTCAGTAAACTCACTATGTAAAACAATGCAACAAATCAGACAGTATAACTAAAGAAAGCACAGGTATAATTAGCAGTAAGCTTTGCCTCTCGGGCAAGTACATGTGCAGCCTCATTTGCAGTGAGAGGCAAAAAGAGAAAAGATAAGTCCTAAAATCGAGTTCCTAGGAATTTGATGTCTTCTACTAGTCTCTACCGGAGATAAATCTTCATGCTTGCCGTGAACTGCCTGAACTAGTAGAAGACAGTTGCCTTCCATAATGATTTTCTGATAACCTTTCCCTAGTGCAAAAGCATCTGAAACAGATTGAAATCTAACTGATGCCCCTGCCACAAACTCACCATTGCCATTCCTAACGATCACTCACCCCCACCAGATAGATCATCAACAAAGAGAGCACCATCAACGTTTACTTTCATCAAGGAATGTGGTGGAGCTTTCCATGTGCTCAACGAGAACACCCTACTCGTGGTTGGAAAAAAATACTCCTTTACTTCCTCTTTATAGGAATGAATAGACTTCACTAACTTATCTGGAATCCTGCCCTCCTGACCAAAAATCATTTGATTTCTATTTCCCCAAATACACCAGGCAGAGATAACCCACAAAGAAATCTGTTCCATAGGCCACTCCTCCATGCACCGCGACCACCACCATTTGAATCCCACGGTTGCACAACAAGAGCCATCGAACTCAGGCAGTATACGCTCCCAAATTTGAATCCTCCTGCGCAATAGCATGCACGGTGGTTCTCTCTAACACTCGGCTTAACGGAATTAAAGTGGTCTATGGATCATAAGTGATAACTTTAATATGTTGGGTCCTTTATGCGATAATATGGTCCATAATGTTGTATCTTGAGTTACATACATGATGGCCGATGCCCATATGATCAATGCAAACCAACTTGGTGCATACTTGATGGACGTCAAAAAAAAAAAAAAAAAAAAAAAGAACTCAATGGATGCTCAATTGAATTTTAAAAGAAAGTTGTCCCATCAAAATCAAATCAATAGAAGAGTAATAAATACTACTGGTGCAATAATAAAATAGCCATATGGTCATCGAATATTTATTAGGACATTCATTTTATACATTTAAAAGCTTAAGTAGAAATTATCAATCAAATTCTTAAATAATTGTCACTCAAAATTTTTATTATAATAAAACTCTAAATATTAAAAAGAATGTAATAATCAAAACATCAAAACAAGACAGATAGGTCACGAACATCATTTGATACATTGAACAACAAATCGTTTTAATATAGACTAAACATATGAACCAACAAATCAACAATAAAATATATATGATTTATTTTATAGTTTTTTAAATGGTTTATATTAAAATATGAGTGAAGTTACTCGTTGTTTTTATGAAACAAATTCAGTTTCTCAAAAATAAAAATCATTTTAAGAAAATTATAAAAACACTCGTATAATTTGGTACAAACTACAATTGCACCATTTTATATTAAAATTATATGAATGCATCCATAAATCTCAACATTGATTAATTTAGACTGATTTTTTTTATAAAAGTAATGTGAAGGGAGAGTACATGGTCCGTTAACATTCAATTATTAACAAGCGATCGTTATGAGATTTTTTGGACTTGTCTGAACTAATTATTGTTGGGATTTAATTTTTAAGGATATATTAATATACTTTTAATATAAATGAATCCATATGTAGTTTACACTAAACTATAAAAATGTTTTTGTAATTTCTTTTATGATTTTAAGAATGTTTAATTTAACTTTTATTTATAAAAAATAAAAATTATTTCATAATTCTACCGAACATGTTTGAAGCAGAACACAAATTGGATAAAGATACATGTAAAAAAAGATTTAAACAAACAACCGAACGATGATGATATAAATTACATAATAAGAGGCACCTCATGGGACCATAGTTACAGCTAGGGGTGAGCATGGGTCGGTCTGGATTGGATTAGCTTAAAAATTCAACCCAACCCAATTATACCGGGTTGAAAAAATCTCAACCCAACTCAACCCATTCTAATCGGTTTGGGTCGGTTTGGGTCACCGGGTTGATATATTTTTTTTACTAAATAATTAAACCATACATATTATATAACAAAAAAATATTCTATTAAATCTAAAACTAAACCCATTCATATTACAAGTAAAATCTATGTGCTTGACAACACAAATAATATTTGATAACATGGGAAAAAGAACAATTGTCTTATGGATTACAATGGTTGTAAGCTATGCTAGATTTGTTTTTTTGAATACTGCTAAGAAGCTTTTTGATGACATGCAAGAGAAGGTTGGTGTGCCATGGAATGCCATAATTGGAGGCTATGTTCAAGCCAAACTTGGTAAGAATGCTTTGACATTGTTTCATGAAATGCAAGCGAGTAATATAAAGCTTGATGAAGTGACCATGATCAATTGCTTATCTGCACGCTCACAATTTGGAGCCATTGATGTTGAAATATGGATTCATCGTTATATTGAAAAACACAATCTTCATCTGAATGTTGCGCTAGGAACTACTTTAGTTGACATTACTTTAACTTACTTTAGAAGATTGCTCAATTACGAAGGAAATCTGGATTTCTAGACAGTTGCTAATAATATATTTTAGTAACTCAGCAATTTGTTGGTCGTGCTAATGTTATTTTACTAATTAGTCTAATTTTTGGACTATGCTTTATTGCACTTGGAAGCGACGTAGAGGCTCTTAAAAAGTCACAGAGAGACAAATTGAATGGTTCGATAATGTTTGCATGAAAAGCTTCCTGTAAGTTGGTATTACTAAGCTTTATCATGCATTCAGCATTTCTTCCATCAACATTATGGTACATCTTTTTGGAATATAAGTTTATATGCATATATTGATCATAACTGAAATTTTGCAGGTTAGAATGTTAATTTCTGTGTTTATTTTATAGTTACAATGGTACAAGAAATCAAAATTTTGTTAACTGTGCATCAATTTATTTTGATTGAAGTTATGCTTAACAATAATTATAAAAACTATTTCATAACTCGAAATCTGTATTTGTTTCTAGTGTAAATATTTGAAACTAAAATTTGGGTGATTGGAAAGTATGAGACTTGTTTGGATATTGAAGTATTTTCTACTTATAATTTTACACACTAGTACTAATTAGAATGAACATTTTATGATTATATATTTTACAATTATACTATAATTATTTATACATAATTTTATATTCAATAAATATAAAATATATAATTATGTATTTGATCGGGTTATTGGTTTAGGTCGGGTTGGAAATTTTGAACCCATGACCTAACCCAACCCACCGAGTTCAAAATATTTTCAACCCAACCCAACCCAACCCAACCCAATTTCTAAAAAGACCCAACTCAACCCAACCCATTATATCGATTTGGGTTCGGTTCGCAGGTTAATCGGGTTCCATACTCACCCCTAGTTAAATCATATTATTCGAGATTTGAGATCGTAGGTTTATCTGAAAAGACAAAAATATCCTTGTCTGCTTAGCAAAACTACAGGACCGATATAATCTAAACCTTATCTGCCCAAATTTGCCCACTTTCGCGTTTCTTCCGGCGACAACTTTCAAACCCTGCATCAAACGTGACTGCTACTGCGTGCTACCTCGTGATTCATACAGGAAATAAACTGATCCCACTCTCCTCTCTCACATCCTGCCTTGCTGCTCGTGACTCTCTCTCTCTCTCTTGGGATTTTGCTCCACTAGCAGCTCGGATTCTGGCTCTAGGGTTTTTGATCAGCACTGAGTTTTGATTTGTGCTTTTCCAGTGCCATGCCTCGGTAGGGTTTCATCCTCTTCTTTGATGTTTGATTATCAACCTAACTATACCCCTACTGCGAAAAATAATACCAACCTTTTGGTCAAATTTGCAGGTATTACTGTGATTATTGCGACACTTATTTGACCCACGATTCTGTAAGATCCTTGTCCTCTTCATAATCCTCTCTCTCTTTTTTTTTTTTCAATACTTAATTAGGTCAAATTAATCACATTAAGTTAAACCATGTAACACGATGAACGAGCTGATTAAATTAAATGGCCTTAGTATCAATGTTAGTTGATTTATTATAAGTCCAATTTTTTTTTCGAATTAATTGGTGTATACTATTTTTTTTTTTGGTTGTATTTATTTATGCTTGATATGATTTTAGTTGTTTAGCCCCTAGGAGATTTTTAATTAACTAGCTCAGCCTAATATTAGCGATTACATCGAGCCAAAGCATGCACATACAATTCTTGTTTGCCATGTAGTGAGTACATAGTGAGATTATTCTTATACCAATTTGTATATTGGCTTGTTCTTATCAACCACATAATTGAAGCTCCTTCCCCGTTCTCTTGTTCTGGCCTCTTGCAACTATTTTTATTTTACCGTGTGCATTTTGCTCTGCTTATTGTGAAATAGAATTAAGACTCGTTCCTCTAAGTTTAAAAGCGGATAATTGTGTGGTGTCAAGCTCTCTGTGTGTTATCTTAACTTATTTCTTTCCGTTGATGGGTGACATTTCTGAATAGTGTTATTGGTTGCCATGAACAAGCAGCATTGGAGAGTTTTGTTTTTAACAGAAGCAAAGCTCATCTCAAAAATAAATTTTGTTGAACTTATGTCCTTCCATTGCTGAGTGTTTAATTGTTTCTTTATCTTTCATGGTCCTTATGGCTTTTTAAGCTCCCATGGTGCACTGACATTTGCCTACCTGCCACAATTATTGCGGCTCACCAGTATAGTTTTTCTTTTTCTTTTAATGCGTAAAATAGTGTTTGTACTATGTATTGCTTCATTCTTAACATTTGTGCATATCTTAGAAGTGAAATGAATATTCTATGCCGTTGATTGTCAATATTTTTTTCTTTTTCTCTATATTTCAGCCGTCTGTGAGAAAGCAGCATAATGCGGGCTACAAACACAAGGTACTGTAGAGGCTTGTGAACATTAATTGAGTTTGAATTTGAGCTTGATGCACTGATATAATATATATTTTAATAATCCTGTTCCCTATGTGACCTCAGGCAAATGTGAGATCCTACTATCAGCAATTTGAGGAGCAACAAACCCAAAGTTTAATTGACCAAAGAATCAAGGAACATCTTGGCCAAACTGCAGCATTCCAGCAGGTTGGTGCTGTTTACAATCAACATCTACTGGCCCAGAGGCCCCGCCTTCCTGTTCTACCAACGCCTATGATGCCAGGTAATGCACAATCACCATTGGTCCCAGGGATCCGGCCTCCTGTTTTACCAAGACCAGTTCCTGGTGTACCAGGTAAACTTGAACATCAATATATATTTCTATTTCTTCATCAGAATCCATTCTGGTGCATGAATTGAACTTTTTGTCTGTTCATTTTTGCATGTGGACCCTCAGATTTTTTTCAGTCCCTTGGGTTATTCCTTAATTTTATTTCTTCATTCAATGTCTTGCTTCGACATGATGTTTGGCTATTTCTGCTGCTTCTTGATATGCTACTTTGGTAATAAAGATATTCAGTGATGTAGGACTTGATGATGTTTGTCGTTTAATTTGTTTGAATACGATCAAGGGTTTTCCATGCTTGTATTAATCATTTGATGACTGACTTTTGGTGACTATTTCATCAAACTTAGTCAGTGCTATCTGTTCAATCTGTTGATAGGCTGGTTGATTCTTCGAAGGATCAAAAGTCAAGGATCATGATGGATGACTTTGTTTCGTGTCTACATCCTTAGCTTATAAGTCATGTGACTGATATTTGTGTTTGCACTTTCAAGTTTCAAGTGACCTTGTTGTATTCTTGTGTAATGCATCTGATCCATAGTGTCTGCAAGAGTACATGACATCGATCCATAGTGGCTGCAAGAGTACATGACATTGATCCATAGTGGCTGCATCATTACATGACATCGATTCTTTCTCATGTTGGCAGGTTACATATCTGCTCCAGGCATGCCACCAATGATGGCACCACCTGGTGCTCCTATGCCTGGTCAACTAAATGGTCTTCCGAGGCCTCCTACAATAATGGCCCCTACAGCTGTTTCTGGGAGTACAGCGGCACCCACTTCTTCCAGTGGAGCCCCCTCTATGGTTACACCTGCACCATATCAAGCCAATCTAGCTGCACCAACAAGCGGAGGTTTTGACAATTTCAATATCAATGCCCAAGCTTCAGAGGCTAATCATTAGTCAGTTCAAACTGTAATGCCTTGCTTCTATGTCTAAGGAAAGTAAGGAGCTTAAGTAAGCCTTGTACGCCTCTTCATTGAGATTTTTTAGTAGTGATGCTATTTTTTTTTGTTGAGTGAAGAATGTAGAATTGGAGTAGTGTTTCCATGATTGTGTATGGGATGGAGATATTTTGAGAAAATATGAAAATTTTATGTGAAACGATAAAATCATGACATTGTTTTTCTAATGGTGTTTCTGGGTACATTTTATCTTTCAGAAAGATATGGAATTATTAATAGGTCAGTACTGCTGATTGCACGAGCATGTTTTGCTCTTCCCACTTATATCGAGGTATCGCTTATCTATTGAAGACATGAATTGGCTGTTAATGTAAAAGTGATCTGTGAGAATTGTGTGTGACTTGCTTACTGAGCTTTTGTTTGTTTACCAATGTGTGGATGGGATAGAGAAATTAGTCATGTTATTATATGCAGTGGTGTGCAGAAATGGGTGTGCAAATAACATTTTAAAACAATGAAGTTATAGAGCTCGTCTAGTAGCGAAGAATCAACCTGACCAATACAATGTTGGTTTTGAGGAAACATATGATCTAGTAGCAAAATTGAAATATGTTTGCATGTTGATCACTGTTGCTCGTTTCAATGGCTGGAAAATTTACGAAATTAGATGTAAAGGATGCCTTTTTATGTGGGAAGCTTGATGATGAAGTTTATATGGTTCCTCTTCCAGGTAAAGGTAAGGCATGATATGTATGTTGACTTTGCCGAGTTTTTATGGTTTAAAACAATCATCACCTGCTTAGTTTGGAGAATTTAGTAATACTATTGTTGGAGCTGGTTTCGGTAGCCTCTTGAATGATCCTGCAGTGTTTTGCAAAACCAGAGTTAGGTAAGGTGCTTTTTTCTGATTTGTAAAACACAATTACACATTACTTGAACTTAGTACCTTTAAGACTTAGGACCTCAGCCTTAACCATTGAAGTTAGGTAATGTGTTTTTAGTTTTCTTCGACGAAATGATCATTGCAGGAGATGATGATACTGAGATTTCTGATTTGGAGAGATTACTACATTCCAAGTTCAAAATGAAGAATATGGCTCCTTCGCCACATGTCTTTGGAATAGATTTACGGAGTATCGTTGTTTATCTCAATCTAACTATGCTGAAGATATAATAAAACAGGTTCGATTGACAGTGGGATGCAGCATTAACAGTCACTGACATTAAACTCGACTCAACAGATGGTGTTACCTTGTCTGATCCAACCGGTTACAGATGGATAGTAGGTTGTTTGATCTATTTGACAGTTACTCGTCCTGACATCATTTATGTTGTGTACATTGTAAGTCAATTTATCTCTGCCTCTACTTCAGTTCATTGAAATGCAGTTGTCTGAATCTTACGTTTCTGGAACTTTGAACCAGAATCTTCCTGTTCCTATGCCTTGGAGGTGGATATTATTGCCTGATGCAATGCAAACTGATTACGGGATGTTAATGATTCACTTCCAATTTTTTCAGCTTCTTACTAATTTTTTTACTCCAAGCTACCAGTTTATCTCATAACTAGCAAACTAGAGATAAATCCAGCAACGACCAAGGTTTGGAGGAAATGTTGACAATTATGTTGCGTCTATAACTTTTGAACTTTTTATCATTGGCATATTCCATGTTATATGAATGTTGTTTCATGTATTCGTTATACAATTTATTCAAATAAAGTTCCGTGACAGGAATTTTGCCTTCTTTCATGAGAAGGTTCGGAGTTGATATGAATGAGGCTGAGCAGGACCTTAGAATTAAAACACTTACTAATTATCCAGATCAGAAGGATTTTCCTTGTGAATATTTTAGGTCGGGCATGGATGATATGTTTTTGATCTGTCTTAGAAAATGATATAGTATGTGTAAATTGGTCCATGATATCATTTTTCTATTAAAAAAATACTACTTTTTTAATCTTGTTAGAAAATAAAAGATTATTTGAGCATTTTTTTAATCATGTTAAATTTTTTAGGATAATTGTTTAACCATCTTTTTTTTTTCTTTTCAAATTGTGCTACATAATGAGAGAAAACTCTTACCTTTCCCTCGTAGCGGTGGAGTTTGATTTTTAATCTCGTGTAATGACAAACGATTTTATTAGCTAAACTAATTAGCATCCACAAAAACCAACTATTTCTTAAACATGGTAGTTTATCCAACAGATCTTCAGAACCTGATTTCTCGATCTTGAAAAATCCCATTTTCATTAATATTTCACTTAATAGTTTTCTCATATTTTGGTCTTTATCCTTCTTCAACTTGCGCCGTGATCATAAGTCCATTAATTTGATAGTCACTTGGTTTGCTCATAGTTAGAATATAAAAGAATGGTTAACGCATTTCTTATCAAATTTAAACTAAAGAAACCAACTTATTGCTTTAATCAAGATCAAATCAAGTATTTAGGTTTATGAAATAAGTGTTCAGGTTATAAACAAATCGTGAATGTGTATGATAAAAGAAAAAATATTGTAATTGTAGTTGTTAAATTGATTTGACAAATTGATTTTTTTAATCAAGTTTTATTTAAATAAATTTATTTAACTTACAAAAATAAAAATAAATATATCAAATTTTGAAAGGGAATGAATTATGACATTTCAAAAAGGTAAATGGATCGATTCTTATATTGAAGACATCAATTAATAATAATATATAAGTGACTAGTTTATGTGAAAAAATAATACTTTTTTGACTCGCAGTAAGAGACTCTAAATGTGCCAGGCCAAATAGAAACTCTTGTTCCACCATAATTAGAAATCAAAAGCCATTGGAGAGGTACTTAGCAGCCAAGTATGTGAAAGTAGCTCCAACTTAAGGACCAAGTATCTCGTTTTTGTCTTGCTCTCTCAATTCCTTAAATTCTTTTGGTCAAATTTTTGAAAAGTTCCTTCAGAGATAAAACTCTGGTAACACGTTTAGGATACATTCTTAATCTTATATTCTCATATGTGCAAGCATTCCCGCAATGGTTTGTTCGGATTTCTATCATCAACAATATGATTCAAAGTTTGTGTTAGGATTTTGATTCAATTTTTTAAAAAAGAGATTTTTAATTGGTTTGTTGTAATTGAAGTGGTAGTAAATTGTTTTCTTTTCCTAATAATATTAAAAAAAAAATCCTCTATAAAGAAGTCTCAGAGAATGCTTAAAACATATTCATAATTTTCATATACATTGTAGACTAGAGGGGTTTACTAAAGTTAAGATGAAAAATTTTGGTGTATTGAGGCTTTGATTGTCAAGTAGAGAGAATGTTTTGAATTGTTAAGTAGAGAAGACACTTACAATTAGAGCTTTTGTTGTATTGAGACTTTGGAGTGAGAGTTTGACAACTTGTTTTTCTTAAAATTGTAATTGAAGATTAATAAATTAATGAGTTTATATGAACGATTTGAGACCTGTCGATCACACAAATCATAAACAGAAAGAAAATAAGACATGATTTGCCTAAGTTCACTCCAGAATATGGCTATATTCTGCCAGAAGTTTCTTAC
The DNA here is from genome assembly GCA_023935145.1 of Bretschneidera sinensis. Lineage (NCBI taxonomy): Eukaryota > Viridiplantae > Streptophyta > Magnoliopsida > Brassicales > Akaniaceae > Bretschneidera > Bretschneidera sinensis. The sequence goes on from CM043705.1 coordinate 72,278,282, forward strand.
AATCAATCTCACAAATCTCTCGTTACAATGTATACTCAGTACATAAAGAGTATTTATAAGTAACTTAAGACGTCATAATTAGGATTTCGGTCCTACTGCAGAACTACGGTTATTCATGGGCCCAAACTCAAACCGCCAAGCAAAAAAACCATCAGCGATGAGCGGGACCCAAGTTCGTCCGAGATTCTATAAATCTGGTAAGTGAAATTTGCACTAACTCTGAAATATGCAACTAAATTACTAAACCATATTAATTAATGATATATTTACCTTTTATATAAAATTGTTATTGTTGAAGTCGAGCATAGAGGAAACTAAATACAATGAGATCAAAGGTTCATAAAGAACTCATATATAGACGACTCCAAATGGTTGCCGCTAGTAAGTCTTATTATAACCATTACTGATTGACTGCTGGTTGACTCTGAGTATATCCTCCTACTTGGTATGGAGTACGGACAATCAACTTTCTTTCCATCTGGGTTTAGGAGATCCTCAACACACCACACATTTTCAGTGGCAAATGCGTTCATTTTTCTCCTGAAGTCCATCAAGAACTGCAGTCCACTCTGGTGCTCAACTCGACAACAAGTTAGAGAAAGCTTCCAGAAGGTATGTCTCTGTATACAGTATATATATACACACACATTGATATGCCATTAACTGTTCTTCAGACCTTAGAAATTTTTTGACTCTTTAAAAAAAATTCAATTAATTTAGTAACCTTTTATTTACTTGATTAATTCATTTTTCTTTTTCTATCTTCCGTCTAAGTAGTGAAAATCTTCGAGCAACTTTAAATTCTAGGTTTCACATGGGTCCCACTGCGTATCAGGTTGATCTCATTTTGAATTGTTACTTTGTTAGTAATTTGGATTTAGCTCCTCTGATATTTACCATGTGGTAGGTCTTTACTCTTTAGCAACTGGAACAGTTTTGTGAAAAGTTATCCTGATCTAATAATTGTATCCCAGCTAAACAAGTTTACAGTACTTGTTGGAGACGTGGAAATTCATTTCTAGTTCATCAAGGACAATATAAAAGGGTTGCATTTGGAGTCATGGATTTTTTTCCACTAAAGTTGGATTCATGAATTTGGAAAACATGAAATTGTATTCACAGCTTGATTTAAAAGGATTCCATCGTTTGGATTGGGGGGAATGAGAGGAAAGGAGGAGAGAGGAGAGGAAACGAATGGGAAGAAGTATCTGAGAGTTTTTTTTAATCCTGAGATGATATGGAGGGGGTACATTAATCCCTCCAAATCCTTCAAAACTCTCATACATTTTAATGTTATCTTGTCTTGTCTGGGAGTTTTGGAAGGAGACCAAAGTAGGGTAGATGAGAGAATTTTGAGGGGTACTATTCTCTTCTTCCCTTTCCTCTCCCTCTATCCAAACATACCCTTAGAGATTTTGCCATAACATTAAATTAAAGAATTTATTGAAGTCTGGAAAACTGGTGAATTTGAAGTATCAAATACCTCCTGTATATTCCTTTTTTTTTCTTTCAATTCATTGGAGTAAAACTAGTCTCTCCCTCTTCTTCATCCCTTTTTCCTTCCACAACTCTAATATCTCCCATATTCTTTAGCTTAATTAAGAGAAAGTTCTACCAGGGCATACCACATGCTCTATTCAGTGCCATATCAAGAATTTTTTTCCTTTAATTTGTTACATCATGTACTTATCATGTTGGAATACCATTGCATTGAGGATTTAGATGCTGAAACTGAAATCTTGAAATTTTAACAAATTATGAATTAGAGAATGAAATAAGTGAAGGACTCCTTTCCAAAGAGAACTCTCGTTGCTGACGCTAAATATATTAGTAATAAATCGAAAAAGTTCTGAGGTAGCACTCTCTAAAGTTAAAACCATTCGTTCTCTCTTTTCTTGTTTTTCAAGGATCAAGAAAGTTCATTAAAGCATTAGAACACATCATGGAAATCCAAATAAGGAGCAAGAAAAGCAAAGCTAAAACATTTTCCAGAATAAATTCATCCTATTTCTAATAGCATTGATGGAACTATTCCTAGCACCACACTGCAGGTGCTCCTCAAGTAGTTTCAGCCTCCACTTATCAACGCTCTTCAGTAGACAGTAGGTAACTGATTTCTGAAAACGCTGGCATTAGGTTATGTTTGGATATGATCTTCTTTCATTTACTCCTTGATTTCCTCAACTCCTGTTTCCTCTCATGCCCCTCAATCCAAAAGAGGGGTTAGGGACAAGTGAGGGGAGAACAAATTTTTCAAGATGATGGTAACCATTCTATCCTTTTTCCTCATTTAAAAACCACTCTAGAATGTTGAAGGTATCGATTAATTTTGTGAATGACTTGTATAATTGACGAAAAAGTAAAATCAATATTTGATAGTTGTCCAAATAATTAAACAGTGAAAAGGACATTTGATATTGTTTTTGCATTTACGACAAACAAAAGTTGGATTCCATGCGTAAGAACTGGGGCTTTGAAAGGAAGCTTAAGATAAAGTTTGTTCAAGCCATTATTTAGTCATAATCTGCGAGTTTATTTGTCATGAGCTTATCATTTTTTTTGATAAGTTGTCATGAGCTTATCATTAAATAATACTGTTTGTCTAAGGAAATGTAACAGGGCTTTCATCTTGTTCTAATTTTTTTCCCATATTTTCTTCTGAAAGCAGGTATATGGAAATGCCTCTCAAGGGGAAAGAACAGGTGGAAGTTACTGCTACAAGGAGAATGAATTTGTCATCTTCAACTTATCTTCAATTGGCTACTGGAGAGAAGTCCTCTTCCAACAAGTCATCTTCTCTCTTCATTTCAGATCCTGATCATGGACCTCAAATAAATTCATCAGCAGAAATTTCCAATGTAGGAATTAGCAGTTATGGTCCAGATATGAGTTTAGAAGTTCATAGTCCTCAACCACATAAAACAAGCAACTCAAATGGCATTATGGGATCCGAAGAAGATGTACGGATAAATATTGCAGAATCAGATACTCAATCATTAGAAGGACCTCAGACTCAATGTCTAACTCCGGAGAGGGAAATACCATATATCATTCATTGTGATGGTATGTAACATCACTCTTTGCTAATTTTCATTTTGCTCTACATTTTCTCACTTTGCACTACCCAACTCTTTTGCTTCACTATTCCTATTTAGATATGACTACAACGTGTCACTAAGGTCATGCAGTACAATTGGGAGAGATAAAGATAAATTAAAAATAACCGATCCAAATCACATGGGAACTGCAACCAAATCACATGGCGCGAAACAACTACCAATTACAGAGTGTTTAATTTCAATAATCTATTTTTTTATTCAAATCCAAGCTGACTACACATGACATAGGGACATCTCTTATATAGAGATTTTAACCCTAGTCCAATAAGAAAACTGAACTATGAAAGGAAATTGACATATGAAATTAACTACACCTAGATACCTATAATATTTTTTGATGACATAATTATCCCCATATCCTCCAATTCCTAAATTAAATTCCATAATTCTAATCTTCCTCGTGTTCCCATCATTCTCCACCACTTAGAAAGAACTCGTCCTTGAGTTGAAAAGTGTAGGATTATCAATAGCTTAGATTGATGGATAAATAAGGCATAGTCGTGAAACTCATGGAAGCCGAAGTCACTAGGAGGTGAAAAAATTTGTGTTGGAAATTCTTGTTGAGGAGGTGCGTGGAACCAGGTTGGGAGGATAAAGTCAATATCCAGCACATGTGTGTCAACTCGACCCTCAATCTTACCATTAAACTTGTCGTCCTGTTTGTGCTGGATCTTTTCAACTTCCTCGTTATGCTCAATAAAATCTTGCTGGACTGGCTCAACCAAGTCAACTGCACAAGTAACAGGTTCAATCGGCTCACAACATCAAGCTGGTCGTCGACTGGTTTGTCATCTTTGTCGGCATCTTGTTTCTCTTTGGTGTCTTCCCGAGCATTTGTGAGCTTTGAATTATCAATTTCCGGATCATCTTTCACAGTCACAACATCCAAGGGTTTGCGTAATTCTTTATATTCTATCAGTAATTGGATTATCTTCTCTCGAACTTGGGGTGAAGCTAACGAGTCAATTTTCTGCTCTATCACAGGCTCATCGTATGTACCATAACCATCATAACCTCTGTTAGCACGATCATACTCAACACAACCATGGTTAACATCTTGAGGAGCATAATAATAATTCTTATAAGCAACTCCTTCATCGTCATAAATATAATCACCATTGCCATTGAAAGCATGAACATCTTGAGAACTCTGTTCATACTCATACTCATATTGGTGATGTAATTCTCCAAGTCGTCTCTCATTATAATAAACCCAATATTGAAGTTCTTCATATTCCTTGTGCATACTTCGGGGAAGATAACACCAACTATTCTTGATTGCTTTGGATTTCAACTCATCCAAGCGAGAAGAATTACTTGATAACGGAACTTGTAGGTTTCAAATGCAACTCTGAGTACGGTAAGACATGATATTAAAATAGCTCAAACATAATTGATTTTTTTTTTCTCTTTTTTTGTTAAATCAGAAAAAATATATGAGAGTGAATTACAATAACTAGAGAATAATAAAAAAAACACCTGATTTTTTTTTCAGCTACTACCTCGGCTTAGTTGAGCTGGTTGGCTCGGCTCAGTTTGGCTTGTTGGTTTGGCTCGGTTGGTTGGCTCGGCTCGGCTTGGTCTGTGGCTCGGTCGGCTCTGAAGAGCTCTGCACCTGAACTGGATCTTTTGTCGGGCCAGAGCTGACCTAGTCAGATTCTTGTCAAATCCTGACAGAAAGGGGAAGGTTAGGCCGGAAAGAATCTCCCGGTCGCGATGGCAGTGGTCGACCCGGTGTTGAGTGGCGGTAGCAGAAGGGTCTCATGGCTGGAAACTGGTCACGAGTGGTAGATCCGGCGGCGTTGAGGGCCGAGTTATCTCGGGTCATGGTCGCCCGGAGATTCCATGCCGGCCAGTGGTGGCACCAACTGCTAGGGTGGCGGGATGCGATACCGAAGGGAAGAAATGCAGATCTGAAAGTCGCTGCGACTTTTGAGGAGGAAGACGATGGCAGATCGGGTCGTGCTTCTCGTGTTTTGGTCGCCTGAGAAAGCCGCACCTTTTGGTGGTGGTGCGAGCTCTTGGGGTGGCGGCAGACGACGGGGCGTCAAGGAGGAAGACGATGGTGGCGACAGGATATGACTGCGATCGGCGATCACTACTGTAGGCTCTGTTTGGTCTAAGGGCTTGTTTGGATGTTGTTTCTGGTTTAAGGGCTTTTTTGGATGCTGTTTCGAGTTTAAGGGCTTGTTTGGGTGGAATGTTTGAGAGCGGTAGTGGGGAATCAAGTTTATGCTCTGATACCGCTTGATGCAGTACAGTAGGGGAGAGATAAAGATAAACTAAAAATAAATGATAAAACTGATCCAAATCACATGGATCTTTCCAAATCACATGGGAACCGCAACCAAATCACATGGCGCGAAACATCTACCAATTACAGATTGTTTAATTTCAATAATCTCATTTTTTATTCAAATCCAAGCTGACTACAAATGACATAGGGACGCCTCTTATATAGAGATCTTAACCCTAGTCTGATAAGAAAACTGAACTATAAAAAGAAACTAACATATGAAATTAACTACACCTAGATACACATAATATTTTTTGATTACATAATTATCCTTATATCCCCCAATTCCCAAATTAAAATTCCTAATTCTAATCTTTCTCGTGTTCCGCGCTACTAGAGAGAAGCCCTCTTCCAACAAGTCACCTTCTCTCTTAATTTCAGATCCCGATAATGGACCTCAAATCAATTTAACAGTAAAAATTTCCAATGTAGGAATTAGTCTTGACTCCACAACCATGCAAAAAAAGCAACTCAAACGGCATTATGTGATCCGAAGAAGATGTACAGAATAATATTGCAGAATCAGATTCTCAATCACCATAAGGACCTCAGACTTAATGTCTAACTCCGGAGTGGGAAATATCATATATCATTCATTGTGATGGTATGTAATATCATTCATTGTGATGGTATGTAACATCACTCTTTGCTGATTTTCTTTTTGCTCTACGTTTTCTCACTTTGCACTACCCAACTCTTTTGCTCCACTTTTGCTATTTAGATATGACTACAATGTGTCACTGAGGTCTACGTAAACCAAGTCTTAGTCCTGATACAACATTAAATGCTATTGCTATGTACTCGTCCAACCAGCTTTTTTCAGCTAACAATGAATCTAGACCATGTCATACTTCATTGGCATGTTTGTTATTGAACAGTGAAAAGCTCAGCTATCTAGTAATGGAACTATCAATTTTGCTAATGTACTTTGAACTAACAATCAATGTAATATATATCTTAAGTAGTAGATGAAGGGACACTCCAAAAGTTCATTAGTTGTCCTCTGTCTTCCAATATAGGTGGTGCCTTTGAGTGCTTTGGATCCTATGTCTAATGGTCTTGGACTTGGCACTAGCTCGATCCAATGTTGCACACCTAGAAGTTAAGATTTTAGAGTATACTTTAGGAATTATATAGTTAAGTTTGTAATGCCTTTTTTTTTCTTTTCTGAAGTTAAGTTTCCCAAGTAGGTACTTCTTGCTTGTGACTTATCTATGTAAATAAAAGCTTGTCAACTGTTCTCATTGTAGTGAAAATCAGATGTGGCTTTTTTTCAATAAGCATATAAGGCTGTGTTGGCCATGGAAATTAGTTTTGGTTACACTTAGATGGCATCATCTAGAACTTGAGTACTTAAGCGAGTTGCTTTCTTTACTTAGATAGCTACCACTGAGAGAATACTCACAATTGATTATTAAGTAAGACTGCATCTTGATAACTCGTGCTGCATCTGCAAACAAAGTAGAGTGTCAGTGAATCATCTTTTGTTGCATTGCCAATTGCTTGGGAGCTGTGTGATTTTCTTTCAACTTTGTTTAGGGCTAGATGGGTGCTGCCTACTTCAGTTTCTAATGCTCTTTTAAGTTGGCATGGGGTATTTGGGATCTTGAATTCCTAATTGACTAAGGAAAAGTCAATTGATGTGTTGTGACCATTCTTAATCACCATTGGAGTTGAACACTTACGCATTTTGTGTATTGAATTTTATTATAAATAGTGGTATTTTATGAGTTATTGCGTCATATTAAGAGAGTGAGAGCTTGATTCTAAGTGTGCTTGGAATGATTTGGGTGTAAGAGGGTCTGAACAACTCTGCAATCTCCTTTTTTATAGTAAATATCCTCAGTTGTCTAGCCTGCGGAAATAGACAGGATCATCGAACCACATAAATCCTTCTCTTGGCTGCGTGTGTTTGTTCCTTTATCTTGATGTAGGATAGAAAGGAAGGGGAAGAATAGATAGAAGAGGAAAGAGAAAGGGAGAGAAGAGAGAAAAAAAAAAGAAGAGGAAAGAGAAGAAAAGAGGGAGAAATAGAACAAGAGAGAAGAGGGAGAGTGAAGAAGATAAGGATTTATCTTTGTGGGGCAAGTTATCTTTGACTAACATGTCAGTCATACGTGTAAACTGCAGCAGAGTAATAAAACTAATAGTAGTTACCTCTGACTGTCAACTTTTTTTTGTGCCTGAATGTAGTCTCCATTTACACCATCTGCTTAAGAACCTTTGGCTGATATTAGTCAGTAAAGCAATCAAAGATTTATGAGGGAAATAAAAAGTAAATGAGTTGGTATATTTCAAGGCAATAAATGCAGTCCAGAAGTACTATGTGAAATTGTATCATGATGAACCGAAACCCATCCATACTCATAGAATACACACATGCAAAAGACAAATATTTTAATGTCTCAAAATGTAGAAGCTATAACTTTGAGCATAAAAAGTCTGGTTTTGAGAATTTGCTTAATCTCCTTCCTCTCTTCCCGCAAGAAGTTTAGTGTACATTATAGCAACAAAACAGCAACTTCTAGTCATACTAACCCCAAATAGTTCTTAGTAACATGGAATTTTGATAAGAGACCCTTCATGCATGCTGGACTACAGCTAATGATACTTCGTGAAATACATGACTACTATAAAAAAAACAAATGTAGTTAAAGCAACAAGACGAATTGACCATCACTAATCACTACTCTGACACCAAATTGCCTTCCACCCTTGGACCTGGAATTATCAAGCTATATTTCTTCTTTTTTCTTACCTTGGTTTTTCTGGAATAGGAAATTTCTCTTACTAATACTATGTATATTATTTTCTCCCCTCTTGGAAGACTGATAAAAAATATAACTTGTTAGAACCCTTGCTGCTTGTGCTTGATAATGAAACTTTAGTTTTATGCCATACAAAGAAGTAAATGAGGTTTTGAAATTTAGTAAATTAAGTTAACTCCAATTCTATCCCGTCCTCACTCCCTCTCTCGGTTTATTTAATCCTATGATAAGTCTACTAATCCAACTACTCTAAACCCAAACAGTAAGAACTGACCAGTCACCGATTTCTTGAATATATTTGGCATTTTAAAATGGTGGCAAATAATTGAGGGATCTTTCTGTAATATAATGGTGAAATGGCTGTTTTAAGTGCCTGTTGTAGTTCAGTTACTTAAACAATTCCTTCAGCAGGTCATAGAAATATCCGTAAGTAATAACTGAAGAATTTTATTTTTATCTTATTATCTTTAAAAATTTCAGGGGAAAGAAGATCTGAGTACCTCACTCTATGTGTGCCCTTGTACCAAGCTGCTATGAATGGTGACTGGAAAGCTGCTAAGGCTGTCATTAAAAGATATCCTGACGTAGTTCGCATTGCAGTTACAAATAAATGGGAGACAGCTCTTCATATTGCTGCTGCTGCAAAACGCACGGCCTTTGTAATGAAGTTGGTTAGATGCATGAGGCAACATGACTTGGCCTTGAAAAATAAAGATGGCAATACAGCCGTTTGTTTTGCTGCTGCATCAGGAATTGTGGACATTGCTAAGGTGATGATAGAAATCAATGAAAACCTACCAATGGTTCGAGGAAATAGAGGAATGACACCACTTTTTATGGCAGCTTTGTTTGGACACCGGGATATGGTGTTATATCTTTATTCTAAGACTGATTTTGGAAGTCTAACTCATAAGGAACTCATAAAGATCTTTCTTGCCACTATCTCAGCTAATCTCTACGGTATGATTATATCCACATTTGAGTAGCTGTCGGCATAGCATGAAATGAAAATTTTCTATTTTACTATGTTCATAGAAAAGATTTAGGAGGTGTAAGCTTTTCTGAACAAAAATTTACATAAACTTCATGCCTATAAAGAGGTACTAGCTATATAGGGCCACGAGTCCGTTTAAAATATCAAGAAAATATGTATACTGGTTTACTGACTAGGGGAGAGTTGCTTCAACACATCAATTCGGTAGCATTTGTGTCGTCCAAGCAACATGTGCTTATTTTCGTAAGATGTATTTTGGATCAAGTGTGTGGGACATATTTTTGACAAGAAAATCTAAAAAAAGAATGGTGCTTTGCTCTATTATGTATGTTCATTTTTATGAAAAAGAGAGTTTGTCTTGCAGATCCCAAGTAAGTCTGTCTTTTTTGTAAATCTAAAAAATGAATGATGCTTTGCTCTATTATTTATGTCACCCAATGATTCTTAAGTTAATTGCAGTATATATGTCAAATCTCATCTTCATTACCATTTAACCAATGGTCGTTAGAAGGCAATCTGATAGGTCAATGCATCGGCAGTTGGCAGCTTCCGTATAATTTTCATTCATGATTTTGGTCATCAGTTCACCTAAACATTTCATATAGTCACCATATCATACTAATAATAAGGCATTGTCTTTTGTGCTCAGATGTAGCTCTGCAAATGTTGGAACGTGATTCATCATTAGCCACATCACGAGATCAAAATGGGGAAACAGCTTTACACTTGATGGCTCGAAAGCCGTCATCAATTGCCAGTAAGAGTCAGCTGGGGTTTTGGAAAAGATTGATTAATTCCTGTAAGTTCATCAAACCAACTCGATATATTTTTTATTTATAAAAAATTAGACTACATGATAGAAGATAACACTCTCCCATCCCTGATGTAAGTGTAGTTTGATCATTGATCTTTTTTGTGATGAAAATCGACCTCACCAACTAAGTTAGCTGACACCCACCAAACTCGATATTTCTAAGAAGCACTTAATGCTGACTGTAAATTTGGGCAAATAAACTTTGCTTCGCCAGCCCACAGTAAACCTGGCAAGTTACTTGACCTCCTAAATTTTTGTAAAATAACATTTTCTCACAAAATCCATCCCATATCCCTTCTTTGAGAGAGGTGCCACTAAGCCATCAGGCTGGTGAAAATATTTTATTCTTAAACATCAATTAACAGTTTATGTTGTCATTTTTAGTTTTTAATTTGTATGCAGTGTAATTGATTCTGTACTTTCTTCTTTGCTCCTTTTAATCACTATATTATGTTTTAACTGACATAAATTCTACTGTTAGCGTTTGGAGGGATCTATCAAGAGACTTTGATGAGAACATTAGCCCATCAAATTGTTGAAAAACTTTGGAAAGAGGTTCTACAATTGCCTGATTGGGAGATTTCAAATTTTATTAGACAGCCTTCTAGACTGTTGTTTGATGCTGCAGCATTAGGGAACACCGAGTTTCTGATTATTCTTATTCGTTCTTATCCTGATCTAATATGGAAAGTCAATGACGAGGGTCAAAGCTTGTTTCATGTTGCTGTTTTAAATCGTCAAGAGAGCATCTTTAATATAATATATGAACTAGGTGCAATCAAGGATTTAATATCATTCTACACCGATGATTCGAAAAACAACATGCTGCATTTAGCTGCAAACTCCCCACCTCCTGATCGGCTCCAAATAGTATCAGGAGCAGCCCTTCAAATGCAAAGAGAGCTACTGTGGTTCGAGGTGAATATTAATTTTCTCCTGGATATATTGCCCTCCCTTTTCATTTTGATATTTTTTTCAACCTCTTTTGAGAATAATGCAAGAAATGCTTTGTCAAGAAAGCGCTTGTCAGTTCTATAAGGAGTATATAAACTGATTTGAATCACTGCTGTATCTTTCAACTAATTCATTTCGTCATAACATATTATTTCTGAAACATTGTAGGCAGTGAAAAAGATTGTGCCACCTTCGTATATCAAGATGAAAAATTCAAAAGACAAGTTACCTTGGAATTTATTTACTGAGAACCATAGAACGTTAAAAAAGGAGGGAGAGAAATGGATGAAGAGCACTGCAAATTCGTGTATGCTTGTGGCAACACTCATTGCCACTGTGGTGTTTGCTGCAGCCTTTACTGTACCTGGTGGAAGCAATAGTGAAACAGGCACTCCTATCCTTGAAAGAGAGAAGTGGTTTACTATTTTTCTCATATCAGATGCAGTAGCAATGTTCTCTTCCTCGACTTCAATAATAATTTTCTTATCCATTCTCACTTCTACCTATACAGAAGCAGATTTTCTTGTCTTATTACCCTCGTGGTTGATGTTAGGACTCTCAGCACTCTTCATCTCTATAACCACAATGGTGCTGGCCTTCAGCGCAACGCTTATATTGATCTACAATCATAAATTTGCTTGGATTCCCGTAGTTGTTTTTTCTCTTGCTTGTGTTACGGCCACATCATTTGCTATGTTACATCGTCAGCTCTGGGTTGATACGATACGCTCAACCTATTGGTCTAGGTTCCTCTTTCAGACACGTAAGCATAGGCTTTACCGATAAAGGGTTCAAATCTGCAACCAGTATTCGTGAATCCCAGTGTGTTTCTCGCTGAGTACTTTCTTTTCCCTTTTGGTTTGGAAGCTTTGTGTAGTGGTTTTGGTGGGGATGTTTGTTTCTATTTTGGTGCAACAGTTTGCAGGTACATCTAAACCTTTTACATTTACAAAAATTATGTGGTATGTCAGAAACTTGTTTGACTATAATCTCTATCCATGTTAGTTGTATTTTTATTTCATTATAATTTACTTATGCTCTTGGCTCACTTAAGATTGAAAATTCATCATCCATTTCCATTGGATTAGCCACCGTCAGAGAATTTTATCGAATATTTTTCTTTTTGATTTAACTTATGGTGAGTCTCAAATTGTTCAAACCTACGGGCTAGGCAGAATTGAAGTGCTAAATAATGAAATTGAATGATACGAGACCATATGAGTGCCTTACCAATTATGGTCAAAAGACTAGAAACTTTAAAAGAATACCCTGGATTTCAATTAATATTTTAATTGAATGAATAATGTATTTGAACGAACAATGGGACAAGAAATAAATTATTGATAAGGGGAAACAAAATAATGGCCCCTACAGCTGTTTCTGGGAGTACAGCGGCACCCACTTCTTCCAGTGGAGCCCCCTCTATGGTTACACCTGCATCATATCAAGCCAATCTAGCTGCACCAACAAGCGGAGGTTTTGACAATTTCAATATCAATGCCCAAGCTTCAGAGGCTAATCGTTAGTCAGTTCAAACTGTAATGCCTTGCTTCTATGTCTAAGGAAAGTAAGGAGCTTAAGTAAGCCTTGTACGCCTCTTCATTGAGATTTTTTAGTAGTGATGCTATTTTTTTTTTTTTTTTTGTTGAGTGAAGAAATGTAGAATTGGAGTAGTGTTTCCATGATTGTGTATGGGATGGAGATATTTTGAGAAAATATGAAAATTTTATGTGAAACGATAAAATCATGACATTGTTTTTCTAATGGTGTTTCTGGGTACATTTTATCTTTCAGAAAGATATGGAATTATTAATAGGTCAGTACTGCTGATTGCACGAGCATGTTTTGCTCTTCCCACTTATATCGAGGTATAGCTTATCTATTGAAGACATGAATTGGCTGTTAATGTAAAAGTGATCTGTGAGAATTGTGTGTGACTTGCTTACTGAGCTTTTGTTTGTTTACCAATGTGTGGATGGGATAGAGAAATTAGTCATGTTATTATATGCAATGGTGTGCAGAAATGGGTGTGCAAATAACATTTTAAAACAATGAAGTTATAGAGCTCGTCTAGTAGCAAAGAATCAACCTGACCAATACACTGTTGATTATGAGGAAACATATGATCTAGTAGCAAAATTGAAATATGTTTGCATGTTGATCACTGTTGCTCGTTTCAATGGCTGGAAAATTTACGAAATTAGATGTAAAGGATGCCTTTTTATGTGGGAAGCTTGATGATGAAGTTTATATGGTTCCTCCTCCAGGTAAAGGTAAGGCATGATATGTATGTTGACTTTGCCGAGTTTTTATTGTTTAAAACAATCATCACTTGCTTAGTTTGGAGAATTTAGTAATACTATTGTTGGAGCTGGTTTCGTTAGCCTCTTGAATGATCCTGCAGTGTTTTGCAAAACCAGAGTTAGGGTAAGGTGTTTTTTTACGATTTGTATTGAACTTAGTACCTTTAAGACTTAGGACCTCCGCATTAACTATTGAAGTTAGATAATATGTTTTTAGTTCTTTTCTTCGATGACCGTGGTGGATGCACTGGTGGGTGCGGTGGTGCTAGGTTGGGTATGTGGAGAAGCAAGGGACGCTTGAAGAGAGCGAGGAGTGGAGGAGTGGTTGGGCTATGTCACGGACAGGAAGGGTGCTACTTTGAAACAGGATAGTATAAATAAATCCGATGGTGGTATATTGTAATTAAGAAAAATTGTTAAGGGTAAAATGGGAAGAAAAGGTACCATCATATGGATATGGTACCATCACTTAGCCACTTTTTATATTATAATAGTATTCTAATGAAGAAACCTGAAACCCTAAGTGCATTTTTACTTGATCCTTGATAATTTATCATGGAACTTAAAGCGCGACTTATTTGACAGTTGAAACAAGATGGGTCGTAACATTGTGATAATCAATTCGCGTTTTCTCGTATTATAATAGTTTTTCATGTTACTGAGGTCCTGAATAGTGAATTAAACTCTGTGAAACGAAAATAGGACAATTAACCCTTAAAAATTGGATCCAATCCTAAATTTTCCCTCTAATTCTTAATTGTAACAGTTCTATCCTTGAAGGTTTTTTCCGCCATCCGTTTTGTTAGACATGGTTACCTCTTACTAAAATAATAATAAAAGAAAATTAAAACTACGTGACAAACAATCATATTTTGAAGTGAAAATAAAAGAGTAAAACATAATTACATCTCTTAAATTTAATGTTTAATAGTAATATTTATAATTTAATCATAAGTTTTGAAAAAAACAACAAATTCATCCAACCGTTAAAAAATTTTTACAGAAAAAATGAAGAAAATACAAATGCTCTTCAACTATTCCTCACATGTAAATAAGTAAATAACATACAACTCACATATCACAATACATGGTTAACAAAAAAAAAAATCTTCATTACTTATGTACTCACCATTAACTAAAATATATATACAAGTTGATGCTTTCAAGTGAAGGAAAATTCCAAGAAGAATCATCTCCAAATGGAGGGAAAGTACTGTTCCCTACCAGTGAATCCTTCCATCCTAATCCACCAGAAGACAAGTCTGCAGCCAGTTCTCACAAGGACTTCGATATGAGCTCACCTTGTTCTGTGGAATCATCTGCTGCTGCTTGCTCTGAGTATGTTTCCTTCTTACAAACTGTTTACTCTTCAAAAGCACCCCTATCCAGCTATCCTATAGTGAGGCAATTCTTGATCCAAAATGGCAATAGGCTATGGATGAAGAACTAAGTGAATTGGAAGAGACTTGCACATGGGACTTTGTTCCTTTGCCTGAAGGGAAGAAAGCAATCGGTTGTCAATGGGTTTATAACATTTAAGTTATAGAGCTCGTCTAGTAGTAAAGAACCAACCTGACCAATACAATGTTGATTATGAGGAAACATATGATCTAGTAGCAAAATTGAAATATGTTTGCATGTTGTTCACTGTTGCTCGTTTCAATGGCTGGAAAATTTGTCAAATTAGATGTAAAGGATGCCTTTTTATGTGGGAAGCTTGATGATGAAGTTTATATGGTTCCTCCTCCAAGTAAAGGTAAGGCACGACATGTATGTTGACTTCGCCGAGTTTTTTAAGGTTTAAACAATTATCACATGCTTAGTTCGGAGAATTTAGTAATACTATTGTCGGAGTTGGTTTCGTTAGCCTCTTTAATGATCCTGCAGTGTTTTGCAAAACCAGAGTTAGGGTAAGGTGCTTTTTTACGATTTGTATTGAACTTAGTACCTTTAAGACTTAGGACCTCCGCATTAACCATTGAAATTAGATAATGTGCTTTTAGTTCTTTTATTTGACGACTGTGGTGGATGCACTGGTGGGTGCGGTGGTGCTAGGTTGGGTATGTGGAGAAGCAAGGGACGCTTGAAGAGAGCGAGGAGGCGGAGTGGTTGGGCTATGTCATGGACAGGAAGGGTGCTACTTTGAAACAGGATAGTATAAATAAATCCGATGGTGGTATATTGTAATTAAGAAAAATTGTTAAGGGTAAAATGGAAAGAAAAGGTACCATCATATGGATATGGTACCATCACTTAGCCACTTTTTATATTATAGTAGTATTCTAATAAAGAAACCTGAAACTCTAAGTGCATTTTTACTCGATCCTTGATAATTTATCATGGAACTTAAAGCGCGACTTATTTAACAATCAAAACAAGATGTGTCGTAACATTGTGATAATCAATTCGCGTTTTCTCGTATTATAATAGCTTTTCATGTTACTGGGGTCTTGAATAGTGAATTAAACTCTGTGAAACGAAAATAAGACAATTAACCCTTAAAAATTGGATCCAATCCTAAATTTTCTCTCTAATTCTTAATTGTAACAATTCTATCCTTGAAGGTTTTTTCAGCCATCCTTTTGCTAGATATGGTTACCTCTTACTAAAATAATAATAAAAGAAAATTAAAACAACGTGACAAGCAATCATATTTTGAAGTGGAAATAAAAGAGTAAAACATAATTACATCTCTTAAATTTAATGTTTAATAGTAGTATTTATAATTTAATCATAAGTTTTGAAAAAAACAACAAATTCATCCGACCGTTAAAAATTTTTACAGAAAAAATAAGAAAATACAAATGCTCTTCAACTATTCCTCACATGTAAATAAGTAAATAACATACAGCTCACATATCACAATACGTGGTTAACAAAAAAAAAAAATTCTTCATTAATTCTGTACTCACCATTAACTAAAATATATATACAAGTTGATGCTTTCAAGTGAAGGAAAATTCCAAGAAGAATCATCTCCAAATGGAGGGAAAGTACTGTTCCCTACCAGTGAATCCTTCCATCCTAATCCACCAGAAGACAAGTCTGCAGCCAGTTCTCACAAGGACTTCGATATGAGCTCACCTTGTTCTGTGGAATCATCTGCTGCTGCTTGCTCTGAGTATGTTTCCTTCTTACAAACTGTTTACTCTTCAAAAGCACCCCTATCCAGCTATCCTATAGTGAGGCAATTCTTGATCCAAAATGGCAATAGGCTATGGATGAAGAACTAAGTGAATTGGAAGAGACTTGCACATGGGACTTTGTTCCTTTGCCTGAAGGGAAGAAAGCAATCAGTTGTCAATGGGTTTATAACATTTAAGTTATAGAGCTCGTCTAGTAGCAAAGAACCAACCTGACCAATACAATGTTGATTATGAGGAAACATATGATCTAGTAGCAAAATTGAAATATGTTTGCATGTTGTTCACTGTTGCTCGTTTCAATGGCTGGAAAATTTGTCAAATTAGATGTAAAGGATGCCTTTTTATGTGGGAAGCTTGATGATGAAGTTTATATGGTTCCTCCTCCAGGTAAAGGTAAGGCACGACATGTATGTTGACTTCGCCGAGATTTTTATGGTTTAAAACAATTATCACGTGCTTAGTTTGGAGAATTTAGTAATACTATTGTTGGAGCTGGTTTCGTTAGCCTCTTGAATGATCCTGCAGTGTTTTGCAAAACCAGAGTTAGGTAAGGTGCTTTTTTACGATTTGTAAAACACAATTACACATTACTTGAACTTAGTACCTTTAAGACTTAGGACCTCTGCCTTAACCATTGAAGTTAGGTAATGTGTTTTTAGTTTTTTTCTTCGACGAAATAATCACTGCAGGAGATGATGACACTGAGATATCTTATTTGGAGAGATTACTACAATCGAAGTTCAAAATGAAGAATATGGCTCCTTCGCGACATTTCCTTGGAATAGATTTTACGGAGTATCATTGTTTATCTCCATCTAACTATGTTGAAGATATAATAAAACAAGTTCGATTGACAGAGGGATGTAGCATTAACAGTCACACTGACATTAAACTCACTCAACAGATGGTGTTCCCTTGTTTGATCCAACCCGTTACAGACGGATAGTAGGTTGTTTGATCCATTTGACAGTTATGTCCTGACAACATTTATGCTGTGTACATTGTAAGTCAATTTATCTCTGCCCCTACATCAGTTCATTGGAATGCAGTTGTTCGAATCTTACAGTACGTTTCTGGGACTTTGAACCAGAATCTTCCTGTTCCTATGCCTTGGACGTGGATATTATTGCCTGATGCAATGTGAATTGATTACGTCATGTTAATGATACACTTCTAATTTTTTCAGCTTCTTACTCATTTTTTTACTCCAAGCTACCAGTTTATCTCATAACTAGCAAACTAGAGATAAATCCAGCAACGCCCAAGGTTTGGAGGAATTGTTGACAATTATGTTGCGTCTATAACTTTTGAACTTTTTATCATTGGATATTCCATGTTATATGAATATTGTTTCATGTATTCATTATATATTTGATTCAAATAAAGTTCTGTGATAGGAATTTTGCCTTCTTTCATGAAAAGGTTCGGACTTGATATGAATGAGGCTGAATAGGACCTTAGTATTACTAATTATCATTGTGAATATTTTAGTTTGGGCATGGATGATATGCTTTTGATCTGTCCCGAAAAGTGGACTTAGTATAGTACGCTTAAACGGGTCCGTGATGCCATTTTTTCATTAAAAAAATACTACTTATTTAATATTGTTAGAATATAAAAGAATATTTGAGCATTTTTTTCATCATGTTAAATTTTTTAGGATAATTGTTTAACCATATCTTTTTTTTTCTTCCTCAAATTAGGCTATATAACGGAAGATAACCCTCTCCCTTCTCTCATCCCTTCCATTTCAAGTGTGATTGAAGTTTGATTCTTGATCCCTTGTGCAATGACAAGTGATTTTACCAGCTAAACTAATTAGTACACACAAAAATCAACTATTTCTTAAACATGGTACATCCAACAGATCTTCAGAACCTGATTTCTTGATCTTGAAAAATCTCATTTTCATTAATATTTCACTCGATAGTTTTCTAACATTTTGGTCTTTATCCTTCTTCGATTTGCACCGTGATCATAAATCCATTAATTCGATCTTCACTTGATTTGCTCATAATGGAGCATGTTAGAATATAAAAAGAATGGTTGATTCATTTCTTATCAAATTTAAACTAAAGAAACCAACTTATTGCTTTAATCAACATCAAATCAAGTATTTAGGTTTATGAAATAAGCACTATAGTGTTTTGATTATAAGTGCTTAAGTTATGCCTAAAAAATACGTGCTTTAGTTATAAACAAATCGTCAATGTGTTTGATAAAAGAAAAAATATTGTAATTGTAGTTGTCAAGATGATTTGACAAATTGATTTTTTTAATCAAGTTTTGTTTAAATAAATTTATTTAACCTACAAAAATAGAAATATATATATCAAATTTTGAAAGGGGACGAGTTATGACATTTCGAAAAGGTAAATAGGTCACTTCTTACATTGAAGACATCGGTCAATAACAAAACGACACATGACATGTAAGTGATAGATGATACTTAGTTTATGAGAAAAAATAATACTTTTCTGACTCGAAGTAAGAGATTGTAAATGTGTCGGGCCAAAAAAAAAACTCTTGTTCCACCATAATTAGAAATCAAAGATTTAATGAGAGTGTGAAAGGTAGCTCCAACTTAAAGACCAAGTATCTCATTCTTCTCTTGCTCTCTCAATTCCTTAAATTCTTTTGGTCAAATTTTTGAAAAGTTCTTTCAGCGGTAACACTTTTAGGATACATTCTTAATCTTATATTCTTATGTGTGCAAGCATTCGCAATGGTTTGTTTGAATTTCCATCTTCAACAATCTGATTCAAAATTTGTGTTAGGATATTGGTTTAATTCTTAAAAAAAGAGATTTTTAATCTGTTTGAAAAAATTGATTTTATATTTTATAGTTGTTTGTTGTAATAGAAATGATAATAAATTGTTTTCTTTTTTAATAGTATTAAAAAGATATCCAACTGATCTGCTCTGACACTAATGAAAGCTACATTGATCAATGCACCACTTGATGCAGGCGTTACCTCTATGTTCTCCCTCACATCATGCAATATGCTCTTCCCCAACACCATCAATTTCCCATCATTAACATTAATCCCTGCCCCAACGGTCATTTTTGCGAACTAATTCCCTTGGTTTTCTCTTCTTTTGTTGCAAGATGACAAGAACATCAAAATCAAAAACAGAAAAAGGGACCCTTTTGAGAGAAATGAACAGAAAAGGAAAATATCAACAACACACATATTGATGTACCATTAACTGTTCTTTTTCTAGCTTTTGACTCTTTAAAAAAAAATCAATTAATTTAGTAACCTTTTATTTACTTAATTAATTCAGTTTTCTTTTTCTATCTTCCGTCTAAGTAGTGAAAATCTTCGAGCTACTTTAAATTCTAGGTTTCACATGGGTCCTACTGTGTATCAAGTTGATCTCATTTTGAATTTTTACTCTGTTAGTAATTTGGATTTAGCTTCTCTGATATTTACCATGTGGTAGGTCTTTACTCTTTAGTAACTCGAACTGTTTTGGGAAAAGTTATCCTGATCTAATAATTGTATCCCAGCTAAACAAGTTTACAGTATTTCTTGGAGACGTGGAAATTCATTTGTTGTTCATCAAGGACAATATAAAAGGGTTGCATTTGGAGTCTTGGATTTTTTCCACTAAGGTTGGATTCAGGAATTTGGAAAACATGAAATTGTATTCACAACTTGATTTAAAAGGATTACATCGTTTGGATTGAGGGGAATGAGAGGAAAGCAGGAGAGAGGAGAGAGGAGAGGAAATGAATGGGTAGAAGTATCTGAGAGTTTTTTTAATCCTGAGATGATATGGAGGGGGTACATTAATCCCTCAAAATCCTTCAAAACTCTCATACATTTTAATGTTGTCTTGTCTTGTCTGGGTGTTTTTGAAGAAGATCAAAGTAGGGTAGATGAGAGAATTTGGAAGGGTACTATTCTCTTCTTCCCTTTCCTCTCCCTCTATCCAAACATACCCTTGGAGATTTTGCCATAACATTAAATTAAAGAATTTATTGAAGTCTGGAAAACTAGTTAATTTGAAGTATCAAATACCTCCTGTATATTCCTTTTTTTTTCTTTCAATTCATTGGAGTAAAACTAGTCTCTCCCTCTTCTTCATCCCTTTTTCCTTCCACAACTCTAATATCTCCCATATTCTTTAGCTTAATTAAGAGAAAGTTCTACCAGGGCATACCACATGCTCTATTCAGTGCCATATCAAGAATTTTTTTCCTTTAATTTGTTACATCATGTACTTATCATGTTGGAATACCATTGCATTGAGGATTTAGATGCTGAAACTGAAATCTTGAAATTTTAACAAATTATGAATTAGAGAATGAAATAAGTGAAGGACTCCTTTCCAAAGAGAACTCTCGTTGCTGACGCTAAATATATTAGTAATAAATCGAAAAAGTTCTGAGGTAGCACTCTCTAAAGTTAAAACCATTCGTTCTCTCTTTTCTTGTTTTTCAAGGATCAAGAAAGTTCATTAAAGCATTAGAACACATCATGGAAATCCAAATAAGGAGCAAGAAAAGCAAAGCTAAAACATTTTCCAGAATAAATTCATCCTATTTCTAATAGCATTGATGGAACTATTCCTAGCACCACACTGCAGGTGCTCCTCAAGTAGTTTCAGCCTCCACTTATCAACGCTCTTCAGTAGACTGTAGGTAACTGATTTCTGAAAACGCTGGCATTAGGTTATGTTTGGATATGCTCCTGTCATTTGCTCCTTGATTTCCTCTATTCCTGTTTCCTCTCATGCCCCTCAATCCAAAAGAGGGGTTAGGGACAAGTGAGGGGAGAACAAATTTTTCAAGATGATGGTAACCATTCTATCCTTTTTCCTTAGTTAAAAACCACTCTAGAATGTTGAAGGTATCGATTAATTTTGTGAATGACTTGTATAATTGACGAAAAAGTAAAATCAATATTTGTAGTTGTCCAAATAATTAAACAGTGAAAAGGACATTTGATATTGTTTTTGCATTTACGACAAACAAAAGTTGGATTCCATGCGAAAGAACTGGGGCTGTGACAGGAAGCTTAAGATAAAGTTTGTTCAAGCCATGAGCTTATCATTAAATAATACTGTTTGTCTAAGGAGATGTAACAGGGCTTTCTTCTTGTTTTAATTTTTTTCACATATTTTCTTCTGAAAGCAGGTATATGGAAATTGTTGGAAATAAAACACTCACACAAACAACTCTTATTCAAATTCAAAGAGATATTACAAGAGCACTCTCACTCAAAAGAAAGAAGATACTAGAACTCACTTTTAGAAGACTTTGCTTCTTCACTCACTTAGAAGCTCTTGCTTCTTCTTGATCATTAAACCAAAATGGGGAGGGGTATTTATACTACTTAAGAACAATCCTACACCACACAAATAAACTAATCCAAAATTACAACAACCATACACCTCATTTTTCTTGGTGGTTCTAACAATATTTTAGGTTACCAAATGATTCACATGCTCAACTACCACACCAATAAAATTCTAGGTAGAATGCTTGTAGTTTTGGACCTTGATTATGGACTTGGACTCCAATTTGATTGAGTTTGGTTTTGGACTCCCATAAGGGATCAAGTTTATGATCCAACACCCCCCCTTAAACTTGATCTTGTGACCCCTAGTAAGTTCCTTAATCTTATGAAGTTTTCACTTGTCAGTGGCTTAGTAAAAATATCAGCAACTTGATCTTGTGACCTCACATATTCAACTTGCACATCCTTTCTTGCAACACACTCCCTTATATAGTGGTAGCGAATATCGATGTGCTTGCTTCGATCATGGAATACTGGATTCTTTGCTAAGGCAATGGCTGACTTGTTGTTGACATAAACCTTGGTCGGCTCTTCTTGTATCAAGCCTATCTCCTTCAATAGATTTCTAAGCCAAATTGCATGACAAACGCATGAGGTAGCAGCAACATATTCTGCTTCACAAGTGGACAATGTGACAATCGGTTGTTTCTTTGACATCCATGTGAAAGCAGTATCTCCCATGAAAAATACGAATCCAGTAGTGCTCCTTCGATTATCTATGTCTCCACCCCAATCACTATCGCTATATCCAGCAAGCTTGTAATCATTAGAAACTGAATAGAACAAGCCAAAGTCAATTGTACCTTTTAGATAGCGAAGAATTCTCTTTGCGGCTTTAAAATGGGTGGTTGTTGGAGATTCCATGTAGCGACTAACCAATCCAACTGCGTGAAGAATATCGGACCTCGTGCAAGTTAGGTAGCGTAGACTTCCCACCAAACTTTTGAAAAATGTTGGATCTACACTTTCGCCTTCTTCATGTTTGGACATCTTGACTCCGTATTCCATCGGTGTGCTTATCGGCTTACAGTTCTCCATCTTGAACTTCTTCAGGATCTCCTTTGCATAGCTTTCCTGTGAAATGAAAATTCCATCATTTTGTTGCCTAACTTCAATGCCAAGGTAGTACGCCATGAGCCCCATGTCTGTCATCTCGAATTCCTTCGTCATCACTTCCTTGAATTCATTGAACATGCTTGGGTTGCTTCCGGTGAAGATCAAATCGTCCACATAGAGGCACACGATCAAAATATCTCCATATTTGATCTTGATATATAGAGCATGCTCATAGGGATATTTGTTGAAGCCATTCTCTTGGAAGTACTTGTCGATTCGGCTATTCCATGCCCTTGGTGCTTGTTTCAACCCGTAAAGAGCTTTCTTCAACTTCAACACCTTGTCTTCGTGGCCTTTGACTTCGTAGCCTGATGGTTGCTGAATGTAGACTTCCTCTTCAAGAACTCCATTTAGGAAGGCAGACTTTACATCCATTTGTTGTATCTTCCACTTGTTTTGAGCTGCCAAGGAAATAATTAGTCTAACAGTCTCCAACCGAGCAACAGGGGCGAATACCTCATCGTAGTCAATTCCAGCTTTTTGACTGTAGCCTTTTGCAATAAGCCTCGCCTTGTGTCTTTCAATCTCTCCCTTAGCATTTCGCTTTGTTTTGTAGACCCATTTGACACCTATCGCCTTGTGTCCTTTGGGAAGTGAAATAAGTTCCCATGTGTCGTTCTTCTCGATAGCCTTGATTTCTTCATTCATCGCATCTCTCCACTCCATTTCTTTTGCAGCTTCTTGATAGCTCATTGGTTCACAATCAGCAAATAAACAAAATAATGTAAGATTATCTTGTCGTTCAGTCACTTCATAGAGATCTCGAAGGCTTCTTGTTCGTTGCACATCTCTTTCACTTTGACTCCCACTTGAAGATGATGAAGGTGACTCGTCTCCGTGGGTAGTTGATGTTGGTGAAGTAGGTGGAGTTGTTGGCTCTTGTTGGGCTTCTCCAGGCTGTTCTATTTGTGTCAGCTCATCTTCAAACGGGGGAGAGAAATTGAAGTCATCTATATGAGATCCAAAATCCCATAGTCCTTCTTCGTCAAACACCACATCTCGGCTGATCACAACCTTCTTATTGTTCGGATTGTACAGCTTGTAGCCTTTTGAATTTGCATCATAGCCAATGAAGATGAAACTCTCGCTTTTATCATCAAGCTTTGTTCTTTTCTCATCTGGAACATGAACATGGGCTATGCTTCCAAAAACTCTTAGGTGGGAGATGCCGGGCTTTCTTCCACTCCATGCTTCTTGCGGTGTCTTTCCCCAAACACTTCTTGTTGGAGATCTGTTGGATAAGTAGACCGCACACGCCACTGCTTCAGCCCAAAACTCCTTGGGTAGTTTCTTGCTTTTGAGCATACTCCGAGCTATGTTGAGGATAGTTCGATTCTTTCTTTCTGCTACGCCGTTTTGTTGAGGGGATCTAGGAACTGTCATTGGTCGACGAATTCCATTTGCTTCACAGAACTCTTGAAACTCCTTAGAAGTAAATTCTTCTCCTCGGTCGGATCTCATAGCTTTGATCTTTCTACCACTTTCTCTCTCTACTGCAGCTTTGAACTTCTTGAAGACTTCGAAAACTTCTGACTTCTGTTTCAAGAAATATACCCACGTTTTTCTTGAAAAATCATCAATGAAGAGAAGAAAATAGTTATTGTTACCGAGAGAGCTTGGTTTGATAGGACCGCACACATCGGTATGGATGAGCTCGAGTGGCTTCTTGGCTCTTGAGTTTGACTCATTTGGAAAGCTTTTTCTGAATTGCTTCCCGACTAGACACCCTTCACAAAGCTGGTCAGGATGGTTGATGCAAGGTAGTCCCTTCACCATCTCCTTCTTGGATAGCAGCTTTAGACCTCCAAAATTTAGATGCCCAAAACGAAGATGCCATAGCCATGATGCATCTCTGTAGCAAGCTTTCAAGCACTTTGCAACATCGTTTTGTATGTTGATCAGGAACATTCTATTCTTTGACATCGGTACTTTAGCAATGAAGTTATTCTTATCATCTTTTATAGAAAGATTATGATCCTTCATATGAATATCATAACCTTTCTCTAACAGTTGTCCTAAACTCAAGATGTTACTTTTCATATTGGGCACAAAGTAGACATTGGAAATAAACTGATGTCTCCCATCTTTCAAACGGATAAGAATGTTACCTCTCCCTTTTACTGCTATTGTGGAATCATCGCCAAATGAGACATTTCCACTTACTGACTCGTCCAGCTCCACAAACATGTCTTTCCTTCCACACATGTGATTGCTTGCACCACTGTCAAGATACCAGGATTTCGCTTGGACACCATCAGTCTATTTTCGTGCTAGAAGAAGAGTTTCTTTATCATCGGTCTTCTCCTTCACATAGTTGGCCTTCTCCTCAATTCTGTTGTTAGGAGCTCTACATTCTGAAGCATAATGCCCAAACTTTTGACAATTATAGCATCGAACTTGAAATTTGTCATTCCTCGAGTTTAGATTGCCTCTTCCACGGCCTCGTGTTGAGCTTTCTCCTTTCTCGTAGTTATTGTTGGAATTGTTGTTGTTGTAATTCCAACCTCGTCCACGACCGCGATTTCCTCCTCGTCCATGGCCTCTACCTCTGCCTCGGCCACGTTGGTTTCTATCATCTCTTTGGCTTTCATGCATATCATTGAATTGCAGCTTGAGGAGTTGATCAGTAAACCCTTGCTTCTTCTTATGCTTCTCTTCGTATGCTTGTAATGATCCTTGGAGTTGCTCGATCGTCATTTCTTCCAAGTCTTTAGTTTCTTCAATCGTCACGACGATGTGCTCAAATTTGGAATCCAATGAACGGAGTATCTTCTCTATTATCCTCACATTCTCTAACTTTTCACCATTTCTTTTTAATTGATTAGAAACAGCTACTACTCTTGAGAAATAATCTGAAATAGACTCAGATACTTTCATGTGTAAGGATTCGAATTCACCTCTTAATGTTTGGAGACGGACCTTCTTCACTTGCTCGGATCCTTTGTAAGAGGTTTGCAGCTTTTCCCACGCTTCCTTAGCAAAGCTTGCACTCGAAATCTTCTAAAAAACATCATCATCTAATGCTTGATAGATGAGGTAGAGAGCTTTCTTGTCTCTCTTTCTCGCATCTTTCAAACTATCCTTTTGAGCTGTGGTCAGCGCAGCTTCGTTATCTGGCTCACTAAAACCTTTTTCTACGATATCCCAAACATCATGTGCGCCAAGAAGAGCCTTCATCTTGATACTCCAGTTGTCGTAATTGTTATTGATGAGCGTCAGGACTTGGAAGGATGCCACACCATTTGCCATATCACTCAATATGTTGAGAATTTGGAAATTCTGATTGCGAAGATAGATCCGGAATGTTGAAAAACTTTGGGAGGGACCTGGTCAAAATTTTCAACTTTCGGTCAACGGTCAAAGTCAACACTAACCTGGTCAACAGTTGACTTTGAATGCTCGGTCAACTCGGCTCAAGCGGTTCGGTCAACAGGCTTATGGCTCGGTCAACTCGGCTCCAACTCGGCTGACCCAGCTTAACTCGGTGAGTCAATTCGGTTTTCTGGCAGCAATCTTCCGGCGGCTCGTGGAGGCGCGTTTGAACTCCGATCGGGGAGATTCTGGTGGCGTCGGATTTCTCTCGTCGAGACCTTCGATTTGATATGCAATGGTA
Source organism: Bretschneidera sinensis (assembly GCA_023935145.1). Lineage (NCBI taxonomy): Eukaryota > Viridiplantae > Streptophyta > Magnoliopsida > Brassicales > Akaniaceae > Bretschneidera > Bretschneidera sinensis. The sequence goes on from CM043705.1 coordinate 72,304,714, forward strand.
TATACTTTCCAACTCAAGCTCTGATACCACTTTGTTGGAAATAAAACACTCACACAAACAACTCTTATTCAAACTCAAAGAGATATTACAAGAGCACTCTCACTCAAAAGAAAGAAGATACTAGAACTCACTTTTAGAAGACTTTGCTTCTTCACTCACTTAGAAGCTCTTGCTTCTTCTTGATTATTAAACCAAAATGGGGAGGGGTATTTATACTACTTAAGAACAATCCTACACCACACAAATAAACTAATCCAAAATTACAACAACCATACACCTCATTTTTCTTGGTGGTTCTAACAATATTTTAGGTTACCAAATGATTCACATGCTCAACTACCACACCAATAAAATTCTAGGTAGAATGCTTGTAGTTTTGGACCTTGATTATGGACTTGGACTCCAATTTGATTGAGTTTGGTTTTGGACTCCCATAAGGGATCAAGTTTATGATCCAACAGAAATGCCTCTCAAGGGGAAAGAAAAGGTGGAAGTTACTGCTACAAGGAGAATGAATTTGTCATCTTCAACTTATCTTCAATTGGCTACTGGAGAGAAGTCCTCTTCCAACAAGTCATCTTCTCTCTTCATTTCAGATCCTGATCATGGACCTCATATAAATTCATCAGTAGAAATTTCCAATGTAGGAATTAGCAGTTATGGTCCAGATATGAGTTTAGAAGGTCATAGTCCTCAACCACGTAAAACAAGCAACTCAAATGGCATTATGGGATCCGAAGAAGATGTACGGATAAATATTGCAGAATCAGATACTCAATTATTAGAAGGACCTCAAACTCAATGTCTAACTCCGGAGAGGGAAATACCATATATCATTCATTGTGATGGTATGTAACATCACTATTTGCTAATTTTCATTTTGCTCTACGTTTTCTCACTTTGCATTACCCAACTCTTTTGCTCCACTATTGCTATTTAGATATGACTACAATGTGTCACTAAGGTCATGCAGTACAATTGGGAGAGATAAAGATAAATTAAAAATAATCGATCCAAATCACATGGATTTTCCCAAATCACATGGGAACTGCAACCAAATCACATGGTACAAAACAATTACCAATTACAGAGTGTTTAATTTCAATAATCTTTTTTTTTATTCAAATCCAAGCTGACTACACATGACATAGGGACACCTCTTATATAGAGATTTTAACCCTAGTCCGATAAGGAAACTGAACTATGAAAGGAAACTGACATATGAAATTAACTACACCTAGATACCCATAATATTTTTTAATGACATAATTATCCCCATATCCTCCAATTTCTAAATTGAAATCCCTAATTCTAATCTTCCTCGTGTTCTCATCATTCTCCACCACTTAGAAAGAACTTGTCCTTGAGTTGAAAAGTGTAGGATTATCAATAGCTTAGATTGATGGATAAATAAGGCATAGTCGCGAAACTCATGGAAGCCGAAGTCACTAGGAAGTGAAAAAATTTGTGTTGGAAATTCTTGTTGAGGAGGTGCGTGGAACCAGGTTGGGAGGATAAAGTCAATATCCAGGACATGTGTGTCAACTCGACCCTCAATCTTACCATTAAACTTGTCGTTCTGTTTGTGCTGGATCTTTTCAACTTCCTCGTTATGCTCAATAAAATCTTGCTGGACTGGCTCAACCAAGTCAACTGCACAAGTAACAGGTTCAACCGGCTCACAACATCAAGCTGGTCGTCGACCGGTTCGTCATCTTTGTTGGCATCTTGTTTCTCTTTGGTGTCTTCCCTAGCATCTGTGAGCTTTGAATTATCAATTTTCAGATCATCTTTCACAGTCACAACATCCAAGGGTTTGCATACTTCTTTATATTCTATCAACAATTGGATTATCTTCTCTCGAACTTTGGGTGAAGCTAATGAGTTGATCTTCTACTCTATCACAGGCTCATCGTATGTACCATAACCATCATAACCTCCGTAAGCACGATCATACTCAACACAACCATGGTTAACATCTTGAGGAGCATAATAATAATTCTTATAAGCAACTCCTTCATTGTCATAAATATAATCGCCATTACCATTGAAAGCATGGACATCTTGAGAACTCTGTTCATACTCATAGTCATATTGGTGATATAATTCTCCAAGTCGTCTCTCATCATAATAAACCCAATATTGAAGTTCTTCATATTCCTTGTGCATACTTCGGGAAAGATAACATCAATCATACTTGATCGCTTTGAATTTCAACTCATCCAACCGAGAAGAATTATTTGATAATGGAACTTGTAGGTTTCAAATGCAACTCTGAGTACGGTAATACATGATATTAAAATAGCTCAAACATAATTAATTTTTTCTTTTTTTGTTAAATCAGAAAAAATATATGAGAGTGAATTACAATAACTAGAGAATAATAAAAAAAAACACTTGATTTTTTTTTCAGCTACTACCTCGGTTTAGTTGGGTTGGTTGGCTCGGCTCAGCTTAGCTTGTTGGTTTGGCTCGGTTGGTTGGCTCGGCTCGGCTTGGTCTGTGGCTCGGTCGGCTCTGAAGAGCTTCGCACCTGAACTGGATCTTTTGTCGGGCCAGAGCTGACCTGGTCAGATTCTTGTCAAATCCTGACCGAAAGGAGAAGGTTCGGCAGGAAAGAATCTCCCTCACAATGGTGGTGGTCGACCCGGTGTTGAGTGACAGGAACGTTGCAGATCGGAGGCGGTAGCCGAAGGGTCTCATGGCTGGAAACTGGTCACGAGCGGTAGATCCGGCGACGTTGAGGGCCGGGTTATCTTGGGTCATGGTCGCCCGGAGATTCCACGCCGGACAGTGGTGGTACCGACTGCTAGGGTGGTGGGATGCGATGCTGAAGGGAAGAAATGCAGATCTGAAAGTCGCGACAACTTTTGAGGAGGAAGACGATGGCAGATTGGGTCGTGCTTCTCGTGTTTTGGTCGCCTGAGAAAGCCGCACCTTTTGGTGGTGGTGCGAGCTCTTGGGGTGGCGGCAGACGACGTGGGGTCAAGGAGGAAGACGATGGCAGCGACAGGAGACGACTGCGATCGACGATGACTACTGTAGGCTCTGTTTGGTCTAAGGGCTTGTTTGGATGTTGTTTCTAATTTAAGGGCTTTTTTGGATGCTGTTTCGAGTTTAAGGGCTTGTTTGGGTGGAATGTTTGAGAACAGTGGTGGGGAATCGAGTTTATGCTCAGATACCGCTTGATGCAGTACAGTAGGGGAGAGATAAAGATAAACTAAAAATAAATGATAAAACCGATCCAAATCACATGGATCTTCCCAAATCATATGGGAACCGCAACCAAATCACATGGCGCGAAACATCTACCAATCACAGATTGTTTAATTTCAATAATCTCTTTTTTTATTCAAATCCAAGCTGACTACAAATGACATAGGGACGCCTCTTATATAGAGATCTTAACCCTAGTCCGATAAGAAAACTGAACTATAAAAGGAAACTGACATATGAAATTAACTACACATAGATATCCATAATATTTTTTGATTACATAATTATACTCATATCCCTTAATTCCTAAATTAAAATTCTTAATTCTAATCCCTCTCGTGTTCCGCGCTACTAAAGAGAAGCCCTCTTCCAACAAGTCACCTTCACTCTTAATTTCAGATCCCAATAATGGACCTCAAATCAATTCAACAGTAGAAATTTCCAATGTAGGAATTAGTCTTGACTCCACAACCACGCAAAAAAAGGAACTCAAATGGCATTATGGGATCCGAAGAAGATGTACAGAATAATATTGCAGAATCAGATTCTCAATCACCATAAGGACCTCAGACTCAATGTCTAACTCTGGAGTGGGAAATATCATATATCATTCATTGTAATGGTATGTAACATCACTCTTTGCTGATTTTCTTTTTGCTCTACGTTTTCTCACTTTGCACTACCCAACTCTTTTGCTCCACTTTTGCTATTTAGATATGACTACAATGTGTCACTGAGGTCTACGTAAACCAAGTCTTAGTCCTGATACAACATTAAATGCTATTGCTATGTACTAGTCCAACCAGCTTTTTTCAGCTAACACTGAATCTAGACCATGTCATACTTCATTGGCATGTTTGTTATTGAACAGTGAAAAGCTCAGCTATCTAGTAATGGAACTATCAATTTTGCTAATGTACTTTGAACTAACAATCAATGTAATATATTTCTTAAGTAGTAGATGAAGGGAGACTCCAAAAGTTCATTAGTTGTCCTCTGTCTTCCAATATAGGTGGTGCCTTTGAGTGCTTTGGATCCTATGTCTAATGGTCTTGGACTTGGCACTAGCTCGATCCAATGTTGCACACCTAGAAATTAAGATTTTTGAGTATACTTCAGGAATTATATAGTGGAACTGCTCTTTGGAATGCCTTTTTTTTTCTTTTCTGAAGTTAAGTTTCCCAAGTAAGTACTTCTTGCTTGTGACTTATCTATGTAAATAAAAGCTTGTCAACTGTTCTCATTGTAGTGAAAATCAGATGTGGCTTTTTTTCGATAAGCATATAAGGCTGTGTTGGACATGGAAATTAGTTTTGGTTACACTTAGATGGCATCATATAGAACTTGAGTACTTAAGCGAGTTGCTTTCTTTACTTAGATAGCTACCACTGAGAGAATACTCACAATTGATTATTAAGTAAGACTGCATCTTGATAACTCGTGCTGCATCTGCAAACAAAGTAGAGTGTCAGTGAATCATCTTTTGTTGCATCGCCAATTGCTTGGGAGCTGTGTGATTTTCTTTCAACTTTGTTTAGGGCTAGATGGGTGCTGCCTACTTCAGTTTCTAATGCTCTTTTAAGTTGGCATGGTGTATTTGGGATCTTGAATTCCTAATTGACTAAGGAAAAGTCAATTGATGTGTTGTGACCATTCTTAATCACCATTGGAGTTGAACACTAACGCATTTTGTGTATTGACTTCTATTATAAATAGTGGTATTTTATGAGTTACTGCGTCATATTAAGAGAGTGAGAGCTTGATTCTAAGTGTGCTTGGAATGATTTGGGTGTAAGAGGGTCTGAACAACTCTGCAATCTCCTTTTTTATAGTAAATATCCTCAGTTGTGTAGCCTGTGGAAATAGACAGGATCATCGAACCACATAAATCCTTCTCTTGGCTGCGTGTGTTTGTTCCTTTATCTTGATGTAGGATAGAAAGGAAGGGGAAGAATAGATAGAAGAGGAAAGAGAAAGGGAGAGAAGAGAGAAAAAAAAGAAGAGGAAAGAGAAGAAAAGAGGGAGAAATAGAACAAGAGAGAAGAGGGAGAGTGAAGAAGATAAGGGTTTATCTTTGTGGGGCAAGTTATCTTTGACTAACATGTCAGTCATACGTGTAAACTGCAGCAGAGTAACAAAACTAATAGTAGTTACCTCTGACTGTCAACTTTTTTTTGTGCCTGAATGTAGTCTCCATTTACGCCATCTGCTTAAGAACCTTTGGCTGATATTAGTCAGTAAAGCAATCAAAGATTTATAAGGGAAATAAAAAGTAAATGAGTTGGTAAATTTCAAGGCAATAAATGCAGTCCAGAAGTACCATGTGAAATTGTATCATGATGAACCGAAACCCATCCATACTCATAGAATACACACATGCAAAAGACAAATATTTTAATGTCTCAAAATGTAGAAGCTATAACTTTGAGCATAAAAAGTCTGGTTTTGAGAATTTGCTTAATCTCCTTCCTCTCTTCCCACAAGAAGTTTAGTGTACATTATAGCAACAGAACAGCAACTTCTAGTCATACTAACCCCAAATAGTTCTTAGTAACATGGAATTTTGATAACAGACCCTTCATGCATGCTGGACTGCAGCTAATGATACTTCGTGAAATACATGACTACTATAAAAAAATTAAAAAAAATTAAAAACAAATGTAGGTAAAGCAACAGGACGAATTGACCATCACTAATCACTACTCTGACACAAAATTGCCTTTCACCCTTGGACCTGGAATTATCAGGCTATATTTCTTCTTTTTTCTTCCCTCGGTTTTTCTGGAATAGGAAATTTCTCTTACTAATACTACGTATATTAATTGATTTTTTAATTAAGTTTTGTTTAAATAAATTTATTTAACCTACAAAAATAGAAATAAATATATCAAATTTTGAAAGGGGATGAGTTATGACATTTCGAAAAGGTAAATGGGTCACTTCTTACATTGAAGACATCGATCAATAACAAAACGACACATGACATGTAAGTGATAGATGATACTTAGCTTATGAGAAAAAATAATACTTTTCTGACTCGAAGTAAGAGATTGTAAATGTGCCAGGCCAAAAAAAAAAAACTCTTGTTCCACCATAATTAGAAATCAAAGATTTAATGAGACTGCGAAAGGTGGCTCCAACTTAAAGACCAAGTATCTCATTCTTCTCTTGCTCGCTCAATTCCTTAAATTCTTTTGGTCAAATTTTTGAAAAGTTCTTTCAGCGGTAACACTTTTAGGATACATTCTTAATCTTATATTCTCATGTGTGCAAGCATTCGCAATGGTTTGTTTGAATTTCCATCTTCAACAATCTGATTCAAAATTTGTGTTAGGATATTGGTTTAATTATTAAAAAAGGAGATTTTTAATCGGTTTGAAAAAATTGGTTTTATATTTTATAGTTGTTTGTTGTAATAAAAATGATAATAAATTATTTTCTTTTTTAATAGTATTAAAAAAATATCCAACTGATCTGCTCTGACACTAATGAAAGCTCCATTGATCAATGCGCAGGCGTTACCTCTATGTTCTCCCTCACATCATGCAATATGCTCTTCCCCAACACCGTCAATTTCCCATCATTAACATTAATCCCTGCCCCAACGGTCATTTTTGCGAACTAATTCCCTTGATTTTCTCTTCTTTTGTTGCAAGATGACAAGAACATCAAAATCAAAAACAGAAAAAGGGACCCTTTTGAGAGAAATGAACAGAAAAGGAAAATATCAACAACACACACATATTGATGTACCATTAACTGTTCTTTTTCTAGCTTTTGACTCTTTAAAAAAAAATCAATTAATTTAGTAACCTTTTATTTACTTAATTAATTCAGTTTTCTTTTTCTATCTTCCGTCTAAGTAGTGAAAATCTTCGAGCTACTTTAAATTCTAGGTTTCACATGGGTCCTACTGTGTTTCAGGTTGATCTCATTTTGAATTGTTACTCTGTTAGTAATTTGGATTTAGCTTCTCTGATATTTACCATGTGGTAGGTCTTTACTCTTTAGTAACTCGAACTGTTTTGTGAAAAGTTATCCTGATCTAATAATTGTATCCCAGCTAAACAAGTTTACAGTATTTCTTGGAGACGTGGAAATTCATTTGTAGTTCATCAAGGACAATATAAAAGGGTTGCATTTGGAGTCTTGGATTTTTTCCACTAAGGTTGGATTCAGGAATTTGGAAAACATGAAATTGTATTCACAACTTGATTTAAAAGGATTACATCGTTTGGATTGAGGGGAATGAGAGGAAAGCAGGAGAGAGGAGAGAGGAGAGAGGAGAGGAAATGAATGGGTAGAAGTATCTGAGAGTTTTTTTAATCCTGAGATGATATGGAGGGGGTACATTAATCCCTCAAAATCCTTCAAAACTCTCATACATTTTAATGTTGTCTTGTCTTGTCTGGGTGTTTGCAATGGTATTCCAACATGATAAGTACATGATGTAACAAATTAAAGGAAAAATTTCTTAATATGGCACTGAATAGAGCATGTTGTATGCCCTGGTAGAACTTTCTCTTAATTAAGCTAAAGAATATGGGAGATATCAGAGTTGTGGAAGGAAAAAGGGATGAAGAAGAGGGAGAGACTAGTTTTACTGCAATGAATTGAAAAAAAAAGGAATATACAAGAGGTATTTGATACTTCAAATTCACTAGTTTTCCAGACTTCAATAAATTATTTAATTTAATGTTATGGCAAAATCTCTAAGGGTATGTTTGGATAGAGGGAGAGGAAAGGGAAGAAGAGAATAGTACCCTTCCAAATTCTCTCATCTACCCATTGAGGATTTAGATGCTGAAACTGGAATCTTGAAATTTTAACAAATTATGAATTAGAGAATGAAATAAGTGAAGAACTCCTTTCCAAAGAGAATTCTAGTTGCTGAAACTAAATATATTAGTAATAAATCGAAAAAGTTCTGAGGTAGCACTCTCAACAGTTAAAACCATTCTTTCTCTCTTTTATTGTTTTTCAAGGATCAAGAAAGTTCATTAAAGCATTAGAACACATCATGGAAATCCAAATAAGGAGCAAGAAAAGCAAAGCTAAAACATTTTCCAGAATAAATTCATCCTATTTCTGATAGTATTGATGGAATTATTTCTAGCACCACACTGCAGGTGCTCCTCAAGTAGTTTCAGCCTCCACTTATCAACGCTCTTCAGTAGACAGTAGGTAACTGATTTCTGAAAACACTGGCATAAGTTATGTTTGGATATGCTCTTCTGTCATTTACTCCTTCATTTCCTCTACTCTTGTTTCCTTTCATGCCCCTCAATCCAAAAGAGGGGTTAGGGACAAGTGAGGGGAGAACAAATTTTTCAAGATGATGGTAACCATTCTATCCTTTCTCCTCAGTTAAAAACCACTCTAGAATGTTGAAGGTGTCGATTAATTTCGTGAATGACTTGTCTGATTAACAAAAAAGTAAAATCAATATTTGATAGTTGTCCAAATAATTAAACAGTGAAAAGGACATTTGATATTGTTTTTGCATTTTCGACAAACAAAAGTTGGATTCCATGCGAAAGAACTGGGGCTTTGACAGGAAGCTTAAGATAAAGTTTGTTCAAGCCATTATTTAGTCATAATTTGCGAGTTTATTTGTCATGAGCTTTTCTTTAAATAATACTGTTTGTCTAAGGAGATGTAACAGGGCTTTCATATATCTACTTGTTCTAATTTTTTTTCATGTATTTTCTTCTAAAAGTAGGTATATGGAAATGCCTCTCAAGGGGAAAGAAAAGATGAAAGTTACTGCTACAAGGAGAATGAATTCATCATCTTCAACTTATATTCAATTGGCTACTGGAGAGAAGCCCTCTTCCAACAAGTCATATTCTCTCGTAATTTCAGATCCTGATCATGGACCTCAAATCAATTCAACAGCAGAAATTTCCAATGTAGGAATTAGCCTTGACAGTTATGGTCCAGATATGAGTTTAGAAGTTCATAGTCCTCAACCACGTAAAACAAGCAACTCAAATGGCATTATGGAATCCAAAGAAGATGTACGGATAAATATTGCAGAATCAGATACTCAATCACAAGAAAGACCTCAGACTCAATGTGTAACTCCGGAGAGGGAAATACCATATTTTATTCATTGTGATGGTATGTAACATCTATTGGCGTGAGCTGTCCTCAGAGAAATTATAGGTGGGAATTTTGGTTACAAATCCCTTAATTATAGGGTCAGCTGTCAATTTAGCCATGATATATGTATAGCCAAATATAGATGTGTTCCCCTGTTATATACCCATTCATCCTTGTAAAGAAAGAATAAGAAAAAGATATACAAGATCTTTTATACATTCTGTCATGGTATCAGAGCCACCTATCCCCTATTGGCTGCTCATCTCGATTTTTTGAACCATCTCATCTTCCTCCATGGCCGATACAGACTCTAATATTAATGAACCTCTGCCTTCCTCCATCCTGGCTGAGTTGACCACGAAAATGACTGAAGTTTTGAACAAAGCTTCAACCCTGACCCAAACCACCGATACTGCTACTGCACTGATTGGTATCAAGTTGGATGGCACCAACTATGCTCTTTGGTCCCAGGTTGTCGAGATGTATATCTCGGGCAAAGACAAACTGGGGTATATAAACGACATTCTCTCTCAACCTCCTCAGACAGACTCTACCTTTAGACGATGGCGCACAGACAACACTATTGTTAAAGGTTGGTTGATTAATTCCATGGACTCCTCCCTTATCAGTAACTTTATTCGCTTTTTGACAGCCAAGATAGTCTGGGATGCAATTGCGACTACATATTTTGATGGCAGCGACACCTCCCAGGTGTATGATCTCCGACGACGCGTGACCCGCTTCAAACAGGCCGGCGATCATACACCTGGGAGGTGTCTGGCGTGAAATAGACTTTCGTCGTCCAAACCCGATGAAATGCCCAATCGATATTCAACATTACAATACTCTAGTTCAAGAAGATCGGGTATATGTGTTCTTGGATGGTCTCGATGACCGCCTAGACCATATCCGAAGTGATGTCCTGCAGATAAAACCATTCCCAACAGTGGAGCAAGCCTATGCACATGTCCGTAGGGAAGCTCTTCGTCAAGCGGTGATGATGACTGGTAGCCCAGATGATACACCAGGAGCAGTTCTGGCGTCCAAGAGCTTCAAACATGGCTCGCATCCTCTAGCACCATCTGGGTATCTCTCTCTGCTTGGTGGCAAATCCGGTTCCAACTCCAAATCCTGAGCCAACCCCGATGGAACTAAATGCTCTCACTGTGGGAATACAAAGCATACCGGTGAGACCTGTTTCAAGCTACACGGGTATCCTAATTGGTGGCACGACCTTCAGGCTTAGAAGCGTCGTGATGCAGTGAGGAATGATGAAGGTACAGGCAAGGCTGTAGTAGCTGCAGCAGAATCACATCTTTCCCTCAATCCAGCAAATAGTTCAAATTCTAACCCAGGTACTGCTCTCCTCTGTTCTAATAGAGAGGCTAACTGCAACACTTGGATACTTGATTCTGGAGCAACGGACCATATGACGTTTGATGCAAATGATTTTTCTCAATACTCTCCTCCTCGGCGAACTAGCATTTCCAATGCTAATGGACTCATCTCTTCGGTAACAGGGGCTGGGACTGTGATGTTGTCACTAGCCCTACCACTATCTAATACTTTACTCATGGCTTCTCTTTCTCATAAGTTACTATCTGTGAGTCAAGTTACTAAAGACTTGAAGTGTGTTGTGCTCATTTATCCTACATTTTGTCTTATTCAGGATATTCTCACCAAGGAGATCATTGGGCGTAGTACTAATAGGGGGGGAGGGGGAGGGCTCTATTACATGGAAGATTTCATTGTAGGCCGAGCACATCATACACATCACCCGAGTGACCTCAAAAGGGAACAGATTTGGCTCTGGCATCGTCGGTTAGGTCATCCTTCGTTTGGTTATTTGAAACATGTGTTTCCTGATTTATTTTCGGATTTATCAATGTTGAACTTTAAATGTGAGGCTTGCATTTTAGCTAAAAGTCATCGAATCATTTATCCTTTAAGTATGAATAAGAGTGACGATCCTTTTGCTTTGATTCACTCTGATGTATGGGGTCCTTCCCCAAAATCTACTATGTCTGGTTTTCGCTGGTTTGTGATATTTGCTGATGATTGCACTCGAATGACTTGGATTTACTTTTTGAAACATAAAGATGAGGTCTTCCGTGTATTTCAATCCTTTTATAAAATGATTCAAACCCAGTTCTCCGCTAAGATCCGAATCCTTCGATCCGATAATGGTGGAGAATATGTGAATCAATATTTCTATGATTATTTCGAGCACCATGGACTGATTCATGAGACCTTATGCCCCCTAGACTCCTTAGAAAAATGGTATTGCAGAGCGTAAAAATTGCCACATCCTTGAAATTGCTCGAGCTCTTTTACTTGCAGCTCACGTACCTAGCTACCACTGGGCTGTTGCTGTTGCCACGGCTGTCCATCTCATTAACTGTATACCTTCCAAAGTCTTTGAGTTTAAAACTCCGCTACAGGCCTTGTCAACCTATGTTTCATTGCCACAGTGCTAATGCTTCCACCTTGAATCTTTGGCTGTGTTGCGTTTGTTCACCTCCACAATAACCAGTGCACGAAACTTGATCCTTGTGCCATTCGATTTCTCTTTTTGGGATACGTTGTACATCAAAAAGGGTATCGCTGCTACGGTCCAGCTACTCGGCGTACCTATGTGACTATAGATGCCACGTTCCTTGAATCTGACACTTTCTACTCTCCTGCCACATCCAATTCTTCACTTTAGGGGGAGACACGAGAAGAAGAACTGAATTGGTTGACATTTTACTGGTTCAAAGACACTGATACAACACCTAACTGGTTTAAGGACACTGATACAACACCTAACTTGTTCAAGGACACTGATACAGCGCCTAATGCTTCTCAATCAATCATTGAGGAACCTAGTCCAAACCCAACATCTCCAGAAGCTGAAGTAGCAGTACCCCAGGACACTGATACAGTGCCTAATGCTCCTCAATTTATCATTGAGGAACTTAATCCAGACCCGACATCTCTAGAAGCTGAAGTAGCAGTACCCCTTCACCCCTCAGTATCCAACGACCCATCTCTTGAGAATATCATTGAGGTAAGCTCTCCTGCCACGCCTCACATTTCTAATGATGTGGATACTCCTATTGGCTATGAATTACCTTTCAGGCACAATCGGGGCAAACCACTGAATAGATATTCTCCAGAAGTGGAGGAACAAAGATCAAAATATCCGATTGCCAATTATGTCTCTACGAAGGAGCTGTTCGAACCCCTTAAGAACTTTGTGAATGAACTCTCCTCACATCATATTCCCACAACTGTTGATGAGGCTATGAAAGATCCTAGGTGAGTTCAGGCTATGAAGGAAGAAATGGAGGCATTATTGAAAAATGAGACGTGGATTCTTGTTCCTCTACCTGAAGGTCAAAAAACAGTGGGCTATAAATGGGTATTCTCCATCAAGTACAGAGCCGATGGATCAGTTGAACGATACAAAGAAAGACTAGTAGCAAAGGGCTATACACAGACATATGGCGTAGACTATCAAGAGACATTCTCATCAGTGGCCAAGTTGAGTACTGTTAGGGTTTCGCTATCCCTTGCAGCTAACCTTGATTGGCTTTTGCACCAATTTGACGTTAAAAATGCCTTTCTCCATGGAGATCTTGAAGAAGAAATCTACATGGATGTTCCTCTAGGATATATGGCAAACTTTGAAGCCAAGATTGTGCGCAAGCTACAACGAACTTTGTACGACTTGAAGCAATCCCCTAGAGCGTGGTTTGGGCAATTGAGATTGGCAATGAGGAAATATGGTTTTCAACAAAGTAACTCAGATCATACACTATTCTTAAAGCGTCAACGGGGTAAGATAATAGATTTGATAGTCTATATAGTCGATATGATCATTACAGGAGATGATCCAGAAGAAATAGCAAGACTTCAATAGCAATTGGCGACAGAATTTGAGATGAAAAATCTAGGAGGACTCAAATATTTTCTGGGAATTGAAGTTGCTAGGTCTAAGCGAGGCATATTCCTTTCCCAACGAAAATATATCCTAGATTTATTGTCAGAAGTTGGATTACTGGATTGTAAGCCTGCAGATACACCAATAATCCAAAATCACAAGCTTGGAGAATACCCAGACCAAGTGCCAACAGACAAAGGAAGGTACCAGAGATTGGTTGGGAAACTTATTTATCTCTTCCGTACACGACCTGACATCACCTATGCAGTGAGTGTAGTAAGCCAATTCATGCATTATCCAAGTGAATATCATATGAATGCGGTGATTCGGATTCTCCAATACCTAAAGTCCTCCCCTGGAAAAGGACTCATGTTCTCAAGAAACAATCACTTAAGGGTTGAAGGTTATACAGATGCTGACTGGGTAGGGAATATTTCAAATAGAAAATCCACCTCAGGCTTTCACGTTTGTTGGAGGGAACTTGGTTACATGAAGAAGTAAGAAGCAAAATGTGGTAGCATTATCAAGTGCTGAAGTCGAGTTTCGTGGGATGGCTAAGGGTCTGTGTGAGCTCCTCTGGCTTCGAAGACTTTTAACTGAAATTGGCTTTGCCCCAAGCTGCGAGATGGACTTATTCTGTGATAACAAGGCTGCTATTGACATTTCTCATAATCCAGTCCAGCATGATCGGACCAAACATGTGGAAATAGATTGACACTTCATCAAACAAAATCTTGAGGCCAAGACAATTCGATTTTCGTTTGTTAAGTCCGAAGACTAGTTGGCAGATATACTTACAAAAGCTGTATGCAGCAAGAGCTTCTATAACTCACTCGGCAAGTTGGGCATTAGAGATCTATATGCACCAACTTGAGGGGGAGTGTTGGCGTGAGCTGTCCTCAGAGAAATTATAAGTAGGAGTTTTGGTTACAAATCCCTCAATTATAGGGTCAGCTGTCAATTTAGCCATGATATATGTATAGCCATATATAGACGTGTTCCCCTGTTATATACCCATTCATCCTTGCAAAGAAAGAATAAGAAAAAGATATACAAGATCTTTTATACATTTTGTCAACATCACTCTTTGTTGATTTTTTTTTTGCTCTACATTTTCTCACATTGTACTACCCAACTCTTTTGCTCCACTTTTGCTATTTAGATATGACTACAATGTGTCACTAAGATAATGGAGTACAATAGGGGCGAAACAACTACCAATCACATGGATAAACTAAAAATAAAAAATAAAGATGGCACGAAATTGCATGGATTTTTTCAAATCACATGGGGAACCACAACCAAATCACATGGTGCGAAACAACTACCAATCACAGAGTGTTTAATTTCAATAATCTCTTTTTTTATTCAAATCAAAGCTAATTACAAATGACATAGGGACGCCTCTTATACAGAGATCTTAACCCTAGTTCGATAAAGAAACTGACAAATGAAATTAACTACACCTAAATACCCATAATATTTTTTGATTACATAATTATCCCCATATCCTCCAATTCTTAAATTAAAATCCTTAATTCTAATCTTTCTCATAATTTCATATCTGAAGAGAAGCCCTCTTCCAACAAGTCATTTTCTCTCATAATTTCAGATCCTGATCATGGACCTCAAATCAATTCAACAGCAGAAATTTCCAATTTAGGAATTAGCCTTGACAATTATGGTCCAGATATGAGTTTAGAAGTTCATAGTCCTCAACCACATAAAACAAGCAACTCAAATGGCATTATGGGATTCGAAGAAGATGTACGGATAAATATTGCAGAATCAGATACTCAATCACCAGATGGACCTCAGACTCAATGTCTGACTCTAGAGAGGGAAATATCATATATCATTCATTGTGATGGTATGTAACATCAATCTTTTCTGATTTGCATTTTGCTCTACGTTTTCTCACATTGCACTACCCAACTCTTTTGCTCCACTTTTGCTATTTAGCTATGACTACAATGTGTCTTTGAGGTCTACGTAAACCAAGTCTTGGTCCTGATACAACATTAAATGCTATTGCTATGTACTAATCCAACCAGCTTTTTTCAGCTAACAACGAATCTAGACCATGTCATACTTCATTGGCATGTTTGTTATTGAACAGTGAAAAGCTCAGCTATCTTGTAATGGAACTATCAATTTTGCTAATGTACTTTGAACTAACAATCAATGTAATATATATCTTAAGTAGTAGATGAAGGGAGACTCCAAAAGTTCATTAGTTGTCCTCTGTCTTCCAATATAGGTGGTGCCTTTAAGTGCTTTGGATCCTATGTCTAATGGTCTTGGACTTGGCACTAGCTCAATCCATTGTTGCACACCTAGAAGTTAAGTTTTAAGAGTATACTTTAGGAATTATATAGTGGAACTGCTCTTTGGAATGCCCCTTTTTTTTTTTCTTTTCTGAAGTTAAGTTTCCCACGTAAGTACTTCTTGCTTGTGACTTATCTATGTAAATAAAAGCTTGTCAACTGTTCTCATTGTAGTGAAAATCAGATGTGGCTTTTTTTTAATAAGCATATAAGGCTGTGTTGGACGTGGAAATTAGTTTTGGTTACACTTAGACGGAATCATATAGAACTTGAGAACTTAAGCGAGTTGCTTTCTTTACTTAGATAGCTACCTATGAGAGAATACTCACAATTGATTATTAAGTAAGACTGCATCTTGATAACTCGTGCTGCATCTGCAAACAAAGTAGATTGTCAGTGAATCATCTTTTGTTGCATTGTCAATTGCTTGGGAGCTGTGTGATTTTCTTTCAACTTTGTTTAGAAAGAGAAAGGGAGAGAAGAGAGAAAAAAAAAAAGAGGAAAGAGAAGAAAAGAGGGAGAAATAGAACAAGAGAGAAGAGGGAGAGTGAAGAAAATAAGGGTTTATCTTTGTGGGGCAAGTTATCTTTGACTAACATGTCAGTCATACGTGTAAACTGCAGCAGAGTAACAAAACTAATAGTAGTTACCTCTGACTGTTAACTTTTTTTTTTTGTGCCTGAATGTAGTCTCCATTTACGCCATCTGCTTAAGAACCTTTGGCTGATATTAGTCAGTAAAGCAATCAAAGATTGATAAGGGAAATAAAAAGTAAATGAGTTGGTATATTTCAAGGCAATAAATGCAGTCCAGAAGTACTATGTGAAATTGTATCATGACGAACCGAAACCCATCCATACTCATAGAACACACACATGCAAAAGACAAATATTTTAATGTCTCAAAATGTAGAAGCTATAACTTTGAGCATAAAAAGTATGGTTTTGAGAATTGCCTTAATCTCCTTCCTCTCTTCCCGCAAGAAGTTTTGTGTACATTATAGCAACAAAACAGCAACTTCTAGTCATACTAACCCCAAATAGTTCTTAGTAACATGGAATTTTGATAAGAGACCCTTCATGCATGCAGGACTACAGCTAATGATACTTCGTGAAATACATGACTACTATAAAAAAATTAAAAAAAATTAAAAACAAATGTAGGTAAAGCAACAGGACGAATTGACCATCACTAATCACTACTCTGACACAAAATTGCCTTTCACCCTTGGACCTGGAATTATCAGGCTATATTTCTTCTTTTTTCTTACCTCGGTTTTTCTGGAATAGGAAATTTCTCTTACTAATACAACGTATATTTTTTTCTCCCCTTTTAGAAGACTGATAAAAAATATAACTTGTTAGCTGCGCGTGCTTAATAATGAAACTTCAGTTTTATGTCAAACAAAGAAGTAAATGAGGTTTTGAAATTAAGTAAATTAAGTTAACTCGAATTCTATCCCGTCCTCACTCCCTCTCTCGGTTTCTTTAATGCTATGATCAGTCTACTAATCCAACTACTAATCCAACTACTCTAAACCCAAACAGTAAGAATTGGCCAATCGCAGATTTCTTGAATGTATTTGGCATTTTAAACATGTGTGGCAAATAATTGAGGGATCTTTCTGTAATATGATGGTGAAATGGCTGTTTTATGTGCTTGTTGTAGATCAGTTACTTGAACAATTCTTTCAGCTGGCCATAGAAATATCAGTAAGTAATGTCTTAAAAATTTTCTTTTTATCTTATTATCTTTAAAAATTTCAGGGGAAAGAAGAACTGAGTACCTCACTCTATGTGTGCCCTTGTACCAAGCTGCTATGAATGGTGACTGGAAAGTTGCTAAGGCTGTCGTTAAAAGATATCATGATGTAGTTCGCATTGCAATTACCAATAAATGGGAGACAGCTGTTCATATTGCTGCTGCTGCAAAACGCACGGCCTTTGTAATGAAGTTGGTTAGATGCATGACGCAACATGACTTGGCCTTGAAAAACAAAGATGGCAATACAGCCGTTTGTTTTGCTGCTGCATCAGGAATTGTGGACATTGATGATAGAAATCAATGAAAACCTACCAGTGGTTCGAGGAAATAGAGAAATGACACCACTTTCTATGGCAGCTTTGTTTGGACACCAGGATATGGTGTTATATCTTTATTCTAAGACTGATTTTGGAAGTCTAACTCATAAGGAACTCATAAAGATCTTTCATGCCACTATCTCAGCTAATCTCTATGGTATGATTATATCCACATTTGAGTAGCTGTTGGCATAGCATGAAATGAAAATTTTCTATTTTACCATGTTCATAGAAAAGGTTTAGGAGGTGTAAGCTTTTCTGAACAAAAATTTACATAAACTTCATGCCTATAAAGAGGTACTAGCTATATGGGGCAACGGGTCCTTTTAAAATATCAAGAAAATATGTATACTGGTTTACTGACTAGGAGAGAGTCGCTTCAACGCATCAATACGGTAGCATTTGTGTCGTGCAAGCAACATGTGCTTATATTATTAAGATGTATTTTTGGATCGAGTGTCGAGGACATATTTTTGACAAGAAAATCTAAAAAAAGAACGGTGCTTCGCTTTATTATATATATTCATTTTTATGAAAATGAGAGTTTGTCTTGCAGATCCCAAGTAAGTCTGTCTTTTATGTAAATCTAAAAAAAGAATGATGCTTTGCTCTATTATTTATGTCACCCTATGATTCTTAAGTTAATTGCAGTATATATGTCAAATCTCATCTTCATTACCATTTAACCAATGGTCGTTAGAAGGAAATCTGATAGTTTTTACGCTAAAAGATACATTTCCGTGATCCTTTCTTGATCTAGGTCAATGCATCGGTAGTTGGCAGCTTCCATAGAATTTTCATTCATGATTTTGGTCATCAGTTCACCTAAACAATTCATATAGTCACCATATTACACTAATAATAAGGCATTGTCTTTTGTGCTCAGACGTAGCTCTGCAAATGTTGGAACGTGATTCATTATTAGCCACATCATGAGATCAAAATGAGGACACAGCTTTACACTTGATGGCTCGAAAGCCGTCATCAATTGCCAGTAAGAGTCAGTTGGTGTTTTGAAAAATATTGATTAATTCATGTAAGTTCATCAAACCAACTCGATATATTTTTTATTTATAAAAAAATAGACTACACAATAGAAAGTAGCACTCTCCCATCCCTAATGTGAGTGTGGTTTGATCATTGATCTCTTGTGTGATGAAAATCGACCTCACCAACTAAGTTAGCTGACACTCACCAAACTCGATATATCTAGAAGTACTTAATGCTGATTTAAATTTGGGCAAATAAACTTTGCTTTGGCAGCCCACAGTAAACCTGGCAAGTTACTTGACCTCCTAAATTTTTGTAACATAACATTTTCTAACAAAAGCCATCCCATATCCCTTCTTTAAGAGAGGTGCCACTAAACCATCAGGCTGGTGAAAATATTTTATTCTTAAACATCAATTAATAGTTTATGTTGTCATTTTTAGTTTTTAATTTGTATGCAGTGTAATTGATTCTGTAGTTTCTTCTATGCTCCTTTTAATCACTATATTATGCTTTAACTGACATAAATTCTACTGTTAGCCTTTGGAGGGATCTATCAAGAGGCTTTGATTGTTGAAAAACTTTGGAAAGAGGTTCTACAATTGCCTGATTGGGAGATTTCAAATTTTATTAGACAGCCTTCTAGACTGTTGTTTGATGCTGCAGCATTAGGGAACACCGAGTTTCTGATTATTCTTATTCGTTCTTATCCTGATCTATTATGGAAAGTCAACTACGAGGGTCAAAGCTTGTTTCATGTTGCTGTCTTAAATCGTCAAGAGAGCATCTTTAATATAATATATGAACTAGGTGCAATCAAGGATTTAATATCATTCTACACCAATGATTCGAAAAACAACATGCTGCATTTAGCTGCAAACTCGCCACCTCCTGATCGGCTCCAAATAGTATCAGGAGCAGCCCTTCAAATGCAAAGAGAGCTACTGTTGATCGAGGTGAATATTAATTTTCTCCTGGATATATTGCTCTCCCTTTTCATTTTGATATTTTTTTCAGCCTCTTTTGAGAATAATGCAAGAAATGCATTGTCAAGAAAGCACTTGTCAGTTCTATAAGGAGTATATAAACTAAATTGAATCACTGCTGTATCTTTCAACTAATTCATTTCATCATAACATATTATTTCTGAAACATTGCAGGCAGAGAAAAAGATTGTGCCATCTTCGTATATCAAGATGAAAAATTCAAAAGACAAGTTACCTTGGAATTTATTTACTGAGAACCATTGAACGTTACAAAAGGAGGGAGAGAAATGGATGAAGAGCACTGCAAATTCGTGTATGCTTGTGGCAACACTCATTGCCACTGTGGTGTTTGCTGCAGCCTTTACTGTACCTGGTGGAAGCAATAATGAAACAGGCACTCCTATCCTTGAAAGAGAAGTGGTTTAATATTTTTCTCATATCAGGTGCAGTAGCAATGTTCTCTTCCTCGACTTCAATAATAATTTTCTTATCCATTCTCACTTCTACCTATACAGAAGCAGATTTTCTTGTCTTATTACCCTCATGGTTGATGTTAAGACTCTCAGCACTCTTCATCTCTATAACCACAATGGTGCTGGCCTTCAGTGCAACACTTATCTTGATCTACAATCATAAATTGGCTTGGAGTCCCGTAGTTGTTATTTCTCTTGCTTGTGTTACGGCCACATCATTTGCTATGTTACATTGTCGGCTCTGGGTTGATACGATAGGCTCAACCTATTGGTCTAGGTTCCTCTTTCAGACATTTATCTTGATCTCAAAGAGTGCTTTTCACCTTTGTTTATGCCAAATGTATGTACACTGAGAGAAGGGCACTATGGGCTGATTTGGAACATGGACAGAGGAATGATTTCTCTTGCTTGGTTTTGGGTGATTTTAATGCTATTCGTATGGATTCTGAAAGAATTGGTGGTCAACCGAGACCATTAATTTCTATGTCAGATTTTAATGACCACCTGGACAAGTGTGGGCTATTTGATCTCCCGAGTAATGAACAAACTATGTCTTAGTGTAATGGGCACGAAGGTGTGGCTAGGAGCTGGGCGAAGTTGGATAGAGCGTTGATTAATAATGTTTTTTTGGCTAGTTTCACGTTGGCTCATTTAATGTATTTGAGTTGTAAATATTCTGATCATTGCCCCATGATTGTGAATTTGGAGAGGCCATCAGTAGTTTATGGTCCAGCTCCTTTTCATTTTCAGAATATGTGGTGTCTCCATGAGAATTTTGTCTTGTGTTCAGGAAGCATGGCATCGTCCAGACTCAGGTTCCGGATTGGTGAAGTTAGCTATTCGACTCAAGAGAACCAAGCTTGTTTTACGAGCATGGAATAAGAATTTGTTCGGACGTGTAGATTCCAACTTGAAAGCTCTTGAGGAGAGGCTGGAATTTTTAGAAAACAAATTGCAAATTGGCTTTACAGAAGATGTGGAAGAGGACTATTTGGTGACGAAACTTGAAATTAATGTTTGGGAGAAAAGAGAGGCTATTCGGTTGAGTCAAATAGCTAAACAGAAATGGCTGGTTGAAGGGGATAATAATACGAAATTCTTCCATTAAGTAGTAAATCAGAGGCGAAGGAAGTGCCAGATCTCTAGGATGGTCCTCGGTGATGGAACGGTTTTGAACAGTCCTGAAGAAGTACACCAAGGAGTTGTACAGTATTTTCGAAATTTACTCACTACTTCCGTTGAAGTGGAGCAGGGCAATTTAGCTGATATTCTTGATCACATTATTACAGAAGAGAAGAATACGATGCTTTGTCTTGAGCCTACTGAGATTGAAGTTAAAGAGGCTTTGTCCTCTATTCCCAAGCAAAGTAGTCCGGGACCAGACGGATTTGGCTCAGATTTTTACTTTACTTGCTGGGAGTTCATTAAAGAAGATGTTATTGAGGCTGGAAAAGATTTTTTTTCAGGGGTTGCCGCTTCCCAAGTTTTACTCTTCTTCCTTCGTTGTTTAAATTCTGAAAGTGCCAAATCCTTTTAGCTTTAACAAATTTAGGCCGATCAGTTTGTGTTCTGTGGTTTACAAGATTTTTTAAAAAATTATTGTGACTCGTTTATCTTGGGTGATTCTTAAACTGGTCTCACATGAACAAGGTGCCTTTGTTCCTGGAAGAAGCATCTTGGATAATATTTCACTTGCACAAGAAATGGTCCATTCATTGCATCGTAAATCTGCGGGTGGTAATGTGATGGTGAAAATAGATATGGACAAGGCGTATGATAGAGTCCATTGGGGTTTCATTCTGAAGGTTTTACATACAGTTGGCTTTTCAAACCAGTTTTGTAATTTGATAAGTCAATGTGTGAAGTCCCCGTGGTTTTCAGTAATGATGAATGGGACCTTTAAATATTTTTTTCCAATCAGCCCGGGGCCTGATACAAGGGGATCCATTATCGCCTTACTTATTCATTTTTATGGAAGAAGTTTTGACAAGGTTACTTAGAACTAATTTTGATGCAGGACGGATTGGAAGATTCTCTCATCCGATGGGGGCACCTTTGATTTCGGACCTTCTTTATGCTGATGATCTTTTAATCTTTTCTAATTGCCGGAAAACGTCTATGAAGGGGCTTTTGGACACTCTTGCGACGTATAAAAAATGGTCGAGACAGGAAATTAGTAAGGAAAAATCTGTAATTTTTCTTTCTAAACTTATTAATCCAGCTCGCAAACATGGTTTGTTAAGGAACACAGGTTTCAAGGAAGGAAAATTTTTGGTGACTTATTTGGGTGCACCTTTAGTTACTGGCAGATTATTATCTCGTACTGTTGAGCCACTTATTGAAAAGATCAGGAAAAAGGTGGCGACCTAGAAGGGTAGTGATTATGCCCAAAACTTACGCGGTTGTTGTATCACGGCTTTAGGGTGTCGATTCCACAGGGAAACAAGTTAACTACAAAAAAAAGTGTGAACCATAACACAAACGATACAGATTTAAGTGAGTAGATGTGAATTTTTGGTAATGAAGTAATTGTGTAAAACAGATTGTAAATATAATAGGAAGATAACAAGGATCCGGGAATCCTCCCTAGGTTCGTTACCCTTCCCCTAACTTGATTCAGTTATTTTTATCTCGGTTGCAAGTTTCGCATCTCAAACAGGCAACCGGTAAATATTAAATGAGCACATATATAAACCCTAATATGATTGTAATGAAATACTTCTTATTTTCGATTCATGCACATATGATCTATCCTATGGGTTTATCAAGAAACGACAATATATCTTTGTCGACAATATTGCAGTAATGGACAAACCTAAAGGCTAGATTTACCGGACTCAATTATACCCAATAATCTTGACATAAGAGAAGCATAACTAAAGTTATATCAAAGAGAAAGACACAATCACCGGAATAGATAAAATCTTTATAATTAGTTAAAGAAGTAAATCATGACAATGTTTGACAATAAATTCTTATTACAACTGAATCAAATAAGGGAAGATAGAGACAACTATACTTAGGGATTCATCCCTTCGCCTTGTTTGGAAGTTAGCTAGCCATGGTGTTCATGGCTAAGCACTTTTATGGATGAGAGCTGCTACCTTCAGTTTCTGGGTTTTTCTTCAAAGTTAAGATCCTCTCTCTTAAACCTTAAGTGTCCTATTTATAGCACAAGAGCCCAAGGGTATTCTTGGGTTAAATTTAATGTTTAAAAACCCTAATTAAAGTCTAACTCGGAGATACCAATCCGTGTGCGCGCTACGGTGCTGCCGGAGGAGCATCACGGTGCTAGGCAAACATTGGCTGGGCACTGCGGTGCTGGCTGTGTGCTTCAATGTGGGAGTCTCTAGGCACCACGGTGCTCACTGGTTTTTCTGCTTTCTTCATGTTGTGCCTCTCCGCAGCCACTCTGATGTTTTACCGTGCATGGAATCTTGGTGCTTGTAAACAATGATCACTTCTTTTTCTCTCTGGACTCAAAATACCTGAAAATGCATTGGAATAAGTCAGTGGTCCAATAATATTACTTAAGAGTTATCAACACATAAAAATGCAATAAAGACCAAGAAGAATCATAAAATGCTAACAATTGAACATCGTTGAGATGCATTTTATGGCTCTTATCACAACCCCCAACTGGCTTATTGCAAGTCCCTAGCAATTTAAGCGAAAACAAGAGATGAAATCCATGGTGGAAATCGAAATAAAGTAAAGCAATATCAGTGTTAACCAAGAGTAATCCACATTTTGTCTCAAAAATTTCGCATAACACACAACAAATAAAATATTTTAAATTTTTCCAAGTTCGAAAGTAATCCAATCATCAATCTTGAAATCGTTATTGACTCTTAACATCCATCTTACCACAATCCTTTAATCCATACACCCGGATGATTTTATGTCTAATATTCGTGAATATAAGTCTTGGCCTCTAAAAACATAATAAATTGTGTGATATCAATCACATAAACAAGCTCCATAGGCTTATTTTTCAAACCGCTCTCCAGTATTGTAGAAAATCACATTACATTGGATCAATAAGTCTTTAATAAGCTTGTAACGTTGGGCTAAGGTAAAGGTTGAGAAAGAATGGGAAGGATTTACAAGTAAAAGAACTCAATCTCTTGGCTTTAAACACAACCACTTTTAAACACTAGATAACCTTACTTCATCACCCAACTTTTTTTTTCAACTATTGTTCGAGCATTTTTCTCAAATCACCACTTTTCCTTTCTTTTCTTCTTTCTTTGCCATAATTCACTTCTTTTTCTGTTTTCTTTTCTATTTTTGGCAAATATCCATTCACCTCCCTTTTCATTTTCTTTTTCTTTTCTTTTCCACAACCCCCAACTTATCTTCTTTAATATACTTGGGTTATGGTTTTTTAATATTTCCATCCTTACTCCTCTTAAGTGCTTCTCAATCAAATGTGTACAACAAAGTTCTTTTAAAAGAATGGTAAGGATAAAATATTTTTAGGCTCATAAGGGTAACTAAATGGGTTTATGAAAGAAATAAGTTTCAAATTCTTTTTCAAGAAAAATGCTCAAACAGGTGACTAGTGATAGATATAGCAATGGTAAGTTTGAAAGGCTCCAACGGTTGAAAAATGGACTATATCATATCCTAAGTAATGTGCATTCTAGGAATTCGCCTCAAGTGATTATCAAATAAGTTCTAGAGCTTGCCAATACCGTAAAAATATTCACAAAATAATCAAACATAAAACTTCTCTAAGTACTTAAGACTAATCACACAATCTTACCACAAACTAGAGTCTTTAACCAAATCAAGATTGACACTTAAAGCATTTTCACACCAAAACAAAATTTAATTTCTTCTAAATGTTGTATGTTATCTCAATTAAGCTTATATCATTAACATGTGAATTACATCCAAGGCAAACACAAATCATGCTTAAAAAAAAAGGTAAGGGAAGGTAACACCAAGCAATTTTTTTTAAAAAAATAATATATGTCTTCACCCCCAACTTTAAAATTTGCATTGTCCTCAATGTTAAAGGGAAAGTAAAGAAAAACTCCCTTTTGTAAGCACAAGTGCACAAGTGCTGAAAAATGTGTACCATCAGGGGAATTGCATGCCATTCTCTATGCTGAAATTCCAATCTGCAACATAGAACAAGACAACAAAAAGAAAACAAATATGGTGTACCCTTAAGATTCCCACCATATGTTAGATTAGCACATAAAATGTAGAAACAACACTAAAATGAGAAAAAGAAAATAACAAAAATAAACTAAAGAAAAGAGAAAATAAAAAAATAGAACCCAAAACTAGTCCTCTAAATTCTCATCATCATCTGTATTCCCTTCACTCTCTTTACATTCCTCAGGAGGTGGATCAAAAGATGAACCCGGATAGTGGCATAGGAGGAAAATAACCCATATTACAACCAATAGCGGAGGTAAGGTGTTGGTACATCTGACCAAATGAGGAGTTGACCTCCGCTTGATAATCGGCTTGTCGAGCCAAAAAGTGGTCTTAACGATCTAACCTAGCAAGCAATAATTTCTTCTGCTCATCAACATGACTCTCTATCCTCTCTAATCGCTCGATAAACATGAAATGCCTAGAGGTGGGGGAAAGAGCAGCAAATATTGCCTCCTCTCCCCGAATTGGTGGCCTGGAGGTTTTAATCTGAGCAAATAGGATATCATCAATGGGTCTTTTAGGTGGCTGAGTCTCCTTATCAGGGTTGTATTGGACTCCGGCTCGAATGCACAATTGGGCTATTAAAGAAGGAAAATTTAATCTGAGCTTTTGTCTAATGGTGTGTTTGATTAAATCATAGATGACTTGGCCTACATCGATAGTTATTCCCATTAAAATTGCATAGATTAACATAGCTCGCTCAACAGTTAAGGCACTATAATGTAAAGCAGGCATCATCCACTGACATATAAAATATTGCCAAGCCCTAGCAGTGGTATTGAGAGAAGTACCGGGCAAGGTGACAGGGATATCTCCCGTTATTTTCCATGAAGTGCCTGGAATACAAAGGGTAGTGCAAATCTCTTCATAATTAATGTTAAACATATATGCACTGTATTCACTATTTTGAAAGTCGAGTAAACCATAGAAGCCATTAATGGTTGAGCTGCTAGAAGAAACTGTTAGCCTTCTTACTCTCACTTTACCATTCCTATGCTTGGGTGCATTTGCATAAAATTCTCTAACCAAATTTGGGAGAGAGGGAGGTGGTGGTCTTGTAAATGTACCCCAATTCCTTTCTAGAATCATTCTAAATAAGGTTGGATTTCCCCTCTCGGCGATATTAAAGCCCCTTTCGGGAATGGATTTTCGACTTTGTAACATGCTAATATATCTCTTATTTGATTCTAAACTCACAAATTTGGTGTTATCATACTCTTGTTGCGTTTGGCCCTTAGGTCTCTTGGTTTTAAGTGCCATTGATAGAAAATAATAGACTTAGAGCCAAATGTAACCACTAAATAGCACAAATAAGCAATAAAATGGAAGAAAATGATCTTACTTGATGTCTATTGTTTGGAGGGAAGAAAGACTACCTTCCTCTTGAAGTGTGCTTTGATAAACCCCAAGTCTTCTTGTAACCAAGCTTTTGAGAGAGAAGGTAGAAAAAAACAGCAAAATGAGTGAGTAATGATGGTAAAAACAAGAAAGTTTTGAGTCTAAGTTAGTGTGGAAGCAAGGATTTGTAGAAAAGTGGAGAGAGGAGGTTGTGTGCTGTTGGTTTTGTGAAAGGAGAAATGAAGAGAGAGTCTATAAAAGTGGCTTTTATAGTGCAGAATTAAGGTTAGGAGTGTGTTGGGCTTGGTTTGGTGCTGTGCAGTGTGCTGCGGTGCTGGGCCTGGCGTGTTGGGCCGTGCACTGTGCACCGCGGTGCTGGCCTGTGCGCGCTGGGCTTGGCACTATGCACACCGCTGTGCTGGGCCTAGCCTGATGCTGTGCACTGTGCACACTGCCCTGTTCTCCACCAAATAAAAAAAAATAATCCCAAAAATTTAAATTAAACTAAAAACTAACAATGAAGAATTAATTAAAAACAGAACAAACAAAATAAATAAATAAAAATGTACCTTAGTTGTGTGGTCAAGGGGAATAGACCGGATCCATAAACGGAATGTCTTCCACTTCCGGATCTTGTCTATCGATTAAAATCTTAAGTCGTTGATCCTTTACTTTAAAGACCCGACCATCTCTAGTATCTTCAATTTCGACCGCCCCATTTTCAAAAACATTTTTTACTATAAAAGGGCTGGTCCATCTTGACCAAAGTTTTTCAGGATGCTTATGAAGTCTAGAGTCATATAAGAACACCCGATCATTGGGTTTAAATGTTTTTCTCAAAATATTTTTGTCATGGAATACTTTTATCTTAGCCTTATAGATTCTAGAATTTTCATAAGCATTGTTTCTTAACTCTTCTAACTCGGTCAGTTGATATTTCCTAAGCTTACCTGTTTCGCCCATATCAAAGTTAAAAGACTTGACGGCCCAATAAGCTCGACGCTCGAGCTCCACGGGTAAGTGGCAAGGCTTTCCAAAAACAAGCTGATAGGGCAATATTCTTAAGGGAGTAAGGCTGTACGGTAAGCCCAAAGTGCATCAGTTAGTCGCAAAGACCAATCCTTGCGATTGGGGTTAACCGTTTTTTCTAAAATCTGTTTAATCTCCCTATTAGCAAGCTCTACTTGTCCACTAGTTTGAGGATGGTAGGCAGTAGAGATTTTATGTAATACCCCATATTTTTTCGTTAAAGATTCAAAAGAACGGTTGCAAAAATGTGTACCTCGATCACTAATTATAGCACGTGGTGTACCAAATCGAGATAACACATTTTCTTTAAGAAATTTAATCATCGTTCCATTATCATTGTTTCGACAAGCTGCTGCCTCTACCCACTTGGATACATAATCTATTGCCATGATGATATATTGATATCCGAAGGAAGGAGGAAAGGGTCCCATGAAATCGATGCCCCAACAATCAAATATTTCAATTACTAAATAGGGTTTAGGGACATCATATTTCGGCGAGACACAACTCCTAACTTTTGACACCGTTCACATGAGCGACAATAGGTGTTTGCATCTTTAAACAATGTAAGCCAATAAAATCCACACTGCAAAATTTTTGCAGCGGTTTTTTTCATTGAAAAGTGGCCTCTACAAGCTTGGGAGTGACAAAATTCTAAGACACTCGCAATCTCTTCATTAGGGATGCAACACCTTAGAATTTAGTCAGGGTAGTATTTGAAAAGATAGGGGTCATCCCAATAAAAATTATGTACCTCATATAAGAGTTTCCTTTTGTCTTGAGCGCTCCAATCCATAGGTATCTCACCTGTAGCCAAATAATTTACGATGTGAGCAAACCATGGTAGAGAAGTGATGGATAATAATTGCTCATCGAGAAAATCATCATTGATTGGCATGTCATCACAAGTATCCTTGAATCTAAGTCTCGAGAGATGGTCAGCTATTACATTCTCCACTCCTTTCTTGTCCTTGATGGTGATATCAAACTCTTGCAGGAGGAGGATCCATCGGATTAGTCGTGCCTTAGCATCCTTCTTTGTGAGAAGATACTTGAGGGCGACATGATTTGTAAAAATAAGGATAGGTGACCCGATTAAATAAGTACAAAATTTATCTAAAGCAAATACCACAGCTAGCAATTCTTTTTCAGTTGTAGAGTAATTCATTTGAGCACCATTTAAAGTCTTACTAGCATAGTAAATGACAAAAGGTTTTCCCTCTCTTCGTTGTCCAAGAACAGCACCTGCAGCGTAGTCACTAGCATCACACATGATTTCAAAAAGCAAAGTCTAATCCGGTGACTGTATTATAGGTGCGGAAGTAAGCTTGTCGATCAGCATTTGGAATGCTTCTTGACAAGCTTCTGTCCATTCAAAGGGGGTGTCTTTAACTAGGAGGGCATATAGTGGTCTAGATATATTCGAAAAATTTTGTATGAACCTCCTATAAAAATCAGCATAACCAAGGAAAGATCTCACATCCTTTATTGTCTTAGGGGTATGTAGTTTAGAGATTAATTCAATCTTAGATTGATCAACCTCTATTCCTTTAGAAGAGACAATATGCCCTAAGACAATACCGGATGGTACCATGAAATGACATTTTTCCCAATTTAAAATCAATTCCTTTTCATCACAGCGAATTAATACTTTTTCTAAATTTATTAAGCATGCTTCAAATGAAGAACCAAAAACAATTAGGTCATCCATAAAGACCTCCATGCAATTTTCAACCATATCACTAAAAATACTCATCATGCAGTGTTGAAAAGTAGCTGAGGCATTACACAATCCAAATGGCATTCTACGAAAAGTATAAGTGCCAAAGGGACAAGTAAAGGTGGTTTTTTCTTGGTCTTCTAATTGCAATTTCTATTTGATAATAACCAGAATAACCATCTAGAAAACAGTAAAAAGGATGACCAGCTACACGCTCAAGAATTTGATTAATAAAAGGGAGTGGGAAGTGGTCTTTCCGGGTGGCAGCATTTAATTTTCTGTAATCAATGCACATACACCACTCGGTCACAAGTTTGGTAGGGACTGGCTCTCCTAGGTCATTTTTTACCACCATGACTCCAGACTTTTCAGGAACGACTTGCGTAAGGCTTACCCACTTACTATCAGCTATGGAATATATAATACCCACATCTAACAGCTTCAACACTTCATTTTTCACTACTTCTTTCATAGTGGGGTTAAGCCTACGTTGTAAGTCTTTACGAGGATTAGTTCCTTCATCCAAATTTATTTTATAGTAGCAGATTAGGGGACTAATTCCCTTTAAATCAGCCATGCTCCATCCTAAGGCTAATTTGTGTGCATTTAAAGTTTCAATTAATTTATTACCTTTAAGATAATTTAGAAGAAATAATAACAGGAAAGGTATCACTTGGACCAAGAAAGACATTTTTTAAGCCCTTAGGTAGCGGCTTTAATTCGACTTTAGGTGCTTCCACATTTGAGTGGACTTGTGTCTTGCTTCTTTCAGGCAGCTCCTCAAACCTTGGTTGCCATGCCCGATTGTCATAATCCTAAAATTTGTCAAAAACAGCACAAATATCAATTATATCAGTTTTATCATCAAATAAATCTATCTCATAATTAACAAGAAAATTTTCAAGAGGATCATAATCATGAGTTAAAGAGACTCCCTCATTGATGAGTGACTCGATCATATAAAGTTGGTGGTTTTCGTCCTCATCTTCGGCTTGTTTTGCAACATTGAAAATATTTACTTTAAGGTTCATGTTACCAAAGGACAGTTTCATGAGTCCATTCCTACAATTTATTAGAGCATTCGTAGTAGCAAGGAAATGTCTACCCAAAATCAAAGGGATTTTAGAGTTAGTGTCAACAGTAGAAGTGGTATTAAGAATTAAGAAATCAACAGGATAGTAAAACTTATCGATTTGAATTAAAACATCCTCTACCACACCCCGAGGTACTTTGACTGATCGGTCAGCCAATTGCAATACCCGGTTGGTTTGATTTCTCTTAACCCCAACTGTAAGTAAATGGAGAACGACATTAGGCTTACACTAGCTCCTAAATCTAGCAAGGCTTGTCCAACCTCATGATTTCCAATACTGCAAACAATGGTAGGACAGCCCGGATCTTTATATTTTGGGGGAATTCTTTGCTCAATTAACGCACTAACTTGCTCAGTTAGGAATGCTATTTCTTGATATGGTGTTTCCTCTTAATTGTGCATAAATATTTGAGAACTTTTGCATAGGTAGGGACTTGTTTAATTACATGCAAAAGAGAGAGATTAAGTTTCACTTGCCTTAAGTTCTCAAGGATTTCATTATTAATTTCCAGATTTTTCGGCCTTGGGTGTGCGCAATATGGGTTGGCCGTGTGCACTAGTGTGCACTGATGCTCGGCTAGTGTTCACTGATGTTGGGCTCGTCTGAGGATGTGCGCACATATACCATTGTTCTGCCTTGGGTGTGCGCAATATGGGTTGGCCGTGTGCACTAGTGTGCCTTGATGCTCAACCAGTGTGCACTAGTGTGAACTTATGCTGGGGCCGTCCGAGGATGTGCGCACATATGCCATTGCTCGGCCTTGGGTGTGCGTAATATGGCTTGGCCCTGTGCACTAGGCAATGGCTCAGACAAGGGTGTGCGCACTACGGCGCTCGGCTGTGTGCACAATGCAATGGCTCGGACAGGAGCGTGCGCACTACTGTGCTCGACCGTGTGCGCTATGCAATGGCTCGGACAGGGGTGTGTGCACTACGATGCTTGGTCGTGTGAACGATGCAATGGCTCGGACAGGGGCGTGCGCACTACGGTGCTCGACCGTGTGCCCGATGCAATGGCTCGGATAGGGGCGTGTGCGTTACGGCGCTCGGCCGTGTGCACTCGAAACTCCAAAGCATGCAACGTGGGGTCGGACGGCTTGGCATTGCAACAGATGAGTTCTTTAGATCTCTTCGCTTCTACTATTCAGTGAGAAATGGTGATTTCCCATGGACGGTGCCAATCTATTGATGCCAAAAATGTGTTTTGCTGAGCTGGAGGCCGGGTCTTGAGAAAATCTGCATAGGGTAAAGAGGTCAGCTAAGAGTCACCGGAGGGGATGCCTCCGATGATGCTCTGATGCTTTTGTTAGTATGTGGTAAGGTGCATAGGAATAATGGTGTTTCCTTTTTTTAGGTCCAGAAGCCCCCCTTTGGATTGCGTACCTGAGTCTTTTTATAGGGCTTTGAGGCGGCCCTTTTGCCTAAGGCGGTGGTGACGTGGAGCTGCAGCTGGCTTAGCAATGATGGCCTGGAGGGCGGTGGTCACATGGGGTCCAGCTGTGTGAACCTGGGTCATCCGCGTGTTGCCTTGCTGCCCTGCTTAGGGGCTGTCCACGTATGAGGCGGCCCTTGTACGGCCTGGAGGGCAGTGGTGACGTGGAGCTGCAGCTGGCTTAGCAATGATGGCTTGGAGTCCAGCTACTCGAATCTGGGTCCTCCGCGTGTCAGCCTACTGCCTACCATTAGGATGGTCCACGTGTCATCTTCTTATTGAATATGTGTTTTTTAGCAGTATCAATATCTTCATTTGAGTAGTTGTTGGCATAGCATGAAATGAATATTTACAATTAGAGCTTTTATTGTAGTGAGATTTTGGTGCGAGAGTTTGACAATTTAAAAAAAATTATAATTGAAAATTAATAAATTAATAGATTTGTTGGTAGACATAGCAAAAAAAATTAATGAATCTTTATTTTATTTATATATTTAATTGTTGCGGTTAAATTTTTTAACTAAAATTCAAGGAAATGGAGTTTTAGGAAAATCCAACTGTTTGAGAGCCCCAACATAATTAATTTAGAAAACTAAATGCAGTATATAGACGACTCCAAATGGTTGCCGCCAGTAAGTCTCATTATAACCATTACTGATTGACCGCTGGTTGACTCTGAGTATTCTCCTACTTGGTGAGTAATAGACAATCAACATTCTTTCCATCTGGGTTTAGGAGATCCTCAATACACCACACATTTTCAGTAGCAAATGCATTCATTTTTCTCCTGAAGTCCATCAAGAACTGCAGTCCACTCTGTGCTCAACTCGACAACAAGTTAGAGAAAGCTTCCAGAAGGTATGTCTCTGTATGTGTGTGTGTATATATATATATATATATATATATATATATATATATATATATATATACACACACATATATTGATATACCATTAACTGTTCTTCAGATCTTAGAAATTCTTTTCTAGCATTTGACTCTTGAAAAAAAATCAATTAATTTAGTAACCTTTTATTTACTTAACTAATTCAGTTTTCTTTATCTATCTTCCGTCTAAGTAGTGAAAATCTTCGAGCTACTTTAAATTCTAGGTTTCAAATGGGTCCTACTGTGTATCAGGTTGATCTCATTTTGAATTGTTACTCCGTTAGTAATTTGGATTTAGCTCCTCTGATATTTACCATGTGGTAGGTCTGTACTCTTTAGTAACTCGAACTGTTTTGTGAAAAGTTATCCTGATCTAATAATTGTATCCCAGCTAAACAAGTTTACAGTATTTCTTGGAGACGTGGAAATTCATTTGTAGTTCATCAAGGACAATAGAAAAGGGTTGCATTTGGAGTCATGGATTTTTTTCCACTAAGGTTGGATTCATGAATTTGGAAAACATGAAATTGTATTCACAACTTGATTTAAAATGATTCCATCGTTTGGATTGAGGGGAATGAGTGGAAAGGAGAGGAAATGACTGGGTAGAAGTATCTGAGAGTTTTTTTTAATCCTGAGATGATATGGAGGGGGTACATTAATCCCTCCAAATCCTTCAAAACTCTCATACATTTTAATGTTGTCTTGTCTGGGAGTTTTGGAAGAAGAGCAAAGTAGAGTTGATGAGAGAATTTGGAGGGGTACTATTTTCTTCTTCCCTTTCCTCTCCCTCTATCCAAACATACCCTTAGAGATTTTGCCATAACATTAAATTAAAGAATTTATTGAAGTCTGGAAAACTAGTGAATTTGAAGTATCAGATACCTCTTGTATATTCCTTTTTTTTTCAATGGAGTAGAACTAGTCTCTCCCTCTTCTTCATCCCTTTTTCCTTCCGCAACTCTAATATCTCCCATATTCTTTAGCTTAATTAAGAGAAAGTTCTTCCAGGGCATACCATGTGCTCTATTCAGTGCCATATTAAGAAGTTTTTCCTTTAATTTGTTACATCATGTACTTATCATGTTGGAATACCATTGCATTGAGGATTTAGCTGCTAAAACAGAAATCTTGAAATTTTAACAAATTATGAATTAGAGAATGAAATAAGTGAAGAAGTTCTTTCCAAAGAGAACTGTCGTTGCTGAAGCTAAATATATTAGTAATAAATCGAAAAAGTTCTGAGGTAGCACTCTCAAAAGTTAAACCTTTTCTTGTTTTTCAAGGATCAAGAAAGTTCATTAAAGCATTAGAACACATCATGGAAATCCAAATAAGGAGCAAGAAAAACAAAGCTAAAACATTTTCCAGAATAAATTCATCCTATTTCTAATAGCATTGATGGAACTATTTCTAGCACCACACTGCAGGTGCTCCTCAAGTAGTTTCAGCCTCCACTTATCAACGCTCTTCTGTAGACAGTAGGTAACTGATTTCTGAAAATGCTGGCATTAGGTTATGTTTGGATATGCTCTTCTGTCATTTACTCCTTGATTTCCTCTACTCTTGATTTT
Organism: Bretschneidera sinensis; assembly: GCA_023935145.1. NCBI lineage: Eukaryota > Viridiplantae > Streptophyta > Magnoliopsida > Brassicales > Akaniaceae > Bretschneidera > Bretschneidera sinensis. The sequence goes on from CM043705.1 coordinate 72,339,063, forward strand.
ATGTATTTGCTTTTCTGACTATAGTGGAAGCAGAACCATAAAAAGGAAAATTGTTACAACATTTGCATGCTTTTTGAAGCTACTGCTACTTTAATTGATACTTTCTTAGATGATTTAGGTGTAAAACCCTTTAGTATGCTCTGCTTCTCTTACTAGCGATTTAGCTTTTAGTTAGCTGGCGAATTTCAGATATGGTGTACACCAGGTTTTTAGCTGAGAGAGTTTATTTTAGAATAAGTTCTTCTGTATGGTATCTTTTTATCATCATAAATTATTTTTTAAAGGTATGATCACGTACTCTACTGCTATGGTTTGGTTGTTTTTAGTCAATTCAATTTACTTTGCCTAGTCTTCTATGCATGAGAAAGTTCAGGGGAAAGGACATCCTTAATCCAAAATTTAAGCCTTGCCCACAACCATTTGATTATTTTGCTTTGAATTTCATTGAAAGCCTTGTGTGCATTTTGGGCAGAATCGAACTGTCATAACTGGTTTTTTTGTGGCTGATTATCAAGGTGGTGCTAAGAAAGTTATCATCTTTGCTCCCAGCAAATACACCACCCCCATTTTTGTTGTTGGTGTGAATGAGAATGAATACTAGCCAGATCTCACATTGTTTCTAGTGCTAGCTCGCTGCACTACCAATTGCCTCGCACTCCTTGTAAAGGTTTTTTTGGCCATTTACTTTGTTCTAAATTCTTTTATGTAATTTTAGTGTGACAATGTTTGGTACAATTTTTACTCGACTATACTTGCATCTTATTGCAGGTCATTCACGACAGATTTTTGTATCATTGACAGCCTGATGACCACATGTCCACTGTTCACTCCATCACTGGTAAGCTTTCTCAGGTGTTTTTTAACCAGCTCGAAATGTAGAATGCTCTTTATATTTACCACGTTTCTTTCTGATTCTTAATCACGCCACCCAGAAAACTGTTGATGGGCCATCAAGCAAGGTTTGGAGATGTGGAAGAGCTGCTTCATTCAACATCGTTCCTAACACTATCCGCACAGGATCTACTAAGGTAAAGACATTTAAAATGCATATTGTAGCCAATAATTCTTGTCTTCATTGGTTATTATTTATTAATCATGTTCTTTGAGGAAAATTATTGCATGACTTACTGCTGTTTGTGCAAGCTAGGTTTGGTTACATGGGTGAACCAGTTGATTGTGTTATGGAAGTAGATCAAATGCGAATTTAGTCCCTCATGCTTCTATCTTTTTATAATTTAATAAGTGAATAAATTTTTTTTCTTTTTTTATCCATGAAATAGGCGTCAGTAGAGGATGCAAACTTTTGATTGTTCGTGTTCTAGATGCTTAAGGAGAGGATATTTGTTTATTAAAAATGTGGCACGTGTAGCCATTTAACTTTTTCGAACAAGCATGTAGAAAAACTAATATTTTTTGAGCAAAATTGGTAGGATTTTCAGATTGCGGAGGATGTTTTGATTTTAATTGCAAATCTAAATGCATGGTTTAGCTCTCATTATTTTAATTCTATGATGTATCTTCAAGAAAGATGTATAGAAGTACCAAAAATTGTGGATAATCTATAAATGTGGTTTAAATACAGCAGGCTTTTATAATCATTGGTGGGATTCCGTGCTTCAGGATGAGGAAGATGCAGATGCAGGAGCTAAGGAGAGCAGTGATGCACCAAAGGATGATTATGAACCGGATCGTGAAGAATATCTGAGTTTGGAGAGTCTAATCATTTGTTTCAAGTGTCCTTGTAATCAAGGTTATCAAATTCTTCTCTCCGGAGAGAGTTGTTACTACAAGGTCATGTAGATTTAGCAGGTAATTGGCCCAAAGGGTTTCATATATGCCAATTTTGCATGATTTGATATATAGTAGATTAAAGTTAAGAACTTTTGAATATGGAAAACAATTTTGACAACAGTGAAGTGGGCAACTTTGGGATTTCAAAAATACCCCTTCGCTAGTATTTTTGGTTGGATTTTCTTTCAGTGTTGTACAGCTTCATGAGCTCTTTCTAGCCATATAAGATTAGGAGGGTGTTTGGTTGCAATTATAACAAAGAAATCTTGTATTATGGGTTAGGACTCACCCGAAGCCACCCTTCTGGTTGATTTATATCTAAAAATCAGTACCAAATTACAGTAGGTCACATAAGCTTTCCAATGGCATTTGATGGCATAAAGAGGCCTATTGAAATTATTAGAGATAGATGGTTCAACACTTTTCATTTTTGGTTCAAATGAAGTTTTTGTAAATGAGTTTGATCTCCTAGACTTTGTGGACTTTCTTCCTTGTAATTAGTCTTAGCTTTATATATATATATATATAAAAAAAAAAAAAAATTAGGTCATTAAAGAGTTGTTGAGTGTTTTGTTGGAACTTTCTGAGCTAATGCTTTGGGTACTTGAGTTGAGTTTGGAATTGTTGAGATTTTACCTCTAAAATTTACTTACTCAAATTTTAGACAATAAACAAACAAGTATCAAGCACATAATAATTTAACATAGTTCAACAACCTCTTTACCCACGCCACCAACAAACCCACAACTTAATTAATTCTTAACAACTACTTTAGGAAAAACAAAATTATTACCTTGACAACCTCATAACCAAAAATCTCCAATACACCCAAAGCTCTAGTTATAATATTGGAATTACGAGTGTGCCTAAAATCTTCTATAGTACCCCTTTATATAGATGATATTTTCCTAATACTATTAGGAAAAGAACATCATCATAGTAGACTATTACTACTTGTACAAAGAATAATCTCATAAGAAACTAGTATTATTTCTATTAGAACAACCAACTATAAAATAGGAAATTACTTTTCCCAAACCAATTAGAATTATTTTTTGTGAGAATTTGAGCCAAAATCGTAACAAATCTCCACTTTGGCTCAAATTTTCCACATCAACAAATCTAACTTTCTTCTTAGTTGGTGTGATTCTTCCTTTTGGTGCTTCCATGTCTCTTCCACTTAATTTTCCAAGCAAAACCTTCCCATCAAACACTTAATTTCTAATGCTCCTTTTAGTTTGCATAGTATATTTAGGAGACACTATCTTGAATTCCTAATTGGCTAAGGAAAATTCAATTAACATTTTGTGTCCACTCCTAATCACCATTGGAGTTGAACTCTTGTGCACTTTATGTTTCTTATTTCTCTTGTGTTGACTTCTATTATAAATAGGGCTATTTTACGAGTTATTACTTGATGTTAAGAGACTGAGAGCGTGATTCTAAGTGTGTTTGGAGTGCTTTGGGTGTAAGAGGGACTGAACAATTCTTTAATCTCCTTTTGTTATAGCAAATCTTCTCAGTTGTCCAGCCTGTGGATGTAGACGATCATCGAACCACGTAAGTCCTTCGCTTGGTCGCATGTGATTGTTTCATTGTCTTGATGTAGGATAGAAAAGAAGGAAGGGAAGAATATATGGAAGAGGAAAGAGGAAGGGAGAGAAGAAAGAAAAAAAAGGGAGAGGAAAGAGAGGAAAGGAGGTTGAAATAGATCAAGAGAGAAGAGGGAGAGTGAAGAAAATAAGGGTTTATCTTTGTGGGGCAAGTTACTTTTGACTAGTTAGTCAGTTATACCTGTAAACTACAGCTGAGTAACAGCAGTAATAGTTGTTACCCATAGAACTAGGGCTTTGACAAATCATTTTATGAGCTTCTTTCCAGCCTGAATGTAGTCTCCATTCACTCCATCTGCTTAAGATGTAAAGCAAACCTAAGGGTAAATAAAAAGTAAAGTTTAAGCAACTAAATGGGTTGGTATATTTCAAGGCAATAAATGCACCAGAAGCTGTGTACTATATGAAATGGTGTGATGACAAGCCGAAACCAATCAATGCTAATACCACACACACGCCAAAGATCAATATTTTAATGTCTCAAATATGTAGAAGATAAAACTTTGAGCATAGAAATTATGGTTTTGAGAATTGCCTAAACTTCTTCCTCTCTTCCTGTAAGGAGTTTTGAGTACTATTATAGCAACAAAGCAACAACTTCTAGTCATACGAGCCCCAAATAGTTCTAGTTAAAATTGAATTTTGATTATAGACCCTTGACGCATGCAGGACTACAGGTAATGATGCTTTGACGGTGAAGTACAGTACTAGTCTTTAAGAAAACAAGATCATGTAGTTAAAGCAACAGGAAAAATTTGCGAGCTCTAATCACTACTCTGACTCAAACTTGCCTTTAACCCCTGGGACCTGGATTTTCCAGGCCCTTTCTTCTTACCTCAATCTTTCTGGAATTGGAAATCTCACGTTTTAATATATATATTTTCCCCTTCCCCTTGAAGACTGATAAAAAGTATAATTGTTTAGAACCCTTGTTTGCTTTACCTGCTTGATAATGGAGTTTCAGTTTTTAGCTCATACTAGTTAAATAAGGTGCTAAAATTAAGTAAATTAAGTTAAATACAATTCTCTTCTTCCCTCCCTTTCTCTTCCAGTTTATTTAATGCTACGATCGGTCTCCTTATCCAACTACTCTAAACCAAAACAGTAAGAACTGGCCAATCGCAGATTTCATGAATCTATCTGGCATTTTAAACAGGTGTAGGAAATAGTTGCGCAATCTTCCTGTAATTTAATGTGAAATGGCTGTTTTAAGTGCCTGTAATAGTTCAATTACTTAAACAATTCCTTCAGCAGTTCATAGAAATATTGGTAAATAATTAATAATGTCTTAAGAATTTAATTTTTATCTTACTTCTCTTAAAAAATTAAGGGGAAAGAAGAACTGAGTACCTCACTCTATGTGTGCCCTTGTACCAAGCTGCTATGAATAGTGACTGGAAAGTTGATAAGGCTGCCATTGATAAATATCCTGATTTAGTTCGCATTGCAATTACCAATAAAAACAACTCTTCATATTGCTGCTGCAACAAAATGCACGGCCTTTGTAATGAATTTGGTTAGATGCATGAGGAAAAAAGACTTGTCATTGAGAAACAGGGATGGCAATACAACAATTTGTTTTGCTGCTGCATCAGGAATTGTGGACATTGCTATGGTGATGGTAGAAGTCAATGAAAACCTGCCGGTGGTTTGAGGAAATAGAGGAATGACATCACTCTTTATGGCTGCTTTGTTTGGACACCGGGATATGGTGTTATATCTTTTTTTTTAAGACTGATTTTGGAAGTGTAACTCATGACGAAAACATAAAGATCTTTCATGCCATTATCTCAGCTGATCTTTACAGTATGATTAAATCCTCATTTGAGTAGCTGTCGGCATAGTATGAAACGAAATTTTTTCTATTTTACTATGTTCGTAGAAAATATTAAGGAGGTATAAGTGTTTCCGAACAAAAATTTACATAAACTTTATGCACATATGTGCTGCCTATAAAGAGGTACTAGCTATATGGGGCCAAGGGTCCTCTTAAAATTTCAAGAAATATGTATTCTGGTTTACTGACTAGGAGAGAGTTGCTTCAACACTCATATCAATTCGGTAGCATTTGTGTGGTCCAATCAACATGTGCTTAGCTTCCTAAGAAGTATTTTTGGACTGCGTGTGTGGGACATATTTTTTACAAGAAAATCTAAAAAAGAATGGTGCTTTACTCTAATATGTATGTTCATTTTTATGAAAAGGAAAGTTTATCTTGCAGATCCCAAGTCTTGTCTTTTATATAAATCTAAAAAAAAAAATGACGCTTTGCTCTATTATGAATGTCACCCTATATTCTTAAGTTAATTGCAGTATGTCAAATCTCATCTTCATTACCATTTAACCAATAGTCTTTAGAAGGCAATCCGATAGTTTTTATTTTAAAAGATACATTTCCTTGATCCTTTCTTGATCTAGGTCAATACATTGGCAGTTGGCAGCTTCCATAGAATTTCCGTTCATGATTTGGTCATCAGTTCACCTAAACATTTCATATAGTCACCATTTTACACTCATAGTAAGTCGTCGTCTTTTGTGCTCAGATGTAGCTCTGCAAATGTTGGAAAGTGATTCATCATTAGCCACTTCACGAGATCAAAATGGGGAAACAGCTTTACGCTTGATGGCTTGCAAGCCGTCATCAATTGCCAGTAAGAGTCAGCTGGGGTTTTGGAAAAGATTGATCAACTCCTGTAAGTTCATCAAACCAAATATATATATTATTTATAAAAAAAAAAAATATACTACACCATAGAAGGTATCCCTCTCTCATCTTTGATGTGAGTGCAATTTGATCATTGGTCTCTTATGTGATGAAAATCGACGTTACCAGCTAAGTTAGTTGGCACCTACCAAACTCGATATTTCTAAAGAGCACTTGATGCTGACTTAAACTTGGGAAAATAAACTTTTCTTTGCCAGCCCACAGTAGACCTGGCAAGTTACTTGACCTCCTAAATTTTTGTAAAATAACATTTTCTCAGGAAAGCCATCCCATATCCCTTCTTTGAGAGAGGTGCCTCTAAGCCATCAGGCTGCTGAAAATATTTTATTCTTAAACATCAATTAACAGTTTATGTTGTCATTTTCAGTTTATAATTTGTATGCAGTGTAATCGATACTGTACTTTCTTCTTTGCCCCTTTTAATCACTATATTATGCTTTAACTGACATAAATTCTACTGTTAGCCTTCGGAGGGATCTATCAAGAGGCTTTGATGAGAACATTAGCCCATCAACTTGTTGAAATTTTTTGGAAAGAGGTTCTAAAATTGCCTGATTGGGAGATTTCAAATTTTATTAGACGGCCTTCTAGACTGTTGTTTTATGCTGCAGCATTTGGGAACACCGAGTTTCTGATTATTCTTATTCGTTCTTATCCTGATCTGATATGGGAAGTCAATGACGAGAGCCAAAGATAGTACCGTGAAGACGAAATTGTAGCATATCAATGCCCACGCTTCAGAGGCTAATCATTAGTCAGGTCAAACTGTCATGCCTTGCTTCTATGTCTAAGGAAAGTAAGGAGCTTAAGTAAGCCTTGTATGCCTCTTCATTGAGATTTTTTTAGTAGTGATGATATTTTTTTTTGTTGTTGGGTGAAGAAATGTAGAATTGGAGTAGTGTTTCCATGGTTGTGTATGGGATGAGGTATTTTGAAAAAATATGAAAATTTTATGTGCAATGATAAAACCATGACATTGTTTTTCTAATGGTGTTTCTGGGTACATTTTATCTTTCAGAAAGATATGGAATTATTGATAGGTTAGTACTGCTGATTGCACGAGCATTTTCACATACTAACCCACACACTGGCAAGTTTTGCTCTTCCCACTTATATGGAGGTATAGCTTATCTATTGAATGTTAGAACTTAAATATAATTTAAACATGCTAAACAACTTAAGTAGCATTTAGATTAAATGCGGAATAATAAAGACCGTAAATATACCTCCGGCCATTGAAACTTTTCACTTACATAATCTGCTATTCTCTCGATATTGGTTCTTCTATACTCTCAGAACTCTCTTCAATTTGATGGTGTATGAAAGAAAAATGAGTAGTCCCGAGTCTAGGGACCAAAAATAGATTTATACTTGTTTTCCCATCAAGAACATCCGTTCATATTTCATACGTTTGTTACCACAATCAATGGGTAGCCAAATGGTTGAACATGGACCATATATAGATTGGTTACATATACCTTATACTCTCAATACAACCATTGAGAATATGAACCAACATTCCTTAAGCATACACCTTGTATTGCTCTCTCACCTTCTTGCTATATGGTTATCCTATTTATAGGAGAAATACAAGAAGAATGATTGAATTAACTTGACCACAATTAATTCATAGTGGAGCTTAATGGCCTCTACCAATTCCACTAGATAGTGGAGTATAATGGCATCTACTAAGTGGAATATAATGGCCATTTAATTGTTCCACCATATAGTGCTTGAATTTATTACATTCTCCCAGTTCGTCCATATGTTTAACCTAACTTAAACCCATTGATTATATTTTAAGAAGTAAATACATGAATCATGACGATAAGTCCTCTAAGAGTGAGTATCACCTTCCATATATTATGATGCATTTAGTTCCTCAAGTTTTATTCTTCATGTGACAACATTTCTTAATGAATAAACCCTAAGTTTATTCTTGGTCCTATACATATGATTTTTCTCAAAAAAATTAAGGTGCATATGAATATGAAAAAACATCAAAATATGTAAGAGTTTCATTAATGAACTATATGTATACACTTACAAAGTAGAACCAAGTCTCATTTTCTCTACATGATCCTTGAATTTCAGAGGTTGCATGCCCTTAATCAAAGGATCAACGATCATTAATTTAGTGCTAATGTGTTCAATGACCACTTTCTTTTCTTTTACACGTTCTCTTATGGTTAAATACTTAATGTCGATGTGTTTACTTCGACTTCTACTTTTATTGTTCTTAGCCATAAAGACAGCAGCTAAATTATCGTAGAAAATTCTCAATGGCTTAGATATAGAATCCATGACTCTAAGCCAAAAAATGAAACTCCTAAGCCATACACCATGTGAAGTGGCCTCAAAACAGAAGACGAACTCGGCTTCCATAGTAGAAGTAGCAGTCAATGTCTGCTTAACACTTCTCCAAGAAACAGCTCCACCGGCCATCAGAAAAACATACCTTGATGTTGATTTACGTGAATCAACACGGCCAATAAAGTCTGAATCAGAGTAGCCAATCACATCCAGATTGTCCATCTGTCTATATATAAACTTGTAGTCTTTAGTTCCTTGAAGATACCTCATTACTTTCTTTGCAGCTCTCCAGTGGTCTATACTTGGTTACTCTGATATCACCTTAGCATCCCTACAACAAATGCAATGTCAGGTCTAGTGCAGACCTGAGCATACATAAGGCTTCCGACTTCAGAAGCGTATGGAATGTTCTTCATGGATTCCCTCTCAAAATAATTCTTTGGTCATTGGTTCAAATTGAACTTATCACCCTTCACAATAGGAGCTACACTTGGTGAACAATCTATTATCCGAAATCTCTCTAAAACTTGATATAGGTTTCTTGTGACAGACCTAAACACCTCGAGGTCTATCTCTATGGATCTTAATGCCAATGACATAAGATGGCTCACCCATATATTTCATATCAAAATTTTTAGAGAGAATTGTTTCATCTCATGTAGCAAGCCTCTATCATTAGTTGCAAGTAAAATATCATCCACATATAAAACAAGAAATTTTTTTTTACTTCCACTGACTTTCTAGTATATACATTGATCCATGGGATTTTCAACAAAATCAAATGAAGAAATTACTTTATGGAATTTAAAATACCATTGACGGGAGGCTTATTTTAAATCGTATATGAATTTCTTAAGCTTGCAAACCAAATGCTCACCATCATTAGAGGAGAAACCTTCAGGTTGTTTTATATAAACCTCCTCCTCCAGATCTCCATTAAGAAATGCAGTTTTCACATCTATTTATTGCAGCTCAAGGTCAAAATGAGTAACTAATGCCAAAATAATACAAAGAGAATCTTTCTTAGATACAGGAGAGAAAGTCTCCGTATAATCGATTCCTTCTTTTTGAGTAAATATCTTAGCAACGAGTCTTGCTTTGTATCTCTCAATGTTGCCTAATGAATCTTTCTTGGTCTTAAAGACCCATTTGCAACCAATGGCCTTCGCCCTATTAGGCAACTCTACAAGATCCTAGACTCCGTTGGTTTTCATGGAATTCATCTCTTCCTTCATGGCATTGTGTCACAAGGTTGACCCCTTGCAACTCATGGCCTGTGAAAAGGTTTCATGATCATTTTCGGCTCCAAAAGTATAGTCAGATTCTTGTAGATACACAATGTAATCACTAGGAATTGCTGATCTCTTGTCTCTAGTAGATTTTCTTAATGTTGTACCAATGTCTCCCAGGGGAGCTTATGGTTCAACTGGCTATTCAAGAGCTTGTGGTATTTCCTGAACTGCTTGATCTATTAGAATGTTGTCAGCAGCTTGTGGAACCTCAATGATCGATTACTCAACACGAGCTTGTACTTGAGGCGTGCAATAAACTATAACCAATCTATCATTTGATGAAGGTTGAGATTCTGTATGATCATGTGCAGGAACTAAGTTCCTGAACCGATCTTTCCCACTGATCATATTATTCTCTAGAAACTTAGTGTTTCTTGATTCCATAATCCTAGTAGTATGAGTTGAACAATAAAACCTGTAACTCTTGGACATTTCGGTATATCCAACGAAATACCCACTAATGGTCATCGGATCTAGTTTCTTCTCTTGTGGGTTATAAATCTTCACCTCAGACTGACATCCCCAAACGCGCATATGTCGAAAACTCGGTTTTCAACCTTTCCATAATTCAAATGGTGTCTTGGGAATAGCCTTGGTTGGAACTCAGTTTAATATACACGCAGCCGTCTTTAGTGCTTCAATCCATAAGGATGTAGGAAGGTTGGAGTTGCTAAGCAGACTCCGCACCATGTCCCACAAAGTTCGGTTTCTTCTTTCTGCAACACCATTCTGGTCCGGGGAACCAGGCATAGTGTATTGGGCAACAATCCCATGTTCTTGAAGAAACTTGACAAAAAGACTAGGTACTTGTCCACTTTCTGTGTATCTACCATAATATTCTCCACCTCTATCGGATCTCACAATTTGTATTTACTTTCCGCATTGGTTCTCAACTTCAGCTTTAAAGACTTTGAAGGCATCCAATGCTTCATTTTTCTTATGAAGCAAATAGATATACATATATCGTGAGTAATCATCGATAAAAGTGACAAAATATTTCTGACCATGTGCGTCCATGTCTAGACAATATATATCAGTATGAATGATTTCTGATATGTCTGAACTCCTATTAGCATATTTCTTGGACTTGTTGGTCTGCTTTCCCTTAATGCAGTCCACACAAGTCTCAAATCAGTATAATCTAGAGTACTAAGTTCATTCACTAATCTTTTAATTCTTTCTATGGAGATATGTCCTAATCTCCGGTGCCATAACGTAGAGGAGTCCTTGTTAATACTACACCTTTTAACGCCAGTTTGAACATGCATTGAACTATAAGTGGCATCATTTTGTAAATAAAGACGATAAAAACCATCAGACAAAATACTATTCCCAACACAATCAGTTTTATAAAATAAACTGAAATATATGTCTTGAAAATTAAAGGAATATCCAAATGGTATAAGTCCGAAAACAGAAATCAAGTTTCGTGAGAAACTTGGTACATAAAAGGTTCTTTCTAATTTTAAAATAAAGCCACTACTTAAAGTTAAAATGAAAGTTCCAATCGCCTCCACATGTGAGCCCATCTTGTTGCCTGATAAGATGCTTTGCTCACTTCCCACTGGCTTCCTTAGGTTTTGCATACCCTGCAAGGAGTTTGCAATATGGATTGTAGATCTAGAATCAATCCACCAGGTGTTAATTTTAACATTAACCATATTAGATTCATAACAAACAAACGAGGTTGGTTTACCTTTCTTCTCAAGCCATTTTTGGAATTTGATGCATTCTTTCTTCATATGTCCCTTCTTTTTATAAAAAAAAAATTTCTTCTTTCTTGATATCAGCTTGAGGTGGTATTTTACCTTTCCCCTTCTGATTGGTTTTGTGATTGGCTTGAGATTTGATAGGTTTAGCTTTGTCCTTCCTTCGGGTAGTAGCCAGCATTGCACTCTCACTCAGTTCCATCACAAGTCTCTCTTCTTCTTGAACACACATGGTCATTAATTCATTGATTGACCATTTGTCTTTATGTGTGTTGTACGAGATTTTGAAAGGCCCATACTGAATTAGAAGGGTGTTCAGAATGTAGTCCACCAGGAAGGACTTCGACGTATCAACCTCGAGTTTCTTAAGTTGAGCCGCAATGTCATGCATTTGCATTATGTGCTCGCGCACACCTTTTATGTTGGTGAGTCTGAGGGATGATAATTTCATTATCAGGGTACTTGCTAATGTCTTTTCTGAAGTGACGAATTGATCGTCAATGGCTTTTAGCAAATCACGGACTTTCTCATGCTGGTCGACAGAACCGTGTATACCGACGGTTATCTTAGTCTTGATAAACATCACATTGAGCCAGTTAGATCGTTCCCATTGCTTATATAGCGTGACCGCAACTGAAGTGCTATTATCGGCGATTGCTGGTGGTTTGTCCTTTCTAATAGCATAATCTATGTCCATCCATCCTAGATGGAGGAGAATCCTCTTCTTCCATATCTTATAATTATCTTCCCTAAGTTCGGGAATGTCATAACGGATATCAGAGAAACTAGTGGGTTGAGTAACTGCATAAAGTCCAAAAGTTTGTGTCAAGATTTGAGGTCTAATTTTCTAAATTGCATGTTTTACCAATGTAAAAACACGTTGAAATTGAATCTAATTTCATTAAAAATTACCTGTGGGCTAAATTTTTAATTTAATAAGATTCTATATACTTTATTATAGATTTAATCAAACTATTTTTACTAAATTCATAATGTATATTATAATTACAGTTTGATGTTTTTCTATCTTTAAACTTTATAATAAAACTATTAAATTAATTCTTCTTAACTCTTGTGGGTAAATTAAGAAAAATTAATTTTAATATATTATCCTAATTAATTATATAAACATAATAAAATCCATGTGGGGTAAAATCATTATATTTATATAATTAATTACAATTAATATCCATTATGTGATCCTAATCGACTTAATATATAGTTTTATATATTAAAGATGTTGTGGCTACTCTTTAAATATTTAAAATTATATGGTTCATTAGACATTCATTTTTATTATATTTAGGCTCTACTTAATGCCTAAGAACAATTATGCAGTAACATAATAGGTAATCACTAAGAGTGTTCTCAGGATAATTGGTCGGGATAAAGCCTCATTAAAAACTAGAATCCTTAGACATAGCATTGTATCAGATCATGCTTTTCTTATGCCAACTACAATTGTTTATAAATTATTCATAATATTTAACTTAATTGTTCATACTAATATATTATGAACCTTAATGTATTATGCACAAATTAAGTTTTATGAGAATAACTTATTTTTACATAATCTAACAATATCTAAATTTAATAATACGTTATCATATGTAAATAAAATTATCATAAATAAAACATAAATTGCATAATTTAAACATAATATTATGCACTTAATTTAATTCATTGCACAAAATAAACTCATTCTAAAAGCATGAATTGAAAAACAAAAAAATGCTAAAAATAAATATTTAATCAAGTTGCATATATAGAACTAACATAAATAGTATATATGCATAATCTTAATTTGAGCAAAATAATCACAAATTAAAAACAAATACCCAACATTAAATTATTTATGCACTAAAACTATTTAAACTTAAATTGCATGCATAACCAAAAAAAAGAAGTTATACATGCATAACAACATAATTTTAAGCACATAAATAAAATAAATACTTATAAGGGTTCATAAACATTATTTTTGCAAATAATTACAAATCATATGCAAAATTGTAAAACCTATAAAATTAGGCCAAAATCTAAACTTCCAAAAATACATATAGTGTTTTTGGAAAGTTTTACAGATTGCTTAATACTTCAAGTCAGAGGCAAACAAAGCTCTAATACTAAATATTAGAACTTAAATATAATCTAAACATGCTAAACAACTTAAATAGCATATAGATTAAATGCATAATTATAAAGACCGTAAACATGCCTTCGGTCATTGAAGATTTTCACTTACACAATCTGTTATTTTCTCGATATTGGTTCTTCTAGACACTTAGAACTCTCTTCGATTTGATGGTGTATAAAAGAAAAATGAGTAGTCCTGAGTCTAGGGACCAAAAATGGATTTTTACTTGTTCTCCCATCAAGAACATCCATCCGTATTTCATACATTTGTTACCACAATCAATAGGTAGCCAAAGGGTTGAACATGGACCAATATAGATTGGTTACATATACCTTATACTCTCAATACAACCATTGAGAATATGAATCAACATTCCTTAAGCATACACCTTGTATTGCTCTCTCACCTTCTTGCTATATGGTTATCCTATTTATAAGAGAAATGCAAGAAGAATGATTGAATTAATTTGACCACAATTAATTCATGGTAGAGCATAATGACCTCTACCATTTCCACTAGATAGTGGAGTATAATGGCCTCTACTAAGGGTGATGGCCTCTACCATATAGTGCTTGAACTTCACCATATAATGATTAAATTTATTACATTGAAAACATTAATCGGCTGTTAATGTAAAAGTGATATGTGAGAATTGTGTGTGACTTGCTTACTGAGCTTTTTGTTTGTTTACCAATGTGTGGATGGGGTAGAGAAATTAGTCATGTTATTATATGGAGTGGTGTGCGGAAATTGGTGTGCAAATAGCATTTTAAGTAAAGAAATTCATATTTTCGCATCATGATTTCGGGGCATATTGAAAAGATAACAATTGGGTCATAACACTTTTAGTTATATTTCTTGTATGTATACTTAAGCACAAACTGTGGTGGAGTTAGGTGTACCCTTATGGTGGATCTAACTTTGAGAAAACTGAAATCAATTAAACCCAAGAAGCTTGCAGCCACTTAATCGATGCCAACTATGAAATTGAAATCAGGATTAGAGCATGAAAATTTACCTAGTAAAGGTTTGGCAACACTTTGATTCAATCGGATTTTAGAAAAAGAGTCAAATATTGATTTCTTTCGGGTGTTTGATGTGAGGGAAGAGTGATTGATTGAAGTAGACTAGATCACCTATCCAACAACCTCTCACTTCTGGAGAAAGAGAGAGAAATCTTGTATGAGTTGTCCTGAATTTGTGTGGTGACAACAAAAAAAGGAAGGAGAAGGGTCGAGGGAGAGACGGAGGCATGGGATGGCGGCTGTAGTGGATGCACTGGTGGGTGCGGTGGTGCTAGGTTGGGTATGTGGAGAAGTAAGGGAGGCTTGAAGAGAGCAAGGAGCGGCGGAGTGGTTGAGCTATGTCACGGACAGGAAGGGTGCTACTTTGAAACAGGATAGTATACATAAATCTAATGGTGGTATATTGTAATTAAGAAAAATTGTTAAGGGTAAAATGGGAAGAAAAGGTACCATCACATGGTTCTGGTACCATCACTTAGCCTCTTTTTATATTATAGTAGAATTATAATAAAGAAACGTGAAACCCCAAGTGCATTTTTACTCTATCCTTGATAATTTATCATGGAACTTAAAGCACGATTTATTGGATGGTCGAAACAAGATAGGTCGTAACAATATGATAATCAATTCATGTTTTCTCGTATTATAACAACTTTTCATGTTACTGGGGTCTTGAATAGTGAATTAAACTCTACGAAACGAAAATAGGACAATTAACCCTTAAAAATTGGATCCACTCCTAAATTTTCCCTCTAATTCTTAATCGTAACAATTCTATCCTTGAAGGTTTTCCAGCCATCCTTTTGCTAGACATGGTTACCTCTTACTAAAATAATAATAAAAGAAAATTAAAACTACGTGACAAACAATCATATTTTGAAGTGAAAATAAAAAAATAAAATATAATTACATCTTTCAAATTTAATGTTTAATAGTAGTATTTATAATTTAATCATAAGTTTTGAAAAAATCAACAAACTCATCCAACTGTTAAAGAATTTTACAGAAAAAATAAAGAAAATATAAATGCTCTTTAACTATTCCTCACATATAAATAAGTAAATAACATACAACTCACATGGTTAACAAAAAAAAAAAATCTTCATTAATTCTGTACTCACCATTAACTAAAAGATATATACAAGTTGATGCTTTCAAGTGAAGGAAAATTCCAAGAAGAATCATCTCCAAATGGAGGGAAAGTACTGTTCCCTGCCAGTGAATCCTTCTATCCTAATCCACCTGAAGACAAGTCTGTAGCCAGTTCTCACAAGGAGGACTTCGTTATGAGCTCACCTTGTTCTGCGGAATCATCTACTGTTGCTTGCTTTGAGTATGTTTACTTCTTACAAACTATTTACTCTTCAAAAGCACCCCTATCCAGCTATCCTATAGTGAGGCAATTCTTGATCCAAAATGGCAACAGGCTATGGATGAAGAACTAAGTGAATTGGAAGAGACTTGCACATGGGTCTTTGTTCCTTTGCCTGAAGGGAAGAAAGCAATCGGTTGTCAATGGGTTTATAAAATTGAAATTATAGAGCTCGTCTAGTAGCAAAGAACCAACCTGACCAATACATGTTGATTATGAGGAAACATATGATCTAGTGCAAAATCGAAATATGTTTGCATGTTGATCACTGTTGCTCGTTTCAATGGCCGGAAAATTTATCAAATTAGATGTAAAGGATGCCTTTTTATATGGGAAGCTTGATGATGAAGTTTATATGCATGGTTCCTCCTCCACGTAAAGGTAAGGCACAACATGTATGTTGATTTCACTGAGTTTTTTTATGGTTTAAAACAATTATCATGTGCTTAGTTTGGAGAATTTAGTAGTACTATTGTTGGAGCTGGTTTCGTTAGCCTCTTGAATGATCCTGCAGTGTTTTGCAAAACCAGAGTTAGGTAAGGTGCTTTTTTAAGATTTGTAAAAGACAATTACACATTACTTGAACTTAGTACCTTTAAGACTTAGGACCTCCACCTTAACCATTGAAGTTAGGTAATGTGTTTTTAGTTTTTTTCTTCGACGAAATGAATATTGCAGGGGATGATGATACTGAGATTTCTTATTTGGAGAGATTACTACATTCCAAGTTCAAAATGAAGAATATGGCTCATTCGCAACATTTCCTTGGAATAAATTTTACGGAGTATCATTGTTTATTTCAATCTTACTATGCTGAAGATATAATAAAACAGGTTTGATTGACAGAGGGATGATTAATAGTCACTGACTCAACATATGGTGTTCCCTTGTTTGATCCAACCCGTTACAGACAGATAATAGGTTGTTTGATCCATTTGACAGTTACTCGTCCTGACATTTATTCTGTGTACATTGTAAGTCAATTTATCTTTGCCCCTACATCAGTTCGTTGGAATGCAGTTGTCGGAATCTTACAGTACGTTTCTGGGACTTTGAACCAGAATCTTCCTGTTCTTATGCCTTGGAGGTGGATATTATTGCCTGATGCAATGCGAACTGATTACGGGATGTTAATGATACACTTCCAATTTTTTCAGCTTCTTACTAATTTTTTTACTCCAAGCTACCAGTTTATCTCATAACTAGCAAACTAGAGATAAACTCAGCAACGCCCAAGGTTTCGAGGAATTGTTGACAATTATGTTGCGTCTATAACTTTTGAACTTTTTGTCATTGGCATATTCCATGTTATATAAATATTGTTTCATGTATTCATTATACATTTGATTCAAATAAAGTTTTGTGATAAGAATTTTGCCTTCTTTCATGAGAAGGTTTATTCGGACTTGATATGAATGAGGCTGAATAGGACCTTAGTATCAAAACACTTACTAATTATTCAGGTCGCAAGAATTTTCATTGTGAATATTCTAAGTCGGGTACGGATGATATGCTTTTGATCTGTCCCGAAAAGGGAACTTAGTACAGTACACTTAAACGGGTTTGTGATACCATTTTTCCATTAAAAAAATACTACTTATTTAATATTGTTAGAATATAAAAAAATGTTTGAGCATTTTTTTCAACATGTTTATTTTTTTAAGATAATTATTTAATCATCTCTTTTTTTTCTTCAAATTGAACTACATATCGAAAGATAATCCACTGTCTTCCCTCTTCCCTCCCATCTCTTAGATTTAAGAATTTGAAGGGACTGCAAATAAGTAAATTACAATCTAGGGACTCCGTGTCCGTGAGAGAAGGGGAAGCAAAGCGCTTCCTCGGTTATTGTGCTAAGAGGCACAAAACTAAAAAAAATATCTTCAAGCCTTGGTGGGAATCATTAACCATTCAATCAACAGACAACATGGTTAGGTTAATTAGTTGCATCCATGTTACTTTGAATCATTATCAACTTTTATTTTTATTTTTTATTTTTATCATAATTCATAAAATGTAGTACAACTTTTTATGACAGAGATATGGCCCACACTAGACATCACACTGCATGTGAGCCGCAACTTATCAAAAGATAATTGTTTTGAAAAGTAGAAGAAGGAGAACGAATGCAATTGGTTCATAAATTTATAACCATTACTGATTGACTGCTGGTTGACTCTGAATGTATTCTCCTACTTGGTATGGAGTATCGACAATCAACATTTTTTCCATCTGTGTTTAGGAGATCCTCAATACAGCACACATTTTCAGTGGCAAATGCATTCATTTTTCTCCTGAAGTCCATCAAGAACTGCAGTCCACTCTGGTGCTCAACTCGACAACAAGTTAGAGAAAGCTTCCAGAAGGTATGTCTCTGTATACAGTGTATATATACCCACACACGCATATTGATATACCATTAACTGTTCTTCAGACCTTAGAAATTCTTTTCTAGCTTTTGACTCTTTAAAAAAATCAATTAATTTAGTAACCTTTTATTTACTTAATTAATTCAGTTTTCGTTTTCTATTTCTATCTTCCGTCTAAGTAGTGAAAATCTTCGAGCTACTTTAAATTCTAGGTTTCACATGGGTCCTACTGTGTATCAGGTTGATCTAATTTTGAATTGTTACTCTGTTAGTAATTTGGATTTAGCTCCTCTGATATTTACTATGTGAGTAGGGCTTTACTCTTAAGTAACTCGAACAGTTTCGTGAAAAGTTATCCTGATCTAATAATTGTATCCCAGCTAAACAAGTTTACAGTATTTCTTGGAGACGTGGAAATTCATTTGTAGTTCATCAAGGACAAGATAAAAGGGTTGCATTTGGAGTCATGGATTTTTTTCCACTAAGATTGGATTCATGAATTTGGAAAACATTAAATTGTATTCACAACTTGGTTTTAAAGGATTCCATCGTTTGGATTGAGGGGAATAAGAGGAAAGCAGGAGAGAGGAGAGGAAATGAATGGGTAGAAGTATCTGAGAGTTTTTTTAATCCTGAGATGATATGGAGGGGGTACATTAATCCCTCCAAATCCTTCAAAACTCTCATACATTTTAATGTTATCTTGTCTTGTCTGGGAGTTTTGGAAGAAGAGCAAAATAGGGTAGATGAGAGAATTTGGAGGGGTACTATTCTCTTCTTCCCTTTCCTCTCCCTCTATCCAAACATACCCTTACAGATTTTGCCATAACATTAAATTAAAGAATTTATTGAAGTCTGGAAAACTAGTGAATTTGAAGTATCAAATACCGCTTGTATATTCCTTTTTTTTTTTCAATTCGTTGTAGTAAAACTTGTCTCTCCCTCTTCTTCATCCATTTTTCCTTCCATAACTCTAATATCTCCCATATTCTTTAGTTTAATTAAGAGAAAGTTCTACCAGGGCAGACCACATGCTCTATTCAGTGCCATATTAAGAAGTTTTTTCCTTTAATTTGTTACATCATGTACTTATCATGTTGGAATACCATTGCAATCAGGATTTAGATGCTGAAACTGAAATCTGGAAATTTTAACAAATTATGAATTAGAGAATGAAATAAGTGAAGGACTCCTTTCCAAAGAGAACTCTAGTTGCTGAAGCTAAATATATTAGTAATAAATCGAAAAAGTTCTGAGGTAGCACTCTCAAAAGTTAAAACCATTTTCTTGTTTTTTCAAGGATCAAGAAAGTTCATTAAAGCATTAGAACACATCATGGAAATCCAAGTAAGGAGCAAGAAAAGCAAAGCTAAAACATTTTCCAGAATAAATTCATCCTATTTCTGATAGCATTGATGGAACTATTTCTAGCACCACACTGCAGGTGCTCCTCAAGTAGTTTCAGCCTCTACTTATCAACGCTCTTCAGTAGACAGTAGGTAACTGATTTCTGAAAACACTGGCATTATGTTATGTTTGGATATGCTCCTGTCATTTACTTCTTGATTTCCTCTACTCTTGTTTCCTCTCATGCCCCTCAATCCAAAAGAGGGGTTAGGGACTGTTAGAATTTAAGAGAGTAAAGAGATGTGAGAATTGAAGAGAGTAAAGAGATTGTACAAATGCTTACTTGAGTTCTTATTATTGAGAATACAATTAAGAGTATATATAGGTTGTTAAAGGAAAAAGGCATTCCTTAAAACAAGGAAGGAAACATGGCCTAAAGTAAGCCTTAAAACAAGGAAGGAAACATGGCCTAAAGTAAGTCTTAAAACAAGGAAGGAAACATGGCCTAAAATAAGCCTTAAAATAAGGATGAATATATGGCAAGTGTGGGTGAAGTGGAATAGTTAGTGACCTTAATTGAAGAAAAGAATATGGACTTTGCCATCCATTGACAGCCCCCCTCAAATTGATGCAGGTTGATCAATAAGCATCAATTTGCTGCTTAAGAAGCAATGTCGATGGCGAGTGAGCGCTTTGGTGAAGATATCAGCAATTTGTAGGTCAGTGGAAACATGTGGAAGAGTGATAACACAAGCTTCAAATGCTTCGCGGATAGAGTGACAGTCGACTTCAATATGCTTCGTGCGCTCATGATAGATAGGATTGGCCGTGATCTGAATAGCACTTGTATTATCAGCATGTAGAGGTGTAGGATCAGTTGCAGAAAAATCTAGCTCAGTAAGCAAACCTCGAAGCCAAATAATTTCGGAACAAGCAAGAGACATCACCCGATACTCAGATTCTGTAGATGACTTAGAAACTCTGTCTTGCTTCTTACTCTTCCATGAGATCAATGCATCACCTAAGAACACACACCAACCAGTAATGGAGCGACGTGCATCAGCACAACTAGCCCAATCAGCGTCGCTATAAGCAGTAAGTCGAGGAGAATTGCCTGCAGGAAAGAATAAGCTACGGGCAGAAGTGCCCTGAACATAGCGTATGATCCTACGGACAGCAACCAAATGAAGGTGACGAGGGGTCTGAAGAAACTGGCTGACTTGTTGTACTGCAAAGGAAATGTCCGGTCTAGTAATGGTGAGGTAGACAAGACTGCCCACCAACTTTCGGTATAAACTAGGATCAGCAAGTAAATCACCCTCCTCTTTGCGAAGCTTGACATTCAATTCCATGGGAGTATCAACAGAAGTGGCCTCCTGTAGGCCAGTTGTAACGACCAGGTCACTAGCATACTTATGTTGATTGAGTGAAATACCCGACGGACTACGATGCACCTCAAGACCGAGAAAATATGTAAGAGACCCAAGATCTTTCATATGAAAGGACTCGGAGAGATGGGTCTTGAGCTGGCCAAGTAAAACAGAATCAGAACCAGTAATCACAATATCATCAACATAAACTAAAAGAACAACAATACCCATGTCTGATTTTCGAAGAAACAAGGAAGTGTCATACTTGCTCTGCTTGAATGAGAATTGTAATAAATTAGTTCGAAATTTATCAAACCAAGCCCTTGGAGCTTGTTTGAGACCATAAAGGGAGCGACGAAGCTTACACACATGTGAGTTTGGAGAAGGAAACAATCCCGGGGGTGGCTTCATAAAAATACACTCTTTAAGATCCCCATGAAGAAAAGCATTCTTGACATCCATCTGATGTAGTGGCCAATCATTGGAAGCAGCAAGAGCTAGAATCGTACGAACAGTAGTCATCTTAGCCACAAGAGCAAAGGTTTCTTCATAATTAACACCATATTCCTGTTTATTTCCAAGTGCAACAAGCCGAGCTTTATAACGATCCAAACTTCCATCAGATCGAACCTTGACGGAGTAAACCCATTTGCAACCCAGGGGGACTATAGTGGAAGGACAAGGTGCAATGTCCCAGGTGTGATTGGCCTCTAAAGCAGCAATTTCTTCCTGCATAGCTTGTCACCAACAATTATGCTTGACAGCATGTGAGTAGCATATGGGAATATCAAAATTAGACAATGCAGCAGTAAGAGCAGAAGCAAACCCATACCTATCCGGAGGTAAAGATATTCGAGAAGAGCGACGACCCAAGAGATAACACCAAAGGGATATAGAATATCACCACCCAAAGGATTAACACAAGGGATACAGAACTATAAGAATTCACCACTCTAAGGATTATACCAAAGAGATACAGAATTATAGGAAGGAGAAACTCTCTTCTCAAAAGCCAAAGGCTAATTTCAATTTATAAACTCAAGTATGATTTTTCAATTTACAAACACAAGTATTTATAGAGCTTAGAATAACCCTCTAAGCTTAGGACAAGCAAGAAAACAAGGCATAAAACATGCAAGCAAACAATCCCTAAAATATGCAAGGAAACAATCCATAAAACAAGGAAGGAGACAATCCCTAAAACATGCAAGGAATCAAGGAAAAGGCCAAAAGAAGAGCACAATCCCGGAATTTCAGGAGGACCCAACTAGCAGAATTCAAACGGCCATATCTTCTTCCACACATCTCCAAATGGGCTGAAACTTGTTGGGTTGGAAAGATGACATCTTGAACTTCAATTTAGGCTTAAGAAAGTCTCAAAAACCAGATCGTTTGGGCCTGTTATGATGGGCCTAAATCTAATAGGCTGTTGCATCCGAATCTTCTTCCACTTTGGGCTTGGACCTTGCACCTTGCTTAGTTGATAAGAGATTTTGTTATTTTTTGTTGGGCAGGCCCATGTTAGGTTAGACATACCATTTCGGGTGTGCAGTAATTCGCTGCAGGAGGTGCCGAAACTGGGGAGGCATTGGAAGAAGAACTAGGAGCTGCGGAGGGTACAATAACAGAAGTCTGAAATGCTTGAGCCTGACGATTCTGTGGGCGGAGACGACATTCTTTGATGATGTGACCCTTCTTCTTACAATAAGAGCAATATTTCTTGGGACAATTGGCAGCAATATGCTCATATTCCTTACAGCAAAAACACTACAAGTTTTTAGAATGCGTAGGCGATCCGCGTCCTTGGGCAGCATAAGCAACAGTTCTTGGACTACCATAAGATTGCTCCAGAGTGGCTTGAGTACTAAGACGTTGTTCTTTACGAAGTAACTCACCAAAACAAACATCAAGAGAAGGAACAGGAGATCTATTCAGCAGAGAGGAGCGAATAGATTCATATTCCGGGCGTAGTTTCATAAGAAATTGATCACGCCATCTAGTCTCGTGGAGTTGCTGAATAGTCGAAAGAGTGGCAACAGGAACAGCCGCTGTAACAAGATCAGTATAGTCAGTCCAAAGAATCAGAAAGGCCGAGTAATAGTCTTGGATGGAAAGACTGCCATGTTGAAAGGTGGCAATTGCATGCTCTAACTGAAAGCGATAAGCATCATTATCTTGATGATAAACCTTCTTCAGATAAGTCCACATGGATTGAGCAGAGCGATGAGTACACAAGTTGGTGACAATATGTGGCTCCATCGAACCAAGAAGCCAAAACATGATCCGAGCATCAAGCACAGTCCAAGAAGGAGAATACTCGACATCCTTCGATTGGTCTGTATTGGATGTTTGTGCAACATTTGTGCCATCGATATGGCCCCAAAGTTCTTTTTCCTTTAGGAAAATTTCAAACTGAAAGGCCCATGTAGAGTAATTTTTGCCCGTAAATTTGACACACACAGGTGCAGAATCCATTGCAAATAAGTGCAAAAAAATAGCCCGACCAAAAAAAAATGCCGAAACCACCCAAAGCAGAAAAAAAACAAACTGCCAAAGAGATCTGAGAACAAAAAAAAACACCGAGAAATCTGAGACCCAAAGCCACAAAACACCTCTTTGAAAATAGAGGATGTCGAGAATGCCGAAACTGCTCAAACCAAAAAAATAAGAGGTGCCGACAACACCAACCCAAAAAGAGAAGACCGAAAAACAACAAAAAAAAAAAAACTTTCACGTCGAGTTCACCGAGAACAATACAGAACACGCCGAAACACGAAACCGAGAAAAATTACAAGCGAGAGAAGAACCTAAGCAACCAGCTCTGATACCATGTTAGAATTTAAGAGAGTAAAGAGATGTGAGAATTGAAGAGAGTAAAGAGATTGTACAAATGCTTACTTGAGTTCTTATTATTGAGAATACAATTAAGAGTATATATAGGTTGTTAAAGGAAAAAGGCATTCCTTAAAACAAGGAAGGAAACATGGCCTAAAGTAAGCCTTAAAACAAGGAAGGAAACATGGCCTAAAGTAAATCTTAAAACAAGGAAGGAAACATGGCCTAAAGTAAGCCTTAAAACAAGGATGAATATATGGCAAGTGTGGGTGAAGTGGAATAGTTAGTGACCTTAATTGAAGAAAAGAATATGGACTTTGCCATCCATTGACAGGGACAAGTGAGGGGAGAACAATTTTTTCAAGATGATGGTAATCATTCTATCCTTTCTCCTCAGTTAAAAACCACTCTAGAATGTTGAAGGTATCGATTTATTTCGTGAATGACTTGTATGATTGACGAAAAAGTAAAATCAATATTTGATAGTTGTCCAAATAATTAAACAGTGAAAAGGACATTTGATATTATTTTTGCATTTACGACATACAAAAGTTGGATTCCATGCGAAAGAACTGGGCTTTGACAGGAAGCTTAAGATAAAGTTTGTTCACGCCATTATTTAGTCATAATCGGCGAGTTTATTTGTCATGAGCTTATCATTTTTTTTGATAAGTTGTCATGAGCTTATTTTTAAATAATACTGTTTGTCTAAGGAGATGTAACAGGGCTTTCATATATCTGCTTGCTCTAATTTTTTTCACGTATTTTCTTCTAAAAGCAGGTATATTGAAATGCCTTTCAAGGAGAAAGAAAAGGTGGAAGTTACTGCTACAAGGAGAATGAATTCATCATTTTCAACTTATCTTCAATTGGCTACTGGAGAGAAGCCCTCTTCCAACAAGCCATCTTCTCTCTTAATTTCAGATCCTGATCATGGACCTCAAATCAATTCAATAGCAGAAATTTCCAATGTAGGAATTAGCCTTCACAGTTATGGTCCAAATATGAGTTTAGAAGTTCATAGTCCTCACCCACGTAAAACAAGCAACTCAAATGGAATTATGGGATCCGAAGAAGATCTACGGATAAATATTATAGAATCATATACTCAATCATCAGAAGGACCTCAGACTCAATGTCTAACTCCGGAGAGGGAAATACCATATATCATTCATTGTGATGGTATGTAACATTACTCTTTGTTGATTTTCATTTTGCTCTATGTTTTCTCACTCTGCACTACCCAACTCTTTTATTCCACTTTTGCTATTTAGATATGACTACAATGTGTCACTGAGGTGATGCAGTACAGTAGGGTAGGGAGAGATAAAGATAAACTAAAAATAAAAAACAAAACCGATCCAAATCACATGGGAACCGCAACCAAATCACATGGTGCGAAACAACTACCAATCACGAAGTGTTTAATTTCAATAATCTCTTTTTTTATTCAAATCCAAGCTGACTACAAATGACATAGGGACATCTCTTATATAGAGATTTCAACCCTAGTCCGATAAGGAAACTGATCTATAAAAAGAAACTGACATGAAATTAACTACACCTAGATACCCATAGTATTTTTTGATTACATAATTATCCACATATCTTCCAATTCCTAAATTAAAATCCCTAATTCTAATCTTCCTCGTTTTCCCCATCATTCTCCACCAGTTAGAAAGAACTCGTCATCGAGTTGAAAAGTGTAGGAGGATCAACAACTTAGATTGATGGATAAATAAGGCATAGTTGTGAAACTCATGGAAGTTGAAGTCGCTAGGAGGTGAAAAAATTTGCGTTAGAAATGATTGTTGACGAGGTGCGTGGAACCAGGTAGGGAGGATAACGTCAATATCCAGGACATGTATGTCAACTCAACCCTCAATTGTACCATTAAGATTGTCATCCTGTTTGTTTTGAATCTTTTCAGCTTTCTATATGCTCAATAAAATATTGCTGGACTAGCTCAACCAAGTCAACTGCACAAGGAACAGGTTCAACCGACTGACAATATCAAGCTGGTCGTTGACTGGTTCATCATCTTTGTTGGCATTTTGTTGCTCTTTGGTGTCTTCTCTAGCATCCGTGAGCTTTGAATTATCAATTTCGGTATCATTTTTCACGGTCATAACATCCAAGGGTTTGCATAATTCTTTATATTCTATCAATAATTGGATTATCTTCTCTTGAACTTGGGGTGAAGCTAATTGGTCGATCTTCTGCTCTATCACAGGCTCATCGTATGTACCATAACCGTAATAACCTCCGTAAGCATGATCATACTCAAGACAACCATGGTTAACATCTTGAGGGGCACAATAATAATTCTTATAAGCAACTCCTTCATCATCATAAATATAATCTCCATTACCATTCAAAGCATGGACATCTCGGTAACTCTATTCATACTCATACTCATATTGGTGTTGTAATTCTCCAAGTTGTCTCTCATCAATAAACCCAATATTGAAGTTCTCCATATTCCTTGTGGGAAAGATAACACCAACCATACTTGATCGCTTTGGATTTCAACTCATCCAAGCGAGAAGAATTACTTGATAACGGAACTTGTAGGTTTCAAATGCGACTCTGAGTACTGTAAGACATGATATTAAAATAGCTCAAATATAATTAATTTTTCTTTTTCTTTTTTTTTGTCTATTTTTTTCTTTTTTTTTAATCTGAAAAATACATGACAGGGAATTACAATAACTAGAAAATAATAAAAAAACCTGATTTTTTTTCAGCTACTGCCTCGGCTTAGTTGGGCTGGTTAGCTCGGCTCAGCTTGTGGCTCGGTCAGCTCTTAAGAGCTCTGCACCTGAATTGGATCTTTTATCGGCCCGGAGCTGACTCGGTCAGATTCTTGTCGGATCATGACTGAAAGGGGAAGGTTCGGCCAGAAATAATCTCCCAATCACGATGGTAGTGGTTAACCTGGTGTTGAGTGACCAGAACGTTGCAAATCGGAGGTGGTAGTTAAAGGGTCTCGTGGCTGGAAACTAGACATGAGCGGTAGATCCGGCGGCGTTGAGGGCCAGGTTATCTTGGGTCGTGGTCGCCCAGCGATTCCACGCCGACCAATGGTGGCATCGATTGCTGGGGTGTCGGGATGCGACGTCGATGAGAAGAAATGCAGATATGAAAGTCATAGCGACTTTTGAGGAGGAAGACGATGGCAGATCGGGTCGTACTTCTTGGGTTTTAGTCGCCTGAGAAAGCCGCACCTTTTGGTGGTGGTGCGAGCTTTGGGGTGGTGCTCGGCCGTCGACGGCAGCGGGGAGAAAGACGGTGGCGGAAGGAGACGACTACGATGACTACTATAGGCTCTGTTTGGTCTAAGGCCTTCTTTGGATGTTGTTTCTGGTTTAAGGATGGTTTGGATGCTGTTTCAGGTTTAAGGACTTGTTTGGGTGGATGTTTGAGAGCGGTGGTGGGGAATTGAGTTTAGGCTCTGATACCGTTTGATGCAGTATAATAGGGGAAAAATAAAGATAAAACCGATCCAAATCATATGGATCTTCCCAAATCAAATGGGAACCGCAACCAAATCACATGGTGCGAAACAACTATCAATCACAGATTGTTTAATTTTAATAATCTCTTTTTTTATTCAAATCTGTAGACTGAGGTTTCAAGTCAAGAGGGGGGTGAATTGAGTTTTTAAAAACTTTTGCTAATTAAACACAAGTTTATAAAACAGATAACATCACAAGCATATAAACAAGTAATATGTGCTGTAAATAAAGAGTTTAAGGAATAGAGGATGCAAACTCAGTTTATAGTGGTTCGGTAATATCGGATTCGTTTCGACACTACGTCCACTCTCTTTAAGGAACCTCCTTGAAGTAATCCACTAAGAAACTTAGTTGTACAACTTCACGGGTGTTGCACAAACCTTACAATCAATCCCTTCCTCTGGGAAGCAAAACCTTTCCTCTCGGAAGCAAATCCCCTTCCTCTCGGAACAAAATCCCTACCTCTTGGAAGCAAATCCCTTCCTTTCGGAAGCAAATACCTTCATCTCGGAAGCAAACCCCTTCCTTTCGGAAGTAAACCCTTTCCTCTCGGAAGTAAATCCCTTTACAATAAATACTGTAAAGTAAATAGTAGAGAGACAACAATGAAAGCTTATACAACTGAATAATATCTCTCTTTCAAGGTAAACCTTGAAGAATGGATCGATATGAATATTTCAAAGCTTTTTGTGTATCAAGTAGTAAAAACTTAATTGAATGTGTAATCCCCTTCCTTGAAATACTCAATAGAGTGAGTTTATATAGCCTTGAAGTAATATACCTGTTAGAGCGATTATCAACCTAAATAATTATGCAAATAACCGTTCTAGTACTTGCAAGTGCATAAGGTCTGTGGTAGCATAGCGTGCAAGTGCGAGATCATTTCCACAAGGATTGGTGAATTTCTTTCTAGGACTAATTTCTTCAAGTTAAAAAGAGAAATAACAGTTGATTGTGAGTGAATAACAATAATGAGAATATAGGACTACGATATCCACCCTAATTATACTTTCCCACTAGGTAAAGTTTTCATGCTCTAGCCTTATCATGAATATCTAATGGTTGCCAATCTAAGGGGTTGATCCACACCTTAGGCTATTGATCTCCCTATGCAACGAGTTAGGTATAGTGTATACTCTTTTCTCTCTTAAAGGATTCAGTATGGGTGTATACTGAGTTGTTCCTTAAAAGAGCATGAGGGCTGTGGAGATCGGCAACCACACGGGACCTAGGGCTTGGTCTGCTCCTGGTTTCCCATGTTGATTAACCTGGGAATCCAGTGTGGATATCTCTTGTTACTAATGTCGAACCCAGGACTCGGTCATCTAAATTGATTCGACTAACCTATCTATACCACATGCATATGTTGATCAGGCACACACATACGAGGAATTTAAATACAAACATGTATTAATCAAGTTAAACATTCAGATAGGGCTATAGCAAAGATAATCAATGAATAGATATGTGGAAAAGCATAACTAGGGCTTCAATCGAGCCCTACAGGTGTTTTGTTACACATACTAAGGAAAGTAAACATGCTAAACATAATTAAAAACAAAAAACTGAAACCAAAGAAGACTCGGGAGACGAGTTGTAAATTCCTCTCCTAAGCTCTCTACATCGAGTCTAGAACAAAAGGTGTCTGTTATGTGTTTTTACAAGGCTATTTATAGGGTCCTGAAACCCTAATTCCTATTTGGAGTCGGAGGACTTCTTTCCAATTCTGGCTTCTGCCGCCTCTGGAGTAATTGCGCTCAAGTGTATGCGGAATGCCCTCGAGCGCAAGTGTGCGCTCGAGCCTTCTTCAAGTGCGCTCTTGTTCTTGTGCGCTCGAGCGCACCTTGCTGGATGACAGAACTTTACTTTTGCTCTTAAAAGCTCCAAATTGTTACCTTTTTGTCCAAGTCCTGTGAAAAACACATAAAATACAAAAATGAAGTATAATCTACTGAAATAGATCAGTAAAGAGTCTAACAAGTGTAAATTAAGGGGTTTAAATATGACTATTTAAGCACTTATCAATGCCTGTTCTTAATAGATTTGGTTCAAATTTGTGCAAGTTGTACTGAAATCTCGCGTCTCAATGGTCATATTTTTTGAACTATCAGTCGATTGGGTCAAGCCTTAAAAATGTGATCTTTAAAGCTTTGAAGATACCAGTCGACTGGGAACCTCCTGCCCAAAGTACCAATTGACTGGGATGAGTGATTCAGTCGACTGGGAACATACTGTCTCATATATCCGTCTTCTAGTATAAGTACCAGTTGACTGGGTTGCTTAACAACCCAGTTTTCATGTTTTGAAGTGTTTTTAATTTTAAAACATTTAATTAAAAAGTTATGTTAAAGTGGTTTTCAAAAGGAGCCATTGGACAAGCTAAATACCTGAACAAGTGAGATTTACAACTTGTTTAACTACCTTGAACCTATACTAAATCTTCTGTCTTGAGTTGATGTTTGATTCGGGTTGAGTTCATGCACCTTGATCCTTGGTTGAATGCTTTTCTCGCTTAATACACTTAGATAGCACTGTTAGTATAATTAAGGTTACGTTTTATCATCATTAAAATATAGGTGAGGGTCAACAATCTCCCTCTTTTTGATGATGACAAAATTAAAGAGAGAAAATTGTTTTTAAAAAACTAAGTATTGGATTTTCTGAAAAAAAAATTGGGCAGAGTCTCCTATGTTTTTTGAACAAAACCAACCTGTAAAAGGATCAAAAGCAGTTTATATGCAGCCCAACCAATCAATTTAACATTTATAAACATATACCAAGTTATTTGGAGCTATGCTCTCCCTAAATCTATGAACTAGTTTGAGTTTACATTAGTTTTTCACATTTTCTTATTTTTCTCTCCTATTTTGACAACCGCAGAAAATGGGTAGTAAACCAATAAATAAGCAAATTTAGCTACTATAGACATAAAGAACATGCATAAACGAACTTGTATGCGAAAATTTGGCCCTATTCAGAGTACAAAAGCCTTCCTGAGAAGAACTGGAAGTTTCCATACATGCAGAATCAGTTTTAAAGAATTAATCCGAATATAAAGATACATAAAGCATGCAACTAAATCAGTACATGACATAGATCTAAACATGAACCATCATCATATATAACAAAAGTCTATACAAGATAGGCTTAGAATAGCCGCAATAGAAGTTATAGATACAATAAAAGATGAAAGTATGTCCGTACTAAGAACAATGAACAATCTACATCAAAAAGAAGAAGAATAATGACTCAGGGAGCAGGGGAGTGAGAGTCGTCACGGATGAGATCACAAAGCTCAGCTAGAGAGCCCTTGGTATGCTCATGGTACAACTCGAAGTCATCCCGGAGAGAATGGAGGTCGTGATGCATGCTCTCGACGGTAGAGCTCAAGCTCTGGAATCCGGGCTGCGTGGTCAACTGAAGGCTTGTGATAGCCTGAAAGAGATTGCCATAGCCAGCCTGACCAGCACTCAAGTCACCAATAGGAGGTGCTTGAGCATCCGTATCCATATCAATAGTAGCAGCGGCATCTAAACCCTCGTCCTCATCATCACTACTGTCGTCCACTCCAATCCGAATGTGCTTCCCGGCCTTGGAGTAGATGAAGCCGTCTCGAACTGTGCATCTCATCTTCTTCAGAGAGGAGACGTTGATGATGTCCTTGAGGCCGATGTCCTGAGCCTCGGAGGTGGGGAGAGGCACCCGGAAATGGTGGAGTATGAGTGTTATGAGTATCTTGTAGGAAAAGCATTCAGAGTCGCTCGCTTCACCATTAATCATGATGGCGAGCAGCAGGGGGTAGATATTGAAGTGGTGCCAGTTTTAAAGCACCAAATCAATACGATATCTATCTTAGATAGATACCTCCAACTCCCTAGTCTCGAGTGGATGGTCTAACTCACAATGAGGTTGAACAATTTTGAGTCTAGGGGCATGTCATTACATGTGTGAAATATAGTGGGTCGAAACACATAGTTAGGGTCGCCCCTAACTATCTGACATGCCTCCTCAACCTCGAAATTGTTTGGCCATCCATCCAGACTCCATTGGATCTCTCCCACATGGATCATCAAAATGCTCATCAAAAGGTCAGTATTGACCTCAAATTCCACACCCATGACACTGGTTCTGAATCTCAGAGCCAGTGGACTAGGTTTCACCAAGTTCACATAGAACTGGTGAATCAGTCTCGGGTAGTATTTCTCATGTATCTTGACCAGTGGGGTCAAGTGAATTGCCTCAAAGGCAGGTAATACATCGAAGTTACCATGACGAATAGAGTCGAAATCGACAACTCTACCTGTAATGATTTTCTTATGCCTAATGATGGAAGTATACCTGTCCTTCGCCGTTGGGCTGGTAAACAGCGAATCATCAAGCTCTGTTATGGGCTTCTTGCTTGATGAGCTCGCCACTCCCTTCCCCTGTGACTCCGGAGCCGTGGATTTGGTGGACCTTGGCCTCGTAGGCGCATGTGGTCCCCCAACGGTGGTTTTTATCCGGATTCTATCGGACATTTTGGTAGAAATAAAGTTTTTGGGTAAAAGTGGTTTTTGGGTGAAAAATGAGATTTCAACCGTAGAAAGTTGAAATAGATGATGGGGATGAGTAGATCGAGGTGCTTAGTTTGTGTTTTGATGGTTTTTTTTTATCAAAATGACGAGATTTTGTAGGGAGAGAAAGCTAGGGTTTTTGAAAATGGTGTAAAAATCTGAAAAAAATGAACAGCCTATTTATAGAATCGCGATACCAGTCGACTGGATCATTTGCAGAGATGAAGAGTTTTGCATACCAGTCGACTGGGTCAGGGTACCAGTTGACTAGATGAATTGGCAGAAAGATACCAATCGACTAGGAAGTTTATACCAGTTGATAACTGAATTTCAAAAAAATGGCTCCAAACAAACTCTAGTCGACTGGTATGAACTTACCAGTCGATTAGAAGATTAGGCAGAGACTTACCAGTAGACTGGGATAGACTTACCAGTAGACTGGACCCTTAAGAAAATTTTCAGTCTTGAGTCTTAGCACAAAATTTGTTTATTTATGCCATCTTGCGTGAGGGAGACATTAAATAAGGATCAATAAGCAATCAAACATACAGTTTATCATAATCTAACAATCCCATTAACAATATAATTTTGCAAAAAACTAACCTCACTTAGAGGTTTTGTAAGAATGTCAGCTATTTGATCTTCTGAAGGCATGAATTCTAGTCTTATATCACCTTTTTTAGCATGGTCTCTTAAGAAGTGATGTCTAATTTCTATGTGTTTAGTTCTAGACTGCTGAATGAGGTTTTTGGTTAGGTTGATAGCACTAGTATTATCACAATGTATTGGGATACTTTTAAAGTTCATGCCATAGTCTTCTAGTTGTTATTTCATCCATAACACTTGGGCACAATAACTTCCAACTGCTACATATTCCGTCTCAGTTGTTGATAGTGCAACAGAGTTTTGTTTTTTGAAAAACCAAGAGGTTAACATTGCACCTAAGAATTGGCATGCTCCACTTGTGCTTTTTCTATCCAACCTACATTCAGCAAAATCAACATCTGAATCTCTAGTGTACCATAATCCTATGGTTTGAGTTCTTTGTAGATATCTAAGGATTCTTTTTACTGCAACTACATGTGATTCCTTAGGATTAGCTTGAAGTCTAGCACACATGCATACACTGAACATTATATCAGGTCTACTTGCAGTCAAATAAGGTAAAGCTCCTATCATGCTTCTATAATGTTTAGTATCTACACATTTACCTCTTTCATCAAGATTAAGTTTTGTAGTTGTGCTCATAGAAGTGCCAAGTGGTTTTGAGCTTTCCATCCCAAATCTCTTTAACGAGTCCTTAGTGTACTTTGATTGATTGATGAAGATGCCTCTTTTTAGTTGTTTGATTTGGAGTCCAAAGAAGTAGGTAAGCTCTCCCATCATGCTCATTTCAAATTCACCTTGCATGCACTTGGCAAACTCATGACATATAGATTCATTAGTAGCTCCAAATATAATATCATTAACATATATTTGAACCAGTAGAGTGTCATTTATGTGAGTTTTTGTGAAGAGTGTTGTGTCTACTTTATCTCTTATGAAATTATTGTTAATAAAAAATTTACTTAGTTTTTCATACCATGTTCTTGGAGTTTGCTTAAGCCCATATAGAGTTTTAGAAAGCTTGTAGACGTGATTTGGAAGACTAGGATTTTCAAATCCAAGAGGTTGTTCAACATAAACCTCTTCTTCTATAAAGCCATTTAAGAAAGCACTTTTTACATCCATTTGAAATAACTTAAACTTATTAAAGCATGCAAAGGCTAATAACATTCTAATAGCTTCTAATCTAGCTACAGGAGCATAAGTCTCATCAAAGTCTATTCTTTTTTTTTGATTATATCCTTTAGCAACTAGTCTAGCCTTGCTCCTAGTTACTATTAATCCATCTTATTTCTAAATACCCATTTAGTTCCAATTATTGTATGATTATTAGGTCTAGGGACTAGATTCCATACATTGTTTCTTTCAAATTGATTTATTTATTCTTGCATGGAAATTATCCAATCATTATCCTTTTCAGCTTCTATAAAAGTTTAGGTTCTATTTGAGACAAATAAGCTACATAATTGCAAATATTTCTAATAGAGGAATGAGTTTTTACCCCTTGTGAAGGATCACCAATCACTTGATCAATCGGGTTATAATTTACATACCTCTAATCTTTGGGAAGACTATCTTATTGTCGACTTGTAGATGGTTGATCTACTTTGAGAGTTTCCATCTCTCTATTTGTTTGAGGTGGGCTCTCCTTTGAGTCAACAATGGGAGTAGGTGTTTCTGTTCTTGAAATAAAATTTGCATCATCTTTAAAAGAAACTTCTCTACTACTAATTGGGTTAGACTCATCAAGAGTTATATGTACGGATTCTTCTACCATTAAAGTTCTCTTGTTGTAGACTCTATAAGCCTTACTAAAGGTTGAATATCCTAAAAATATTCCTTCATCGGTCTTAGAGTCAAATTTACCCAAGTTAGTTTTATTGTTGTTTAGGATGAAGCATTTACAACCAAAAGTATAAAAATAGGAGATATTAGGCTTTCTACCTTTCCATAGTTCATACGGAGTTTTGTCAAGCATAGACCTAATTAAAATTCTAGATGTAGCAAGATGTGTTTACTATTTCAGCCCAAAAGTATTTTGGTAAATTATTTTCACAAAACATTGTTCTTGCAAATTCTTCTATAGCTCTATTTTTCCTCTCAACAACTCCATTTTGTTGAGGAGTTCTAGGAGTTGAAAAGTTGTGATCAATTCCATTTTCATCACAAAATTTTAAAAAACTTTGGTTTTCAAATTCTTTTCCACGATCACTTCTAATGCTTGAAATACAAGGCCCTTTTTTCATTTTGAACATTTTTGCAAAAGTTTTCAAATCCTTTGAAAACTTCATCCTTATAAGCAATAAAAATAACAAAGGTATATTTTGAATAGTTATCAACAATAACAAAAGCATATTGATGGCCACCTAGACTAATGTTACTTATTGGACCAAATAAGTCCATATGAAAAAGTTCCAATGGTCTAGTAGTTGAGACTACATTTTTTGATTTAAAAGAAATCCTAGTTTATTTTCCCATTGGACAAGCATCACATACTTTGTCTTTTTCAAAATTGATTTTGGGAAGTCCAATGACTAAATCCTTCCTAGAAATGGTTTTAAGTAAATTCATGTTCACATGACTAAGCCTTCTATGCCATAGTCATGGATTTTTACTAAATGCGGGAAAACATTTTTCATTTTCGGAATGCAATGATTTTAAATCAATTATATAGATATTTTCATGTCTATTGCCAACAAACTTAATCTTGTTACTCTTGATGTCTATAACTAGACAATGAGAGGTTTCAAATGTGACTTTGTTGCCTTTATCACAAAGTTGACTAATACTAAGTAAATTTGGCTTAAGGTCTTGTAATAGCAATATATTATCTATGGTTGAGAAATCATTACCAACTTTTCCATGCCCGATGATCTTTATTTTTGTGTTGTCTCCAATGGTCACAAGTCCACCATCTCTTAGAGTTAGTTCTTTGAATACACTTTTATCACTGGTCATGTGTTTTGAGCATCCACTATCAAAGTACCAACAATTACCTTTTTCCTTGGTGTGGAGACATATCTACATCACACAAAGATACACAATGGCATTTTTAGGTACCCAAAATTTCTTGGGTCCTTTGGGGTTAGTCCTTGAAAATACGGTTCCTTTTGGAACCCATACTTTCTTAACAACATATGGTGATCTATAGACATGTTGATAATGGACAATCCTAGGATGATAGTTATTGAAATTTCTAGGAGTATTTATTTGTGCATGCCTATAATGCTTAGGATATGAGTTCCTAGGATGTATGTTTCTATTGTGAAGAATATGAATATACATGTCATTTCCAGAAAATGTATGAAGATGATTTCTAGGATACATGCTTGTATGCACACTATTTCTAGGATGACCATGATGGTAACTCCTAGTATATGAATGTGCAGTGTGCAAGTTTTGATTACACATATAGTTTCTAGGATGCATATGATGATTATTCCTAGGATGTGTATAAGCATTTCTTGAATGAGCATACATATAAGCATGAGTATTTCTAGGATTCTTCATTCTTATATATGCATTAGAATTAGCATTTCTAGACATGCTATCATTCAATGTGGGTGTGATTTTGACCTTTGAAGTAGAGGCTTCATTCACGCATGAAGCTTTGATGAATAAGCTCTCTTTTGATTTTTGCTTGCATATTGGAGAGTATCCTAACCCGGATTTTCCTCTACTTAATCTTTGGCAAGAAAGCACTTCAACAAGTTTTTCTTTCCCAGGCATGAGTCTAGATATAGTACCATTCAATTCTAATATCTTCTTCTTTAAATTTTCATTTTCATCTTTAAGAAAGTCTTGAGAAGAATCATAAAGCAATGAAAATAATTTATCTTTTTCTTCTTTTAGACTTATCGTTTCTTTAGAAAGAGATGATACTTCTTTCTTAAGAGTTAAGTTCCTAGAATCGAATTTCTTCAATTCATCATGCATTTCATTTATGACTTCTAACAATTCCTCACTACTACTAACAATGTT
This sequence comes from Bretschneidera sinensis, assembly GCA_023935145.1. Taxonomy (NCBI): domain Eukaryota; kingdom Viridiplantae; phylum Streptophyta; class Magnoliopsida; order Brassicales; family Akaniaceae; genus Bretschneidera; species Bretschneidera sinensis. Next base: position 72,375,619 of record CM043705.1, read on the forward strand.
ATTTTTAGAAGAGAGAAAATATAATACCTCATTTTCATCATCAATTACCATAAGGCATAGGTTGGCAATTTCCTCTTATCTGACTTCTTTATCCGAGGATTCATTTTCTTTATCATCACTCCAAGTAGTTGCTATCATAGCTTTCTTCTTGAAGCTCTTGTATGGTTTACTTGTAGCTGTGCAATCGGCTTTTATGTGACTAGGTTTCTTGCATCCATAGCACACAAATGTTCCCTTTTTGAGATGGGATCTTTGGTGTATGGTTTATTGCTTTTCTTCAAGAATCTATGAAACCGTTTGGTGATTAAAGCCATTTCACTATCTTCTTCGCTGCTCTCCACCTCTTCTTCTGATTCCTCTTCTCTATTGTATGTAGAGGCCTTTAGAGCAATCACCTTTTTCTTCTTCTCATCATCATTGATAATGGAATTCATTTTTTCCATCTCATATGTCAACAATGACCCAAGAAATGTCTCAACATCAAGTTTGTCAAGATCTTTGGCCTCCGTGATAGCCGTCTTCTTTGCTTTCCATATGGATGGCAAAGATCTTAAGATTTTTCTTATTAGTTCAAATTCCTTAATGTTCCTATCAAGAAGCTTCAAACCATTAACAATAGTTATGAAACGTTAGTGCATTTGAGAAATTTTTTCGTTGGGAGACATTCTAAAAGATTCATATTCAGATACTAGCATATAGATTTTTTATTTTTTAACCTCACTAGTTCCTTCATATATAACTTGCAATTTATTCCATATTTCCTTAGCTGAAACACATGCAGAGATTTTATTGTATTCAGATATATCTAAAGCACAATGTAAAATACTTGTTGCTCTACTATTGAAAGACATCATTCTACAATCCTCATCATTGTACTCAGTTTTGAGTTTAGGCATTGTATGATTGATTTCTCCAATAGTGATTTCCTTTGATGGAATTCTAGGTCTCTCTTCAATGACTCTCCATAGATTATAATCTTGTCATTCGACAAAGATTTTCATCATGTTTTTCCAATAGTTATAGTTTGAGCCATTGAACAATGGATGCCTAGTGTATGAATGTCCCTCAGAATAGTTATTTGCTGTCATCGGATCAACTCAAGGATATTAAGCCTAAAATTGAGAACAAGGCTTTGATACCAATTGTAGACTGAGGTTTCAACCCAAGAGGGGGGTGAATCGGTTTTTAAAAACTTTTGCTAATTAAACACAAGTTTATAAAACAGATAACACCACAATCATATAAACAAGTAATATGTGTTGTAAATAAAGAGTTTAAGGAATAGAGGATGTAAACTCAGTTTATAGTGGTTCTACAATATCAGATTCGTTCCGACCTTACGTTCACTCTCTTCAAGGTACCTCCTTGAAGTAATTCACTAAGAAACTTAGTCGTGCAACTTCACGGGTGTTGCACAAACCTTACATTTAATCATTTCCTCTTGGAAGCAAATCCCTTCCTCTCGGAAGCAAATCCCTTCCTCTCAGAAGTAAACCCCTTCATTTTGGAAGCAAATCCCTTCCTCTCGGAAGCAAACCCCTTCCTCTCGGAAGCTAATCCCTTTACAATAAATACTGTAAAGTAAATAGTAGAGAGACAACAATGAAAGCTTATACAATTGAATAATATATCTCTTTCAAGGTAAAGCTTGAAGAATGGCTCAATATGAATATTTCAAAGCTTTTTGTGTATCAAGTAGTAAAAACTTAATTGAATGTGTAATCCCCTTCCTTGAAATGCTTAATAGAGTGGGTTTATATAGCCTTGAAGTAATATGCCCATTCTTAACAGATTTGGTTCAAATTTGTGCAAGTTGTGCTGAAATCTCGCGTCTCAACGGTTATATTTTTTGAACTACCAGTCGACTGGGTCAAGCCTTAAAAATGTGATCTTTAAGGCTTTGAAGGTACCAGTCGACTGGGAACCTTCTAACCAAAGTACCAGTCGACTGGTATGAGTGACCTAGTCGACTAGGGACATTCTATCCCATATACCAGTCTTCTGGTATAAGTACCAGTCGACTGGATTCATGTTTTGAAGTGTTTTTAATTTTAAAACATTTGATTAAAAAGTTATGTTAAAATGGTTTTCAAAAAGAGCCATTGGACAAGTTAAATACCTGAACAAGTGAGATTTACAACTTGTTTAACTACCTTGAACCTATACTAGATCTTCTGTCTTGAGTTGATGTTTGATTCGGGTTAAGTTCATGCACTTTGATCCTTGGTTGAATGCTTTTCTCGCTTAATACACTTAGATACCACTGTTAGTATAATTAATTTTGTGTTTTACCATTATTAAAATATAGGTTAGGGTCAACAAAATCCAAACTGACTACAAATGACATAGTGACACCTCTTATATAGAGATCTTAACCCTAGTCCAATAAGGAAACTGAACTATGAAAGGAAACTGACATGAAATTAACTACACCTAGATACCCATAATATTTTTTAATTACATAATTATCCCATATCCCTTAATTCCTAAATTAAAATCACTAATTCTAATCTTTCTCGTGTTCCACACTACTGGAGAGAAGCCCTCTTCCAACAAGTCATATTCTCTCTTAATTTCATATCTTGATCATGGACCTCAAATCAATTCAACTGTAGAAATTTTCAATGTAAGAATGGCCTTGACAGTTTTGGTCCAGATATGAGTTTAGAAGTTTATAGTCCTCAACCACGTATAAAAAGCAACTCAAATGGCCTTATGGGATCCAAAGAAGATGTACGGATAAAAATTGCAGAATCAGATACTCAATCACCATAAGGACCTTAGACTCAATGTCTAACTCCGAAGAGGGAAATATCATATATTATTCATTGTGATGGTATGTAACACCACTCTTTGCTGATTCTCATTTTGCTCTACGTTTTCTCACTTTGCCTACCCAACTCTTTTGCTCCACTTTTGCTATTTAGATATGACTACAATGTGTCACTGAGGTCTACGTAAACCAAGTCTTAGTCCTGATACAACATTAAATGCTATTGCTATGTACTCGTCCAACCAGCTTTTTTCAGCTAACAATGAATCTAGACCATGTCATACTTCATTGGCATGTTTGTTATTGAACAGTGAAAAGCTCAGCTATCTAGTAATGGAACTATCAATTTTGCTAATGTACTTTGAACTAACAATCAATGTAATATATATCTTAAGTAGTAGATGAAGGGAGACTCCAAAAGTTCATTAGTTGTCCTGTGTCTTCTAATATAGGTGGTGCCTTTTAGTGCTTTGGATCCTATGTCTAATGGTCTTGGACTTGGCACTAGCTCGATCCAATGTTGCACACCTAGAAGTTAAGTTTTTAGAGTATACTTTGTGAATTATATAGTGGAACTGCTCTTTGGAATGCCCTTTTTTTTTTCTTTTTTGAAGTAAAGTTTCCCAAGTAAGTACTTCTTGCTTGTGACTTATCTATGTAAATAAAAGCTTGTCAACTGTTCTCATTGTAGTGAAAATCAGATGTGGCTTTTTTTTTATAAGCATATAAGGCTGTGTTGGACATGGAAATTAGTTTTGGTTACACTTAGATGGCATCATATAGAACGTGAGTACTTAAGCGAGTTGCTTTCTTTACTTAGATAACTACCTATGAGAGAATACTCTCAATTGATTTTTAAGTAAGACCGCGCCTTGATAACTCTTGCTGCATCTGCAAGCAAAGTAGAGTGTCTGTGAATCATCTTTTGTTGCATTGTCAATTGCTTGGGAGTTGGGTGATTTTCTTTCAACTTTGTTTAGGGCTAGATGGGTGCTGCCTAGTTCAGTTTCTAATGCTCTTTTAAGTTGGCATGGTGTATTTGGGATCTTGAATTCCTAATTGACTAAGGAAAAGTCAATTGACGTGTTGTGACCATTCTTAATCACTGTTGGAGTTGAACACTTATGCATTTTGTGTATCGACTTCTATTATAAATAGTGGTATTTTATGAGTTATTGCGTCATATTAAGAGAGTGAGAGCTTGATTCTAAGTATGCTTGGGATGATTTGGGTGTAAGAGGATCTGAACAACTCTGCAATCACCTTTTTTTATAGTAAATATCCTGATTCAGGAGGATCTGTGTCAGATGATGCTGAGTTGTCAGATAGCTCGTTGTTGGCACTTAGATACTTTGAGTTGGCAGATCATCGCAAAGATGGCAGGTGGACTACCTAGAACGGTTTACATCGTTAGCATGCTACGGGCCCGGATCAGGCCTCGGAGATCTTAGTCTGATTGGAAATAGGCCTATGGGCAAAACTCAGGACTCTGAGCATCGTTGTTTTTAAGCCAAAAAGCGACGTTTAGGCCTTCAATTTTGCAATTTTCGGTTTTTAGGAAACTTTCCATTTGCTGTTTATTTTCAAAATTAGTATTTTCCATAATTTTTCCCCAAATTTATGTTTTTGGGGATTTTGACCTTTTTTAGCTTTGGCCTTATAAATAAGGAGGCCACAAACAGAAAGATTATTATTGATTTGCATAATTTTAAATTGAACATCAGAGTTGTTTCTCTGTTTTTTAGGGTTTTTCTTGTGTGTTTCCCTGTGAAATATCTGTTGAAACTAGCCTGCAGAATAATCGCTATTTTGCTCGGTGTCAGTTGGTATCAGAGCTTCAACATCTTCTTGGGGTGAGATTTCATCAGTTTCCATGGCTGGTGGTCGTGGTTGTCGCTGGTAGGTTCCGAACAAGGAAGCCCCACACCGTGATCATAACGTTCAGGATGCGATGATTGAGGATTTACAGAGGCAAGTTGCAGAGTTAACCCAGCGTCTAATGGTGCAGAATTTCGGTGATCGTGAGATAGAAGATCACGATTCCGAATCCAGTTTCGAAAACCTGCATCACAATCCTACTCAATTCTGGGAGCACCGTGGTCAGAGGGATCGTTATGGAGACCTCGGTTTCAGAGTGGATCTGCCCGAGTTTTCTTGCTACGTTACAGGCCAAAGGATTCGTCGATTGGTTAAATGAAGTAGAGTGTATTTTCCAGTATAAGGAAGTTCCAGATTATGTCAAAGTGAAACTGGTCACCATCAAACTCGAAGGCAGAGCATCTGCGTGGTGGGAGCAGTTGAGACACTAACACGACCGGCAGGGCAAGGCCAAGATCGTTGATTGGGAGAGGATGAAGGAGAAGATGAAGGGTCATTTCCTCCCTTTTGGCTACACTCAAATCTTGTTTCAGCGACTTCATTAGTTGAGGCAAGGCACGAGATCGGTTGATGATTACACGGAGTTCTATCAATTGATAGCCTGGAATGATTTATCTGAGATAGAAGAGCAGATGGTGGCACGATATTTGAGGGGATTACGACAGCCCCTGCAGGATGTCCTCAGCCTTCACTCGCTGTGGACAGTTTCTGAAGTATATCAGCATGCACTTACAGTGGAAAAATAGCAAAACAGGTGGCCAATGAACAGAAGCGATCAAAGCAGTCGGTCAATTCACCCTCAAGAATCCCGTCCTGCCCAGCAGCCACCCCAAGGTAACTCTCACTCAAATATTAGATGTTTCAGATGTGGTGAACATGGACATAAATCGACTGAGTGCATGAAGCCTGCTAGTCAGAAGGGCAAAAATATTTTGATTGAGAATGATGTGGTAGACGAAACTGAGGAGATTAGAGATTCTGTATATGACGATGATGAAGATGGACATGTGTTGTATGGAGATGGCCATGAGATTCTGGTCGTTCGTAAGAGTCTACTGACCCTTAAGGGCGACTCAGGGGACGATTGGTTGAGAACCAATATTTTCCGTACGACTTGCACAGTTGTCGATAAAGTCTGCAAGATGATCATCGATATTGGTAGTTGTGAGAATGTAGTGTCTGAAGAGACTGTCTAGAAACTGAAGTTGTAGACAGATCGTCATCCTAAGCCGTATAAATTGTCATGGCTGAATAAAGGCAGTGGGGTAACAGTAGATAGGCTATGTCTAGTGTCTTTTTCGATTGGTAGGAAATATTTTGATAATGCTTGGTGTGATGTTGTGTTTATGGATGCTTGTCATGTATTGTTAGGCAGACCTTGGCAGTATGATCACAGTGTTATTCATGATGGGCGAAAAAATACATATTCCCTTAGCATCAAAGGGAAGAAGATTGTGTTGGCACCTCATCGGGAAGGAATCACTCCTACCTTAGTAGCCAATAATACTAATCTGCTTTCGATGTCTAGCTTTTTAGCTAAGGTTGAGCGTGGCGACGTAGTATATGCTTTGCTGCCTTGTGGGAATAGTGCAGTAGACATGAATCCAGATTTACCAGCTGAGGTGCAGCTACTGCTAGCAGAGTTTTCCGACCTGATGCCAGAGGATCTTCCTCCTGGGTTGCCGCCTATGAGGGACATTCAGCATCAGATCGATCTTGTTCTAGGGTCTAGTTTGCCTAATCGACCGGCGTATCGCCTCAGTCCCAAGGAATCTGAAGAGTTGCAGCGACAGGTGGTAGAGTTGTTGGAGAGGGGCTACGTCCGTGAGAGTATGAGCCCATGCGCAGTTCCTGCCCTACTGGTGCCGAAAAAAGATGGCTCTTGGCGTATGTGTGTTGATAGCAGAGCAATCAACAAGATTACAGTAAAATATAGGTTTTCAATTCCCCGCCTGGATGATATGTTAGACCAGTTGTCCGGTTCTAGGGTCTTCTAAAAAATTGACCTTAGAAGCAGATACCACCATATCAGAATAAGGCCTAGAGATGAGTGGAAGACAGCATTTAAGACGCAACATAGGTTGTATGAGTGGATGGTCATGCCTTTTGGGCTGTCCAATGCGCCCAGCACATTTATGAGATTTATGCATAAGGTTTTACGACCTTTCATGGGGAAGCTTGTTGTAGTTTACTTCGACAACATCCTCATTTATAGTCCGACGTGGGCGTCATATTTTGATCACCTTCGTGCTGTTTTTGATATGTTGAGGAAGGAGCGTCTGTACATCAATCAGAAGAAGTGTTCTTTCTTCATTACTTATGTTACTTTGCTGGGTTTTGTTGTATCTACTAATGGTGTTCAAGCAGATCAGTCAAAGATAGATGCGGTCTCGGAGTGGCCCAAACTGAAGACCTTGCATGATGTTAGAAGTTTCCATGGATTGGCATCCTTCTACCGTCAGTTCATCAGAAATTTCAGCACTCTAATTGCTCTTATCACAGAGTGCTTTAAGGGGCATGATTTCCAGTGGTCCAAGAAGGCAGAAACTAGCTTTCAAATGGTCAAGCAGAAGATGACAGAGGCACCAGTTTTGGCATTTCATGATTTCGAAAAAGTGTTTGAGGTAAACTGTGATGCCTCTGGGGTTGGTATTGGTGGTGTTTTGAGTCAGGAGGGGTGCTCAATAGCTTTTTTCAGTGAGAAGCTATCAGGGTCAAAGAAGAATTATTCTACCTATGATCTGGAGTTTTATGCCATTGTTCAGTCCCTGAAACATTGGCGTCACTACCTAGTGTAGAGGGAGTTCATTCTTATCACTGACCATGAGGCCTTGAAGTACATCAATGGCCAACACAAGCTGAGTAGGCGGCATGCCAAGTGGGTGGCGTATTTGCAGGAGTTCACGTTTGCGCTGAGGCACCAAGCAGGAAGTCTGAACCGTGTCGCAGATGCATTGAGCCGTCGTACATTACTCCTCACCACCATGAGCACCAGAATTGTAGGATTTGAGGTTTTCTCTGATATGTATGCTGCAGATCCTTCCTTCGGAAGGATAATTCAGGAGGTAACTAACGGTCAACGACATGATTTTATTTTGCATAATGGTTATCTGTTTCGTGGATTACAGTTGTGCGTTCTAGATTGTTCACTAAGGCAACAGATTATTAGTGAACTTCATAACGAGGGTCACTTTGGACGAGATAAGACGTTGGCCTTTATCTCTTCTAACTATTATTGGCCCAAATTGACCAGTGACGTGGCTCATCATATGGAGTGTTGTTATGTATGTCAGCGGTCGTTCTCACTAATGCGGGCCTGTACACACTTTTACCTGTACCTGAAGCCCCTTGGTTTGATGTCAGTATGGACTTTGTGTTGGGCTTACCCCGTACCCAACGGGGCTTGGATTCTATTTTGGTTGTGGTTGACAGATTTTCCAAGATGGCTCATTTTGTACCTTGCAGAAAAACAATGGATGCTCTACCCGGATCGCTCATCTTTACTTCAGGGAGATTGTGCGTTTACATGGTGTTCCCTGATCCGTTACTTCAAATCGTGACACCAAGTTCATGAGTCAGCTCTGGAAGAGTTTAAGGGATAAACTTGGGACGAAGTTGAATTTTAGCAGCGCCTACCATCCTCAAACAGATGGTCAGACCGAGGTGGTGAACCGGAGTTTGGGGAACCTTTTGAGGAGCTTGGCAGGAACTAAACCGAAGTAGTGAGATTTGGTGTTACCTCAAGCAGAATTTGCCTATAACAGGTCGAAAAACAGAACCACGAGAATGAGCCCATTTGAGATTGTCTATGGTCAGAATCCATCCAGGGTGCTTGACTTAGCCCCTATTCCACGTGTGGGTTGTTTGAATCACAAGGCAGATGAGATAACAGAACATCTTTGGCGTATCCATGAGCAGGTAAAGCTGGCCATTCACGAGAGTAATGCTAAGTACAAGGTTCAGAGCGACAGTCATCGTCGTCAGGTACGTTTTGATGTTGGTGATTTTGTTTGGGTAGTATTAACTCGTGATCGTTTTCCTGTGGGAGAGTATAATAAGCGTAAGGAGCGGAAGATTGGACCCTGTGAGATCCTGCAGAAGATCAATAATAACGCCTACAGACTACATCTCCCCAGTCATTTGAGGACTTCTGATGTCTTTTATGTGAAACATCTGAGTCCTTGTTTTGTGGATTCCGATGAGGCTGTTGTGAACTCGAGGACGAGTTCTTTTCAACCCGAGGCGACTGATGTAGGAGGATCCGAGTCAGATGATGCTGAGTTGTCATATAGCACATTATTGACACTGAGATACCTTGAGTTGGCAGATCATCGCAAAGATAGCAAGTGGACTAACTAGAACGGTTTACATCGTTAGCGTGCCACGAGCCCAGATCGGGCCCCGAAGACCCTAGTCTGATTAGAAACGGGCCTCCGGGCAAAATTCAGGACTTCACCCTGAGCTTCGTTGTTTTTAAGCCAAAAAAGGACGTTTAAGCCTTCAATTTTGCAATTTTCGGTTTTTAGGAGACTTTCTATTTGCGATTTATTTTCGTAATTAGTATTTTCCATGATTTTTCCCCAAATTTATGTTTTCAGGGATTTTTGCCTTTTTTAGCTTTAGCCTTATAAATAAGGAGGCCACAAACAGAAAATTATTATCGATTTGCATAATTTTAAATTGAACATCAGAGTTGTTTCTCTGTGTTTTTTAGGATTTCTCTTGTGTGTTTCCCTGTGAAATATTTGTTGAAACTAGCCTGCAAAATAATCACTATTCTGCCTGGCGTCATATCCTCAGTTGTCTAGCCTATGGAAATTGACAGGATCATCGAACCACATAAATCCTTCTCTTGGCTGCGTGTGTTTGTTCCTTTATCTTGACGTAGGATAGAAAGGATGGGGAAGAATAGATAGAAGAGGAAAGAGAAAGCAAGAGAAGAGGGAAAAAGGAAGAGGAAAGAGAAGAAAAGAGGGAGAAATAGAACAAGAGAAAAGAGCGAGAGTGAAGAAGATAAGGGTTTTTCTTTGTGGGGCAAGTTATCTTTGACTAACATGTCAGTCGTACGTGTAAACTGCATCAGAGTAACAAAACTAATCGTAGTTACCTCTGACTGTCAACCTTTTTTTGTGCCTGAATGTAGTCTTCATTTACGCCATCTGCTTAAGAACCTTTGGCTGATATTAGTCAGTAAAGCAATCAAAGATTTATAAGGGAAATAAAAAGTAAATGAGTTGGTATATTTCAAGGCAATAAATGCAGTCCAGAAGTACTATGTGAAATTGTATCATGACGAATCGAAACCCATCCATACTCAGAACACACACATGCAAAAGACAAATATTTTATGTCTCAAAATGTAGAAGCTATAACTTTGAGCATAAAAAGTATGGTTTTGAGAATTGCCTTAATCTCCTTCCTTTCTTCCCGCTAGAAGTTTTGTGTACATTATAGCAACAAAACAGTAATTTCTAGTCATACTAACCCCAAGAAGTTCTTAGTAACATGGAATTTTGATAAGAGACCCTTCATGCATGCAGGACTACAGCTTATGATATTTCCTGAAATACATGACTACTATAGAAAAACAAATATAGGTAAAGCAACAGGGCGAATTGACCGTCACTAATCACTACTCTGACACAAAATGGCCTTTCACCCTTGGACCTGGAATTATCAGGCTATATTTCTTCTTTTTTCTTACCTTGGTTTTACCGGAATAGGAAATTTCTCTTACTAATACTACGTATATTTTTTTCTCCCCTCTTGGAAGACAGATAAAAAATATAACTTGTTAGAACCCTTGCTGCACGTGCTTGATAATGAAACTTCAGTTTTATGTCATACAAAGAAGTAAATGAGGTTTTGAAATTAAATTAAGTTAACTCCAATTCTATCCCGTCCTCACTCCCTCTCTCGGTTTATTTAATGCGATGATCAGTCTACTAATCCAACTACTCTAAACCCAAACAGTAAGAACTGGCCAATCGCAGATTTCTTGAATGTATTTGGCATTTTAAACAGGTGTGGCAAATAATTGAGGGATCTTTCTGTAATATGATGGTGAAATGGCTGTTTTAAGTGCCTGTTGTAGTTCAGTTACTTAAACAATTCCTTCCGCAGCTCATAGAAATATCGGTAAGTAATATCTTAAGAATTTTCTTTGTCTTATTATCTTTAAAAATTTCAGGGGAAAGAAGAACTGAGTACCTCACTCTGTGTGCCCTTGTACCAAGCTGCTATGAATGGTGACTGGAAAGTTGCTAAGGCTGTCATTAAAAGATATCCTGATGTAGTTCGCATTGCAATTACCAATAAATGGGAGACAGCTCTTCATATTCCTGCTCTGCTGCAAAACGCACGGCCTTTGTAATGAAGTTGGTTAGATGCATGAGGCAACATGACTTGGCCTTGAAAAACAAAGATGGCAATACAACCGTTTGTTTTGCTGCTGCATCAGGAATTGTGGACATTGCTAAGGTGATGATAGAAATCAATGAAAACCTACCAATGGCTCGAGGAAATAGAGGAATGACACCACTTTTTATGGCAGCTTTGTTTGGACACCGGGATATGGTGTTATATCTTTATTCTAAGACTGATTTTGGAAGTCTAACTTATAAGGAACTCATAAAGATCTTTCTTGCCACTATCTCAGCTAACTATATGGTATGATTATATCCACATTTGAGTAGCTGTCGGCATAGCATGAAATGAAAATTTTCTATTTTACTATGTTCATAGAAAAGATTTTGTAGGTGTAGGCTTTTCTGAACAAAAATTTACATAAACTGCATGCCTATAAAGAGGTACTAGCTATATGGGGCCACGGGTCCTTTTAAAATATCAAGAAAATATGTATACTGGTTTACTGACTAGGAGAGAGTTGCTTCAACACATCAATTAGGTAGCATTTGTGTCGTTCAAGCAACATGTGCTTATTTTCGTAAAATGTATTTTTGGATCGAGTGTCGGGGTCATATTTTTGACAAGAAAAACTAAAAAAAGAATGGTGCTTTGCTCTATTATGTATGTTCATTTTTATAAAAATGAGAGTTTGTCTTGCAGATCTCAAGTCTGTCTTTTATGTAAATCTAAAAAGAGAATGATGCTTTGCTCTATTATTTATGTCACCCTACGATTCTTAAGTTAATTGCAATATATATGTCAAATCTCATCTTCATTACCATTTAACCGATGGTTGTTAGAAGGCAATCTGATAGTTTTTACGTTAAAAGATACATTTCCGTGATCCTCTCTTGATCTAGGTCAATGCATCGGCAGTTGGCAGCTTCCAATTTTCATTCCTGATTTTGGTCATCAGTTCACCTAAACATTTCATGTAGTCACCATATTACACTAATAATAAGGCTTTGTCCTTTGTGCTCAGATGTAGCTCTGCAAATGTTGGAACATGATTCATCATTAGCCACATCACGAGATCAAAATGGGGAAACAGCTTTACACTTGATTGCTCGAAAGCCGTCATCAATTGCCAGTAAGAGTCAGCCGGGGTTTTGGAAAAGATTGATTAATACCTGTAAGTTCATCAAACGAACTCGATATATTTTTTATTTATAAAAAAATAGACTACACGTAAGGAGGTAGCACTCTCCCATCCCTGATGTAAGTGTGGTTTGATCATTGATCTCTTGTGTGATGAAAATCGACCTCATCAACTAAGTTAGCTGACACCTACCAAACTCGATATTTCTAAGAAGCACTTAATGCTGACTTAAATTTGGGCAAATAAACTTTGCTTTGCCAGCCTACAGTAAACCTGGCAAGTTACTTGACCTCCTAAATTTTTGTAACATAACATTTTCTCACAAAAGCCATCCCATATCCCTTCTTTGAGACAGGTGCCACTAAGCCATCAGGCCGGTGAAAATATTTTATTCTTAAACATCAATTAACAGTTTATGTTGTCATTTTTAGTTTTTAATTTGTATGCTGTGTAATTGATTCTGTAGTTTCTTCTTTGCTCCTTTTAATCACTATATTATGCTTTAACTGACATAAATTCTACTGTTAGCCTTTGGAGGGATCTATCAAGAGGCTTTGATGAGAACATTAGCCCATCAACTTGTTGAAAAACTTTGGAAAGAGGTTCTACAATTGCCTGATTGGGAGATTTCAAATTTTATTAGACAGCCTTCTAGACTGTTGTTTGATGCTGCAGCATTAGGGAACACCGAGTTTCTGATTATTCTTATTCGTTCTTATCCTGATCTAATACGGAAAGTCAACGACGAGGGTCAAAGCTTGTTTCATGTTTCTGTTTTAAATCATCAAGAGAGCATCTTTAATATAATATATGATCTAGGTGCAATCAAGGATTTAATATCATTCTACACCGATGAATCGAAAAACAACATGCTGCATTTAGCTGCAAACTCACCATCTCCTGATCGGCTCCAAATAGTATCAGGAGCAGCCCTTCAAATGCAAAGAGAGCTACTGTGGTTCGAGGTGAATATTAATTTTCTCCTGGATATATTGCTCTTCCTTTTCGTTTTGATATTTTTTTCATCCTCTTTTGAGAATAATGCAAGAAATGCTTTGTCAAGAAAGCACTTGTCAGTTATATAAGGACTATATAAACTGATGTGAATCACTGCTGTATCTTTCAACTAATTCATTTCATCATAACATATTATTTCTGAAACATTGCAGGCAGTGAAAAAGATTGTGCCACCTTCGTATATCAAGATGAAAAATTCAAAAGACAAGTTACCTTGGAATTTATTTACTGAGAACCATAGAACATTACAAAAGGAGGGAGAGAAATGGATGAAGAGCACTGCAAATTCGTGTTGCTTGTGGCAACACTCATTGCCACTGTGGTGTTTGCTGCAGCCTTTACTGTACCTGGTGGAAGCAATAATGAAACAGGCACTCCTATCCTTGAAAAAGAGAAGTGGTTTACTATTTTTCTCATATCAGATGCAGTAGCAATGTTCTCTTCCTCGACTTCAATAATAATTTTCTTATCCATTCTCACTTCTACCTATACAGAAGCAGATTTTCTTGTCTTATTACCCTCGTGGTTGATGTTAGGACTCTCAGCACTCTTCATCTCTATAACCACAATGGTGCTGGCCTTCAGCGCAACACTTATACCGATCTACAATCATAAATTGGCTTGGATTCCCTTAGTTGTTTTTTCTCTTGCTTGTGTTACGACCACATCATTTGCTATGTTACATCGTCAGCTCTGGGTTGATACGATACGCTCAACCTATTGGTCTAGGTTCCTCTTTCAGACACGTAAGCATAGGCTTTACCGATAAAGGGTACAAATCTGCAACCAGTATTCGTGTAGCGGTTTCTTTTCCCTTTTGGTTTGGAAGCTTTGTGTAGCGGTTTTGGTGGGGATGTTTGTTTCTATTTTGGTGCAACAGTTTGCAGGTACATCTAAACCTTTTACATTTACAAAAATTATGTGGTATGTCAGAAATTTGTTTGACTAGAATCTCTATCGATGTTAGTTATATTTTTATTTCATTATAATTTACTTATGCTCTTGGCTCACTTAAGATTGAAAATTCATAATCCATTTCCATTGGATGAGCCATATGAGTGCCTTACCAATTATGGTCAAAAGACTCGAAACTTTAAAAGAAAACCTATGATCAGGGGATGCAATACTTATGACGTGATAATTCTTTCTTCTTTGTCTTTCTTGGTAGATTGGTTTCATTGATTCTGCATTCAAAGGCTGTTGCGTTTTTTCCTTTATGTTTCTTTGGCTCATTAGTGAGTCATGTGTAGTGTTACTTTTTGTATAGTGCTTCTGTCACGGCAAATTTTGTTGTTTAGTAAAGAGAAAATAAAATAAGGGTAGCAAGAAGACAAAAAAAGCTTTGTATACGGCCTTTTGAGCTGTGTATTTAATCTTTCCAAAAAAAAAAAAGTGTAGTACTTTGTTTAATCTTCTCAGCTTGTTGTCAATAGACTTTTAAGCTTCTCAGCTTCTCTTTGCCTTTTTCTTTTTTCTTTTAACTGTGGTATTCAATGTAAAAAAAAAAATAAACGAAAAAAGACTTCATAAAATTAATATTTAATACCTACCAAACCTATTCAATTTTATTATTTTATTACTTTTGCATAATTAGAAAATAATATATTTTATTTATTTTTGCCTTGAAACTTGAGAGCAATATGGAGTAACTTTATAGGTGAGGTTTTAGAAAATAAATAGGATAAGTTTCTATTTGGCCATCATTTTTTTTTTATTTTAGGGTTGCAATTATAATATAACTTTTTTTAAAACCGGGGTGCAATTGTGCACTGTCACCACAACGCAGATCTGCTCATGTCCCTCACCATGATGGTTTCTAAGTTAGAAAAAAGGTGTGTTTTGATATTTTGAAGTAAGCTTGACTCATATTTTTTCTTAATAATTTTTAGAAACTTTTGGACTCTACAAACGAATATTTCAAAAACTTTTAGATGCTTTATTAATTTAATATAAACAAAAAAAATTAATCATTTAATTGAATGAATAATATACCTGAACAAACAATGGGACAAGAAATAAATTATTGATGAGGGGAAAATTCCTTTTCTAATAATATGTTGACACGTGACCACATCTAAAGGTAAAAGAGTAAATTCTCTATTTAGACAGATCGACCAATCAGATCACCACACTTGACAAAGAACATTATGGTAATTTCACGTCAATGTCTTAATACCACTTATAGATGAGCTTCTATTTAAACAAATACAACTTATATATCTCCAAATGAATGTTATTCCCATCATAACAATCATTCTCTTAATTGGACTCTGCTCCGACACACAATAAAAGGGGTTCTCATAAATCAAAAAATATATCTTTACTTTTCTCCACACAGCTCTCAACTTAGTTTTACTCTCCATATTCCCAAAATCCCTATACTACCTTAGGTTCCGTCTTGTATGAATTGTTTGGAGATCATTTTCCCTTGACGGGTTTGGTGTGGGTTAAAATTTTAAATACCCATCGGATATAAAGATGGATGCGAGATGAGTGGTATCCAATCGATGGATACCCGTATATTATTATTATTATTATATATATTATAATATATTTATAATTAATTTTTGTCATTGAATATATATATATATTCTCGATTGTGTGCAAAGTAGCCAGTTCTTGGAAGGGATGTGAATGTGACTATAGACTTTTGTGAATGTGAAGGACTAGCTACTTTGCACACAGTCAAAAGTTTGAATTGTTCCTTCGATTATATATATGTAAAAGAGTTTCGGAGCCAAAATCTTTTAGTATTTGGACTCCTCTCCGGTTTTTTAGGCTTCAACCTTATCGGAGTCGGGCATGAAATCACAATGAAAGAAACCACGTTTTTGTCACAACCCAAGAACCTATATGCCTCTTTTAAAGGTAGAAAGTGATGTTTCTCTCTCTATATTAAATTTTCCAGCAATCATTTTTTTCATATCATTCCACGGGAAATGGTAGTTATGGGTAGTTGAAATTAACAGAGAGTTGTTTGGTTTCAACCAAGAGTTACATGGTTTCATCCATGTTTTTCGGTTCAAGACTAAACGGGCGGGTCGGGCCATCCCATCTTAGGTGCCCAGCCCGACTCAAAGACATGCATGCCAATTAAGGGTATGTTAGGTAAACCAAATCAACTTGTAAATTATACCAATAGTGATTACAAGTTAATTTCCTATACACGTTATTACTTTTAAATGAATTAATTTATTTTAATTTGATTTTCAATTATTTGATATTTCCAATCATTAAGTCTGAAAGAGTTGTTTAGTGTTTTGTTGGACCTGAATTGAGTTTGGAACGTTGTAAAGAGTTAATAAATAATGTGGTCAAAATTACAAGAAAAAAAGATAAATAATAGGAAGTAGGTAGTAATTTGAATCTGCCCAGAAAGGTATAAAGCTTGACCTTTTCCTCAGCGACCATTTTAGATTGAATTAGATATACATATTTAATATACAAGTAGATGGAGAAATGCAGGCCAGTTAAGAGTCTTTTAGTCAAATCTCATCTATAAAAAATTGCAAGTTGATTTCCGTTCTGTGCATTTGAAGTTTCCCACTTACATGACAAAGTAAAGTTCATGGAAATTCTGCTTTACTAATTAATTTTAAATAAGGCTGATAACTACGATCCTGCGTGACAATGCATAAACCTTGCTTAGTTATTGCACAACTTCTAGGAAAGTGCACTCACTCGTCTAAATCATGTATATATATTGAGATTCAAAAAAAGTGATATTATTACTCCAAATTAATACTCTAATACCTTTAATTTCCTTGCTTTGCGTTCTTTTCTTCTTCTTTTTTTAATTTGCTGTATCCCATGGAAGCTGGACGAATCTCGCTGACGAATGGGAATACCAACTCCTCTCCTTCCGACCACACATGGCAGTTTAGTTTACCATTCGATCCAGCTAAAACTCAAAAGCCAAGTAAGTATAATGAACACACTCAATCTAGCAAATCACCATTATTTGGAATTGCTGAAGGCAAGTTGATTTCCGTTTTATTCTTATGAAGTTTCCCACCTGCAAACTAAACTGGGTTCTTGTTCATGAAAATTCTGCTTTACTAATTAAATTTAAATGAAGCTGATAGCTACGATCCTGCGTCACATGCATAAAACTTGCTTAGTTATTGCACAACTTCTAGGAAAGTGCACTCACTCGTCTAAATCATGTATATATATTGAGATTCAAGAAAGGTGATATTATTACTCCAAATTAATACTCTTAACACCTTTAATTTCCTTGCTTTGCGTTCTTTTCTTCTTCTTTTTTTAATTTGCTGTATCCCATGGAAGCTGGACCAATCTCGCTGACGAATGGGAATATCAACTCCTTTCCTTCCAACCACACATGGCAGTATAGTTTACCATTCGACCCAGCTAAAACTCAAAAGCCAAGTAAGTATAATGAACGCACTCAATCTAGCAAATCACCATTATTTGGAATTGCTAAATGCAAGTTGATTTCCGTTCTATTCTTATGAAGTTTCCCACCCACAAGATAAACTAAACTGGGTTCTTGTTCATGGAAATTCTGCTTTACTAATTAATTTTAAATGAAGCTGATGGCTACGATCCTGTGTCACATGCATTTAGTTATTGCACAACTTCTAGGAAAGTGCACTCACTCGTCTAAATCATGTATATATATTGAGATTCAAGAAAAGTGATATTATTACTCCAAATTAATACTCTTAACACCTTTAATTTCCTTGCTTTGTGTTCTTTTCTTCTTCTTTTTTTAATTTGCTGTATCCCATGGAAGCTGGACCAATCTCGCTGACGAATGGGGATACCAACTCCTCTCCTTCCAACCACAAATGGCAGTTTAGTTTACCATTCGATCCAGCTAAAACTCAAAAGCCAAGTAAGTATAATGAACACACTCAATCTAGCAAATCACCATTATTTGGAATTGCTAAATGCAAGCTGATTTCCGTTCTATTCTTATGAAGTTTTCCACCTGCAAGATAAACTAAACTGGGTTCTTGTTCATGGAAATTCTGCTTTACTAATTAATTTTAAATGAGGCTGATAACTACGATCCTGCGTGACAATGCATAAAACTTGCTTAGTTATTGCACAACTTCTAGGGAAGTGCACTCACTCGTCTAAATCATGTATATATATTGAGATTCAAGAAAAGTGATATTATTGCTCCAAATTAATACTCTAATACCTTTAATTTCCTTGCTTTGCGTTTTTTTCTTCTTCTTTTTTTAATTTGCTGTATCCCGTGGAAGCTGGACCACTCTCGCTGACGAATGTGGATACCAACTCCTCTACTTCCAACCACAAATGGCAGTTTAGTTTACCATTCGATCCAGCTAAAACTCAAAAGCCAAGTAAGTATAATGAACACACTCAATCTACCAAATCACCATTATTTGGAATTGCTAAATGCAAGTTGATTTCCGTTCTATTCTTATGAAGTTTTCCACCTGCAAGATAAACTAAACTGGGTTCTTGTTCATGGAAATTCTGCTTTACTAATTAATTTTAAATGAAGCTGGTAGCTACGATCCTGCATCACATGCGTAAAACTTGCTTAGTTATTGCACAACTTCTAGGAAAGCGCACTCACTCGTCTAAATCATGTATATATATTGAGATTCAAGAAAGGTGATATTATTACTTCAAATTAATACTCTAACACCTTTAATTTCCTTGCTTTGCATTCTTTTCTTCTTTTTTTTTTTTAATTTGCTGTATCCCATGGAAGCTGGACCAATCTTGCTGACGAATGGGGATACCAACTCCTCTCCTTCCAACCACAAATGGCAGTTTAGTTTACCATTCGATCCTGCTAAAACTCAAAAGCCAAGTAAGTATAATGAACACACTCAATCTAGCAAATCACCATTATTTGGAATTGCTAAATGCAAGTTGATTTCCGTTCTATTCTTATGAAGTTTCCCACCTACAAGATAAACTAAACTGGGTTCTTGTTCATGGAAATTCTGCTTTACTAATTAATTTTAAATGAAGCTGATAGCTACGATCCTGCGTCACATGCATTTAGTTATTGCACAACTTCTAGGAAAGTGCACTCACTCGTCTAAATCATGTATATATATTGAGATTCAAGAAAAGTGATATTATTGCTCCAAATTAATACTCTAATACCTTTAATTTCCTTGCTTTGCGTTTTTTTCTTCTTTTTTTAATTTGCTGTATCCCGTGGAAGCTGGACCAATCTCGCTGACGAATGTGGATACCAACTCCTCTCCTTCCAACCACAAATGGCAGTTTAGTTTACCATTCGATCCAGCTAAAACTCAAAAGCCAAGTAAGTATAATGAACACACTCAATCTAGCAAATCACCATTATTTGGAATTGCTAAATGCAAGTTGATTTCCGTTCTATTCTTATGAAGTTTCCCACCCACAAGATAAACTAAACTGGGTTCTTGTTCATGGAAATTCTGCTTTACTAATTAATTTTAAATGAAGCTGATGGCTACGATCTTGTGTCACATGCATTTAGTTATTGCACAACTTCTAGGAAAGTGCACTCACTCGTCTAAATCATGTATATATATTGAGATTCAAGAAAGGTGATATTATTACTCCAAATTAATACTCTAACACCTTTAATTTCCTTGCTTTGCGTTCTTTTCTTCTTCTTTTTTTAATTTGCTGTATCCCATGGAAGCTGGACCAATCTTGCTGGCGAATGGGGATACCAACTCCTCTCCTTCCAACCACAAATGGCAGTTTAGTTTACCATTCGATCCTGCTAAAACTCAAAAGCCAATTAAGTATAATGAACACACTCAATCTAGCAAATCACCATTATTTGGAATTGCTAAATGCAAGTTGATTTCCGTTCTATTCTTATGAAGTTTCCCACCTACAAGATAAACTAAACTGGGTTCTTGTTCATGGAAATTCTGCTTTACTAATTAATTTTAAATGAAGCTGATAGCTACGATCCTGCATCACATGCATTTAGTTATTGCACAACTTCTAGGAAAGTGCACTCACTCGTCTAAATCATGTATATATATTGAGATTCAAGAAAAGTGATATTATTACTCCAAATTAATTCTCTTAACACTTTTAATTTCCTTGCTTTGTGTTCTTTTGTTATTCTTTTTTTAATTTGCTGTATCCCATGGAAGCTGGACCAATCTCGCTGACGAATGGGGATACAAACTCCTCTCCTTCCAACCACAAATGGCAGTTTAGTTTACCATTCGATCCAGCTAAAACTCAAAAGCCAAGTAAGTATAATGAACACACTCAATCTAGCAAATCACCATTATTTGGAATTGCTAAATGCAAGTTGATTTCCGTTCAATTCTTATGAAGTTTTCCACCTGCAAGATAAACTAAACTGGGTTCTTGTTCATGGAAATTCTGCTTTACTAATTAATTTTAAATGAGGTTGATAACTACGATCCTGCGTGACAATGCATAAAACTTGCTTAGTTATTGCACAACTTCTAGGGAAGTGCACTCACTCGTCTAAATCATGTATATATATTGAGATTCAAGAAAAGTGATATTATTGCTCCAAATTAATACTCTAATACCTTTAATTTCCTTGCTTTGCGTTTTTTTCTTCTTCTTTTTTTAATTTGCTGTATCCCGTGGAAGCTGGACCAATCTCGCTGACGAATGTGGGTACCAACTCCTCTCCTTCCAACCACAAATGGCAGTTTAGTTTACCATTCGATCCAGCTAAAACTCAAAAGCCAAGTAAGTATAATGAACACACTCAATCTAGCAAATCACCATTATTTGGAATTGCTAAATGCAAGTTGATTTCCGTTCTATTCTTATGAAGTTTTCCACCTGCAAGATAAACTAAACTGGGTTCTTGTTCATGGAAATTCTGCTTTACTAATTAATTTTAAATGAAGCTGGTAGCTACGATCCTGCATCACATGCATAAAACTTGCTTAGTTATTGCACAACTTCTAGGAAAGTGCACTCACTCGTCTAAATCATGTATATATATTGAGATTCAAGAAAGGTGATATTATTACTCCAAATTAATACTCTAACACCTTTAATTTCCTTGCTTTGCGTTCTTTTCTTCTTTCTTTTTTTTTTAATTTGCTGTATCCTATGGAAGCTGGACCAATCTTGCTGACGAATGGGGATACCAACTCCTCTCCTTCCAACCACAAATGGCAGTTTAGTTTACCATTCGATCCTGCTAAAACTCAAAAGCCAAGTAAGTATAATGAACACACTCAATCTAGCAAATCACCATTATTTGGAATTGCTAAATGCAAGTTGATTTCCGTTCTATTCTTATGAAGTTTCCCACCTACAAGATAAACTAACCTGGGTTCTTGTTCATGGAAATTCTGCTTTACTAATTAATTTTAAATGAAGCTGATAGCTACGATCCTGCGTCACATGCATAAAACTTGCTTAGTTATTGCACAACTTCTAGGAAAGTGCACTCACTCGTCTAAATCATGTATATATATTGAGATTCAAGAAAAGTGATATTATTACTCCAAATTAATTCTCTTAACACCTTTAATTTCCTTGCTTTGTGTTCTTTTGTTATTCTTTTTTTAATTTGCTGTATCCCATGGAAGCTGGACCAATCTTGCTGACGAATGGGGATACCAACTCCTCTCCTTCCAACCACAAATGGCAGTTTAGTTTACCATTCGATCCTGCTAAAACTCAAAAGCCAAGTAAGTATAATGAACACACTCAATCTAGCAAATCACCATTATTTGGAATTGCTAAATGCAAGTTGATTTCCGTTCTATTCTTATGAAGTTTCCCACCTACAAGATAAACTAAACTGGGTTCTTGTTCATGGAAATTCTGCTTTACTAATTAATTTTAAATGAAGCTGATAGCTACGATCCTGCGTCACATGCATAAAACTTGCTTAGTTATTGCACAACTTCTAGGAAAGTGCACTCACTCGTCTAAATCATGTATATATATTGAGATTCAAGAAAAGTGATATTATTACTCCAAATTAATTCTCTTAACACCTTTAATTTCCTTGCTTTGTGTTCTTTTGTTTTTCTTTTTTTAATTTGCTGTATCCCATGGAAGCTGGACCAATCTCGCTGACGAATGGGGATACCAACTCCTCTCCTTCCAACCACAAATGGCAGTTTAGTTTACCATTCGATCCAGCTAAAACTCAAAAGCCAAGTAAGTATAATTAACACACTCAGTCTAGCGAATCACCATTATTTGGAATTGCTAAATGCAAGTTGATTTCCGTTCCATTCTTATGAAGTTTTCCACCTGCAAGATAAACTAAACTGGGTTCTTGTTCATGGAAATTCTGCTTTACTAATTAAATTTAAATGAAGCTGGTAGTTACGATCCTGCATCACATGCGTAAAACTTGCTTAGTTATTGCACAACTTCTAAGAAAGTGCACTCACTTGTCTAAATCATGTATATATATTGAGATTCAAGAAAAGTGATATTATTACTCCAAATTAATACTCTAACACCTTTAATTTCCTTGCTTTGCGTTCTTTTCTTCTTCTTTGCTGTATCCCATGGAAGCTGGACAAATCTCGCTGAATTCAAGTTATCACTCACCAATGCTTCCAGCTAAAACTCGAAAGGCAAATATGTTTCAGTCAGGCATGAAGACAAATACCTTACCATTCCCTCCAGCTAGATCACAAGCAAAGAAAAAGAGCATGGGTTGAATCTGTCCTTGCCTCGTGTAGCAGCTACAGCACGTTTTGTTTGTTGAACAAATAAAGTTGACGAAAGAACAGAATAAAGTGGTAGTATTAGCTTTGGGATGTCGGTCGTGATTAAGTGCTTTGTTTTTTCCTCTCCTGGTAGGGGCCTAATTATTAAGTGTTTTGATGTTCTAAAAGGTATCAATCTGAAAAAATTGTTGTTTAGTCCAAGTTTATAAAAAATTCATGATACAATGGTCTATCTAATGGGTGAAATAAACTCTTATATCATATGTCTTTCATGGACTTGTACTAAGTAATAGTCTATCTGTTCCTTTTAAAGTTATTTGTTATCTTTCTATAGTTTTGTTATGTTTATCATCTTTGCCGTAATTGGAAACTTTTGAGTTTATGAATTGACACGTTTCTTTTAATTTTTTTTTTCACATAATAAACTCATCTCAAATCTTGCTTAATCTCATCCCACTATAATCTCATTTTAATCATATTCATGAACCAAACAGACTACAAAGAAAAAGAATTAATAATTCATTTAAAATTAATGTGTATGGGAAATTAACTTGTAATTCCTATTAGTATAATCTACAAGTTGCGTGGGTTTACCTAACCGACCCTAATTGGCAAAACAAATCAAAATTTT